>JAAONU010000013.1:1658602-4058602 GCA_012932295.1 Cyclina sinensis
TGGTACCTCAAGGCATGCCATTAAGGATAAACGGATTATGTGATTTCGTAAATTTGTTTTGTTTGTATGTATACGAATGCTCATGGACTGTATTGTCTTTTGCATAATAAACTCTCTCTATGTAATATACTCATTTGCGAAGTAAGCCACCTGACGTTTTTTCTTTCGTCATCTTCAGAAATAGTCAGGTACATACTTTGACGTGAAACAATAGTGATACATAAACATTTGAAAAGTTCATATGGCTCCTTGCATATCAATGAGATAAACTTCTTGAGGACGTATAAATTTGTTTTAAACGTTTTAAGACTTTTTTATTTTTCCCTTTCAAATATTCAGGTGTCATTATTTCCTATATGCATGTATTTGTGTATGTATTTTACTTCATGACTTGTTTCAATAAAAGCCTCCTGGTCGATTTAATCATGTTAGTACTGTTAACTTTCAACTGAAAGGTACAGAAAATTAAGTTAGACAATCCATGTAATAGTATCGTTATGTTTTGTGAATTGATCCGTATTTCAGATCGTCTCAGATTTTCTTAGCTATATATATCCAAGTCATGTACATGATGCAAAGTTATTACAAAAATGTATGAAAAATGTCATGAGGCAAAATATCTTGATAACATTAACGATAACATGATATAGCTCATTACAATGTTGTTATCTTGACCAAAACTGAGATTTGCAGCAAATTTTTTAATTATGCAAAAAGTAAAGGCTGCTGTTCTGAAAAACGTTACTAATGCTTTATGCTAACTTTGGTATGTTTTGGTTCTGTATCGGTCATTTCTCAGACATGTCACTGCATTTTATGTTGATGAGGATGATGAAGCACTCATTTAGAACAGTTTTTACGAAAATCTAAGTTTGACACAAAATCTGTGAATATGCATCTTTAGAAATTGTGGTAGTTTATGCTTTACAGCCAGGGTCCTTATCGAAGACTACTAACTACAATTACTTCGTATATAACAATAAAATGGTTGTATTTTCAACGTTTTATTTCTGTAACATAAACCGAAATGGTTTGTGCGGCTACGTTCCCTCCAGTTAATGTTCTACATCGTTTGAAATTTTCTATTCGCCCTAAATCTCATAGCTCGGTATTTTATTGTCAGCGCTACCCTACTTAAACATAACTTAACCTGAAAGTGCAGGAGTTGAATAACAATTCGGCATTCTTGAGTATGATTGTTTGTCGTGTTCTTGTTTTCTTTAAAGTATTATGTAGACACTTGATAGTTCATGTTGAATCTTGATAAAAAAAAAGTTTATACACATCATGGGTTACACTTTTTGTATTATCAGTTTCTAATTTACAAGTTTCGTTCATACATATCGCCTGTCGTTTAAACAGTTGTTTACTTAAAACCTACAACATTTTCTGTCTGTGATTTAAACGTCAGGACTTGTGAAATCGTTTATTTCTTCCTGTTGATTAGTTTTTAACTGGACGAATTATATTGAAAAAGGACATATATTGTTTTTTTGTTGGTTTGCTGTTGTCAACTTTTGGTATGGTTTATTTCTTTTACCTCTTACATTTATATGAATTCTGCATAATTACAAGATGAGATAAAAAGGAATTTATTAGAACTTTTTTGGCACCAAAAAATAGAGACCAGGTATTAAAAAAACATACCGTATTGCATACAGTTTATTGACTGTGGTAAATGATATAATCAACCCGTTTTATAGATATTTCACCAAAGCATATATTCTCCTCCTGCATTTTTTAGTCTTCATTATTTTTAAAATCCACTATCATAAATCTTTGAAACTATTTCCGTTGATAAGTAAGGTAAAAAAGTAACTTTCAAAAAGGATATTCGATGTTGTTGGACGTGTACAGATACTACTTAATCTGAGCTTGCTTATAAGAATTATACACTAGATGCCGGTACAGGCGGGGATATCCGGCTCGAGGGTAACTGTTTTAAGCGTTAACGAGGCTCTGTCGAGTTACGTGTTTTATTTTTTACTTGAATCGGTGAAACATGTCTCCGCCATGTTTAATAATGTGTTCACAGGCGTGAATATGCATAAAATATAGTTCTAAATATTTTTTGCCTTTGTTAGTATTTTTTGTTCCATGAGTTAGTGAGTGAGGAAAATAATCAATCGCCAGAGGCTTGTTTCCGGCGGGAACCAGTCACCCTCGGGTTTGGATATCCCGATCTTCAGCCACACCCAATGATAGATTCTATCAATCTAGCAACGATGTAAACAGTAGAAATTCCTGTCTGATATGCAAGAAACGAAAGTCGTTTGTTGTAACTTCTATACTGCCCTATATAGTAAGTCAACTGCTTTTTTGCTCATAGTTACGGGACATTGCTTATCTACTCATCCTGAACTTACTATTACAACTTTGCCGATACTTCATAAAACATTACATCATTTTTGGTATGTAGAAGTATAGGACTTTTCACTCTTTATTGCAACTTCACTTAGATTTGTCTTTAAACATAAACAAACATATACACCAGATAACAACATTTGAAGAGTCGTATTATCATTTTATTCAGACAACAGCGTTGGCATAAAATTTATTTTGCTTCAAATAAGAATTTCGACATGGTTTTACACCTGTTATTTTCTAAACACTGCAGAGAACCTCCATTTATTTTTCCTTTTTATCGGAACATATATTTACTGCTCTTTCAAATTTGTAGGCAAATATTTCTATATATGTGTATATATTTTACTTCATGACTAACACGTGTCCTGACCAATTTTATCACGCCAGTACTGATAACGTAATTCAATCCATGTATAAGATATTAATCGTATGCATATCAAAAACAGTCATTATTTTTCATTTCAGTTAAGTGTTTTGGATAGATAAATTTAGATAGTTAACCGGTCGTGTGCTTCTGTCGACTAACTTATTCAACCATGCTGGTAGTTTGTTCATCTTCATTCAACTGTGAAATTGTGCTTTCAGAACTTGTAACAGATCTAGTATAAATATTCAATATTTGAAATTGTGCTTTCAGTTTCTAATTTGTGTTTACCTGCTTTACAGTGAAGTTTACTTTGAATACTACGAAATAAAGTTCGTGCAAGTGCGTATCAATAAAATGATTTTATTTTCAACAGATTATTTTTCTGTGTCATTAGTAACAGAAACTGACATTACGTGACAGCTATTTGTCTGTTATATCTTTTAGAGTATATCTCATATGAAACGACCCATGACCTACCAATATTTATATATTCTATACGCCAGTGCTTGTTTGCATTCATTCACTACACAATAACTATTTTGAAGGCATTTGAATTACAGTTTTGTATTACAGTTTATATCTCCTATTAACAGGCAAATGCATTGCACTATTTATTCACTATATCGTTTAAAACGCTCTCAATTGATAAACCAGTATTATAATATTTTAACATAGCCATTTTTTGCTTTATCACTTGTAAAATAATTCGAATTCTTTAATATCAAAAGTAAACAGGTCTTTTAAGATTTCAGTCATAAATGTTGTCTTTTTAAACCCTTTTTCATTTCAAACCAATTACATTTTTCGGTTGTTGTCGGAAGCGTAAAAACGATGAGATCTTTCCGACTAGAAGAAATTCATGGAAACAATTTGTTTGTTTGATTGTTTTAGCAAATGGTTTCATTTTTTCCTATCTTATTGTCGTTGATTTGTATTCTGTAGATTAAAAATAAGACAACACTGGACGCAGTAAAGGGCTTTAGAAACATACAATTATTCATTGTAGATTAAATATAGCAGGCATTGTGGCTGACAATTATATGTCATTATAGTTTTGGGTTTGTGATTGATACCGGGATCTTTACGTGGGAGTCAACAGCTAAAAACTACCTGATAGACAAGAGATTAGAAGTGCAATATTAAACCTTTACTACATATAGCCCCGTTTCCAAAATTTGTCCTCGAATCCTTAGAAAAATGAATGTCTTAGGACCTTCGAACGGTCTTATCACATCTACACTTGTAAGTAATTCACTGGGCGCAAAAATTTTCTCTTTCTGTTGTAAAAGCTAGCTTAAATCGTACTGACAGGCAAAGGAATAGAAGTGCCGTATTATACTGTGACTACAGACATCGCGTCGTCATGTAGTGCACATGCTTTCTTCTGATTGATACAGGCTTAGCCTAGGAATTTCACCCTTATAATTATTATAATATCAGATCTTTGTTGGACGATATCGGTAAACGTGTCAACTGTTATATTGCGTTTGTTTTTGAAATCATACAGTAAAACAGTTACTGTGTTTGATGATATTGGTGAATATCCCAGTCCTATGGGACTGGGCAATGTAATCAGGTCCATAAACTTATTAACCCCCATCATAACAGTAACTGTATACTATCAGGCAATATATGGTCTATTGACTGTTGTTAATTGTAGAAAAGGTTTTTATATCATAAAACCGATGATATGCAAATGAAGCGCCATAACAGCACGACAAACACCTTTTTTCTACTTTTCAACCGTGATAAATTGTGATATGCTCATATTTAACAGTGCGCTCAACACTGAAGTAACATGAATGTCACAGAGACAAGCAAGAAGAAGTCTATCCGACCAAAAAATGAAATCAGAGAAATATCGGCGCCTTTTGATTTTAAGCATAGTCTCCATGTTGGGCACGAAGAAAAGCTGGAGGACTACAGGCCTATTTCACCAGCGGGACACAGCGGCAAAGACAATAGACCATTTTCATCACCGGGGCCAAGCAGCAAAGACAACAAATTGGAACATATTTCAGTAGGTAGCTCAGTTATAAGACGTTTCGAAAAGAGATTCAATATTTAAATTAACAGCATACTGTCCGTGAATGATTTCATAGATGTGGTATATAAGTTTCATCTGACGAAACTGAATAGTTCAAGACATTAAAGATTTTTAACAATTCGTTCGGTATTAAATTTATATTTATTTATACTCAGAACAAAAGATTTGTACATTTACTTTAGACTAAATGCTCATAATAAACTTTTGTGATTGGTCTTTGTCCGTCCGTTGTCAGTCGTACGTCAGCAGTTTGCTTTAAGTGACCTTTCAATTCGTTCTATTAATGGGTTAATGTAGCATATTGATTTTTACCAAAAGTTTTTAAAGTACGCCACAGGAGTATTTCTAACATGCTTGCGAGAGCCACATAATTCATGAAGAAATATATAGGAAAACCTTCTAAAAAATCTTGTCTGAAATTTCAAGTCTGTGAGTTCTGAATCTAAGTATTTATCGTTGGCAAGTGGGCCATTAGCAGGCAGCATTATTAAAAATTTCAACTTCAACTTTTTGGCTGAAATCCCAATACCCAGACCTTTTACATTTCTTTTGATGCATTGTCTTGTGGATTTTTTATCAAACTTTGCTGGAGTCATAGTCAGTCACTATAAGCTACACCATAGGGACAACGTGTGATATAAAGATAAACCTTAACAAGCCATTTCGTAAACCACATAGTCTAGACCTCGAAAATTGGCGTGTAGCATTGTCTACTTGTTTCTTTAATTTTCACGTAGGTTTCCATGACACTTAACATATTGTAATAAGCAGCACCAAGATGAGCGAATATATATATCTCTAAAAAAAACATTTTGCATAAAGTTGTAGCTATTTAACTGTTTCTTGATAATTTCTCGCGTTTCACTGCACACTTTGTTTAAGAAGCCTGTTCTAAGAAAGAGTCTCAACAAAATGTAAATTTGTTTTAAACTTCAAAAGATGTTTTTTAACAAAAAGGATTCAGTATTAAAACACAATTGTAGGAACCCGATGAAAGTGTTTTGAATCTCTTAAAAGAAGAGATCTTACCAGCTCTTCGTCAAGAAATTGGCGACATTGTAGAAAGCAAACTGAAAAGTCTTCTGTTTCAAGATTTAAAGAAGCTAACACCCCATTGCAACACATGCTCTTGCTTCGAAAAAGAAGGAAACAAACGGGAAATCAGACGCGACCAGTTTGAGGGTCCAATATTGTATTCAGCTATTCCTGCTGAAGATGTTACCTTAAAGACAAAGTACAGTGTTCGGGATCAAGATGAAGGATGGTATGTTAACAAGACCGTCAGGAGTTCTTTATACCACTCCATAGGGCAAACAGTTTTAGCACAAACTCTTCGTGGAAACCAGCTCATTAAATATGGGTCTGATTTACAACTTGCACGTGACGAAATTTCAGAGGAAGGTTCTTCAGCTTTCAGTCGATCGAAAACATTACCAGGATTCACAACGAAGATCCAGGATTCTGCATTAGAGCTGACAAAAATGAAAGATAATTACAGAGGTAATTTTAAATAGTTAAGTGAATTTATCATTTTATCGCAATTATTTTTATCACACCAAAACAATCATCAAGTTTTCGTTTTATCCATTTTTACGGAAGCCTAATAGTGCCATTTTAACTTACAACTTCGATATTAGAACTTGGAACTTAAGAATTAGAAATTAGGACTTCGATATTAGACGAGAGACGCTGTGATACTCATTCTTGTTATTTGTATTTTTGACGTATTAAAACTGTGAAATTTCACTGTTTGCACTAAGAAACAATTACAGAGGAAACATACGGAAGCCCATTGAGGCCGTTTTGACTTATAAGTTAGAAGGCAACAATTCGAACTTAGATGTTAGATCTTAGAACTTAGGTCTTAGATCATAGAACTTAGATGATGGATCTTAGAACTTAGGTCTTAGATCTTAGAACCTAGATGTTCCGTAAAGGCATTAAAAAAGCCCAGAAAGGGACCAAGTGCACTTTGCATCATTGGTCAATCCTTCCGTCTTTCCTTCTGTACCAGGTCAAGACCACAGTGGCTACTTAAATAAAAGTTAACCATTGCCTTAACTTTTAAACTTGCACTTTTAATGCTGGATGAAGTTATCAGCAGTTGGATAGTGATTGGGGTCGTCATGGTATATAAGTATATTAAAAGACAAGGATTTGGCTTATATAGTATTCAAATAAATTCCCATTTGTTACAATTTCCTAAGGTGACAAAGGGGCATAATTCTGCACAAATGCTTGATGGTGTGACCTGCTCTTGGCTGCAAATTGGGGGTCATCAGTATATACATAATGAATCGCATCACTGAATACGTGCAATAGAATCTTACAAAGGAAGTATATGGCTGTCTCATTGGCAGGGTACCGAATGATGGCTAATCGAGAAAATGTTGCATGCGCAAAATATGCTATCGATGCATATATATGCTGTGAAAACTAGCTATACAACTAGATATAAAGCGTGCAAAAAACAACAATGAAAGAACCATAACGTTATAACTCAGACCTTAGAACTTAGTTCTTAGAACTAAGACATTAGAACTTAGTTCTTATAACTTAAATCTTAGAACTTAGTTCTTAGAACTAAGACATTAAAGCTTAAACTTAAGTTAGATAGAAATTAAAAAATATCTGTTTGAAGCTAAAAGAAGGAAAACGTAACTCCATTCTCAAACATAAAACTTTATTCAATTACCAGTAAACTACAATACATGAAACAAGAAACTTATCACATTAATCACTAAAAAGAATATCACAGTCTCGACTAGAACTTGTCGATGGCATACCCTCGTGCCACACTCAAGAAATAGTTAATACTAAAGCTTTGTTAAAGTTGACGCACACTTTCTTTAATATTATGCACAATATGTAATAACAATATAATATCCTTGTATGATAAGCTATTGAAAAGTAATGCTAAATAAGTTCTAGTCTTGTTAAATGCACCCCTCTGTGAATGACAGCTAAATCCGTGATCATAACACTAGTTACTGGTGAAATAACAAGCAGCCCAATTCCAAACATCCATGCCCATTTAGAGACCATTTTCGTCGTCTGGAAAAAGAATAGAAAAGATTCAGCAATAGGAAAAGTAATCAAATTATTTTAATACGCATTAGAAAACCGACAGTATCAATTATTATAAAACTGACAGTTACACAATTTTAAATACCGTTCCAAATTTTGACAAGGGGGATAATTACAAAAAGACAGGCAACAGATACTTGTGTTCTTCTTAAAGGGTAGCCCTTGGTATAAAAGGCCAGCCAAAATCACTATCCTGGAAAATGAGTGGATGTGGTCCAGTGGTAACGCGCTGGACTGGTAAACCAGGGGTCCCGAGTTCGATCCCCCCTTCCTCCACTAACATTACTAATAGTCTTTCGGATGAGACGTTAAACCGAGGTCATATGTATCAGTACTATACACTGAGCATGCAAAAGAACCAGGGGTGTCTCTGGAATGGGATGCTTTCTGTATCTTGCACTATCCCCCACAACATAAAATAATTAATCTCTGCAGAGGGCGTCGGTCATATGGGCAACCGGTACCGACAATAAATAAACTCAAAATAGATAAATAGACTAGCGAGTTGAATTGGGAAGTTCTATCGGTGTATATTACATATAAAGATCACTGACAGTGAATGATTGACGGGAGGCGGAGTTAGGTATACCATAGAAATACCTTCCTTTAACAAACACAGAAACAACTCTAATGCAATGGACCCACCGTAACATTTACTGGTAGCCATACAAGATCAAAATTCCACTCTCGAATGAATAGATTTATCGTGTAAAATATCCCCAATAAATTATATCTCACCACTTTTGGTAGATTTTCGTGTGTACCGACCGCTCTTGATTTCCTTGCAAAAAATGGCGTTTCCCACTTTCATGGGATTTCTACATTCTAAGTTCTAAGACCTAAGTTCTAAGATCTAACATCTAACATCTAAGTTCGAATTGTTGCCTTCTAACGTCTAACTCAAAACGGCCTCAATGGGCTTCCGTAGTAATTTGAAAAAAGATAATTACCACATTTGCCTTCTCTCCGTCCTTCTCGCTAATACGGAAGCCTAATACGTCACAAATACAAGTAACCAGAATGAGTATCTCAGCGTCTCTCGTCTAATATCGAAGTCCTAATTTCTAATTCCTAAATTCCAAGTTCTAATATCCAAGTTGTAAGTTAAAATGGCACTATTAGGCTTCCGTACATTTTAATACCTTGGAAGAGAAAATACTAAATAATGTTTTTTTTGTAGATTATCTGTACCATAAAAAGCAAAATATGATTTAAAAAAGTTTATTCTCTGATAGGAAAGTCCCTGGTTAGTTTTTTACATCATCTATATAATAATCAGCAACCATAAAAACTTGTTGTAGTAAATTACAATAAAATGCATGTTTTGATAAATGTTAGGAAGGACTGTCTCAAAAAACGACGAAAGAGAGTGTATGGCACATGCGCTACAGTGGCATGTTGAAGACCTTGTTGACGGCATTCTGTTTAAAGAAAGTGAATTACCAGACAGTCTATTAGCAGACGGATGCCTTACTGAAGAAGAATGTTCATCTGTGAGACAAAAACTCGACCGCAGAGACCAGATACGAGTCCTTCTACGTATAATCAAAGGAAGAGATCTAAATATACTGAAGAGGTTTCTGCGGCATATACGAGTCCACAATCCTGACATCGCACAGAAAATTGAAAAGAAATTTGATCAAAATCTGAAGTCAGGAATGAGATGTTCTAAATGCGCACTCTGCAAACTAACAACAAAAGTTAATCTGAAGTACATAGCTGACGTTTTGTGGCGAAATGAGTTGGTTGACGAAGGGTTATTTAACATGATTGTTGACACAGACATGCCGACCGGCGCTCAAGGTGAGCTATGGCATCAGGTTTTGTGCTCTTTTAAGGAACATAAATCGTCAGTCGTCAGAAACGTCCTTGAAGACGCACTAACGAAGAAGAATCATTACCATCATATAGCACAAGGTGTGAAACAGATGATGAGTGCTAACAAAGAGTTGAAGTGTCTATGTAAAATAAAAAATACTTTGAAATACGGTTCATTCACGTCATTAGTTTCTTCCAGATCACCCCAGAGCTCTGAATCAGAACTTAGGACTGATTCATATAGTGAAATTACGTTTCAGATTCATTCACCTCCGACGGAGTTGACACAAGAACTTACAAAAGAGCTCTATGGTAGAAACCAACCCCAAGAGACCACAGATCAACTGCAAACACTTGATATCATTAGTTGTGATCAAGAACTTACAAAAGAGCTATGTGATAGAAACCAAACCAAAGAGACCACAGACCAAGTGCAAAAACTTGGTATCATATCTTCTGATCAGAACGACACTTTAAAGCAAAAGACTGTTAATATTACAGGAAGCAGTGTGAATGTGTTTGAGAAACTTAATCTCCTATACCTTGATGATTCGGAGCTTAAGGTTACCAATGTATAAATTGACTTGTGAGAGTGATTAATCATATGTATACCCGATATAGCTTTTCTTTTGCATAGATGCTGCAGTTACCCTTTTTAGACTTAAGTAAATGTCATTTATTTTTAAGCGTTCAAGACTGAAACGTGTGAATCAATTGTTTTCGTTGTTTTTGTTCTTTTTCATTTAAATCACGTTTCTGGTTCATGTACACTTCGAACTTTCGATCAAATGTATGTTTTTTTTTTCGTACACTGTGACAAACTTTTAATAAAAAAAAACCTTCACCCGTTGCCTTAACCATCCTAAAGGAGATTATTACAGGATATTTAAGTAATGTTTGCATATGTAAAAAGTTCACTTGTATTAATTGGTCTCAGGGCTAGTGCGTCTGACTACAAATCAGGAGATCGCAGTTTGATCTCCGGTTGACGAGCTTAATCTATCAGTCTTAAAATGACTTTTTCTTGTATTTTTGTCCCTTACTTGCTCCCCCGCATTTTCCCTATGTAAAAGAAATAAACTCAGGAATTTAATAAAGTCAATTTTCTTTCGCAGCATTTCTCGCAAGAATCATTATTTTGTTTAATCAAGATTGCCTTAAGTCTTTTAGATTCCATTGCAGTCTTTCATTTTCTCTGCAAATATGCAAGAACAAGTATAGGAAAAGTAAAGGATTTTTTTCTAAGCCTTTTATCTTTTGCAGCAAATCGTTCAATTCTGTTTCTAGGAATACAGCATTTGACAAAGTATGTGATGAATAGAAGTTATCAATTGTAAATGTATTTGAGTCTAGAACTCAGAATTAGCATTGCAATCATAAGTGTGATAAATGCCTCTCACAACTAACCTTGAATCATTTTCATGAATATTACTCTTAATTGTTTTTAATTTTGTATTTGACTATCTTTCTTTTGATCTACGAAGCAGAAAGTGTTGTACGATCGCATGTATGATACACAGCGTTTTGACAGTTTCTTTAGGAAGTTTTGTCTCAACATCAGAAAAAAACAAGACAGACTAAAGCTAGACACTGTATGCTGGATTTCAGTTGTATCAAAATGGTGGCGATTGACACAATAAAGTTACAAAGTTCTGTACATATGTAAATCTGACGTAATCTAATGTATCGTGTTAATGTGTGGAATTTCTTAAAGGGATATACAGGCAAAAGTTTTATGCTTTCTTTCTCATTCCTTCTATGAATATACTACAAATGTGATCGAAATAAATACAATGATCTGTCCCAGTAACAAAGATTTCCTCTTCTTAAATGAAAAACCGGGTGGTTTCCTAACTTGACCCACGTGGGTCTAGATAGAAAATTTAGATTTCGCGCTAAATTTCGCAGTAAATGATTGGACGGTTGAAGTACCTGTCTCGTGATCTACGGCAAAAACAACCCAGAAGAAACGACGATTGGTTGTTTTTGTCACGTGACCTATTTGAAAATAACTCGGTGATTTCGTTTACGTTTTACTTTTTTGTTAAAGAACGTTAAGTTTTTACGTTCAAGCCCGCATTTCACTACAAACATACTGGGAATTTAAAGTTCTTCATATTGAACGTGATTTGAGCAAATAATATCAGTTTTAATTTTTTTGGGCACTCATTTGCCTGTGTATCCCTTTAATAAATAGGATCGTAAATATGCACCTGGCGTTTAATGTTGTATAAATTTAGGTGATATTGAACAACATGTAACATCAATTTAAGTCTTTATAACGACGAATAAATGAACTGTATAACATAACGTGCTCGTTTTAAACTTGGATACTATAGAAAGATATAGTGGGAAGATAACACAACTGATTGTCATACTGGAGGAGCTGCTTCGCATCTTGTACTGACACAACATGGTAATAATCGTTACACTTTTTATTTTTTATAATTTTAGGAAATTACTTACTTGATTTTCAGACATGGCATTATGTTTGTTTGCCATCACCACAAAAAAAAAAAAAATAAAAAAATAATAAAAAAACCGATGCCCAATGCAGGATATCCTTAAAAGATTTGTTAAAGATACAAATCGCCTGTTCAAATCCGCCGAGATAACAACACAAAACTAGTTCTGTGCCAAAAGAGATCCCTTTGCACGAGAGTACACTGAATACTGAATACACCTCTGCACCATTTCGGAACATCTAGGATCGTTTTGGACGATTAGAGGCCATTGCCAGTATTTGTCTCCCGAAAGTTGCGTTTGTACATAACGGATCATCTTGTCGCCTTTGTCTGCACAGGCCACAGTGTTTGTCTATCGCACCGTCTACACTTCTTGCAGAAGAAAAGGGGTATTCCTGCAGATTTCACAAAGAGGTAGCCCAAAACATTGGTAGCTGCCGAAGAATGCGATGTAGTAGTCTATTTCAAAGGTAACGTTCGTATATACCGAATTTGCTCGCTGTCTTGTCTTACAATATACAGACAAAAGTAACCTATGAAATGGAAAACCACACCATACGTTAATTTTGTCATATACGTCAGAATATGATCTGAACTCGAGTTTGGCGCCTCAATTCGTTTGAAATTCACTGCGCCAGAACCGGTATTGCCTATACTCGTATATTACTTTTCATTTTATTAAACGAACTAGATTTAAAGAAACTGTCAATGTGCAGTATGAAAGAAAAAAAGAACATGGCGTAGCCAGAGAAACGCACCTCAGCACGTGCGTATCGTCAGAGTAAAGTCAGATAACAGTTAGTATATAAATGAGACAAGTAAAAAAACAAAAACAAATTAAGTAAAGTGGGAAGGACTATCCTACGTAGATTTTGTCTGTGATTTGATTTATTTTCTCTTCCGGCTTTTTTACACACCATCAAATCTTGAGTATAGTGGGTTTGTTTCGAGGACATAGCTATAAAGGCAAAACCTGGTCAGTATTAAAATAAAGGTCCCTTCATAAGTGTACTATGCGGCATCAGATGTTGTAACCATCCTCGTTATTTTAATAGCTTTCACAATTTAGATAAATTCCTCAACAATAAATAGTAGCATAATATAGGTGAAGAGGGGTGTAGTTTATCAGTTACTTGCTAGGTCATGCTGACCAATAGTGATTGAATACATGGGCAGTACTGATTGAGCATGTGTACACTTCATTCGAAGTGCAGTATTTTTTTTCAGTAAAGCCTTGTGACAACTGCATTTTCTTGGAAGACATTGGAACATGTAAAACATCGTAATCTCTTGAATCTATAGTCATACCGATAAACAAAATAAATTTTCAAAATTCGTTATTATTTTACGACAGAAAGAGTAACAGATGGTTCTGATTTTCATTTTGATCCTGATTTAACTCTATTTTTCTTTCAATATTTTTTATCTTGAAATACACATAGCATAAGTTTATTTTTAGAATATGGGTTTTCCAAGTTATTTTAAAAAAGAATAACTTTCGTTTTACGTTAAAAAATATACAAGTATGACTGATATGTCAATTATAAATAAACCCAAATAGATAATTGTTTTAATGGAGATAGTATGGATTTTATCTTACATTCCTAGTTTCTTTGAAACCGGTGTCTTACTAGTAAAGTAAATATGGAAATGGAGAAAACCGTAATAATGTAAGCAAAAAATTAGTCTATTTATTTCACAGGTGTTGGTCATGGGGCAGGTGCGCGTTTATTCCTTGTGTTTTTAGATACAGAAAAGAAGCTAGGTATTCAGTTTCGACAACAATGACTAAACAATACAATTTCAAGCTCCTGTGACTAATAAATTTTAACCAGCTTAGTGTTTTAAATTATTTTTGTACACTCTCTACATGTCTCCACCCTCTTTCGTCGACAGTGATTAACTCCCCGAAATACCAAAATCATGTTTGTCATCTATGTACCGTCGATATCGGCGACGTCTGATCTTTTACCGCCTTATGCAAATTAGAATCTCTCTTCGCTGGCACACAGAAACAGAACTTTGACCATGGTCAAGGATTATAAATGTTTAATGTTTATAGTTATGATATTAATAAGGACATTGGGACTCGCGTTCATGATTACGTTTAATCTTTTCAGTTAAAACGTTCAGACTAAAAACACAGACACTTGGGGTGTGGAGCTCAAAACGTCTTTAAAATCCAAATAAAATGTATATTTGTCAATCCCAGCACATTTACTTATCATATATATAATTAAAACTTAATATGAGCTGTTTTGAAAAAAAATCATATTTCAACGTCTAAAATATTATAGATTAAAAACTGGGATTTAAAAAAACTGTTCACCATCAATTACCTATATTTTTTGTTTCTGGAGAGAAAAAGTGAGTTTATAAATGTTTGGTTTTACGGCTACTGTCTCTTTAATCCTATGTAATTTTATGAAAAAATGTCCTTGTTGGTTTCAACACGATATTATTAAACGAGCGTCTAAACTAACAGCTGTTCTCTTCTGTATCGCATGAATGTAAACAAAAAACCAATATCCCTGTAGCTCCGTCTCCAAGGCACACATGCGGAATAACGTCGGTAAATCTTTTCATTTGATTTACCTGGTTAGTAGCACTGGTTGTTTAAAGCTGATTTACTAAAATAAATTCTTTCAAAATTTGAAAAATGTTGCCATCTCATTGGACAAAAAATAATTTCAAACACTAATTAACTATTTGTAGTTAATTATACCATTGCTTCTTTGTTGCAAGTGTAACTTTCATTCGTTGTTGTAAAGATATAATTGCTGAAGTTAATTAAAGTGGCTGTACTCCAGATTTGACATAAAAAAATGTTTTTCATAAATTATATGTTTAGATGCCGTGAGATTATAACAACATAATATTTTACTTCAAAACTGATTATAAAAGTCAAAATAGAATAAAAAAAAAATATTTTCGCTCCAGCTTGATTTGAACTCTGGACCCTCATGTTAACAAAATATTACCAACGCTTTTACTGTCACCACCGTCGCCGCATGTGATATTACAGATATTTACTTTAAATCTTATACGATATAGTTATACCGTCGCGTTACGGTATAGCACTTTGAAAGGGAAAAAATCAATTTATAATGTAATTATTTGAGTTATTTTTTGTCAGTAAGTTATTTTTTAAGCATTAGTCATAAATATTACAAGAAATTTATAATGCAAGAAAACTTTCCTTTTTTGTCATCTGGAGCACAGCCCCTTTAAGAGATGGGATTTACCAAAGTACAAATAATTTGGAAAGTGTTCCTTCTTGTTAAGTGGTAAATAATTGAATGCTGAAATAATTCACGCAAAAGTGGACTTCATTAACTCCTAGGTTAGTTGTTTTTATTGTTTTGTTCCACTTAAACTGTCCTCTCACTCAGACTTGTGAATTAAGGTGAAGGTCAGTCAAATTTTCTTAAAAGATATTTATTTAATCATAAATTGTAAAACTGTGTTAATTAAGGTTTTTGCATGGTTGTCTAGCAACTAACCTTAATTGACATATTCATCATTTTTTTCTTTTTTATGAGACTTGTAACAGAGGACTAAAAAACGGTAAAAACAACAAGATAAACGACCGTGTCTACTTTCGGTGTTGTTTCAACCTGGGTATACTAGGACCCAGTTTCAACATTCTAACGATAAAAGTATTGATAGCATTTACAGATAAAAAAAGTGCACGGAGTTAACGTTATCGCTTACTTCACTTTGACTGCCTTGCACTTATTTAAAGAGATTGATTTTACAGGTGAAAAAAGTTTACATTTTATCATAGATAACGCGAGAGTTCAAATGATATTTTATCCGAAATTTAACCAACCAGCTGCCCCACGGTCGATGAATAGCCTGAAACGAAATGGATCAAACGTGGGTTTCCGACGTTGACATCTAATCCGAAAGACAATGTTACTATTGTACGTGGAGGAGCGGTAAAAAAAGCGCGCGAACATTTGATTAAAAGTCCAGCGTGATACCACTTGACCACTGATCAGCCCCACACTAATCGCAGATAAATTTATTAGGTGTGCACTAGACCATTACACAAAGCCCAGTCACTCAGCCAAATATATTTCTGCCATCAATATTCGAGACTACACCAGTTCAATCTGGTTAAAATCATATCCTAAACATCGCTATGCTATAAGGATCTGTGGACGACCACTAGAAGGTCTCCTTCTCGTGACCTATCTATCAGCCAGTCAGAGCAACGCTTCCACCCTCATGGAAGGAAATGTTCAATCTTTGAAAAAAATATTTATATAGCTGGGATCCCAAACAATTTGTCAAAATCTTTCAAAATAATGAGAATTATGTTTGTGATCAATATCATTTTTTTCGAAATATCTAAGCACTTTCCATCTTTGCTAATACACATTGTTATGCTAGAGAAATTTAAACGCTGTTTGAACACGCCTTGTGAACAGGTAAGCTATGGAGACGCGTCATAAGCTGCAGTGTCATTGGCTGGGGAATAAATAACAAAAGTGGAAATTCCAGGTTATCGAGAAGAGTCAGATTGAGACCAGTTTGGACTGGCAATCTTAATATAGACAGTACGTAATACCGGCTGGGTTTTTACTAATACTATTTTCAAATAAAAATTTATATGGGGATTTCCAACATGTACAACAGTATCGTTCGTCGTGAATAATGTGTTAACAATTTGCTTTAAAGAACATCTTCTTCTAGACCATTTGTTTGAAGTTCATGCAATTTGGCAAGACTCAATGGCAAAAAATTTAGGGTTAAACACATTTGGGGAACAACGTGACCAAGTGTGGTGCAGTTCACAAAATGGCAACAATTCATGTAGTGGGTACTATAACTCCTTTAATTATGCAGCTGTTTTAACTCTGATAAAATGCATAAGCCCTACAAAAAGAAATCTCAGCGACTAGTGGATGCGTTAAAGTGCTACCAGTTGACTTGGATGTTTCTAGCTGTAGGCTATCTGATTTCACCTTGACTTTCGGTTTATTGTAAAGTGAAAGTAGGATCGTTGGTGGACAAAATAACTGACATTTTATTGGTCTATGACCAAGAAATGGAAAAGACCCTCGGAAACCATAAGCACTTGGTGTCCGGACAAACGAATGTGTTTTGCTGAAACGGGGCAATTAGCTATTGACGGTAATTGTTCTGTTCACAATAAATAAACAATTTATCAACAGCAATATCATAACAAGGAAATGTGGGAATGAAAATATTAAAATATTTAAACAATGTCTTGTATTTATTAATGAGTACCTTAGTAACGTTTAACCTTAAACCGCTCAAAAGATAAAGAGCAGACAGACAAGAAATATACACTCACTTTATCGGTATGACATGTGGCTGCTAAGTGTATCCTTGACTATGACCGAGTCGGCCACTGAACAACATCTCAGTATGGCTAGGTTTTCTGTCCAATAGTTTCAATTTTCTACAAGCTGTCCAAGTGATACAAAATGGACACACAATGTAGCAGGTCAAAAGATCCAGACAACGAAACAAGTAGCCACTAAGTCTAACCTTGACTGCGCCAGCCGAAACCTGCGCTCTGCACATCGTCTTATTATGGTAAATATTTCTGCCAGAACGTTTTGATTTCCTTCAAGCTGTTCAAGAGATACAGGGCGATTACGAAATTTCTAATGGACGGATGGACAACTAAGGACATTGCATAATACGCCCCTTCGCGCTCGTAAAATTATAGTGTAAACACTTACCTGAAGCTGTGCTATTTTTGGTAACTTTACATGCACGGTACCGGTTTCAGTTACGTTGTTCCCTCACCACGTATTAAAATAATTACATAAGGATAAATAAATATTACGGCCCCGAGGTGGAGCCAGGGATGAATCAGAGTGTTCTCAGAAACTCTGCCTACACTATAGACGATTTCTAGAACAAAATAACAGAAAAATATAAACGATTATCAATTTGCTCCATCTGATTTATGTTTACCAGATATGTCAAAAGACTGTTTTGATGTACTTAATTAATTCTTTTATTCTGTCGTAAATTAAGCGAAACCATTCACTGCAATTTTGTGCAAAATGTAACAAAACTCAATGGCAAAGCAATTTTGATGACCTCGGGGCATTTTATTTGTTTCAATAGTAGTGTCCAGAAATAAAATCACTGAAATTTAATCAGACATAAAGATACATCTGTAAACATTCGTGTCAGTTCTACCTTAAAATGTCTTGGCAAAAAAAAATGTATTCCCGATGCACGACGCCGCCGTCCACCAACGATATTAAAAATGATATCGGTTAATAGTGCCAATCAATCTGGATCCACACAGTAATAACGAAGTATTCTAATAATTTCTCCATTTAACACTCCATTTAATTCTATAAACTTTGTTCAGGATTATACACAAACGGTGGTTAAAACTTATTCTGCTTCTGTTTTGTTTAAAGGTGAATTTTGGTTACCTGGGAAACAAGCCAGTATTTGCCCACATACTTTGAAAGGCCTGATGGGTTATGTGCAAATGATACATCTCAGCGGATAATTTATCATGAAACAAGCAATATTGAAAAAGACATTTGAGCGCAAGAGTTTAAGCAAGAAAGTGACGTCTGGAATGAGAAGCCAAATGACAGTAAATGAATAAATGGGGTGGTGCTAAGTTTATCAGAGTTTGCTGTTGTCAGTAAACTTAACAGACAAAGTCGTCACGCGATTATAAAAAAATAAAATGGCTGTTATTAAATCACTTTTTTACAGTTTATGTATTTTAGTTCATGAAGTAGTGTGCAGTAAATATATGCAAACAAAATGTGGCATAGATTTTGTCATGTAGTTTTAATTCGATTGTAATTTTGTGGCAACGATGCGATGCGATATTTCACGTTACAATAGTCAGTGAATCTACGGTTATTAATAAAGGTTTTTTTACTTTTAGAGCCTGGTAATTTCTACCAGATACATTTGAAAAATTGCCAAATTGGCAACAACAACACATTTGTGGATACTTCCAAAGACACCGGAACAGGCCCCAGAGCTGCTGCAGGTAGATTGAAAGGTATTTGAAAAAGTTTCCTTTAACTACAGAAACTTTATTTTGTTATCTTGATCCTGATATTAGTAGTATAAAATGGGTGGGAGAAATCATACTTTTGGTATGATTTGCTACTTTGGTTACTGCGCATGCGTGAAAGGGGAGATAAACGTGAAAATGCATTGAATGGACTCCTGAGGGTCACTAACAGTCAAAACTGCCATTAACTTCATTGGAACCAAAAATTCCTGTAAGTCTGCGAGTACAACAAAATCTATCGCAGACCAATGAAATGGACTCTGGATGGTCCCTTGAAGTCAAAAATGTCATAAACTGCACTGGCACCAAAACTTCCTTAAAGTCTGCGAGTGCCTAGAAACAGTCGCAGGCCACTGAAATGGAATCTAGAGGGTCCCTTGAAGTCAAAAATATCATATTCGGCATTGGTACCAAAACTTCCTGAAAGTCTGCGAGTATAACAAAATCAGTCGCAGACCAATGAAATGGACTCTTGAGGGTCCTTTGAAGTCAAAAATGTCATTTCCTGCATTGGCACCAAACCGTACTGAAAGTCTGCGACTGCCTCGAAAACAGTCGCAGGCCACTTAAATGGACTTTGGAAGGGTCCCTTAAAGTCAAAAATGTCATTAACTGTTTTGGCACCAAAACTTATTGAAAGTCTGCGAGTGCCTCAGAAACACTTTCAATCGTTTTTCTTATTACATTTTAAAGTTTATTTCCCAAAATACTCGCGGTTGCTGTAGGACGACTTAACTTTTAAATGTAATAAGAAAAACGATTGAAAGTGTTCATCGGCCGTTTTTAGCTCACCTGAGGGGTCAGTTGATTTTACATAGATTTATATAAGGAAAACTTAAAAATCTTCTTGTCAGAAACCACAAGACTTAGAGTTAAGATATTTGGTGTATTTGTCATAAATCGCAAGGCCTAGAGATTAGATATTTGGTGTGCAGCATTGTCCAGAGGGCCTCTACTAAGTTTGTTCAAATCATAGCCACTGGGTCAAAATAGGCCCAGCCCCGGGGGTCAATTGTTTACATAGAGTTATATAGGAAAAGTTTAAAAAGTCTTCACATCTGAAACCAAAAGGCATAGAGCTTAGATATTTTGTATGTAGCATTGTCAAGAGGACCTTTACCACGTTTGTTCAAATCATGGCCCCTGGATCAAAAATGGCCCCGCCCCAGTGGTCACATATTTTACATAGAGTTATATAGGAAAAACTTTAAAAATCTTCTTTTCAGATACCACAAGACCTAGAGTTAACATATTTGGTTTGCAACATTCACCCCGGGGTCATTTCATTTTACACAATGATTTATATAGGGAAAACTTTAAAAAATCTGCTGCTCTGAAACACCAAGGGCTATACCTTCAATTGTTCGTTGTTATGTCCCTTGTGATGGAGACTTATTGTTTTTGCCTTGTCCATGGATGTCTTTTGTCTCTCTGTCTTTCACACTTCGTTTCTTTTCAATAACTTGAGTACTAGTTGACCCAAAGCCTTCAAACTTCACAGATTTATTGCCCTTATTGAGTACAAAAAAAATACCTTTTGTGTTTTGGGTCAGTAGGTCAAAAGTGAAGGTCAGAGGGACCTTTAGAGTGAAAGCCGTTTCCACTCAATAACAGGATAACCATTTCACCAAGAGCCTCGAAACTTCATAGGATGATTGCTTGTACTAAATAGAAGAACTGTATTGTTTTTTTGGGGCTAGTATGTCAAAGGTCAGGGTCACAATGACCTGTAGAGTGAAAACTATTTTTGCAGAGTAACTGTAGTACCATTACACCAAGAGCCTTCAAACGTTATAGGATAATTGTATTAGAAGAACCCTATTGTTTTTAGTGTCCATAGGTCAAAGGTTAAGTTCACAGGTAGCTGTAGAGTGAAAACTGTTTCTGCTCAGTAACTGGAGTATCATTTTAGCCAGAGCCTTTCGAACTTCATAGAATGATTTTCTTTACTCAGTAAAAGAATCCAATCATTTTTGGAATCAGTAGGTCAAAAGTCAAGGTCACAGGGACCTGTAGAATGAAAACTATTTCTTTTTGTAATTGGAGTATCATTACACCCAGAACCTTCAAACTTTATAGGGTAATTATATTAGAAGAACCCTATTGTTTTTTGGGGTCTGTAGGTCAAAGGACAAAGTCACTGGGACCTGTAGAGTAAAACTTCTAAAACATTTGAGTACCATTACACCCAGAGTCTTCAAACTTATTGCAAACTTATTTAAACTTGCACCCATAAAAGCCAATAACGATATTTGTAACAGGAGCAATGAGACTCAGGTGAGCGATTTAGGGCCATCATGGCCCTCTTATTTAAATTATCTCAAGACAGACGGACGCCATTGTTGAAAACATGAGATTTCAGTGTAAACGATCTAAAGGTATATGCATGTATATAAATAAGAAATCATGCCTTGTTACAAAATAAAGCGTTGGAGGAATTTTAAATGGCAATTATGACAATTTTACTCCTCATGCCTCCTCTTTCACTCCTCATTCCTCCTCTTTTACTCCTCATGCCTCCTCTCTGACACCTCATGCATCTTGTTTGACTCCTCAGACTCTCAGGAAGTTTTTGTGATAATGCAGATAATGACATTTTTGACTTTAATGGACACTCCAGATGTGTACATAAATTCCCCTACTCAACTTTATGTTAACGCTTATACCTCTCTCTCTCTCTTCACGCCTCCTTTTTTACTCCTCATACCTCCTGTTCCACTCCTCATGCCTCCTCTTTTACTCCTCATGCCTCCTCTTTTACTCGTCATTCCTCCTCTTTGACTCTTCATGCCTCTTCTTTGACTCCTCAGACTTTCAGGAAGTTTTGGTGATAATGCAGATACTGACATTTTTAACTTCAAGGGACACTCCAGACTCAATTTAAGTGGTCTGCGACTGTTTCTGAGGCACTTAAAGACTTTCAAGAAGTTTTGGTGCCAATGAAGATAGTGATATTTTTTACTTCAAGGGACCATCCAGAGTCTATTTCATTGGTCTGCGACAGTTTCTGAGGCACTCGCAGACTTTCAGAAAGTTTTGGTGCCAATGCAGATAATGACATTTTTGACTTCAAGGGACCATCCAGAGTCCATTTCATTGGTCTGCGACTGTTTCTGAGGGCCTTGCAGACTTAAAGAAAGTTTTGGTGCCAATGCAGATAATGACATTTTTGACTTCAAGGGACCATCCAGAGTCAGTTTCATTGGTCTGCGACTGATTTTGAGGTACTCGCAGACTTTCAGGAATTTTGGGTTCCAATGAAGTTAAAAGAAGATTTTTAAAGTTTTTCCGATAAAACTCTTTGTAAAACTTGTGACCACTGGGGCGGGGCCATTTTTGATCCAGGGGCCATGATTTAAATAAACTTGGTAAAGGTCCTCTTGACAATGCTACATACAAAATATCTAAGCTCTATGCCTTTTGGTTTCTCATGTGAAGACTTTAAACTTTTTCCAGTATAACCCTATGTAAACAAGTGACCCCCGGGGCTGGGCCTATTGTGACCCAGTGGCTATGATTTGAACAAACTTGGTATTTGTCCACTGGACAATGCAGCACACCAAATATCTAAACTCTAGGTCTTGCCATTTTTTTACAAGAAGATTTTTTAAAGTTTTTCCTAAATAACTATGTGAAACATGTGACCCCTGGGGCGGGGCCATTTTTGACCCAGGAGCCATGATTTGAACAAACTTGGTATTGGTCCACTGGGCAATGCTGCACACCAAATAGCTAAACTCTAGGCCTTGCGGTTTCTGACAAGAAGATTTTTTAAAGTTTTTCCTATATAACTCTATGTAAAACATGTGACCCTTGGGGCTGGGCCTTTTTTGACCCAGGGGCCATGATTTGAACAAACTTGGTAAAGGTCCACTGGAAAATGCTGCACACCAAATATCTTAACTCTAGGCCTTGTGGTTTCCGACAAGAAGATTTTTAAGTTTTCCCTATATAAATCTATGTAAAATCAACTGACCCCTCAGGTGAGCTAAAAACGGCCGATGAACACTTTCAATCGTTTTTCTTATTACATTTAAAAGTTAAGTCGTCCTACAGCAACCGCGAGTATTTTGGGAAATAAACTTTTAAATGTAATAAGAAAAACGATTGAAAGTGTTTCTGAGGCACCCGCAGACTTTCAAGAAGTTTTGGTGCCAAAACAGATAATGATATTTTTGACTTTAAAGGACCCCTCCAGAGTCCATTTAAGTGGCCTGCGACTGTTTCCGAGGCAGTCGCAGACTTTCAGGACTGTTTAGCGCCAATGCAGATAATGACATTTTTGACATCAAGGGACACTCCAGAGTCCATTTCATTGGTCTGCGACTGTTTCTGAGGCTCCTGCAGACTTTCAGGAAGTTTTGTTGCCAATGCATATTATGACATTTTTGACTTCAAGGGACCATCCAGAGTCTATTTCATTGGTCTGCGACTGATTTTGGTGTACTCGCAAACATTCAGGAATTTTTGGTTCCAATGAAGTTAATGGCAGTTTTGACTTTAAGTGACCCTCAGGAGTCCATTGAATGCATTATCTTGTTTATCTCCCCTTTCACCCATGCGCAGTAACCCAAGGAACAAATCATATCAAAAGGTATGATTTTCCCACCCATTTTATACTACTGATATTGCGGTTGGTACAGATTTTACAGTGTGTGGTTTTATTATCAAACTTGAGCATGTCTGTATTGTTAAGAAATTATAATGTTGAAGAATCATTAAATTTTGCTTTTTTCACATTTCAAGAGGCCTCGTTTTTAATTCTTTGTTAAACTATTCATGTGCTTTAAAATCAGGTTCAGGGGGATCTCTATTATATAGCTAGTTTTTTAAAAGCAACCATATGGTGATAACAGGGGTATACATACAACAGAATATTAAAGGACAGAATTATACAACATCACCCTTTTTCTAAAACAAGAGAGCCATGATTGTTGTATGTCGCTCACCTGAGTACGCTCCTGCCCCATGACAAACCTTACAGAATTAAAGAAAAAAGCAGCTAAGTTGGCTAAATTCCCTATGCTATCAGAGAGGCAAGTATCTATATGACGTTCAGACTGTAGTGTTTATTTACCAAATGGGTAATAGTAATTCTTTATGTATAGAAATAGGTATGTCAATCCTGTAATAGAACATCTCCCTTCTTGTAATGATAAATATCATTTTTAAGAAATAAAGAAATGACTGTAAATATATAATGTCAACTGCACTTAAATTATATTTTTATATGTTCATTTACTCTTGAATTTATTATGACCTACAGTCAGTTTATTTATGAATGAAATTCAACACTAATTTCAAAACATAGTTCTCATATCCAATAAATGACTGGAATACCTATAACAAAAATCCACATTGTGCAGATACAGAAATCAAATTAAATGTGAGAATAATGGGACTGTTATAAAGTAAGAAATGTTATCAAAATAAACCTAGCACCAACTAAATAACTGTCCTGATAAAATCAACAGCTCATTATTTCACAGTGTTTCTTATATCAATGCACCATAGATTCAGTTATGTTTTCCTTTTAACCTGTCTTTAATACCTTGTTTATATGGCTGATGTGTAGTTTTTTCCAGGTAATTGTGTTACAGGTTGTTTGGGTGTAACTGGGCTATAGTTTGAATCCACTGTTAAGTTTTTCAGGTGATTTAGTTTTTGATCCTACTTGACCCAGTTTCAAACTTGACACAGATATTATCAAGGCAAATATTCTGAGCAACTTTCATAAAGATTAAATCAAAGCTGTTGTCTCGAGAGTGTTAACAAGGTTTTCCGATGATTTGGCCTTGTGGCCTAGTTTCTGATCCGACATGACCCGGTTTTGAACTTGACTGAGATAAATTCAAAGCAAACATTCTGAGCAACTGCCATTAAGACTTACTCAAGAATATGGTCGCTAGAGTGTTAACAAAGTTTTCATATGATGTGGCCTGGTGAACTAGTTTTTGATCTCACATGACCTGGTTTTGAACTTGACTGAGATATCATCAAGGTAAACGTTCTGAGCAACTTCCATTAAGACTTGATCAAAGCTGTTGTCTCGAGTGTTAACAAAGTTTTCCTATTATTTGACTTGGTGATCTAGTTTTTTGTTTTTAATCTCACATGACCCAGTTTCAAACTTGACCTAGAGATAATCAAGATAAAGATTCTGACTAGTTTTCAGAATGATTGGATGTTAAATGTGATCTTTAGAGTGTAAACGAGGTAAAATGTGGACTGACGCTAGACACCAGACAGAAAACAGACGCCGGACATCCAGCAATCACTCTAGCTCACACTGAGCATGAGCTAAAAAATAACATAAGATAAAGTAAAATAACTGAAACATTTTCTTATTTTTTCTTCAGAGAAAAAGTTTTGTCACTGCTATCTACCATCTCTGTTAGGTAGTTTAATCACTAAATGTAATCAGCATAGAAAAACTAATTAAAGGAAATAATCTCAATATTGTCTCAAAACTTATAAATGTTTCTGGTGATCATAATAATGATTTACTTGACATATTTGTTTTCAAGTTATTAACAACGTGTTTGTTTCTCATATTTTATCTTAGTTTCATATAGATTCCTTTATATTGGGTTGAACAATGCGACCATGTCTTGTGATATAAGGTTGTACCGAAATTGATGATCCAGGCTTATCGTGGGAAATTGGTGAACTTGTTTTTTCCATTGAGAGGGACAGGGGTATCCACTAGAAATTTTAAAAGATTTTGTGTCATCGGGACTTTGTTCTGGAACATTTATTTCAGGGAGAACAAGCTGATATTGAGGTTCATTTGATTTGAGGAGGTGGCACTTATTTCTACAGTATTGAACTTTGATGCTTAATGACCTAAAGTTTGACCTAGTGACCTATTTTTTTTTTGATGTACAGCTATGAAATTTGGACCATGTGCACAGTTTCAGATGTAGACTTGAACTTTGATGTTAGATGACGTAAATTTTGACCTAGTAACCTACTTTCTTGTTTTTTATATGTACAGCTATGAAATTTAGACCATTTGCACAGTTTCAGATGTAGACTTGGACTTTGATGTTAGATGACCTAAATTTTGACCTAGTGACCTACTTTCTTGTTTTTATATGTACAGCTATGAAATTTGAACCATGTGCACAGTTTCAGATGAAGAATTGAACTCTGATGTAAAATGACCTAAATTTTGACCTAGTGACCTTTTTTCTTGTTTTTTGATGTACAGCTATGAAATTTGGACCATGTGCACAATTTCAGATGTTGAAACGCACTTTGATGTTAGATGACTTTAAATTTGACCTAGTGACCTACTTTCTTGTTTTTTGATGTACAGCTATGAAATTTGGACCATGTGCACAGTTTCAGATGTAGACTTGAACTTTGATGTTAGATGACGTAGATTCTTACCTTGTGACCTACTTTCTCGCTATTTATCTACAGTTATGAAATTTGGACCATGTGCACCGTTTCAGATGTAGAATTGAACTTTGATATGAGCCTGTCTAGATTTTGACCTAGTGACCTACTTTCTTGCTTTTTGAAATACAGCTATGAAATTTGGACCATGTGCACAATTTCAGATGTAGAAACGAACTTTGATGTTAGATGACCGTAATTTTGACCTAGTGACCTACTATCTTGTTTTTTGATGTACAGCTATGAAATTTGGACCATGTGCACAGTTTCAGATGTAGAAATGCACTTTTATTTTAGATGACGTAAATTTTGACCTAGTGACCTACTTTCTTGTTTATTATGATGTACAGCTATGAAATTTGGACCATGTGCACGGTTTCAGATATAGAATAGAACTTTGATACGAGCCTGCTAGATGACATTTTGACCTATTGACCTTCTTTCTTGTTTTTTATGTACAGCTATGAAATTTGGACCATTTTAGATGTAGATTTGAACTCTGATGTTATATGACCTCGATTTTGACCTAGTGTCCTACATTTTTGTTATTTGATAAACTGATATGAAATTTGGACCATGTGTACAGTTTCAGATATAGAATTGAACTGTTAGATGACCTAAATTTTGACCTAGTTACCTACTTGTTTTTTATGTACAGCTATGAAATTTGGACCAATTGTACAGTTTCAGATGTAGAATTGAACTTTGATGTTAGATGACCTAGATTCTCACCTACAGACCTACTTTCTTGCTTTTTTATTTACATCTATGAAATTCGAACACTTTGCACAGTTTCAGGTGTCGAAATTGAACTCTGACATTAGATGACATTTTGACCTAGTACTGTAGTGACCTAGTTTTGTTGTTTGATGTACAGCTTTGAAATTTGAACCATATATATAGTAAACTGAAAACTGGGTTTGATTATAATTAAATATGGAGTTGAAATTTATCCGAAATCAATTAATGATTTTTGTTTTTCTTCTGTCAACTGAAATGTATTGAAAATATCTCCTCCACGCTTTCCTACTCACAATAATAAATAAGAAACTTTGACCTCCTCCGATTTGTCTTTCAGGACACTAGCAAAAATAAGCTCTACATGTTGCCTGAATTTCCCGAAAACATTCAGCAGGTTCTCACTGCTCCAGTCCATCACTGGAGTTGGAATTCCAGTAAATATATTGTGGAATTTAATATAAACATTATTTCCATTTAACTGGTAACAGGAATGTATTTAAACCAAAAGAGTAACAAATAATTCCACAACTATTAAATATTTCCCTTTTATTCTGACACCATGTCATATATCTGGGGGTTCATAATTTTTCCACTAATAGGAATGAACACAGTCGAGAGTATGTCTTCTATTTCTGCCCATACAGAAAACAACAGAATAATCATATGAAGATATCAGAGGTATACATATAGCAAAACATTAAAGTACATAATTATACAACAGGACTAAGTGGAAACGATTTAATCGTCGAAAATATTTTTTTCGCCCTCTTCATACATCACGTGATGTTAATGTAATGATGTTGCGTTTATGTGCTATTCTAAGAACGACTTCGAAATGGGAGTAAATATTGTAAATTGAAACAATGTTAAAATGAAATCATTTAAATATCTGCAGCCGTTAATTAGCCAAGACAACCTTTCCTTCATACTCCACGAAGGGAGAGTATATAGTCAGCGATTTGTCCGTCCGTCCGTTTGTCTGTTCCTCTGTCCAGTTTTGTACATCGTATAACTTAAACATCGATGAAGGGATTTACTTTATAATATGATAGAGGACATGAAGAGTAAGTGCAGTGAACAAGAACCATAACTCACATCTTGTCTAGTTTCTTATTATCTCCCCTTAGTACATTTTCCTGGTCCTGAGCACTATTAAAGGCATTTCATTAATATTGGGAACATTAATATAAGAGAGTGGCAGAAAGTGCAGTGTTCAAGAACACTCAAGATAACTTTAGTTGGCCCAATTGTTTAGTTATTTCTCTTTATATGTTTTTTTTATTATGTTATAATGATTGTCATAGGCTCATTTCTAAAATTATAAAAGGGATTGGAGCCACAGGACCAAGGGTTTAGATGTTTTGCATAGAGTGTCATCTAGAAGCCCTCTACAAAGATATTTCAAACTATATACATGGGTGACAATTTACTCCCAACCATGTGATCTTATTGTGTAAAATAAAAAATCTTTGAATATCTTCTTGTTAGAAACTGTAGACCCTAGTCCTTAGATCTGACCATTGGTATGTAGCATTGTATACTTAACCTTTACAAAGATTATCCAAATTACCTCCCAAGGGTCAAAATCGACCCCCATTTGGTGGTGGGGAGGTCACGTAATTTATATGTACTTATATGGAAAAACAAATAATTCCTTTTTCTGCCATTGACCTACTTCTTTGTTTTTGCAGCTACAGTATAGAAATTTGACCTAATTTGATTTTGCATGCAGATTTCAAATGCAACATTGACCTATTGACTTCCTCTTTTGTTTTTGTAGCTTCAAAATGGAAATTTATCGAAGTGTAGATTTAAACTTTGACCATAACCAGCATGATCTTGACTCCAGACCTGTTTTTTTGTTGTTTTGCAGCTACAGGATGGAAATATAAATAATACTTACAGTTGTGTATGCTGTGTCATCTTTGATCTGAGTTGACATGGACATTACCCTACTGATCTACTTTCTTGTATTTGCAGCTATAGTATGGAAATTTGAACTACTGACTGTATTTAAAGCTGTGTCCATGAAGTTTGAACCAGATGTACAATTTTGCATGTAGATTTCAACTTTAACATTGGATGAACTTACCTTGATTCCTTCATTGGCCGTGCTGTTTTAAAGACCCGTTTGTTTAATGCGCATCGTCGTATCTCCTAAAGTGTTCAAGGGATTTAGTTGATATTATACCTGTTGATAGAGCGTAAATAAGGGTAGTGCATTATCAAAAAGTATAACTCTACCTTGCCCAATTTTTAAGCACTTTTCTTTATTATTTCAATGATGCTTGTTCTGTGGATTACTTAAAACTGTTCAGTATATATGCTTGATATTCAAAACAGTAGAAATATGAAGTGATGGAAAGTGCACTTTGAGAATCACAACACTACCTGGCAATGTTTATTAAATCCCTCCCTTTATTAAACCCTCACAAACGAAGTTTGGGTGGGTATACAAGACTCACTATGAGGGTTGGTCCGTCGGTCCTCTTCTTGACCCGGCTATAACTTTGTTTTGCATGATTGGATTTTGAAATAAGTTGACAAAAATGTTAAACACATTAAGACAATGTATCGCACCAACCCCAAGCTGTATAAATCAAAGGTAAAGATCTCTCTTAGAAATCGACCATATTTTGTGTCCATTCTATAACTTTATCAAGTGATTTTTTAATAATATGAGATTAGTGATGCCTACATGAATACAGTGTGTTGAGCTTAGTCATTTTGATAAAACTGTTAGGTAGACAATTTTGTGAGAAAGTTTGGTACACAAGACCTATAATTCTACCTTGCATATTTAGTTCTTTTTTTTATTTTCCTTTTTGACTCTGACGAAGTGGTACTGTGGCGGTATTTATCATATTCATCGATAACTTTAGTTATTTTAAAGCAGTATTTTTTAGTTCAATCTATACTTAAAAAAATACTAAAAAGAAAACACCCATTTCGAAAGAGTGCTACTATGGAGAGCATCCGTCGGTTCCACCGATTTTCTTGTTTGTTCCAATGAAAACCTGTTGGGACAAGTGTGGAGTTGGTACACCCCAGAACCTGGTTTAATCCCTCAGTGGCAAATGTTTTGCTACCGACCGTCCCAAGGCGTTACCCCGCGGGTTCCCATTTTTGTTAATTGTTTGTGGTATCTTTTTAATTTATCACCATATAAATTTATGCTCTTTTTTCCTCTCTACTTTGAAGGTGTGGGGAGGATGTATTTTCTGACTGCGGGTTTTCTGATATGCGCTTTTCACTTTCTTATACCTAAATATGACATCATGGAAAAATATTGAGAAAACGATTTATAGACGTAACACTAGTAGCTGAATATCAAGTCGTAATTATTGTGTTTTTATTGTAGGCTAGGATGGAAGTGCAACTGCGAGAAGTCGAAATCATACAGATATACTTATATTACAGACAATTTTTAGTAAAGGCGACAACAAACCTATACTCCTTCATGATCTAGAGTTAAGTGTCGAAAAATATAATCGTGCACAAGAATGATTGAATTATTTTCTAATAAAGAACAAGGACTGCTTTGAAACATATTCTAAGAAGCAGACGAAATTTGTAAAACTTAGATCAAAAAAGAAAAGGGAGTCTAAAAAAGAGACTTGGCTGAAAAGAAAGATGAGATTCAGTTACCTCAGTCAATTCATGGTTGTTTAAATGACAACCCTTTGCATCACGACGTTGTTACAGACATATGTGTAGATGCAGAACTGGACCGAACCAACTCTGATGAAGAATCTTGGACTGAGGTAAAACCCAGAAAAAAGAAAAGAGGTCAGACTAAAACGTCAGTAAAAAACGAAATATTTAATATTTCGGATACGACTAGAGGAAAACCTGAAAATAAACCAAAGAAAACATACGCAGCGGCAGTTTGTCGTTCCAGTGATAGACGGAGGTCATGGTCACCAAAACGGTTTGAAGATTTAATAAAAAATGGAGAAGACAGAGATCTCTTATTTGTTCGATCACCTGGTGTCTATCAACAGGATCCATTACTGTTCTCAATAGATGTTGCAAGTATGTGGATTACACCACATAAAAGAAAATCATACATTGTAATCGGAATTTCAGGCAGCAGTGAGGTTGTTGGCGTTGATGAGGATTTTGACATAAATATTTTGATAATCTTTTCCAGAAAAAATACTTTACCCAGACACCAGTTTACACAAGCTTTGATATTGTTTATAAGTCTAAGAGAGTTTGTATAATAGAGGTAGTATCTAGCTGTGGACATGATAGTCCCTGTGTAGTACAAAAGGGTGCCGATGGAAAAAATGGTCTTTCTGTCGTTGAGAGACAAGTTTGGGTCCGCTCAGGGAATCAAAGTACAGTTTGCAATGTTAATGACGTCACCGATGTTTACCAATGGTTTCTCGGGCCCAAGTCAGAATCAAAGGCATATCAGAAGGGTGGAAGAAACGTTGAGGAGAAACAGTCTGTGCGGCATACTGGAACGAATACAAACTCTTTATCTGAATCTTATGACTTGAGTAGTTCTGATGAAGACCCACTATATTCCTCTGGAGACTCGTTCACTTTCTTCTGGGACGCAGTTAAGGGTTTTAGAAAAGGTCATTTCGTGTTGCTTGCTGGAAATTTGTCCTGCAAGAGAAAATACCTTGATGCACTAGCAAAAGTTCCATTGATTTGCGTTTATGACTTCGATATTTTAGCTGCAGCGATGACTTGCTGAATGCTCTCCAAGACGCTTTGGAAACTGAACGTCATTTAACTATCAGCACATGGAAAGATGCTGCAGAAAATATTTCTGAGCGAGGAACACGATGGTGTTTTATGCGAGGTCGACGTGAATTTAGCGATTCCCGAACTGATCTAAAAATGATGAAGAACAAGACGTCAACATCTGGTTTAAACTTGTCAAAAGGGGTTTAATGAGCAATTGCGAGAAACTTGCAAATTTTGCAGAGGATTACACCGTTCCAACTGTCCTATTCATGTGGCCAGAAAATGATAAACTTGTTCCTTTTATGGTGAAATTTCTGTTTAGTTGAATGATACCTTAACAAGCACCCCTAATATTGTTTTGTGTATGAACAGACATCCTGAAACAAAAAGTGGACGTTTGAAATACGAAAATTTGTGTGAAGATTTCTCACACAGTATAAGCATTTGTAATCTTGAATACGAACAAATGTGCATAGGTATTCGAAACCATTCCGCAGTGAGAACGCAAAACGGAGTGTCTCATGAGCTTCCGAAAAACGAGAGATTTGAGTCTCCTCCAGTTACAGAAAAGGATGCAATATGGCTTAAAGAAGATTTTGAAGTTCTCTTTCTTAAGAATCCTTATGAAACTGCAAGTATTACAAAAGAAGAAGTACAAGAAGAAGTTTCTAATTTCTGCAAAGGTGGAACATTGCCTTGGATTGCGTGGTATAGAAACAAAGCAGAACAGTCTGTAATTGACAGAGATATTCAGAAAGATTTAGAAGAGAAAATCAACAAACACTTAGACGATTACAAAACTTCAGTGATTACATTATGTCATGCTCCGGGATCAGGTGGTACAATGTTAGCACAGAAAACTTTGTGGCATTTTCACATGAAAATTCCATATGTTTATTTAAAGTTGCGTACTGCATCACAGGTAGATGAACTTGACAGGAAAATCTCCTTCCTTCATGATAGAACTGACCTGCCTGTGTTACTCTTGATCGATGGAGAAGAAGAGTGTAAAGTAAGAAGACTCTCAAGACGTCTGAAGTATACCGTGATTCTGTATGTCAAACGATACCCGTACAAAATTCCTTACAACATAGCCCATGACCGCGTTTATCTGTCAGGAATAGTATCAACAAAAGAGTCACAAGAGTTAGAATCGAAACTTGGCAAAAAATGTGAGGATGAGTACAAGAGAAAAAGGCTACAGGAATTAACAAAATACATTCAGAGCAACAGATCAAGGCATTGTATGTATGAATACGGCATGACAGTTTACCTTCACGAATTCAAAGGTATTGTTTCTTACGTCGACGGTTATCTTGAACTTGACAAAAACCCAACGCGAGACTTGACTCTCATTCAGAAATGCCTAGGGTATCTTGCACTTGTGTACTACTATGGACAAACGTGTGTGCCATGCCAGTTTTTCTCGGCGCTCTTTAACAAACCTCCGAATTTCAACATGACCCTGGATGATTTCCCTTCTCCGATTCAAGAATTCGTAGTCTACGATAAAAATGAGGGAAAGCGGAACAATATTCGCATCTGTCACTATATAGTAGCGAAGGAAATACTTGAGCAAATACTGTCACGCCATATCAACAAAACAATAGAAAGAAGTGACACTCTTGGATTACTACCCTGTCGAAACCTGTCAAAGTTTTGCATAGATTTCATTGAATATGCAAGCAGCAAAAAAACAAAAGTCAGTGCTCTTTCAACGACAATTCGATTCATCTTAACCAAAACCTTTATTTTTCGAGATGAAAAAGATATGGGGGACAATGAGGAACAGGTTCGAAAAAAACCAGTTTTATCTAAACTGATGATTGATATTCCTGGAGGGAAACCCCTTTTTACGGAAAGGCTGAAAGTTTTAAAAAAAATTGACAGAATCTTTTCCGGATGATCCAAACTACTGTGCTCATCTTGGTCGCTTCCATGCCTTTTGCAGACCAGACGAAGACAATGAAGCCGAGAAGTGCTTTCAAAAAGCTGTTAAGATTTGCGAAGATCAAATTAAAGGCAAGCGCGACGATGACATAGATGAGGGCATGAAACTTACAATGATGCACATCTACCACATGTACGGCATTGTGAAACAAAGATATGTTTCAAAATTTACAGGTAGGTCGCATAAAGAAAAGGTTGATGCTTTTGACGAAAACTTTATATTTCACGAACGACTAGAAGAACTCGTACCTATCGCCGAAACAGCATGTGAATATTTCACAAAGTCAAGAGATATAACCCCAGATAACCATGATGTGTACACATACGCATACACAGGAGAAATACAGCTTAGACTACAGATTTGCGATTTTGTTAATCGACATTTCAGCAAAGAAAGTGTCCACAACCGAATTATAGAATTTTTGCATTCTGAAGCAGATCAGCGTGCCAAACTTTTTGTCCAGAGGAGTATCTCTGTGATTGAGAACCTCATTCTTGAATGCTACATGGATGTTGATTTAATGAAAAGTGATGTGAAGACATTACGTCATTACGTCGTTTGGTACAATGGACTCTTCAAAAAGCAGGTTTTGCCATTGATTGAATTTTCTTCTGAAGATGACGTTAGCACAAGAAGACTTAAGATAGCTGCTAAGAAGCTTAAGTATGGGAGATCCAGCAATCTAAGCGGCGTTGAAACTATTGATGATGAAAAAGAGGTAGAAGAAATTGTAAAATTGTACGAAGCAAACTTTAGTGATATACAAGATTTCGGTTTTCAAGATGGTGATGGCAAAAAGGAGCTCGAAAGGGACTATAGAGATTGGATATATGCAATACGGCACGAGAAATTCAAAGAGAATTACTCATTAGAAGAAGTATTGAGTCACGTGCAGAACAGGAATGAAAAAGTACGGTCTCCTATTTCGACATTCTACCTGTTCATTTTGAAGAGCCTGTTGGGTTTTGGAACAGAAACTATACACGGAAAAACAGAATGCTTAATCGAAGCCTTAGAATGCAGAGAACAGTTGATCAAAATGAATCACTTGGTTATCCGACCAAAGTACCCTCGGGAATGGTTGGGCAATGATGGTGTTGGTATTAAGCGCCTGAAATCTGGCAGCCGTCACGTTGGAATCTGTGGTGAGGACCGTGATTTAGGAAGTAGTAGAATAGATCTTGCGGTCTGCAAAGGAACTATATGTCGACCAAACAGTAACAAAGTTAGCGGAATGATAGCACTCGATCTTGGGGTAAATACAACAGAAGTCCGAGTGTATTTTATACCGAAGGTAGTCAAACTGGAGGGAAATCGATTTGCAGAACAAAGAGTAGAATTTAATCTAGCATTTTCTGTGCAACACGGTTTCGAAGCGTACAATGTTAAATTATTAAAACGTCATGGCTGCTCACAGTGTAGTAGAAAAATAGAATTCACCAGCATGGAACAGGTGATAACTTGTAAATGTGGCAGGCATGTATACAAGGACGAAATAAATGAGATAAAGTAGTCGATTATTGTAAAGACTTTAAATGGCACGTTGAATTAAATACAGATTTTTTTTCTAGAGTTTTTATCAAGTAAAACAAAAAATGCCTTATCTGCCGAGTTAGGTTTGGTTTTGTGTGAGTTTAATATCTTCTAAATTTAAATAGGCAAACCATTACATTTTCTCTTTAAAATCATGTTTGAATGGTATTAAATGAATAATTGTATAATTTTATGGTGTCAGTCGGAAATTCGAAGTGCAAATGTTAACTGAATGTTTTAATATTAGTCTTAGAGACTTGTCTCTATCATCCATCATACGACCAAAGCAGTGTTGCTGTTATTTTTTCTTCATGTTTTTGTATCTTTAGCTTAACGGACTAATTTTCTCAGATACTTTCTTTCAAAAATCCGTTTTCGAGGAAACAATGTATTTACAAAGACAATGGGTTAGTAGTATTTAAAAATATGCACGTTGTGTGTCGTCATAATGGCAGAACAAAGAGACGCCGGTATGACATTCCAAATTATTCATTTGTTGATATTTCGATTATTTTTTTAGATATTCTTATGTCTTTCTATTACATAAAAGTTTTACCTAGAATATAATCTTGAAATAATGTATATGTTCTTTGACTCTTTTTTCCATGAATAATCTAGGTCAGATGTAACGTATTGAGTGTTGTTCAATTTTATAATATCAACAGATTTTAGATTCTAGATCATTATATTATTATAATCTGTCAGATCATTTGTATGACTTTCTATGATGTAATGAAAGGTTGATGCTAAAGTCATTTTCTGTTATGACTAACACTGGCATCAAGCTTCAAAGATATGCCATCATTTTGTAAAGGAAAAACAGATTGTGATGGTCGCATAAAACCATCTTTATACAAATGGCATTTAATTTAGATTCATTACAAGCCATTTCCTGTTGCCAAGACGAGGTTAGTTTACTGTTGAAGAGAGTTATTATCATGTTATACATTAACTGTGGCCAGATATCAAAAAAGAAAAGTAGAATAATTATATTCTGCTTATTTAAATTTATTACTGTTAAAATTTATATTCTTTTGTCTGCTTTTGTATATAGAATCTGACAATGCACACAGGTCCAACTGTACAAAACTTTCGTTAAATATCTAACAAAAGTTTTGAACAACTGGGTGACAGTGTCAAAGAGAAACTGTGATTGTATGGTAAATACAGATGAAATTTACAAGTAACATTATTCATAGTATATTTTTGTACAATTTGATCAAATTAATACGACACTGGTAAAATTGCAGTGTTGGGATTATTCTCCGCTCTTTTTTGTTTAAAAAACAACAACAAAGAAGTATTTTTAACTTAGTACTTCTGTGTGCTAACTGATAAATCACCGTCACAGCATACATCATACTAACATTTTGATAAATTTTCTCGACCATTAATTTATATTATCTTTATCGGTGTTGTTTTGTTGTTGTTTGTTTTGTTTTTCACTCCTTTTTAAAGGAGATTATTAGTTTTTGTCATTCTTTTTAACTGATTTAGCAACGTAGTTCAACGGTCAATGTCACATTCAATAACAACTATTTATTTGTTTTCTGCCTTCAGTAATAAAAAAGCAAATTTAGGCATACATTCGTTATTGTTTATCAGGCTTCTGTAGTGTTTACATTTAATCATTTATTTGAAAATCTTAATATTTTAAGCAGTAATTTTCATGAAATATGTTCAAACCATTTTATCCTGCAATATATCTTTAGTCTGTACTAACTTGCGATATTCTTGTATGTACATTTCTGTCGGTCGAGTTACAATAACATTTTTTAAAGAAATAATAGAGAAAATGTTTGTTTCTTTGTTTTAAAAAAAATACATGGTAAATCATTAAAGTATATCCAAAATATTAGGCAAGTGTAACTTGTCGATTTTTCTCTTTACATTAGATAACTTTTAATTGTTTTACTGTAAAATAAAACAAAACATTTATTTTTATATAACCCATTCTCCATGACATTTACTCAGAGTGCTTGACTTTATCTCTCGGATAGATTTCAAACTTGGTCATATTTGGACAAACAGTCACCAACTCAAATCAGTTAAAATCATTTTGTAAATTCTAGACGTCACATTTTCTCAAGATATTATGAACTTGTTCAGAATAATTGTCCTGATTTCGAAACTGGATCATTTTGGTACAAAAACAAGGTCACCAGCACAAATAAGTTGAAATCATTGCACCATATTTTGGTCCAATGTTCATGAAACTTTGTCAGAGTTATTGTCGATTTGATCTCTTAGACGATTTTAAAACTATTTTGCGTGAGTTCCAAAACTAGGTAACCAGCTTTAATAAAAGGAAGCCATGTGATCATACTGGAACCCATATGTTTCACTATATCTACATGAATCGTATTCAGAATGTTTGCCCGGACAATGACTTGGACAAGTATGAAACTGGATCACATTGGTTCAAAAAGTATGACATGTCAGATCATCAAAACACTTTGTGTAGACTCTAGAAGTCTTTCTCCAGTTTTCGTGAAACTTGGTCAGAATTTCTGTTTAGCTGATCCACACGTTAAATCTAAACCGGGTCATATGGTTTCAAACACTAAATCACTAGGTCAGATCAGTTTGTCTAATTTTCACAAGACTTAGGCAGTGATCGCTTTGGGAAAGATTTAAACTCGGCTATGCAGGCCATGGAAAAACATGGAAAATGAATTAATCTGTCTGGCTAAAGAACCGTATCATATACGACCAGTATGCTTTTGAATGATGTATGCCATAATTGCCCTTTGTTACTTTAATTGCTTTATGGATTTGTCAGAATCTTAGTTAATGTTAGATTTTTTCTTATGGTGCCAAATATTGAATTTTGTGATATAAGTTAAATCTGAATAGTTTATCAAAATTATAATTTTATATACTTCAAATGTGATACCTGCAAAATTGTTGATCAGAATTATTATAACGTTTAAGTCTACATTTTCAACAAAAGTGAAAGTGTGGCATATGCTGTATAATGATTTTTAAAAACTGAATAAAGTTTAGGCAAGAAATGGTTAAAGGAATTTTGTTTTGTTTTGTCATCATATCTTATGTTATTCCTGTCCTACTCCTGCCATATCCTCGCTTATATTAATTCATTTGCAACATATAATAAAATACACAACTAAAAGGATCTTCTTCTTCATGAATTTGTTGTAAAGCGACAGGGAAACAAGTTCCTGCAACTTAGAAACGCCGCTCGATGACTGCTTCCTCGGTTCGAACCAGTTCTTATGTCGAAATTGTGGAATGCGGAGCCACTGGTGGGATCAAACAAAAGCCTCTCTTACCTTCATTAAAAGATTAATTTGATAGGAGTTCAAAAAGGTTACGTTGGGTAAAGCAAAAACTATCCCAAGTTCTCAAATGCTTACATTTAACAAGTCTGAGAGTGATTATACAAGATAACAATACATTTATTTATTTTTTTTGTAAACAAGAGTTTTAAAGATTTATATATATTTATATGCCCAGCATATATGCAAAGGTCAGAGTGAATCAAATTGTGATAATATTAGCGATCCACCAGCCCATATTTCAAAGCAAATAAAATTCTTGGCCGCCAATGAATATTTTAATGAGTTTGATTGTATAATCTTATATAAAACATATGATTCCTGGATAAAAGCTAGATAATCATAATTTACATAATTTCTGTAGGGATGCCCATTGACCACGCTACTTCTGCTACCCTTTGGTCTAAATAACAGTCTCATTCCGCCGAAAAAAAGTTGATAATAACGTATGAATATTTCTGTGATAAAAATATAAAACAGCGCAGAGTATGCCTTAACAATTTCTTGACTCTTAAAGATTATGTTGTGATAAACTGAGAGTTAATTTGATTTTTAACAGCCAATATTATTAACAAGAAAATTGTTATACCGTTATGGAAGTCACATAATGGAATATAATATCAAAGGTTTTATGGCAAGTTAAGGACATGGAATATTTTTTTTTTGCGAAATTAAGTAAAACAATACTGGTATTATCCTTATTATCGTCCCGAATAGGATGTAGCATTACCAAACACACTACGGTTGAGTCCGCCAAAATTATTCATCAGAAGAAATGTTACAAGGGGTGAACTTTCATAATACATGTTTAAAAATTGTGAAATGCATACCTGGAAATTTTACAAATGTCTCTTTAATAAAGCTCTAAATTCAAAACTATGAAGAATAAAGTGTTCAGCAATGCAACATATACATTGTGTTTAAACGAAAGGGTTACAAAATATCACTAATAACAATAATCACATTTCTAAAAGCAAACGCTAAAAGGCTGAAATGTTCGGCAATATAAAATACGTAATGCTTAAATTAAGTGTCACAAAAGTCTTTTTTGTGAAAATTCTAAATACAACACTTGAAATAATTGCTGAGTAATGCAACATACGTTAATGCTTAAATGAAAGACAATGTCACAAAAATTCTCCTGTGTAAAAATATTTTCAAAATCTACAAATATTGGAATGCTCAGCAATAGATCTACAATCTTTTTAATTGTCTCTCTTCTGCGTAGATATGTTTCCAAATTTGAAGCTATGAAAGATTGGTTAGTATTTAAATGTCAACCATGCAACCTGAAGACAATGAAAATAATTTTTACTCATTCAGTCGGCGCCAGTTTTCAATAGACAATAAATAAATGATATCGTACAAAAAAAATAATAGAGATGCTCATGGCGAGATGATGGGTGCATATAGCAAGCCGTTGATGATGTATTTCATTTTGAACCGTATGACTAATAACACTGTGTATTTTGATAATTCAGTGGAATGAGAGACTGCGTTCGAGGACCAGATTCGCTTTCACCCCGAATCATAACAAAGGAGACATGGTAACACCTCAAGAAAATATTAAAAATATATTTTAAAACATCTTAGAATTTGAAAGAGAGACATTTGTAAAGTCTGAACGTTTGCATTTCAAAGCAAGTATTTTTGAACCTGTACTATGAAAACTTTGCAACAGCTCATTTGATGAATAATTGTCCCCCTACACAGCATCAGATAAAAGATAGTTCTTGTTATTCCTTGTCGGAATCAAAATGACCTTACTCTCTGCCATTTCAGTGAGTAGAAAAACATTCTTAAATATTAACTGCGTTAATGTACCCCTTTTGTCTATCACTTAAACTGCTGATTTTACAGTGTTACCCTAACACCATTTACAAGAAAACTCCAATATTGAGGTCTTTAGACATACACGATGTCACGACCACAGAAAATGGTATGTATAGCATTAATTAAACGTATCAAGATACTAGCATTACATCGCTTCCTGTACCAATGACTGGAAGTTGATTAAGCATGAGAGAGAGGAATATTCCTTACATAATCTATACCAACATTTTAACAGAACAATCCAGTTCATTTACAACTATGTTTGCTAAAGGAACAAGATTTTTTTAATAGGCCAATGACCAGAGTTCTTAAATTGGGTGTGAAGAAAGATTTCTAAAAAGAAATATCTCAAAACAAGCCCGAAGAGTCATTACAGGTGCCACTCGAGGCCCCAAACACTTTAAAAAATCTTTTTTTTCCTGAAACTACTAGACTGATATATCTGAAATGTTGAGTGTAAGATTTTTCTACATACACTGGTAATTACACAAATTAATCTGTTTTTGTTTCATTTTGAAAAAGGGAAACATGTTAACAAATCAGTTTTTATTCAATGTTTAAACGTAAATACATTTGTAACAAAAAACATATAAAATTAAGATGCATATTAATTGTACATCGAAGGCAAAAAATAAAGTTTCTAGATATAGACAAGTGATATAATGTTATAATACCTTCGGTTGTCATCATGATGATACAACTCTATGAAAATGAGACAAATTTACATCTGACTTAACTAAAATATGAAGAAACTAGGAGATAAGATTTATTTTTTTTAAAAAAGAAAGAAAAGAAAAGTTCCTCGAGTACAGTTATCGCACGCAAAGAATTTAGACTGCTGCATTACAAACTCTCAAGATAAATATTTAAAGCCCTCCTTGATTCTGAATAAGAATTATACAGCAGATACTGCTGATCTTCTATTGAATGAATATTATACATGCTGACAGCGTACACAGCAAATAACTTTACACAAAAAATTATGATGACACGTTTACAGCAAATATTAAAAAAATAACTATTTTTAAAAACATACAATTATTTCTTCACGAAAAAAAATGGTTGTCAAGATCACGAAAACAAAAGTGGTTATCAAGTCATGATAACAATAAAATAAAGAGACAAAAAAGTATCATAAGATTTATATTTTGATCAATCACCGCTCAAATATAACTGACATATTTACAAGTTATTCTAATGTGAGTGACATAGTATCAGGTTCTTCAAATGTGACTGACACAGTAACAGGTTCTACTTATGTGACTGACACAGTATCAAGTTCTACTTTTGTGAATGGCACAGTATCAAGTATATGGTTCTATTTATGTAAGAGATACAGTATCATGTTCTACTTATGTGACTGACACAGTATCAAGTTCTACTTATGTGAATGACACAGAATCAGGTTCTACTTATGTGATTGACACAGTATCAGGTTCTACTAATGTGAATGACACAGTATCAAGTATCAGGTTCTATTTATGTAAGAGATACAGTATCATGTTCTACTTATGTGACTGACACATTATCAGGTTCTACTGATGTGCGTGACCCAGTAACAGGTTATACTTATGTGACTGACACATTATCAGGTTCTACTGATGTGCGTGACCCAGTAACAAGTTATACTTATGTGACTGACACATTATCAGGTTCTACTGATGTGCGTGACCCAGTATCAGGTTATACTGATGTGACTGACACATTATCAGGTTCTACTCATGTGCGTGACCCAGTATCAGGTTATACTTATGTGACTGACACATTATCTGGTTCTACTGATGTGCGTGACACAGTATCAGGTTATACTTATGTGACTGACACATTATCAGGTTCTACCGATGTGCGTGACCCAGTAAGCGTTTAATGGGTGACTATATAAAATTAGCAAAATATAAAATTAATTACAAGAGCACCGCGGAGCGGCACAACCCTCGTCTTCTTTAATTTATCGGAAACAAGCTTGCAATCTTACCCCCACTAGGGTTAGGGTTAGGCTTAGTGCTTTCTCATTAGAAACCCTTTTCTATATAAGTCTAAGCAAATTAAGTGAGGCTTGAGGCTTTTTTAACCCATGGGTCATAATATGAACTATGAATCTTGGTAGAGGTCTACTAGAAAAATGTGTGAAGCAGTGTAAGAGAAGAAGTTTTTCCTAAAAAAACTATATATAAACCCCAGGGCGGGGTCAATATTGACCATTGGGTCATGATTTCAACCAACTTGTTAAAGGTCCACTAGACAAGCTACACACTAAATATCAAAACTGTAAGCATTATAGTTTATGAGTTATCAGCTACATTTAAGATTTTGCACGACGCCGACGACGTCTCGGTGACCACAATAGCTCGACTTTTTTCTTCAAAAACAGACGAGCTAAAAACTAAAACAATTTACATGTATTTAAATATATAAAAGTGTGACTCATATCCAAGAGAAAATTTAAAAAATACATAAATAAATATATATATCTTTGTATATCTGTATATAATTATATTGCATGCAAAATAATCGTTAGCAAATAGTTAATCGTATTGAAAATAATGACATATCACCGAGTATCATTTTACGGGCTTCGGAACATAGTTACCAATGTTTGCTTTTACAAGACAATTGTCCAGTCGCTGAGCACCTATCGCGTACAAATCGTACAATGATGCTGCAAGTCCTTTCTTTTTTTGCAAGTTCTTTTCTGAAACTATAGCCATTCATCTAAACACTTATGTAAAAATCAGCCGGTAGACCTTTGCACGCAGAATAGGGGACTGGACTAATAAGGTCAGTTCTCATTAAAGATCACCTCTATAATAGAACCAAAAGAATTCAACCATGTATAGCAACAGAGTTTCTTACAAATGAAATTGTAAATGAATAATTTATGTAGATCAACAGACTTCAGTTTACATAACATTTTATCTTGTGTGTGAGAGAAAAATAGGGTATAGTCTATCAATTTGACAAACAAAATGCATTTTAGATATTTTAAAGTATAAATATATATATATCTAGAAAAGTGTAAAATGACTACTAAAGTCCACTGCCATTTCTCTCACTAAAAAAGCATAAAACAAAAAGACAGGTAAATTTTAAAAAAAACACACACGTAACAATTGCAGTAAACTATTTTCGTGATCAAGGACTAATCTTGGTCTGATATTTTGAATTATCAAATGTGATTTATTTTTTTCTATAAAAGTTTAAATTATGCGTATATTATGAATGTATAAAATAAATCTATTCTAGAATAAAAGAATATTTTAACAAGTTTCTACACAATGAAAAACTAACGGAAATAGTGAGCGTTGAAAATAAATAAATGGAACATAGTCTTACCCATAAAATGAAATTTGAGTTTATGGAAGCCACCTTTTTCATATAGAAGGATTACAGTATGACTCTCTACCTTCACTTTAAATAATAGATAAAAATATTGAATAAAAACAACGTGCTTACCACTAAACAAAAAAACTTCTCCGTAAAATATTGTAGAACGTTTCTCGGTCAACCTTTTAATATATACACAGAACAACATCATCTAACAGCAGACTACCTGAACAAAATAGTTTATTGTCTCAGCTTTCAAAAACCTCTGATTCTAACTCATATGTTGCAGAATCTCCTTGTTCCGGTCTTACCTCGTTCAGATGATCTTTGTGTATCATTTCTCCACAGGAACAAGACAATGACTCGTCAACGCTTGTAAATTCGACTGTAGCGCTGCATGATGAACATCCATGTCTCCTCAACAGTTTGACATGGAACGCTTCATATCCATGTTCCACACTGAAAGCAAGATTAAATTCAACTCGCTGACCCCCGTAACGAGGTCCTTCAAGTTTACTTCTTTTCGGAATGTAAAACACACGAACAGTGCTAACCTTAAGATCCAGTTCTATATGACCTCCAAACTTACTGTTGTTCGGGTGACAAATAGTGCCTTTGCACACTGCTAAATCTGCAAGACCCCTTCCTGTCTCTCTGTTTTCACTTAAGCCAATGCGTCTGTTTGCAGTCTGGAGAACCTTAATGCCTTCTCCTGAGTTGCCAAGCCATTCTCGCGGATATTTTGGACGGATTACCAGAGAATTCTTTTTTGACAATTCAGATTTCAGGTTTTGTGCATCTAACAAACTTTCGGTTTTTCCAGGTGTTGTTTCTGTTCCAAATCCTATCAGACTTTTTAAAACAAAGAGGTAATAGGTTGACATTGGGGAGCGCACAAGATGGTGCCAGTTGTGTACATGCATCAGTACTTCTTCAATCTGATACGTCTTTCTACAGAGATCTTGACGAATTGCAAATATCCACTCTCTGTAATCATATTCTATTTCTTTCTTTCCAAGGCTTTCGCCAGTGCCCCTTTTCTGTATCAGCTTGAACACATCCTCGTACAAATCTATGATTTCATTGAACGCATTCTCATCATAAACATGTTCGATGCTGAGATTCTGTGTGGCGTGCTTTAGTTTTAGAGATGTTATTTGCATCCGAACGTTTTTTACTTCATCATCTGCAGTCATTGATTCTTCTGGCAATATCTGTCGTCTGAATAAAGCATTGTACCATTTGACTAATCTTTTTAATGTATTCTGATCTTCTGTTTCCAAATTCACGTCCATGTAGCATTCGAGGATTAATCTTTCTATCTTCTGGATACTTGTTTCAACAAAATATTTACTGTCTTCATCCGCTGTTGAATCAAGGAATGCTTTGAATATTTGATCAGAATCGGCCTTTGTTTTGAAGTGCCGCATAATGTAATCACATATCTGAAGCCTCACCTCTATTTCACTTGTAAAGGCATGCGTAAAAATGTCACACGCGTCTGGTGTCATTTCTCTGCTTTTCATGAAGAAATCACTGGCCATTTCGGCTGTGTGCACCAAATCCGTTATTTTCTCGTAGAACTCCTCTTCAGTAGACATGAGTTTCGCCTGGTCTTTTTGAGTTCTTCCTGTGTATGAACTAATTCTTCGTTTCTTCACAATTCCGTACATATGATATATATGCATAAGTGTAGATTTCATAGAATCATCTAAATCTTCTTCTTTTTTGCCTTTGTTCTTTTCTTCACAGAGTTTTATAGCTTTTTTAAAGCGAGCTTCCGCTTTTACTTCATTATCAGGCCCACAAAATGCATAGAAACGTCCAACGTGTGCGTGGTAGTTCGGATCGTCTGGGAAGGAACTCGATAGTTTTTCAAGTAGTTGGAGTCTTTCTGTAAACAAAGGTTTGCTCGCTGGAATATCAAGTAAGAGTTGCGAAACCTGCTGCTTCTTTCGCACATCTTGTTCTTCATTTTCCCCTCTCTCCCGCTCATCCCGGTGGATGAATGTTTTGGTTAGGATATGCTTTACATTTTGACGATATGTACTGTCTTTGGTCTTCTTTCTGCTGCAGTATTCTATGAAATCTAAGCAGAATGATGGCAGATTTCTCCGAGCACAGACACTGAGAGAATCTGAGGGGCACTTTGATTGGCTTCTTGAATGTCTAGACATCAACTGTTCAAGAATTTCTCTCGCAATTTCGTAATGGCATATTCTGATAGTATTTCTCTTCCTATCTTGTGAATCATAAACCACAAATTCAGTCAACGGGTATGGGAAATCCTCTTCTAGTGTCATGCTGTAATCGGAAAATTTGCCAAACAAAGCTGCAAAGAACTGACATGGAACAGATGTGTGTCCGTAATAGTACACAAGTGACAGATACCCTAGGCAACGCTGCCATGGTAACAAATCTTCTGAAGGATTCTTATCTAGTTGTAGGTACCCTTCAACATAGGAAACCAAACCTTTGAACTCGTGGTGGTAGACTGTCATACCAAACTCATACATGTGATGATGTGCCCTTCTCTGTTTTATATCATCTCTCATTTTATTGAGGCGTTTTCGCTTCGTATTGCCACAGCGCTCACCAAACTTGGCTGCAAGCTTAACAGCTTCTTTTGCTGACACTCGACCTGGAAGATAAATTCTGTCTTTTTGGTGTTTTTCACTTAATTTCTGCATATTCCAAGGAAATCGTTTAAGGTGTAGTATTATCGTGTGTTTTAATGTATTACAAAGGTATTTCACTTTCGTGTCTTCTTCGCCATCTATGAGCAGTAGGATGGGTAATTGGGTCTTATCGCGTATGAATAAGAGTTTTCTTTCAAGATCTTTTGATTTTAAGTTTGTTCCAGCTCTTGCTTGGACACAAGGTATACGTTTGTGAAACTTCCACAGAACTTTCTGTGCAAGGGTTGTTCCTCCAGATCCAGGTGCGTGGAAAACCGTTATAACCGAAGCTCTGTAGTCCTCAGTGTGATTCTGTATTGCTTCTTCTAGCCTCTTTAATCCATCCCTTTCAATGTCAATACCTTCATCGTCTTTGAGGTACCTGGCAAACCAGTGTAATGTTCCACCTTTGTAAAATTTCATCATTTCAGCCTCGATTTCTTTTTCGTCAACCACGGATTTCCTATACGGGTTGTTCACATAAAGAATCTCAAGGTCTGCTCTCAACCATTCGACATCTTTTTCTTGAACGACTGGGGAGAGGTATGTGCTTGCACTTGACACCGGTAGTTCGTGCTGAAAAGCCAACGGTTCCTCCTGGTCAATGTGATTGCCTATTCCTAGACAAAGTTCGCTAAAACCAAGCTTACAAACATGAACATTACTCTGATATTCATAACATAGAGATTTGAACTGCAACTGTCCCATTTCTGTAGCTGGTTCTTCATTAAGACACAGAACAATTCTTGGAGTGTGAGTAAGAATTTCTACAAATCTGTCCAAAAACTTCTTTACAAAGGGAACAAGCTCCTCTTTGCTAGGCCACAGGATAACGATAGTAAACACAGCATAGTTATCTGAAAAAGTTGCAAGCTGCTCACAATTTTCGATGATACCAGTCTTAACCAGTTTAAACCAGCTCTGTGCTGACTCGATGATTCCATTTGTACAGTCAGTTCTTGAATCAGATATTTCACGACGCCCTCGCAGAAAACACCAGTATGTGCCATCTTCTGTCGGATAAGGCGGGGGTTCCTTCCATGTCCCAATGCGTAGATGACGCCTGCTTTCCAGTTTGTCTTGGACAGCGTTAAGTAGACCATCTGAACAACTGAAGAGATCGAAGTCATACACAGCTAACCAGTCTACCAAAGAAAGTTTTCCTAAATGAAGGTTTTTATTTGAAACGTCCCCTGACACTAAGATGTAGCTATTATTCTTTTTAAAAGAGTTTACATATGTCCAGAATTGTGAAAAGTCCTTACCTTTATCTGGTTTCTTAACTTCCAAAGACTTGTCTGTTTGAGGTTCATTCTGAGGTTCAGAGTCGAGCTTAGATATACTGTTTTCAGACGAACTTACCTTAGCTGTCTCGGCTTCTTCCGAGACTAGAGGTACCGCCCCAATGAACCATTGATATATAGAACCAATAGTCAAATCAGTGGGCTGACAGACAACATTACTAGACCCTTTTCTGTACCATAATTCATTTACTTTTAACGCTACATTATGTTTTTCAAATGAGCATTTTACTATACTTGGTTGCCCTTTCCCACAACTTGAAGCAATTTCTAGAATAACATACGTTTTTGAATCATACTCCAACACTTTAACTTGATACACCGGCCTCATAGTAAACAAGTCTTGGTTGAACAGCTTTTCAGATTCATAAAATGTTATATCAAAATTCTTATCAGTTCCTGTCAACTGAAGATCCCCTTCAGATTTATCTACCCCTATGATAATGTAGGATTTCGTCCTTTGAGGAGTATTCCACATAGAGACAATGTCTTGCATGCATTTGCCGGGATTGCCGGTATAGCATGTATGGTCGGTGACAAACATGATGTCCCTGTCTTCCTTTTTCGCCAGAAGCTCTTTGAACTTCCGCACTTCCGTGCTCTCCTCGGTACGCTGGGACACTACTTCTCTTGCAAGTGGTTTAGGGCTTTTCCTTTGTTTTGTTTTAGCCGTTTTCTTTGTTACTTGACACCAGTTGTCTTCATCGCTGTCGGCACTGACAGTCGCCTCTTGTGCGTGATTTGATGACGCCACGTTTCCTTTGTTTTGTAATTCATTGTTTTGGGTCTGTTTTAGGGTAACATACATTGTTCCCTTTTCCTGATGAACATTGAAGTCATCGTTATGTACTAACAAAAAGTCCCGCAGAGGTACATTACATAGTTCTTCAAATGGTCTAGAATCACCTTTTTGTAATACATCCGCTACATAATCTTGTAACTCACCAAACGGCATAGGTATCCTTCCATTTTTAAGCACGTTCTTTATCACAAGATAACATTTTTCATCGCATCTGCTGCTGTTAGCTGGAATATAAATGAAACAGAAACGAGTGAATGTGCATTCTGTAGAAATGATCTTTCAATTTAGTTGTCGATTATGTATGCACATACAGAAAATCCGATGGATAGCCCTACTGGGCGTGACAAGAAAAGGCATTCTATTCATCTTTCTTTATTCTTGTTATTTTAGTAAAAGATTTTATTTTTAAAATGTTTTAATAAGAAAATATTTGAGGTTTGCTCTATTATTGTGCAAGCATGACCCCTCCTATCCCCGCCTCCCAAGACAAAGTGTAGTTGAAAATAAAACTGTAATTGTTCAGCAAAACAGACACAGATCTACTGTGAAACATTACAGAAAAGAAACTACATTTAAAAAAACTTAATAACTTGCCATCTTGCCGTTTTATTTTGGTCGGAAACACCATTTTAATTCACACTGGCACATGGAATGTTTAAAGCTAAATGTCTATTACATTGCAACGATTTTATTCATCTCTATCCAACCCTTTCATACTAGTATTTTATCAAAGAATTCCACATTTTTGTAATGTCTTAACAAAAACAACAAAAGACCATCTTCACCCCAAAATAATCTTTTTCCCCTTTTATTGCAAAAATAATTCTTAACAAGAGCGCCGCAAGACGGAGCAAAATACGGCCGTTAATTGAGCAATTTGTTTCAATAGCATCTATCCACCTATGAAGTTTCAAGTCAATAGCTTTGATAATGTAGGAGTATGGTCCAGACAAACATCAAGTACGAAAATTGAACCAAGGGGAATAACTCCAAAATCATGAAGTGTACAGTGACGGTTCTTGTGCACTGCACTCCGTCTCAATGAGATCTATCCACCTGCGAAGTTTCAAGTCAATAACTTTGATAGTGTTGGAGTTATGCTCCGGACAAGAAAATGAAACAATAACTGCACTCCGTCTCAATGAGATCTATCCACCTATGAATTTCAAATCAATAGTTTTGATAGTGTTAGAGCTATGCTCCGGACATACATCAGGACGCCGCCGTCCGCCCGCCATGAGTGATCCAATAATACGTCCCGTCTTCGACGGGCGTATAAAAACCACATATTTTTAAAAGAATATAGACAATTGTAACAAATGAATTGCAAAGCACAATACTAGCTCTGTTACCAAAATATTTTAGTAGAAAATTCACTAGTAGTAAGGAGAGAGCTTAAAATAAGCTTAGAGCATTCTACTCGATCCTTATTGTTTCGTTCAATCTTTTAAATTCTGTTTAATTTGCAGTTTGAATGGTAAAATTTTAGAGTCTTTGAAACCCACAAGTCCAAACACTGTGTTTTTTATAAACAAATTCAATGTTTATTTGTAAGTGTTTTTTCTATACCTTAATCGTGTTTACTGTCAGCGAAGTAATCGATTTATGACTGATTACTCGTGAGTTCGTGTTTATCATTAATCTAAACGTTTAATGAAAACTGCAAAACACATTGGCCTAGTTGTTCAAACCTTTCGTTAAATATGTTATTAAAAAATGATTACTATTCAAAGTAATAAGACACAGGTCTGATTTTGATAGATAATTTCTGTTAAATGTTGCTAAAGATATATGTATAACTGTTAAATTTTGCTTTAGATAAATATATTACATTTACATGACCTTTGCCTTTGATCTGATAACCTAAAAAGCTATAGGAGTCATCTACTGGCCATTACCAACCTATAAACCAAGTTTGAGAAACCTGGGCCCAAGAATTCTATAGTTATTGACCGCAAACCGTTTTGCTTTCAAGGTCACTGTGACCATGGTCTTTGAGCTAATGACCTGAAAAAACTATAGGGTCATTTACTGGTACTGGTCAACCTACTCACCAAGATTGAGGAAGGTGGGTCAAAGTATTCTCTAGATATAGATCGGAAACGAAGTGTCTACTGACCGACCGACCGACAATTGCAAAACAATATTTATAAAATTAATTATAAAATTAATATTACCTGATATGGCGGGAGAATTGTCGTCATTTCCGGTGACTGCTGATACGTTTGTCTGCCCAACCTGTACTGTCTGACAGTTCGAAATATTGATTACGTTCCCACCTGAGTCTGAAAGAGGTGATAATAATATTCGTTGCCTAGTACGTTGAACGATGGAGTCAAATATACAATGTATTAATGATTAAATTATGATTACGTTTGATAAAAAGACTTCATTTAGTTCCATGTGCCCGACTTAGTAACAGATAATGTTTTATAGAACTACTGGCTGCATTAATGCAGCACTGCCAAATATGAAAAAGACAACCATTTAATTTGTTTTTTAAAAGTAAAAATGTTACACATACAGCTCAGACTGGAAAATGGACAAATAGATTAGCGCAAATTAGTCTGGTTCTTTCAGCGACGCCTTGATAAAAACTTAGTTTAAAGCATAATGTCTTTGTATCGCAGTAACGAAAAGGACCTTATAAAAATTGACAAAGTTTTAGTTTACGTTGTGTTTTCTTTTTACAGCCAGACTTTGGCTTCCGTTTTCTGGTCATCGTGTTAGGTGTTCACGTGTGTTTCTTCGTTGTAAAAATTCATATGATATAAATCTTCATATAGACGAGTTCTTCTATCTTCTAGTTTCTATGACTCATACAGTACTGTTCGTGAAAATATCTGATATCTATTTAAAAAAAACATGAGAGAGCAATACAGGTAATATCGTTGATAAACAACAACTTAAACATTCACTTATCTAATATAAATTAATCTTATTCTGCAATCGATTGGATGTATTATTAGGAAAAATGTTAACGTCGATGCTATTTGGTTCATAGTGTCATGGAATCATATTTAGATGGTGGACTAGAACTTCAAAATGAAAACGTCCTACTGAACGGATAGGGAATACAATTTTGATAAAACAGAAAGTTACAAAGTACATGTAAAGAATTTAATTTCTAATATAAAGTATTAAAGTCTCGTACCTTTCTTGAAGACACTTGTAAAAGGCACAAATTAAATGAATGCCATTCTTAATAAACAAACCCAAAAATAGAATGTATTTTCCGAAATCGTGCCAAGTTTCGGTTTTAAAATTCTGGGTTTTCCCTTGCTGGGGGTACATTAGGGTTCATTTGATTAAAGAAAAAAAAGCATCATTTTGACGAAAATATTTTCTTCACAATTTCTTAAAAAAAAATATTTAGATTAGTTGTCTACAGTCGACTGAAATACAATGTTTAAATAAAACCTCGCAGTAGTTGCAATTACAAAAATAAGCCCATCGGAGCCTCACACGTTTAACTAGCCAATATTGACAAAGGTTGTCAATAAACAAAAACGCGTGACACATTTCAGGTTATAGGCAGGAAGTAGGAAGTTATTCTCATCTCGATTCGGATATTGTATTTCATCGTCGGTGACCCCCGGTACATATTCCGCACAACTACATTATGTACCGTAGATAAATAGAGTGAAACGGAATGGATCGAACGTGGGTTTCCGACGATGATTGTATTTTTTCCCACATATGACATTGCCACTGGCGGATCCAGCCCCCTTTCCCCACCCCCACCCCCCTCCCTCCCCATAAAATTCCCGGACCATAGTCTGTTTTGAATGTGTCTTTAAATAATGTATAATTTATTTGTGTCTTTAAATAATGTATAATTTATTGTTAAACATTGAATTGCATAACCAGAGGCCCTTGTGATATTGCCAAATCAGTAAACTCTAGCATAGAGTGCTTGGACCAACGCTCGGCGTAAATCTATTTTTCACGGAATTGATTTTTTTTTCTTAGAAGTGATTTAAAACTCTTCTTTAATTCGAGTTAAGTGTCACTTCGTCTATCTTTTCACGGTTCTCTGAACTTCCAGTATCATCACGTGACTTAAGCAGAGCAGACGGAAGGGGATCCCATTGGATAAAACAGACAAAACGAATTGTTTTCTACGTGAGATCATGTACTTCCGCTGTTTGATACGCAATGAATAGAAACAATCTATTTAATACTTTATTCATTTTGTGTTCAAGAAAGGTTCTTTGCATAATTACAAAAGATTTCTTTTTGAAAGGTCGCCGATTAGGTCATCTACGGTACGCCGAGCATTGGTACAATTTTGTGCAAATCGCACATGTTTTACTCGGTCTATTTATAGATTGCCCTGTTGTTTACGTCACGGTTGTTTCACATGGGGAAACTTCGTAAGGATTTAGCAAAGTTTACTCTTGAATATAATTAGTTCATGACATGAAATGAGTAATTTGTTTAGTCTCTTCAAAGAAATTCCTTTGATTTTACGCCGAGCATTGGTCTGACCACTCTAAACACAGCCATTGAAATGAGGTAGAAAACGAGCACAAATTGGGCCGAACATTTTGCGCGCCCCTTCCCCCCACCCTCAACATGAAATCCTGGGTCCGTCCCTGATTGCTAGAAAATAGTTTAGTCGTTTCGAGAACGTGGGAGTGTACACATTTTCAAAATTTGTCAAAAAATATTTAACAGGAAGGTATTCATTTTCATAAACATTCATAATTGATATGCTTTTATCACCAAACCATTTGTAAGTGTACTACGGAAGAAAAAAAATGAGTTTTTACTTCCGACTCGGAAATTCTGAGTGTTTTTGTGATGTGCTTTCTATAAAAAAACAACAACAAAAAAACAACAAAAGAAAACAAAACAAAAAAACTAAGGCAATACAGTTACTTCAAATGTTTTATTCTTTAAAACGTATTATATTAATAAAGAAAACTTTCATTGAAAACATCTTATCATAAAATATATCACAGGGTAAATAGTTCACCTCTTAAAAAGAACTAAACGAACGCATTTTTACCATTTCACCTTACTAATGGACAAGCGAAGACAGAAAATATAAGTGACTGTTTTGATGGTCAGTATTACCTTTTTTTCATACTGACAACTTTGTGAGTTAGCATAAATATTTCAAAATTAAATATGTAGCTTTCGTTTTTAAAAATTGTATTGTAAAACAGGGCTGTAACTTTTAGAGCTATTATTTCAACACATATCTGAAATGAAATATGTATCTACTTGTATTCCCATCGTGTAAGGTAAAGACATCTAGTATCACTCTATGTCAGCAAGAAGTCTGTACTTTATAAACAAAACTTCCGCCGAATGTCATACAAATGTATAATAAATGAATATATGACGTCTTAGTGACTGACGAGTTTGATTTGTGTATATTTGTTTGAACTGAGGTACTTATCACAAAACTGATCAATGAAAACCCTGATGACGATTCTAAAACTGTACCTGGAGGACAATCTTTTTGTCTGCATGTGCTAAAGATGCAATAAATTAAAATCTGCAATAACATCAGATCCAAGCACATCACATCAACAACAAAAAACAGGTCAGATTTAAATAAAACTAAACACGTAAGCTAGCTGGTCATTTCAAACCAGTAATAATTACATGTTGAAACACTAGGTAAACAAAACATGCGAAACCTTGTAACTTTACCATAACAATGTCTGAAAGTGGTTACACATAATTACGTATACATGTTACCTTTTTCTTAACCTATGTTCAATTTGTATGTTTTCTCTTGCTTAAATCACAAGAATATTTCGCCAACTATATAACATCAAGTCAAATGTTCAAGAACATTTTTTCACAACTCATTAAAATCTGTATTAACAAATATGCTTAACTTTTTCACAACAAAGTAATTTGCATGATTTCCAGAAACACTGTTATCTAACAACATACTGTCTTAATGTTCCCAATAAAACTTTATTTTTTTTATTCAGAACGCATTTTATATGTTTTTAATATATTTCTTAACAACAGAAAAAAACACAAAGTATACAGTAAGTAATTTTTTATGTTAAAAGAAGCATTTATCTTGTAGAGGTGTTGAATTGCATAAAATAGGCGGCAGTTGGTGGGTTTGTGTAAACTTCTCTGTCCAAAAAGTCTTTATGAGACCTCTGTTCCTGAGCAAGTCGACGATTCTCATCTGCCATTCGTCTGTTCAATTCCTCCCTTTTCCTCTCAGCTTCACGCTCCAGTAGCATTGCGGCACGTGCATTGGCCAGTCGCTGTCTGTCATGCTCCAAGTCTCGTAACCTCTGCTCCTGTTCAAGCCGCTGCCAAGTACAAGAACATTTCAAATAATATCTATATTAAGTAAGTAACCTTAAAATAAAAATATAACAACCAGTTTTCAAAAGAACTGAGTCCATCATTTAGAAAGCTAGTCTTTTCAGGAAACTGTATACCATGACTGTTACAAACAAAATATGATTGCACCTCATAGTACAGAGACCTTGTTAAGGTGTACATGAAATTCTGTACAGACTATCTTCTTTAATATAATATACAAAAACATGCTGCAGTCTGAAGCAACCAGAAAAGTTCTGAATGGCAGTATTTTGATACCATGTCAAAGAATGTATTTGCATGCATATCCACAAGCAATTCCAAGCACAAATGAATGAAGATGAGCCTTTAATTAAAGACATATCATTTGGTCAACTAAAGAAAATGTTTAGAAAATTAAACAAACATGAGCCATTTAATTCAGTCTGTTACTAACAGTCTGTAGAACTTAGTAGCAACATACCTCTTTCTCTAGCCTCTGTTTCTCCTGTTGTTTACGAATATCTTCGAGCTGTTGTGGACTCATGCCCTTCCACCTGTCAGTGATGACTCTGTGTGGTCCAAACGCACTCTGGGCGACAGCTGGATTCTCAGTGAGCACATCTCCAAACACATGGTTAGCTATCTCTGTCATATTGTCATCTAACTCTTGCTGTTTCTGTAGTCTTTCCTTTTCATTCCTCTCACGAGCCTGCAGAGATAAAAGGGTTTTGATGTGTTTATTAGAGCTATTTATTCTTTATTTTGAAGGGTATTATACCCTGTTCAGCTGAATAACCGAAATTAGTATTAGAGAAGTTTTGAATCAGTTTTGAAAGTTTCAATCATTTTTCATGAAAATACCCCTTAACTATATCAATAAGCAAACTCAGATTCTAGTGAAGTAGAATTAACTTAATTTAAAAATGGACACTGGACCATGGACAAATGATTTTTTTTCTTCAGAGTATGGCATACAATGTATGTGTTGTGTCACTGGCTTAAATGTGTATGTCTATAGTAAAGTTCTAATTACAAAGAAAGTTCTAGTTATTGAAAAGGTTCCACATAGTGAGACAGAATAAGAGACCTACCAGAGCATTATTATAATCTGTGGTTGCAACATTGATATTACGTCTACATTCCTCCTCAGCTTGCTGCAGTTCCATTGCACGTTGATCGAGTTCTCTCATCTTCAGCTCGTACAGCCTGTCTGCCTGGGCCTGGTTCAGCCTTGCTTGCTCTCTCTCCCTCTGCTGTTCTAAGGACCATTCCCTAAGCTGTTCCTGCTGGTACTTGTTTCTTGCTTTGCTGTTCAAATCCTCACCTGCAAAAAACAAAAACATGAAATTTTACCATCTGCTTTTAAGATCATAGCATATGATACCTTTAATTAGTAACCCAAGGATTCTTTAAAGTAAAATACAATGCACTATTTACTCCTTTTAAAGCTATGTATTTAAGATCCCTAGCATAAATATTTAAGAATACCAATGCAACACTATTCTAGAAATTATGTCTCAATCTTCAAATAGGATTAGGGTTAGGGTTAAGGGTTAGGGTCTAACCCTAACCCTAGAGTATATGACATACCTAATACCGGTAAATGTTTAAATGAACTTGTAAGAGTACAGACTGTATTTTTTCATGGTCAATATTCAAAAATCATACTGAATAATACAAATGAAGTCTGCCTTGAAAATCCTGTATAGACAAAAAAAAAACCATGAAAGTACTGTTACTTTTTTCAGGTTTATTCTAATATCATCTTGAAACAATTACATTATTTATGCTGCGATTTGTGAGAGCATTTCAATGGTGACTTTCATTTTCCTTTAAAAAAACATCTCTACATTGAACTCCCTTCAGTTTCCAAAAGTCCTATCTAGAATTAATTCCTCACATATCCTTGATACCTTTGAATTAGTGTGGCTACAGGCCTAGTCTCAGGTCCTTCCTTACCTTCAAACTTCTGTATGCTTGAAACTCCGCATCTTGGATCATCATCGCTGACCCGTGCAGGTTTGTCCTTCTTCAGGTAATCTGGATCATATAGATCAAACTCCCTCCTGCTGTCTGGTTGCTGGTGCAGCATACGGAACTCGTTTAGGGCCCTGTTTAACTCAAAAACATCTTGTTGTTGACGATTTTCCAATAACTGAGAGATTTTGTCATTTCTTACAGCATCAGTAGCTGAAATGAACGAGTATGAAACTATGTAATAAATTATCACAAATTAATTGTCATTTCAACTCAGATAAAAAAACTTCCTGTTTACAATGCATAGTGTACTCAGCCATTCAACTTTTAACTTCAATATGTAGAATTTAACTGAAATAATATTTCCAGCTGCTGAAAGTGCCTTCTGAAACTACAACAAAAAATGTGCTTTTCCAGTAAATAAAAAATCTGTATTTACCAAATGCATCAGCTCTTTTTCTTTCATATTCTTCTTGTTGTTTTTTGTCTTTGATTTGTTGTTCAAGGGCTTGCAGATCAACCTGGAATACAGGAATAATGTATGTATAAATATAGTTTTTTATATTCACAACAACAAAAAAGCACTTGAATGGATATGTCATAAATGACTTAACTTATTCTGAGCTTGTCAGGTCTCTCCAAGACTTTAAGGACACCAGAAGAAATAAATGTAAACGTTTGATGCAGAACTTAATTCTTTACAGTTCTATAAGTAAAAGTTCAAACCAACAGGAGGTATTTTACCACAACATTAACCGGAAATAGAAATAAAAGCATTGCTTACCTAAGTTTTTTTTGTTTTGTTTTTTTCAATTTGGCAATACAGTATTATTTAACATAAAATTATGTACTTTTTCATATAAGTCTTTAACTGGGACTTGGACCTTGGGTTTTCAGCTCTAATGCTGACATTACTGCACTGTATGATCAAACAATAATGGTTAAGATAAATTACCACACTTCTCCCCTTTAAATATCAGAAATTTCCACTCCTTTTTAGGAGGAGTAATGGTCAAAGGGTAAGAGCGCCTGACTTAAAATCCTGGACACTGGGTCAAAACCCAGTATCTTCCTATAAATAAGCCACCACGTTACTATTTTAACCTCTCGCATTATTTTTTGTGATATTATTTTGTTTTTAATGTTACATAAAAAAAATAAAGCAAAATACCATAAAAGATGAATGTTAGAGGTGAAAAAAGTAGCATGATGGCTTATTTATAGGACTCATCCTTTTGGGATGAGAAAGATCAAGTGATTTTTCCGCATTCCATATATACTTTTTGGCACAAGAACTGGTTTGAACCCTAAAAGCAGTCATTAAGCTGATAAATATACATTGCCAGAACTTATCTCCCAATTAATGTAAAATAAAACTAGGTTAAAACTAAACAACAGAATGTTTTTTTACGTTTGATTAAAACTTTGTCTAAATAATTTGTAGCGGACACTGAAGGGATAAGGCATTTCCAACAGCTTTGCTGTTAAGCTAGCTCATTAGCAACAAGGTTACGGTGTCTGAAACATTTGCTAAGTTAAGCAACATTATCTATGGTTAGTAATTGGATCAGTGTCCGAAACTGACATAATCAGCCAGGTTACTGTAATGGTGGTGTCACAGGTTGTTTATATCATTTATGTAACTAATTTGGCTTTCCATAGTTAGAAGACACTTTACATAATGCATGCACCGAATTCGAAATTTCGTGTGTTTATTGTTATACGTTGTTCCAGACTTGATTTGGGTCATAGATAATTTACGCCTTTGACAGAAATTGCCGACAGACAAGAAAGTTAGCCTCGGTTAACACATATTACGTCTCTCTGTACTTGTATGGTTATATTTTGATAGCATTGTTTGTTCAATCATTGTGTTTGTTGTACTGGAATGAAAGAATTCTTGAATGAGAGGTTTAAATCTATTGGATCACCCTAACTAATCTTTTTTTAGCACACTACATTTTCCTTTCCCTGGTCAGTTATGCCAATGTTCTCCTATGTACATAACAAAATATAAGTGAAGAAATATATATAGTTTTTATAATATTTCTTCAGAGTCTTGATTTCTTCAATTTATATTGGGGTAATCTGAGGACGCTGCTGTGGTAAGAATAAATATGATATTTAATTCATAAATTGTCATCTTTTATGCGAGTTTGAATCACAGTCCAATATTGTCTTGTTTTTTAATGTATTGTTATTAGCTAAATGTAATGCCTTGAACTAAGTGTATTTTTGTATATATTCTAGGTTGAATCAATTCCTTATATTTAATTAATATACAACAAACCTATGCCAGGTGTTTGTTTAAATATATCCACCCCTGTGACAGTGGCAGCAGTATTCCATGACCCTCTGCTAGTTCTTTACCTTAGTTTGCCTGTGTGCACTGAATGTGCATGGTTGGGACGGAATGAGCTCTCTGTAGGATACTGTAGGGTTGATGCCTGGCTCCTGAAGGCTAAAGACGGGAGGGGTGTAGTGAACACAGGGTAGATAAGGCATTTCCAACAGCTGTGCTGTTGGGCTAGCTCTTTAGCAACATGGTTAGAGTGTCTTGGACATTGCTAGTTAAGCAACGTTATTCAAGGTTAGTATTTGGATGGGTGTCTGAAGCCGATGTCATCGGCCAAGTCACTATAATGGTGGCAGCGGTGTTCTAGGAACATCCGTCAATTCTTTACCTTTGTTAGTGCCTGTGTGCGCTGGAAGTGCAAGGATAAGTCTGGTTGCATGACTGGAGCAGAAATGGGCTCTGTAGGAAGCAGTACAGCAGATGCCCAGCTTTACAGTTAGGCTAGCTCTTTAGCAACATGGTTAGAGTGTCTGGAATGTTTGCTAGTTAAGAAACATTATCCAAGGTAAGGACTTGGGTAACCAAACAAATCAGTAACACGACAAATCGGTAACATGATTTTATATAGTAAAAAACGTAGAAATCGGTAACAATAGAAATATTGTTGGTAATTGTTTAGAGTTGAGATAGTGATAGAGTAGGTATGAACAGATGTTAGTTATTGAAATATTGAGTATTGAAACCTTATGTGTTGCGGTATATTGTAAAAGTTTTATATATTTTAACACATTGCCGTTATTAGATTAGAAACTGATTTAAATCAAAGATCTAGCCATAATCATTGAATACATTACTACCATCGACGTAGTTATTAGTAACTATGATTATAATATTATAGAATCAATTTTAACAATGATAATTACATGACAAACAAAAATTATATAAATTATAATTACCTAAGACAAACTAATAACTTCTTTAACATGTTGTTAACACCTTTCTATGACAAGCAGAGTACCCCGGCATGCCTTTTCACACCTACTTTATCACCTTTCTGGGTACATACAATATTTCTATTGTTACCGATTTCTCCTTTTTTTACTATATAAGATCATGTTACCGATTTGTCGTGTTACCGATTTGTCGGTAAATCAGGACTTGGATGGGTATCCGAAACTGATGTCATCAGCCGGGTTACTGTAAATTATGCTAGAATAGTTGAAAAATTAATCTGATTTTCTAACTGGCAAATACTTGCTGTCAGAAAACAAAAAGGAAGGCCACTGCAAATTGTCTGTTTCAAGTCTAGGGGTAGCAAAGTCTAACATGACTAAGAAGCACGGGTCTGGTTTGGTTGTCAATGTATTGAGACTAACACCCCTAACCCTAAAATTTTTTCCCAAACTTTCCTAAACTTTTCACAATATTGAAATCTTATATTTTTGTATAGTGATAAAAATCTGCAAAAAACGTAAATGACCTTTAAAAATAAGTAAGTCAATAAAGAGTTAAAATCACTTACGCCAATCGTTCGCGTTTTAGCATTAAAAATCCTTGATTTTCGCTGCTCTTCCATGTTCCGTCGGCGCTCAATTGCCGCCGACTCTTTATAGTCGACCGGGAGATCTAATTTGTACATTTTTATTCTACCTTAAATATCAGATTTTACTAAAGGGTGATAAAAAAATACTAGAAAAAAATAACCCATCTACTTCAATATTTTGTTGTTATGTTGCACCGTTGTTAGGCATAAAATACGTCTATTTCATTGGTCAGTTATCAGCGTATTTGTATTTATATCAAATCGTGATATTGACATTAGGTGTCAACAAACGAATTCCTAACAATAGTGCTAGCTTCTCAAAAAGCTAAGACTGGTAAGGAATAAAGCGAATTATTTACCATCTGTGAATTCACAGTTAAAGTGATTATGAGACGAACTTTGAATGCCTGATGACTCGTAGGCGGTCACAGTGCCAGCTGGCAGAATGTTTCAACTCCTTTTGGTACGGGGGTAAAATTACTCTTTCCTCACATCGGTGTAGAATATTGCTTTAAAAAACTGTGTAATATTCATTCAACCTTGACTTTGATTCCCATTTGCATTTTGTTGTTTTAATAAGATTTCATTGATTTGTAATATCATAAGGCATTGAATCTTAAAATGAAAATTGGAAAGAACGTTTATTATTTGTTTATTAATTCTCAGCTATTAACGTCTGGCACGGCATACTTGGAAACAGATATTATTGTACTATAAGAAAAGTAATCGCTGTGTTGAGTTTGGGAAACACCACAATCGAATCTACTCGGTCACATTGGGAACTCTCCGTAAAAGTTACCTAGAGTCAATAGGCTAATTTCGGATGACTCAATTTACTGCTAATGTATTCGAAACATTCCTTTACAGGTTATTAGCCGCGTCTCACAAACCTGTCACAAAGTAAGGAGTTCTGTTTTTGAATCAGTGTTTGGAGTTTGAATTGAAAAATGCGTGTCATGTTAGATTCGAAGAAAAAGGGCTTCAGACATTCAGATTATTCAATGAAGTGAACTACTCTTTTTTCATAGCATGGCCGAAAGAAGTTCAACTGGATTTCTAGCTTGCGTTGAAATATTTCAAATGATGAACGGACTAGTTTCACCTGTAGAAAGGCTAACTAGTTTATCGGAAAGTAGAGCAGCAAATAAGGGCTGTAATCTAAACGTATTTGAATTTTAGATTAAACCCGTTTTTTTCAAGACAGATCTAATTTTACATTTAGAAAAATGATTTTCACTCTCGTGCTTTGAGGTAAACGTTGCCAATTTTTCTTTTGTTTCTTCGCTTTAATATTCTTATTTGGCTTAGCAACCCATAATAGTCTTAACAGTGACGAAGAACAGACACCAAGTTAATGTTTCTAAGGATCAACAATGGAGATTGATAAGTCGCCTTTGGAAAAGCGACCATACTTCAAGACACCAATTTGAATAACTCGCCTATTATTTTTACTTCTAATAAATAAACGTGAGTGATAATCCAATACATGTACATTGTACATGAATTTGTAGTCTAGAATAAGTAAAAACTGACATAATCAAGTGAAATGCATTTTCCAGATATACAAATTAACTGTATAATCAGTTGCCGTAGTTTAATTATAAAAGATATTGCATATATACATCTAGGTTTTCTAGTCGATAAAAAGGCTTAAGATACTCTATCATAGCTATATATGTGTAGCATGACATTCGATTCAAAGATTAAAATAATAATAATTAAGTTTATGTCTGCTCATTTAGTATTTCGGCTTGAGATGCTTCCATTATAAGAGTATTCCGCCACAAAATGTTTTCGGAAAAAAATGTGAACATGTATGTAATGCATGTGTGCCTTGCTTCCGCAGACATAAAGGAGAAAGTTCAAGGCGTACGTTCGTTTATAAGAACAAATGAATTGAGCTGAACCGCGGTTTCCGTTGCGTTTTTCGTTTCTGGGCTTTCAAACGGTATGTTATATGAGCACTTGTAGTTTTGGAACAAAATTAAAGGCACGTGTTAAATTAACCGCTGTATTTGACCTTTGATTTTTGTATTACATTACGAATATCGCAGACAATAATCAAAACACATCTGTTGCTGAGTGTAAAATCACTTTTTGCGTTTAAATTACACTGGCTTTGAATTGTTACCAAATTAACCAAAAAAAATCAAATGCTTATTCTACAGTTTTCATTGAATCGATAAAAATGTAAGTTCAAGGCTGAAACAAACTCAAAGTTTCATCATACATATAAATTCATCAGAATTCATAAAATGACCGTAATAAAGATCTAACATTAATCATATCTTTCTACCAGCATGTAAATAAGTAACTTTTAGTGGCAATATGGATGAGTGTTCGTTTGAGAAAGTATAGGGGTACGAGTTCCAATCCATCTCGAGCTAATAGACAAATTTTAGAGTTATTTTAAGGAGAAATTTTAGAGATATTTTAACAATGTTCTTCACACAGTTGCACCTGTGAAAGAAGTTAGACCGAATTAGAGAACGGAACCATGGTTAACATCAGAAATTTTAATAACCATGAATGAACGGGATTGTTTTTTGTTCGAATTCAGAAAAAAATCAAAAAAAGGAAGATTATTCAAAACATTGTTGGTACAGAAACAAAGTACAGAGAGATATCAAACATACAAAGTCCGAGTAAGTGTTTAGTCAGATAGAGATGTAAAAATTTTGGGTATGGTAAGAAAACAAAAAAATCACCAATTGTTTTAATATTGTTGTTTTTATATGTTGTTTTGTTGAAGATATTTCTAATCATTTCAAATTTCAATTCTTTTTTTTTTTATAAATGTGGCTTCTGTTTTGGTTAGCCAGTCGCCAGACCGTCCAAACTTGTTTAAAACTGATTCTGACATATCTAAAGAATTTTATCAAATAAAAAATCCAGCTGATTATACATAAAATGCTTACAGGCCTATAATTACTTACTTGAGATCTATATTTTTTTCGGAAACAAAGGGAATGGTTCTCCTTAAAGGCATTTGATACTGTAGTCCATAATATTCTCTGTGATAAATTACAGACCGTGGGCATTGAGTTTGTGGAATGGTTCAGGTCATATCTGTCAAACAGGAAACAAATGTTTTCTCAGGTGAAACTGTTACTTGTGGTGTCCCTCAGGGAAGTATACCAGGACATCTGATGCCTCTATGCTATGTTAATGATATGGCAAATAGTAAACTAGTAAGCAAACATTGTAAATAATTAATGTATGCTGATGATAGTGGAATTATTTTTTTCACATAAAGATTTATCAGTCATCAAATGTAGACTAGGACAAGAACTTGGCTAACATAACAAGTGGTTAGTAGATAAAAATTTATCATTACATAAAACGATAAAACGGAATGCAATTTCTTTGGTAGTAAAAGAAAATGAAGAAAGTAGAGGATTTTAATTTAACATGCTATAATGAAATTATTAAATTTTAAAAAATCTATCGAATATTTGGGATACACTTTAGACAGTGATCTTTCTGGCGAAACTTGTGTAAATGATATAATATGGAAAGTTAATAATAGATTGAAGTTTCTGTATAGACAAAATAGAGTGTTAAATCAAAGTATGAGAAGACTATTATGTAACTCTTCAGTACAATGTCAGTTTGATTATGTATGCTCAGCATGGTACAATGGAATTAGTTAAAAGCTCCAAACAAGGTTAAAAGTTCTAAAAACAAAATTATTAGGTTCATATTGAATTAATTTCCAAGAACCACTATACTTAACTCAGATTATAGAACTTCTGTTCTTCTTCTTCTTCTTCTTCTATTGTAATGGCTAACATTCATTTACTGATATATTATGGCCTTTAAGTATGTTAAAAATAGAAGATAGAGTAAAACAACTGAAATGAACCATGTATATAAAATTGCTTACATTAGATACCCATCCTGCTTACAAGACAATTTTTTTAGAATTACTGATTCTAATTCTTGAAACACCAGGAATAGTAGTCTAAATTATTTTGTACCACGGGTTAACTCCATATCAACAACCTCTTTTTACTGTAATAGTATACTTCTTGAATCCGTGAATTATTTTTAAGTCCCATTTCAAATATTCTAATTTTAAAAGAAATGTTAAAATGCATTTTTTAAGAACGTACGTTTAAATCAGATGGTTTCTTAGATTTTAACAGTAAAGTTTTACTGTTTTATAGCATTGTAATCAGTGTACATGTAGTTCTGAAATCCATCGCTTCATTTAGTATGTACGCCATTCTCGGCCTTGACTGGTTTAGATTCATCATTTTTCTTTCTTTTTTTCCATTTTTTAGCAATCAATAAAATATGCTTATATTATAATTATGAAGCAATTTCAAGGACTACACTGAAATTTTCTCTGATATCTCGACATTACTATTTATAAAATGCCGGTGTTTTATTATTTTTATTTGTAAATGTGATAATGTTATGCAAGAATAAATCTATAAAAAATAAAAGGTTAAATTTGGCACCCAGTGATCAAACCTACCTAGCTTAAGCTAGAAATTGACGGTGCATTCCATTCACTTCATTTCTTTATTTCTTTCTTACTTTAGAAAGAAAATAACAATTCGCACCTAAGCCTCAAAATTAAAAGAAACAGTAAATGCTCTTTAAAATCATACAAAAAAATTGGAGATTACACATAGCGTGGCATCTCTATCCATTTTCTAAAGAAATGACATTGAACATCGATAAACAAAGAAATATCGTTACAAAATGGCATCTAATTTGTAAATTCGAAGTCAGTATTTGAGAACAGAAATCTGAACTTACTTACGATAAAAAGAAGAAAAATTAGTCTATTTTAGCCTGGTCAATTAATATGCATGACGCTAATATTAATACCCACAATTCAACTTAAACATAGAAACAGGAAGTATTTACGTGAATTGGATTTCTAGGAAAGAACTAAATAACTGCACGTTTTGGAGTTTTCTTGAATTAAAACTAGTGAAATCTGAAGTAGAAACAAAACTGTCTGAATAATCTGGGCGTTTGAAGTTGTTGTCATAAAATTTACTTGGCTAATTTGGCCGATTATCATAGACATAAATTTGACATTTGCCGGTTTCGAGTTGTGTATTGGTTTTTTTGACATATCGCAAGAATATTTTTTGACCCGCCTCGGTTTCGGAAACAAGGACGATTGTTTCCGCTGGATTATATTTTACTTTTTCGTTTATTTGGTAAGAAATTCCGTATAATTCACAGGAACGTAAAAAAATATTCTGGCACTTTCTATTTACAGATGATATGGTGGTATTTTCTAATGAGTCATATCTAAATTCTCCCAACTTCCGCACGTGTAGGGCGCCGCCATATTGGTTTTAGAATCGGCTGAATTTTATGCACTCGTCTGTTATTTTCAAAATTTCAGGTGAAAATGAGATTTTATAACGAAAATAAGCTGAAATAAATAATATTGAAATGTTTTTTGAAGTGTGTCCAGCTTAAGTGTTGTAGTACATGTTCATTTTTACACTTTTAACATTTTTCTTTTGTATTGATGCAGATGTCCAGTAGCATCGATCAAGAGCCTGCAGCTAAAAAGCAAAAACTCGACACTGCAGAGACTTCATACTGCAATTCAAATTCCGTAAGTATAAGAGATCACTGGATATGTAAATAATCACACCGGATATTGCAGAATTCTTCTTCAGACTTCTTACTTACTAGGTTCTATTATTAGAACAAAAATTGTTGAGAGTGATACTGCAATGACCAAATGAGTTGAATTTTAAAAATACCTGTGATTCAGCTAACTTTGTCAGCATTGCAGTGGCAGTTTAATGCAGTGAATGCTTCAGATTCTCACATAAAATCATATTAAGATGTGACAGAAAGCAATAATTATAGTATTATATTTTGAATCATTTAATTTGAAGACATTTACTTAGGTAATTAAATATTGCTCATTCTTTTGTGTAAATGATCACGTATGGTTACATTTTGTTTTATCTCAAATTATGAATGCAGGAATTGCAATAAATCTGTTTTAAAAAGTTGCAGGGTAAAAGTTAGCATTTCATTTTCATCATGATTCATTGATTTTTTCTTCTTGAGTTAAGCTCACTTTGGACAAAGACCTAAATACCATATATGGTTTGTATGATCTGTCATGTGCAATGAAGCTGCTTGATTTTTTTAATGTCAAACCTTAATCAAACTACCACCTGTTAAAGGTGAAGAAAAACAATGTTGCATAGCAGATTTGCGTGTTCTTTAACAGGGTTCGCTCAGGACTTGAAAAGTCCTTGAATTTGATTCCTTCCTTGAAAAGTACTTGAATTCAATGTTTCCTTGAAAAACACCCCCAAAAGGTACTTGAATTTAGCGTTTTGTCCTGGAATTCTGCAAATCTATCCTTGAAAATACAAAAACATTCTAAAATATATAAATAATACATTTTTTGAAAACATTATTGACAGTATTTTACTTTTTTCGTACAATCGCGATTTTCGGCAGGCCTCCACACCCCGAGATAAATTTATTGACCGGACACAGGTATCCGACTATTAGACTTTTAGTGACGTCATCAACAATGGCTGCGCCCATATAGAAATCAATATTATTTGTGAGCATGCTTTAAAATGGGTAAAATGGATAAGAAATGTTCGTTTCAACAAAGTTCAACAATGTCTAGTCATCAGCTTGTTAAGTACTGTTGGTACTTCAAGCAATGTTTAACAGTTAATAATTACATAGATGTAATGTAATTAAAATCTCATAATGCACTTTTCACAAAAACCAATTTGTTTTATTGAAATAGTTTGGTTTAAAAGATTAAGTTCTCTTATAGTAAATGAATATAAAATGTGTTTTTTTTTACTGATTTATACACATTTGTGCATTTTAAATTTTTTCCAGAGCTTATAATTCATATCAAATGAGTCCTTGAAAAACAATATTTTTCCTTGAAATTCCTGGAAAAGTCCTTGAATTTTTAGATGAAATTTCTGTATGAACCATGTTTAATTGTAGATTTCAAGTAAAGGCTGTTTAGCTAATGTCTCCATTTGTCTCATGCATCATTTCAGAGTCAGAAAAAAAAGACTGTATATATAATTTAACAAATGAATAAATTTTTCATCCAAAATAAATAAATTCAGCTTTGAACAATTAGTATTAATTATAAAGAAAAGCATCATTACAAGAAATAAAGAACTATGTTTTCTAAATTGAATAAGAATTTTGAAATAAATAGAATTGATCAAAATCATTTAAAATTAAAATAAACATTAAATCTGTTAAAAGCAATTAGTTATCAAAAAAATAATTTAGGGATTTATTATTTAGGGATTGAATTTGGGAGTGAAATATGGTTACATTTACCCTAGATATAAGTCATGCATATTTGATTAAATGATTTTGAGTTGTAATTGGCCTTTACCTTAGGACTTAATTTCTTGTTGAAGTTACAGCTAAAGTTAAAATTGGACTCTGATGTCACAAGTTATTAATCCAAATCATACTGACCCAGTATAAAATCTGGTCAGATAATAAAGGTCAGAGTCAAGGTAAGGAACATGCTGTGAAGAAAACAGACTGGATATGCTGTATTTTAGTCTATTGTTCAGTATGTCTTTCATTGTCCTTGCTGTTAAGAGTAATTGTACTCAGGGGAGCAAGAAAGGGCCATCACAGCCTATTTGTTTGCTCTCAGTAATCTTGTGACTCTTAAGTGTAATATACTGCTGATTGTTTTTAACAGCAGTCACAAGATGTTTTAATTGCTGGACCTAACATGCTTTACTTTTATATTTAACCATTTTTTTTATTCAAAATACATTGCTTGTTTTTGACGCAATACATGTACTACATAATGATAACTTAGTAGCTTAAAAAGGAGTTACTTTGCAAAATAGGGGCCTTTTAGTTGTCTGTCTGTGTAACTTAAAATATGCATTTTTCTGTTGTTTGAAGTTACTGATTTCAGAGACAGTTAAAATACAATTAAGTAAAGAACTTAGGCTTATAATCACCATATATATTTGAAGTATTATGCCTTTCACTAAAGTTCATTCGTGTGCATTACCCTCTGAGAAAGATTTTTTTGTTGTTGAAAATTTAAGTCAAATTAGAGTATTTTCTTCATTATCAGTGGAACGTATGTAAATATATGTGAGCTGATTGAAAATAATACATTAATTTTATATGTATATCTATATATGTGCATGCAGCCTGGTAAATCTACTGCTAGTGATAGTGATAGATATCATACAGACCCGAGCACTGAGCATATCGATACTCGGGCTATGTACAGAAAGTACTCAGTAAGTTCTCTTTATTTACTGTCTCCTCCTCTCAGATATATATACACTGTTGATAGAAAGTTACCTCTGGAAATTACTATCAGCTGAATCTCATTCATAAAAGATGAGTTACTTCATTTTAAATCTTAATTGAAACTAATGGTTGCATAAAGAATTTAAAACAGCCATGTTTATCAAACTGATACTTATTTTTGGCATTTTGAAAATTTCTCAGCAACCAGATACCTATTTTCAGCATTCTGAAAATTTCTCAGCAACCTGATACCTATTTTCCTATTTTCAGCTTTCTTCTGATTTCTTAGCTGTTAAAGCCTTAAACATTTTACATTTTAAGACCATTATAACCAAATCTGGCATACAAGGAGCCATCTAAATCTGTCAGTTTCATAGAAAATTCATCCTTCAGTCATGTAAAATAAGTAAGATAGCTTTGAAAAGTTTCTTTTTGACTTTAGATAAATCTTTACTTTGTTTGCTTCATTGCACTGAAATATTCAGCTGTATTATTTTGGCAACCATGATAAAAGGGGATATAGGTCTAAATTTAGTTGCAAGCTTGTATCATTGTTACAAGACGACAGGATTTAGTTATCTATGAAAAGGGAGGTAACTTTCTTTTGACAATCAGAATACAATGGTAATCACATTTTTACAGTTCTGCACTACAAGAAAGTTGATATGATTAATCTGAATTACAAGATAATTGTTATTATTAAATGGCCACTTTATCGCACAGTCTTCAGAAGTAGGTAATTGCATTTCTATCACATACTCTAGGATGGTGCTAAAAAAATGAATGAATAAACATTGTGATTTATCATAATTCATCATGGTAGCCAATTTTTCGAATGTCTTTTTCCTGTTTTCATTGTGGTGTATGTAGATGAAGATATTTTAAACTGAGAGAAGCAGACAGTTACCTAGAGCTCTGCAGGCTGTGTATACAACACTGCTCATTATAAATATTTACCTGAAAGTAAATTGAAAACTAATATCTGCTGACTAAACGTTGCAGAGTGACATTATAAATGTCTCCAGTGTGAAATATTTCTTTTAAGAAGACTTCATATAGACTGTTACTAAAATAAGAGGTTTGTTTGTCTGAAAATTGCTGCCTTTAGACAAAATTGTAAGTGTGAAGTTAGCTTTTTGCTTTGGGTGTATTTTGAAGATAATGCAGTGGCTAACAATGTTACTATTTTAAGTTGTTTGTAACTACACTCTGTGCATGTACTGGTGTTGTTAGAGAAACTAAAATCAAATTTTTACTAACATGTAAAAAAGATTAACATGTAGTTATAAAACTTTATAAGATACTGGTGTTTGTTTGAGTAGTATCACACTCATCAATTGTATTCAACATGTTTGTTACTACAGGCAGAAATGGCGAAGAATTCTCAGAATGGTGTAGAGGGAGAGATAGATGAAGGGTTGTACTCAAGACAGCTGTAAGTACAAACATTTTGGCAAGTGGTGAAGCACATCCCTCTGTCATATTTAAGCATAGCAGTTACTTTGTTTAGAAGTTCTTTTGATTCATCAAATCCTTAGAGGAAAATAGTGCAAGAGGTACAGTAATAAAATATTTCAGGTGTGGTGCCTTCAATAATTAAATTGTTTGTTTGAAATTGGAACTTGAAGTGGACACTATTATAAAATGATATAATTATATTACATAGATATGTTCATGAAAATTAGTGGATTCATTATTCTCCTACAGGTATGTACTGGGGCATGCTGCCATGAGGCGTATGCAGTCATCAAATGTGTTGATTTCTGGTATGAGAGGTTTGGGTGTTGAGATAGCAAAGAATGTTGTACTTGGTGGTGTCAAGTCTGTTACAATCCATGACACTGGAAATGCAACATGGACAGATCTGTCAGCACAGGTAATATATACATACGCACATGCAAAATTCCTTTTCATTTCTTTTCTAAATGTGTGTGTGGAGTGAAGTACCATGGTAGATGAGTTTCAAAAATGTTTCAGTACAAAATCTTGTTAATCCTAAATAGCTTACACTGAGACTTAGGAATGTTTATCTTTGGCATATTTACATTAAATAGAATGATTGAAAGTAAAGGTGTAAACTGTTTGTGTGATATATATACAGTAAAGATCCACTTTATTTATTTTGAGGTCATGCAAAAATAAGCAATTTTAAAGAACTTAAGTCTAAAATTTAGAATAAAGGAAGCCTTTAATAAGACCACCTTTTCAGTGGTCTCATCAGCAAAGTTTAACTATATTTGCATCAGTGTATTTTATACCAAACTTGTATGCATGCTGCATAATTTTCAACTGCAGTGTCATGACATATATCGGAATATTTGTTTTATGCATCTCTCATTTCTAGCTTTTAGAAGTCTTATATCACAAAATGTAACAGTATAAGCAAAGATACTTGGACAGAATGTTTTCATTGTTTTCTATGTTACAGTTTTTCCTTCGGGAAGAAGACATTGGAAAGAACCGAGCAGAGGTTACCCTTCCAAGATTGGCAGAACTTAACAGCTATGTTCCCTGTAGTTGTTACACAGGGGCACTCACAGAATCATACCTGAAGAACTTCCAGGTTCGCATGCCAGACTTTCTTAATGTTTTTTCTACAACTTTAGTGTAAAATCATAAATTTTGCTATTGTGTATACGGAGAGCCTCTGATAACAATCATTGGGTCAGTGCAAGACTATCACAAATACATTTAAAATAAGCAGATGATACAAGAGGTTTGCTCTAACCTGTCAGATTGCTTGTTTAAGTCTTCAGTGAGGATCAGTATTTAGACTGTGTCATGAGATTATAAACAATTGTCAATTTTACATTTTCGGGTTTTTACACTTTCAGACTATTTTGAAGTTACTTTTGTATTCTTTTAATTAATCTCTGACTTCTTAAAAGTAATAGCAGAATAAACAATGCATATATATCATTGCTATTGATTATTTTCACATCATGGATGACTTGGACGTCATACCACATAACTTACGATATTTTTGAGAGGTTGTTGTATAATCCATATTCATGTTTCATTAACCTTCGAAGACACACATTTTTCAAAGACAGCTGTCTGTAATAATTCAGAGAAAGCAGAAAACATTGTTTGTTCTCAGAAATCGTTAATTAGTTTATGACGCCAACTTTGCCGTCATTTTCTCGATGGCATCAAACTGATTAGATTATTGTCACATTTGTTGTCAGGTTGCAAAGTATAGTTTATTTTGAAAATAGTGTTCTGATCATATTTACATATTATATAAAGTTTCCGTCCTAAAAGTTTTCCAAGATTTATATAATCCAGTTGATTGTGCTGCAGTTTTGTTGTATTTGCTGTTATCTATTTGGGTTTATAGGTTGTTGTGTTAACAGACTCCAGTATGGAGGAACAGATAACAGTTGGTGAATTTTGCCATTCAAATGATATCAAATTCATTGTTGCTGAGACCAGAGGTCTTGCAGGGTAAGTTGTGTTTGTCTCATGTTTTTCAAGTAAACTGAGATTTGAAGTTATTTTCAGAATGGTCAGAGTGACCCTGAAAATTAAAATGAAATATCCAGGCTCATGTGAACTCATAGGAAAACACTCATTTCTAAAAATTCATTCAGAAATATTCACTGTGAAAAATGTTTTACTCTTTTAGGAAAGTTTAATCTTGTTCCAATCATAAATATTTACACCTGAACAAGAAGGTATATTTTAATTTATATCCATCTTAGAAATGAAAGAAATTTTTTTGGGTCAAATTTACATTGTTAACATTAAATGTGTTTGCCTGCATCATGTGGCCTGGTCATGTTGATAACAAATATTACCTGAAGAAAGAAGGGTGCAGGAAGATCATGACGGTCCCAGTTCAATCCCCATCGGCCAACAAAATTTCTCCGTGATAATTGATCTATAGGTCATTTGTCCCTCATCTCTTGAGCAAGTGAGGAAGTATCAGTCACTTGCGGAGAAATTGGTTAGTAAACTGGTTGGATACCCAGGAACACTGGTTAGGTGGACTGACTGCCGGGATATGACCTTAGCTGTTAAACTGGTGTTAAATCCCAATAAAACCAAACTGATGTTGAAGGTAAATTTGTTTATTCAAGACTGACCTTTATGAAGAGGTCAGATCTGTGATGTATACTTGCATCATTGCTATGACACAAAAGGAACAAACAGTATTTCAGTAGCTGTGTATTTCAGGATGATATTCTGTGATTTTGGGGAGGAGTTTGTCATAACAGATACAGATGGAGAGCAGCCAATCAGCAACATGATCGCAGATATTGTAAGTGTTCCAGGCTGTTGCCTCTTGGCTTCATTCTGAAGACAGTATTTATCAAATGATAATCAAGGCTTTGTCTTTTTTGATATTGTGTGAACCAGGTCAAATACAAACATGCTTAGTCATGGCTTGATGAAACTTGAGGGGTGACAAAAAAGTGCTGTCTTTATTTTATTGCACTGAGAAATTTGCATTCATCCCTCAAAATGAAATCTGATATTGTTTTAAGTAAAGGTAATGATGACAAACATTTAGGTTTAAAGGATAAAACCTTTCTTTAGGTAAAGAGAGAATGGTCAGAAAATATGGCCAAGAATCTGTGCTAATAGAGTTATCAGAGTGTGAGTAAGTAATTGAAATAAATCACGTTGTGCATAGCTGTTGTAGGGTTTCAGTTGCATTGTATAGGCTAACTTAATCATCTGTGATCTTGATTGGTAGGACGAGGATGAATCATGTAGTGCATAGCTGTTGTAGGGTTTCAGTTGCATTGTATAGGCTAACTTAATCATCTGTGTTCTGATTGGTAGGATGAGGATGGAGTGGTCACATGTCTTGATGAGACGAGACATGGATATGAAGATGGTGATTACGTACAGTTCTCAGAAGTACAGGGAATGACAGAGGTCAACTCACATGAGCCATTCAAGATCAAAGTGCTGGGTAAGTGGACAGGCTGGGACTTTTCCAAGATACCACTTCTATGCTTTGCTCTGAAAAAATAACAGAAACAAAACTTTGAAAGAAATCTTTTGTCAGAAAATAGGAATAATGAAGAAAACATGGAATTCTCCTGCTTCATTTCATGATTAAAGTGAATTTTTTAAGACGTACGCTACAACATATTGAGTGATGAATCCCAAAAAGTACTATCTGGTGCTCTTTTTCATAGCAATTAAACCTTTTTTTGCATTCACCCCAGCTTAAGGGTTTAACCACTCACTTGTTTCTATTTCAGGTCCATATACATTCAGTATAGGTGAAACAAAGGGGTTTTCTGCGTACAAAAAAGGTGGCATTGTTACAAAAGTAAAGATGCCAAAAACAATCAAGTTTGTAAGTTGATATTTCATTTCTTTGAAGAACTTTAGTATTTAGCCATAGTAATTGAATATTTTTACCAATGGTGAAATGATGCTCATGAAAAAATATGTACCAATACAATTTTATTAAGTTAGTAATGTTTGAATAAAGAAAATGGAAGGTTCTGATGTTTCTGAAGTTGTTCTCTTGTTTGTAACATAAAAGCCAAACAGTAATGTTCTTGGGGAAGATAACACAGTAAAGAAGGCAAGTTTTGTACGTGTTGTTCAAAGATTGATACTTCTAATAAATTCTGTTCCTAGGGATAGAGATACTTAACTGCTATTTCAAGGCATATCATATGAAGCATTGATTGTTTCTGTTAATATAGAAATCCATAAAAGAGGCATTGAATGCTCCAGAGTTTGTGATGACGGATTTTGCCAAGTTTGACCGTCCAGGCCAGCTACATATTGCCTTCCAGGCTCTACATGAGTATATAAAGAGAAAGTCTGACCTACCAAGAAGCAGGAATAAGGTAAAACATTATGTTTAATATCATAAATATAAGAACAGCTGTCTTATTAATACATCTGTAGCTTTGTTAATTTGTTGTTAGAGTTTAGTTAGCTCACGTAATTGCTTAGCAACTTCATAATAAAAAACCAGCAACCAAATACAGTAAAAAGGCAAAATAATTTTTTTTTAAATCATTAAATTCAGTTTGTAGTTTTACAATGGACTAGTCTTTAACTTCCAGAAAGGCTACTTCTGGTTTTGAAGTTTCAGTTTAATAGAGTAGAAAATAAGAATTACTGTGAGGAATATACTTACTAAAAGAAGCTGGCTCAATGGTTTGATTGCTGACTGAATACTAACTAAATATCTGTTGAGCAGTCTTGGTGTTTTTCTTTCAGGTAACACTTAGTTTGCTATTGAATTATTTTGTCAGTAAATGTTTAACCAAGTTGCCTCTGTTTTGTATCATCAAAGGATTCATATTAGTCGTCAAATAAGCTTTATAAGAAACAAGAGTTGCCATTCTGAGATGTAGACTTACTAATAAAAAAAACAAAAAGATTCAGAGTGATTCCTGTTGCTAGTAAGTTATAACTTATTAACCAGGTTTTCAATTTTGAAAATCCTGGTTATTAGATTGGGGTATGGCGGGCGGATGGGCGGATGGGCGGGCGGGCGTCAAACGAAATTGTGTCCGCTCTGTAACTCTTCAACCCTTTGAAGAATTTTGATGAAACTTCAGACAAATGTTTACCACATCAAGATGACGTGCAGAACGCATGTTCCGCATGGCTGGCTCCAAGGTCAAGGTCACAGTGACATTAACATTGAAAATCCTGTCCGCTCTGTAACTCTTCAACCCTTTGAAGAATTTTGATGAAACTTCAGACAAATGTTTACCACATCAAGATGACGTGCAGAACGCATGTTCCGCATGGCTGGCTCCAAGGTCAAGGTCACAGTGACATTAACATTGAAAATCCTGTCCGCTCTGTAACTCTTCAACCCTTTGAAGAATTTTGATGAAACTTCAGACAAATGTTTACCACATCAAGATGACGTGCAGAACGCATGTTCCGCATGGCTGGCTCCAAGGTCAAGGTCACAGTGACATTAACATTGAAAATCCTGTCCGCTCTGTAACTCTTCAACCCTTTGAAGAATTTTGATGGCTCCAAGGTCAAGGTCACAGTGACATTAACATTGAAAATCCTGTCCGCTCTGTAACTCTTCAACCCTTTGAAGAATTTTGATGAAACTTCAGACAAATGTTTACCACATCAAGATGACGTGCAGAAATTGTTGTCTCATTATTAAGTATACTCCTTGCAGACAGTATTGTTAGCCGAAATTTACATCCTACTCATTATCATGTATTCTCATGAATATTATCTTTTCCTTCATGTCATGTTATAATCTTTTGAATATTCATAGCAATCTTCATTCCAAAATTCATACTATAGTATAGAATCAGAACAACATTTTTGAAAACCTGGTTTCGTGGCATTGCCATGTTTCTTGTTTGAATTTTATTGATACAGAAACATGAACATGATATTTCTAATTCTGTAGGAGGATGCTGCAGAGTTTGTCACTGTGTTTAATGATGTGAATGCCAAGTCTGGAGCCAAGTGTGAGGACATCGATGAAAATCTCATCAAGGAATTTGCATATGGTGCTCGAGGGGATCTGTGTCCTTTAGCTGCTGTGATAGGGGGAATAACTGCACAGGAAGTTATGAAGGTATCGTCTCATCTGTGTATCTCATTTCTTGATATATATATTTTATATAATAGGAATGAGTTATATGTGTAAAGAAAGTGATTTCAGGCCTCGAAATTTTGTAAGTTCTGTGTAAGCTTTTGATTAGTTCTTTGATGTCTCTTCCTGTTAATCTGTTTAAAAAAAAGCAACAAAAGAACTTGCAATGTCATCAGTGAAAGAAGTTGTATATAGACTTGGTCTTGTTTAGCAATGATGATGAACTGTCACTTTGATCAAGTGGTTAAAGTCAATCACTTCTCCTTAAACCTCTAACAGATTGACTGTCATGGGTTTTTACCTCACTGTAGACTATTACCATTTGTATGAGAATGTTGGCAGTTTCTTAATAAAAATTGGAGTCTAGTACCTGTCCTTTCCTAGGAACAATTTAACTTTCCTGCTGGATATGACTTTGATAGAAGTTGTTAAACTCAGTTAATTTTACCAATTTGCAGTGATGGTTATTATGAAATATTGGAGTGTTTAACTGTTTATATTTGAGAAATTTTCTAAAGGTACATATTAATTTTATATTTCAGGCCTGTACAGGAAAGTTCAATCCAGTGTTCCAGTTCTTGTATTTTGATGCTCTGGAGTGTCTACCACAGGAAAACAGAGATGAAGAACTCACTGAACAAACTTGCTCACAGGTAAGGTTATAGAATTGTACATTGGAAATATGTCTATTAATATTACTCTTCAGATTTCAGATAAGATTTCAATTCCACAGCTAATTGAATAAGATGGTGTAATTATTCTGATTCAGGTGTTAGATCTTGTTTGGAAAAATCTGAATCCCTTACTTTGTGGTGCAGTATATTAATATATATGAATATAATAATCATGATTTTTTGCATGCAAGAAGGAAAACACTGGTACTGTGTCACACTGTAAAAATTTCCTTTCCAGGGAATAAATGGGGATTTTTAATGGTACTAGCATGTTGAAATTGCAGCAACAATTTAAGTTACTTTTTTTCAGAAAAACAACAGATATGATGGTCAGACTGCAGTATTTGGAGAGAGTTTTCAGAAAAAGCTTGGGTCTCTCAAGTATTTCTTGGTATGCCATAACTATAGTTCCAGAAAATAACTGTTGTTTTGTTTTTTTGCAGTCAGTAAATTGTTAGCACTTTTTTATTCAGAGTTGTTACCTTTTCTCAAAGGTCTGTGACATCAGATAATGGCAAATAAGTGAGAAAAAAATGTAACATAAAAACAATTATCAAATAAGATGTAAATAACACAACATAATCAGTATGTGTCACTCAAGCTTTTGTGTGAAGTTAGACCTTTTATCAGTAATGTCTGGTTAATATGTTTTAATGCTGAATTCTGTTTTACTGTTAAAGTTTAAGATGCTCTTATAAAGCTCACATTATTTTTTTCTTTAAATTGAAATCTTTAATTGAAAGCTAATGAGTGTTATCAGTTTCGTAGATATATAAACTTCATATTGTAATTGTTTTATATCAGGTTGGTGCAGGTGCTATTGGTTGTGAGATGCTGAAGAACTGGGCTCTGATGGGTGTGGCTTGTGGTGAAGGTGGTCAGGTCTATGTCACTGATATGGACATCATAGAAAAATCCAACCTTAACAGACAGTTCCTTTTCAGACCATGGGATGTCTCTGTAAGTGTGTCATCGTGATAAAAATATGAAGTAAAATATGCAGTTATATATGTAGCAATTGAACTAAGTATCAGATCTTTACATTGATTTTAAGACAACTTGTTGTATTAAACTACATTTGAATAACTGAAAAAAAGCACAGTTCTGTTATTTATTCAAACCATATCACACACACATTCAGCTCTATATGATAGTTACATTTGAATTTAGTCAATTGGTGGTATTGCAGGTAACTGTGAAAGTAGAAATCTGAGATAGAGGAAGATACATTCAAAAGTGTTTTTGTATTTAAGGTGGAATGATGGTCTTTTTCATTATGCAGTTTACATATACTACTGTTTGTTACTAAGGAAATCAGTGTCTGTTATTTTTCCCCCCTCTAGAAACACAAGTCTTCAACAGCGGCTCTAGCAGCCAAATCAATGAACAGAGCGTTCCAGATCACAGCTCAGGAGAACAGAGTGGGGCCAGATACAGAGAATGTATACACAGATGAGTTCTTCGAACAGTTGGATGGAGTTGCCAATGCTCTTGATAATATTGATGCTCGTAAGTTTTGTCAGCATATTTTGTTTAAGATTTATTTTGGAATGGAAAGATAAACCTATAAAGATAGTTCCCAGGTCATGGATATTGAGCATGTGTTTGAAACTTCTGATGGTGCAAAGTTGAGGTCAAGGAGGGCAAATCTGTCTGAGTAGAGAACTACATATTTCTTATCTGTAAATCAGAGTAAATATGTAAAACTTTACTAATTAAACTAGTAATATTTTTGTTCTTTTTTGTTTGGCATAATTTTTTGCAACAATTTATTGATTGTAATTATCATCATTCAAAAATTATATAATGATTATTTGGTAAATATTGATGACCTGACAATAATGATAGTTTCATGTTTCTACTGTCAGGTATGTACATGGACAGAAGATGTGTCTACTATCGTAAGTCATTGCTGGAATCTGGCACACTTGGAACAAAAGCTAATGTGCAGGTAATACAGTCATAAACTTTCTTCACCACTGAGTAATTGTACACGTTGGAATCAAGTTTTGTTTTTCTTTTCTCTATTTGGTTCAAAGTATTATGTCTTTCTTTTGAGATTGGATACATGGAGCAAGAACTCGTAATGAAATTTACAGATGCAGTCAGACATTGTTTTAATAAAGCATGTACTTGTTCTTCACAGAGTTATTACATACTTGTTGAAATCAATATATTGTGAATAATAGTTTCTAGAATTTACTTTGAATGTTTCAGGTGGTTATTCCACACCTGACTGAATCATATTCGTCTTCACAAGACCCACCTGAGAAGTCTATACCAATATGTACACTGAAGAACTTCCCCAATGCCATAGAACACACACTACAGTGGGCCAGGGATACCTTTGAAGGAGAATTTAAGGGACCAATAGAAACAGCTAACCTATATCTCACAGATCCAAAGTTCCTGGAGAGAACTCTAAAATTACAGGGCACACAGCCTGTGAGTATTCAGTGTTATTAAATTTGGTATTCCACTTCTGTATTAGCTCTCTTGAACACATAGTGCTCATGGTGATCTATTGTGATTGCTGGATGTCTGTTGTGTGTCTGTCATCTGTCTGTCCACACTTAGCTTGTTAACACTCTTAGAGGACACATAAAGCATTCACTGAACATGAAAGTTGGTAAGAATGTTTATCTTGATGAATGATAGACCAATTTTGAATATGGGACAAAAAAACTAGGTCACTGGGTTAAACATAAAAACAGCATTAAAGCTCTGAAGGCCACATTTTGAATCAAGTCATCTTGATTTTTGGTCAAAATATTTGCATTGCAGATTTCTGTATCCAATTCTAATGTAGGCTACCTGGGATCAAAAATTAAGTCACTGGCTTAAAATCAAAAGAAAACCTGTTAAACAGTATAGAGGCAGCATTTAATTAAATCAGTCATCAAGTCATGATTTTTGGTGTTGATAATTTCTAGGTCGTTTGAATACATTTCACCTGGAGTCAGAATCTAGGTTGCTAGCATAAAACAAAGGCAAATCTTGTAACGCTCTAGAGGCTACATTTTAAAGTAATTCATCATGAGTTTGGGTCAGAATGATTGTCTTGATTGCTAGGTCATAGTCTTAAGAGGATCATTTAATTAAAAAGTAGATCACCTGTCCAAAGCACATTATAGAAATGGTCAGAATAATTGTCTTGATTTGAAGGTCATGTGATTAAAGTGGGCCACATTGGTATGTAAAAGTAGGTCAGCAGCATACAAGCCATAATAGCCTGATCTTTATGAAAACCATTTTGAAAATTTGTCAGATGAAATCTAAGTCTAAAAAGTGTGTCATGTGGTTATCAAAATTTGTTTCAATGCTTGTCTTCATGATATCTAGGTCATGTTGAAAACTAGGTCATGAGAGATCAAAAAGTAGGTCTCTAGGCTAGAGGGCATAATCTCTACCTGAAAAATTTCAAGGTGAAGAGTACTCAGGTGAGTGATCATGGTCATGGCATTCTTGTTATGAATCCTTCAGTGTATGAAACAAGTGTGACTGTTGAAAATTTTCTGTATGTCTCAAATTTAAAAAATAAATAAACATTTATTGAGAAACTGAGCAATAGCTTTTGTACTTAATCGGTGTTGTTGTTTCATTCTGTGGCATCTTTGTGTAAATATTAGTAAAAGGGTATTTAAAGCTATTCTTTCTTCAGCTCGAAACACTAGAAACAGTACGTAAAGTTTTGGTAGACAACAGACCATCCAGTTTTGAGGACTGTGTGACCTATGCCAGAAACCTGTGGGAGGAGAACTACAGCAACCAAATAAAACAACTGTTGTATAACTTCCCAGCAGATCAGGTATCCTAGAAAACTGATTTGTCTACCTTTATTAGTCACCATTGATATAGATATAAAGAAAATACTTGGCTTTTGTTAGCTTAAATGAAATAGAAGCAAGCTTTTGTGTTAAGGATTTTTAACATGTTTAAGATGAATAAACACAAATACACAAATGTTATTGATGAACCTGTATATGAACTTTTGTATGATTTGTGTTCACTACATACTGTGTAACAAAAAGTTTCTTAAAAAAAGACAGTTTAATACTTATAGAAGCACAATCTTTCTGCTTTTTGGTGTCAGTTTATCAATTTTAAATCACATTTCCATGCAGATGAAATGTATTTGTATTGTAATTCCAGGTGACAAGCTCGGGTGCACTGTTCTGGTCAGGACCTAAAAGATGTCCACACCCTTTGAATTTTGATTCTAACAACGTAAGTTTACAGTCATTCATGTCCAATTGTTCAGTTTTTCAAAACAAGATTCTGAAGTAGATATAAGAATGGAGTTTTTGATAGTTATACTTTTATTTCTAATTTATTGACAGTATAGAAGGTAGTAAGATAGTTTTCAGTTTGTAAATGTTAGAACTTGTTCATGAAGTCACAGATGCATCTAGAAATATTTAAACCAGATTATCTAAAAATGAATGGCTACTCTTGTTGCTTCAATACATACTTTACTTGAAACTAGAAGTAAGGAAAATGCTTTTATTCTTTTGGGATAAGAAAAGGATTGCTCTTATTGAGGTCTTACCGAGATTAAAGCAAGTTATTCCTCAACATACTTCAGGACACGCATTTAGAGTTTGTGGTGAGTGCTGCCAATCTGAAGGCTGAGATATATGGGATAAAACAAGTGCGAGATAAAGCAGCAATCAAAGCTATGGTGGAGAAAGTTGTTGTACCAGAGTTTAAACCAAGGTCCGGCATCAAAATTTCTGTTACAGATGCTGACCTAGAAGCAAATGCAAATAATGGAAACTTTGGTAGGATATCATTTGAAATCAGACTTTTCCTCATATAGGTTCTTTGAGGATTTATTTTCATGTAGAAGTGCATTGTTCCATTATTAATTATTGATGAATACATAGCTGATCTTACAAGTAGGTTAGAAAAAAAAAATGATTTGGCCATCTCTGTCTGAAACCTAATTTGGAAAAGTTTTGTTCACGGAAATTACAGTGTTCAGTTGAGATAAATGTTTGTTGCCATCAAGTTATGTTCTGTCACTAAGTTCTCAAACTCTTCCAGAAGTGAATAACATTAAATCCTGGCAGTATCTATCAATTTGACAAAATTATTGGAAAAAACTGACTGACAGATTCCTTCACCTTCTTGTATTTTTTCTGTTGTGACTTTTGTAACCAAAAAAGCCTTCATTTGTGAAAAGAATTTAAAAGTAGTAGTTTATATTCTTAGATCTGAGTAGCTCTTTTTATTGGTTTTATCATTATTTTCCTTCCATGTTTTCAGATTCTGATGACATACATAAATTAAAGGACCAGCTACCTTCTGTTGAGAGCTTTAAGGGTTTTGTCTTGCGACCTGTAGAGTTTGAGAAAGATGATGACACAAACTTTCACATGGACTTTATCGTAGCTTGTTCTAATCTGAGAGCAGAGAACTACGATATACCAGCTGCAGACAGACATAAGGTAAACATTGGAGGGACATTTCTTTAATGTGAGTGGGGAAAAATTGATTACAGGAATTATAATATTTCCTAGAAACAAATGGTACAGCGGAAGGCCAGCTTTATGAAACAATTGTCAGGTTGATAGGTTGATTGCTGATTCACAGAAGTATATTTCAACAGTTTTCATATTATTACAAAGACTTTATATGCTGTTATAAAGTAACATGAGCTGATATACCTTTAATCAGTGTGCTTCATTTAGTACTCCAAGTATTTTAGTACTGTTTCATGTTCTTTTTCAAGTTGATCTTAAATACCACTAGAAGTTTATACAATACTACAAAATGAATTTAAAAATTTCTTTTTCCAGAGCAAGTTGATTGCAGGCCGAATCATACCAGCTATAGCTACCACAACAGCCATGGTTGTTGGTCTAGTCTGTATAGAAATGTACAAGGTATGTTACAAGACCTATTTAAAGTAAGAATAGAGTGTATTGAGTTTATTTGTCTCATGTGCTTGTTTACTAATTTAGCTCTATATGTTCTTTTAATCTTTACCTCTTTCTCCTGTGCTTTCTTCATGTTCATAAAGTGTGAAGTTTTAATTTCAGTACATTTTTAATTGACATTGTAGACATTGCAATTCCTTTGGAGACAACACCATTCTGTGCTTGTCTTCTCATCAAGTATAATGTGAAAACTTTAATCCTTTGTCCTTGTCATGTTCTACATGTTTATAATCTTACAGATAGTGCAAGGCCACAAGAAGTTAGATCTGTTTAAGAATGGTTTCTGTAACCTGGCCCTACCATTCTTTGCATTCTCTGAGCCCATTGCTGCACCCAAGAACAAGGTAAGACTAGACAATCGTCAACCTTTTTAGACAGTTTTATATGGATAATATTTAATTACCATCTTAAATATCTCAAATGGACTTGTCCATCTTTTAATTTAGACAAATCTATCAATAGTTAGACAAATCTATCAATAGTTAGACAAATCTATCAATAGTTTGTAAGGGTGCTATTTGAAAATGTACTGACCGAATGGCAATTAGTGCAGACCATGATCAAACTGCATGGAAGTGCTAGTATTCAGCTTTCAGTAAAATGTATGATTTATGAATGAATCTCTCTGTTTTCAGTATTATGACAAAGAGTTTACATTATGGGATAGGTTTGAGATACAGGGTGAACTCACCCTACAGGAATTCCTTGATTATTTCCAGGTATTGCTTTCAATTTATATACTTTACACAAGAACATAGAACTTTAAGCAAAAATTCTTTTCTGAATTACTTACAGCCAAATATTTGTAGTAGTATTATTGTTTATTTATTGTTTTTTTAAAGAGAATAATTCATTTCTTTTTGAAGATATCCTTATTTGAACAAAATTAACTCAGAATATATCAGTCAGTATATCAATATATACACAATCTGTTCTTATTTATAATAAGTTGACATTTTCTGTTTGAATTATAAGTCTAATGTCAAGTATTATAGTACTTACAGAAGATTATAGGGAAACAGGAAATGTCTAAAATCAGTTTGGATTTTTTTTATCAAAAAGTCAGATAAAAACCACTTGTTAGCATTACAGGTAGCATAATGAAGATTTTGCTTTAAGAGTCATGTGATTATTTGAATAAGGCAATTTATTTCACAAATTCTGTAACAAATTGGATAAAATTACCTTGATTATTTTACTGAACAGGAAATTGGTCTGTTTACTTCTATAGCTTTGTGCCTACCTGTATTACAGCAGATGTATGACATTGTCTTACATTTCAGAATGAGCACAAGTTAGAGATTACTATGTTGTCACAGGGTGTCACAATGCTGTATTCTTTCTTCATGCCAGCAGCCAAGAGAACAGAGAGGATGGGACTGCCGTAAGTATCAGCGCCTCAACTTGTTCCCTTGGTTTATAAGATTAGAAAATAAGTTCTTGCTTCTTGTCATAATCTCAAGCTCACTGGCTGCTTACTGATGCCTGTCATCAAACCAGTAATAGCAGCTAAAGTGTGGAGTAGAGAAAGTCACCACAGACCCATGCCCCTAGCTTCCCTAGGTGGTTTGTTTAGTGCAATACCCAGATGTCAACACTCCCCATTTCTTTAATATAAATGAACTGTAATATTTGTTGGAAAGCCAACAGGATTATAAAATTTTGAAAAATAAACTTGTACAAATATTAACACTAGTTTGATGATGGTAGAATAGGGTATGATGTTAAGTAAGGACCCATAAATGTATTGGTTAAATTTACCAGTTGTGGTCTGAAATCAACTTTCACCCATTTTTGTATTTTTTCTTGCTGGATGACTTGCAGATTTTTCATCTTGCATAGTTTTGAGAAAAAAGCTTTGTATGGAAATACCGGCTACCTTTTTTTAAATCATTGAATTGTTAAGTGTTTTAGTGTTACACAAAATAGCTGCAAGCTTGTATTTTTGTGTGGAAGTTTTTACATTTTAGACATGATTACTGGGTACATGTATTGCTGGGGAAATAAATTTTAATGTTGGTGGTTAGATCACCTACCAGCTGGTTTTACAGCAGAATAGAAAAAAACTAACCCTGTTTAACATTATATCTTTCAGTATGTCAGAGGTGGTCAAAAAAGTCTCAAAGAAGAAGATTCCCAGCCATGTGAAAGCTTTAGTTCTAGAACTTTGTTGTAATGATACAGAGGGAGAAGATGTCGAGGTTCCCTATGTTCAATATAAGCTACCATGATAGGACCATACTCAGTTACCTACCTTGTATCCTGCCAGGTCATCCGGCATTGTCTCCCTTGGTTAAAATAATCGACTTTTGTATGGAAGTAACTTATAGTCGTGTAGGATGGGATGTGTTAATCAATAAGTAATAAGGTTCACTCGTATAAACTGGATTTGTTTACTATTGAAGTATATATATATTGTTGCATGAAAAGGCTGTGAGTTGTATGCATGTGTTAAAGATAAAATGTGTGGTTGGTCAACTTCACTGAATGCATTTATGGAGCTTGTGCTTGTGATAGGAAATTCATAAAGAAGAACGGACATTTTCAACCTTATTTATGTTTCGGGAACAACAGTTACAATAAAGCTTCTATCATGCTTATACTCTCATTGAAAGTAAAAACACAAAAAGAAATGGACCTGTTTACCTTGAATATCCTCGTGCTTAATGTAAGTGCTAAGATCAGTGTTCATGTGATTCGGTATTTATAAATGTGCTAAACTGTTGTGTTTTTTTTCTTTTTGTTTAACTTAATTGAGCGTAGATGGTAATGGCAGAGTTTGTTATTGTTGCACATATTGGTCAGGAAATGCCAAAATTCTATTTGGTATCGATTGTTTGATATTTTTGCACAGTTACGGAAGCGTACCATTTTTTGGTATGAAATGATTACAAATAAAATACGAATAATTCATTGTAAAAGCAGTATTTGTCAGTGTTATTACTTGCATGGTTACAGGAAGTTAAGTTTTCCATTATACTCCTTTTTACTCCTTAAACAACATGTCCGAAACCACTAGGTCAAAGCTGATGAAATTTGATGGCAAAGTTCTTTGCATGATGCTCTACTGAAATTATTTAAAGATTTTTAGCTCACCTGAGCTGGCTCATGGTGAGCTATTGGGATCGATCAATGTCTGTCATCTCTGGTGGTCACATTTTTGCCTCAATTGTCATGAAACTTAGTCAGGATGTTTGTCCCAGTGATTACTCGCACGAGTTCGAACATGGGTTATCTGGGATGAAAAACTACGTCACAAAGCCCAAAAATAGAAAAACCTTGTTAACAATCTAGAGGCTACATTTTCAGTCCAAATAATCTTGAAATTTGTCAGAAAGGTTTCAATATTTTCTAGCTCAATTTCGAATATAGGTCATCTGGGGTCAAAAACTAGGTCACAGCCCAAATGTGGAAAAACCTTGTTAACACTCTAGAGGCTACTTTTTCAGTTCAGATATCCTGGAAATTTGTAAGAATGGTTGTATTGATGATTTCTAGCTCAGGTTCGAATGTGGGTCATCTTGGATCAAAAAGTAGGTCACAGAGCCCATAAATAAGAAAACCTTGTTAATACTCTGTAAAACTACTTTTTCAGTTCAAATATCATGGAAATTTGTCAGAAAGGTTGATTCAATGATTTCTACCTCAAGTTCGAATATGGGTCATCTTAAGTCAAAAACTAGGTCACAAAGCCCAAAAATAGAAAAGCCTTATTACGCTCTAGAGGCTACGTTTTCAGCCCAAATATCCTGGAAATTTGTCAGAAAGGTTGTTTCCTTGTTATAGCATGAGTTTGAATATGGGTCATCTGGGGTCAAAAACTAGGTCACAGAGCCCAAATATGGAAAAACCTTGTTAACACACCAGAGGTCACATTTTCAGTCCAAATATCCTGAAAATTTGTCAGAAAGGTTGTTTCAATGATTTCTAGCTAAAATTTAATATTATGGGTCATCTTGGTTCAAGAACTAGGTCACAGAACCCAAACATGGAAAAACCTTGTTAAGACTAGAGGTATTATTTTCAGTCCAGATAACCTGGAAATTTGTCAGAAATGTTGTTTCGGTAAGTTCTAGGTCAGGTTCGAATATGGGTCATCTGGGGTCAATTAATCAGGTCCATAACAATTTTGTTAAAAGGAGTCATACTCAGGTGAGCGATCTAGGGCCATCATGGCCCTCTTGTTATTCCATTCTGATTGCTAGAAAAACAAGAATCTGAATGAAAAATCCTGCTCAGAAATGTGTGGAGCATTGTCTAGTAGATGTCTTTCAAGTTTTTATTTTAATATTCCTGTAGAGTCAATACCTACACCCAAGGGATCACATGTTTTACTGAGAAATGACGGAAAATCTTATATGAAAGTTCTTGAATTTTGCTCAAAGCTTTTTCCAGTGGACATCGTCCAAGATTTTTCAAACTCTGCCCCCTGGGATAATTTTTGGGTCCAACCTGAGGGTCATTTGTTAAACAGTTGACATATAGGTAAACTCTTTGGAAAATCTTGTCAAAAAACTGCAAGGCAAAGACTTCTGAAATTTGGGGTGTAGCAAAATTCTAGCGGACCTCTTATGCATATGTCCCCAGGGTCACTATTGGCCCTGAGGGTCACACGTTTTACATAAAAAAATTATATATGAAAACCTTAAAAATTCTTCTTGTATGACACAGATTCCAGAAATTTTGCAAAACATTAAGTGAATATCGACCAATACGTTCAAATTTAGCCCCTAGGGTTATTTTTCACTTCGTCCTGGGACTCGAATGTTTAAGATGTTTGAGATTTACTGTGTAACATTATCTAGTGGACCGAGGGTCAAATGTTATCAGACATTTGAGATTTGGTGTGTAACATCTAGTGGATCTCTATCAAGTTTGTTCAAATTATGTTCTTTAGTCACTATTCGCTCCTCCCAGGGAGTCACATGTTTAATTTGTTTTATATTGAAATGTATAGGGATATCTTTTTTTTTTCTTGATGAAACGATAAGGCCAATAGTTATTAAATTGCTTAGTAGATCTCTAAATTGTTCGAACTTCGCCCCTTTGGTCATTTTTGGCTTGAGTGTATACATAGACATACAGGCAAACTAAAAAAACTGTCAGTAGCCGTAAGACTGAGACATGAAATTTGGATTGAAGCGTCCTTTTGGATCTCTTTCAATATTGTTCAAATTATGACCCATCGTAACCGCTATTCGTAGGTGGTGTTGTGCAACATTGTCAGCACTCACAGACCACACGTTTCAAACGTAACCTAAACAAGGCCCTACACTGCATTTCAGTCTGACTTGAGTACACCCATGTTCTAAGTAAGAGTAGCGCAGCTGTTCTGAGAATAGGATTTTTATTAAAAACGACTGTATGGTTTCGTTTTAATACTATTTGGTAGTAAGTCCAGTGTTGAAGCTTTAAAAATCCAAACTGAGAGCTCAGTGCAAAACTATCGTAACTACATATAAAATAAGGAGATACGTTATCTTTGCACTGAACCCTTGAAATGATCTGGTTCAGGTATTAAAGAAGTTAGTTCAAAGCTGCGTGGGTTAACACTGTGTGCTATATTGTAGATCATCCAATCAACTCGTACAACTGCACGTAAAAAGCAAACTGTTTTTAGTTCGCCTGAGCAAATGCTCAGGATGAGCTATTGTGATCACCGTGTCCGTCTTGCGTCATCAAGATTTTACTTTAAATGACATTTCCTCTTAATTCACAAGACTATTTTTGACCAAACTTGATAAAAATGTTCCTGATATTACTCTTTTCTAAAATTACTCAAACCGTTCCACTCCACTGCACATAAGGGCTGCAAAGGCTAAAAATAGAAAAATATCCAAACAACGTCTCCATCTAAAAGTAATGTAAAAAAAGTAATATTGCGTCTGTTTGCTTAACAGCAGACCCACAGCCAAAGTACTCAGGTGAGCGAGCAAGGGCCATCATAGCCCTCTTGTTATCAGAAGGAATACCATTTGTATTAACAGGTGTTGATTGGTACTTGTAACCTTATTGATAAGAAAAAACAAACGGGAGAGAGGTACTTCACTGTACATTTTGTTAATCTTCAATATAAACTTCTATAAACCACTCACAGCAATCGGAAAATCGTAGTGGTATAGATTTGGACATACGAAAGAAGCGAATAATAAGAAAACTTATAAGCCAGATCAATTCACCAACGGTTGAAAAAAATGTTCACTAAGGGGCCTGTTATTCTTAACCAAATAAATATGAACATACATGTATTATGTTTCAAATAAGAAACGACACGAGCGACAAAGTTTTTTTTTCAGTACTGGACAAATGAGTAGACATGAGCATTTTTTTCCCTCTAACTTTTGTTAACAAAACATACATGTGTAGAGCACTTGCTCAGTTAAAATAAACATTCTACAATTTGCGCACTGTACTTTCCGTGTTCACGTGATCTTGTTTTAGAAGACCTTTCAAAACCCAGTTTTAACTCCATATTAAGGTAATAAGACTTAAATGGAATCACAGATAACATAGATGAACTTATAGAATGTGTGTATAGGTACTTTTATTTTCGAAAGTAGTACTATAATTGTGACCTATGTACTTCCACTCACTTTTGCTGTACTTGAGCACCCAGACCATCAACTCCGCCCACTTCTGCATTTGTCTCGGAAAGCATGTACTATAGGGCAAATATTTACGAAATCTGTTTTGTTTGTTTGTTTGTTTTTTTACTTTCAAACTACTAGTTTTAAGAACCCAAATAAATTTTCCATTTTTATCTGCCGTTGAAAGGTATTTATCATTTTTAACAAGGAGTCACTGATCTTGTTTAGGACCGATAAAAGGTCAAGCCAGATAAAATACCTAAATGACTTGTACATCTATGCTGCTTCCTAAACGACACTGCGACACTGGTAAGTCAAGAATATATTTATATATACTCTCTCTCTCTCTCTCTATACGCTCCATAATTGTAAACGATGACATGGATTTTAAATACACATATAATACACTACTACATTTTAGCTTTTTACATAAATAATTTTCCTTTCTTTCAATTCTCGTTTCAAAGTCATTCCAATTAAGTGATACTATATGTTTTATGATAAATGTTTAAAGGCCGTAATTTAATCGAAATTTGTTTTTTCAAAGGTCTGTATTTTTCCTGCCATTTACCCGTGCATTCACCGCAAGTGTAAAGTTCAAGTATTCGGGTTACGATGTTGAGTTTGCTGTTAAGTCTTGTTATGGTGTACTTCTCTGACTTTGGACACGGGTAAGTACAAAATGATCAGTCAAGCAATTTCGGTAATCTCTAGAAATTACCAACGAGATTGACTTCGTGTGTTTTATAGTCCAAGAATACACCGAGAATCCGAAACATTCGACCGTTTAGAAAAGTAGTTCCTATAGTTCTGGGACTGCTTCCTGTGAAAAGTCTCTCAGGCCGTAGCTGCAAGTGATAGTTTGAGCACGTATAAGTATACAGGGACAATCTTAGTAAAGTGTTTTGACTATATCAAATATCTTCTTGTAGGTTAATGTAACCAACTTCTGCAGACTAAACTTAATCAGCAACACTTACTCCGGAAAAAAAAAACGCACAGGTCACAATGATTTCCTTAACCTTCAGGTCGCTTTAAACATCAGTACTTTTCGATAATTCATCTCCACTCTGTTCAACTTCTGCATGCTTACATTTGTTTTGTCATCTTTTTCAGCTCTTCGCTTCAACTCAAACCCTACAATGAGACTGCAGTGATAATGTTTTTTGGAAACGACCTTAATTATGATGGAAACATCGACGAAAGTGAAATTCGTGCAACGTTTACAAAATATGACGCGAACGGTACCTTTTTTCAAACTGAGTGTATTCTTTTCCAGGAATCTATTTCATCGTGTTGTTTTCGGTTTTCTTCCTGACAGAATAGATTTATAAATCTTTTGAACTGATTTCCCTTTTTGCCAGCTTCAGTCAATGAACAATGGGCACGGTATTCAAATATCTACAAAAGTGTCTCAAAATATGACTTTTAAGTTTAATTTTCAGGAACATTGTTATCATGGGTACCTAGTTATCAAATATTTATGCTGACTATTCTTCTAGTCTTAATCAATTTCTGGTCACATTCAAGTAAATGAACATTTTTGTTTATTTTTCCTTCCTTTATTTTTATTTAGCCTAACTTCATTCTTTTCGACGCCATTTCTCAATGGTATCCATATTTTGTTTGTTGCAGGCGACGGTGTGGAGACACGGTACGAGTATACGGAATATATCTGTGGTTCCGATCCGTCACTGTACCAATTGTCACACTATCTGTTCGATGAATACGACTTCAACGGGGACCATAAACTCGAGTTGTACGACTACGTGGTTCTTTTTGAAAACATAGACACAAACGGTATATAATTTAAGTAAAATACACCCTCCCCCACCCCACTCTAAGAAAAATTACAAGTATTACGATGCAGTCATAAGAAAATTAAAAAATTGTACAAACATGTTTGATATCGTTTATAGGTTTGGCACCAGTGCGTAGAATTAAATAAATGTGGCAAGTGGAAATAATATCCACTGGCCAAATAATTATTGATTCACACAAAATTTTGCCATGGAAACAAATGCATCTGTTAATGTCAGTGGTCCAGGCGAAGAGTGCTGGACACCGGGTCCGTTGTTCACTAGTTCGGATTTCAGCTGGTTGTCCTTCCACATTCGACGAGAGAGTGTACTGGTTTGAACCCAGGAGGCAGTCATTAAACAAGATTAAATAGAAGTTACTAAAAGATGTTTCCTAATTAACGTAAAATAAACATTACGCATCTGTCAAAATCTTACTATAATTGCAGGGGATCAAAACATTTCACTCGGGGAGTTTGTAAACTATTGGGAGAAAGTAAGTAAATTATTATTTGTTTATCTGCTAAACATTTATACATTGGTGATAAATAAATCTATTTACAACAAATAACAACGATGATATGTTGTTTTGTTTTTGTTTTGTTTTTTCATCATTTCAGTTACATGTATGAAACAGTAAATACATACTTTTAGTATGAATGTACTAGTGAGGCTGATTAATCATTAATCAATCAGCTTTACTGACTGATTAATCATTAATCACTCGGCTTTATTGACTGATTGATCATTAATCACTCGGTTTGATTGACTGGTTAATCTCTAATCACTCGGCTTTATTGACTGATAAATCACTAGACACTCGGGGTTTTTTACTGATTAATCACTAATCACACGGCTTTATTGACTGATTAATCATGATTCACTAGGCTTTATTGACTGATTAATCACTAATCACTCGGCTTTATTGACTGATTAATAGTAATCGACGAAAATTTATTTATTTGCTGCTGTAGGTATCTTTTTTTCGACGTAGCACAAGCTTGGAAATTGGAACATTTTTAAAGAGCAAATAGCCGTATATTTTTCTTCACTTTATTTTTATATTATAGATTTTCCCTAAGTATGAGAATGTTGATTTACACCTAGAGACATTGAGCCACGGTCCTTCAGCCTGTCACTGAGTAGATATACACCTTGGTTATATGTACTTTGTAATAATTTATGGAGGATTAAACATATTTGATTCGTAAAACTGCTCTGTTCTGTTCTACTTGCATAAAAATTGAGTTCAAGAGTGGTTATTGGGTCTCTCTTTTATAAAGCTTACCTAAGTGTAGAAATAAAGCTTATCTTGTTATCCCTAATGACCTAAGTGAAGAAATAAAGCTTATCTTGTTATCCCTAATGACCTAAGTGAAGAAATAAAGCTTATCTTGTTATCCCTAATGACCTAAGTGTAGAAATAAAGCTTATCTTGTTATCCCTAATGACCTAAGTGAAGAAATAAAGCTTATCTTGTTATCCCTAATGACCTAAGTGAAGAAATAAAGCTTATCTTGTTATCCCTAATGACCTAAGTGTAGAAATAAAGCTTATCTTGTTATCCCTAATGACCGTAGTATAGAAATAAAGCTTATCTTGTTATCCCTAATGACCTAAGTGAAGAAATAAAGCTTATCTTGTTATCCCTAATGACCTAAGTGAAGAAATAAAGCTTATCTTGTTATCCCTAATGACCTAAGTATGGAAATAAAGCTTATCTTGTTATCCCTAATGACCTAAGTATGGAAATAAAGCTTATCTTGTTATCCCTAATGACCTAAGTATGGAAGCCTTTTACGAATGATATAAAGAATACGATGTAAAAGTCTGGTTAGGAGAGCTGATGCTTAACGATACATATCACACTTAAATAGGACTTGAAAAAAATAGCGAAAGTTGATTTTTTAAAGAACTGTTTAAGTTGGTTAAATGCGTGAATTTTAATACTGTTTTTCTCAAAAGTTAACTTGGAATATTTTCTTTGTAAAAGATAGCAAATACCTTTATTTGGCATTAAAATTTAAATATTTACCAAGATTATCATGGCTTAATCTAAAAAAAAAACAATTATAAGTAAATGTCATCCTGAAACAAAAACCGTCATATGTAAGTATTTGCAGGAAGCATCAAGAGGTCTATATTCAACATCATATTGCAAACAACTGGGAAGGAAGGAAGTCATAAAAAGCTACCTAATCCTAACAATTGAATTAGCATTTGTATAAGATCATTTTGTCATGATGTCAAATGAATGGAATAATTGTAGTATAATTACCTAAGTTCTTTTCTTGAGTACATTGGTGATTTTACCTCTAAATCTGTTCATACTAAACGAAATATCTTCAATCGAAAGAACTCCGTTGGTAAAATGAATTTCGAACTCATTGAATTATTTGTATTGAAGATTACAATCAATAAACTGTGATAATTTATGCGCGATAATGAAAATCCCCTGCATGTAAGAGTTCCCATACATTAACAACTAATAGGATTAAACGGTATGGTAAATATTTTTACATGCATCAGACATGCTTTCTTACTTAAAAGTGATCGAAACATATTGCTTGAAAAAACAACTGAAAGAAATGGTGAAATAAACTAGTGACGTATATGTTTTCTAACATGGCATGTGTACATTTTCTGTATGGAATTAATAGTGATGTGAAGAATCTAGCAGCCTTTTTTCAAATATTGCAAAATTAGCTATTAAACTGCCTTTTCTGAAGTGACGGTTTGAATGATCTTGAAGGTTATTCATAGAGTAAAAGGTAAGTCATTTCGGATTCTAAATTTAACCAGTACTATTGAAGAATTGAATGAAGTATACATGATCTCTAGTATTTAATAAGTTCTTATTTTTAAACCGATTTGCTGGACACAGATTATAAGTGTTCTCGCGTAACAAGGTGAGAGTGGTGACGTACGAAAGATTATCGGATTAAATCTTTACTATTTCTATATAATACTTTGGGATTATCATTTGTTTTTGTTTTGGACATGTACATTGGATTAACGTCAGTAGGACCGAGTAAAAGTTTTTTCTTTTTCGAAAATTGTATTTGTATTTTCTTATGTAACATTCTGTCATAGGCAACAAACTGTCAGAAATAGAATTATACAAGCATTTAATGGAGACAAATTGGTTTTAAAAACTTTCAAAAGAAATGTTTAAGTAATGGGCAATATGTAGATTTCAGGACATCATTTTTTGCGGAGCAATGCATTAGTTAAAAACCCCCTTCAGAGATATCAATTCGTTATTATATCGTAACTGTATGTCATAATTGTGGGAAAAGGACATTGAAATTAAAGTAAATTGTATCGGGAAAAGGTAAGTCTATATTTCAAGTTTCAATCATTTTTATTATCAAGTTTGTGAGATTTGATTTGATTTGATATTTATCGCATAAATACATTCATTCATTCATACATACAAGACTTTTTATTTGAAAGAAGATCGAATGTTATTCGAATACGTTTTGAACTTATCAAATAAGATATTCTCAACTGATAGAATTAAGTACTATAATTTGTATTTAAGATTTTGTAGCACAATAGATTATCAATGTGGATATTGTTAATGTTATTTGATATGATCTCGGTCAGTTGTGTATATAAATATTGATATTATGTAAAATAAAATAAATCTGATATTATGTAAAACGTTATCAATTTTCACCAGTGTTTTGTTCACAGGGTATACATTTTCATATTTTGATAGTTTAGCATATACAATGATGTCTAAATTAAAATGATTTTATTTTAAGAGGTTATTGTAAATAATGATGACTTAAAATTGTTTTATTTTAACCACTGTCAGTAGAACCCAGAACTATTGTTGGGCTTTGTAAATTGCCCTGTCATCCAGGCGATTTTTCTCAGATGAATTTCGGATCGACAAACCATAGTCTAATACCTGTTAAATCATTCCTAGAATAAATTGTTTCTGTCCTTTAATAAAAAAAGTAAATTTAGTTCTTAGGATTTACGATCCCTAATAAACTTTTTGCAGCCCTCAGTGAAATTAACATAAAAAATAATAATATCTCACGACAAAATATAGACAATATAAGACACTTTTACCGTGAGCTTTTCAAGATATGACAAGCATTAACTTTAAAACCTCACAAGATAATATGTGTCTTTAAAGTTATGAGACCCACAATATTTTGCCTTAATCTGACCATTTAGGCAACAACAAAGTCATATGTCGTCATTCAAAGTATGAAGTCCTAATGACTGCGAACAAAAAACACAAAACACAACCAGTAGTGAGAACTAACGAATTGTAAATACAAACACGGTATTTATTTACCCCACCACTTCACGATGAAGGAATGATATCAAAGTAAACTTGAAGATATATCATGCACCCTTGCACTATGACCACGGCAAAGAAGTCAAGAATCTGTGTAAACGTCTAATACTCTAGACACTTGTTAATGTGCGCTTACGTTGAACGTTCTCAGTTTTTTAAATACAAATGTATTGGACATTGCGTAGTGACAGAACGATAGTGCTGGATCCCAACTGGTATTTCTGGAGTTAAAAATCGGTGAAAGGGCAAAGGTTAGGCTGAACGCGTGGAACTTGTCTGATGGTTGAATATTCTTTGCCATAAAACTGGATGGCTGGTTCATTCGACACATAAAAGTAATCGGATAACACTTCCTGTGATTTTATATCCTAAGCTTTCATTTTATCCATTCGCCGTTTTGTTCGATTATTTTCCGTTCAATTCACAAGAAAAAAGACAAGAATTACCTGTATTGCGTCTAATTTGCTTTTTAAGACAGTAATAATAGCTTATGAGAACTATATAGATTGAGCACAATAGGGCCCCTAATTGCATTTCTTGTCATAAAAAGTGTGGTTATGATATATTGGTGCGTATTTTGATTTCGTTGTCAAACAGTACAAACAAAACTCTTCAGTTTGTGACGAAAAGTAAACAGAACAATTTATATTACAGGTAGAATAAAACTACTTATTTCAAGCCATTTAGAATTTGCACATATTTTGAAGAGAGCTATATTGTTAGTACTTAACCCACAAATACGTACATTGCTTGATAACAGGGGAAAACTCTTCACTACAGTAGGAGCGCATTCTTTCAATATTAACTACCTTTTGTATTACTGTATTTTGATTAACTAGATATGCGCATTTTATTGATATAACGTGCAATATCCACAGGAAAAAACCGAATTTATTAGCAAGTAATAAAATATTTGATGTTTTATGTTAGATTTGTACAGATAAGAAATGAAGGCAAATACGGATTTTATCGGATATTGACGTTAATTTGTAAAGTAAGGAATATCGCACACTCTTTTTATTTGAACTTCTAGTTTGATACTTTAAAAAATAGCTGCTTCCTGATTTCTGGTGCTTATGGTAAACATTACTATGGATCATTATAAGTTATGTTGTTTAATTAATATGCTATTATTCTGTTTCAGCATTTCCGGTGTTATAACTCATGGCGATTGTGCTTTTGTCAGACGGATGTGTGATATTGGAAAAACAAGCAACCAGAAGTCTACAAGTCAATTTAATGTTCACAACGATTTGAAAAAAACAAACCATTAATCGATTCCGGGTTGGTCGGAAAAGTTAATTATCATCAATTGGAATTTCAATACAATGATTTTGTGATATTTACTAACCAACCAGACTGTGTTTCCGGAGTTTCGAGACCCGGCTATGATATTATGATACGCTGTAATTCAGTGAACTTTTCCGATTGATTTTCGTGGCAAATTCATCAGTGTTCAAGCGTTTTCGTTGACTTTTAAAGAAATCACAAAAGTTTACTCATCTTAACAGAGTAATTGAGTACTATAAATAACAGTGGATCACTTTTTTGGGGGTTTTGTTTTCTATAATTTGTGCAACGAACACAGTTTGGACTACATGTAACTGGGTATCGCATAGAGCCGAGAAATTCTTCAACTCTTCTTTTGAAATGGGTTTAGGTGAAGAAGTGAGCGTAAAAAGGCGGAAAGTGATTTATGATGAGTACACCGGGGGCTTTTACGCCGAGTCCAAGGTGGAAAGCCTTCAGAGACAGTGTGAGTACCGCGCGCGATTGACTGACGTCATGAACAAAGCCGAAGAGGCTAAATATAAACTTGCTTGCAAACAAGTGAACGCCGAGAAACATCTGTTTCTCACACGAAAGGAGAAAGCGTCTCACAGACATGCCGAGGCTTTACAGGACTATAAAGCTCACAAAAATGTGTTAGATAAGCTAGCGAAAGAAAGAGAAGAACTTGCAGCACAAATGGAAGATATATATGGTCGATATCCTCCAGACAGTTTACGACCAAACATTGAAACACTTATCGAAGAGGAACTCAAAGAAATGAGCCCAATAGTAAGACGGCGAAGGGAAGCAACAAAGTTACTGTGTAAAAGGAATGATTTATCGGAAGTGGACAGAACCATGTCGACAGAAGATCTTTTTGAGAACTTAAAACACCGGAAGAGCCGCATTTCCAGTCCAGTTAAAACGTCTTCCGGTACACCTGCTCCGGAAGTGTCACAGAAACCAGCGGCAAGACTGATACTTCCGGCAATCACTGTGAAACTTGGTAATAATGCTACCTATCCACGTGTTCTTGATCCTGTGTCAAGAACAAACGAATATTCTAAATCATATGACGATAATTCTACGTTACCTTCGGTTTTTGTGACGGATCCGAGAGGAAGTGCCTTAGGATGACGTACAGGGATTTATAATGTTTTATCCTTTAACGTATATGAATTTAATATGTATCATCCTTCAAGGCATTATACAGCTACCACAGAGATCATATGTGTGTTTTTATATAAAACCTGAGCTCAACACTGAAGTTTAAACTGAATTTATTAATTTTACAGGCATAGAGAACTTTCGCATTACTCTGAGTAACAGTTTGGAAGATTTGATAGATATATGAAACATCCAGCTTACAATATACTTGAAATATTCTTCATTTCCTTTAAACAGCAAAATATAGTTTCGGAAAATATTTATAGTGATTTCGTTAAGTTTAAAACAGAATACAGTATAGTATTGTTATTTCTGTTATTGTTTTTTTTTTTTTTTTTTTTTTTATTGACACTGTCACCTAAGAACATGCAGGCAATATCGGCCATTTATTAGCCACATTCAGAAGTGAGAACCACTTCGTAGGCCAGAAGGTAAACGATTTTAAAATAATCAATTTCTTTCAATTTGAGGTTATCCATTGCTTATACTGCTTGTTCGTATGATAAACGCCACCCCAACCCAAAGAGGTAAGTTATTCTAGATTGTGGGACATAGTGCAAGATAAAGAACGCGTACCATTCCAGAGACACTCGTGGTTCTTTTATATTCTTAGTTGAAAGCGCAGACACACTGGACCTCGGTTTAACGTATTCTCCGAAAAAACCAATGAGTAGTGTTTGTGGTGGCGCTAGAGATCGAATTCGCGACTCCTGGATTTCAAGTCTTAAGTGTGATCACTGGACCACTGATCTGCCATTAACATCTATATACGCGGCAGATGTAGTTATTTGAATCGTACAGGGGTCTAAATGGCATAAATATGAAGCTGCAACCGATAGTGACAGAACAGAACAGGAAAAAAAGATTCTTTATTTACGACATACGCATATACACTGATTGTCACATGGTGTCATACAACACAAAAGCACAAGTAAAACACATAAAGAAACACAAAATGAGCTACACAGGTATATTACACAGGCGATATCTTTATAAAAAAATAAAGTTATGCTATATATGAATATAACTTATTTTCTGAATTCTTATAAAATGCTTAAGTAATACATCTTCACAACACCAAATTTAAACGCAGTGTATTTATAACAACTTGAGATAAGACATTTTAAAACTATATGCTTTTGTTTTATACTAGTAAAGGAAAAATCTTTTTCTCGAAGTTGTGGGTAAAAATGTTGTAGGAAGTTCAAGTCATTAAATTGTGAAAATTCTGAACAAAATACATGTACCACAGATAGATTAGTATATTGATTATCATTTAATGTCAAAGATTTAGCAAAATGTGCCCGATAATTGTCTGATTTGATCGAAATATTAATCAGATTCTGTCAATTTTAAATGATGGGTTTATTAACGATTTTTGATTAATGCTTGAATATTGTTCCTAGGTCATTTACCTGACAAAAAGGCAGACAAATATGTCAGGGAATTGTTCATATTTACATAGTATCCGAAGACAAATTATAGTTTAATGCCAATTACATGTTTAAACATCAAAAAAAGTTTGACAAAAGTGGTTGTCAGATATAACAAATGTACACAGTGTCATTGTGAGAAGTATAAATTAAATGATAATAACTATTGGCCTGCACGTATTAATTACCATGATGTATGGCATTGTGAAAACTGCTTTAAAGTTGTACAATTTATGTCAGGTAAAGGTGGAATGCTAGCTAAAATACAATGTTATACACAACACAATGCCTGTAGCATCACAATGCAAGACACAAGAAAACGCTACTTACAACATAATGCTAGATATAAAACAATGCAACTAACAACACAATGCCTGTAATAACACAATGCAAGACACACACAAAGCTATATACAACACAATGCCTGTCATAACACAATGCAAGACACAACACAAAGCTACATACAACACAATGCCTGTCATAACACAATGCAAGACACAATACAACGCTACTTACAACGCAATGCCTGTCATAACACAATGCAAGACACAACACAAAGCTACATACAACAAATGCTAGATACAACACAATGCAACTTACGAAACAATGCGACTTAAAACACAATGCTAGACACAACACAACGCTACATACATCAAATACTTGAAACAACACCATGCCACTTACAACACAATGCTGGACGCAACACAACGCTACATACAACAAATGCTAGATACAACACAATGCAACTTACAACACAATGCGACTTATAACACAATACTAGACACAACACAACGCTACATACATCAAATAATAGATAAACACAATGCCACTTACAACACAATGCAAGATACAACACAACGCTACATACAAACATGCTAGATACAACACAATGCAAGTTACAACACAATGCGACTTACAACACAATTCGAGACACAACACAACGCTACATACATCAAATACTAGATACAACACAATGCAACTTACAACATAATGCGACTTATAACACAATGCTAGACAGAACACAACGCTTGATGACATACCACAAAGCTTGATGACATAATACAACACTTGGTGACATAACACAACGCTTGATGACATAACACAACGTTTGACATAAAAAAACGCTTGATGGCATAATACGACGCTTGATGACATTACGCAACACTTGATGACATAACACAATGCTTGACAAAACACAACGCCTGATGATATTACATAACGATTGACATAACACAACGCTTGAAATAACATAATGCATGATGACATAACACAACGCTTGATGACATAACACAACGCTTGAAATAACATAATGCTTGATGACATAACACAACGCTTGATGACATAACACAACGCTTGACATAACACATCGCTTGATGGCATAAGACAACGCTTGATGACATAACACAACGCTTGATGGGATAACACAACGCTTGATGACATAACATAACGCTTGGCATTACAAAGCGTTTGATGACATAACACAACGCTTGATGGCATAACACAACGCTTGATGACATTACACCACGCTTGATGACATAATACAACGCATGACATCTCACAACGCTTGATGATATAGCACAAGTCTTGACATAACACAGTGCTTGACATTAATTAACGCTTGATGACTTAACACAACGCTTGATGATTTTACACAACGCTTGACATAACACAACGCTTGATGCAACATAGTGGTAGATATAACACACTGCTACATAAAAACTACATAATGCTCGACACAGCACAATGAATACACAAAGGCTTGACATAACACAATGATTGACACAACACAGCGCTAGACGCAATAAAATGCTTTATCCTGTCAATTATTTCATATCCGACCCGATAAAGGGGGGTCGTATAAATTTTGCTTTATACGGCACATGCTACGTCATGGACTACTTTTGTGTTTATAATCAGAAGGAAGTGATTAAATGGTTGTTATTACAAACAGAGACTACTTGAATAAAAATTAAATATTTCAATATCTAGATCTTATAATATAGCATGATCATTTAAGGAAAAAAATATCGAAATTTTGGAACTATTTTTTGTGTATATGTTCACCTGGCGGATAACCTTGACATTTGAAACACTTTAAAGATAGGTTTTTTAATATCCTCGTAATTTACTGACAAATGCCAGATGTGACAGGATAAACAGAATAATAGGTTAGTGTCTTAAATGAGAAAGTTTATCCGGCTCGGCTGCGGAATTTATCGGGTTCGCCTTCGGCTCGCCCGATAAATTCCTACGCCTTGCCAGATAAACTTTCTCATATTAAGACACTTACCTATTATTCTCTATTTATACAATACATCGCTACATAACAAAATTCTAGATACAATACAATTCTAGACACAACACAGTGCTATACACAATAAAACACAATACAACGTTAAAAACACAACAATGATTAACACAGAATACAGTATACATAAAATGTAAAATAGCAGAAATATAATACAGGTGTGCGCGATTAGATAAATTTATGTTTAACACTAGATGTATCACGGCTACTAAACCAGGTTTAAATGGGGTGTACCACGAAAGACGACGATTTGAAGGTAGTTGATGTTTGTCTTCAATTATTTTTAGAAGTCAATGTAGCATTGCCAGAAATGTAAAACATAGTTCGATCCTAATTAGAGTTAACTTCCAGCGTGCAAAGTTATATCCTTAAACTCGCTGGAATAGTTGAGATTTCGCCATTCCCTCTCGAAGCTTATGTGAGAAATGGCAAGTTGATAAACATCGTTTTTCTTCCATTGTACGAATATTTCAGGATATAACGTGTCCAGTCATAAGAAATAGATACAAAAGCACCAAATGGAACATTCTCCTAGATAAAGTCGATGCAGTAAGGTCACATTCTACTAAAACATGTTCCGGACTAGAGGGGCCAATTCGGAACTAGAGATGCAGTATAATATAAAAAGATTCCTCGGTGATTATAACAAGTCTTATATGCCTTTTATTTGTGATTATATATGTTTCGAATTTACAATGTTTTCACTCCAAGCTAACACAATTTGTACAATGTTAAAATTTGTATTTCTGCACTTCATCTGAATTATGGTGACATATGGTCGTTTTTTGTATTGTACTATAGAGAAAAGGTCAAACTATATTGGACAGGAGTTTACATGATCCTTAAGAAGATTGGTCAAATCTACGGAATACCGTTAGGGCCATCGTGGATAGACGTTATAATCCAGAGGGTGACAATGCGATAGTGCGATAATGCGATGGCGACAGTGCGATAATGCGATGGCGACAGTGCGATAACGCGATAATGCGATGGCGACAATGCGATAATGCGATGGCGACAATGCGATAACGCGATAGTGCGATGGCGACAATGCGATAGTCATATCGTACTGTCGCCATCGCATTGTCGCCATCGCACTATCGCATTGTCGCCATCGCACTATCGCGTTTTCGCATTATCGTACTGTCGTCATCGCATTATCGCCATCGCATTATCGCACTGTCGCCATCGCACTATCGCGTTGTCGACTATCGCCTTCCGGTACACATGCGCACATCGTTTTTTTGTATGTATTTGGACCCACTTTTAAAAGAATCGGATTACATTATAACTGTAACCTCTTTCAAAGTATATCTTTATCAAGCCATCCATTTTATGTTTCTGCAATTGTTTTTGTTTCCTAAAAATCGCTTATGTATATACAAAAAAAACGATGTGCGCATATGTTCCGGAAGGCGATAGTCGACAATGCGATAGTGCGATAACGCGACAATGCGATAGTGCGATAACGCGACAATGCGATAGTGCGATGGCGACAGTGCGATAATGCGATGGCGACAGTGCGATAATGCGATGACGACAGTACGATAATGCGAAAACGCGATAGTGCGATGGCGACAATGCGATAGTGCGATGGCGACAATGCGATGATGCGATGGCGACAGTACGATATGACTATCGCATTGTCGCCATCGCACTATCGCGTTATCGCATTGTCGCCATCGCATTATCGCATTGTCGCCATCGCATTATCGCACTGTCGCCATCGCATTATCGCACTATCGCATTGTCGCCCTCTGGATTATAACGTCTAACCACGATAGCCCTAACGGTATTCCGTACAAATCACGAACTATACTCATGTTATAGAAGGAGAAAAATTATATGTTCGTAGAGCGCCTTACTTGCAAGCAGGAGGTCGCATGTTTAACTTCTCCTGTTTACTTGCAATCGGGTATTGAGCTAATCGGGCAGTCAGGTATTAGTGCTATACTCCTAGCAAACATTGGTTTTATATACAGTATATACATTTATAATAACGCAAATAAATTTTAATGGATCTAATTGGACGACAGCTTCCGTGTAGGTGCCCGTATATACCGTCATATCGTGAGGTAACTTACCCTTAAAAAGCCTCACGGTAGTTCCATTTTCTGATTGGCTATGAAAGCATTTTCACAGGCGCAACAAAATGGCGACCTTGCTTCACTTCAGAACTGAAGTGTCGATGACTATTATTACAAATATATGAGTTGAATATTTAGCAATTCATAACAATATTTAATAGATGTAGTAAAGGCCTTGCGTGCTTTTTTTTTACCCTAAACCATTTGTTTCGTAGATAAAGCTACGAATCTGTTCACTACCAAGCGCTTGTTTTTCGAAAACCAAGTGTCCACATGACGAACGCTAGCAATCCGAAACTTTTATTTGCATACGTATATAAATAGTTACTCGTACAATACAATACAATACAGTGCAGTGCAGTGCAGTACAGCACAGTACAGTACTCAGTACAGTAAGTGCAGTAAGTACAGTAGAGTACAGTACCAGTACCAGTACAGTGCAGTACAATAAGATTTATTTTGATTCGGCAAGATACAAACAATCAACATAAGCTCTGATGAGCTTTTGAACCGACTATAACAACATAAGTATAATGACAACAAAGGGTATAAAAGGATATAGAAGGATAACTCCTGCAAATGACAATTAAAGCTGTGGGGGAGTTGCTGATCTTGCCCCAAAAAGTCTAAAAACTGCTCTAAAGAAGCTGATAATGAAAAAAAAAATCAAGAAAGTGCACCATCTAAGAGTAAGACAAGCTTAGCGAGATTATCTCCCAAAATCAGATTTGGGGGAACTGATCAGCAACTATCTCACATAGACAAGCATTATAAATGCAAAGCAGTTATGATTCTCCGTCAGGCAGGATTCGTGTAACCTGGGGTCGCCGTAACTCAGTCGGGAGCGCCTCCCCTCGAGAAATCAAGAATCACACCAGGGTGCCGGAAAAAATCTCCTGACCCACTTATGGTGCATATCAGAAGCCCCACCTGAAGGAATTTAAAAAGCAGAAAAAAGAATTAAAAATATAAAGAGCACAAAAAAGAATGACACATGACAATAGGTACCAAACAGAGCAGGGTAAGGCATTTTATACAAGCACATTTATAAACACAACACTCATCATCAAACAATAGCAGAAGCGTATTACATTTCATCACAGGGGCTTGAAATTGTGTTTTTAGTCCTTCAAGATTCAAAACTGTATCTGTAGCTTCTATTCTGTATATAAAAACCACAGGAAACTGATATTCAAAAAAAAAGTTTCATGAAAAAAAAATCATACCTTCTATATACAAAAAACACTTTATATATAGAAGGTATGAATTTTTTTTTCATGAAACTTTTTTTGTTAATATCAGTTTCCTGTGATAAAAATACAAGGAATGAAACGCCATCTGCTCAGCCCACTTAGAATTCGGGTCGCATCAGCTAAAATGCGCCCAGGTGCAGATATCTGTCAGTCCTGTCTCTCAGCAGACACCAAAACTTACCTAAACAAATCGCATTTTTTTCAGTACGCTACACAGAAACAAGTTGGCTGCTTAAAAAAGCATCCAATGGGTTATGCCAAATAATTGAATTTTACATATGATCAAATCTTTATGGAACATTCCTTGCGATATTGATAGTTGTCCTCTTCCTTTTATATTTCAGTCTATGATAGTAAATTTGTCAGTGTGTGAACAAAGCAAGTAATTTTTAGGAATATATAGTATTATCAGTGTTTACGAGCACAGGATATAATGAATACACTATAAAATATAAAAATAAAATCTTTGAGAACTCAAGACAACTACTATCATCTATTTTAGAAATAATTAAAGTATCGTAAATAGAGCTAAAAAGGTAAAATTATAAAGGGAACAGCATAACAATTTTATATTTTACAAGACTAACATTTCCAGCGTGCATTATATATTTACTTACACATTTGAAATGAAACCACTGTATTTTGCATTTTTGTTGTCACATTTCAACAAGCCGGTATCCTGCAGGAGCAGTGGTAACGCAATGAACTGATATTCCAGGGGTCCTATTTATTAGTGCTATATACTGAGCATGCAAAAGAACCAGAGGCGTCATTGAAATGAGATGCTTTCTTGTTTTGCACTATACCTGGCATCCTAAAAAAGCTAACCTCTCTATGGGAAGTCGGTCAAATGATCAACACGTACCGACGAGAAATAAACTCAAATAGATAAAGGAATATACAGTTAATTTAGCAACGCTCACATCACCTGCTAACATTATATGCATTTTCTGAATTCTGCAAAATTGTTCAAATTGTTGAAGTTCTAAACATTCATTTAAATGAGGCTTCATTTAAAAATATCAAATCTAATGTTTATATCAAACGATTTTAGTGTGAAACATGTTTCTCCGGCAAAACAGTTGCGAAAATCCTAAAGTCTGAATTGTAAGTTTGTTTTTTTTGTGTGTGCAGTAAATAGATTTCAATTTTATTTCTATCGTTATTAAAAAAAAATATGCAAAATTATATGTAAATTACAATCAATTTCTCTGTTGAATTTAAACACGTCATTTACCTTAAAACACAACATATATTTGCCACTCACATTGATACAATCAGATTCAATACATTGAATGCAGCTTCCTTAATCATATGACTGCACATTGTTAAAACTAGGGTTGCAAATAGGACCGCAAATAGGATCGCAGGGCCGCAGAATAAGGATGTCAGAAAATCTCCGGATCTAGACGCTCTGCTCCATATTCTTTTTCAATAGACGCTCTGTTGCATTTTGAAAACTCGCTAGTATACTGGGTGATGCCCTAAGGGGCATAACCCAAAAAAGAAAACAGCTGGTTTTCATGCATTTTCGAACAAGATCAGTTTGTCGCCAAGTTTCTCCAGTCCAAAACTGCTTTTGATCAAAAGATATTTTGGAGATTACAGTCCGCTCAATCACGCAATGGCTTCGGCGACAAGTAAATTTTGTAAGAAATGCATGGAAAGCAGCGGTTTTCTACTAGTGTGTAACGTATTGACAACAATTAAGCGGTTTGTTTTGGTTAGTTTTAGTGTCAGCTGAGTGCACCTTTGCGCATTTTAGCTGATGCGACCCGAATTCTTAGTGGGCGGAGCAGGTGGCGTTTCATTCTTTGTGTTTTTTATATACAAAAAGTAAACGGAATGGATCGAACGTGGGCTTCCGACGATGGTTGTAATCACGCGTCGTAAAACCCTAGAGAACATAACCAATCTTTAACATATGAACACCAGTTAACTTTATTAGGTAAAATTTCTATGTCGCTTCTTAGCATTTTAGCGAAATATATTTATTTTCACTTTTATGTAATATCTGAATCGAATACTTTACATTATGATACAAATGTATTTTCTTGACGTCTACTCTTCCTACTTCCCCATATATGAAATGATTCTGAGTTGTCTTTTTCACACCAAGTAATTTCTTACAGGACTGTAGGTGCACCTTTTTGATCGCCATATCTTTTGTAAAACCACAGACTTCACTTCCATAATTCAAAATCGGGGCCACTAATTTATCAAATAATTTTAAAACATGTTTAATGATATACCTTAGCTTTAACAAAGGCACTGTCGAGAAACGCATATAGTACAATTTGTTTTAGAATGCTAGGTCAGCGATTAACGATATCCAAACAATGCAGTCAGCTTATGCAATGCTGTTTTCGACCGATTAGTCAATCATCCTTAAATATCAATTTAGTTCAGCAGACAAATAACACACATATTATACAAAATACTGGAGAATACGCCAACTCCCTTTTCAAAAAGGTGTAGTCGTCAACTTCTAAATAAAGTATCAAAAATGCCAATAAAAGGCGAATAATTTCAGATTCACAGATACTCATATAACATCGGAAGTAGGAATGTCACTTAATGTAATTCTTGCTTCACCACTGTTCCATACATAACAGTAAAACCAACAGTTCAATCAAATGATGTCACATGCTGCTTCATTTTTATTTGAGTGGACTCACAAGGCTATCTTTTCTTCTTTATTTAGTATAATTAATTTAATTAGTGTTATTCAGGAAACATCTTACCCTGAGGTTGACAAACGGTGAAAGGGTAAGCATTAGGCACAATAATTCGAGAGAGGGTTTACATAGAAAGTCTATTATAACTATACAAAATTATATTAAAGATTATATTAAGAGCCTTTGTGTACTTGTTTGCTAATTTCACTGCCTTGATCTTTGTCTTTAATCCATTCAAAGGCAAACCTTGTTGACTCAAAGCCTCTCGTAAATTACAACTTAAATATGGCCATAAAAACGGTTATCCGAGATCATTGCTTGTGTGATTAATTAACATCTAGAATGTCGAGGGTTGTTTAGTTGTTAAATGTAAACTTACCGAAGAATATGATTTTTATTAATTTTTAATGTTTTATGCGAACATCTTTTTGCGGGAGGGAAGGGTTACTTTAAAGTATTCTTTTTTCTGTCCGTCCGTCACATTAAATTGTCTCGCAAATATTTAGTATTACAGCAAAAACATTTGAATCCACCCAGGAAATGGAGTGGCATGGTCCACGACTGATTAAATTATGCTGGGCTTACACATTTTTGCCAAACATATCTCAATAGTATTTTACTTATATTCGCGAAACTAACATATTTATCAACGTGTTAAATTGCACACCCGGGTATTTTGGGACAGTGTGAGGGAGAAACCGTTAATAATACATTTAAAGTCTGAAAAAGACCTTTATTTATAGATTTTTTTGGTCTACAGTATGCAGCAACACAAAGGTGCTTTACAAATATTTTCTAGTTACCCTGAGTCTATGTTTAAATGTGTCATCTGGACTATTTCTCATTGACAACTGAAATACGCTTTTAATATCAGTGTTAAAACTGATTTATAATAAAGAACTGATATCACTACACAACATAGCAACAACAGAATAGTGTTTTATTAATGTCCACGTGACCAGACAATACATACCCTAAAAACGCAATATACGCTGTTTTCTTTTACTTATTAAAATATATCAATTTTGTTTTTAAGTAAATTGTTAGGCAATCTTTTTTTAGAAAAAAAATATGTATAAATTAAACTTTATATGAACAAACGTAATCTCTTTCTTGCCACGCAGGAAATATTCATGCCAATTTTGGATTATACATTGAAACCTATCATTTAAGCGAAAAAGCTTTCACGTAGGCAAAAATAAACATGTATCACGTACTCAAAATTAAACAGGTATCATGTAAGCAAACTTAAACAGGTATATGTTATTATAACAAGACATTATTTATAACTGATTACACATGTCAAAGGAAGTCTTTTTAACCACCCCTCTTCCATCTTGTCGGCAAACAACCAAGTCACCCAAACGTTTGCTGCCATCTTGTTAGATGAAGTCTCTCGACCGTTCTTGTGACATACAGTTTGTAAACGGTTAGTGCTCACTAACTATACGGATATGATGCAAAATACAAGTGAGACATTTGAAAACTGTACAAATAAAAACAACACGTTCAGGGATTTTGATGGGGAAGTATATAATATCAGTTTTGCTTCGCATATAATTAACGTTTTAGTATCATTTATATCCATTACTCTCAACGGAGCTGTACTACATTTCATCAGAACTTGTCGTAAGAAGATTCCAGATGTTATTTTCAAACAGATTTTGTGCCTCAGTGTTACAGACCTAATCGCCGGTATTGCGCCAGCAGCCTTCTGTTTAACACTGTTTGAAACAATTTACACGAGTGTCATTGCGTGTATGATTGTCATCAATGTGTTCAGTTTCGCGCAATATGCTGCTCTTTTGAGTTTGTGCTTTTTGTCGGTCAGAAGATGGTTGGTTCTTCGAAAGGTTTCCCAACCTTCATCGAAATCTACACAAATCTTGAAATCAACAACGCTTAACATATTTTGTCCATGGCTAATTAGTTTTTCATGCCATCTACCTCCACTGCTGGTAAGGTTAAAGTCATCTGAAAGCTCCTATATAAATGGATGTCTCTCACCAAAACTTTTTATAAACAAAAGACGGTTTCTTGCTCATTGTTCACTATACACGAGCATTTTAATTTTGATGACTCTGTTTTACATAAGAGCTATGACTGCTCTTAAACGTTTAGAAAAATCAAGGACGAACAATTTTCAGGGTCGTGGACTCCAGTTACAACAGAAAGCCTTTAAACATTTACTGGTTGTTCTGATAGTCGCCAACGCCACAACATTACCACTTCTAATGTCGTTGGTACTGTCAAATGTTGGCTTTGACAAAGATCCACAGATGATATTTGTCTTGTTTCAACTTCAAGCACTGAATTCATTGTTCAATCCGATACTATACAGCACACAGATAAGAGAAATTCGAAGTGTATGGAGGGAGAGAGTATTTCTTCGTTTCTTCAGTGACACCTAGGACAAAGTTAAAATTGCTCATATAGTAATATACCTATGTATTTATATAATATTTGAAGAAAGGAAGTTATCTTTAACAGAAAATATTGTTTAGGCTTGAAAACAAAAACTTCTTGCTTAGAATGTTAATCCTGGTGAATTGTTGGTAAAGTTCTGGGTCATGTGGGGTCAAAATTAAAAGACAAACTTTGTCAAGGTACAGATTTAACGTTTTTTTCAACTCTTCATAAAACATGATCCGAATGTTTGTTTTGACTGTCTCTTGAACCTTGGTTATGTGGGGTAAAATCTAGGTCACAACCTTACAAAGACTTTAGAGATTACCAAATCTTCTTTAGAGATTACAAGTCTTACCAAGTCTTCATGAGGCTTTGCTAGAATGTTTGTTTTGATGTATTTTTGGATGCTATGAAAATAGGTAACATGGTGGCCAAACATTAAGTGAACGGCTCAAACGAAAAGCTTGTGAAAATTTAGAGTCATAATCTTGATGATATCTATTTCAAAAATGGAAAGAAATTACATGTTAATCAAACACTTGTCGTCTTGGCAAAACCGTTCATTTCAATTTGTCAGATTATATTTTACCATTACGTTTCCATTGGGACAGTAGAACTTAGTATTCAGGTGAGCAATATAAGGCCATCATGGCCCTCTTAGTTTTAATAGCGTGTTATTTTAAAAGTTGCTGAAGGAAAATATACATCTCTTGAGTATTGCATAGTTACAATAGTTATGAAATTGACTAAATACTCAGGCATAAAAATTAAGACTGAAAAGATATCTTGCAAACATATGTATCAACTGCAAATCGAAAAAAAAATATCTTTTTCTATTTGGGAGTTTTAACAGCAAATCCGTATTATAAAGCGTACTATTATACTTCATATCCAAAAAATTTCCTTACAAATGTGTGGTCATTATTTAGTTATGATAATTACATCTTTGACGTTACATTTTATTTGTGTGGAAGATCTTATTACTGAAATGTTTTATGTTTTGTTAATTATCTACGCCAAATAAAATTTGCTGAACATTCTTTAAAACAGGAATGAAGTTTTCCGAAAACCCAGAGATCAAAATTTTGCACGAATTTTAGATGAACCTCTACCAAAATCGGTAAAAATGTCCCCTATGGTAATTACTTGTTCAACCGCGGATTCAGATATTTCACAAAGACTTTTATAGATAAAACACTCTAAAAACACGTCTTGTCAGAAACAATGAAGAGGAGAATTCTGAAAAATGGTTTGTGGATTTTTTTTAGCGAACCTTATTTTAACCGAAACGGGGTCACATGTTTAACATTGAAATATTATAAAGAAAACCCGTTTAAACTCTCTTGCATGAAACAAGAAGCCCACAGCTCTGAAAGAAGAATTCAGCGGTCCTATGTTCTACATAGTCTTATATGTGGAACCACAGGGAGTTATGAAATTAATTTGTTTTGTTGCTTTTTAGCTCACCGAGGCAAGATGCTCATGTAGAGCTATTGCGATTGTCTTCCGTCCGGCGTCTGCATCCACCACTTACTTTAAACATATCTGGAACCACCAGGTCAAAGCGAATGAACATAAGCAGGGATGTTTCTTGCAAGAAGCTCTACCAAAGTTGTTCAAAAATTAAATTCCACGAGGTAATCTTGTTGCAATGGCAACAAGATAAAAAACATTTCTTGTGTAAAACCACAATTGCAAGGCATAGAGCTTAGATATTTTGCGCACAGGTTCACCTAGAGGTCTCCTACCAAGAATGTTCAAATTATGCCACTGAGATCATTAACGACCCTACCCTGGTGTCACTTGACTTTACACAGGGATATTTAAGAAAGTTTTTCAAAGATTTTCTCTGAAACCACACGACCTAGGGCCTAGGTATTTTGCATGGAGAATCATCTAGAGGTCCTCTAGCAAGATTGATCAAATTATACCTCTGGGATCAAAATCTTTGAGATTCTTCCTGTCTGAACTATATGCCCTAGATCTTAAGTATTTTTAAGTAGCATTAACCTAACCAGGTATGTTGAAAATATGTCTATATAGTGAAAACTGGCCCCGGCCTAGGTGTGCTTTTGATGTAAAATACAAAATTTTTTAAATCATTTTTTTAGAAATCGTAGGCCTAAAACTATATATATTTGGTATATAGCACTGTTAAGTTAACCTGTACAAAGATTGTTCAAATTATCTCATTATGGTAAAAAAATTGCCACTCTCGAAGGGGGTGGGGGTCACCTAATTTGTATAGATTTATATCGAAAAATGATAATTTCCTTAATAATTATTCAAGGAATCTTCATATTTCAGCTTCCATATTTTATAATTCACTAAATCCTTAACCTTTATTTGACCTTGACTTATCTTGACCTATTGACCTACTGTCTTTTTTATGCAGAAACGGTATGGAAAATTAAACTTAACATAATTTTTGCATGCAGACCTAAGCCTTGACCTATACTGACTTATTTTCTTGTTTTTGCAGCTCCAGTACCGTAATTTAAATCATGCTTTTCATTTTAATTGCAGATTTAAACTTTCGCCTAAGCTAAAAATGACCTTGACCTACTGACTTATATTCGTGTTTTTGCAGCTAAAATATGGAAGTATTATACATACTTACTATTTTGCAGGCAGATTTCAATTTCGACATCAGCCGACATTGACCTTGATCTACTATTTTCTTTTGTTTTAGAGGCTACAACATGAAAATTTGATTTAATCTTATTATATTACATGCAAAGTTCAACTTTGACTTACGGTAATTTTGACCTTGTCGTATTTTCTTCTTTTTGCAGCCTTCATATGGAAATTTTACAATTAACGTATAATTTTGATTAGATTTCAGCTTTGACCTTAACTGATATAAAAATTGATTTTTTAGCTACCTTCTTGTTTTTACAGCTACAGAATGGAAATTTGATTAATACTTATCATTTTGCATGCAGATTTTAACTTCAACATTAGCCGACATTGACCTTGATCTTCTGACCAATATTTTTCTTTTTTGCAGCTACAGTTTAGACATTTTATAATCATTTAATTTTGCTTGCAGATTTCATTTTTGACCTAAGCTGACATTGAGCTTAACCTACTGTCTTGTTTTCGCATCCTTCGTATAGCAATTTGAACTAAATGTATAATTTTGTATGCAACTTTCACCTTAACCGATACTGCAAACCAAGAAACTTTTTGCGGATGCTATATTTCGCGTTTTTCATACTGTAGACAATTTCGCGGCTACATACTTTCGCAGAAACATAGTATCCGTTAATTACGCGAAACTTAACTTGGTAGGCTTAAATACACACCTGCCAGTGCAATTGCAAGAATTGATCTTTATTTTGCTTTGAATATGATAAAAAAACTGTTAAGAAGACATGATATTTTATAAGATTTAGAACACTCTTTCACGAAAAATATATCGGGTGGAATGCAATGATTTTGATAGAAAACACAAAGTATCGTGAGGTACTAATATATAATTTTTGCTTAATTATTACTAGCATCTCATACTTAAAATACATTGTAACATTAGTTTCAGTTTCAGTTTATTTATTTCATAATTCTCAGTTTGTACATGGTATACAAAAACATGAGACAAATAATTGTAAACATAACACACAAAAAAAGAAGGTCACAGTGTCATGCATGAGGGCAACACAGTAACAAAACTATTACAGATAAGAAAGAGAGTAGAAAAAAAACAACTTTAGAACATGTTATTATATTTTAAACCATATTTTGGGTACTTCGATTAAATAGAGGATATTTGTTTGTTTTTGTGGAAGATGAGAATTTATTTCATCGAGCGAACACCATATGTGATATTTTCACGAGTGACGCAGCCACGAGTGAAAATATCAACATATGGTGTTCACGAGATGAAACAAATTCCCATCTTCCACCAAAAAACAAACAAATTTTCTTTTTATTTTATGCCAACACGTCAAAAATGGGTTTTTTTATGATATTTTTAATCAGGGTCTTCAATAAATTCCCCATGGTTAGCCCCAAATAAGTTAATGCGTACTTTGGTTACTCCGCACCAAAAAAAAGTGCAGACAATCTCCAATACATATGATAACTTTACTTCTGCTGAAATAAACTGAATACACTTTCATCAAATAACATTTATTTTTGTCTACACAGTTTATCAATATTTATTGAATTTTTGCCATACATACTTTAATTATAAAAGCGGATTAATACCGAGTAATATTCAATCAATTGAATTGAAAGTCGGCCATATTGCATATTGTCCATGTGAGTTATGTAAACAAATCAGACATTTTAAATAATTTATGGCGAATTTCATCATTGTTCACAACTAGTTAGGCTCAGGAATTCAATATTATATCTGGATTTAACAAGGTAAATAAATTTCACTCGCTGTCACAGTCTGAAATACAGCGGATTCTCTTGTGGTGGGGAAATTCCTGAAGTTTCATCAAGCAGTAGTTCCGGCACAAACAGTGTATTATCAAAATGGTAATTAACTGATTCAAAACAGTGTATTATCACTTTTATCTCACTGATATTTCCCTATATTTCATTGGTAGGCATAAAATAAATCCCATTCATTATCATCAGTGTATTGAGTTGGCTCGTGACATAACCAGACAAGAGAAATGTGTTGACACAAAGAGGGTCCGTTTAATTCATGAAAAGGAGAATAAAAGCCACGTGTATCTGAATTGGATTTATTATATCTTTTGTAAAGAGGATTAATCATTTTCCAGGATTGTGTCGTCAGTTATAGTGAATATTCTCATGGATTTATAATTTACACACAATGGATTATTTTTAAATTTTTAAAAATGCTTTGATATCTTTCAGTTTAGCTTCTTAATGACATTTGAATTTGAAACTCGGATTCTGTATTTTAAATAACATAAAAATCTATATAGGCTAGACATTAACTGAGTGTTTAAAGACGACAAAGAAGCTGTTCAAGCTCGAAGTGGACCATTGATGAGGATTAAATATTTAGCTCAGCATATCAGGTCAGTCAAAACTTCAAAGAAGTAGATGCAAAGTTTGTCAAAAAATTTTGTAACTTGTTTACTACTATTATATTTCAGATAAACTTATATCACAAGACTGAAAAGAAAGAAAAGGGAGTTAAGAAAAAAAATCTCGATTAGAATTACATTAAAGATCTAACCTATGTATTCATATACTGTACATTTTATACATTGAACAAACACAATGATTAGGTTTACATATCAAGGCTTTGATATTTATACATAAATAGACATATATCATGGACATATATAACATTTATGTCTCTGCATAATCATTTGGTTAGTGAAATTGAGATGATTTATACAATGAGGTTCAGAAAATGTGTAATTATCAGAGACCATTTTAGGATTAAAAAAAGAAACAAACAAAAACAAACAGACAAACAAACAAAACAAAACAAAACAAAAAAACAAACAAACAAGCAAAAAAAAAAATCTTATCTAAATAAATAAGAAGTTAGTGCTGATAGGTCATATGCTCCTGTTGTACCTGGCACTTACCGAAACAAAACATAAGCATCAGGTGCAGGATAGGAAAAAAAAGTAAAGTAAAGGGGAAATAAGCAAAGAATTTGTACAATAAATAAACCACGATGTTTATTATCATCCTACTACATGTTTTTAATTAATAAAGTAAACAATGTAATGTTTACATTACAACAATGAAAGCAAACAATGTAGTATTTGCATTATAACAAACAAGACAATGTAAAAATTAAATATAAGAAAATTCAGAAATTCAGAAAGTCCAATATAAATTATGTTTTAAAGTTAAATTATGCATAAATTTGCAGTTATTCAAGTTGTACACTTCTGATACTAAATTATTGATTTAATTTGTAAGTAGTAATATTCGTTGTGTCCATCTGTGGTCTGTTGTTGTTTTCAGTATAATTTCAACAAATTTACACAGTTTCAGTAGCTCAAATTTATTCACAGTATTCATTAATTGATTAAATTTAATGATGTTAGGATGTTTGTAATAGTGTAATCTTAAATATTTTTTCCGGTATTCTGAAAAAAACCTACAGTTCATTATGTAATGGAATTCATCGCCAACTTCCGTATAATGTGGATGTATACATAAGTGACATTTTCTGTTTGTAAGTGGTATGCTAAACCATCTTCCTATTTCAACTGGGAGGTGGTGATTTCTTGTGCGAAATGCTGTTAAAATCTTACTGTAATAGTTTGGCAAAATACTAAAATACTTATTCAACTCTAATGTATGCTTAAAAAGTTTGTAATTAGTGGAACCACTAGATTTTGATACAAATTCACACCATGTCTGTAAATATTGATCAATTATTCTTTGTTTGTATGCCACGGGGAACCATTTTCTATTTATTTCTTTTTGTTGAGTCCATATATTTCCAAATCCATTTTTATGTATTATTGTTTTTATATAGGTCAGCCATTTTGAATGTACTTTTCCTTGTTTTTGTAAACCATGTATTAATAGATACATATTATTAGAGAGTTTATTACTATTGTGGTCAGATACTTTACTCCAGAAGGAAATCATTCTAGAGTCAATGTCTAATTGTATTGGTTTAACTCCAAGTTCTCCATAGATCATGTATGAGGGTGTGCTTTTCTTCATGTTAAGTATTAATTTTAAGAATTTTAATTGAATTCTTTCTAGACTATCATTATTGCCGTATCCCCAGAGTTCACACCCGTAAAGTAGTATAGCTTTAACAGTTTTGTTGAATAGGTCTATTTGGAGGTCAATTGGTAAATTAAGTTTTCTGATTTTCTTTAAAAGTGCAAACATGGCTTTGTTTGATTGTTCTATAATATGTTTTTTGGCTTTAGCATAACTTTTTGTTCTTGATAGGTATAAACTAAGATACTTGTATTCATTTGTGGTTTCGAGAAATTTTCCTCTAAAAGTAAAGGTTCTTTGAAATGTATTATTTCTTGATCCAAAAACAACTACCTTCGTTTTTGTAACGTTAACTTCAAGTTTCCAACGTGTACAATAATTTTCGAATACATTTAGCATATTTTGAAGATCTTCTCTATTTTCACTTATTAAAACTGTATCGTCTGCATACAAAATTATGAACAAGTGAAACAGCATATTGATATCATTGCTGTTTAACATGCATGTTACTCCATTTACATTTTCTACGCTAAAGTAATTTTCTAGGTCATTTAGGTATAGTGCAAATAATAACGGCGATAAATTTTCTCCCTGTCGTACACCAGATTTACATGAAAAAAAAGGAGAATAACCTTCTCTTGTTTTAATTCTGGACTTAATGTTATTGTACATATTTTTTATAAGACTGAAACATTTCCCATTTATTCCTTGTTTGAGTAATTTAAGCCATAAACCTTGGCGCCATACAGTATCAAACGCTTGCTTGAAGTCTATAAATACACAGAATATTTTTTTCTTTTGAGAATTCATAAGGTCCATTAGGCATTGGAGTACAAATAAATTGTCTATTGGCGAGTGATTTTTTCTAAACCCTGCCTGACAATTACCAATTACATAATTTTCTTCAATATAAGTATTTAAGCGGTTATTTATTATTGCTGTAAAAAGCTTGCCAAAACAACTTAAAAGTGTGATAGGCCTATAATTTTCTGGAGAATCAACACTTCCTTTATTTTTATAGATTGGAATTATGTCTCCTAGGGTCCAACTTTCAGGTATTATTCCTTGGTCAAAAATTAAATTGAACAATTTGACATACACTGGTAGCATAATATTTACAGAGTTTTTTATGTGTTCGTTTAATATACTGTCTACCCCAGGGCTTTTATGGTTTTTTAGGTTTTTAACTGCTTTTATTATTTCTTCTTCTGTTATCTGTACATTAATATCATCATTTAGTTCTGGCAATAAACCTTCAAAATCATTAGGGTTTGCATCATTATGTACTGTAGAATTTACATTTTTTAAAAAGCCATACAAATCTCCAAGTTTGGCACATACTGTTTCATTCTTTCTCCCTATATCATTAATGATTTTCCAGAATTGTTTGGGATCATCCCCTTTTACTTGTCTCATCATTTCTATTTTAGCGTTCATGTATTTTTTCTTAGTAATTTTTACCTTATTTTTGTATTGTGTACTGATTTTTTTTAACAAAGTCTTATTTCTAATAGATTTATTATTATTATACAGTTTGCGAGCTACAAGATATTTATTTCTGAATCTGTGGCAGTCATTATCGAACCATGTCTGGAAATACTGTTTGTGCTTTGTCGTGTTTTTCTTTATGGTGAATTTTCCAAAAGACTTTTCACAGCTTTCTTTGAATATCTCACTTATAGTTTCAACTGTTTGATCAATATCGGTCTGTGTGGTGTTTTCTTTATTTTGTAAAATGCTAAGATGACAAACTACATTGTTGACTTTTTCTTGGTCAATATTCAAAATAAATGAATCTATGTTGGCATTTTTGTCCCATAGTTTTGTGTATGCATTAGTCTTATCTGGGATAGTAACTGGTGAAGGGTCTGTGTTTGTAATGTTTTTTTAGTAGGCTTGTTATATCTTATTGTTAAGATAACAGGATTATGGACATCTGATAAAAATTCTGAGAATTCTCCTACTTCTATGTTTTTTATAAATTCAAAGGTAAATGCATTACAAATGAAATAATCTACTGTGCTTCTTCCTTTGCAGGTGGTGCGTGTATTTAAAAAATCTGTTCCAACTCTGCCATTAACAATAAAAAGATTATTACTTGCACAAAATTCTGCTAACATATTACCATATACATTAACAGTGTTATCAGCTGATTTTCTCTTTACCATATTTTTCCAGTGTATTAACAACAATAAAGCTATCGGATATAATGTCTTCATTACCCTGTAGACCAAAAATAAAGTCATCACATAATACATAGTCTTCCTTTAGACCTATGCGAGAGTTAAAATCTCCAAAAAGTATCAGATGATCATTTTCATATTTATCTATTTCTTGTTGCAATTCTAAGTATGGGTCATGATGTGCATATTTTGACCTAATTGGTGGAATATAAACTATACCTATTGTTAAACTTTTATTGCTTATACTGTCATTAAAATCAAGCCTAAACCATTGTACCAATTTACTATCACTATTTAACAGTTTAAAATATTTCATTAGTTCATTTTTAACAAGGACACATGTGCCACCTGATCTGTACTTAGCATAGTATTGTCTATTGTTAGTAAATATTTGGTAACCATCTATTGAAATATTATCAATGTCATCTAATTTGCTTTCTTGTATCCCAACAATATCATGCATATTTATAAATTCTATAAATTCAGGGAACAGTAATTTTGATCTTAAACCACATACATTAATTGAACATATCTTAAGATCTTGATTATAGACAGGTAACTGTTCTCGCAGAGTCTGTTTGTTGCCCTCTATGTAATGCTAAATTCTACTGTCGTCCTCACCATGCACTGGTGTATTTCTCTCCTGGTTTCCTGGTTTTTCAAGCTGTTCTGTTGTGTCTATGTTATTAACTAAAGTGGTGTCATTGTCATCATTTTCAGAGGGCTGTGTTTCACAGTTTTGTCTTCCATCTTCCATTTCATCTTCACTTTCACTGCTCACAACTAGGGAATTATTTGGGGATTTTTCTCTTTGTTTCTTTGTTTCCATGTCATATTCTAGTGGTGACTTAGCTTGTCTTTTCCCTCTGTTGTAATTAGGATTTGTGCTAATACTCTCCACCTCATTAAGGGGTTGAAACTTATTGGACAATGGTGTACTAACATCACTTCTGTTTATTGGCTTCCTGGTTTGCATTTGGTGTTTTGGGGAACTGATAATTTTTTTATTAGTATAGACCTTTGTGTGTGGCCTATCAGCTGATTTGGGCTTTTGATATTCTTTCCTCCTTGTGCTGCTGTTTTCAAATTCAGATGTTTCCCTGTCTAGTGTATCCCAGTCTGGAATATATCTTGCATTATCTATATACAACCTGTCTCTCACTAATTTCACACTTTTACCTTTTGCTTTTTCTTCTTTCATTTTTGTGTATAAAAGTTTTCTGCGGCTTTCAATTTCTCTTGGGAATTGTTCCCTTATTCCATAGTCTGTACCTTGTAGTTGATCAGCTGCAGCATATCTTATCATATCTCTGTCACTGGATTCTTTGAACTTAGTTAAAATTGGTCTAGGGTTTACTTGATCTGTTCTTCTCTTGCCTAACCTATACACTTTATGATATTTTATATCTGACTGTATATTCATCTCTTTTTCTAGGAATAAGTTTAATGTAAAATGTTTAATTAAAAGCGTAGTAATGCTAGATCTAAATTTTACACTCATTCACATCTGCTAAAAATTGACAATTGTATAAGCTGGTTATTAACAGTTTGCAATATTAACCATTTCTGTGTCAAAACAAGTTTTTATTGGAGAATAAGAGAATACAGGTCAAACACTAAGCAAATAGATGTTCAAATGTACTCTTCTTTACTGGTATTTTTAAAATGGATTATGCTATGATAGTGATAAAATGAAATAATTAAGGCTTTATAAACATGTAACTGATTGGAAGTAAAAACTTATAAAGATGTATTATTGCGTACACATTTATAAAATGAAAACTTTTCTCTGCGTGCATTGGTTATTTCATGTTGTAGCTAGACAATTTCGCCTTTCAAGATAAAGATTTTTCGCGGCTATTTAAATTCGCGAAAAAAAAAGCAATCCGCGAAAGTCGCTAACTTAAAATGCGATTTCTTGGTTTAGAGTATAATACATTGACCTTCTTTTTTGTAGCTATAGTATGGAAATTCGAACTTAACCTATAATTTTGCGTGCGGATTTTAACTTTGACCTAAGCCAACATTGACCTTGACTTACAGACCTACCTACTATTTTTGAAGCTGTGTCTATTAAATTTGGATCAGATGTACAACATTGCACGTAATTTTTATGAAGTTCGGATGAACTTAACTTGATTCTTTCATTGACCTTACTGTTCTAACCGGTGGTAATCAGATGAGCGATATATGGCCATTATGGCCCTCTTGGTTGTAATAAAACCATAAAATTGTTCTTGTCATCTTGAGCAGTTATACATAGGCTAGCGATTCAGGAACATTATTCACCCCTGTTTGATATGTCCTCTTTTGTGAACATAGAAGATGACTCCATTTGCAATAATGTTTGTATGGTATTCAGAGTATTCCGCTTTTGAGTACGCAAATTATTTTTATCATCTGGTAAATGATTTCAAGCTAAAACTAAGGATAACTTATATTAGGCTCGATATAAAACTTATTTCGTTTAGTACATCATTATCACCCACTGAGACGGTGGAACTTTGCATAACGGAATGGAACACTCGCTTTCCTAAACTTTGTCATCTTGGGACATCCATGATATCTCCATGACAGTCACGTGACTTTTTGATAGTGAATGCGGATAAAACTTGCTCCCGAATTTTTCATCAAAACTTAAAGTTAGTGTTTGCAAAAGTAGTAAAGATTTTAACATGTAAAAGACAAATAAAATCTTCCATGTTGAACACATGTAAAAAAAACAACATTCAGCATGGCGGGCGGGTGGACAAATGGATAAAGGTCATTAGATGGTCGATAGGTGATACTTTTAACTTCCATCTGGGCATCATGGTCCTACTGATCTCGTAGCGAAAAACAATTTTGTCACAATGAGCATATACGAAAAACTGTACTACACTTATAACAAGACAGCACAAGTCAAGTTAACACAAGTCAAAAAGCAATACAAAGCAAAGCAAATCTTCAAACAGAACATGTTTCTGTTAGTATAAACTTGAAAATCCTGCAGTATAAAAGCATCCATCAAGATGCAAGAAGCAGCAGAAACAGACTTTAAGGAAGTGTATCATAACGAAAACTGTGAAAATACCTAACCGAAATTTCTTGACTATAATTTTGACATTAATACAACTCTAATATATGTAGAAGCTGTCCATTGAATTGGTGCTCCTGCTAAAGGTTGGCACAGGCCTATTATAGCAAGATTTCTAGAGAGAAAAGATGTAGAAATCATTTAAGGCATGGTAGACTAGTACCTTTAGAGAGTGATCTCCTTTGATATGAAAGAGACTAACCGCAAGGAATCGTTCAAGCCATATCCAACTTATTGTCTGAGTATGAACAAAAACACTTGTAGCAAATAAACATGTGGTACGAGAGGAATTTTCTGACTCGAGTGCTGCTTTCAAAGCTGAAACCAAAAAAACAAAAAAACAAAGCACAAAATAACAACTCAGACTTTGAATCGATTCATCGAAGTGTTACCAGATCAAAAAATATTGTCGCAGACATAACCATGGAATCTGAAAGCTCAGAGATCGACAAATAAAGCAACAACGGCAGGGAAAACGAAACTGATATTGATGACTACAACAGTCAAATGATAAAGCTAGATACCTGTCTTGTTACAATATAATAAATATTTAACGACGTTCCGTTAGATTTAAGCAAAAGGTCTTGGACACCCATTCTGAAAAAAATGATGACAGAAAAAACGCCTAATGAAAACAACAATAAAAACGGAGTAACAGTAGTGCTTTCCACTAGGAATTCGGGGCAGCAACACAACTATTTAAAACGTACCACAAAGCAGGCTACATAAAGTGATCATTTATTAAAAAAACAGTATATGCTTTCTAAGTACCTAGTGAAAACATATTTAGATATTACAAACCAATATACAAGTTGATTTTGTCTGTATAATAATATTGAATAAGTAAGAATGCGTATACTCTAAAAGTCAGTATATCTGTTGCTTCTTGTCTATATAGTAATATAACATAACTTTAAATGTGTATTGTCTAAAAACCAGTGTATCTGTTGATTTTTGTATATATATCAATATAATTTAAGTTAATATGCCTATTGTCAAAAAGCCGGTGTATCTGTTGATTTTTTGTCTATATGGTAATCAAGAATAAGTTTAAATGAATATTGTCTAAAAGCAAGTTTATCTGTTGATTTTTGTCAATAAAGTAATAAAGTATAAGTTAAAAAGCCAGTTTATCTGTTGATTTTTGTCTATATAGTAATATAGTATAAGTTTAAATGAGTATTGTTTAAAGGCCAATTTATCTGTTGATTTTGTCTAAATTGTAATTTAGTATAAGCCAAAGGCAGTATATATGTTGATTTTAGTCTTTATAGTAATATAGTATAAGTCTTAATTATTATTCTCTAAAAGCCAGTGAATCTGTTGATTTCTGTCTATAGAGGAATATCGTATATGTTAAGAGTCAGTATATCTGTTGATTTTAATCTGCATAGTTTAACATTATCAGTTTAAATGAGGTTTGTCTAAAAGCCAGTTTATCTGTTGATTTTTATCTAAATAATGATATAGTATAAGTTAAAAGCCAGTATATCTGCTGATTTTAGTCTATATAGTTATATAATATAAGTCTTAAAGAGTGTTGTCTAAAAGCCAGTGTATCTGTTAATTTTTGTCTACATGGTAATATAGTATAAGTTAAAATGAGTATTGTCTAAAACCAGTGTATCTGTTGATTTATGTCCATAAAGTTATGAAGTATAACTTTAAATGAGTATTGTCTAAAACCCTGTTTGTCTGTTATTTTTTGTCTATATAGTAATATAACATAAGTTTAAATGCGTATTGTCTAAAAGTCAGTGTATCTGCTGAGTTTAATCTGTATTGTATTATAGTATAATTTTAAATGAGTATTTTCTATAAACCAGTTTATCTGTTGATTTTTGTCTATATATTGATATACTATTAGTTTAAAGGCAGTATATCTGTTGATTTTAACCTGTATAGTAATATTATATAAGTTTAAATGAGTATTGCCTAAAAACCAGTTTATTTGATGATTTTGTCTATATAGTGATACAGTATAAGTTAAAATGCCTATCGTCTAAAAGCCAGATTATCTGTTGATGTTTGTCTATAATAGAAATATTGTATACGTTTAAATTCCTATTGTCTAAAACCAGTTTATCTGCTGATTTCTGTCTATATAGTCATATAGTATAAGTTTAAATGAGTATTCTCTTAAAGTCAGTGTATCTGTTGATTTTTGTATATATGTGCTCAATGTATGTTCACTGCATGTTCAATGTATGTTTGGCGTATGTCCCTTGAATGTTCAATGAAGGTTCGGTGTATGTTCAGTGTATGTTCAACGTATGTTCAATGAATGTTCAGCGTAAGTTCAGCTTATGTTCAGCGTATGTTCAATGTATGTTCAGTGTATGTTTAAGGTATGTTCGACGATGGTTCCGTGTATGTTAAGCTTATGTTCAGCTTATGTTCGGTGTATGTTCAGCGTTTGTTCAGTGTATGTCAAATATATGTTCAGTGTATGTTCAACGTAAGTTCGGCGTATGTTCCGTGAATGTCCAGAAATCATGTAGTTTTAAAAGTTACGGAGACTTTTTTCAGTTTCAGTATGGATGGAAATGAAAACACCTCCTCAAGTAAACGTGTACATTTAATTCATAACTGTGCCGGTCAAAAAGGGTTTCTACCATATTCCATTTTACTAAGGAGTAAAACTTTTTTCACATTGAATATATATACTTTATAGTATTGGTAATGTTTGTTTTTGTAGGAGTACACAACAATAGAATTTTTTAAATTTGCAGTGTCACTTTGGCCAGTAATAGAACGTTCAGACGTGGCCAATAAAGGGTTCTGTAGACATAAATCTGACAACTTTGATGATAGCATTACACTAGAAAATCATCATAATTAAAGTTTTACGAATTTTGTGTTTAGAAGTCCATATGCTTCCTTAGATATTTCTTTGTAAAACATATGACCCTAAGGGCGGTTGAAATAAGGGCTCAAGAGGTGAACAATCTGAGAAAAGTCTCATGCAAACATGAAGATTGATCAAAGATCTATTCTTTGTTCAAGGCAATTGAGATTTAAAATATTTGCTATATTTCCCTATAAAGTATATGTACTTAATCTTCTGGTGGGGCCAATGACAACTTTATTAGATGTTAACAAGAGAGTTATGATGGGCCTAAATTGCTCATTTGTGTATAAATGTTCAAAGACACAAGTGTAATGTAATGTATATATTTTCAAACTAAAAGAAGGAATTAGACAATGCCCCATCCCAGACTGGAGCATATTATGACCCATGGACAAAGTTTGGAAATCTTGGTTGGTTCACGAGACAAAGCGTCATGCAGACTTTCGCAGGCTTTTGATTTCGGACAGGAAGAGTTTGAGAGATTTCCTTTTATTTTTCTATGTAAATAATGTGTCTATCCTGGAGATGGATACAATAATGACTCCATGGACGTACTTTAAAAAGAATCTCGGTAATCATTAACTAGACAATGCTACAAACTAAATCTCAGCTTTATGGCTTATGACAAAAAGATTTGTTTGTAATTGTCTATATAAGACTATGTAAGACATCTGATCCTCGGGTGGAGCCAAAAGATGACCCAAGAGTTTGATTAATCTTGATAATGGTTCCCTAGGTAATGCTTCAAGCAAAATCAAAGAACTCTTGTTTTTGACAGGTGTCCGACCCAAGAGAAAAGTTTGAGCAATCTTGATAATGGTTTCAAGGAAACTCTTCAAGCAAACTTCAACAAATCTGGAACTAATGGTTTTCGAAATTTTAAAATTTTTTGTTTAAATGCAAAACGTTTCGGGCGGTGCTAATAGTGATTGTAAAATATTTGTAGTTTCAACAGACAGTGTTAGAAACAAAATGCCAGTGTACTGGCTTTTATGTTCTCAGACATGTTTTAAAACTTTCAAAGATTCTTCATTGTTTTCAGAAATAGTGTAAGCTTTTTTTTATTTACCTATTATCAGGATCGTTACAAATTTGCTTAAATTGGAAAGAGGGCTATCTCAGGATCATTCCTTTTAAGTTTTGTCAAAATTGATCTGATGACTAAGATGTATAGAGGACGTCAGATACCGGAGTTCTATCTGTAAAATAATAGTGCTCTGGGCTTTTTTTTGTTTTTGACAGGACAACTTCTGTATTTTCCTCCGGACATATGATTCCGTTTTTGTAGTGATTTGTAAACATGGTAGAACTAGGAAGAGAAAATCTCGTTAAAGAGATGAAGACAATTTTGTCCACAGCCACGAACATTCATGCTCTTCCTCCACCAGTAACTACATATTTACCAAGTATTCCTTCCACTATTGTGTAGTCACCTGCAAAATGTTCTGAACAAGCATAAGCGAAAAAATCTTCAAATCTTCAAATCGAAGTTTGTTTGAGGCAGGAACACAACTTGAACATCAATTTTTGACATGAGATCGGTACTGGCATCTATCTTTCGTGAGCTCTAACCACAAATAAAACACAACAATATATATCAACAAAATATATTTATTAATAACAACTCAAATGACATCATTATCAACAACAGAATGATTCAATTGATTAAAACATGATTTATGACATGATCAGTAACAACAGGAATAATATATATATTTTACAAGTCTTTTGTGAACAGTTTTCACTATATTTTTCTATTACTTCTTAAAACATATAACTAGAACATATGTCAACCTAAAGGCAAGCATAAAATGTAGAATGAAATATTTGACACTGTTAAAAAATGTTTAAATATTTTATGCTAACATAAGGTTGTGACTGGTAATTTACTTGCTACACCATCCAGGACCTCATACAATAAATACACAGTCCAGGGCTTCATACAATTATTACACAGTCCAGGGCCTCAAACAACAATTACAAAATCTAAGACCACAAACAATTGCTATGATAGTAAACATCATTAAATCAATGGATTTCCTTTTCAAAACTACAGCTTAACTAGCTTAAATAGTGATGTGAAAAACTAATTCAAATATTACCATTTCTTTTCTCAAACAACCAAGTGCAGTAACTTTCAATATGCAAAATCAAACATTAAAGTACAAGAAAAAACAGACTGAGTCTCATAATTTTATCAATTAAAGCCACATTAGTAAACCAATACAAACAGTAGCAATGGTCTTTTGATGAACTCTTATTTAATGTGTTTCAATTTTAAACAAATTATCAATAATCTTGATTAGGGACTGGTCTTGTTAGAAAATAATGTAACATGTTAACATTATGTTATGTTATGTTATGTTAGAAAATGAACAATTGTGTTGCAATTAAAAACATCTACAAATACTATAAACATAGAAATTAAACTTTTTATCTGAACTATCACCTAGTAACCAGAGTTTATATTTCTTCCAGAAATTTGATTTTAGAAAAAAACTTATTTTCTGAATGATATACGTGTATCAAGATCTTAAAGTGTTTGTAGGCAGCCACTATGTTGAAAATATTGATTAAATACTCGAGTATGTTAGTTTTCATATGAATACAAAACACATATAAAATTGAGCAAAAAGGAACAAGGACCTATATACACATATAAAAAAATGAAAAGGTCCAAAACTTCAGCAATATGTACAACTTATAATCAGTTTGGCACCAGACATAGAAAGAGTGAACAAAAACAAAAACATTGCAGTTTTCTTTGTTTTTGTACTAAAAGATTCATTATCAGTTTCACTTCCAAACTTAACTTTTACCCTATCCTTAGTAACAAACAGAAAGCTAAGAACGAAGGTATTATATGACTCACCTGGTCCCACTTTTTCATAACAATGCTGAGTATATATTCCTACACTTAGGACAAAATCATTCCTATGGTGTACATCATCTCTAAATTTCTAGATATCTCAATGCATAACAAAATCATGCAACTGGTTCCCATAACTCAGAACACTTGCTATTATGATCAATCTGCCGGAAGTTTACATATCTAATGATGCTTTGTGCCATATACCATTCCTTATAACATAAACAGCAAGAACTGTTTTCCTACTCGTCTGATATAGACATACTGAGCAATGTATATATAAATAAATGTTACCTGGCTATATAATTTGTGTCAAAGTATGATGAAGGCTAAGGAGATCTATGATTGCCAGAATATACACAAAGCAAGAGGGATGATTAAGAATGAATTACGGATGGACGGATGGACATACTATATCCTTAAAAGACTAACAAGGAGCAATGATTGCTCAGGAAAGCTTTTGCAAAATCTTAACTATTAACAATACTATCTCATCTTAAAAAGTAAATCAACAATTTATCAACAACAGCAATGCCTCAAAACTTCAACACCTCATGCAAATAAAAAGTATGTTTACAACAAACACTTTTAAAATACTGTTCAAAAATACTTCTTGATAGCTCTACTGCATGAAACTTAATGCACTAAAATGGTAATATTTGACAAAATGTGACCATGGAATTACTATCTTACAAAATTAGCTGTATCTCCTCATAAAAAATAGCAGCTTTCTACAAAACATTCACAGTATTTGTAATCTCTAGACCAAAGTGCAAAACATTAAAAAAAACACATTTGTTCTAAATAAAACAGGCCAGCAACACAGGCTTGTTCTAAATAAAACAGGCCAGCAACACAGGCTTGAAGAAAATAACAATCCAAGTGACAAAAACAACAACACATATAAACACAAATTTTATCACAATGTTTGACAAATTATTGATAGGTACATGTTCATTGACATGATAATTCTCAAAATGCATCTAAGCTGTTCAAATAATAACTAAAATGTGTAAATAAACATCATTCCTGTGACCAGTCTTCCTGTGATTTTTCAGTTATCACCAGTTCTTCAAGAAATTGCACATTTGCCAATAAAAATATTTAACTATCTAGGGTATTTTGCCTTATCAGCAAAAAACTGTGCTTGCTTCATCAACAACTAAACAAGAGGGCCACGATGACCTGATATCACTCACCTTATTATTCTTTTGCCTAATGACCTACTTCATAAAAATGAAAACAATGTAAATCTATGTTTTGACCCGTGACCTAGTTTTGTCCCAGCTGACCCATATTCGAACTTGACATAGACATTATCAAGACAAATATTCTGACAAATTTTAGTAACATTTGGAAAGAAAATGTGGCCTATAGTGTGTTAAGGTTTTTCTATGTTCTGGCTCTGTGGCCTAGTTTTTGATTCGAGATAATAAATATTACAACTTGATCTAGATATACTTAAGGCAAACATTCTGACAGGTTTTCATGATATTTGGACCAAAAAAATGCAGCCTTTAGCATATCAATAAGGTTTTTCTTTGATTTGACCAAGTGATCTTATTTTTGGTCTGACATGACCCATATTCAAAATTGTCCACGATCTTATGGAGACAATCATTCTGATCAATTTTCATGACAATTTGGGCAAAAATGTGACCTCTAGAGTGTTACTAATTGTGGACAATGTACGCAAGACATTCAATGATCCAACGAGCTATATTCTATATTATTTCTGGACAAAAGCACATAACCTGTACTTCTTCAACATTCTTAATGTCCTAACAAAACAGAACTATAAAAGGGAAAAGCTGATGTTTCACATCAGTAAAAGAGAAGTAAATCTAAATTATTATAACACATGATTATGTTCTTATTTCTTCTTTAACAACAACTTGTCAATTAATGTCAAATCAGACAAAATAAACATACAAAAGAATGCTGTGGACAAAAAAGAAGTTTTTCAACACTTAGAAGGGTCCTTAGAAATTTCACTTCTTTTAGCCAGTAACTTTACACACTTCCTGAAAAATATATATTCAAAGACACTTGATTATTTATACAGACTAAATAACAAAAAGCTCAAGCTATTCTGGCTATGTTCTTCAATGTGTAAAAATCGTTTATACAGTAACATGATCACATAAATATTCATATTTTACAATTAATACATATTTCAAGATAAAAATACATTATCTTACAAATAATACTTTTTACTTTACATTCTCTCAATGATTAATGAAAATGTACAATGCTATGAATGTATCACTATACATAATACTATATATACAGTAAGTTTATGCACTAGCTTTCACAGTTTCAGGCTCTGGATTTGGGCTGTTCTCTGACGGACAGCCTGACGGACACCTACTACTACTGCCATCAGAGGATAAACTCTGCACTGCAGAATCAACGTTTTTAGAGTCAGTTCCAACACTTTTCATGTATAACAATGGTCCACCAAAATTAACAGGAATGCTGATTGGGTGAAAAACCCTTGGCCCTTGCTGTGTAGCTTTTGCAAAAAAGTCATACCCCACATTTGATGGGTGAATTGACAATGGGATATAATGTGTTCCAACAGGGTGAAGTACAAATCCAGGGAGGTAACATGACTGCTTATTTTCTTCCCCGGAGTTGCTTGATTCACCATTAGAACTACTATTATTGTTGGAACTGTCTGAATTCGGATACTGAGATGAAATGGTGCTACTCGGACTTCGTGATCGAACATGTCTAAACTTTCTCTTCAACTTCTCACACCGTTTTTGATCTTCTCTTGAGCTTATAGAAGATGAGTCACTTGGATTTAATGTTTTAGGTGTTGTCTCTTCAGAAAACCTCTTTGTGATGTTGTGTTTAAACTTGTACACACTACTATCATTTCTGTCCGACCCAGTGTCCATACTTGTTTGACTGCTTGAATTGTGTAAAGTAGGTACTGGATCCACTGGAATTTTATATAGGCCATTTCCATGCAATGTATACTTCATACTAGTGTCCGTTGATATACCAGAACCAGGTCCAGTGGAGAGACCAGAATCCTCAACACCAGCTTTGGCATTGTACTTTGATGTGAGCAATGTCCAAAGATGTTTATCTCGTTTTAAATGTTCCTGGGTTATTTGTTGAGCACTAACAAATGACTCGAAGTTTGGATAAGTAGTCTGCTGATTTGTGTTTTCAGCAGGTGTAGGAATCTGTGGCTGTGGACCAACTGGTGCGGGTGTTGGCTGGGTGTGTTGGTAATGTTGTGCAGGTGGGCCAGCACCTCCTGGCTCAAGTACTCCTGTTGCTACAGAATGCACTGAACTGATGTCTTCTTCAACATGTCGGTACTGCTCTTCTTTTGCTGCCTGGCTTAATGAATCATCTGAAGAAAAAATAGATTACATGAAACAATTTCGTTTTATACAATTAACTTCTTAGCATTCTTGCAGACAGGCTGAATTGCTTAACCATTTAGCAACTTCTTTCAATTATCTACCAAGAGATTTGATTCTGACATGGTTCAATGTCTTCAATACTCAATATTTTCACTGTTTGACAATGCAAGTCAAATATTGTCTGGAAACAGAGAGCTTGTTTGATATTTATCAACAATGCTTTCGAAAGTCTAAGATCAAAGCTTCTTAATGAACTTGGTCAAAGGCCAGTGTTTAAATGAACCATTTAGGTCAATGGTCAGTGTTTTAATGAATAATTCAGGTTAAAAGCCAGTGTTTAAATAACCACTCAGATAAAAAACCAGTGTTCTAATGAACCATTTAGGTCAAAGGTCAATGCTTTAATGAACCATTTAGGTCAATGGCCAGTGTTTTAATGAACTATACTATTTACCTCAGTGTTTTAATAAACTAGTCAATCAATAGAATAAAGAAAAGAACATTGACAAAAATGCCTTGGTGTCTATATTTACCATTCATTATGCGGAACTTCTCTCCGGCTTGTTCTAGATGTGCCATCATCCTGCTGCACAGCTGATCATGGGCGTCCCATCCCTCGATCTCCACAAGAAACCTCATCACCTCATCCTGGCATTCCTTGAATCCAAGGAAGCGATCTGGTAGGCTTGACTTCAAACCTTTGAAACAAAACAAGACATAAATGACCAAACATTCTGATAATTCAAATGTATGACTTGATTCTCTATGTTTTACTGATGATATTTGTAAAAACTCTAATATTATATAACTGCACCTATTCACTTATCATTTCCATGTGCCAGAATGATCTTTAATGTTTTTGCTATTTTAGATTTGTATTAAAAGCATAGATCATCTGTCACAATAGATACTCTTCAATCTTCAGATCTTTTAAATGACGTGACACTTACTCAGGTGTATCAAGTAGCAAATACTGAGTAAGATCTTGTTCCTGTTCCAAGAGTAAATACGATAAAATGCTCTTTCTAACAGATTCTGAATTCATTAGTCTTTTATGGAAACTGATGTTAAACTATGACTTAAGACACACTGGAATTGCATATTTGTGTTAAGACAAACATCACTGTGGAGAACAGCTTTCTACTTAGTTTCATATTAATAGAGATTCAAAATGAGATATTGAGACTCTACAACTAAAATCAACAGAAGTAGATTATCCAATAGCAAGCTGCAAGGACTTCAGATACAAAGATGACAGATATGCCTTAATCAATTTTTTTCCCCCTTATATTTTCTTACTTGGCAATATTATTTAAATATCTTCCAACACTTACCTCCTTGTTTTTTCGTCATATTGGTCAGGTCTTTAATGTGCCTTATGGCCATCTCTATGATCTCTGTTTTCTCAATACGACCTTGACCCTACAATATACAGAGGTCAAAGTTCAAGCAATGGTTTTCAAAAAATGGTTAAATTGGAAAGAAGATAAGAAACAGTGATTAAATACATATTAGATATAAAATAATTATATAGAAGAAATGCTTAAAGAAGAAACTGTATTAACAAATCTTCAAACAAAGAAAATTAAGACATTACTTTAGATGTTTTAAAGCATCTATGTTACAAAAGATACCATATTATATATAGATATACATTTTGTTACAACATGTTAAAAGGAAGTGTTAGTGGATTAAAAATAGAAGAAAAAGAACACTCATTCCTGCATAATAAAATAAAATATAATGTCCAGCGTCGTAAAATGAGATGAAAAGAACAAGTACACCAGCTTATCCGTTGGCAGACTATATATTATACAAGCCCAAGCTTACATACCAGCGAAGGCCCGTGGGATTTTTTTGCGAATTTAAAGTACCTGCGACTATGTTATCTTGCTGAAGTATATATATGAAGATTAAGATAGCAGTTAAACAAAAGCAAAATTGTTAAGAAAAAAACATGACAAAAAGTTCAGAAATCCAGCAACTGTTCTAAAACCTATTCAGTCAATATAATCATTCAACAAGATCAGATTTTCCTGAAAACTGAAGAAAATTATAACGTTTCAGCTAAACTTGAGTTTAAAAAAAAAATGGAACAGTAATATCAATGAAGAAACTTACTGTAATAAAAACTCATATAACTTCATTACTTCACTGCTGATTTCTAAACCTTTTGCATGTTAACAAATTTGAAGAAAGTATCAATTTGAATTGATATTTTAATGTGAACCGAACATTTCAGGGCATTTGTGAAAAACATGAACATAACAGGTACATCTACTTTTGACACAAGGTTGATCACATCATGCGTTAACTTTGGTGTAAAAATGTCAAGTTAAAACTTCTCTTTTATAGAGTCACACTATTGCAGACCAGTTTAATGCCTGTTTCTAAAATTAATGAGATCATTCCTTTATCAAGAAACAAGTTCACTAAAATTAGCCTTTATTTAAATATACTGCTTTGTTTGAGAAAAATTCAATTGTCAGGAAAGCCACCGTGGTCTTATATCACTCACCTAAGTCAACCGAAACATCATCTGATTACATGTTCAGCTAGCTTTAAGGGACATATAAGACTGTTTCTTTAAGACCTCTGCCTCACTTTCAACTGGTAATTGGAATAACCAATTCAATTAAAATTATGAAAAAAAAAAAAAATCTTCTAAAAGTCAAGATTAATTCAAAAGACGGACAAAAATCAAACATCTAATCACTCTTTCAAAAAATACATGAACAATTAATTGAATTAAATTCTGAAGGCTAGAAACAGGCATTAGTTTATAAACTTAACTAAACTTACTAAAATAGAAACAACTACTCTAAGAACTGACCTATGTACAAATAATATGTAATATTATTGCAAAAATGCATGAATTTAAGATAGTTTCTCTGTCATCTTCAAACATTATACTTTTATAAAATAGATTTAATATCACCTTGCGACATGATTATTGTGGAAAACAATATATCCCAAAAAGTAAAAATTGGGAATTTCGAAGAATTTTGCAGTTCGAAAACTGTGCTTAAAATGAGTGAAAAGAAAGGAAAAGGCTTAAGTTGCATCAAACAAGAACAGTTCAAGATGACCTTTAACCTGACTGAGATATTCTAAATGCATCATTAACCTACCATGCCTTTTCAGAATGCTCTAAAAATCTGATAACAAAAATAAAGTTACTGTAAAAAAAAAAATTTTTTAATCTGATTTGAGAAAATTTTTTAAAAAATATTCAATTTCCAAATTAAGAAAATAAATAAATAAATAATTACATTTTATTTTTCCAAAAAATTAATTATGTAAACCTGTCATTTCTTCATTATGTATTTGTTGTTGTTGTTGTTGTTGTTTTTTAATTATTTTACTAGAAAAAATAAAAGAAAACCAAGCAGACAAAAATATACATGTTAATATAAGTGATTATAATAATAATATCTCTAAATGTCTGGTGACGCTATGTCTACGAATAATCCAAAATATAGTAACTATATAAAGTATGTTCCTTAAACAGCGACCAGTGCCATCAGCATGCTGCTGAAATAAGATATTCCCTTAAAATAAAAAAAGAAAGTTCCAACATGTGTTTATGAACAAATCATGTTCATACATGTGACTGGAATTAAAAGCGATGTGTTTTGCCGACAGCTACCAGTACTCTCTATGACTTTTAACTGTGCACCCAGCAGTATCTTTACTTAGTGTCTCATTTCTAATAGATAAAAGACAACATATGACAGAGATAATTACTTTAATGCGATTTCATGAATGGCAGAGAGTGAAAAGCCAATAGGAATTGCCTAGCGTGCAGTCACATGTTGGTACATGTGTAAAACACGATCAATATCAGACTCACGCTTCCAAGCAGCCTTTATGGGGAAAAAACAGAAGCCTAGAAGCTGAAAATTTCACATGGACTAAACACCTGTACACACGGATTGTGCAATATTGAAATGATCAGGTATCCAAAAAAAAGTACAAAAAATTATTTACTTTGTGGAAAAATTCTGTATTACTGTAAAGATGGGGAATTTTAGGTTTTGCTGTCACCTAATGATGCTAAAGTGTTGTTTCTTATTCTTATCTATATATTAAAACAGTAAAAGGTAACATTTTGTGGCCAGATTTTTTTTCCTATTTTTTTTCTACAAATTTTTATAAGTCAGCCATCACAATAGCCAAAACAAAAAGTAAAACTGTCTGCCATAAAAACTGCATTATTCTTTAGTAACTCGAATGTTGAACATCGCCTGTTCAAGTTTACTAACTTTAACATAAAAATAAGCTTTCTTCTGTACTGAGAATTTCTCTGCAGGTCTTTCAGAATATCAAAGGAATAATGGAAATAAGAAATTCAAAAAAATTCTAAGCTAAAAAAAAAATCATCAATTTTGCAAGAAATATTGCAAAGACAGCATTTTAATACAATTTTATGTGGAATAATCATTTCTTTGAGATGCACTGTGTTGTATCTAATGTAATCACATGATTGTAATAGTCAAAAAATTCCAAAAGCAGACGTATATATGTCATCACTGTTATAATCTGACTGATAACAATATATATATATAAAAAAAAAAAAATAAAAAAAAAAAAAAAAAAAAAAAAAAAAAAACCTATTCAAAATTAGGTTCTTTTTACAGATAAAATGCCGTTATCAAAATTGAATATTTCGAACAGCCTGAATCTGATTTTGTCATTTTCAAACAAAAATAATTAAGTTAGTTTTAACAAACTGTGAAACAAACAACCATGCCAACCTAACTGTTACATAAATTATGCTACTAAACATGTCATCCTTGATATAATTCTGCTTATCAAATAGAAAACTTATCGGAAAACTGTTAGATTTTCCTCACATACTAATGACTTGCCAGACGTGGCCAGCAACTTTCGACTGAAATTCTCCAAGTAACTAAATTAACGACAAAACAACCCAACAAGCTGGATGCACACGAACTCTGGATGAAAATAACTCGATCAAATTTAAGTGTAGGGTAAGACTCAACCAAAGTACAATTATAACTTGACAAATTACTCCCAAAGTTAACACCTGATATGTTTGCTAGTGTCAAAAGTAAATTAACCTGTCATAGACTATTCTTCCGAGGGGACGACACTGTGTACCTTGACATAATTTTAACTTTTTACTTTGAATTTTCATTCTTCAACTTGAACAAATGAAAATATATAAACATAAGAATTTTGAAAGTTTGAGAAGCAAATATGCTTGAAAATGCTATTAGCCAAAGATTGTGAATTTGATCAGTAATAATTTAAGACGATGCCAACTTACAGATTGTCTCCCCTCTCTGAGGAAGTGTGCGGCTACATTTTCTTAGGTCAAAGATGCTACTGATTTCACCCCTAATTCTTGTTCTTTTTCAAAAGTGGTACCAATTTCAACTTATTTGGCAGAATTTCTGAATGCTTCAACCCTTAATTCAAGATACCCCAAAATGCTATGATTTAGCAGAGCGGGAGCAAACCTCTGGACCACAAGAGTTTAAACTGTGGCACTCGTGAATTCATTTATCAGGTTTCCTGACAGAACTAAATGACCTAGTTAGTAACAAGTTTTACAAAGATAGAAATTGATGTCCACAGTTCAGATGTTAACAACCGTGAATTTGGTAAACAGAAATGTATCCAAATCTAGAAATGTGTAAATCAGCATAAACTGACTAAACCTGAGGAAGTGTTAACAGATGTTAATAACCTACACATGTCTCGGAAAGTAACTGTCAAAAGTAAATAACACTTCACAACCCTTCACAAGATCCCAAGATGCAAAATCTTATTTTTAAGCCACATTGGTATTAAACTATCCCTATGCAATTATTCATACATAAAGTTATATCAAAGCAGCATCTTTGACAGGAAAAAATGCAAAATAATCTATTTAAATTAAAAAAAGAAGAAATCTGGCTCTTCACCAGTGACATGATTTATGCATGTCATGTTTGACTGTTTTATTCCATTGCCAGGCAGAAATGTTTATTGGCTTATATTTCTTATCAACAGTCGCTTTTTTTTTTTTTTGCAGAATTTTTTTTTCATACTGTTCATTCTTTTTTTTTCTGTCAAGGACAGAAGTATCACTTCTTTCGTTCAAAGAACATAGACCCCATAATAGAAAAATACATACAACGTTTCTGCCTGGTTGTTTTTTTTTAATAATTAATATTTAATTTCACTAATCTTTTTAAACAAACAAAAAAACTTTATGCTTAAAACAAACAGTGATATGACAATATTAAACAATCTATTCAAACATCTGAAATAGAACAGTCAAAACTTGTTGTTACCCCTAGAAAAAAAGAAGACTCATTATAAATAAAAATAACCCATCATGAATGTACCTGTGAACATCTTTTTTCACAATGCTTTGTAAGTTCAAAATAGTTCTATTGTTTGTACACGAAGCAGGTACTTTTTTCAAAGCATTAAATACGGTATTCATTTTTGTGTGTGTGTGTGTATGTAGCAAGCTATGTGGGTTATTGGATCCAATAAACTGTGCATTATGTCAACAAATTCACTAATAATTGTGCCATTACTAGCAACTAAAGTAGTTTTTGATTACTTCAATAGTGGAAGCCATTTTACTGGATTCAGAAGGCAAATGCTTGAAAATTTCAACCAAAAACCAGAAACACAGCTAAGTTTTGCATACCGAGGCAAAAATATGAAAACTTGATGCCTAAATTTTCATTAAAAAAACCTGATGTTTGCATTTATCTAACCTATAGAAAGTGAGCTTTATGCAAAAAAAATAAATAAATTATCGAGCCTGTCTTGCTTATCTGAGACTGTAGTGTTGTTCTAGTGACCAAAGAACTCAACCAAAGTACAAAATTTCAGTTGAAAAGGTCCGAAAACTAAAACTTAATCATTTTTGCAGAAAATTTGTGCCAAAAGCCAACTAGTTTAAATCCAGAAAAATGACAGTTTAGAAAAAAAGTTGTCAGAAGGGTTACATATATAACCATTCAAATAATTTATCCTGTGATCAGCCTGAACTCAGATTTGACACACTGATGTCAGCCAAATCCTTATCCACACTAACTGCTGAGAGCCGTAATTTGGACTGCTGACATCCATAATTTAGACTGCTGACAGCCATAATTAAATTTTTGCACAGGAAGTTTCACACATGCTTTGTTAGTACGCACAGTTTTGAGTTATTACATTATGCAAGGTTACAGATTTTTTTTTTAAATGCAGTTATGCACAAGATGTTGGCTGAGAAATTTTGGTAAGCCCTCTGCCCATGCATAGATAAGGCTTAAAAGGGTGATCAATATTCTAAAAGCCGAATATAATTATTGTGAGAGAATCTGTAGTATTGTGATAAAAGATGTCGACTACAACATCAAATGTACCTGTTTTAAGTAGCTTGTTGGTATCAACCTGCTCAAGTCAGCAAGGCAGTTATTCATCCGGTCTCTACGCCTCTTTTCAATTATTCTGTGAGACATTGGGTCCTACAAGAGAACACGTCCAGTTAACTTTATATGTATTCACATTTTTGATACAACTATAGCATTTAAGGATCCAAATCAAACTTTTTTCAGACCATTGTCAGTGTTGTTTAACTTCTGACTGCCTTTTCTTACTTCTTTATACAGTTTATAATCCCAAAAATATTACATTTATAGTATATATATATATAATCTTACAATTTGTTGTCACTTGATTACAGACTACAACAGTAATAGCACTTCAGTCTTGAAGAATAACATCCAATTTAACAATTTGTCAAATAATGCATTTCTTTCACATGTAAACACTTGACCTTTTTCATCATTTTTCACTTAATTTAGAAACAGACCATTAGTACTTTGTTTATTGTAATTCTGTCATATTCAATCCTGACATTCAGCTTTCATCAAGTCAGTAGAACACTTTCGAGCAAGCTACTACAGAAAGATCCACTAAAAACTGACTTGATTTAGTACATCTAGAAAGTTACAGTCATTATATCTTAAACAAACCAACATGCCCAACTAACAGCCACTGACCTGGGCTAAATGTCGGCATAAAAACATACACATAACACTATTTATCCTCCTGTTAGGTTTAAACAGTAACTTACTCTAATTGTTTTTGGTTTTTTCACAAATGAAAAGTCAAATTCGTCTCCTGGGGATGTGGTGAAGTTCAAAGACCTGCAATTAGAAAGCTGACAATGAGTACACACAAATACATACATTGTCAGATATACACAAATACTTTGATACATATCTACAGTTTGATGACCAAAGGAGTTAAACAGTCCAAAATATTGTTGTGAGAACAATATAAAATGGCTTAGTGTATTACTACTGTAATTACAAATAATACATGTAAAATGTTTCTGCTCTGAACCCTTGTTTAACAATTAAAGAAATTAATGATTAAATGATGACTTAACTAAAAACAACACTTACGCATGTCAAAGTCACTTTATATGTAATGAAAACACTGCAAGAATGTGTAACTTCACTCTTGACAAGATTGATAGAAATTGCTTCTGCAGAAATTTAAACTTCATTTAACCTTTGAGGATTTTCCCATATTTTTTTGTATATATGTATTAAGTGAAAGTTCAACGTTTCACTCTATACCTAAGTATGTCCAAATAATTTTTTTTTATACAAACTCTCCTACAGTTCAGTGCCACATGCAAAGAATTTACCAACTTGGTGAAGAAAAAAATGTGATGATGATTGATAAAACACTGAGATAATATATAACTGACATTCAGCATGCTGGCTTTCTAAAATATACCTAAAATAAACTGATTCCCTGTGATAAGATTCTCATACATTCTTCACGCTGCACTAAATGTAAGTGTTCTTAATACTGGACAGAATTAAAGTCAACTAAGATAGAAAAGTGTGACTGACATGGGGCACAAACCTTTAACCCTTGGAAACAAACAAAATTGGCCTGACACCTGTTATGGTTCTACCTAATCTACCTAAACCAACAGTACACAATATTCCAGCTACATGTTTGTTTTTTCTTCTGCCCTGTAAGAGGAAGGCCCTGGGTTCAAGTCCCTGTCGAGCCATGATTTTTTCACAACCTGTTACAATACCTGCTAAATCCAAAGGAACATGATGCTAGCATTCTACACATTTAAATCTTTGAAAAGATTTTAAAATTTTTTGGTTAACTGTTGGCTACAACTAACCTTCATGTAACACTGTTAAAGCTCTCTTTCAGAGCTCTGCTGTGAATTTCCTGAACTTGTAACTTAACTCTATGAATATTTGACCCCTGCATGACAACCTAAGAATCGCTGAGGAAAAAACTCAAAATTCAATTTAATGCACAAAAGCTCTAAACTTTAAAAGGTTTTACATATTGTAAATGGCAGACACTGAAAATAACAAGCAATGCTCCATCGCTGTTATAGTTAGGTCTAACTGACCTGTCAAAAGTTACCCAGACCCAGACCTAACTGAAATTGCTTATTTTGCCATTAATGCAATAAAGTCCAAGTAAGTTTCTATATTATGCATTCTAATTTATGCAAATAAACGTATTCAAATATTTTCTTACCTTTCATCGGGTACAAGAATTTGTGGGGCTGCTGTTGGCCGTTCACTCATAGGCATTTTCACTGAATTGTCTTCATATTCCATCACTGCAATTTCAGAATTCATAATAATTCACTTTCTAAAAGATTCACCTGGCTATCGTTATATTTCCAAAACTGAAATGACAATTCCAAAATCAAATTGATTACTTCATGCGAATCTCCCAATGATATTACAAATCTACACGCTTTGGCTCACGTGCCGATTCTCTAAACAAGTGGCGTTGTAAATACACTAGTCACGTGTATGCAAGCATGGAGTTTACTATATTGGTCTAAAAATAGAATGTAGAACGTAGGGAAAAATACCGTGAAAAAAACTTTGCCATACTGTCTGCAAAATAAAAGTGTAGACTGCAACATTAATTATCCACTGGACATTATATTGAGACTCATTTCACAAATAGGAATTGATTTCGCGTTTGCTTTTATTCAAAAGGAGACAGGTACTTTAGCAGCAAATCTCTATTCGTTCTTTTCAGGTTTTATAACTTTTCCACTCCGAGAACACCGTCAAGCCATGACAGACAGACGGACAGCTTTTTAGTGAGTGTATTCTTACGTTTAAAAGAGAACGTGACCAAAAACCTTTATAAAACTGTTTTTAATTCGAGATTGAACCCGTGGTTTAGGTTCGTGGTCAAGTGCCTACACGTGAATATTACAAAATATGGCTACTTTTTTTCAGTTAAAAATAGGACCTAAATCTACAGGGGAAAAATGTGAGAAATTGAAATCTGCTCTATTTTCGAGTTTTCTAAAGCCAAAAACCACAAATCTCAGCGCGTATATTTTTAGGCTGTTAACATATATACCATTAATTGTTTGTAGGTATCTCCCAGTTTAACCCTGCTCCTGAATTAATCGAGTTTTGATTGCGGCATGCAAATCATACCATCATCTTCTAATAAGAAGGCAAATGAAACGTTTGTGACGCAGGCACTTAGGAGCCGGGGCGTCAATGAAAAATTATTTCGAGCTGCGGTCGCGTTGATTTTGCTTCAGGTAGGTGTTGCTGCGATAGTTTAATCGAAAGCCAGCACGCAAAATGGAAAATAAAACATATCCAGGTAGCGCGTGTATAACATTAACTGTGCTTGAGGAAAAAAACACAACTATCATTGAACAACAAAAACAGTAGATAAATGCCCTATTGACTATTACATTGATAAGAAAGTGCAAACAAAAAGTTTAACATGATCTTATATGTTCTATATGCACAGAAATCAAAGCTACCCCGGCACATGTAAAAGGCTATTAGACAAAATATCCGTCAGAATGCAAGGTATTGCAACGTTTCCAAGGAAACTTATAATCGGAGGGTACCTCATCAACTCTGCTAAATGTGTTCTGTAACTGCAAATTTTAATCGCTCCCTATACGTGATATAAATAAAAAAGAATCATTTGATTACATAATAACTTTAATACTTTAAAAAGAAAGCACGTGGCTTTATGAGTTTTGTAGAGATTTATGTGATTAATTTACACATTTTTTATTTGTTTGGACATCGATATGTTAGTCAAAGGGCATTCGGAATTTCCAGTAGTTCGAATCCAAGGTGCAATACGATGTGTATCCTTGGGCTAAGTCGAATTAGCCTAGTTCAGTTGAATAAGTATAGCAGTGTCTCTTTTTAAGTGTTTAGTTCCATCACATCTTGTGTTTACACTTTCGCTCGTAAGATGACCAAGTAAACGATTTTACCTACATGAACCTATACTAAGGAAAATAATAAAACTCTTTAAGGAAGACCATAAATATCAGGAGATACTAGACCATTTGGTTAGGCAATGAGAAAGTAGGACAGTGTCAGAATTGCCGGAGTATCTTGAAACTGTGAGTCTTAGACCTGTAAGCAGGATGTATACTAAACATGAAAACGCTTTCAATGAAGTTAGAAGGAATCTACAGTGAACGTATTAACAAGAAGAATGAAAGATAGACAATATCTTTCAAAATGCAATGGAAGGAGATAAAAATACAGTATGGTATAGACTTTTTCCATTGATTTTGTTTACCAATATTGACTTGATTTAGCCTAAAGTATCAAAATAGTTTATCGCGTTTTCTTTTCATTTACAGGAAGTATTTTTTTAAAAATCGATACGCATATGTTAATTTAAACATATTGCACGGTGTAATTTGGCCTTTTACCATGTTAAGTGTGCCTTTTAATGTATACTAAAGTCTAAACATTGCAAACTTCAACCTATTTAGTTTAAATCAAGAAACTTTCCGTCAACAATTCTATACAGACGTCTCTGTAAATACCAGTCGTCCGCACGTAAACGTGTACGTACGAATGTGTAAAATGTGTGACTTTGTTCGAACAAAACCTGCACCTGCAGCCGTCTATATCTTCGGCGTGCGCTTCTTAAAATATGGTAAATTGTATGCCATTTTGTTGTCCACTTATCTGATTTTTTCTGACCATACAGAAATACAAAAATGGCCAGTGCAACACGAAGAAATCTTAGTACTTTTCATGACGGGGTATGAGAATGAGCGACTATTTGTATGTTGTTACTCAGAGGATGCAGGTTCGAGTCCCGGTCAGCTAGATTTGCCCGTGATTCCCTCCTTTCGGCAAGAGAACTGGTCAGAGCTCCAGAAAATAGCCAAAGGGTTGTTGTGTACTTTGGTTGCAATAACTTTCTATACAAACGATGTAACATTAAAAATAATCCGATACCCTAATTTAGCTTTTATGTCGCAGAAAAATTAAGTACCTCGTGCATTGTCGCACAGCGACATTCTCTATTGTTTTAACTTTGCTTAGAAACTTTTAAAATACGCATATTTCAGAAAACAAACATCATTTAGTTAGTAGTTCGTTCGTTTGTTAAATTAAAAGTGAATGTGGACAAATGTTACGTGATCACGTTTAAAAGTCGCATGCACTGGTGACATTTTTTTTTTTCAAAAGAAAACTTGTGTATTTCAATATTTAAAATTGTTTTTAAAGATCATTATAATTATAATTGAATTAGAGGAAAACTTTCATTTTCTTAACACAGGGCTGTAAGAACGCTGACCCATTTCACAGTAGTTCTTGGCTGCTTTGGATTTTACCACTACCCCATAATAAAAGGACAAAGATGGTGGTGGTACTGGTTTCCGTCACTGTGCGCGTGCATTCATATTCTATAAGTCAAGAGCATTGTTTAATGACTATTTGCGATAAAGCCTTGAAACTCAGATACAGTGTATGGAATTGTGGAGAAGGGAAATATGAAAGAGCCTTGATTCTGTTCTGAGCCATTTTTAACTACCTACCTTGTACATTTTATTCTAGGCATACTTCGAAAGCCCCTGGCATTGAAATACTTCGAAATTTTGTATATGGTCTTATTTCAATGATCTCCCCTTGTCAGTTTCTCTTGTTTGCGTTTTTCCAGAAACAGGCAAAGGTAGCAACTTTAGAAGCTTATAAAATGAGTCTGGCGCTTTGTGCTACAATGAAATGCTGTAACATTTAAGATGTATTTAACCTCAAATGACAATTAATATGCGCTTTGGTAGGGGATGATCATTTCCAAAAGTTCTTTCTCCGAAACGGTCAGTTGGGACCCCGGGAGTTGGGAACAGAAGGAGGTGACAGCTTGATTCTCTGAGAAACATGGCGAGATAAGTATTTACAATGTACAAAACCGTTACAGCTGAAAAGTATTAAACAAACAGAACTAGTTATCACAATAGATGCAAAGCACTTAGATGACAATGACTACAATTTAAGTTGCTCTACATGTCCCTTAGATATTGTATGCAATCAAAAATGTACACTCATTGTTTGTCAATTTAATAGATACATTTGACGGTTTAAAGTCGAAATATCTTCGTTATCAGTGTTATAGAATCTAGGTCTTAAGAAATTACTTATATGATTCACATCTACAAGACGTTTCTTTTACTTCGCTTCCTTCGTGAGGATTGTCTGCCACGCAATGTCCCTAATCAGGCTTACTCCATACAGCTTTTATTCCCTCAGGTTCACCATATGACCTTACATGATACCGGACATAACTGTATCGATTGGTCACGGGCTTATTCTGAAGAGACCGGTTGGTGAGGTCCCAGGTAGTTAAAAGAATAGTTACTAATTGTCCGTCCGCCTTGAGCCTAGTAAACAGGATGAAGAAATTTGGATACACGGGTGACTCATAAGCCTAGGATGCTGACTGTTTCATTGGGAGAGACATTAGAATGAACACGACATGGGCGTGTTTGTCATGAGTTTTAAGTTGTTGGAGGTGGGGGGGTAATGTTTTATTTTTTTTTTACAAAGAGCTTTCATTAAGCTTGTGAAGCAAGTACACACAGAGGTTGTAATCTGTTCAATGCACTTTTAACTTGTCGATTTATATGCATACGTCAGCTTTTTTAATGAGAGCGAGATATCATGCCGAGTTTGTAGATATTCTTCCCCGAAAACAGCAAAAAAAGTGTTTAAATGATTCTCTTTTTATCTTTTTTATCTGTATGATAGTCTTATTTCAAAACAAATTTAGATGTGTCAAAGTTATTAACCTAAAAATGTAAATGAATGAAAAATGTCTCCAACTAACATTATTTCAAAAAGAAAAATGAAAAAATGTGGCTTACAGTAGTAATTGCTAGAATTCTAGAATTAAATGGTTTGTCAAGTGCTTTGTTCACTGTGACAATGTAAACCAATTAATTTTTAAGAGAAATCGTGCTGCGTGAAGCCATATTTATTCTCATTTTATATCATGAGAACATGCTAGATTCTCAAGTAAACATAAGCACACATTTTTTATACAGAATTATTCCACGGCAATTTTCATATTCTAGTGGAAAACTTTGGCTTCCTGGCTCTATTTAGGTTTTGCATTTTTTTTTAATGTAAACAAGACTACAAATATGCAGGAAGAACATTGGTATGAAGTATATTGGTATGAAGTACATTGGTATGAAGTATACTGGTATGAAGTATACTGGTATGAAGAACATTGGTATGAAGAACATTGGTATGAAGTACATTGGTATGAAGTACATTGGTATGAAGTGCATGGGTATGAAGTACATTGGTATGAAGTATATTGGTATGAAATATATTGGTATGAAGTACATTGGTATGAAGAACATTGGTATGAAGTATATTGGTATGAAGAACATTGGTATGAAGTATATTGGTATGAAGTATATTGGTATGAAGTATATTGGTATGAAGTTCATTGGTATGAAGTATATTGGTATGAAGTACATTGGTATGAAGTACATTGGTATGAAGTACATTGGTATGAAGTACATTGGTATGAAGTACATTGGTATGAAGAACATTAGTATGAAGAACATTGGTATGAAGTATATTGGTATGAAGTATATTGGTATGAAGTATATTGGTATGAAGTATATTGGTATGAAGTACATTGGTATGAAGTATATTGGTATGAAGTATATTGGTATGAAGTATATTGGTATGAAGTACATTGGTATGAAGTACATTGGTATGAAGAACATTGGTATGAAGTATATTGGTATGAAGTACATCGGTATGAAGTACATTAGTATGAAGTACATTGGTATGAAGTACATAAGTATGAAGTACATTGGTATGAAGTACATTGGTATGAAACAGATATCAAATGTTTTTTATTTATACTTTAGAAGCCTGTGTGTGAAATGTTTTTAGACCCTCACCAATCGGACCCTAAACGTGTAAAAAAAATACATTCATGTTCCTCAGAACTGTTACTGTTGTTGTTACATCTTCTTCCATCAAAAAAGTTAACAAACCCAGGTAAATCTTAATCAAGATTCTATTTTTACTATTCTAGTATAGCCGTAGGTTGGTCGAATGACGTTTGTTGCTCGTAAGCTACAAAACTTGAGTCTATTCGGACTGAATGGGAGTGTCCTGTTACATAAGGATTGTCCTGTTACATTGGGATTGTCCTCTTACATTAGGATTGTCCTGTTACATTGGGATTGTCCTGTTTCATTAGGATTGTCCTGTTACATCGGGATTGTCCTGTTACATTAGGATTGTTCTGTTACATTGGGATTGTACTGTTACATTGGGATTGTCCTGTTACATTAGGAGTGTCATGTTACATTAGGATTGTCCTGTTACATTGGGATTGTCCTCTTACATTAGGATTGTCCTGCTACATTGGGATTGTCCTGTTTCATTAGGATTGTCCTGTTACATCGGGAATGTCCTGTTACATTAGGATTGTTCTGTTACATTGGGATTGTCCTGTTACATTAAGAATGTCCTGTTACAGTTTTGTGCCATGCATGTATACTGTTCCTATGATCATAATCAGGTCTTGCTATTATCCTGCTCGAGTCGATAACTCCTCATCACAACGTTTTTTCTTTCTCAGTTATTGACTGGTCCAAAGTTGGCAAGAAATATTAAGATGCTGTTTGGATGTTATCTTCCTGGGAAGATGGGAAGGTGACCCTCTCTGTGATACAATACGTAACGTGATTTTATATTTGTCACATAGCTAACCTTACCGGTGCTATTTTATTGATTGTTGTAGACAAGAATAGACTACAACATGTGCTGCTTGTAGAAACTGTTAAAACTAGAAAAGTTTTTTTCCTCGATCTTGTCGGCAGATCAATTTCTTTTTTTCACTTTCAGACTGGAATTTTTTATTTTTGTAAGTTGTTTGCATGTCAAAAATCACAAAAACTATGAGGATTTAAAATAAGAAAAAGGGACCAGAATCCTATCTACTTACAATGTTTATGTTTCCAATGTGTGCATACCTTGTCCAAAGCACATATCAGCGCGAGTTTGTCTACAACTATTTGATAAAACAAATTTTGTGGATGCAAACTGTCGCCATTCATCTTTGTATTGTCATGTGTCACGTGACACGCTGATACATTTTTTAAAGTACTTATTACTCTCAGGATGTTTTCCCTCCAAAAGTTTTATAAATGATGGGCTTGGGAGAAAGTCAGTAGATCAATGATAATAATTGAAATAAGCGGGTGGTGTTATCAGGTTGGAACCGACCTTAGATTGTGAGGTACTTCAAACCTTGAATAACAGATGAATTTTTCCAACAGCCATTGCATGCAACTGACATACTTAGACAACAACAACAACAACAACAACAAGTCTATTCAGCAATAAAGCATTTGCCCTACAGAACAAACTTGGCATGGAGTGAGACGAAAATGTTATTTGTTCTCGTAACATAAGTACTTATAAATTTGGGATTCATATATAAGTAATTTTTGCGCTTTACAGTGTACGTATACACTTCCCATACTTTGAAAATAATCTAATTAAGTATTGTAACAATAAATCTATATAGTATTGAAGTACACCTAACAAATTTTATTAATATTACAATGTTATGGTAGACAAATGGAAAAGGTACCATTAAGGTTAATAGGTATACACATAATGTTCTGTTTATTTCCAAAATTTACATATCCGATAATTTCGATCTTGATTATTAAATCTGCCCCTTTCAATCTCGAGTTTGTGTTGTAACAATCTGAATCTGCTCTTTGCAATGCTGTATTTTTGTATTACCAACTATTCAAATATTATTTCTGATGCAAAAGAATACATTTAAACAAACCTTATATGGAAACTAATGATGCGATAATTTTTCATACTAATAACAGTACATTTTTTTTACTAATGATTAATAATTGATTCTAATTGAGAAATGAACTATAAGATTGATTTAAGTACAGTGGGTTTCCTACTGATGTGAAACAGTTAGTTGTTTAAACTGATGTATCAGCACTTTAACTTTACAGGTCCTGACAAATGAAGAGAAAGTGCACTTAAAATCTGTATTTATCTAATGTTTTTTTAATTTTGCATATCTTAGTCAATTTATTTTTATACGTGAGAAAACAAATTCGATAGAAAGGAGAAGCATAAAATAAATTTAAAAAAACTCTGTCTGTCTGTCTATTATTTGTTTGGGCATTATCTCTACTTATATGTACTTAAACTCACAATGGCATTCCCCTTTAAATCTTTTTTTTTTTTTTGCCTGCCTCACGTTGTTGATTGCAAAAATACTGAAAGGGACCTGTTTTTCTATATTTTGTTCAATGAAAGCCCCTTTAACAAAACCTAAAACACAATTACTCGGCACAAAAATCTTGTCTTGCAAGTTCCTTTCTTTCCTTTCATGTATATTTCAGTCATACTTTCTTGTCTTTGAACTTTTACATGTTAAATTGTTAGTTGTGCATGTTAAAAGTGCTCACGTTAAAACTTCTCAAGCTGCACAATATTCAGACTGGTACGCGTATGATCCAGTAATTGTGGTTCACTTTTAGCAATTAAAACCACGAGCAACTACATTTGGGAAAACTACATTTGTAAATGAGATTTCGTTGCAAAACATTAACAAGTTTAGGACATACCTGGAGCGAGAAAAAGGCCAAGATCTTGCTGCATTCTTCTCATCTTGTTCGTCACATCCATACACAACGATCGTACACTTATGTTCGTGTCCATTTTGTGAAATAAAAAGATTCCAAAACCTTTTCGCTTGGTTCTATATATTTATAAATATATATTGTAGGAGCCAATCCAAAGACGGTCTGCAGACGAAAATATGACTTACCTGTACTTATATATGTCTTGAAACCTCACCTTTTCACAACTTACGTCAATAAACAGTGCTAGAGAGCACGTTGGGTATGAAAAGCAAAAGAGAGTGGATGTATTCGTATCAAAACAGAAGAGTTCGTTAACATCATTTGGCATAACTGTTGTTTTTCTTTGCGTATCGAAGAAAGTCAAATAATTATATAAGTATTTATACATAAAAAAGGACATTCCAAATTTCTTAGTATTACATGTTTTGCGTATCATTGGCCAGTTGCCAAGAAGTGTTCCATACACCATGGAACAACAGAAAGGTGCGGTGCACTATATTTCCTTGTATAAAAAATGCGCAAGTACACACTGAACAGATAATCACAAAACCATTTTTAGTACCCTATATACAGAATTTTAAGGCTTCTTCAATTTCTAGCCGACATTCCATGAAAAGTCGTAGATTTAATAAGTTTTTTAGGCTGCATTTGTTGTTTTAGACTTTAAAAGTATAACTACCATATCTATGTATTCTTTAATTATTTTGTTAGATATATTTTACGAAATATAAAAATTTGTTATTTAATAGTAAGTGCTTCTTTCAATTTCAACCAACTGAAAACAAATGGGGAAAACTTTTGTCTAGTACAATTTAATATAGAATTAGGGAAGACACAGTCAATAATAGGTAAATATGTTAATACACCCACATTCACGACTCGTATGTTTGTTACTGTAAACGGTTTACTGTAAGACTCATCGACTGTCAACTGTAAGACATTATTTCTTAAAGGGTTTCCTTTGGTACGAAAATATTCTGCCGCACTACACGTGCAAAAAGTGTGTACAAAATATAAGTAGTATTGAACTTCCTGTTTTAGACAAAATTTCCAGTAAAATCTTTTTAATTCTATAAAAGATGTATTTAATGGGTCCAAAGCCTGCCCTCACCAGCACGCACCCTTTACAGCCATGACTCATAATTTTTCACGAAAGGAAAAAAAACAACAAGTAAGCATAGATTTTTTATATTGCAAAATTTTAGTTGAAAGCAAATTATTACAAATGAACTCTTTCTGAATGTCTATATATGCCCTTACAAAAAACATCGGAACAAATCTTCTTAACAATATAACTTAGTTTGTCATTGTACAGAGAATGTGCATATCAGACGTGTACATACGGTGTCTCGTTAAAGCCACTGTAGTTTCGCTCTGTAACGGGACACCGTATATAAACAGAATAGTATCGGTTACATTTGAGGTGTTAATTTGCTTTTATGAACTAAAAGACAGCCAACTTGGCCATCTTTTAATCACTTTATTCGTTCACCCAGTGTGAGATATTGGTTCGAGTCTGACATTCAGGAGTATCATAACCGTCATATTTACTGAATACTTATTATTGCTTTCAAATCTACAGATGCAAGAAAAACAAGAACACAATTATGAAGCTTTTATGGTGTAATAAAATGATCCTGTGAATGATTATGTTAGCGGTGTTTGACAGATGGTTCCCTCGTGGACTGTCTGATGATTGAACTGATGAACAACAGCGCCACGACACTCGAGTCCAGTCGAGCATGGACACTTAAAGTCGTGCGTTCCCATGTCTGTAAGTATATTAAGAAAATAAACAACTTCATATGAAACCACTTTTGGTATATCTATAATGATTATCATCACTTATAACTTCCTTTATTTTTTTACGTCAGTGGTAACGGGCAGACAAGTAATCCAAGGACAGCGAGTCGGATTTTCCTCTCCTCCACTAACATTATGAACTGTTTCTTGGATGAGACGTTAAACAGAGGTCTGATACATCATTGCTAAACGCTGGGCGAGTCTCTCTGGAATGGGATGCTTTCTGTATATTGAAATAATATACCCGACTGAAATGCACTCATTTCATTAGTAAAAAGTGTTACAGGCGCGGATCCGTAAAAAGTGATTAACACCCCTAAAAAGTAATAAACACCTGCAAAATTTTCACGAACGTATAAATTTAATAATATGCGCACTTATAACAATCATTGGGGTATATAAAATAACACTTACAGACTTAAGCTTCGGTCATTATATGTTTTTACGGACCTGTAAAAATGATATATATTTATCTCGTCCTCGGTCAATATTATTTTACAGGTCCGTAAAAACACATATTGACCTCAACGTAAGTCTGCAAGTGTATACTACCCCCTCCTCAACCTAAAATAACTAAACACTGTAGGGCCCGTCGGTCGTATGGGTACCAGTACCGACGATAAATAAGATCAAAGAGACAGAGATAGCCTAGCAAGTGATATTTCCATTTAAAATCTGTTATTTATCGAATGGAATCCTTTATATAGTAAGAGCACCTCTGCTTGTCTTAAAAATTTGGCAATTATAAAAATCTTCTATACCGCCTTAACAGACTCAACAACGATATCATATTTTGAGTCTCGGTTTAAAAGGAAAGGTCACGTGGTTGTACAACTTAACAATTATGATGATCGTCTGCGATCCGATATGAGATGTGTGGGCGTTTAAGAGAGCATTGAAATGGTTTATATCACTTGTTTTACATTAAAAATAATTTATCCTGTCAAGTTTAGAAAAAAAATATCGTGTACGAAATCACAATTTCATAAGAAAATGAGCCACAAACCCTTCTTTGGGTGTATTACCTGAATGGTATAATTGGTTCTTTTGGTTATTTTGTTTTCAAGCCCACTTCATTAAACACACCTTTCTGTTAGGCTATTAATGTCCTGTTCTTGATAATTTCTAGGTGAAACCCGTGCCATTAAAAACCTTCCAATATAACTTTCATCGATAATAAAAATAGGGGATAGTTTCCGTGTTCTTCTGTAAACAGTCCTGTCACAATTATACGGTGCACTATAGTTTACACAGAAGATAGTCATCAACTTCAAGTCGTTATTTACTGTGCGTCTGTCTTAACAACTTAATGAGATTAGCAAACAATGACCTTGACCGAGGTTGACTTTACCCTTTTAGAAAAGGTCACATACTAGTATTCGATCAGAATTTCAGTTGGGGATCTATATACAGATAATTGCCTGAAAACTATTGGATATTAATTTTTAGATATTGTCCTTTTGCAAGAACTTAATATACATAAGACTGTTTCAGCTGTCATGTGATTTCCAGAGTTTATGAAATTCTGAAATATTGAGTTCCATGTATAACATTAAACATAAATATTTAGTTTTAGAACGGTATTTCAGTTACTAAGAGAAGCAGTTAGGAACAGGACAGCACACTAAATCAAGTTACCTCTACGATCACATGTTTCATTCAGTTTCCTCTCATTTCTGCAATACCCATGTGTTTCTCCCGTTTGTCGTTTGATGGTTCGTGGGTATCGGACGCAACACCTCCCAGCCCCACAGTCTGCATCTGATGAACACACCAAACCACTAGGGGTAGAACCGCTGTCAATCACGTTCTGAAATGAAAATTCACTTAAATGATTTTATACATTACCAAAAATGCCACGAATGTTTGATATCTTTATTGGTACTATCAACAGTTATAATTTATTTTACAGCTGTTGAGGGCTTTCCTCGTGTTGAAATCAGCACTGGCATCAAAACAGGGGATAAATAAAGTCCTATTTAATTCCAATGACAGAATTCGTACCATCAGTTGTTGGTTCAATGTACGACAGTATATTCTTGTTTTAGAAAAGATTGCGGATTTGTCAAAAGTAAAAGAAGAGTTTATTGATTTTGAAATGACTAGTCTAAAACGTTTTGAATCTAAACAAAAAAAGAAATTCTTATAACGAACCGATTCTGGTAGTTGACAGACCGGATATCTGTGTAAAATTTCTGTTGGAGTTTCATGAACGACCATACCTCGACAGTCTAAGCCGGGTATACACGGACAGAAATAGTCGTAGAGTTTGGGATTCGCTGAATCATGACCTGGTAAAATGTCAGAGACAGAAACTGCAGAAAGTCTTTATTATTGAAGCTGATAGGAACAAAAGTGTCGCAAAATTTAATTTAGTAAAATAATTATAATTACTAAATGTTATCTGCGAGTCCGATTAAGGATAACAGGAATATAAGTAACACTCTATGGTCCGTTTATAGTGAAATCAATACAGACATATGCAACACATACCAAGAGGATAGCAGCTTTCATTAAACATCCTTGCTCTTCTACAAAACCCATGGTCATGGATTGCGTATTGTCCGAAAACAAACCGTTTCTTCTGACCCGGCGCTGTGAGGGGGTTGTGAACACAACACATGCCGACCGGACACTCGTCTTGGGACGTACACCGTGTACCGTCCGGAAAGCTTTTAGTGTCGGTCAGGTACTCCAGTAAGATGTCTTTCTGTGATGGCGGAATAGTCGCATCGCGTATCTTTAGGGTGATTTGATGAGTAACAAATACAAAAAGACAAAGCTGAAAACAGATAAACTAAACTATCATGATGTTGTAAATTAAATGTGAAAACCCTCTACGTAAGAATTAACGTTGAGAAAAAATATTACCTAAACACGTTTCTTGTAAACGAATTATTCATTCTTAAAGTGAGATAGGTTTCAAATTTCAAGCATGCAATATGAAAATTCAAGCAATGGTCATACCAAGAAGTAAACATTAATGAGTAGATCCATTGTAAAAAGTGTGTCTTTATTCTCTAAGATAACATAATCAGCTCCGTAACACATGCCGAAGGAATGTACAGATAAGAGCTAGGTCATCTAGTTCTGTGCACGTGTTCTTTCAAGTTTTGAGTACTGTATAGATGGCCTTTTCTGTTACAAACGGTTAAGTCGAGACGCATTTTTTTTTCTTTTATATGAGTCGCATTTAGCAAAATGTAATGTAGGTACCAATGAAATATCATTTGATCATTCGCCAAGAAAAGTTACCAACTATATTCAAGAAGCTCATTTAAATGAATACTTGTACTCTTTCTGAACTTAGCAAAAGCCGACATCCTTTCAGATAAATGTGTTAAAATACGGAATCTTAAGGAAAACTTTTATAATTATGTAAGATTTTAAATCTAAGTTTTGACTGGTGGACTGTCTTTAGTGTGTAATATTAAATTCTTATTGGTCTGAAATGCTTCAAATGATCAAAACAATAGATTAGATCCTACAGTTATAACCAAGTATGGCATGGTAGCTGAACTTTGTTTAGGCCAATCTAAAAATGACGCAAAACCAAGATCACATACTTTGGGTATCGACAAAAATATAACTTATGTTTAAATTTGCGTTAAAAGAAAGCCATTACGCCTTCGACATGTGATTCCTTTAACAAAAATCAGTTAGTAGTCATGGGAGCTTTGACCGGATACTGTTAGCAGTTACTTCATCAACTATAGCTTCTTCTGACTTTTGGTTAGGTACTGAACTTTTTGGTTTATTGACTTACTTATTTGGTAAACAAAAGAAACATTTTGGGCTATTAGCTTAAAGCGCTTTTTAAGTGTCTGCTTAATACATATTAGTAGATAATGTGATTATTGAAAGACTTTTGAATTACTGATTACACTAATATATTTCTTGTGTTGTTCCAACATCTGCCAAATCAACTCTCTGTTTGAGTTTATTTACCGCCAGTATGTTTGCCATATGTATATGACCGACCCCCACCCCCTATTTTTAGGTTGTGGGGTATAGTTGCAAGAAACATAAACCATCCCATTCCAGAGAAATTGCTGGTTCTTATACGGAACCTTGGTTTAATGTTTCATCCGAAAGACAAGGGAAGGAGCGTTACCACTGGACGAAAGAGCCGCCCCGTCAAATTGACGAAACGCGTTTGAAGTTTTTAAAAATGTATTTCAAACATTTCTATCCAGATAATGGCACTTGGCAAATCGTGTTTTCATGTACAGTTTGTTGACCGAAATGATGGACTACAGCTCCGCGGCATTCCAAGCCTGTCTGGCACTGGCACTGGAAATCGTGTGTGATTGTATCTGAAACAAAATATAATAAACAAAAATCTACCGCACTGGTCAAACTTCCAAGAGGTAATGTCTCTCATTAGGCCTTAAACGAAATATTGAAATTAAGGAATCACCAGATTTGCTCCTTTTTCTCGTAAATAATCTAAAATGTCATCGAAGTGGACAGACCTGAATATAATCTGGATTCAAGACTTGTTCTGTAAAAATGTTCTGTAAAAACCTTTGTGTTTAATAAAGCAGACGACCACCCACCTTGAAGGTCACATGTTTCATTGAGTTTCCTTTCATTCCTACAATAGCCGTGTTTGTCTTGGGTTTGCCGCTTTGCTGACATCGGGTAGCTGACACAACATCTTCCAGGTCCACAGTCCGCGTCCGAGGTGCATACTGGGCCAGAAGGAGTCGGACCACCGCCTAGTGGATTCTTATACACGCAAGAACATTTTAAGTTACTATTTTCTCAACATGTGATCGGCGGAAGAAATGGGAATGACTTCACTAAGGTTTTGAACATGCAAGCTTCGGGTAAGAAGCATAACTTTTTTGTTGTTTTTTTTGTTAATTACATTGTAACTTATTGATGCATCGGTACCGGGTTTTTTTCCACTCCCTCGTAATTTACTGTCCACCATCTAGATTTCTACCAGACGGAAGTAGAGAAGTCAAAGATTTACATGTTTCATATCATCTTTTCGCGTTTTCAATGTCCCGAGAAATATAGAACAGTAAATGTTTTGTCTGACAATAGTCATGCTAATTGTGGCTTTTTTATTTACAAATTAGTTATCAACAAGGGATACAGAATAACAAAACACTAAATGATTTTTTTTGAAAATTATATGTGTTGTATGAATCGAGATAAAAAAAGAAATTAAAAACAAAAACACAAAAAAAAACAAAAGTTCTATATTTTATATAAATTTATTATAAAATATAGGGTTAGTTCGGATGCGAAAGTATACCACCTTATTTTTGTAACAGTATTAGACGCGTTTTGGCGTCAAATCGAGGGAAGGTATGAATTGTGCGGCTGAAAGAAACTCGGCCATTGTGAAAAGAAGTTGCGGTGGCCTTGAGACAGAATTAATGTCCTGAGACCAGTAAATAGACCATTATGAAACGATGTAATTATTAACATGTAGCACTATAGAAAAGTGAATGAGTTCTTACCGACTCCGGCGATTGGCAGACCGGATAACGGTGGATGATCTGATGGTTGCTTTCGTGTACGACTAAACCACGGCACTCCAGGCCGGACTCGCACGGGCAGTAAAATTCGTAGAGTTCTTGGTTTGCACCGTCATGACCTGGAAGATATACCGTATTGAAATGCATGTTGATGGAGATACAGACATAAGAGTTAATTCCATTGTCTTTAAAGCAGATATTGGTCGAATGGTTACGGTCACTGACTAGTAATCACTAACCCTGTCACTGGTTATTGGTCATGGATTCGAGGCTTGCTACAAACAATGACCGTTTAGGTTAGTTAGCAGTTTCTTACGAAGGATGAGTGTCTAGTGCTGGCTCTTGCCAGGAATGACAGGTAAACTGTTGCCTCATATAACTTTGAGTGTAAGAGGGCGTTAAATTCTACAAGACCGGAGTAGACTTCTAAATAAAAAGTACTTACCCCAATAAAAATGGTTAACCTTAAATTACTCTCATTTCTGATACTTTTCCTTTCCTTTGAGTATATTTTACCTGTGACAGAGGTAACAAGCGGCTCGCATTTACTTTTGAAATCATTGCAACTTTCTTCCCCATGTTTGTAAAAGTCATTTTAAAAAATACAAACGGTAATATCATTCTTTCCCTTTTTGTTGTTGTTTTTTGTTTTTTTTGTTGTTTTGTTTTTTTGGTTTTTTTTTAAAACTGAAAATTACTCGACTTTTTGTTCTTCGTAATCATCCCTGTAACCTTCTCTTCGCTAAAGCTTACCTAGCGGCCAGCAGCTTTCATTGAATTTCCTCGCCCTTCTGCAAAACCCGTGGTCATGTTGTGTGTATTCTCCAAATATAAACCTCTTCCTGTCTTCCGGCTTCGTGAGAGGATTATGCACACAGCACATTCCGTATGGACAGTCATTTTGAGTCGTACACCGGGTACCATCCAGATCTTGAGAGGTGACTGTATGGCATGCCACAAAGCATACCTAGACGATAAAAAGAAGAGAGTAGTGTAGTTAATGTTTGAAACATATTCTTTAAGGTTGCTTCCAGAAGATATCTTTTTCGAAAGCAAAGTGAATTTCAAACTGAATTTTGGTTTTCAGCATTGTTTGCTGGTATGTAAAGTCTGCTGATATAAATGTAAGGAGTCTGCTTTCAAGCCTGTTGTTATGTTTATCGAAATTCTGTTTGAAACATGGAAAGCATTCATATAGTTTGTTCGGTTTATAGTGTGTACAGATCTGTCTGCACCTTCAAGGTACACCTGCACATCCGGGCTGCAGTTTTAAAACAAAGTTTTATCATAATCTGTTAAGATAAGATGGCAGTTTTAAGACAAAATCGGTCAAGATAAAGGTTACATGAGGTCAAATAATTTCAAATTTCCATTTAACTTCTGGACTGTCTTTTACTTAAAAAGGTTATTTCAATCTTGCTTCTTTTCGTAAAATGGATGTCATTAAGGTTTGCATATTTGAGTGGAAATTTCCTAGCTGTTGACGGCTCACAGCAGACGGCGTCAAAGCTTTGTATAAACAGTTCAGATGATTAAAATTTGCCGTAAGTTGTAAACAAATAATTATTACCTAATTAAGATATTAAAATAATTGTAGACGTACCAGAATGCAAAGAAACCAAGACACTTTCATTTCCACTGTCCTGAAGTATTTACCTTTTGACCTGTTATCGCAGACAGAGTAAGTAATATTGTCTAACCACGCTTTGTACATTCTTACAGGACATTGCGTTGCGTTATCAGTGTGGAAGCTAAATAGTTTTTGCTTTGATAAGAGCTTTCAGTACTCTGCAATGTCTTCCGCAGGATTCTATATTTGTTTACTTTTGGGCGTCTTTACATTTATCGTTGTAAGTATAAGTCATTTAGTTTCTGTTCGTCTTTTGTTGTTGTTACATTCGTTTACTTTTTTAATGGTCGGTATAAATGTGTTTCCGTTACTTCAAGTCTGTCAAAAGTATGACTTGTTTTTGACCTTTTCTTTTTTCCAATGCTTAATTTCAGCTTGTTCAAGGGCAGTGAAATATTTCACGTGTTGTCGGCAGGGACACGAGATACATGTAGATATAGAAAAATTTGTTAACCCTCTACATGCCACATTTTTTGTTCAGATAAAATGAAAATTTGTCAGAATGTTTTCCTTGATAATATCTAGTTCAATATCGAAAATGGAGCATTTTGGGTCAAAAACCAGGTGACAGTGTAAAAATATAGAAAACATCTACAGGCCACATCTTTTTGTTCAAATAACAGGAAAACTAGTTAGAATGTTTGTCTTGATGATATCCAGGTTATGATCGAAAATGAATCATATTGGGTCAAAAACTAGGCCATAGGGTCAAAACAAAGAAAAACCTCATTTTAACACTCTAGAGGCTATATTTTCTTTCCAGATGTCATGAAAATTTGTCAGAATTTTTTTTCTTCATGCTATCTAAGTAATGACTGAATATGGATTATCTTGAGACAAAACACAGATTTACCTTGTCAACACTCTAGATGCCATTTTATCTGTCTAAATGGTATGAAAACTTGTCAGAATGTTTGTCTTGATGTTATCTAGATCAGTTTCGAATATATGTCATCTTGGAACAAAAACTAGGTCACAGGGTCAAGACATAAAAACTGTTTCTCTCTACAGACTACATTTTCTTTTCAAATGTGAGAAAAATTTGTCAGAATCTTTGTCTAAATGGCATGAAAACTTGTCAGAATGTTTGTCTTGATGATGTCTAGGTCGAGTTTGAACATGATCCATCTCGTTTCTTGAACCAAACACATTCCATCATGGGTTCCACAGTAAAGGCCCCTTAGTAATGGGACGCAGGTGAGCCATTAAGGGCCATAATGGCCCTCTTGTGTAAAACTCAAAACTCAAGACATTTATAATATAACGCGTCTTTTTCGCTCTTTATATTTTGAAACATGAAAACTTTTCATAGTTCTAAACTTCAGTTACACTTTTGGCTAACATAGAAATATTATCCAACAAGAACTGTCACTGTAAGATGACAATGTAAGATGACAATGCGGTGCGTTGATCTTTGAGTTGAGGACCGGTCATTCAGGGGCCAAAGTCAAATAAACATAGGTCAATGGGAATGTCTTGTCCAAAGGGGTGTTGTGTTTAAGTATGAAATAAATCCACTTACTAATATGGCAGTTATGCCCAAATGTTAGTTTTTGGACAATTGGATATTCAGGGGTCAAGGTCAAATAATAATACTAATTAGGAAGTTATGGCTAATGTTAAAGTTTTTGGACAATTGGATCTTCAAGGTGAAGGTCATTCAGGGGTCAAGGTCAAATAAATATAGATCAATGGGAAGGTCTTGTCTAAAGGGGTGTTGTGTCCAAGTATGAAGTAAATCCACTTACTAATAAGGAAGTTATCGCCAAATTTAAAGTTTTCGGACGGACGGACAATTCAAAATCTGTATGCCTCCCTTCAGGGGCATAAGAAAATGAACAAGGAAATCTGAAGGACAGCTAAATCCACTTCCGCAGCGGACATGAATGTGTACTTCTTGACCTTTAACCAATCATGACCTTGATGTTGTATCATGCATATTATAAGCACATAGTCTCATGATAGTAATTATTTGTGCCAAGTTATTTAAAATCTTCCATAAAGTCAAGAAGTTATGGAGAACATTTAACCTTGACCTTGGGGGTAGCAACCTGGGATGTTGGGTTCTGCACATCGTGTCATAGTGGTGATCATTTGTGTAAAGTAATTAAAAATTTTTTCGTAAGCCATAGAGCAGACGTAAATGTGAATATTTGACCTTTAACTGTGAACTTGTCCTTGTGGGTAGCAACCCAATTATTGCGCTCTGCACATCGTCTCATAATGGTGATCACTTGTGCCAAGTTATTTCAAAAAATTTCAACGGTTTAAAAATTATGGAGCGGACATGAAATGTAGACTTTTTAACACTTGACCTTTAAGTGTGACCTTGAACTTGGGGGTAAGACCCAATTATTGTGCTCTGCACATCGTCTCATAAAGGTGATCACTTGTGCCAAGTTATTTCAAAAAATTTTCAGCAGTTTAAAACTCAAGACATTTATAATATAACGCTTCTTTTTCGCTCTTTGTATTTTGAAAAAAGTTATAGAGCGGACACGAAAGTGTTACGGACGGACAGACGGACGGACTGACAGACGGAGGCCATTCCTATAATCCCCTCCCCGCTGTGCGGAAGGGGATTAACAAAAATGTTATGTAATAGTAAAGAGGACATAATCATTCTTTTGCGTCTCACATGTTTACAATACAACTATTAAAAATGAAATATCAAATGAACTGCTTGTACACTTGTACTGGAACAAGTTAGCTTAAATTACGATTGTTAAATAGGAGGGGTAATTGATTTATTAACTATTAGCTGTGGTTGCATAAAATGTCCGCTAATCAGCAGATTAATACATAATGTCAGCAAATTTCCCGTAAATCTTGAGTCTAAAATGATAACATTTTCAAAGCAAAGCAATTTCACTCTTCAAGTATATGTTAAGCTTTGGGTTTGCCCTACTGATGTATTAACACTTTTATGTTTGTTTACTCAACAGCTCTGCCCTGACGTACTTCATTATCAGTTTAGACCGTGAAAGACGTCTTTAATCATGAAAATTTAATTTTCCTATCTTGCAGTTGTACCATGTCGAGGCGTTTGACGTAATCAGATATTACTGCGCTAATTGGGGACAGTTGGCAATCCACATACTCTTCTTGTAAACACAAATGGCCTTCGTTAAATGTGTTACAATGTTGTCAATGTGCACGTACAGGGTTGTACATTTATATTATTCAGGTATATGGAGCACTACCCCCTGAAGAAGGAATCTGTAAAGCAGACGGTGATTGCGCGCCCGAGGAGTGCTGTGTTGGTTTAGATCGGCGCAGATTCATCTTTTCGCATCCAACTTCTGGTATTTGTCGGTCATTACGTTACCAAGGTCACGCGTGTCACGTGTTTGCAGTCCTCGATCCGTCAAACCACAACTTGCACGTGAATTACTGCCCCTGTGCCGAGGGCCTGGAGTGTAGAGGCACGACGGTGGACAAGTTTAACGCCTCTCACATCATTCACCATGATCCAGTTTGTTTGCCGAAGGAAACCTAAACATAAGCCTCAGATTTATCTTTAGCAGACAATCTTTGTTGAGTCTTCCTTATATATTTTGGTACACATTCATGTAAAGATCTTACGCCACTGTATGTAATACAAAAAACTTACAAGCACAAGGTTTTTTAGTCTTTTTTTCTGATTTCTAATTAATCTGGGTAGTAATTTCTTATAAAATATATTCTGTTTTGGATTTTCTAAACTGGCGAGATGAAGAATGGTCGGCAGCTATTGAATGAACTGGAAATTACACGGCTTTACCTTAGTTCGAGTTCTGCATTTTCTGTTCAAAACGGGGATAAATAAGGGACCACAAAGGTCTGTGGGAATATCTGTAGATATAGAAAGTTATTGGATATTTTGTTGAGCTTGTATAAGGAAGTATTTTAACCCCTACAGAATAATAACTCTCCTATCGTTATTTTTATGAAAATACAAAGCAGATAAAATACAAAATATCTTCCTGTAGTGCCTTGAATGACAAAAAAGAATGACAATATCTCTCGGATATTTCAAAAGCGTCGTGGTGGGGGGGGGGGGGGGGGGGCGGTCTTCTCTTGTTGTGATTATTCCTGTTTGAATTAATCAATCATTAATGGCTTGAATTGCAACTTTGAATAAAAGCCACTTTTCGTACCTGGTGAGTCTAAAAACGTTTTTAAAAGCTAATCACTATATGACAGAGATCTGTAAAATTTCGATATTATTATACTAACAAATCTACTTATCATTTTAAGATCTTTTTTCTTTATGGGTTGATAATAATCTTGCGAAACAATGTTATATCAACAACGTGTAAGTAATGTAAAAAAAATATTTCTCTCATTTCTCAGCTTCTCTGTCAAGAGTTGCAGAGCCTGCACTTGCTATCCAAGTGGGCGGTTCCCCGTCCCCATCGTGCGGTCTTGACTGTGAGGTAGTTATTACAAATAAGATATCTAAAAAACGGTGATGTACACTTCCTTTGGGAGATGGTTCTCATATTCTCATATTCTTGTGTTTGTTTAAATGAATTATAGATTTTACCATTATTTATTAACTATAACTGATTGTGCCAATGTTGTTGATAGTGTTATACATTGTATTAACTAGGAAATGCTGGTTTTGCAAAATATCAGGTCTATCAATACTTTAAGAATTTTTTTATTTTACTTATTAATTTAAATTTTGTGTCAGTCTGTTTCATCATTTACCAGTAAAGTTTTGTAGACAGTTTAGTTTCATTACTAAGCAGTAGGTGAGACCAAAAGGAAATGATTTTGGCATTAACGTTTATATACGTTAGGCCTTAAAGCATGTACTTCGGTGTAACTTTTGGGTAACTCGTAATTCGTGTCAGAAATAGATTGTGCTCGAATAATTTGATGGTTAAAGCAGGCAGTAAGTCCGCGTTGTTCGTTTTCGTAAATAATAAATGCATCGCTTTATTAGCTTGCTGGCTATCATAACTTTAAAGAAAGATCCAGTCGCGGAACACCAAGGTAATGGTAGGAGTCGGTTACCTCAATTTCATTTCCACCTAGATTGAATTTGTTAGCGTTTCTGTTTCTAGCTCCGAACACTATTTTTTTCGTCTTGTTCTGGTTAGTTTCCATTGACTACAGTAATTATCTAAGATGTTCAACTAGTGTTGAAAATCGTCTTGATTGTCTGAAACTATCACGGTGTCGTCCGCATAGAGTAGGATCAATAGTTTAAGCCACGTTTCGTCATCAAAAGGATCAGCTAGCTGTATGCCAACAACGCCGTTAGTTTTCAGATAGAGCTGTTAATTATGGTCTTTGTGGTGATTACTGCTGACCAACATTCTTGTTGGGAGATTATTAATCTTTTCCTAACCGGACTGCCAAAATATTTCTTTAGTCCATTTATTATGAGCATTAGTTTTTTTTAATATTCTTAAATATAGGTAAACAACTAAAACTTTATTCAGGACATTGCTTTAAAAACATGCTATTCTTATACTTTATTCCTTGTTTGGGAGAAACGAGCATAAGGGTGAAAATCAAATAAATACCATATACAGGTGCATTAGCTGCTCTAGCATACTGACTCAATACTTTTACATCCTTACACACTCGGGTCATTGTTTTGAAGGGAAATGACACACCTAAATGGTTATGAAATCAAAAATTACCATCCCTTGAGTATGGCATGTGGAGTGTTGCAAACTTTTATTAAAAATATTTGTTCAATAAAAAAAAAAATTTCAATGAAATATATAAATGTTCTAAGAATATATTTATTAGGTTAAAAAAATATATTTGGACAATAAAATATATATTTATGTTCTAAAAAAATATTTATGAACTTAAAAAAAATAGATATGGACAATAAAATGATATATATGGACAATAATTAGAACAAAAATAATTATTCAATAAAATATATTTATGTTCTAAAAAAATATTTATGAGGTAAAAAAATATATATATATGGACAACAATTAGAATTGTGGGATAGCCAAATCAAGTTTGTAACATCGAATCTCATTGGTTCATATATCAACTGATATTAAACTTACCAGAATTCATTTCTTTGGTGGCTGGGTGGCTGGGCCCGGTGGGAACTGCCATATTAGAATATTCGAACCAATGAGATTCGTCAGTGTTACAAACTTAATTTTGCTATCCCACAATTCTAATTATTGTCCATATATATATGTTTTACCTTATATATATTTTTTTTAGAACATAAATAAATCTTAAGAACAATTCGTTTTTCTTTTTATTTTCCATATATATTTTTATTGTCCATATATATTTTTGTAACCTCATAGTTTTTTAGAACATATATATTTTTTATGAACAAATATTTTTTCTAATTATTGTCCATATATATTGTTTTATTGTCCATATAGATATATTTAACCTCATAAATATTTTTTTAGAACATAAATATTTTTCATAGCATAATCATTTCTTTTATTGAACTAATATCTTTTTATACAATTTTGCAACACTCCACACTTGAGTTGTATATTTAAATTATATAACACCACATTGCTAAAGCGGACCACAACAACAAGTGACTGCGGTAACAACAGTTACCATGGTGGATGATTTCTGCCCTTTCGTTCAGTCGTGTTGGCTCCCCCTAAACAACACGACAGAACGACATTTTTAGGGGGCCAACACGACATTTCCATACCAACCAACAATACTCTTGCATTTGTCGTTTCGGCGACCCCTGCAGTCGTGTTGGCGCCCCCTGCAGTCGTGTTGGCGCCCCCTGCAGTCATGTTGGCGCCCCCTGCAGTCGTGTTGGTGCCCCCTGCAGTCATATTGGTGCCCCCTGCAGTCGTGTTGGCGCCCCCTGCAGTCATGTTGGTGCCCCCTGCAGTCGTGTTGGTGCCGCCTGCATTCGTGTTGGCGCCCCCTGCAGTCGTGTTGGCGCCCCTGCAGTCGTGTTAACGCCCCCTGCAGTCGTGTTGGCGCCCCCTGCAGTCGTGTAAACGCCCCCTGCATTCGTGTTAACGCCCCCTGCAGTCGTGTTAACGCCCCCTGCAGTCGTGTTGGCGCCCCTGCAGTCGTGTTAACGCCCCCTGCAGTCGTGTTAACGCCCCCTGCAGTCGTGTTAACGCCCCCTGCAGTCGTGTTGGCGCCCCCTGCAGTCGTGTTTACGCCCCCTCCAGTCGTGTTGGCGCCCCCTCCAGTCGTGTTAACGCCCCCTGCAGTCGTGTTGGCGCCCCCTGCAGTCGTGTTGGCGCCCCCTGCAGTCGTGTTAACGCCCCCTGCAGTCTGGTTGACGCCCCCTAAATTGTCGTTCTTACATGCTGGTGCGTTTACTAGATTTAACCCCGACAGAACGATATATTGGGGGCGATATCACGACATTTAAGGGTCGCCGAAACGACAAATGTAAGTGTTGTTTAATTTTTAATACTTGCCTATAATTATGAAAGTGATAACAAATGCAGGCTTTGGAAAGTAAGCTCAGGAACAAAGTACGTGTATGTAACATGTAATATACTTACCTAACATTGTACCTTGACTAATGTAACTTTCTATCTGAGTTTTTACCGGTTGACCATATGACCGACGCCCCTGCAGAATTTAGCTATTAGGTGGTTGGGAACAGTGCAAAATACAGAAAGGACCCCATTCCAGAGACGTCCTGCTTAGTGTATAGCGCTGATACACCTCGGGTTAACGTCTCATCTGAATGACAAAAAATAATGATAGTGGAGAAGTGGGAGCGGGGGATCGAGTTCGCGACTCCTGTATTACCGACCCAGCGCGTTAACACTTGACCACTGAATTGCTCCGAGTGAAAAAAAGAGTTTATTTGACTATTTTATTTTTTTCAAAAATTGTAAGAATAAGAAAGAAACTTTTTTCCTTTTTTTTCTTCCCATTTTAATGAGTGATTTGATGGTGTCACTAACATGAATTAACAACAACAAACCGTTCAAATATCTGTAACTCAAATTCTATTTATTGCTTCTCTCGATTTCTCGTAATGGTAAAGCGTAAATTTGAAATTAGAAGCACATGTTTTTTAATGAATATTACAGGTAGCAGTAAGTGACATCATATTTCTGAAAATGGTGACTCAACTCAGATGGAGTTTTCAGTACACTTAAAGCTGCGTACTGTAGTGGTATAATTCTAATTATTTTTAATTTATAACTGAGAAAGTGACCAGTCGATGTAATCATCGGAAAATACCAAAAACTTCCGACCCGAGTCAATCGTAAAATGGTGTCTATTTTAATTTATTTAGCGAGGTATCGGTTGCCCATATGGCTGACGCCCCCTGAAGAGTCTAATTGTGCAAAATACACAAAGCATCCCATTCCAGAGGTACCCTTTGTTCTTTTGAGCGCTCAGTGTGTAGCACTGATACATGGGACCTTGGTTTACAGTCTCATCTGACCGACAATAAGTAATTTTAGTGTATTTCTTGTATTTCCTGTTGTCTGCATTCTTCTGCCTCGTATACAACTTCACATGCCCAACCGTTATCTTCCCACTTTCAAATAAAAAAAGAACTGAAATTTAATACGATGTGTTTTTGTTGTTGTTGTTCTTCTTTTCCCCCCGTCCCCTATTTTTTTGTGCTTTTTAATAATGTACATATTTATTTAAAAGGGAGCTTTAAAATGAAGTAACGTTTAAACAAATTGTAACATCAAAAAATCTCCATCAAATAGCAGTCAGGCAACGGAACAGTGACAGAACTAGCCGGGTAAACTGTACATATGACACATTTCAAAATCATTTCTGCAAAGCATGTTTAAAAAAGCATTCGTGCAAGTTTAGTGCGTAAGAACTACCAGCAGGCAGATCCATTATCTTTTTTCATTTATTATGTTCGTGTTTCATAATCTGACACGTCAATTTTGCTCTTATAAAACTCAGAATGTAGTTCTTGTTTTATAGTGTGGTGCAGTTATTCAGAACTCAAATCGGAAACAGTTGTTAATTGACAAAGGCACAATTATCGTAATTATCAATCCACAGCTCTTAATTCAGTTTGTTCGTAGACTGCTGTACCAAAGTAAAATCAGCGGTAGGTGTAGTAGCCTAAACGGAAGTTAACGTAAAACACTGGCCACGTGTACCAGTTTCATAATAGCAAATATACAGAATTCGAAGTGGTTTTGTTCTGTTTGAATTAAAACGGCTAATTATATTTTCCTGCTGCTACAATTGATGCATTTAATTGCGCACTATCGTGCAACTAAATCGTACGTCGTAGATATCGAGCCCGGTTCCCGTAGAATTAAACAGCCGGTAGCTTTAAAAGGTGAAATTCTCCGAAGCATCTTCAAGAAAAAGACAAAGTGTGTAGTGATGCAATATTGCAAAACTTGAGTTTCATATTCGTGATAAACGAAAGAAGTGTCTACAAATAAATGCTCTACATTTGACTTGAACAGTTTATAATTGACCTGTTCATGTTTCATCATCTCGACAACTGATATTATTTCTACAATTAAATTCGATCTAATGTTTATTACTATTATAAAAGTTTGGATAGCATATAACAGAGTTTTCAAGTCACAATGAAGCCCGTTTACACGATTCTTTTTCTCATACGTGACAGTAACTAGGCCCGATGGAAGTACTTACATTCGTGATGATTCTGTAATTAATATATTTATGACGTGACATCAAAGGAAACGGAAGACAAGAAAAATGACATCAAGGCAATGTCACGTTCTCGCATGTACATCCGCCACGTTTTGTTAATGTTTAGCCCCGCAAAGTCGCAAAAGGAATGTTAAGGAACGTTTTCTCTCAGCTTCACACATTAGCCTTAAAACCCCACAAGAACCGTTACAGGACCTCTATAATAGACAGTCTTCTCTGGCTTGATAGGTCGTGGGTTTGAATCTCAGCCTAAGTAAGATGTGTTTTCCTAGGACAGTGCACTTGTGTTGCACTTGCGACAGCCTTAACAACTGTGGGAAATGTTTTCCCCATCAGAAAAGTGTCTAAAGAGACTGGTTCGTCGGCATTGGTCGACAAACTATGTATTCAGCATATAAGGACACATATATATATATATATATATAGCGCATTCAGTATATAAAGACATATATATTACGCATTCAGCATATACGGACATATATATCGCATTCAGTATAAAAGGTCATATATAGGGCATTCAATATATAAGGACATATATAGCTCATTCAGTATATACGGACATATATATCGCATTCAGTATATAAGGACATATATATCGTATTCTGTATATACGGGCATAGACAGCGCATTCAGTATATAAAGACATAAATAGCGCATTCAGTATTTTTAAACATAAATAGCGCATTTTGTATATACGGACAAATATAGCGCATTCTGTATAAACGAGCTTATAGCGCATTCAGTATATAAGGACATATTCATCGCACTTGAAATACGGACATATAAAACGCATTCAGAATACATGGACATTAATAGCGAATTCTGTATTTACGAACATTTAGCGCATTCTGTATATAAGGACATAAATAGCATATCATTCAGTATATACGGACATATTGCATATTCAGTTTATAAGGACATATATAGCGCATTCTGTATATACGGATATATATATACCGCATTCAGTATTATATGAACATCTATAGCGCATTCAGTATATAGGAACATTTATAGCACATGCAGTATACACGGACATATATAGCACATTCAGTTAATAGGTTTATTTATAGTGCATTCGTTATATACGGACATATATGGCATTCTGAATAAAAGGACATACATAGAGCATTCAGTATAGAAGGACATATATAGCGCATTCTGCATATACGGACATATATAGCGCATCCTGCATATAAGGACACATATAGCGCGTTCAGTATATACAGACATACAGCGAATTCTGTATATAAGGACATATATAGCGCATTTAGAATATAAGGACATATATAGCGTGTTCATTACATAAGGACATATATAGCGGATTCTGTATATACGGACATATATATCGCATTCAGTATATAAGGACATTAATAGCGCATTCTGCATATACGGAAATTATATAGCGCATTCAATATATAAGGACATATATAGCGCGTTCAGTATATACAGACATACAGCGAATTCTGTATATAAGGACATATATAGCGCGTTCAGTATATACAGACATACAGCGAATTCTGTATATAAGGACATATATAGCGCGTTCAGTATATACAGATATACAGCGAATTCTGTATATAAGGACATATATAGCGCATTCAATATATAAGGACACATATAGCGCGTTCAGTATATACAGACATACAGCGAATTCTGCATATAAGGACATATATAGCGCATTCAATATATAAGGACACATATGGCGCGTTCAGTATATACAGACATACAGCGAATTCTGTATATAAGGACATATATAGCGCATTCAATATATAAGGACACATATGGCGCGTTCAGTATATACAGACATACAGCGAATTCTGTATATAAGGACATATATAGCGCATTCTGTATATACGGACATATACATTACAGAATTATCATGAATCTGAGAATTTCCTTCGCGCCTGCTTAATGTTATATATGAGAAAAGGATAGAGAATACGGACATTTTAGCGTGTAAACTGACATCAATGTCACTTTTTTAGATGTCAGTTATCATTTATTATGTTATTAAATGTAATTCGCCTCCAGAACATCTACCTACGCCAAGAAAGGAACATATTACTTGATAAAGAACGTTCAAGCATTTACATACCATCTTATTTCTTTCGTACCCGGATTATTTCAGGTCATGACCTGGTCTTATCACTACGAAGATGTACTACAATACTGGCAGGGTAAAACTGTAGAAGCTACTACTAGGTGGTGGTAGCTGGATGAATGAAATAATTAATAGAAAAATATATTAGTTTCTTTACGTTCTCATTACAATATTTTGAAGATGAAGATTAAAGCATTGTCACTGTTTGGTTTAATTGTGTATGAAACTACAGGCCATGTAACATATCATTATCTGTTTGATAAAAGAATTTTAAACGTATGAACAGCATACGGCCAGTCACCAAGATAGTGTAATACGTATTCATAGACAATCGATCTACCGGCTTTTCTAAACTTTGAATGGTTTTGATAACGCTGTGATTAAAAGGTGTTTGGCGGGTTTCGACTTGTCGAGCTGGCGTCTCCATCAACACACCATGGAAACAAGCACCCACTGTAAGATCCATCTCACGTTTTGATGCTCATGATATTCAAAGCAGAAGATATTTTAAATGTCAAAGACGCACATATTGTAATAAAATAATCAGTCATGTATTCCTGTTATGTTTCTGGAAATCTTGAAAAGCAGAGGAATGACTCGTCACTCTACTCAAACTGTCTGAAAACCTCTCATCTGTATATTTATCTTGTGTACAATAACATTACTTTTCATAGTGACTCTAGTAATCTGTGGTCCCTAACGAATTATGACAAGGACAATTAACTAGATGCCGTTTTGAAGATCACAGCATTTTTGTTTTTATGTTTTTACATCAGTCTGTACTCGTTAATTGTGTACATCTACCGAGCCTCATTAAAATAATTACACTTTGTCTGAGAAAGTTAGCAGTTTTGCGGACGCATGAAAAATCCTGCTCACAGATGATTAAGTAAACTACCAGCCTGTCTGACAGACTGTCATATGGTTAATTGGTTATGTTTTACGCCATTAACTAGTATTTTAATCGCGTAGTCATAATGTTTCAGTACCGTTCCCGGGATGTACCTGCGGGAGATGTCTGTAATTAACTTAACAATAACTGCAAACTTTGTCACTTTTACGTAACTTTGTTAGAAACGGGTGACAACTCTTAACGAAATCGTGAGAAATGACAAAATGGATAACCTCCAATGAACTTTTGTGTGAATCATATGTATACTGTGCAGAACACATATAAACGTTGTTCTATCCATTATACAAGAGCAGATCAATGGTCCAGTGGTAACACGCTGGACTTGTAATCCAGGGTTCGCGAGTTCGATCCCTCGCTCCTCAAACACACAACTAATTGACTATTAGATGAGACGTTAAACCGAGGTCCCATGTACAAGTGCTTTACACTGGGTATGGACAAGATTCAGAGGTGTCTCTGGATTGGATGGTTTCTGTGTCTTGCACTTTCCCCAACAACAACAAATAATCAAACTCTCAAAGGGGGTTGGTCATTTAAGCAACCACCACCGACGATAAATAAACTCAAATAGATATTTCCATTTTACTGATAATCAATTTTAACCAAGTTAGTCAGTCAGTCACACCTTTCGTAGAGTATACATCTTCGCCACAGGTAACAGTTTAAAAGTAAGAGCTTGGTGGCTAAGGATCGCTCCCCTGAGTAAAACTGTTCCCAATGGCAATTGCAATGTCTCGAAAACATAATTCGAAATAAAAGAAACAACACTTTTGCATGCTCAATATCAATTAATAATCATAAACAAGGATCTATTTTTTGTTCGCTGTTTAAATATTTCAATAGGACACCTGCTGTCTCACTCGCTGTTGTTCAGCAGGGGTGATCGTGGCCCTTGGTTCTTAGTTGTTTCGCTCCTTCTTGGCTGCCATCGTCGGTTACCCACGGAAAACATTCCACACAACTACATGCACATGAATAAAGTGAAATGGAATGGACAGAACGTTGGTTTCCGACAATGCTTGGCTGTGAGATACTGGCAAAGTACTGTCTGGACTGGGAAGGAGGGGTTGGGAAGCGTCGCTGCCTCGTTTAACGCTATTCGGCTCGCCACCTATCAGCTGCCGAGACGCCGGCAGTCAGCTTTCGTGTTACAAAAGAATGGTACCAACGCGCATTCAACGTTACCGAATTGTCTAGGGGAAGTAATTCGTACGCGAATGAACAGCATAAATCGATGATTTTCGACGAACGGGGCTACTACAAGCTTCTGCGATCATGTTTGGGAAAGCCGGGCCCTTTCTATCGGTGCCAAGAACAGCGTCCCAGCATGTCTTTCAATGCGCAGACGGATTGCCTATATTTCAGCCAGCGTCGCTTCGAGAGGCGCTCGATACGGCAGTTAACAGTGCTTCACAAGTCGGTCCCTTCACCTGTGAATTCACAGAGATGTAGTCATTAACAGAGACGTGTTGATGTAGAAATATTAAGTTTATACGGACATACATAGCGCATACAATTTATAAAGACATAATAGCGCATTCTGTATATTTGGACATATAGCGCAAGTAGTATATACGGACATATAGCGCCATTAGTAATCAAAGCACTGAAAGTACTGATGGGGGCGAAGAATAAATACAATGAAGAGTTTCAAAAGTAACAATTCCTTTGCAAAATGTTGGAAATTGTCTGATCGTGTTTCAGTCCTTTAACTTTAATAATACCGTCACTTTTTTTGCAACATCAGTATCGTGGAAACCTTGAAGATACAGAACTGAAACTTTGCAGACACAGTAGTTGGTAGGACGCACATGACTCTCTATCACATTTTCTAGTTATTGTCCGTTTTAGGAACTACGACTTAAATAACAGCATTTAAACGTTTCACCAGTGCAAGTGACATATTTTACCGGTACTAGGGAAACAAGATTTTTCATTTACAAAAATAGGTCTCTGAACTTAGGAACAGCATTTTGCTTTTTACATTCAGGACAATCACCAGTGCAAAGCAAAAAAAAAACACAAAACTAATAATATTTTGAAAGTTACAGCCTTTAATACATGAGCTTGTTCATTTAAAAAAAATCTTAAGAAGCCTTGGTGATCATCTCTGAAACTTGTAGATGTACCATGTATTTTGAAGTGTAATGGACCCATTCTTACTACGGAGGTAAAAATTTTTTTTTTCATGTTAAGAAACTTAACAACACACAATGTAATTTTGCCTACATAGTCATCAGCAGGAAGAGATTTGAAAACAGACAAGAACACGAGGTCAATATAACATTTACTCTAGAATATAAAATAAATGAGATCAGTCTAGTATATACCAGTGGTTTTATGCATAGGAACAAATTTAAAAAAAGTAAGCAGAACTGTAAAAGACAACATAAGTTCCACTCACATACATTCTTCAAAGAAAGGACAAGACATTTATATCACTTTTTTAGGTACATGTAAACCTTTCTTAATGTCATTCAACAACTGTGCATAAAGGCTACTGAGAGACTGGGGATTCGAGGCATCGCAAAATTAAATGTTAACTAAGACTACAAATGTATTTGTTTTAGGTTAATTTATTTCTGGATGATTGCTATTTAAGGAATTCAGTTCTGCTCTGAAAATTTAAACTAGTCTAGTGCACAGTAAAATGTAAATAAACCTTGTACTTATATTTCCAAATCAAGACCTTATTCAAACAATAAACTGGCCACACTTTGCATCATATAATAGAAAAAAAAAGTTCACGACAACAAAATGAAATAAAAACAAAATTAACAGAAAAAATTTTTCTATAACTAAGTTACAGTTTTTCTAAATCTGAGCATCATTTCTTTCTGTGATATACTTATTCTATCATGTTTATGCACCTTCATATACAAGAAGTTTTCATTAATTATTCATCTATTAATGCACTTGTCTTCCTATTGTATAATGTTCTTGTGATTTTGGATACTAGATTTCCAAGTTTCAACAATTTTAACTCCTAAAACTTCACTGCCTTGCTTTTCGATCTCCAAATGAACTGATCCATGTTCTGCAAACCACAGTGGCAGGGTCATCACCAAGAGCAAAGAAGAGAACATCTGCTGGCAATACCATGACAATGTATCTTGCAGTAATAACTCTGCCTTGCTGTCTTCCATACTGACCGCAACTACATGCAGTTCCTCAAATGCAAAGCCTGTTTCACAATTCTAAAAATTATGAAAAAAAACAACAACTGGTGAACAGGCATAATTACACAACGTTAAGTCAAAATATCAAAAGATGTATTCACTGAAACTTTAATTGGAAATACATGGGCAATCAGTGATCACATGTGTCACCTGATGATAGCCAATTAAGCAGTTGCATTGAGAGGTGATTGGACAGATTGTTGGCTAAAACGAGATTTTTATTCAAGGGCCATAACTCAGCCAAAAATCATTTAACCGAAAAACCTGTTAAACAAGCCCAAGTACTTGAGGTACCGATCAATCCTGTAACATTGCATTCAAATTGCTTCAGTAGTATAAGAGAAGAAGTCCAGACGAAGTTTAAAAATAAAAATCATTAAAGGGCCATTACTCTGACAAAAAAACATTGAATTGGAAAATGCCGAAGATTTGCACAACTCAACTTGGTACTGATCATTCTAGTTAAGTTTGGATGAAATTGCACCAGTACTTTCTGAGGAGTAGTCTGGACAAGTTTGTGACAGATGGACGGATGGACAGACAGACAATGGAGAAGTGATCCATGCATGTAACGGCTACTTTGTAACATGTCGCAGCTACTGTGAAGCAGGCAACACAAAAATCATTAACGGGCCAAAACACCTTTTTATAATCAAGGGCCATAACTCAGCCAAAAAATTATTCCACTTAAAAACCCATTAGATACGCGCAAGTACTTGAGGTACTGACCAGTCCTGTAACATTTCATTCAAACTGCGTTAGTAGTATAAGAGAAGTTTTAAAAAATCATTAAAGGGCCATAGCTCTCACAAAAATCATTAAACTGGAAAATTCCGATGATATGCACAACTAGACTTGGTACTGATCATTCCTGTAAAGTTTGGATGAAATTGCACCTGTAGTTTCTGAGAAGTAATTTTTGTGACGGATGGACAGACTGACAACAGAGAAGTGATACCTATATGTCGTGGCTACTTTGTAGCAGGCGACACAAAAAAATATATAGATCACTGTAATGACACATTAAGAATGCATTGTAGTAAAATACAAGATAATTGTGGAATTAATTTAGATAGGTAATAATTATAAGTAAAAAATTCTGCATAGAATCGTATTCAAACTTCACAGAAATATTGTTTAAATATATTTTTATTGTAGTTATTATTTTTAGGGTTGTTTTGAATTTAATGCCCATATCATATTCAATAATTTATCAGAGCGGGCAGTTTATCTAACCATCCTTCTTTTATGGCCAGTCTCCATAAGAAACTGCCAACATTAAGGGCCATAAAGTAATAAATGTAACATAATAAGGTATCATACAATGAAACAGACCATAACATTTTGATACCACATCTGAAATTTATCAAACATACCTTAATTGATGTTTGCACAGTTGTGGACAAAGTCTAATTTTCTCACATCACCTTTGTTACTTCCACAAAATCCCAAGTGGCATCACAACATGTTGCATCCCACTAGAGTGTGATCATTGCCTTCCGAGATCCATCTTAATGTGTAACTGTTTTATTGAAACATCTGTTCCTTTGACCTTAAACATTCTCTGGTTGTCTTCCTGCAGGATGAAATAATCAGTAAAAATATCTGAACTACTCACTGGTTCAAACTTGTTCAAACATAATGACCTATATTAGGCAACCTACATGTACTACACATAACTTCCACTAAGGAAGTCTAATTTCATTAATTTTGTGTTTTATGTACATTTTAAACAAATTTTCAGCCTTATCTAGCACAGGCAGGTGGTTTATCTGTCAGACAATGATCATTTCATAAATATGCCAGTACTCCACTCCTGATCTCTTTGAGAATCTGCAGCCTTTATTACATATAGCTGGCCTTTATTACATATAGCAGGGCTCAAACCAACTGCCCCTTTTTATTAGTAAAAAGGTTTTCAAGTGAGTGACTCTAACCAACTGACCTGAAGTAAAACCAAGACAAAGGTTTAATGCAAAAGATAAAAAATATTACAATAAAACATCTCTAGCATTTTTTACAGAATGTTTGTTTTTTATTATGATATCTATCAATATAAGGTTGTATGATAACTATGGAATTAGAATAAAGACATGTTAAACATGAGAAATCTTATAAATTTGTTTTGTTTAATCTTACACAACTCACCTCTATAATCATACCCTCCGTACACACAGACCCTTTGTTTAACCATAGGTCAGTGAACTCTAACATGCAGAGTAGGAGCAAGGGAGGGGTACTTCCGTAGAGACATTATCACAGTTAACTCTGTGCTCCTCTGAGTTATCATATTATTTGTGATAAACATGTTTGTTGCTTGTGTTGCAACAAGGTAGGCTGGTTTGTCATCCCACTTCAAAATTACCTCCCCCAAAACAACAGTTTCCTCCTTTAGGCTGGTGGTTTACCTGTCAGACCATGATTATTTAAAAAGTCACATAACTGCATAGGCCTCCATCACATGACCCTGCAGTCTATCACTTCCATTAGGGCCCTTGTAGTGAGTGGCTTGTGCAAGTGCCATAACTTGTACTGCCATCCCATACAGTCCACTTCCTTTGTTTACTATCTTTAGAATGATGCTCATCTGGAACAAGAGTAAAAATGATAAATAATAGTAATGTTCTATAATTTCAGAGTCAATTTGTTCTTTATTAATCTTTGGGGTTCAAAGGTTAGGAATATCAGGTTGTTTCAGCTGCACAGTAAGCACATACTTACTGTTACCATAATAAGGGTAAACAAAAAAAAGCCAAATAAAACATGGTAAAAGTGGAATGAAACTTGTGATTTGGTGACCACCAACCATCTCACATACCATCACAAGTGTTTACAGTGCTTTATCTTAAAAAGTCAGCCTTGTCAAATCATTTCTCTGTTTAGTTCCTCAATGTCTTTGACCCATTCTTGCAAAGAAAACAATAAGACATTTTGCCCAATTTCTCAATGTCACAAATTTTGAGATAACAATTGATCAACATAATTATACAAAAAACAGAAAACACGTGATAATTTCAAAGATGATTTCAATTTAAAAAGCAATAACTTATCCTATGCAGGAAAAAATGCTTCTTTTATGGTATTCAAAATAATAGTAATGAAGAATAATTACAATTTCCTTTATCTTTAATGCCTATATTAAAATAAATGAGCAGACAGAAAGGAAATGTAAACAAAAAATACTTAGAATCTAGTTTAATGTATTTAAGCTATCATTTTCATATATTTCGAGCATTAAATCTTCATCTTGCAAGTTGCTTATTTTTATTATTTGTGTTTCTCAGCATTGACTGATACACATGAAACAAAAGAATGACAATCTTCCTTAAATTGGGTTAAGACACAGTGTTTTGTATGTTAATTTGTTATTTGTTTGCAGATATGAAAACTAATTTTATGCAACTTCAGAGAAATAAGTAGTTAATAACTATGCTATCAGTCATATGGACAACTGGTACGATAAAAAACCCTAAATGCAGACAGAGTTCTTTGTAGTTCTTTGTAGTTTTTTTTGTTCAATGAACACATACTACTTTTGAGCACAGGGACATGGCTCACTGGCCAAACGGTAAAATGTTTGGTCAATGTGCTGTTGTGTCACTGTGCTTTTGAGGGAAGCAAAATTCAAAACTCACATGGCGCAACTGACTGAGTTGCAGTTCTCTTCATTCTTTTTCTAAATTAAGAAAATAAAGTTGTTCCCTCTTCTGTTTTTTTATTTCAGAATATGCAACTTAACCAACGTAATTGGGCCCACAGTCACTTGAAGATGGGAACTAGTTCCCATCTCTGTCTCCCGCTGTCATTATTTCTCGAAAGAATATGTGGCGACAAGTTAATTTTGAGAGTTCTTATTGAATTTTAAGCTTATTCTTTCACTTAGACAAATATTGATGTGTAGAATACACTTGTAATTATCACTTAATTGATAGGCACAACCAACATTTTACAGACATTTCACTCCCAAGACGTTTCACACCTAGACGATTCACTCCCATTTTGGGAGTGAACCGTCCTGAAGACGTTTCACTCCCCCATAGAATACAATATATAAAATATGTCCATTGGTATTGAAGAAAAATGGTAATTTAAAAAAACTGTATGTTGAACTGAAATTAGTTATATAAATCATAACTTTTAATTATTTTTAGAAGTTTAGGCCATTCCTTTGAAGTTTTTAAATTGTATTATAATATATGACATGCTTAATTCCTTTAATTACTTTTGATTCTATGTAATTATCATTTTATTTGTATTTTTAAAGAAAAATAATCAATTTTATTTCACTTTGATGATTCCAAACTGTTATCTGAAATTGACTAACAAATACTTATTGATTGTTTGAAATGGCATATGAATCCAATTATTAGAAATAATTAGAAATAACTATGAAATAATGTTACAGCCTTAATCATCAATGCAAGTAGGTGAGGTGCATAACTTTTTTATTTCAATAACATCAGAGTACTTACTATACATTTTATTACTTTTGACCAACATTAATGAATAAAATAAATATAAATTTGGGGAATTTTCTCTTGAACACCTGATTAAAATTATATATAGGGAGTGAAACGTCTATACTTTTGATAAATTGGGAGTGAAACGTCTTGGTGTGAACCGTCTTGGGAGTGAAACGTCTTCAGTGTGAAACGTCTTGGGAGTGAAATGACTGACATTCGAGAAAACCAAGGAAAAACTATTGACAGTTCTGATACTTTCACTTTCACTTTAACTAGGCTACAATCGGGGATTCCATCATAATGCAGAACTTCACTTCAACTCAATGAACAGTCTAGCGGATAATTCAATGACTAGTTCAAACGTTTTTATGCAGAAAAGGCACAAAGCTCATGAAATTTCTCCTCCTTTTCTTACAACATAACTTCCGGAATTCCCATTGTCTAAATTTCGGCGTTTCGATTGGCTGATCTATAAATACTTAATCATGTAAATGTTTTTTGCAAAAATGATGCAATATGTCAAAACAGTCATGTCGACAATATACATTCAGAACCATGTTTATGGCTCGATATCTCCGTATCTTAAATTTGCAACTGCCAAGATCTTGTTTTGTCTCTGTTATAAAATGTAATTCGCCGAACGATTAAGTTTGAAGCCTACAAAGAAGGTTGACCTACTTTCTAGTACCGATGCGTGACATTCAGAATAAGCGCTCAAAGACAAAATTGTTTTCATTTCCTTAAACATATCTGAAAATAATAATTTGCTTAAAATAAATTTAAAAAGACTACTTACAATGCTGTTTTATTTTATTAATTATATCCTCCATCACAATTCGGCTGCACGATCCAAAATGGCCGTAAGCTAAGAAATATGATCCGACATTGCGAAATCAATGCGCGTAATCACTTTGTTTCAGTAAAAAGTGTTCGGTTTTTGGTCTCATTTGAAAATAAAAATGAACACATAATAAAGAACCTTTATCAAAGCTGAACAAAAAGTCCATCATTGATTAACAATTTTCAATTCATTTATGAAAAAATGATCGAACTATTTCGAAGCGTAGGATTACTACCTCTCTGAAATCTAATGTGAAATGTCTCGATTTTCCTGAAAATTTGGCAAGCATAGTTATACCTTTGGAGGGCGAAAGTATTCGCCCCCCAAAAATGGACATATAGCGCATTCAGCATATAAGGACAACTATAGAGCATTGAGTTTTTAAGGACATAAAAAGCGCATCCTGTATATATGGTCATATAGCGCATTCAGTATATAAGGACATCTATAGACCATTCTTTTTATAGAGACAAATATAGCGCATTCTGCATATACGGACATATATAGCGTATTCAATATACAAGGACACATATAGCGCGTTCAGTATATACAGACATATAGCGAATTCTGTATATGAACATATATAGCGCATTTAGTATATAAGGACATATATAGCGCATTTAGTATATAAGGGCATACATAGCTTGTTCATTACATAAGGATATAAAAAGCGGATTCTGTATATACGGACATATATATCGCATTCGGTATATAAAGACACATATAGCGCATTCTGCATATACGGACATATATAGCGCATTCAATATATAAGGACACATATAGCGCGTTCAGTATATACAGACATATACATTACAGAATTATCATGAATCTGAGAATTTCCTTCGCGCCTGCTTACTGTTATATATGAGTAAAGGGTAGAGAATACGGATATTTTAGCGTGTAAACTGACATCAATGTCACATTTTTATATGTCAGTTATCATTTATTATGTTATTTAATGTAATTCGCCTCCAGAACATCTACCTACGCCAAGTAAGGAAATTTTACTGGATAAAGAACGTGCAAGCATTTACATACCATCTTATTTCTTTCGTACTCGGATTATTTCAGGTCATGACCTGGTCTTGCCACTACGAAGATATACTACAATACTGGCAGGGTAAAACTGTAGAAGCTACTACTAGGTGGTGGTAGCTGGATGAATGAAATAATTAATAGAAAAATATATTAGTTTCTTTACGTTCTCATTACAATATTGAAGATGAAGATTAAAGCATTGTCACTGTTTGGTTTGATTGTGTATGAAACTACAGGCCATGTAACATATCATTATCTGTTTGATAAAAGAATTTTAAACGGATGAACGGCATACGGCCAGTCACCAAGATAGTTTAATACGTATTCATAGACAATCGATCTACCGGCTTTTCTAAACTTTGAATGGTTTTTATAACGCTGTGGTTAAAAGGTGTTTGGCGGATTTCGACTTGTCGAGCTGGCGTTTCCGTCAACATGCCATGGAAACAAGCACCCACCGTAAGATCCATCTCACGTTTTGATGCTCATGATATTCAAAGCAGAAGATATTTTAAATGTCAAAGACGCACATATTGTAATAAGATAGTCAGTCATGTATTCCTCTTATGTTTCTGAAAATCTTGAAAAGCAGAGGAATGACTCGTCACTCCACTCAAACTGTCTGAAAACCTCTCATCTGTACATTAATCTTGTGTACAATAACATTAGTTTTCATAGTGACTCTAGTAATCTGTGGTTCCCTAACGAATTATGAAAAGGACAATTAACTAGATGCCGTTTTGAAGATCACAGCATTTTTGTTTTTATGTTTTTATATCAGTCTATACTCATTAATTGTGTACATCTACCGAGCCTCATTAAAATAATTACACTTTGTCTGAGAAAGTTAGCAGTTTTGCGGACGTATGAAAATGATTATTAAGTAAACTACCAGCCTGTCTGACAGACTGTCATATTGTTAATTGGTTATGTTTTACGCCATTTACTAGTATTTCAATGGCGTAGTCATAATGTTTCAGTACCGTTCCCGGGATGTACCTGCGGGAGATGTCTGTAATTGACTTAACAATAACTGCAAACGTTGTCACTTTAACGCAACTTTGTTAGAAACGGGTGACAACTCTTAACGAAATTGTGAAAAATGGCAAAATGTATAACCTCCAATGAACGTTTGTTATTAAGTCTTTTTTAATGTGTTCATTCAGTGAATCATATATATACTATGCAGAACACATATAATGTAAACGTTGTTCTATCCATTATACAGGAGCAGATCAATGGTCCAGTGGTAACGTGCTGGACTTGTAATCCAGTTGGTCATTTAAGCAACCACCACCGACGATAAATAAACTCAAATAGATAGATCCATTTTACTGATAATCAATTTTAACCAAGTCAGTCAGTCTGTCACACTTTTCGTAAAGTATACATCTTCGCCACAGGTAACAGTTTAAAAGTAAGAGCGTGGTGGCTAAGGATCGCTCCTCTGAGTAAAACTGCTCCCAATGGCAATTGCAATGTCTCGAAAACATAATTCGAAATAAAAAACAACACTTTTGCATGCTCAGTATCAATTAATGATCATAAACAAGGATATATTTTTTGTATGTTGTTTTAATGTTTCAATAGGACACATGCTGTCTCGCTCGCTGTTGTTCAGCAGGGGAGATCGTGGCGCTAGGCTCTTAGTTGTTTCGCTCCTTCATGGCTGCCAGCGCCGGTAATTAGTACGCGAATGAACAGCGTAAAGTCGATGATTTTCGGCGAACCGGGCTACTAGAAGCCTCTGCGATCATGTTTTGGAAAGCCGGGCCCTTTCTATCGGCGCCAAGAACAGCGCCCCAGCATGTCCTTCAGTGCGCAGACGGATTGCCTATATTTCGGACAGCGTCGCTTCGAGAGGGCTCGATATGGCATTTAACAGTGCTTCACAAGTCGGTCCCTTCACCTGTGAACAGACCGCAAAATTCACAGAGATGTAGTCATCAACAGAGACGTGTTGATGTAGAAATAGGGACAAAAATGGGTCCAGCAACGTTCTTAGGCCAAGAATTTCGAACTTGACGCAGCAAACCCTGCAAAGTTGCTTCAAATATCGCGTTAGTTTGATGCGGCACATACGAGTTTTAGCCACAGATACAGAAATTATTTTAACTAGGATAGGAAGGAATAATGAAATCTAAATTAACAAATATATGAAAATATGAGTGCAAAGACTGGTTAGCGTAAGGTTTTCTTTTTTGTCTTTTTATATAAAACACTATTGACTGGCGTTCTGTGTCATGTAGGAGCTTGCATCCAAAGTTGAGAAAGCTTGTTAAGTTAGGTTACTGACTGCGATATCAAATCAAAGCACTTCAGGTATTTGTGGAAGCATAAGTTAAACTTAAGTACTCCGAATCGTAGCATGAAAAGACTCGTCTATTTTATCTTTTGAAAGCAAATCATGATGTTTCTTGATGATGGTTACAAAAGGGGGAAGAGAAGAGGAAAAGAAAACATCTCTAATAGTTTATAACTTTACTGATATGACAGGGGAAGTAACTCTGCATTGAAATTGCTTCAACCCAACGCATTGTTGCTTCCCTTATCATGTCAGCTAGGTAACTCTAACGTATAATGAAATGTAGGCGCAGTAATATTGAAACTCATTCCAGGAAAAGTTTGTCATACTTCGGTGGGTGGGGCGGGGGGAGAGATGAAATTGTATATTTCTGTATTTCGTTAATCAGTATATTTTGTTATAGTCAAAAGATTTGTGGAACTACTGTTCTATTGATGAAAAGCAGACGTGTGTAAAAAGACACATAAGCTCGACTGCCGTATATTACTATGGGATGGGGGCATAGAAAGTGAAACATAATGAGAGCCTTATCATGTATTAATACTGTTCATTTCCTTTATACCAAGTTGTCTTAAAAGTAACAGCATAAAAATAAACCGCTTAACCAATTCTAGTTTACTTTGATAATACATGTATATGTTTATTTTACACTGCTTGATATTCCGGCACACATTTAAATATCAAAGTATATTTCACGACAGCGTTGTGATATACGGATATCGTGAAGTAGATAAGCCGGTCATTATAAAAAAAAGTATGTTTGCCTGAGATTGTTTGCAAAGGATTCGGCATAATGTTTTTTTTTCTGTTGAATAACAAATAAAACAACAAATTCTGATTGAAAACAGAAACAAAGCGTTTTATGTCTGTTCATTTTCAGTAGTTGAGCTCTTTATTTGCATGATCTTATTATCTTTGTTACCATTGAAACAGACGTTACGACAGATACGGCTTCAGGTTCACTTTTACATCCACTTTTCCTATCACATCTAATTCATCAAGCCACAAAAAAGCTTCACCCAGGCACCTGTACGTTTTTCTAGAAAACCATGGCTTCTTTTGGTATACCTGGAACCGCAAGCAGATCAGATGCACGTCCTCAATACTAATGTCATTGAAGTATATCTCTTCCCTGAAATGAGTTGTTGGCAGTCCTGTTTCCTTCTTGGTCCTTTTCTGCTTTTTTCTATTCTGAGGCATAATACAAGCTTTCACAAATAGTTTAGGTCCTGACGAAGCTTTCTCCAAACTTAACAAATTTACTACGCGGTCAACGGTGACTTTAAGTCTGTTTGTGACAATGAGTAGTTGGATGGACATTTGCAAAAATGCTTCCACAGATTTTTCTTGGAATTTCATATGCGACGTCAAACATTTTGATTCAATGTAGTTTTGTTCTATCGGTAGAGAATTTAGCGTAGTTGACAGCCTCCGTGAGACGTGAGGGGAGTCTTTGTGAGTGCGTGGCTCACATGGAATATCTATCCGATTACTGCTTATGTTGATTGCATCACTGACACTCCCCTGACCACTCATGACACTGGTATTACTGATCTCGGTCCCGGTTTCCTCGAAAACGGCGAGAAAGTCCTCGTTTTCTCCTCGAACCCTAAAAAATTCAGGTTCTATCGCTAGTGATTCATATTTTGCACCGCAGGTGCAGACATGCACATGACTAGTTAGCAATTCGGCGACAATTTTCCTTACTTTACTTTGCAACAGATCTTTCTCTGAAGATTTATTGTCTCCTATAAATGCTTGAATAGATGCTGATATAGTACTGGTTCTTCTGAATGATTTTCCGTCATAATCTGCACAGAAAGGAAAGAATTTAGCTCCCTCTTTCCGTAATAACACATTTGGACTTGTTTGGCAAGAATTCAGGTCGTTCTGAGACCGGAAACGAGAAACGACGTCCCTGAATGTTTCTGTAATATTCAAGGAACCTGGCCTAGCAACTGACTCGATAACTGATAAGGAGCCAGGTCTTAAACTCCTAACATCAGCCCAAGCCTTGGAAAAATTGTCCTTCGCTGATTTCACTTGCATTGACAAGTTGGATAACCGTTCGAAATGAGGAGTATTAACTTCATGATGGTGCACGATATCTTCGCTGCTTATTTCTTGATTTTCACCGTCCCTTTCCCCGGAAATACGATCATCTTTGATAGAATATAAAGATCTGCAGAAACCTCTGGCCTTTGTCGAGCTGTCTTGAGAATACCTCTGTCTGTCACTTTCAGGCTTTGATTTACACTGACCTTGAGAAGAAATCGTAACGAAGCTCTCGTCAATGATACTGGATTTTTTCATTTTTTGTCTTGTATTTTGGATCAGGTCTATAAAGCCATTGGTACTTCGATGCGTCTTCCTCTGCTTGGCACCTTCATGTTGCGACTCTGTTGCAGTGGTTTCAACTCTCTTTCTCAGTGATTCAAACATAGGCAGTTTCCTTTCTGCGACATTGCTGGCTTTTTCAGCCCGGCTATTACCAAGAGACTTCAAAGATTTACCTGATAATTGTTCACTATCCCCGTTTTTCTGTTCATCTGATGAACGCAGCAGCTTATTTGCTTCGTCGATTGTATTTTGAATTCCACTTTGAACTTTTAACTTTTTGGAACGTACTGCTCGTTTGATCCTTTTCCAGTTTTGAAGTGCGTTTGAATGACGTCGAGAATTTCCATTGTACTTCTCTTCAAAAAACCGACGTCGTCCGGTGTCACTATTCACAGTCTTGATTGCATCGTTTATCATTTCTTCTACATCATCAGCCAACGATGAAATGCTTTTCCTAACTTCTTCTGTCCGGCTTATTAGCCAGTCCGAAACATCAGACATTCTGCAAATGAACTATACGGCTGCAAGACTATTTGAATGAAGGAGCAAGTGGTGAGCAAAGCTTTATATGGTTCAGGAGTGTCGATTCGAAAAAGTGATAATTTAATCTGGCATTTATGCACTCGCATTCTCTTAACAGGAATTTCTAGACAAAATGGGATTCGGTGAAAAATAGGCATATATGTAAATCGGAATAGTTTTGATTTATTCGAATTCTGAACAGACTCTTTTATGTTCTTTAAGCAGAGAATAAGTTTGTAAAAACTAAAGCAGACAAATCAAGCCCTTTAGCTTTGAGTTTTAATTAAAAATAATAAAACTAAAAAGACAATTAAGAAAAATCATTTTCATTAATTTTAATCTCTTCAACAGAGAAATGTATCAACAACAACAACAACAACCGCCGCTAAGAGGCACGCACAATCACGCATATCTTTGCAAATGCCAAGTCTCTCATGTACCTTATTGGTGAAAAGAAAGGTCTGATTGACACAAAATAATGAATGCAATTCCTTCACCGTAAACTGTCTGTTTATTTGTTATTGATTTAAATGTTTACATTAATTGTTGTAAACTACTGTTGTTGATAAACTTGTATCTAACAGGAGAACCAATATCTTCTAACCAATGTCTTATTTCCACCCTTAGATTAATCAAAGCACTGAAAGTACTGATGGGGGGCGAAGAATGAATACAATGAAGTTTCAATTTCATATTTTACCGGTACTAGGGAAACAAGATTTTTCATTTACAAAAATAGGTCTCTGAACTTAGGAACAGCATTTTGCTTTTTACATTCAGGACAATCACCTGTGCAAAGCAGAAAAACACAAAACTAATAATATTTTGACAGTTACAGCCTTTAATACATTGTAACTTTGCCTACATAGTCATCAGCAGGAAGAGATTTGAAAACAGACAAGAACACGAGGTCAATATAACATTTACTCTAGAATATAAAATAAATGAGATCAGACTAGTATATACCAGTGGTTTTATGCATAGGAACAAATTTTAAACAAGAGGGCCATGATGGCCCTGGATCGCTCACCTGAGTACTTTGGCTGTAGGTTTGCTGTTAAGCAGTATTTCATTTTTTAATTGAAAATATATAAGTGCCTACAAACCAAATATATAAAATATCAGTCAATAAATAAAGGCTCTATGACAGAAAGTAGAAATATCTATTATAAGCTATGGTGACCTTGACCTTGACCAAGTGACCTCAAACCCTACCAATGGGTAGAGGTCCATGCAAGGAACCTATATACTGAATATCAAAGATATTGGTCTATAACCGAAGGCTTTATGAGGTACAGTAGATAAATCTATTTTTAGCCTCCGTGACCTTTAACCTAATCCAATAATTTGAAAAAGCTTGATAAAGCTTGCTTCATGCCAAATTTTAAAATTCTAGGTCTTGTGGTTTCAGACAAGAAGATTTTTAAAGATTTTCTTCTATATTGTTATTTAAAACTTGTGACCCCTCGGGCGGGGCCAATAGTGACCCTAGGGAAATTTTTCTAACAAACTTGGTAGAGGTCCACTAGACAATGCTACACACTAAATATCTAAGCTCTATAACTTACGGTTTCTGACAAGAAGATTTTTTTAGATTTTCTTATATAACTCTATGTTAAACTAGTGGCCTCTGGGGCAGGGCCATTTTTGACTCAGAGGCCAGGATTTGAACAAACTTGGTAGAGCTCCACTAGACAATGCTACATACCAAATATCTTAACTGTAGGCCTTCTTGTTTCTGACAAGAAGATTTTTTAGTTTTTCTTATATAACTCTATGTAAAACAAGTGACCCCCGGGGAGGGGCCATTTTTGACCCAGAGGCCAGGATTTGAACAAATTTGGTAGAGGTCCACTAGACAATGCTTCACACCAAATATCTAAGCTCTATAACTTACGGTTTCTGACAAGAAGATTTTTTAAGATTTTCCTATATAACTCTATGTAAAACTAGTGGCCCCTGGGGCGGGGTCATTTTGGACCCAGAGGCCAGGATTTGAACAAACTTGGTAGAAGTCCACTAGACAATGCTTCACACCAAATATCTAAGCTCTATAACTTATGGTTTCTGACAAGAAGATTTTTTAAGATTTTCCTATATAACTCTATATAAAACTAGTGGCCCCTGGGGCGGGGCCATTTTTGACCCAGAGGACAGGATTTGAACAAACTTGGTAGAGGTTCACTAGACAATGCTACACACCAAATATCTAAGCTCTATAACTTACGGTTTCTGACAAGAAGATTTTTTAAGATTTTCCTATATAACTTTATGTAAAACTAGTGGCCCCTGGGGCGGGGTCATTTTTGACCCAGAGGCCAGGATTTGAACAAACTTGGTAGAAGTCCACTAGACAATGCTTCACACCAAATATCTAAGCTCTATAACTTATGGTTTCTGACAAGAAGATTTTTTTTAGATTTTCTTATATAACTCTATGTAAAACAAGTGACCCCCGGGGAGGGGCCATTTTTGACCCAGAGGACAGGATTTGAACAAACTTGGTAGAGGTCCACTAGACAATGCTACACACCAAATATCTAAGCTCTATAACTTACGGTTTCTGACAAGAAGATTTTTTAAGATTTTCCTATATAACTCTATGTAAAACAAGAGACCCCCGGGGCGGGGCCATTTTTGACACAGAGGCCATGATTTGAACAAACTTGGTAGAGGTCCACTAGACAATGCTACATACCAAATATCTTAACTCTAGGCCTTGTGGTTTCTGACAAGAAGATTTTCAAGTTTTCCCTATATAACTCTATGTAAAATCAACTGACCCCTGGGGTGGGGTCAGTTTTGTCCCCAGGGACATAATGTGAACAAACTTGGTAGAGGTCCACTAGATGATGCTTCATACCAAATATCAAAGCTCCAGGCCTTGTGGTTTCGGAGAAGAAGATTTTTAAAGATCCAACTTATAAAATCTATTTTTAGCTCCAGTGAACCAGAAATGCAATGGACCAGAACCATTTGAACAATCTTGGTAGAGCTTCACATCCCAGGCAAGTTTCATTAAATTTGCCCCATTGGTTTCAGAGGAGATGTCGTTTGAATGAAAAGTTGACGACGGACGGACGGACGACGGACAAAGACCAATCAGAAAAGCTCACCCTGAGCACTTTGTGCTCAGGTGAGCTAAAAAAGTAAGCAGAACTGTAAAAGACAACATAAGTTCCACTCACATACATTCTTCAAAGAAAGGACAAGACATTTATATCACTTTTTTAGGTACATGTAAACCTTTCTTAATGTCATTCAACAACTGTGCATAAAGGCTACTGAGAGACTGGGGATTCGAGGCATCGCCAAAATTAAATGTTAACTAAGACTACAAATGTATTTGTTTTAGGTTAATTTATTTCTGTATTATTGCTATTTAAGGAATTCAGTTCTGCTCTGAAAATTTAAACTAGTCTAGTGCACAGTAAAATGTAAATAAACCTTGTACTTATATTTCCAAATCAAGACCTTATTCAAACAATAAACTGGCCACACTTTGCATCATATAGAAAAAAAAAAGTTCACGACAACAAAATGAAATAAAAACAAAATTAACAGAAAAGATTTTTCTATAACTAAGTTACAGTTTTTCTAAATCTGAGCATCATTTTTTCTGTGATATACTTATTCTATCATGTTTATGCACCTTCATATACAAGAAGTTTTCATTAATTATTCATCTATTAATGCACTTGTCTTCCTATTGTATAATGTTCTTGTGATTTTGGATACTAGATTTCCAAGTTTCAACAATTTTAACTCCTAAAATTTCACTGCCTTGCTTTTCGATCTCCAAATGAACTGATCCATGTTCTGCAAACCACAGTGGCAGGGTCATCACCAAGAGCAAAGAAGAGAACATCTGCTGGCAATACCATGACAATGTATCTTGCAGTAATAACTCTGCCTTGCTGTCTTCCATACTGACCGCAACTACATGCAGTTCCTCAAATGCAAAGCCTGTTTCACAATTCTAAAAATTATGAAAAAAAAACAACATTTGGTGAACAGGCATAATTACACAATGTTAAGTCAAAATATCAAAAGATGTATTCACTGAAACTTTAATTGGAAATACATGGGCAATCAGTGATCACATGTGTCGCCTGATGATAGCCAAGTAAGCAGTTGCATTGAGAGGTGATTGGACAGATTGTTGGCTAAAACGAGATTTTTATTCAAGGGCCATAACTCAGCCAAAAATCATTTAACCGAAAAACCTGTTAAACAAGCCCAAGTACTTGAGGTACCGATCAATCCTGTAACATTGCATTCAAATTGCTTCAGTAGTATAAGAGAAGAAGTCCAGACAAAGTTTAAAAATAAAAATCATTAAAGGGCCATTACTCTGACAAAAAACATTGAATTGGAAAATGCCGAGGATTTGCACAACTTAACTTGGTACTGATCATTCTAGTAAAGTTTGGATGAAATTGCACCAGTACTTTCTGAGGAGTAGTCTAGACAAGTTTGTGACAGATGGACGGACGGACAGACAGACAATGGAGAAGTGATCCCTGCATGTAACGGCTACTTTGTAACATGTCGCAGCTACTGTGAAGCAGGCAACACAAAAATCATTAACGGGCCAAAACACCTTTTAATAATCAAGGGCCATAACTCAGCCAAAAAAAAAATTAAACTTAAAAACCCATTAGATACGCGCAAGTACTTGAGGTACTGATCAGTCCTGTAACATTTCATTCAAACTGCGTTAGTAGTATAAGAGAAGTTTAAAAAAATCATTAAAGGGCCAATCATTAAACTGGAAAATTCCGATGATATGCACAACTAGACTTGGTACTGATCATTCCTGTAAAGTTTGGATGAAATTGCACCTGTAGTTTCTGAGAAGTAATTTTTGTGACGGATGGACAGACTGACAACAGAGAAGTGATACCTATATGTCGTGGCTACTTTGTAGCAGGCGACACAAAAAAATATATAGATCACTGTAATGACACATTAAGAAGGCATTGTAGTAAAATACAAGATAATTGTGGAATTAATTTAGATAGGTAATAATTATAAGTAAAAAATTCTGCATAGAATCGTATTCAAACTTCACAGAAATATTGTTCAAATATATTTTTATTGTAGTTATTATTTTTAGGTTTGTTTTGAATTTAATGCCCATATCACATTCAATAATTTATCTGAGCGGGCAGTTTATCTAACCATCCTTCTTTTATGGCCAGTCTCCATAAGAAACTGCCAACATTAAGGGCCATAAAGTAATAAATGTAACATCATAAGGTATCATACAATGAAACAGACCATAACATTTTGATACCACATCTGAAATTTATCAAACATACCTTAATTGATGTTTGCACAGTTGTGGACAAAGTCTCATTTTCTCACATCACCTTTGTTACTTCCACAAAATCCCAAGTGGCATCACAACATGTTGCATCCCACTAGAGTGTGATCATTGCCTTCCGAGATCCATCTTAATGTGTAACTGTTTTATTGAAACATCTGTTCCTTTGACCTTAAACATTCTCTGGTTGTCTTCCTGCAGGATGAAATAATCAGTAAAAATATCTGAACTACTCACTGGTTCAAACTTGTTCAAACATAATGACCTATATTAGGCAACCTACATGTACTACACATAACTTCCACTAAGGAAGTCTAATTTCATTAATTTTGAGTTTTATGTACATATTAAACAAATTTTCAGCCTCATCTAGCACAGGCAGGTGGTTTATCTGTCAGCCTCATCTAGCACAGGCAGGTGGTTTATCTGTCAGCCTCATCTAGCACAGGCAGGTGGTTTATCTGTCAGACAATGGTCATTTCATAAATGTGCCAAACTCCACTCCTGATCTCTTTGAGAATCTCTAGCCTTTATTTAACATACATGTACAGCAGGGCTCAAACCAACTGCCCTTTTTATTAGTAAAAAAGGTTTACAAGTCAGTGACTCTAACCAACTGACCTGAAGTAAAACCAAGACAAAGGTTTAATGCAAAAGATAAAAAATATTACAATAAAACATCTCTAGCATTTTTTACAGAATGTTTGTTTTTTATTATGATATCTATCAATATAAGGTTGTATGATAACTATGGAATTAGAATAAAGACATGTTAAACATGAGAAATCTTATAAATTTGTTTTGTTTAATCTTACACAACTCACCTCTATAATCATACCCTCCGTACACACAGACCCTTTGTTTAACCATAGGTCAGTGAACTCTAACATGCAGAGTAGGAGCAAGGGAGGGGTACTTCAGTAGAGACATTATCACAGTTAACTCTGTGCTCCTCTGTCGTTATCATATTATTTGTGATAAACACGTTTGTTGCTTGTGTTGCAACAAGGTAGGCTGGTTTGTCATCCCTCTTCAAAATTACCTCCCCCAAAACAACAGTTTCCTCCTTTTGGCTGGTGGTTTACCTGTCAGACCATGATTATTTAAAAAGTCACATAACTGCATAGGTCTCCATCACATGACCGTGCAGTCTATCACTTCCATTAGGGCCCTTGTAGTGAGTGGTTTGTGCAAGTGCCATAACTTGTACTGGCATCCCATACGGTCCACTTCCATTGTTTACTATCTTTAGAATGATGCTCATCTGGAACAAGAGTAAAAATGATAAATAATAGTAATATTCTGTAATTTCATAGTCAATTTGTTCTTTATTAATCTTTGGAGTTCAAATGTTAGGAATATCAGGTTGTTTCAGCTGCACAGTAAGCACATACTTACTGTTACCATAATAAGGATTAACAAAAAAGCCAAATAATACATGGTAAAAGTGGAGTGAAACTGGTGATATGGTGACCACCAACCATGTCACATACCATCACAAGTGTTTACAGTGCTTTATCTTAAAAAGTCAGCCTTGTCAAATCATTTCTCTGTTTAGTTCCTCAATTTCTTTGACCCATTCTTGTAAAGAAAACAATAAGACATTTTGCCCCATTTCTCAATGTCACAAATTTTGAGATAACAATTGATCAACATAATTATACAAAAAACAGAAAACACATGATAATTTCAAAGATGATTTCAATTTAAAAAGCAATAACTTATCCTATGCAGGAAAAAATGCTTCTTTTATGGTAATCAAAATAATAGTAATGAAGAATAATTACAATTTCCTTTATCTTTAATGCCTATATTAAAATAAATGAGCAGACAGAAAGGAAATGTAAACAAAAAATACTTAGAATCTAGTTTAATGTATTTAAGCTATCATTTTCATATATTTCGAGCATTAAATCTTTATCTTGCAAGTTGCTTATTTTTATTATTTGTGTTTCTCAGCATTGACTGATACACATGAAACAAAAGAATGACAATCTTCCTTAAATTGGGTTAAGACACAGTGTTTTGTATGTTAATTTGTTATTTGTTTGCAGCTATGAAAACTAATTTTATGCAACTTCAGAGAAATAAGTAGTTAATAACTATGCTATCAGTCATATGGACAACTGGTACGATAAAAAACCCTAAATGCAGACAGAGTTCTTTGTAGTTTTTTTTGTTCAATGAACACATACTACTTTTGAGCACAGGGACATGGCTCACTGGTCAATGTGCTGTTGTGTCACTGTGCTTTTGAGGGAAGCAAAATTAAAACTCACATGGCGCAACTGACTGAGTTGCAGTTCTCTTCATTCTTTTTCTAAATTAAGAAAATAAAGTTGTTCCCTCTTCTGTTTTTTATTTCAGAATATGCAACTTAACCAACGTAATTGGGCCCACAGTCACTTGAAGTTGGGAACTAGTTCCCATCTCTGTCTCCTGCTGTCATTATTTCTCAAAAAAAAATGTGGCGACAAGTTAATTTTGAGTGTTCTTATTGAATTTCAAGCTTATTCTTTCACTTAGACAAATATTGATGTGTAGAATACACTTGTAATTATCACTTAATTGATAGGCACAACCAACATTTTACAGACCTTTGTTATTATTGAAAAAACCAAGGAAAAACTATTGACAGTTCTGATACTTTCACTTTAACTAGGCTACAATCGGGAATTCCATATTATCATTACGCAGAACTTCACTTCAACTCAATGAACAGTCTAGCGGATAATTCAATGACTAGTTCAAACGTTTTTATGCAGAAAAGGCACAAACCTCATGAAATTTCTCCTCCTTTTCTTACAACATAACTTCCGGAATTCCCATTGTCTAAATTTCGGCGTTTCGATTGGCTGATCTATAAATACTTAATCATGTAAATGTTTTTTGCAAAAATGATGCAATACATGTATGTCAAAACAGTCATGTCGACAATATACATTCAGAACCATGTTGATGGCTCGATATCTCCGTATCTTAAATTTGCAACTGCCAAGATCTTGTTTTTTCTCTGTCATAAAATGTAATTCGCCGAACGATTAAGTTTGAAGCCTACAAAGAAGGTTGACCTACTTTCTAACATCGATGCGTGACATTCAGAATAAGCGCTCAAAGACAAAATTGTTTTCATTTCCTTAAACATATCTGAAAATAATAATTTGCTTAAAATAATTTTAAAAAGACTACTTACAATGCTGTTTTATTTTATTAATTATATCCTCCATCACAATTCGGCTGCACGATCCAAAATGGCCGTAAGCTAAGAAATATAATCTGACATTGCGAAATCAATGCGCGTAATCACTTTGTTTCAGTAAAAAGTGTTCGGTTTTTGGTCTCATTTGAAAATAAAAATGAACACATAATAAAGAACCTTTATCAAAGCTGAACAAAAAGTCCATCATTGATTAACAATTTTCAATTCATTTATGAACAAATGATCGAACTATTTCGAAGCGTAGGATTACTACTTCTCTGAAATCTAATGTGAAATGTCTCGATTTTCCTGAAAATTTGGCAAGCATAGTTATACCTTTGGAGGGCGAAAGTATTCGCCCCCCAAAAACACACGAGTTTCTTAACTATGCTATACTTTGTCCCCTTGCTATATACCGTTCCGTTACCACTGTTGTACACCGTTCACCGGAAATAGCCCTTCAAAACCCCGAAAACGAAAGTACAATCGCCAACGTCGAGTTCAAGTTACAGATAATGTTTCAACTTATTTCTCCATCATAACATAATCGATCTTCCAAACTAAACAAAATTTTGAAGCTCAATATGTCTGGTTTTAGAGCAGTATTTGCTTTTTTTCTGCAAGTTGGGTATTTTATGTGTAATTGGCGATAAATTGTAGCCTAGTTGTTGACTTTTGCGAACAATGGTGACATTTTCCACTAAATCAAGCCCAAAATGCATTTGCTGTATCAGAATTCATCTTAAATTATAAAATATAGACATTCCTCCACCTGTACGAGAGCGACCATTCTCCAGCTATAGCTACTTCTTACAAAATTTGCGAAAAACGGTCATGCCTTGTGTACAGTGTCTAGCAACAAAATAAATTCAAGTGGACGGGGTGTAGTAGTTCAATGTACAGGGTTTAGAAGCATGTGTACGGTGTCTAGTAGCCACATCTTTTGTCAAAGTTAGTCTTTATTATATTAGTTTTATTTGGAAATGCTCTCATTTCGGACTAAAACATGGACAAATTGGAAGAAAAAGGAGAATACTCCGAGTTATTTGGTAAATAATTTATCTTATTAGTTTTCTTAGCCTATCACACAATTGCAGTAGTATGAGAACTACGTTTTATTATCTTATATTTGCACCATCACAAACATAAGCGGAATAGTGTCGGTCTGTATTTATAAGACAGGTCGAAGAGTGGATCGGTGGTCTAGTGGTAGAAGCGCTGCGGACTCGTAATCCATGGGTCGTTATCATCATTATCATCATCAGCAGCAGCATTGTATTTGTTAATTAAATATGATATATACTGCACGCAATCACAAGTTGTGTCACCTGAGTTTAACTGCAACAAATTCCTGTTAAAAATATGCGCAAGCTTTTATAACCAGTTATCTAGTTTTTCCCATAAGATAAAAACCCGTGGTTAACCTTACTAGTCAAGGCAATTTTTTACTAAAGTTTATTATCATACATGTTTGTTTTTAAATGAAGTCTTAAGACCGGTAAAAGGATTTAGACCTGGTAAACTAGTTTATTTAACAATGCACAACTCTACATTATTAAATACTGTTAAATTTGACAGTCTAACCAAGTGCTATCATTGTTGGAATGAAATAAGGTCTATTGAGTTTAATATTTTTCTATAACTTATGATCACGCATCAAAAAGCGGTGTAGGCGGGCGGAAACGACGTACTATCATTAATATTCATCTTTTAATAATGTTTATAATTCAATTAAACACTTTGTATCCTTTGCAAACTAATAAAATGTTTCGCTTAATGCTCCCTGCCTTCTACGACACTAATCGCAGTTCCTTATTCAGCTTCTGTGTATGCGCTGGTACTGAAGTTCATTTGCAATTTGCAGAAAATGGCATTCGTTTACATACTTCACCCCGCACACCCGCAAACAGTTTTCCCTCTACACCCCGTACAGAATCGTGCTAGACACTGTACACAAGGCATGACCGTTTTTCGCAAATTTTGTAAAAAGTAGCTATATAGCTGGTGAATGGCCGATCTCATACAGGTGGAGGAATGTCTATATTTTAATTCAAGATGGATTCGGATACAGCAAATGCGTTTTGGGCTTGATTTAGTGGAAAATATCACCATTGTTCGCAAAAGTCAACAACTAAGCTACAATTTATCGCCAATTAAACAAAAAATACCCAACTTGCAGAAAAAGCAAACACTGCTAAAAACCTGACATATTTAGCTTCACAATATTGTTAAGTTTGGAGAAATTGATTAAGTTATGATTGAGAAATAAGTTGAAACATTACCTGGGGTGAACTCGACGTTGGCGATTGTACTTTCGTTTTCGGGGTTTTGATGGGCTATTTCCGGTGAACGGTGTACAACAGTGGTTACTCTCCTTGTTCCTTGTTTGATGGAAATAAAAAGTCTCCACCGCACTGCACCAATGAAAGGCAAGACTTAGACAATAATAGTGGGTACGCCTATAATGCAAAGGAAGAGACGCAAATCTTCTCCACTCTTCTCCACTCTTCTTTAGGTCTTTCGCGGCACTTAAATAATCCTTTCATGGAGTTGTCAAAAGCTGAATTTGTGTCAGAATGAGAAACGGCATCTGTACTTTGTAGGGGTGGTATTGGCAATGCCTCCAAAAAGCTAGACAAAGTGAGTGCAACCCTAAGTTACAAGCCTGAATTTTAACAAGCATGCACTAATACTACAAGATGTAGCATCTGGGGAGTGTTAACATAATTTGTACAAGATAAATTAAAACATTTACAAAATACTGATTTTACAAAGGTATCTTTATATAAAAATATGTGTTGCCATGGTGACAATGAAACTCGGGGTTCTAGCAAACTGCTTAAAGCCAACTTGAGCTGCTTATACAGAAAATGAGCTTGCAACTATTACTTGTTCCTTATTTATTTTTTATTTATTTTTTTTTTTTTTAATATTCCTTAGCAACTGATCATGTTAACGTTTCTAATTTTCAGACATCTTTTAGCTCTCTGAGAATCACAGACACCTTTCGTGTTATTGAAAACTAACTGAATGAAGTCAATTAACTGTGGATCCTATCATCTATATTCCTCTTGGATCGAATTAGTGTTCTGAAAAAAAAATTATAAGATAATTGAGAAATTTGCTTTGAAATAATAAAAACAGAACTTTAACAATACTCAGTATTTCAAATTATATTTTTGCATCATCGTCAAGAAAACTGATACAAAATATACTAGATCGGTACTAGACTGAATCTGGTTGTTTAAAAGTCATGCGACCGAGCACAGCATATTTATATACATGTACCTACCTGTCTTCGCCTGTCTTGATGTCTGTCTGACGTTTGGTTATTATGACTAGGCCTTGCTGTGTTACTTTGATCCGTGACGTAAGCAGGCGGAGGAGAAACAGTGACCTGGTATGGCGGAGGTGGAGAATTATATGCAATATTTGACGGCGCTCTCATTGGATATATAAGATTGGATGGTGTTAACGATATACGTGACCTTGCCCGACGCTGTGCCTCCCGTCGGCGGTTGCGTGCACGCTGTACGTCGTCATAATGTACCCCTGGATACGGCTGGTCGACTACTACTTGTGGTGTGGGGAGAGGTGAGCGGCGCGCCCGTCCCGAGCCCCGATACAGTGGGTTGTTTGATTCTGTGTAGTCATCATTATTTTCGAAATCATTGTAATATGATGCTGAAAAACATCAAATGGATAATTCTAATCATAATGACAACATTGCACTGTGTATAAATATATGTGCACGATTTCCGTGTAGGCTTTATATCTAAAATGCTTGTATTCGTTGTTATCTAAAATGCTTGTATTCGTTGTTATGGAAACGCACCTGATAGTTTCTTGTTCTTTTTTTAAGACAGACAGCATTGGTTAATTTAAAGACTATGTGTAAATGTACATGTATATCAATATCTAAGGGAAAGGCACGTTCTGAAAGAGTTCTGTAAGTCTTGTTTGTATACTCCTTATCTGGAAAAGAATGCAGACAAAACACTTTATAAAGTACATCAGGCACATGTCCTCTCACCGTGTTTCTTGGGTCCGAGCCCTGCAACGACCTGATCAGAAACCATGTTCACATGCTTTATTTCAAATACATCGCTGACATTTCGTAAGTGAAAAGCCAAAAATAGAAGAAGGTAGACACCTTATGACGTAAATTACCTGACATGCCTATAAACGTAAGTCCCCAGATACAGCTCCAAATCCATCCAATGAGAAAACACGCGACTAGAAGTAACTGGAGCACCCCAATGCCAAATATAGTACAGCACGAGCCACACTTCTCCCCTAACGTCATATCCTCTGTTCTTGCGCAACAAAACACACATACTGAGGCAGCCATAGAACCTGTCATACAATCATTCTTTTATTCAATTTCTAAAGGTATTTCTTTTAAGAAAGAAAAAGATATACAGCTAAGAGTTATAACAGAGTAGCTTTAATGCTAGCATTTTGTCATTGGCACTGATAAAGCTTTGGAGACGAAAAGTATGAAACAGTGATGTTACGGGAGTACATGAGAGTGAAATGGAAATCTATAGAAACAACTCTGGACGAAAATTATGCAGATGAAATTATTACATTTCCCGAATACATGCAAAATTCACTAACAGCACAACAAATACTTCAAGGGCTTACTTCGAAGCAGTCTGGTTCAAGCCCTATTCTCCCAAAATATCGCACGTGTATATTAACAGGATCACCCCTGCTTTCGAGCAAAAAAGGTTCGAAACCCTAAGTTTCTGTGCTTTTTGATTACAAAACAATGAACTACTTTTTACTGCCAGCGTTAATGTTGTTTTTTTATTTTAAAGAAATGTCCTTTTATACAATGAGAATAGATGAATAAAAGTTTACCAAAGCCGGGTATGATAAAGTTAAGAACACAACACAGTACAGCTATCGGCATCGGTAAGGCAGGAACAATGTAGCGGTCATCTTTGTCTTCTAAATTGTCGTCTGCACAGAAAATAGTTAAGAGACGTATTTTTTTCCATGTTATAATAATATAACATAAAGCATAAAGAAGAAAATGGTGCATACACAAAGGTAGCCTACCAGCTCCGGTTATATTAATTACCGACCGTATTAACAGTAAAGGATGTTTTATTCGTATGAATAAAATAAAATGATCATCACATAGGCCATAAAGTCTCTTTAAAAATGGTAAATGTGGCCTACAAGCTTGTGTTATATCAATTTTAAATCGTCAAGGCTATAGGAGGTCATACCAGTATTACCCGCCAAGAATCCATTAACTTATCATATAAAATGTTTATCAGGACTTGCAAAATTCTCTTTACATGTAGTATGCACAACTAGTATGTCATTTTGTGGACATCCTTATGATTCTTGGCTTATTTTATATGAATAAAGTTCAATATTCACATATTTTAAACTTGCAATATTATATGAGATAAAAATTTATACCGTTGAATATTTAACTGACGAAAGAACTACAGTAATATTACTCTGTTATATGGCAGTGCGAGCACTCATTGGCAAATTAGAAAAGAAATCTAAATAGGAAAATTAAGAATTAAGATAAAACCTTTGACGCTTACGTACAGTTACTACCGCGTGTTCTCGCTGAGGAAACGCCTTGAAATTCTCGGCGTCTATGGACCATTGATTCAGCTGGGAGATCCCTCAGTGTGCCTATTCCCTGTGCTGACCTTTGGCTGAATGCTGTGCTTTGAGAATGTTCGACATTCCTAACTACGTGTTGGATCTGTCCATTCTCTCTTGACAAATGATTGCTAGCAACTATTCTATCGTTTACTTGAAAATTATCTGTCATTTGCTGAACACTCCCTCTGCGGGGAATTGAGGTTCGCCGTACTTCCGAGTGCCGATTCACTCCCCTCTGCACCTCTCGAGAACGCGGGTGCAGATTTTCAGAATCTCTGAGGGATGGTTCCAGTGTCATAGATGGTCTTCTTGGTGCCCGGTTAATATCACTGGAAGCTAACTGGGCGCGTGTAATATTTGTTGCGTCACTGTTGTTCCGGACATATTGTCCTGTTATGTTCTGATTGGCTTGTTCCCCGGGTAGCCGGATGTCTGGGACGTTTCGATTCTCACTGGACATTGCATTCAATCATTAAAACATACTACTCAAAACTTTATCAATTCATATATATTTTCTAAAATTATCAACATATGTGTAGGACTATTCCACGATGTGTTAACTGGTATACATACACGTAATAAACTTCAATTCCACAATAATGAGACTTAAAAATCCTTTCTATGTAACTAAAAGATTCACACTTCATCTTAAATGCACTATTTTAAATCAGTCTCATTTGAAGTTTTCAATCTGTCTGTTTACTTCATACACACAATTATTAATACCGAGAGTTTTACAAAATGAACACCTTAGCCTGTATACATCAATGAATTAACGATTTTATTTGTGAAGTCTCCTTATTCAAATTTGAAAATCACAAGAAAACGCCATTTTTTTTAAATTCATTCAATAAGATATGATTTGAAATCGATCAAAATTCAATTACAAATAACGTGGCACATTTCCGTCATATCCTATACCAAAATAGAAGAAAGTTATAAAAGGAATTCGTTTTGGCCCATAGAGTCTTCAGAAATTCGCCTATTCGAAAAAATACATTGTCCCGGTCGAATTACAAAGAGGGTGTCAAAAGTATTAAAGACAGGATTATTTAGTATTCATACGTGCAACCATATATGCAATCGTTATATTTTTTACGAGTAATTAGACATGCGTCGTTTAAATATTGCCAGATAAAGTGTGCAAAATACACGAGCGTACATCTTTATGAGGTATTACTGTAGTTGATCATAGAACAGAACAGAACAGAACAGAACAAAACACAATTTTATTAGGACTTGCACATAGTACATTGTCTATAATACAAATAAATAATTACTAAATTAGCATGTGATTAAGGCTATGAACAAAGGACAGGAATATTAATACATTTGGAGAGTAGAAGGAAGTATGCGAAACAAAGGGAGAAAATACTTACGAAACATACATTTTGAGTAATCCTAACACTATTGATGAACACAATGCACACTGATTCTTATATTGAAGGATTCATTTATGAATATAACTGAATTGTACAGATCATTTTTGTCATGACTATTGACTAAATCATAGAATTTAAAAACAGATAATCTTACTTAGTAATGATATTTCAAATAAGTTATTCTTTGTGTCCGGTAATTTGGGCAAATACAAACGAAATGATGTATATCTTTATATCATCATACAGTGAAAACTGGCTCCCTTCCTTTGATTGTTCGTTTGTTAGCACCCCTTCCGATTGACTTACATAATGTATACATTTTTATTTTAAGGGTAACAATATTTTACACCTTCAGAAAACGAAAGCAAGAAAGAACAAAATTGTTTCCAAATTTGCCATTTTGTCCATGGTCTTGAGAGTCTGATCAAAGAATTTGAATGACCTTTGTTAACCTTCGCATTACATTATCTTATTCTGGTTATCAAACGAATAATTTCATTTTAAGGTTGCTTACCTTTCCTCTGTTAGATTTTCCTGATAGTTTTTTTAAACTTTTGTTAAACTTTTTCATAAATTTTAGTCTATTCTTTTTTACACTCATGTAAATCGTGCTTAATATGCAAAATGCGTGTTTCTATTACAAAAATAAAACATCAAAATGATGTTTTTGTATGAATTATCGAATTTCTGAGACATAATTATATATTTTCGTGGCTTTAATCAGAATTCAAGAACCCTGTTTTAACTGTGCATGTGTGGAGGCGTCTGTGCGCGCAATAATCCCAATAAATTAACCAATGTTAAAACGTACATGTCTCTCGATGACTGATTGTGATTTGCGGTACTAAAGATTATCAGTTCGTCGCCGATAGTTTAATAAAACCCTGGTTCTCTTGAAAACTGTAGCTTAGCAACACACCGTAAAGGTATGTATTTGTGTTTACCTTCGATACCAGTTACCCATACGGTAGATGCCCCCTTCTGAAGTTTGAGTGGAAAGTGGAAGATACAGAACATACACTATCCCAGAGACACTAGCTTCCGGTCCTTTCTATGGTCATGAGCCTTTGGTAGGTCAAGAAGCATTATTTCATTTCAAATTAGCAAGGGTATAAATTACAATTAAAAACCTGTTTTGAATATTAGATACAGCTACACTGAACAAAGAATACCAAATTTTATGCCTCATCAGTTGTGAACGGTCACGATTTACTAAAAACCCTTTACCTTTAATTGTTACACAATTATACATTCAGTAATAGATTGGGAACCCTTGGCAGACTGCCAGACCCCCCAAAATAAAATAAAACTGGGTCCTAGTATAGGACACAGGTTAAAATGAGTGTACGTTACTGAGAAGCAAAAAATAAAAATAATAATAATAATTACTCGTTGAAAATCAAACATTCCAAAGACATTGTCTTTGAACAGTTTAAACTGTTAAGAAGTGAGTGACTGAAAGACTGCAAGTAATAACTAGACACTACCGTGATTATAACACTGCCATTTTCAAGCTGTTCATTCAAGGAGTGGTAGTTAGTTCAGTAGCCTGAAGAGTCTGGATCCTTTCTTGTGCCAGTTACTGAATATCCAGTCTTAAGTTCAAACTGTTATATTTAGTAGTGATCAGTTTTCTTAAAGACTACCAGTTTTACAAAGCTATTTTTGGTAGCCGAGTGACAACACCTGACAGTATGTCAGTCTGAAACTGTTGCATTAATGCTAAGTGTGTCAAACAACTGGAAGATCTAGAAACACTGTCTTCAACTGTTACACACATGCCTTGAAAACCACAGAGCGCGTATTGGAGCGCAAACAAATGCACTTTGCAAATCTACACTTCTTATTGAATATGTACACCAAATTTCAAATCAATAGTCTTAACAATATGTCAAAAGTTTGCATTACAAGAAACCGCATAGCGGACATTGTTGTGCTTGAAAGATGAATCACGCACATAGTTCTACACTTATTGATGAACATGTACACCAAGTTTCAAACCGATAGTCCTTGAAATGTGGATGAAGTTCGCGTCCCAAGATTTTGCTATGAGGGGCTATAAAACCGAAGAGCGGCCATTTTCCTAAATGAAAATTGCGTTACGCACATCTACAGATATTTGAGAACATGCACACCAAATTTTATATTGATAGCACAAGATTTCTGCAATGAACCAACAAACCGACCGACCATAAGATGACTTTTACATACCCCGGCAAACAGTCTAAAACGATTACAAATATAAAGAAGTAGAAGGTTTCCACTGACTAATACCCACCTTAAACTGCCAACCTAAAACAGTAACATTAAGCAGTTGAGTGTCTGTTACAGAAATACTGCCAACCTTAAACAGTAACATTGACCAGTTGAGTGTCTGTTACTGAAATACCGCCAATCTTAAACAGTAATGAAATACTGCCAACCTTAAACAGAAATGAAATACTGCCAACCTTAAACAGTAATAAAATACTGCCAACCTTAAACAGTAATGAAATACCGCCAACCTTAAACAGTAATGAAATACTGCCAACCTTAAACAGTAACATTGACCAGTTGAGTGTCTGTTACTGAAATACTGCCAATCTTAAACAGTAATGAAACCTTAAACAGTAATGAAAAACTGCCAACCTTAAACAATAATGAAATACTGCCAACCTTAAACAGTAATAAAATACTGCCAACCTTAAACAGTAATGAAAAACTGCCAAACTTAAACAATAATGAAATACTGCCAATCTTAAACAGTAATGAAATACTGCCAAACTTAAACAGAAATGAAATACTGCCAACCTTAAACAGTAATGAAATACTGCCTACCTTAAACAGTAATGAAATACTGCCAACCTTAAACAGTTGTGAATTACTGCCAATCTTAAACAGTAACATTCAGCAGTTGAGTGTCTGTTACTGAAATATTGCTAACCTTAAACAGTAATGAAATACTGCCAAACTGAAACAGTAACATAAAGCAGTTGGGTGTCTGTTACTGAAATACTGCCAACCTTAAACAGAAATAAAATACTGCCAACCTTAAACAGTAATGAAATACTGCCAACCTTAAACAGTAACATTCAGCAGTAGAGTGTCTGTTACTGAAATACTGCCAACATTAAACAGTAACATTGAGCATAAGAGTGTCTGTTACTGAAGTACTGCCAACCTTTATCAGAAACAATCAGCAGTAGAGTATCTCTTACTGAAATACTGCCAACCTTAAACAGAAATGAAATACTGCCAACCTTAAACAGTAACATTCAGCAGTTGAGTGTCTGATTCTGAAATATTGCTAACCTTAAACAGTAACATTAAGCAGTTGAGTGTCTGTTACTGAAATACTGCCAACCTTTTATCAGTAACATTAGGCAGTAGAGAGTCTCTTAACGAAATACAGCCAACCTTAAACAGAAATGAAATACTGCCAACCTTTAACAGTAACATTTAGCAGTTGAGTGTCTGATTCTGACATATTGCCAACCTTAAACAGTAACATTAAGCAGTTGAGTGTCTGTTTCTGAAATACTGCCAACCTTAAACAGTAACATTAGGCAGTAGAGTGTTTCCTACTGAAATACTGCCAACCTTAAACAGTTACATTAAGCAGTTGAGTGTCTCTTACAGAAATACTGCCAACCTTAACATTTACATTAAGCAGTTTAGTGTTTGTTACTGAAATATTGCCAACCTTAAACATTTACATTAAGCAGTAGAGTGTTTCTTACTGAAATACTGCCAACCTTAAACAGTTACATTAAGCAGTTGAGTGTCTCTTACAGAAATACTGCCAACCTTAACATTTACATTAAGCAGTTTAGTGTCTGTTGCTGTAACACTGCCAACCTTAAACAGTAACATTAAGCAGTTTAGTGTTTGTTACTGAAATACTGCCAACCTTAAACAGTAACATTAAGCAGTTTAGTGTTTGTTACTGAAATAACGCTTAATCCATTAAGCAGCAGAATGTCTGTTGCTGAAATACTGCCAACCTTAAACAGTAACATTAAACAGTTGAGTGTCTGTTACTGAAGTACTGCCAAGCTTAAACAGTAACATTTAACAGTTGAGTGTCTTTAACTGAAATACTGCCAACCTTACACAGTAACATTAAGCAGTTTAGTGTTTGTTACTAAATAACGCTTAATCCATTAAGCAGCAGAATGTCTGTTGCTGAAATACTGCCTTTCTTTAACAGTAACATTTAGCAGTTGAGTGTCTGTTACTGAAATACTGCCAACATGAAACAGTAACATTAAGCAGTTGAGTGTCTGTTACTGAGATACTGCCAACCTTAAACAGTAACATTAAGCAGTTGAGTGTCTGTTACTGAAATACTGCCAACCTTAAACAGGAACATTAAGCAGTTGAGTGTCTGTTACAGATATACTGCCAACCTTTAACAGCAACATTAACCAGTTGAGTGTCTGTTCCTGAAATACTGCCAACCTTAAACAGCAACATTAAGTAGTTAAGTGTCTGTTGCTGAAATACTGCAAATCTTAAACAGGAACATTAAGCAGCAGAAAGTTTGTTGCTGAAATACTGCCAATCTTAAACAGAAACATTGAAATACTGCCAACCTTTAACAGTAATATGATGTAGCAGAAGTGTCTGTTACTGAAGTACTGCCTTCATTATGTATTCTGCCAGTGTATTAGAAGTCTCTGCCAATCTTAGACAGTAATATTGTGTAATAGAATTGTTTGTTACTTAAATACTGCCAACCTTAAGCAGTAACATTGTGTAGTAGAATTGTATGTTACTGAAGTACTGCCTTCATTGTGTAGACTGCCAACCTTAGATAGTAACACTGTGTAGTAGAATGGTTTGTTCCTGAAATATTGCCAACCTTAAACAGTAACATTGTGTAGCAGTAGTGTCTGCTACTGAAAATACTGCCGAACTTAAACAGTAATACTGAGTGAAGTGTCTGTTACTGAAATACTGCCAACCTTAAACAGTAACAATGTGTAGCAGTAGTGTCTGCTACTGAAAAAAATGCCGACCTTAAACAGTAATACTGAGTTAAGTGTCTGTTACTTAAATACTGCCAACCTTAATCAGTAACATTGTGCAGCAGTAGTGTCTGCTACTGAAATAATGCTAACCTTAATCAGTAATTCTGAGTAGAAGTATCTGTTACTGAAATAATGCCAACCTTAATCAGTAACATTGTGCAGCAGTAGTGTCTGTTACTGAAATACTGCTCACCTTAATCAGTAACATTGTGCAGCAGTAGTGTCTGCTACTGAAATACTGCCAACATTAATCAGTAATATTGTGTAGCAGTAGTGTCTGCTACTGAAATAATGCCAACCTTAATCAGTAATACTGAGTAGAAATGTCTGCAACTATTAGTTGTACTATGTCTTGAAACACAGTCAATACATAAACAGTAATATTTAAAATGTAAATGCCCCCATCCTTTCATTTTGAAGGATTGTAACGGAGTAAATGAAGATATGCCAATGAAGCTATATCTTCTAATAGAACACTTTTGTGTTTTACATTTTAGACATAATTGTAACACATTGTAAAATATTGAGCTTTTATTAATACATTATGTTTGAATTTCACATACACTAAAATACTGCTTTCAGACTAACACTTCCATTGAGAAGACACACATAAAATTAGAAATTATCACAGAGTTTAGCAAAAATGTTTTTGTAAGGTGTTAATATTAAATGTAAATCAGTGTATTAACTACTTTCAAGTGTACACTGTCTGTTCTGAAACTGTCTTTAACAGTCTAGCAGCAATTGTGTTTGCCTTTGTGACCAGTGCAGACCAAGATCAGTCAGCACATCCATGCAGTCTGATCATGGTCTGCACTATTCACCATTCAGTCAGTAAATTTTCAATAAGAAATTCCATAAACAATTAATGGATCCAAATTGTCCAAATTGAAAGATGGACAAGTCCATTTAGGATATTTAGCAGGCTAAGAGTTAAAGGTAAAATAAATGAATAAATTGTGCAGCAAAACCAGATGTGCAACTTCCACGTATCAGTTCCCCATTTCCTGGTAGGGAATGTTGGTTGAACTAGGAGCTGATGCATTAATGGAGACCTGGTCAAGCCCTCTAAGAAACACTGTGCTGTCAAACACTGAGCCTCTTGCATGATACTTAGATGATTCTGCAAATACAGCAACCAAACTTTAGATTTACAATTGCGGCTTAATCAACAAGCCAGAGAAGTAATATAAGCAGAAAGACTTATCACAGAAAGACATTTCAATATTTCTGCTTTACACCGATAATGGTGCTTAGAAAAACTGGAAACACAAGTATTACGTCCTGATCTAACAAAAGAAATCACCAGTTTTATTATAAATAAGGTCACTAACCTGTGATCTGGTTTATATGAAATCAGAATATCTTAAATGTCTGTAATCTTCCTCAATTAAGCAAAGAGGATAAAATAAACCTTCAGTGTAAGCTTCAAAACTTGAAGCTATTTCTTAAAGTATAGTTTTGTCTCAAAACAGTAATATGTCACCATGTCCCTCTGACTCTGAGCCCCAACTGCCTTTCCTCTCTAAGAATTCAATGTTCTATCGTCAACAACACAAACTCTTTGAAAACAACTTTCGATTCATACTAAGAAAACATCTCTGTTTTGAATGTTCTGCATTAAAATCATAAACTATTCAGTCAATTAAATCAAACAAAACATGCTATTAATTACTCATGCTATTAATACTTATACTACGAGAGTATGATCCTACCATCAGCACCAGTCCTAAACTTCTTGTGATAAATCTTCACAACAACAAACACAATGAGGGCCACTAAAGCAAGCAAGCCAATGACCAATGCTGCAATAGCACCACTGCTTAAATGCCTGTCCTCCTCATCTGAACTGAAAACAACAACAAATGAAAATGGCATGTACATATATTTCAAACAAGTCCTGTATTACACGCACTGGAATATGAACATGTGTTCCAAGCAAGTCTTTCATTACACAATGTACTATGACCATTTGAACATATCTTTCTACAAGACAGACATATGAATCTTTAAGTTTTGGTTGACATTTCTCTCATTATGACTCAGAATCTTAAGATTTTTGTCAGTGTCAGTTTGATCTATAAGTTCTTAAATTTGAAAACTTATACATTTTAACTGGAGGTTAGAAGTATCATCTTACTTATTTCCTAGTGATTTTTCTGTCTGTTTGGTTTGAGTGGACTTGTACTCTGTTGTAACTTTAGAAGTCTGATCAGTCACAGCTGAAGAACTTGAACCAGTCACAGGATGTAGTGGTGAACCAGTCATCACTGGTGCTACAGGTGAGTTTTTGGCTGTAGAAACAAAACTCGGAGGAGATTTTAATGTGGTTGTACTGTAAACATGAAAGAAATATGGAAAATCAAGTGACAAACTCTTCTATTTTTCTTAAAGTTTAAACTTGTACATCACTTTATAGTAACAATTCCAAAGTCTGTGGTAAGACTTGAAACCACAAAAGATGTCAAAACTCATGCTATCAATCAAAAGCTTGTTTTCTGATTATTTTTATTGTACATTGCATTCCCTTACAACTTGAACAGAAAGATAAATTTGTTCGAAAGTAGTGAGATTACAATATATGAGTACATAGTTATGTATTATTCTTTAAATGTTTGAATGTTTTTTTTGTTATCTCCTTACCTCATGCTACCCACAGCAGTAGTAGGTATGTGTGGTCCAGAGTTCACACTGTGTGGTGGAGATCCAGTTGTTTTCTTGCTTGTGAATCTTGGCTGGTAAGAGACTGGCCCAGGTTTTGTTGCAGGTTTAGACATTGGACCAACTGGTGCAGATCCTGGAGGTTTTGGAGCACCTGAAGATTCATAGATAAACCTGGTTCCAAGTTTTCTAGGTAAAACTAAGCTAAGTCAGGCTTTTGATAAAAGGTATACAAAATCAAATGGTTTATGGATGGTGACTATAAGTGATTTTTCAGAATGCAAATTTGCAAAAAAGATGAGACAGAAAGTAAGATGAGACAAAAAAATCAAACCTAACCATAACTTACAGTAGCTGATGAAGAATGCCAATCTCAAGGGTTTCCTTTGTTCTAGCACCATCTAGCTTCACCTAGGGCACTTAGATTATTTTTGTCTTTTGATAATTAAATAAAAACATTATCTAAACTTAGACTCATCCATGTCTGCAAGGAAAGCATCTTCATTTTGCAAACCGTGTTAACTTTCAAGCCGAAAATTTCTTACCGCATCTTCCCTACTTAAAAGAATAGGTACATTAGAGTTTAAAATTCACTTTAACATTAATTCACATATACATACCTGTGGAGGAAGGCATTGGTGGCCTGACAGGGGTTGTTGTTGGGAAGAAACGAGATATATTCAACTTCTTCAACTCTTCATCGTTTTTCCAGATACATGTTGGGTAAACACTAGAGCTCAACTTACAATGTGTCAGTCCATTACATATATCTAAGTCTTCACTGAAATGAGCCAGTCCATTACATATATCTAAGTCTTCACTGAAATGAGCCAGTCCATTACATATATCTAAGTCTTCACTGAAATGAGCCAGTCCATTACATATATCTAAGTCTTCACTGAAATGGTTAGTTAATTAACAGATTTGTTTTCATCCTCAAAGAAGCCACTGAGAGCAGTCTTAAAAACAAGATGTACCCTTACATTAACTGGTGATATACTGTCTAAGAGTTTTATTTGCTCATTCTCTATAAAATTAAATTTAACTCAGATAACGTAAGGGTAAACATATCTTTTCAAAATATTTTCCAGTTTTAGAGAGACGGTGTTTGGAATAAAAAATCTGCTGAAAATACTTATGTCCTGACATAAAGAATTCTCAGCAAGGATTAAGAGAAGTAACTTAAAAGTTAAAAACTTAACTACTACTAATACATAACTGTTTATCTACTACAAAACTGCTGTTCTCTAAGTATGTTATACTTACTGCTATATAAGTTAACGTTTTATATATGAAAACAGTTACTTACATTGCTACACATGGTATGAGACATCTTTCAAGATTGTGCATAGGTCCTGGGGAATCTGGTTTGAACTCTGTGCTGTATGTTGGAGGATCTACAACAGAAATAGCAATACATTTACATCCAGTAACTTGATTTTTCAATGCGACCCTTAATGTAAGGAGCACAATAAAACATTGATAAAGCTAGACTATTCCTGAAAGTGACCAAGAAATGTGTCCATGGGACACGGATGCCCTCTTTTTGGTGTGTTTTGAAGAGCATGTGGCTTAAGAAACAAAGGGGAATCAATAATTGTAGTGAAAAAGAATGACAAAAATTCATTGCTTTACTATCTGTTGATCATCTGCTCATTAAGGTTATTAAATGTGGACACATCAACCTCAACAAAAAGATGCATATATAACACCATAGGATATGGATGACATATTCTGCTGTACTGTCACAAAAAATCCTGTACAATTACAGGTGCGTATAAAGTCTAAAATTGCTCTTTTTAGCTTTATCAGGGTCATAACTATGCCGATCTCCAATAAATTTGTGTCAAAATACCCAGGTGCATAAGTTCACATGTTGACAACTTTTCTTAGAACGTTTCATGGCTGTAGCAGTTATATGTTTGGAATTACATGCAACACAAGTCTAAAAAGGCTATTTTTTTACTTAATCAGGGTGGCATAGCTCTGCCGATCTCCAGTAAAATTGTGTCAAAATACCCAGGTGCAAAAGTTCACATACTGACAACTAATCTTTGCAATTTTCATGGCTCTAGCAGTTATATGTTTTGAGTTACACACAACACAAACCGGTCCATGTACGGACATTGTGACAGCCAGATGGACAAGTGAAAATTCCTGTCTGTACGACTATCTACATGTGAAGCTGGCTGCTCATTGCAGTAAGTCTGTAGAGTATACCCTAAGAGATGAATGACAAATGAGGAGATGGACACAAAAGCTTTTCTCTATACCACTAACAGTTTGAAATACCAAGGCCCATAGCTCGGGTAAAACTGAGTGTAGCAAAATCCCTTCTTTTAAGACCATCTACACATCCAGGCTATTAACCTGTGAAAGTCTGAAACAAATCCTCAAAAAGATGCACGAGGAGTTTGACACAAGATTTTCTTCATATCCCTGACAGTAAAAATGAAACAAACAAAGGCTGACTAGGCACAACAAACATTCCTTCTGTTACAAACATGTACACACCTAGGTTGTTCACCTGTGAAAGTTTGAAGCAAATCCGCCACAAGATGAATGAGGAGATTGACACACAAGCTTTGGGGATGGACATACATATGTATGGACAAAAGCAATGGGGGCATAAAGGCATAAATCAATGTCCAAACATAACTTTGCAACACCTTGGCCACACATATATATGACATATACATGTGTTTTACATGTTGCAAGGTTCAGGATGAATGGTCACAAACTGCCTGACCAACAAAATTAAAAGTGACAGTCTGATGACCAAACACTAACACTCTTACACTTGAAATAACATGTATACAGTTCAAACGTTGCTCTGCTAATTAGCAAGAAACCTGAAAATTGTTTTGTATAATTGCTATATTTTTATTATATGGTATTTTTCATTTCTAGTACAGTTCTGAAGAAACTGAGGAGAATTTCCATTGTGCACCATTTTTTTTGTTGTTTTTTTTTTAAAATATTTATACTGTAAATATATGTATGTGTGGTAAACGTACTTGTTCGTTTCTATAGTAGGAAAGAACTTACAGAAGCAAGAAGTTGTAGGAAAGTTCTGTAGGTGTGTATTGAACTGTCCATGGCAAGTATCCAGACTGGTATCACAGTAACACGCACACTGGCACGTGGAAGGAGTCTCGTTTACATGGCAATAGTCACATTGTGGGATGGATAACTGGTATACTGGGTTATACAATCCTGCCTGACAACTTGAGCAGCTCTGTAAACAAGAGTTCAATAATAAGACTTTCTCTGTAAACCAGATATAAAATTACTAAGTGTGCTCTGTAAACTGTAAACCTGAATTACAAGAAAAATCCTTAAGCAAATAAAAAGATATCAAAAATATGATTAATCGAGGTTTCACGCCAGTTTTAACAGCTGTGCTTATATCCCTGCAGTCAGTCCAACTAACAAGTCTTCCTGGGTATCTAACCAAGAAATATTTAAGAGCTACTCTTTTAAAACAAGAGGGCCAATGGCCCTAAAGCGCTCACCTGGGTTCAAAGATGAAAGAAATTTTTATGAATGTAATGATCCTTGGTCTTGAGACGACATTTTTGAAATCGGAACGAAAAGCTGTACACACAGTCCAAATTTCATTGGCGTAGCTTTAAAACAAAAAAGTAGGTCAGTTGGTCAAAAATATAGGTCATGCCATAACGTTTTTGAAATCAGAACAAAAAAATGTACACATGGTCCACATTTCATCGCCATAGCTCAAAAAAAAAAAGTAGGTCAGTAGGTCAAAAATATAGGTCATTCGATGACATTTTTGAAATCTAAACGAAAAACTGTGCACATGGTCCAAATTTCATTGCTGTAGCTAAAAAACAAAAAAGTAGGTCAGTAGGTAAAAAATATAGGTCAAGGAATAATGTTTTTGAAATCATCTTGAAAAAGTGTACAAATGGTCCAAATTTTATTGCCATAGCTAAAAACTTGAAAAATGAGAAAAACTAATGTGCGGGGGGGGGGGGGGGGGGCTGGAGGGGGGGGGGAGTGACCCCCAGGGGAGGGGGGATGACCCCACTGTGGTCACAGTGCATACTACCAAATATCTAAGCTCCAGGCCTTGCAGTTTGTGACAAGAAGATTTTTAAAGTTTTTTGCTATATAACTCTATGTAAAACATGTGACCCTTGGGCGGGGCCAGTTTTGACCCAGAGGCCATGATTTGAACAATCTTGGTAGAGGTCTACTAGACAATGCACAACACCAAATATCTAAGCTCCATGCCTTGTAGTTTCTTACAAGAAGATTTTAAAGTTTTCCCTGTATAACTCTATGTAAATCAAGTATGCCCTGGGCGGGGTCAGTTCTGACCCCAGGGTCATAATTTGAACAATCTTTGTAGAGGTCCACTAGATGATGCCTCATACCAAATATCTAAGCTCCAGGCCTTGCAGTTTCTGACAAGAAGATTTTTAAAGAATTTACTGTATAACTCTATGTAAAATATGTGACCTCTTGGGGGAGCCAATTTTGACCCAGGGGCCATGATTTGAACAATCTTGGTAGAGGTCTACTAGACAATGCTCAACACCAAATATCTAAGCTCCATGCCTTGCGGTTTCTGACAAGAAGATTTTTAAAGTTTTCCCTATATAACTCTATGTAAATCAAGTGACCCCCAGGGCGGGTCCAGTTCTGACTCCAGGGTCATGATTTGAACAATCTTGGTAGAAGTCCACTAGATGATGCCTCATACCAAATATCTAAGCTCCAGGCCTTGTGGTTTCAGACAAGAAGATTTTCAAAGTTTTTCCTTTAAGTTGCCATAGCAACCAGAGTTCTGCATGGAATTGAATTCTTTGAACAACTTTGGAAGAGCTTCATGCAAGGAACATCCCATGCAAGTTTCACTGAATATGGCCCAGTGGTTTCAGAGGAGATGTCGTTTGAATGAAATTGTTGACGCCTCAGGACGCACACCGGACATTGGGGTATGACAAAATCTCACTCTGGCACTTTGTGCCAGGTGAGCTAAAAATGAAATATAATGGCCAAATTAAAAAAAGTACATTTCCAGAAATTTTCTTTTTAGGTTAACTGTAGGACTAAATAGTACAGAGGTAAGAGTGCCTGCTTTTAGTATGGAATGTCCTGGGTTTGAATCCTTGCTGAGGCATGAGGTGTGTCCTTGAGTAGACAGTCAGTTCAAGATTAGTTTTGCAATGAACTGACACCAGTTATGAATGTTACTGTGTCTTTTCTCAAGTCTCGAGAAAATGGCTGTCTTTTGTAGTTTTTTGATAGCAGCATAAATAAGTTTGTACAGCTGCCATTATAATTCAGCTGAATCAAATTAGTATCAATTAAAATAAATCTAGTTAATTTTCTCTTACAGCTAAGTTAAACCTGTTATAGATCACTAACAATCATCTTAATATGTTAATAAGATACCTTCATGGTTTTATGAAAGCCAAGCTTTTTAAAATACTGAACAGAATGAGTCTTTTTACTATGACCTTGACCTTTGGGCAAGTCTACCAATTATCTTCCTTGGTATCTTTTAATGGACTCTTAGCATAAAATAATGTAGGACAGAACAATTAGCAACTAAGAATCAAGACAATGTGAGGGCTTGTACCAGAAATTATTTATTGGTCAGGATATGTGCGATCAGTAAACTAAGTAACCCCTGTCTTGCAACATAGGTTGGGTCCAAGACCCATTTTTAGAAGAGGGCTAATGATTGATGTAATGCTGGCCATTCAACCCCATCCTTAGAAAAAGGTCAGAGCAAGACCCATAACCATTCCATTGGTACAACTAGGAGTCTTGCACTAAAAAGTCTTTAGGTAATGTGACTCAAACTTGTGACTTTTATTTCAATAACATATTGAAAGATTACTAGTATTGGTCAGTGACAGATTATTGGTCAGTACCACTGTAGCCCTCAGATTAATTATCATGCTAAATATCTTAAATGGACTTTTTCATCTTTCAGTTTGGACAGATCCATTGTTTATAGGGGTTCTTCTTGAAAATTTACTGACCGATCAGTGAATAGTGCAGACCAGGGTCAGACTGCACAGATGTGCAGGCTGATCTTGGTCTGCATTAGTCACAAAGGCAGTGTCAGTTGCTTCCAGCAGGGTAAGGGTTAAATAAATACCTACTAAATGAAACATTATGTTTGAACTTTTGATTTCTGAAAAGAGTCTGAATATTTTTTAAATTTTATGAAGTTTATCAGAGTCCCTTTGAAAAAGGTCTGTCAATGCGTAATAAAATAGCTGGATACCCATTTGACGGACCAAATATTGGTTACAATTTTCAATATTACTAGGAAAAACAGGCGCACCACTGGGCGGAGCATTATATGCCCGAAGGGTGTTTTATCTAAGTATGATGTGTTTGTGATATTAGGGAGGAAACCTGGGCTTTGGAATAAAACAATTTGCTTTAAATTTTGAATTTTTTATTTTGATTTATAATATTTTGATTTTTAACATTTTATAATTCTAATTTTAGAGTTTTACAGATCTTTATCATATCTGAATTTTAGGTTTTATAATTTGTGCAAATGTCAGTCTTTCAGAAGTTATGATGTTCATGCTGTGATGCATGGATATCAAGTTATAGTGCAGAAATATTGATTTTTTAGTTGATTGTCACCTTGTCCCTATATGTACCTATCCCAAACAGTATACATGTAGGGGTCATGTAATCAATGATGGCAATCATCCTAAGAAGTTTGGTCTGTATGGGAAGTAATTGCTGAATTATACAGCAGAAATCCTTTTCAGTGTTTAGGTCATTGTGACCTTGATATCTGGCTTCAATATCATGATTGCACACACTGAGTGGATGACCCATATACATTTTGGGGTCAGTATGTCAAAGGTCAAAATCACAGAGACCTAAATGTTTAGAATCATTTACACTCTGTAACTCGACAACCATTTGTCATAGAAACTTCAAAATTCAAATAATGGTTGCACACATTGAAAGAATGACCCCTATTGATTTTGGGTTCAGTAGATCAAAGGTCAAGGTCACAATGAACTAAGCACTGAAAACTATTTCTGCTGTATAACTTTGAAACCATTTGTCAGACAGAATTCAAAATTCATATGATGATTGATTACAATGAGAAAATGACCCCTGTACGTCTTAGGATCAGTAGGTCTTTATAACAAATGATTGTCAAGTTACAAGGAAATGGTTTTCAATGTTAAGGTCACTGTGAAATTGACCTTTGAGCTATTGACTCCAAAATCAATAGGGATCATCCACTCAATGTGGGCAATAATCATATGAAGTTAAAAGACTGTAGGCCAAAGAGTTACTCAAGATTTCCTCCGGAAACCAAATTGCTAACAGACGGATACCCATAACATAATATGCCCCTTCGGGCATATATAAAAAAAAATGGTACAACTCTCTATAACAAAGACTGAAGCATCAAGTTTACCTATTGTATTTTGAATATTTTAAGGACACACTGACATTTAGACATGATTCATTCAGTATCTTCTGTTTTATATGAAAATAAAGCAAACGGAATGCTATGAATTTTAGGGTGTACCTCTTTAAATCAAAGAATTCCATGGCACATAATAACCAGGTATCTGTGTTTTGTGCAGTACAAAGAGAGTTTTGGCATTTTGCAATGAAATATGTATTTGTTTAAGGCAAAAGACCAAAACAGCAAATTAAAATTCACTTAATTTTAGCTTCCTTAATATTTCAACGCTGACCTCTGTGTTGTTTTGAAACATAGAGTTTCAAAATTTGCCTTGGAAGTTTGACCAAGCTAATATTGGAAAGGCTAAGTAAACAAGGGGGCCATTGGCCCCAAAGCACTCACCTGAGGACAGACTGTTATTTGTGTGGAAGCTATCATTATTTCTTGTAAATCTAAGCTCTAGCCTTTAAAGCTTCAAAGGATAATTTTCTTATAAGGTTTTTCTATATGCAAATAATAAATATCTATGACCCCATGGCAGGCCCAATTTTTACCCCAGATATAATTTGTATAAACTTGGAACAGGTCCACTAGACAATATTTCATGCCAAATAATTAAGCTTAAGGCTTTATAATTTCAGAGGAGATTTTTTTTTTCTGGAAAACCTAACCCCAGGGGGCGGGGCCAATATTGGCACTAGGGGCATAATTTGAACAACTTTCGTAGAGGACCTAAAGATGATATCATATAACAAATATCAAATCTCTAGCCTTTGTCATTTCAGAGGAGAAGATTTTTAAAGTTTTTACTAGGGATGGCAACGAGTAACCGGTTAACCGAGTACTCGATCGAACGTCCGAATATCGGTTAAAAAAATTGATATTCGATTACTCGGAAAAAAATATATAATTTCTATTTTTTGCGATTTAGAAAGATTTGTGTATCCAATAAGATTAGAAATTCGGAGAAGTACATGTATCTTCATAAACACCTATTAAATGCAATCAGAACATTCTTGCAGAGGTGCAAAAATGATATCGTAAATTTAACCAGGCGATCAACAGTTTGACACGCGCATGGGATTGAACACATATGTCTCTTCTTATAATATTTAATTACCTTTAATTGTGTAACAGTTTGTAGCCGAAACTTGTTTTAAGATAACTGTTTTGAAAACAGCAAAGGGCCGAATTGCTATTATGAATGTTAGATTAAAGGTAGTAATTAGACCCGACTAAACGTTTGTTTTTCTTAACTCAATAAAGGAGATTAACACCCTTTTCTTCTTTATATATATAAATCCAGAAATATCAGTAATGTTTTATAAATAGTCCGCCCGCTTAGCTCAATAGGTAGAGCACTGGGTTAGTAATCCATCGGTCGTTGGTTCGACCCCTGGGCAGGGCAAAATTTCTCCGTGACAATTGTTCTCAGACATTGTGTCTTATGTTCATTTGTCTCTCACCGCTGATTCAGAGTAAATCATGTGGGAACAGTAGTCAGTCACTTGCGGAGAAATTGGCAAATACTGGTTAGATATCCAGGAAAACCGGTTAGGTGGACTGACCGCCGAGATATAACATATGTTGAAATCGGCGTTAAACCCCAAAAACAAACAACTAACATTTTATATCTTGATAAAGTTTTTGCTTAGAATAAGATATTAAAATTTCCATAGTGTCAAAATGCCGCCTGCAGACGGTGTTGATATTGTGTGATAAAACTTTGAAGATCATTGGAAATCATCCGAGTAACCGAGTACTCGATCGGAAAAAAGACCGAGTACTCGAGTATTGATTTTGGTATTCGTTGCCATCCCTAGTTTTTACTATATATATATATAAGGAAAACCTGAACCCCTGGGGCGGGGCCAATTTTGGCACTAGGGGCATAATTTGAACAACTTTCATTGAGGACCTACAGATGATGTCATATACCAAATATCAAAGCTCTAGCCTTTGTCATTTCAGAGGAGAAGATATTTTTAGTTTTTACTATACACATATAAGGAAAACCTATGACCCCCAGGGGCGGGGCCAATTTTGAGACTAGGGGCATAATTTGAACAACTTTGGTAGAGGACCTATAGATGATATCATATACCAATCAAATCTATAGCCTTTGTCATTTCAGAGGAGAAGATTTTTTAAGTTTTTACTATATACATGTATAAGGAAAACCTATGATCCCATGGGGTGGGGCCAATTTTGGCACTAGGGGCATAATTTGAACAACTTTCATAGAGGACCTATAGATGATGTCATATACAAAATATCAAAGTTCTTGGCCTTGCACTTTCTGACAAGAAGATCTTTTTAATTTGCATTTTTGAAACTTCTTTTTTGGCCCTGTGACCTACTTATGCAACAGACCAAAACCATTTGAACAACTTTGAAAGGGGACCACCCAAGGATCATTCCTGTGTAGTTTGGTTAATGTGCAGTCATTGGTTTCAGAGGAGATGTTGTTTTTATGAAATTGTTGGCGACGGACAGCGCACGAGGACGCACACCAGGCACAGGGGGATCACAAAAGCTCACCATTAGCACGTTGTGCTCAGGTGAGCTAACAATACAGTATTGAGTCATATTTTGTTAGATTCAAAATTCTCCAAAAAAGGGAGATAATTTTTTGTAGTTGAAGGACAGTGAATGGCAAGTGATAGATCATAGTTGATCTATTAAATGTATTGAAGGATTTCAAAAAGGTGACAAAGAACATGTCAACTGGAAGTGATACTTCATCCTTCGAGATATATCCTAGTGTGTGGACTGCTTTGCAGTGGTGTTCAGGTCAACAGTAATAAAAGTGTGGGACACCATTAATTAATATGGGTGTTATGCTTATTCTGTTTACAAATTTTCTTATATTTGTTTTCTCTGTATCATAATATTTTAATCAAGAAACTCTCTCTTTGAATTTATTTATTGTTGGTACCCGTTGGCCATATGACTGATGCCCATTGAAGAGATTAGTGATTTTATGTTGTGGTGGATAGTGCAAGATACAGAAAGCATCTCAGTCCAGAGACACCCCTAGTTCTTTTGCATTCTCAGTGTAAAGCACTGATACATGGGACCTTGGTTTAACATCTCATCCAAAAGACAATTAGTAATGTTAGTGGAGGAGTGGGGCATCCATCCAAGAACCAGTAGGTTACTAGTCCAGTGCATTACCACTGGACCACTAATCCACTCTTAATCAAGAAACTTTTAGTTACAATCACATATTTAGGATTAGGAAGTACTGGTGTTAAAATGTATTTTAGTTGAGAAGGCTGCATAATCATTCCATCTGTCATAAATTACATAACTGCACCTTAAAGTCTCAAACACCTATTGCTAGTATGTATTCCACCATTTGACCTTACAAACCAAAGCCAGACACCTTTGTCAAATACAAATGATAATCAAATTTTAATTATGTTAACAATCTTCAAACGTATAAATGTGATTGACAATTTTCCTTTGGCACATTCTCTTCCTTCTCAATTTGGTTGCTTTCAATCCTTCTGGCACATTCTTTGTTTATTGTTTTAACTATATCCTGATTGGTTAGTATGTTACATTAACTTTACCTTGTAGCTGGTGTCATCACAGTTCAGTTCCTTCCTGTTTCCAAGGACCAGTACAAAAAGGTTAGTGTCCTTGACTTTCTGAAGCCAAAACTGCTGACAGGGGTCAGTACTGTTCAAGGTCATATCTCCTGTCAAAGTGAAAGTCACTTTATGGAATCCATCTGAAAACCCTGTGCACCACTCTTGCTGAAATATGTATAACAAAAGCTCAAAATAACCACAAAAATCTTAGAGTTTATGACAATCAGTACAAAACAAAGAAGATGCTCAAAAAAAAAAATCAAAACGCTGAAAGAACAGGGATTTATGCAGTGACCCAAAGTGGGATACAGTGATGCCATTTTTGTTTATGGAAATATTCATCATTCTACTAAGATAAGCCAGTTTAGTTTTTTATCTGTATTTTTTAATGAATAAAAAGGGTTCATTATCGAGATGGTGATGACAAATATTTTTCTTTAATTTCTTATTGCTAAATTACAACATGTCTGATATTTCAAAGATATATTTGAAAGGTACTGTGTGCTGCATGCTCTTAAAAAGCATTAAAAATAAAAGACATGTATTAACACTTAACACTTTTCCTTTTGATAATTAAATAATCAAAAAACCCCAAAAAATGGGGAATTTACTAAATATAGCACATGATCAACCTAAATAAAGTAAGTCATCATAGATCTAAATCGTGCTCTTTCTTTTGCTTTTTTGAAATGAAACTGTTTAGAAAACTTAAAATGTCCCCCTTTACTGATTTAATGTCTTGTAATTTTAAGACTTTTGTAAACATATTTTTATTGATGAAAATGCCTTAAATTCAAGGTGAGTGACCTTGACCTTTTACCTACTGACCCCAAAAATAGGGGTCTTCTACTTAATAAGAGCAACCACCCAATGTGGGCCAAATGGTACTTGAGTTTTTGGACGGACAAGGTCTGGTCTACAGGCAGACACACACATGGACTAATCGACTGACTTGTGTAAAGCAATATACCCCCACTTGTTCAAAGGGGGGCATGAATATATACAAATACTTTGGCCAGTACTGAAAAGCAAATGAGTTACCCTGGGTTGTCCAGTTATTGATATTCAAGATAACAAGGATTAACTGTATGACAGAGAGATTATAGTGTAAAAATTCTGTAATGCTGAAATTATCAGCTGTAAAGATTGAGCCATTTTTAGTAAGAGAAATTATGTGCTATGCTACTGGCCACTGCTGGAAAGACTGTGCAAGTGTCTTAAGATATCTTGAAGGGAAGATCACAGCTTAAAGGTTGCTGTTTATCATAAATTTTGGTCAGAGTAAGAACACATTTCATAATAAGTTTTTCTGTTTACAGATGCTAGTAAACTGGTGGTTATGAAAAAGTTTTATATTGGCAGCTGCAGAAAGGCTTCTGCAATGAAATACACTGAATGCCCTTCAAGGTAAAGGTAAAAAAAAATGCATGAGTCATTCATGGTCATGTAATATAAACTGTGATAATTAATCTGTTTCAATTTTGAGGAAAAACAGGTTCAGCAAAGTGCTCTGAACTTGATAATGAGATCTAGCAGAAAGGTTTGCCTTCCAACACATACCTGGAAAAATAATCAGCAACTGAGCAAACTTCGATAGAACACTTCTGTTTTTGAAAACAAAAAGGTGGGCCCTAAAGTACTCACATGAATTCAACTGCTAAGGAAGACATGTGCCATGTAACATTTATCATCAAAATAAAGAGAAAAGAACTAAACAATGGGCAACATTTGAGCAATATTGGTAGATGACCACTAACCAATGCTGCAAATCTATTTTCAGAAGTTTCAGCTTTATCTTAAAGATTTTCCTACTTTAAACATTGCTATATAAAACATGTGACAACTCAGGAAAGCAGCAGTTTTCACTTGAGTGACATAATTTTAACAAACTTGATGCAGTACCACTAAATAATGTTACACACCAAATTTCAAAGTCTGGGTTTTGTGGACTTCTTCTACCAGTAGTTTTCAAGTAAAGCTCTGGACAAGGAAAACCACAAAGGGCAATTACTGTGCAAATAATGAAGATAGAGATATAGCTCTAGTATATAGCTCTTCCTGTCATTGTGCTTGATCATTGTATGAAGTCACATTGTATTCCAACCAGTAGTTTACAATTTATGCTCCTGAAAAGGAAAACCAACAAAGGGCAATAACTGTGCAAATAATGAAGATAGAGATATAGGTCTTGTTCACTGCACTTCCTCTCATTGTGCTTGACCATTGTATCAAGTTACATTGAATTCCAACCAGTAGTTTTCAAGTAATGCTCTGGACAAGGAAAACCAACAAAGGGCAATAACTGTGCAAATAATGAAGATAGAGATATAGGTCTTGAACAATGCACTTCCTCTCATTGTGCTTGACCATTGTATGAAGTTGCACTGAATTCCAACGATAACTTTTCAAGTTATGCTCTGGACAAGGAAAACCAACAAAGGGCAATAACTGTGCAAATAGTGAAGACGGAGTTATAGCTCTAGTACATTGCTCTTCCTGTCATTGTGCTTGATCATTGTATGAAGTTGCACTGAATTCCAACCTGTAGTTTACAAGTTATGCTCCGGACAAGGAAAACCAACAAAGAGCAATAACTGTGCAAATAATGAAGACAGAGATATAGCTCTTGTATACTGCACTCATTATAACTGAACACTGTATGAAGTCGCACTGAATTCCAACGATTAGTTTTCAAGTTATGCTCCGGACAAGGAAAACCAACAAAGAGCAATAACTGTGCAAATAATGAAGATAGAGATATAGCTCTAGTGCACTGCTCTTCAGGTCATTGTGCTTGACCATTGTATGAAGTTGCATTGAATTCCAACCAGTAGTTTACAAATTATGCCCCGGACAAGGAAAACCAACAAAGGCCAATAACTCTGCAAATGGTGAAGATGGAGTTATGACTCTTAAATACTGCACTTCCTCTCATTGTGCTTGACCATTGTTTGAAGTTGCATTGAATTCAAACTATTAGTTTTCAAGTTATGCTCCGGAAAAGGAAATATAATCTCCAAAGTTTTTGAGATGTTTACTGTTCGAAAGCTTAGAAACCACAAAAGTCTCAAAAAAATGACTAAGTCTTAAATTGTAATATTGTAACATAAACAGAATATGGCATCTGTGACTTAAGAATTTGACAGTTTTTACTGGACAATCAGTATGACTTGGATTTAAGAAGTTTCAAGGAAATAGCTATTGAAGTTAGGAAATAGATATTTAAGTTAATTCCTTACAATAAAGCAATACAAAGAAGGTGATAAAACCTACTTATGGAAATCTATTAAGTTAACATTATATGCCAAATGGCTTGAGAAATTGATAAAGTATTTAAGTAACTTAGGTAAGAAATATTTTTCTAACCTAAATTTTGAATAAACATTTTAATTTTTTCTTACAAAACCAATTATGAAATCTACTGAAATATTCTTATTTTGTAATAATAAAATATAAGTGAAGGGAATACTTTGTCACAGTGACCTTAACCTTTCAGTTACACGGCTTGGAGTTGAATGCGATACATGGTCTCAATGTGTTTAACATTTGTGTCAACTTATTTCAAAATTCCTTCATGCATGACAATTAGAACATTAAGTGAGGCAACAAATTGATTCCTGTATACCCACCCAAATTTCTTTTGAGGGTATAAAAAAGGGAGACTTTTAATAAACATGGCCAGGTAGTGATGTGACTTTTAAACACTGCACTTTCCACAACTTCATCTCTCTATTGTTTTGAATATCAAGCATGTATGTTGAACAGTTTTTAAGTAATTCTCAGAATAAGCATCATTAAAACAACAGCTGGTTCTTATGCACTGCACTTCTACTCAATAAGATTTATCTACCTACAAAGTTTCCTGTTGATACTTCATATAGTTTCAGAGTTTTCAGAGATGTACAGACACATGGACGGACAAAGCGGCGACTATATGCTCTCCCTTTGGGGAGCATAATAATAAAAGGTGTTTCAGAAACTGAGCAAGGAACAGTTATATTTCTTTGATAATGCACTTCCTCTATTTGCCCTTTAAAGTTTCTTGTGCACTACACTCACTCTCAATGTCCTATATCATCTCATGAATTTAAAAGTAAATCCCTTAACTGGTTTTTGAATTATACTGTGGAAGAAATCCAACAAGCATTAAAAAACTGTAATAAAGGGAGATAACTGGAAAAATGGGGCAAGGCTGAGTTACAATTATTCAACACTGAACTTCATGTATACACTCTTTATCAATATCTTAGATATCAAATAAATGGACAAGCATTATAACATATTAACAAAATTTACAAAGGGAAATAACACAAAAATTTATCTTTATTTCAGCTGGCAAAACATGATGGGGATCAAAATATAAGGCATCCTAAAACAGCAGTGTAATTGCCCGAGGCAATATTCTTCACTGGCAATACATGTGGAATAGCTTTATCAGGCTACTTGGGATGAAATTACAGACAAGTGAAAGAAACATCAGTGCCAGTATTTAAGCGCTAATAGTATTTTAAGTGCATCAGGTTTTTAGATTTTGAAATTTAAGCACTTGGTGAAAGCCCCTGGGGAAATCCCTGATAGAACAATTATAAAGGTTTTTCCTCTATATTTCTGTGTAACATTTGATCCCTTAGTCAGGCCAAAAGTGACTTGAAGAACATAATGTAAACAAATTTGGTAGTGGTTCACAAGACAATGCTTCATACCAACTTTCAGAACTCTGTGCAATGTGGTTTCATGCAATAAAATTTTTAAGTTTTTCAGTATTTTTGCCTTAGCAACCAGAGTTCTGCATTGAATTGACTTCTTTGAACATCATTGGTAGAGTGTCATGCAAGGAACATTCCTACCTTTTTTTTTCACATCTGACCTTGTGGTTCAGGAGGAGAACTCTAAGTAAAATACTGATGACAGATGGCTGACACACAGCATTCATAAAAATTCAAGCTCAGGTGAGCTGAAGCATGGAGTCTCTTTACCTCAGACATCACTTTTGTGGAATTTTCTAAACAGTTACAAATCTGGGAAGACTCTGAACTCAAAGGAGACTGACTGCATACACATAGATTCTTTAATGAGCTCTGACATGTATAGGCTTTACTTTTAACCTTGTTAACCTGTTTATACCTTGAGTTTTCCACTGGCCACCATCTTAGCTGATATCCATGGGTACAAACTTGACAAATGTTTGTCTTCATCAGGTGTCAGAGAATCAAGGAGATTCCTGTAACAAACATTTAGAATAAAACATCTACTTACAAATATAATGAAAACTTGTTTCAAGAAGAACTTTCACACCATGATACTCGGGTTATTAATTTAAACATTTACAATGCTGGAAATAGCTTTTTGCAAAAACAATGCCTACTGTTACTAACTTTAACAACAGGGCCATGATTGTCCTATATTGCTCCCCTCAGTATCACAGGTTTCAACATCAAGGTCATAAAGAAATCAAGCTAAGTTCACCAAATGCTGAAGTTGAAATCTACATGCAAAACTGTACATCTTGTCACAATTTGATACACACAGCATCAAAACATAGTACGTAGTTCAGTAGGTTAAGGTTGGCTAAGGTCAAAGTTGAAACCTGCTTGCAAAATTATAAAATCATGGTTCAAATTTCAATGCTGTAGCTGCAAAGACAAGAAAGTAGCACAGAAGGTCAGGTTGAAAGTTAAGGCCACTCGACACAAGGTCAAGAACAAAGTTAATTATATGGACACGAAAATTCATTCAAAATTACTAAATTTCACACAGTAGGAAGTAGGTCAGTTGGTCAAGGTTAATATTGACTTGGTTAAAGTTGAAATTTGCAAATTAAATTATTAATATCGATCAAATGTCCATGCTAAAGCTGCAAAAGCAATTAAGGTCAGTGGGTCAAGATCAACATTGAGTTTACTTACAGGTGAAGGACAAAGTTCAATATCTGGACATGAAGATTTCTTCAAAATCATAAAATTTCAGTGAAACCGCAAAAAAAGAACAGGAAGAAGGTCCGTAAGTGAAGGTCAACCAAGGTCAAAATTAAAATTTAAGTAAAGTTAAAATTTCCATGTTGTAGCTGCAAAATCTAGAAAGTGGGCCAGTAGGTCAAGATAACAGTCCAGATCATATAAAGGTCAAGGATGAAGATAAATAAATGAACATGAATATTTAGTGGATTTTTAATTTTTCTGTAAAAGTATATATGAAACTTCTAGATTTTTTGTCTTCCCTATATTAACCTAGGTAAAATCAAATGAATCCTGGGGAGAGGCCACTAATTACCTATTTGAAAAATCTTGGTAGATTATCTTTATATGATACTCCAAGTAAAATATTTAAGGTTTAGTCCCTGTGGTTTCAGAAAAGAAGATTTTTGAAGTCTTCCCTATATTAGCCTATGAGAAATCTAAAAAATCCCAGGATGGGGCTGTTTCTTACACCAGAGGAATAACATGAACAATCTTGGTACAGGACATCTAGGTGAACCTTGAAGCCCTACACCTAGTGGTTAAAGACAAATTTCAAAATATTTTTTTTTCTTTAACTTATGTAATGGGCAAGGCAATTAATGACCCAAGTAGATGACTTTTAGTTGAATCTCCAGGCCAAATATCTAACCCTAGACCTAGTGGTTAAAGACAAAAGATTTTTGAAGTCCTCTTTGTAAGTCTATGTAAAATCATGTGACCCTTGGGGCAGGGCCAATTTTGACCCTGGAGCCATCGTTTGAACAAATGTTACAGAGGTCCATTAAGGCCTGTTACACTCAAAATATCTTTACTCTAGACCTTGTGGTTTTTGACAGGAAGATTTTTTAAAGTATTTCTTATAAATGTCTATATAAAATCAAGTGACCCCTTGAATAAAGCTAATTTTGAACAAGGGGACATGATCTGAACAAACTTGATAGTCTATTAAACAACAATACATACCAAATATCAAGCTCTAGGCCTTACAGTTTTTTGAGAAGAAGTTTATTTTTTTCATTTTTAAAATCTATTTCTCTGCTCCTGTGACCCAGATTTTAGAAAGACTGGTCCCATTTGAACAACTTTGAAAGAGCTCATGCAAGGAACATCCAGGCAATTTTCCCTTATGCTATTGGAGGTTATACCAAATTCATAAATGACTGTAAAAGTTACAGATCAGACGGAACAACCAGTATCACTACTCAAAATAGCATCTCATACTACCAATGTTTTTGCACCTGCTATGACCTTCAACTTCAGAGAACAGACCAGGTTTTGTTGGTGACAAACCCTTGAGCTATAGGGAAACTATTTTAAAGTGATATAGAAATTCATGTATGAATTTCAAAGTTATCAATCAGACAAAGACATTGATAGACAGACAGACAGACAGACTGATAAACAGACACAAACCTATGTTTCTTTCTTGCTTCTTTGCCAATCTTAAATTCTACAATATTTGAACAATATATGACATTCACACAAGAAGTCCTAACATAGACCACAAAGCTCAACTGGAATAATATCATGCTGGGATTACAGCAAGGTTGTTCTATCAAATATCAAAGAGAAACTAGAACTGTGTCCATAGGACACGGATGCCCCCACTATGCATAAGTGCTCATAAACAAGAGCATGTATATCCTGTATGTAAGATTTTTTCTGTACATATACCTAAAATGATCTACAGGTAACCTTATGTACATGTTAAATTAAATTACAAATGTAAAATTTATATGTTCAATTATTTATATGGTATATAGTGAAAAAATCAACAAAGGGCCATATTTCTGTTAAATATGGTCACAGCAAAAATTCCTTCCTTTACTACCATCAACACATTTAAGCTGTTCATCCCTGGAAGTTTAAGCAAAATCTGCCATCCGGTTTAAGAGGAGTTGTGTTCACAAAATTTCAATATGGTATATAGTGAAAAAATCAACAAAGGGCCATAATTCTGTTAAATTTGGTCGCAACAAAAATTCCTTCCTGTACTTCCATCTACACATTAAGGTTGTTCATCCCTGGAAGTTTAAGCAAAATCTGCCATCCTGTTTAAGAGGAGTTGCGTTCACAAAATTTCTATATGGTATATAGTGAAAAAATCAACAAAGGGCCATAATTCTGTTAAATTTGGTTGCGGCAAAAATTCCTTCCTTTACTTCCATCTACACATTAAGGTTGTTCATCCCTGGAAGTTTAAGCAAAATCTGCCATCCTGTTTAAGAGGAGTTGCGTTCACAAAATTTCTATATGGTATATAGTGAAAAAATCAACAAAGGGCCATAATTCTGTTAAATTTGGACGCAGCGAAAATTCCTTCCTTTACTACCATCTACACATTGAGGTTGTTCATCCCTGGAAGTTTAAGCAAAATCTGCCATCCGGTTTAAGAGGAGTTGCGTTCACAAGATTTCGGGACGTACGGACGGACGGATGGACGGACGGACAAGTGCAAGGCTATATGCACCCCACTTTGTGGGCGCATTAAAAGACCAGGTGATTTCCAGAATTAAAACTAGAACTGTGTCCATAGGACACGGATGCCCCCACTATGCATAAGTGCTCATAAACAAGAGCATGTATATCCTGTATGTAAGATTTTTTCTGTACATATACCTAAAATGATCTACAGGTAACCTTATGTACATGTTAAATTAAATTACAAATGTAAAATTTATATGTTCAATTATTTATATGGCATATAGTGAAAAAATCAACAAAGGGCCATATTTCTGTTAAATATGGTCACAGCAAAAATTCCTTCCTTTACTACCATCTACACATTAAAGCTGTTCATCCCTGGAAGTTTAAGCAAAATCTGCCATCCGGTTTAAGAGGAGTTGTGTTCACAAAATTTCAATATGGTATATAGTGAAAAAATCAACAAAGGGCCATAATTCTGTTAAATTTGGTCGCAGCAAAAATACCTTCCTTTACTTCCATCTACACATTAAGGTTGTTCATCCCTGGAAGTTTAAGCAAAATCTGCCATCCGGTTTAAGAGGAGTTGCGTTCACAAAATTTCTATATGGTATATAGTGAAAAAATCAACAAAGGGCCATAATTCTGTTAAATTTGGTCGCAGCAAAAATTCCTTCCTTTACTACCATCTACACATTAAGGTTGTTCATCCCTGGAAGTTTAAGCAAAATCTGCCATCCGGTTTAAGAGGAGTTGCGTTCACAAAATTTCTAGTGAAAAAATCAACAAAGGGCCATAATTCTGTTAAATTTGGTCGCAGCAAAAATTCCTTCCTTTACTACCATCTACACATTAAGGTTGTTCATCCCTGGATGTTTAAGCAAAAAATGCCATCTGGTTTAAGAGGAGTTGCGTTCACAAGATTTCGGGACGTACGGACGGACGGACGGACAAGTGCAACGCTATATGCACCCCACTTTGTGGATGCATAACTAGGCTATTTAAAGAATTAGAACTACTTGATTTCCATCATCAGAACTAAGCCAAATCAATTATAACCACTTGATTTCCATCATCAGAACTAGATGATTTTCAACATAAGAACTAGGTGATTTCTAGTATAAGAACAACTGAAAGGTGATTTCTGGAATCAGAACTAAATGATCTTCAGCATCAGAACTAGATAATTTCAAGCATAAACAAGAGCCATGTTACACATGGTTAATCCCCCCGCCGGGAAGAAGCTACCTGAAGGTTGTACTTTCAAACACTCAATGTAATAATGTTTGAAGAAAATCCCACAAAAAATAGGCAAGGTAGAGTTATTGTTCTTGCAAACTGCACTTCCTACCAATGTGCTATGTCAGTGTATTAAGTTTGAAGAAAATCGCTCAAGCACTTTTGGAGTTATGCTTCGGACTAAGTTTTTCAATTAAATCTGATAAAGGGGAATAATTCTAAAAGTAGGCAAGGTAGAGTTATTATTCTTTCACACTGCACCTCCTCCAAATGTGCTCTTTCAGTATATGAAGTTTGAAGAAAATCACTCAAGTACTTTTGGAGTTATGCTCCGGACAAAACTGGAAAGGACAGACACACGGACGGACAGAGACCATTTCTAATATCCCCTCCGCCTCTGGCGGGGGGATAATAAGTTCAAGAATTCAAGAATTAGATATACATGTATATGCTGGGAGTTTTAAAATGTAAACAAGTAAATCTGATAAAGGGGAATAACTCTAAAAAATAGGCAAGGTAGAGTTATTGCACTTGCACACTGCACTACCTACCAATGTGCTCTGTCAGTGTATGAAATTTGAATAAAATCCCTCAAGTAGTTTTAGAGTTATGCTCCGGACAAAATTTATCAAGTAATTCTGATAAAGGGGAATAACTCTAAAAATAGGCAAGGTAGAGTATTGGACTTGCACACTGCACTACCTACCAATGTGCTCTGTCAGTGTATGAAGTTTGAATAAAATCCCTCTGGCAGTTTTGGAGTTATGCTCCGGACAAAATTTATCAAGTAAATTTGATAAAGCGGAATAACTCTAAACAAGAAACATGGCAATGCCACGAAACCAGGTTTTCAAAAATGTTGTTCTGATTCTATACTATAGTATGAATTTTGGAATGAAGATTGCTATGAATATTCAAAAGATTATAACATGACATGAAGGAAAAGATAATATTCATGAGAATACATGATAATGAGTAGGATGTAAATTTCGGCTAACAATACTGTCTGCAAGGAGTATACTTAATAATGAGACAACAATTTCTGCACGTCATCTTGATGTGGTAAACATTTGTCTGAAGTTTCATCAAAATTCTTCAAAGGGTTGAAGAGTTACAGAGCGGACAGGATTTTCAATGTTAATGTCACTGTGACCTTGACCTTGGAGCCATCAAAATTCTTCAAAGGGTTGAAGAGTTACAGAGCGGACAGGATTTTCAATGTTAATGTCACTGTGACCTTGACCTTGGAGCCAGCCATGCGGAACATGCGTTCTGCACGTCATCTTGATGTGGTAAACATTTGTCTGAAGTTTCATCAAAATTCTTCAAAGGGTTGAAGAGTTACAGAGCGGACAGGATTTTCAATGTTAATGTCACTGTGACCTTGACCTTGGAGCCAGCCATGCGGAACATGCGTTCTGCACGTCATCTTGATGTGGTAAACATTTGTCTGAAGTTTCATCAAAATTCTTCAAAGGGTTGAAGAGTTACAGAGCGGACAGGATTTTCAATGTTAATGTCACTGTGACCTTGACCTTGGAGCCAGCCATGCGGAACATGCGTTCTGCACGTCATCTTGATGTGGTAAACATTTGTCTGAAGTTTCATCAAAATTCTTCAAAGGGTTGAAGAGTTACAGAGCGGACAGGATTTTCAATGTTAATGTCACTGTGACCTTGACCTTGGAGCCAGCCATGCGGAACATGCGTTCTGCACGTCATCTTGATGTGGTAAACATTTGTCTGAAGTTTCATCAAAATTCTTCAAAGGGTTGAAGAGTTACAGAGCGGACACAATTTCGTTTGACGCCCGCCCATCCACCCATCCGCCCATCCGCCCATCCGCCCGCCATACCCCAATCTAATAACCAGGATTTTCAAAATTGAAAACCTGGTTAAAAAAGGCAAGGTAGAGTTATTGCACTTTCACACTACACTACCTACCAATGTGCTCTGTCAGTGTATGAAGTTTGAATAAAAATCCCTCAAGTAGTTTTGGAGTTATGCTCCGGACAAAATTGTTTCGGACGGACGCACAGACGCACGGATGCACAGACGCACGGACGGACGAAGGGCATTCCTAATATCCCCTCTGCCTTTGGCGGGGGGATAAAAACAACCTAACATCAGAGCTGTTATTTCCAAAATCAGAACTATGTTATTTAACAAATAAGAACTATGTTATTTCCAGCATCAGAACAAATGGATTTCCAGCATCAGAATTATGTTATTTCCATCATCAGAACTATCTTATCTCAAGCATCAGAACTAGGGGACTCAAGCACTAGAGGTTGGTGATATCTGAAATCAGAAGGAGAGGACTTCCAGCATCAGAACTAGGGGATTCCAGCATCAGAACTGTTATTTCCAGCATCACAACTAAGGAATATCAACTAAGGGGTAGGTGATTTGTAGAATCAGAACTAGGAGACTTCCAACATAACTAGAACTCTGTGAGTCGGACGTGTCACCTGATGATAGCATACCAGTTATTTAACTTTTTTTTATGGACTAGAAAATTTATAGGCCCCAAACAAGAATTAAGTATGAAAAATTACAAATGGCAATAACTTAAAAAACATTGTGAGAAGCAGAGTTATGGTTCTTGGGCATTGCACCTTCCCACAATGAGATCTGTTCACCTATGAAGTTTCAAGTTGATATCTTCAATACCTTTTGAGTGATGCTCCAGACAAGAATTAAATATGAAAAATTTCAAAGGGCAATTAGTCAAAAATTATGCAAAAGAGAGTTATAGTTCATTGGCATCGCACCTCTACACAATGAGATGTATTCACCTATGAAGTTTCAAGTTGATAGCTCCAGAGTTATGCCCCGGACAAGAAAAATGGGCCCTTGCCGCGGACACTGCCGCGGACACTGCAATTAACACCTATATGTCACCTGACTATAGTCAGGCGTCACAAAAACTAGTGGATTTTCAGAAAGAGAACTAGCGGATATCCAAAATCAGAACTAGAGGATTTCCAGAATCAGATTACAATATGAACCACTTGTCTTCATGGTCTTGTGGTTAAGGTACACATTTTCAGAGCAGGAGGTTGGAGATTTGAGTCTTGTCAAAGGCTTGTTTTGATGAAGCTGGTTGGTGACCCACCAGCTAGTAAAAAGAATGGTTACAGCTTGCCTGTCCACCTGGCATAGAGGATAATGAAATGAGGAGTATAATTGTACTACATCAGAGATGTCTCATTTGCTCAGAAGGCTTACCCTATCAGTGGGTTTTAACACTATTATAAACACGCACTTTACTTTATATTTCAGTATTTTATCTGCCATAACAGAGACCTTACTGGCATTAAGGTTTTCATCCTACAATGCAGCTTCTTCTCTGAACTTTATGTGCTTACAATGATCTGAACAAACATTTCATAAACACTTGTAAATATTAGTCAGACCATAAACAAGTAAAAAATCCTGTAAACATCATTTTTTACATCTTAAAGTACCTGAATTTCACAGGTTTTACAAATATAGCATATAAATTGTTTATTTTTTAAGTAACTTGATCACTTCTTTGGGGGAAAGAAAACTTGTTAAAATCTAGTAAACAACCTTTCATTTTACAGTTGTTTCCAATGCAGCATACGTCATACATTATCCAGGAGAGACTTATGGTCTCCCCTACTGTTCATTAGCATGTGTTTCTCATGCAAAGGTACTAAATAAACAGGCTTACCCACTGCTGTCAACTATGTGACACTGATAGTCCTCATCATAACACTCATCTACCTGAAAACAAATCACACATTTAAATGTAAAATGACATCACCAAACAGGGTTTGAATTTAGCCAGATTTTGTACTTGCTAATTTCAGCAAATAGTAAATTTTTGTACTTGCTAAAAGAAAAATCAACTCACAATTTTAAACTTTTAAATTCTTTATTTCAAAAGAGTCAAGAGTCAGGTTTAACAACTCACTGAAGCTTTGGAGAAAAAAGGATAACATTAACTTAAAAAGCCACAAATATTCACAAATGACTTATATTTGAAGACATATTTGGTTGTGCAAATTCTTTACATGTTTTGCAGACGACTTGCTACAAAATTTTGGTCATTGGAAAATTTCATACTCGAGATCAATGTTTTATTCTCTCATCCATTTTTTTACATTTTTACACTTGCTGCTTGCTTTTTTGGTTCAGTTTATTGTTTTTTGCTTGATTCCCCATCAGTATTTCTACTTTCCAAAGTTTCTGCACTTCTTTTAACAAATTTATCCATGGTTGGTCAGTGCCTTCGTGTGATAATAAACTTTGAACTCTTCTACATAATGGACTCAAGCCAATCGAAAGCATGCATGGAAATAGATTCTAATTTTCACTTTACAAAAACCCAGTACATTACTTTGGAGAGCATGCGCACATTGGCAACAAGTATAAAATTCCGCTAATCAACATAAGACTGCAAACGACTGCAACAGCTGTAAATTCAGTGCAAGATGCAGTGCCATCTAAATATTTCCACTCACACAAAAAAGCAAGTACATGGAATTGTAACTCACATTTCTTAATTTCCAGTAGCAGTTAGCAAGTATGCAAGCTTAAATCTGAACCCTGCCAAATTTATGCGCATGAACCTTATTCAGAATACTCAAATTATAGTGCATCTGTTTATTTAATAATAATAATAATAATAAAGGCAAACAGTTTCAGACAAGAAGATTTTCAAAGTTTTTCCTTCACAAACTCAATGTTAAACAGGTGACCACAGGGCTGGTTCAATTTTGACCATAGGCAAATAATCTAAACAACCTTTGTAGAGGTCAACTATATAATGCTACATACTAAATATCTCAGGTCTAGAGTAAACAGTTTGTGACAAGAAAATTTTCAAGCCTATATAAGACTAACTAGAGCTATCACTAAATGTGATTAATACCCCTGCAAGACTGCTTCAGAACTGAGGAAGTTATTAGTAACAGAATACTTTGTAAAAGAATTGAAATAGAGTTATGGTTGGGCAATTAAAGATAGTTGTGGTTCTTGTACATTGCACTTTCTGTTATTGTGCTTGACTATTGTATGAAGTTGCACTGAATTCCAACTAGTAGTTTTCAAGTTATGCTCCGGACAAGGAAAACGAACAAAAGGCAATAACTCTGCAAATAGTGAGGATGGAGTTATGGCTCTTGTACACTGCACTTCCTGTAATTAAGTTTTACCATTTTATGAAGTTGCACTGAATTCCAACCAATAGTTTTCAAGTTATGCTCCCAACAAGGAAAACAAAGGGCAATAACTCTGCAAATAGTGAAAACAGAGTTATGGCTCTTGTACAATGCACTTCCTTTCGTTGTGCTTGACCACTGTATGAAGTTGCACTGAATTCCAACCAGTAGTTTTCAAGTTATGCTTCAGACAAGGAACTCAAAGGGCAATAACACTCAAAATAGTGAAGACGAAGTTAAAGCTCTTGTACACTGCACTTCTTGTCATTGTGCTTGATCACTGTATGAAGTTGCATTGAATTCCAACCCGTAGTTTTCAAGTTATGCTCCCAACAAGGAAAACTAACAAAGGACAATAACTCTGCAAATAGTGAAGATGGAGTTATGGTTCTTGAACAATGCACTTTCTCTGATTGTGCTTGACCAATCTTTGAAGTTGCACCGAATTCCAACCAGTAGTTTTCATGTTATGTTCTGGACAAGGAAAACCAACGATGGGCAATAACTCTGCAAATAGTGAAGATGAAGTTATAGGTCTTGTACAATGCACTTTCTGTCATTATGATTGATCAATGTATGAAGATGCATTGAATTCCAACCAGTAGTTTTCAAGTTATGCTCTGGACAAGGAAAACCAACAAAGGGCAAAAACTCTGCAAATAGTAAAGATGGGTTATGATTCTTAAACAATGCACTTCCTCTCATTGTGCTTGACCATTGTAAAAAGTTGCATTGAATTCCAACCATTAGTTTTCAAGTTATGCTCTGGACAAGGAACAGACCGCACGACAGACCAACCAACCTGTGACTGCTATATACCCCAAAACTTGGTTTCAGGGGTATAATTATAATCAAATCACCATGAAGCAGGCCCATAAATAACCACAGGGGCATTATTTGAACAATCTTAGTTATTTTAGCCCATGGCCTTGTGGTTTCAGACTAGAAGATTTTAAAGTCTTTGCTATGTAAGCCTAGATGAAAAATCAAGTGGTCCCCAGGGCTGGGCTATAAATGAACTGAGATGCATTATTTGAACAATCTTGATACAGGGCCTCTAGCTGATGCTCCATGCAAAAAATCTCAGCCTGAGGCCTTGTGGTTTCAGATAAGAAGATTTTCAAAGTTTTCCCTATATAAGCATATGTGAAATATATTGAACCTTGGGGGAGTGAAAGTGGAATCACATTTGTAAATTAAATAAAATACATGTTTCTGAAAAGTTAGAAACTGGAAAGTCAAGATTTACTTTGGTCATCAACAGCTCTGGTATCTTTTCAAAACATCTCTATTGCAGCAGTTCTGAATGTTCAAACACACTGTGTTTCTTTTAGCACATTAAACAAGAAATCGGTAGAACCAATGGATGCTCCCTGAATAAATGCCAATTCCAAAAGGGCTATTGTTTATTATGTATTTTTTTTTAAGTATGAAAAATAACAAAGGGAAATAACTCCTAAATTATGCAAAATAGAGTTACAGTTCTTGCACGCTGCACTTCTCCTCATAGAGATCTATCTACCAATAAAGTTTCATGTTATTATCTCTTATACTTTGTGAGATATGCCCCGGACAAAAAATAAGTATGAGAAATTTTAAAGGGCAATAAATCAAAAATTAATAAAGCAAGAGTCATGGTTCTTGTGCACTGCACTGCTTATCAATGAAATCTATCTACTTACAAAGTTTCAAGTTGATAACTCTTATACTTTGTGAGATATGCCCCGGACAAAAAATTAAGTATGAGAAATTTCAAAGGGCAATAACTCAAAAATGAATAAAGCAAGAGTTATGGTTCTTGTGCACTGCACTGCTCCTTAATGAGTTCTAACTACTTATAAAGTTTGGTCTTGATACCTCTCATAGTTTTAGTGTAATGCTCTGGACAAATTTATGACGGACGAACAGACGTACAAACAGATGGGACGGAAGGACAACCAAAGCGGCAACTATATGCTCGCTTTTCGGGGAGCATAATTATCTCCAAGGGTTTTCAGGTAATGCTCTGGACAAGATTTTTCTAAATGGGAGATAATTCAAAAACGGGGCAAATAGAGTTATGGTTCTTTGGCACTGTAATATGCGTCAATGCCCTCTACCACTGTGTGCAGTTTAAACAAATTATGTCCAAGGGTTTTCAGGAAATGCTTTGCTCAAGATTTTTCTAAAAGGGGAGATAATTCAAAAACGGGGCAAAATACAGTTATGGTTCTTTGGCACTGCACTCCGCGTCAATGCCCTCTACCACTGTGTGCAGATTAAACAGATTATATCCAGGGGTTTTCAAGTTATGCTCCGGACAAAATTATGACAAAGCGGCAACTATATGCTTGCCCTTCGGGGAGCATAAAAAGCTACTAAATTTCATGGAATTTCGCCATAGTCCTCCCCTCTCCCACCCAAGCAACATCAACAAAGAAACGTTCCCTTATTTCTTTATCTGAATATATTCAATTTACTTTCTTTCCTCTTAGAGTAAACAAAATTTAACGTAAAGCCTTTACTGAAGATAAAAACACAAATAGTTTTTGACAGAATCTAATGTAACAAGAGGGCTATGATGGCCCTGTATCGCTCATATGAGTACCACTGAGTACAAACTGAAACAGCAAGGCCAATGATGGAATCAAGCTAAGTTCGCCTGATGTTAAGATTGAAATCTAAAACTGCAAAATTGTACATCTGGTCCAACTTTCACAGAAAGAAAATAGTTCAGAAGTACCAGGTCAAAGTCACCTAAAGTCAAAGCTGAAATACAATGTCTAACAAGAATTTATATTTTACATATATAGGACCCCGAAGGCATTGCCAATTTTGACCCCTGCAAAATAATTTGAACAATTTTGACAGAAGTCAACAACAGAGTGCTACACACCAAATTTCTAGACTGTTGGCCATACAGTTTCAGAGAGGAAGTTTTTCCTACATAACTCAAAGTAAATCAACTGACCCCTCAGGTGGAATTAATTTTGACCCAAGGGACATTATTTGAATACTACGGAACAGATTCACTACATGAAGCTAAAGATCAAATCTTAAAGCTGAGGAGGGCATTGTGGTTTCAGAGAAGAGGATTTTCAATTTTTTTCCTAAATATCTCAAGGTTTTTCATATACAGGTCTATGATAAACTCCTGATTCCAGGGCAGAGCCATTTTTAATACAATGGGTTTAATCTGGACATCTTGCTACAGGACTACTAGCCAATGTGACAAACAAAATATTTAGACTCCAGGCCATGTGATTTAAGAGGAAATAATTTTTCAAGTTTTTCCTAAATATGTCTCTAAAAAATTAAGTGACCAGCGGGCAGGGCAATTAATAATCCCATGGGCTTAATTTGGACAATCTTGGTAAAGGACCTCCAGATGATGCTCCATGCAAAAATATCTCAATTCTAGGCCTTGTGGTTTCAGACAAGATTTTCAAAGTTTTTCCTATTTAATGCTATACATGTGACCCCTTGGTCAGGGCCAATTCTGACTCCAGGGGCATAAATTGAACAATCTTAGTACAGGTCCACTGGACAATGTGACACACAAAATATTTAGACTCCATGGCATGTGGTTTAAAAGAAGAATATTTTTCTATTTTTCTTACAATATAATTCTATGCAAAACATGTGATCCCTGGGGAGGCCAATTTTAACTGCAGGGACATAATTTGAACAATCTTGGTTAAGATCTACTAGAAGATGCCTTACACCAAATTTCAGAGCTCTGGGCCAAGTGGTTTCAGACAAGACTTTTCAAGCTTTTCCTATTGGTTCCAAAGCAACTAGAGTTCTGTACGGAATTGAATTCTTGAACAACTTTGGTAGAGCCTCATGCAGGAAAACTCCTACACAAAGTTTCATTTAATTTGGCCCAGCAGTTTTAGAGGAGATGTTGTTAAAAGCAAAAGTTGATGATGCCCGATGCTTGAAAGACACATGAGCTAAAAAATACACATTTTCAAGAGCTTCCTTTAAACTGTTACTTAAGGCTCTCAAAGAAAAAACTAGGGATGGCAACGAGTAACCGGTTAACCGAGTACTCGATCGAACGTCCAAATATCGATTAACAAAAATGATATTCGATTACTCGGAAAAAAAATATATATTTTTTATTTTTTAGCGATTTAGAAAGATTGGTGTATCCAATTAGTTCAGAAATTCGAAGAAGTACATGTATCTTTATAAATGCAATCAAAACATTCTTGCAGAGGTGCGAAAATGATATCGTAAATTTAACCAGGCGATCAACAGTTTGACACGCGCATGGGATTGAGCACCTGTGTCGCTAACATCTTTCGGCCTCTTATGATATTTAATTACTTTTAATTGTGTAACAGTTTGTAGCCGAAACTTGTTTTAAGGTAACTGTTTTGAAAAAGCAAAGGGCCGGATTGCTATTATGAATGTTAGATTAAAGGTAGTAATTAGATCCGATTAAACATTTGTTTTTCTTAACTCAATAAATGAGAGTAACTACCTTTTCTTCTTTACGCATTTAAATCCAGAAAAATATCATTAACTTTTTATATCTTGATAAAGTTTTTGCTTAAAATAAGATATTAAAATTTCCATAGAGTCAAAACGCCGCCTGCAGACGGTGTTGATATTGTGTGATAAAACTTTGTAGATCATTGGAAATCATCCGAGTAACCGAGTACTCGATCGGAAAAATGACCGAGTACTCGAGTATTGATTCTGGTATTCGTTGCCATCCCTAGAAAAAACATAAATAAATGATATAATTGCACATTTACTCTATTGTAAAATAGAAATAATCAGATCAATAGATAGAAAAACCCCATTAAATGTTTGCCTACTTTTTCACAATTAGTATTGCTGTAAAATCTGGTAACTAAACTTTTCTACTGATGGAAAACACTGAACATTGTTACTTTTCGTATTAATATAAATGGATGGTGGAAATAAATTACAAAATATAGTTTACTGTGTTGAGAAGCTGTGATGTTAAGAACTTTGGTGTAACAGTCATTCCAGCCACTCCATGAAGACGCTTCTCACTGAAAAAAAAATCAAAGCGTATAATGGATATAAGAAGAAGGGTTATATTAAAACTCAAATTTTGCTTAATCATCGGTAATCTGCCCTTTATATGGAAGCAAGCCTTGAAATTACTCAGAATAGTCATAGGACAGTTAAACTGAAATCAGTTAATGGTATTCAAAGTAAACAATTGAAAAGTAAGCATGATATGAAATTCATTAATTTGTTTCTTTGTTTGCTTGCATATCAACTGAATGATATCTTTATTAGAATAAAGCTACTGAAAACTTAAACAAGAAATGTGTCACAGACACGAATGACCCCTAAACAAAGCAATGATCACATACATGGTAGCTTATATCTTGATGTTACCTTGATCATTTGTGCCAAATTTTTTTGCAGTCTGTGAACTGAACAAAGTACTCATAAGTCCAGGGGTAAGACTTTTATACAGTCATTCCTTGATGACTCAAACTCGCTTTGCTCAATTTCCTTGATGGCTTGAAGTTGACATTCGATCCCTATTTTTTGTCCTTATATTTCTATATTGAAATAATAAACATGGTTCGAAGTCACCACACTCGAAGTATTCTGTGGCTCGAGGTGTTTTTATGGTCCCAATGTGTTAATTTACACCTTTCAAGGGTCAAACTCATAACTGGTGTGTGAATTGTCTCACAGGTTGTCATAACAGTGAAATGGCACATTTGATCCATTAATTGCAATACTTTAGATGTTTTTAACTTCAAATCTGTTGAAATCAGCAATGTACGTTTTTTTAAAATGGTATTAACTGAAATGACGTAACATGGGCAGATCTTGTCTTTTGAAGTAATAAATACTTCAGAAACAATTTACAACTCTACAGCATAGCGACAAGTTCTGCACAAGAAATTCAATGCAACTTACACAAAAAGACCATTTATAAAATCTTTATCAGGCAAAAATTGCAGCAAAGGTATGTCATCATAGTGATGGTAAACCATTACAATATTTTGGGTGTATTTGCCGGTGGTGTAGCCTATCATTTCCTTTATGAATGAATCTTCATTTTGCCATTTAGCAATTAAGGAAAGACTCTAATATAGACATATCCTTTATAAAGAAACTTAGAATCAAGAAATGACCAAGAAATTCGGGAAAATTAAAAAACAAGAGGGCCATCATGGCCCTGGATCGCTCACCGGAGTACTTTGCCTGAGGGTCTACCGTTAAGCAAACGTCAGATGCAACATAACATTTTCTAACTGAAGATATTCAAAGATCTCATATTTTATACAAACAAGAAGATTTTCAAAGTTTTCCCTATGTAAAATAAGTTGACCCCCAGGGCAGGACCAAATTTGACCCCAGGGGCATAATTAGAACAAACTTGGTAGAGGTCCACAAGACAATGCTACATACCAAATCTTAGATCTTGGGGCCTTGTGGTTTCAGACAAGAAGATTTTTAAAGTTTCACTATATAAGCCTATGTAAAATCCATTGACCCCCGGGTAGGGGCCAAATTTGACCCCAGGGCCTAAATTTGAACAAACTTGGTAGAGGTCCACACGACATTGCTACATACCAAATCTTAAGGCTCAGGGCCTTGTGGTTTCAGACAAGAAGATTTTTAAAGTTTCACTATGTTAAATCAGTTGACCCCCGGGGCAGGGTCAAATTTGACCCCAGGGGCATAATTTGAACAAACTTGGTAGAGGTTCACTAGACAATGTCCCATACCAAATCTTAAGGCTCAGGGCCTTGTGGTTTCAGACAAGAAGATTTTTAAAGTTTCACTATATAAGCCTATGTAAAGTTAATTGACCCCCGGGGTGGGGCCAAATTTGACCCCAGGGGCATAATTTGAACAAACTTAAAAGAGGTCCACTAGACAATGCTACATACCAAATCTTAAGGCTCAGGGCCTTGTCGTTTCAGACAAGAAGATTTTCAAAGTTTTTCCTTAATGTTGCCACAGCAACCAGAGTTCTTGATGGAATTGAATTCTTTGAACAACTTTGGTAGAGCTTTATGCAAGGAACATCCCAGGCAAGTTTCATCAAATTTGGCCCAGAGGTTTCAGCGGAGATGTCGTTTGAATGAAATTGTTGACAGACGATGGACAAAGTCCGGTCACAATAGCTCACCATGAGCCAAAGGCTCAGGTGAGCTAAAAACAATAGATAAGATAAAGAGACTAATTCAGAAGATATATAGATCATAATAATGAGCCACCAGCATGGATTTTGTGACTCGAATTATTCAAGGCTAGAAGTTTTTCTTGCAGTCATGACAACTTCGAGCCATCGAGGAATGACTGTATGTCTTTTACCTATTTGCATACCTGGCGAAAGCTAGAGTATAAGCCCTGCAGCAATTGATGATAATCAATCTGTGAAAGTTTTGTGAAAATCAATTGAGAATTGTATGAATAGTTGTGCACAGAAGAGGGGGCAGATGGAATAATGGATGGACAGTGCAACTACTACATGCCAACCTTTGGAGGAATAAAAAGGAAGAATAAATGAAAGAAATATAGCAAGAAATAAGAAATTAAAATCTTTAAAGAATCATGAAGCTCTTAATGTGACATCTGGCTAAATAAAGGTGTTGTAAAATACACCATCATTAGCTTCACTGTAGCTTTCACATGCCTTTGCCAACTGGCCATCTTTCATGTTACCTTGGTATGGTGTTTGCTTGAGGACTATATCTATGAGTTTTAAGTTCTAATATAACCCAGAGCAGACTATCAACAAACTGGGAAAAGGTATTGTACGCACTGTGCAAATTCATTCCATCGAAATTATAGTTCAAAACAAAAACTTTGAACAAACACACAATTCAAATATACTATATCTAGTAACAAGCAAAGCAGCCTTACCCGATAGAACTGACCACAGCTCTGCTGATAATGATCACATCACATCTGTTGACCACACTCAGTTTACCGCGATGATACATAGTTGTTCCTGGAAACACTACACTCCTTTTGTACCTACAACAGGGTGCATTAGTATACAAGTAATGTATAAACAAGATCAAACAAATCAATACCAAAAAAATTACAGGGTAGTAACAGAAAAAAATTATAACTTAAGATGCAGTTCTAATAAAAATAAAAAAATCAGATTCTTTGTTGATTTCAAGAATGGTATTCAAATTTTAGAAGAATTATGTGTATCCTTTTTGTTTAAAATCCCTACGAGAATATGTTTTGTTTCCAAAGTGTCTATTAGAATATGTTTTGTTTTTAAAATATTTATTACAATATGTTTTGTTTCCAGAATGACTGTTAGAATATGCTTTGTTTCCAAAATATCTCTCAAAATATCTTTTGTTTCTAAAGTGTCTATTAGAGTATGTTTTGTTCCCAGAAAGTCTGTAAGAATATGTTTTGTTTCCAGTATGTCTATCAGAATACGTTTTGTAACCAAAGTGTCTATTACAATCTGTTTTGTAACCAAAGTGTCTATTACAATATGTTTTGTTTCCAAAGTGTCTATCAAAATGTTTTATTTCCAAAGTGTCTATCAGAATATGTTTTATTCACAAAGTGTCAATCAGAATATGTTTTATTTCCAAAGTGTCAATCAGAATATGTTTTATTTCCAAAGTGTCTATCAGAATATGTTTTATTTCCAAAGTGTCTATTAGAATATGTTTTATTCCCAAAGTGTCTCTCAGAATATGTTTTATTCCCAAAGTGTCTATTAGAATATGTTTTATTTCCTTAGTGACTATCAGAATATGTTTTATTTCCTAAGTGACTATCAGAATATGTTTTATTCCCAAAGTGTCTATTAGAATATGTTTTATTTCCTTAGTGACTATCAGAATATGTTTTATTTCCTAAGTGACTATCAGAATATGTTTTATTTCCAAAGTGTCTATTAGAATATGTTTTATTCCCAAAGTGTCTATTAGAATATGTTTTATTTCCAAAGTGTCTATTAGAAAATGTTTTGTTTTGAAGTTAGAGGAAAACAAGCATAACAGTCATGTTTAAATTGATGAAGTGGTATGATTTCTACAGGTCAAATATGATCCAACAAATCAAGAAACAATAAAACTCTGCTCGTGTACTTTGTTGTCTGTTCCCTTTAGTACTTTTAGCTAGGCACAAAAATTGTGATACAATGATAATTGTGATTTTACAAAAACAATTATCAGGTCTATTGCCAATATGAAGAACTGAGTTTTAGGTTAACCAACTCACCAGTCAGTTTCTCTGTGATCATAAGTGTTCATTAACGGTGTCCCTGGATATAGTCGGAACACTCCATCAACTGACCCATAAAACCTAAAGAAAATGATTTTAATCTTGATTAAATACATAAAGAAACCATATCAGTTATCAAGACACACCAATTTTTCAATGTATTACTGCTTCTGTTTGAAGAAGCAGCATAGTAACATAAGCATAGTTCACATTTCACAGTGAAGAAAAAAGGTGCTGCTAGCTAAATGACTTACTTGAAAGAGAAAAGATAAACATAAAAACAATGACTGCACAAGAGCATAGGCCATCACTGTCACCTCAAAATCAAAAGGGATCATCTGCTGATCATGCCTAATGTCCCTACCAAGTTTTGTGTACACATACCAGAGTGTTCCTGAATAATTAATTTGACAAGAATATTACACAGGCTATTACTCTGACCCTGACCTTTGACCCTGTAACCTCAAGATCAATAGGGGTCATCTATTGGTCATGTCCATTAACTCTATGATGCTTAATGAACCTAGGGGGATCAGTGGTCCAGTGGTAATGCACTGGACTAGTAACCCAGGGATTGTGAGATCGATCCCCACTCCACCATAAACATTACTAAGTGTCTTTTGGATTAGATGTTAAAACAAGGACCCATGTATCAGTGTTGTACTAAGCATGCAAAAGAACCAATGGGATACTTTCTGTACCTTGCACTATCTACCACAACATAAAATAACTAATTTCAGCAGGGGGCATCAGTCATATGGGCAACCGGTACCGCTGATAAATAAACTCAAATAGATAGACAGACCTAGGCCCAAGCTTTGGCCAGCTATTGATCAGACAAGGATTTAAATAGGTGGCTCTTGTGACAGTGACCTTTGATCTAGTGACCACAAAATCAATACAGGTCATCTACTGGTCATGCCAAATAAGCTGAAAAACTTTCATGAATCTCAGACCAAAAGTTAACCAGTTATTGATACGACAAGGACTTTGCAAAGGTGGCCACTGTTACCTCTGTCCTCAAAATTAATAGGAGTCATCAACTGGTCATGCCAAAATATTCTATGAAGTTTCATGAACCTAGGCCCAAGCGCTCAATGATTATTAACTGAACAAATAGTATTAAGACCCTGTATGTGATCACATATAGACAGCACCAACACTTTATGTCACCTACTTTCTTAATCTCTTCCATAAGCAACAATGCTGGATAATAATGCATAGACAAAGTCTGAATAAAATCTATAAGTGTTGAATTCATATTGTACATACAAGCACATAAAATCCATTTTAATAAAATGCAGAACTTTCATATCACTTTTGCATTTTATAGCTACTTAGAACAGTTCAGCACAGAACCCTGTTGTCTTTGCAACATGCAATGAGTACAAATGAATGCAGACCCTGCCTCTGATAATTTTCATTTCATAAATACATCTTACTCATATTTTTTTTCAGTAAAGGATTTCAACAGAACATTTTGTCACACAAATATTTTTTTTTATCATTTTGGTTTTCTAAGTCTAGAACAAGTAAAAGAATGCATGAAAAGACACAAACTATTTACTGACAGTAAAAAAACAGTATTTGTAGTGAACTACATTACAGAACCTTTCAATGACCTCTCTTGAATTGCTGGTCCACAAAGTGTCTAAGCCGTCAGTTGCTTTCAACGTGTGGAACACAAGATCTTTTAGTGCTGGAATATAAATATATTATGTGGATTTCACAAGCTTAAGATGCTAAGATAATGTCATTCAGACACAAAATATTTTAAATTTCTTCAATAGTTTACTCTTCTGATCTGAATTTTGCTAAACAGGTACCCTCAACAATAATAAACATTCTCTCACTAAAAATATCATAACAAGAAACACAAGAAATGTTTGTAAAACATACATGCCCCACAGCAGCACCTAATTGCTTGTGGTTGGGCCAAAGCGTTCTCTAGTTATTGATCAGAAACCGCTTTTAGGATCAAGGTCCCTGTGGCCTTGACCATGGCCCTAATGACCTCAAAATCAATAGGGGTCATCTACTGGTGATGACCAACCAGCATACCAAGTTTGGTGAACCTAGGTCAAAGCATTCTCTAGTTATTGATCGGAAACTGTTTTTAGGATGAAAGTCTCTGTGAGCTTGACCTTTGACCTAATGACCTCAAAGTCAATAGGGGTCATCTAATGGTGATGACCAACCAGCATACCAAGTTTGGTGAACCTAGGTCAAAGCATTCTCTAGTTATTAATCGGAAACGAAGTGTCTACCGACAGACGGACCCACCAACCGACCTTTGCAAACCTATATGCCCCCTCATCTTCGATGGGGGGCATAACAATAGTCCTGGAAATGCAGAAGAAATCTGTGTCACAAGATTTAACTGTGATGGGCCATCAAACCACAGGGCCAGTATTGGCCTTCTTGAAAAACACATCATGCACATCTACACTAACTGGTTCAAATCGAAAGTCCTTGAAATGTGGATGATGTTCGTGTTTTACAAGATATGCTATGACAGGCCATTAAACCGCAGAGAGTGGATTGGTGTGCATGCAAAAAGCGTCATGAACATCTACACTTACTGGTGAACATTCACACCAAGTTTCAAATCGAGAGTCCTTGAAATTTGGAAGAAGTTAGCATCACAAGATTTTGCAATGATGGATCATTAAATTCAGAGAATGCACTGGTGTGCATGCAAAAAGCATTATGCACGACAACACTTACCGGTGAATATGCACACCAAGTTTCAAATCAAGAAAAGATCAGCTTACATCCCCACAAACAAAGTTTGGTGGAGGTCAAACAATATTGTCTTGGATAACTCTAACAGAACAATACTTTTTGGGATAACTTTAACAGAACAATACAACCTGGGATAACTTTAACAAAGCAATACTATTTGGGATAACTTTAACAGAACAAAACAACCTAGGATAACTTTAACAGAGCAATACTATCTGCAATAAATTGACTAATGCAGCTGTTCTGGTGGGGGTGGGGGTTTGCTGATCAAGCATTATTTCATTACATAAGGGCTATAATCATGTTTTCAATGCGAGGCATTTTTTACTTTTTTTTCTTAAATGAGTAACAATCATGTTATTCTAAACAAATTGTGATTTCTTTAAGCCTTATCTGGTTATGGAAATAGTCTCAGACTTCTGTTTATACTTCAACAAATAATCAGACATTTTCTATCCAATCACAGACAAGACAGCTTACTGTAGACTTACCAGGATGGATTAAATCTGTGTTGGTACCCTTAGAAACAAACTGGTTTAGCTTGGTGATGGTATTCAAGCTTTCAGCTGAGTACTTGTAAAACTCTGGGTGTACGAATACACTCGGTGAAAACTGAAAATATATCAATCCTGAACTTTAAGATAACAAAATCATTAGTGTAAGAATTTTTTTTCAAATAATATTACGTCTTCAAAGAAGACCTGAAACAACTCTATATCAAATTTCAATCCAAAAAAAAAAAAAAAAAAGATTTGAAAAACATATACAAACTTTTGACTGTTTCCATCTGAGAATCCAAATATATCTCTTCAAAAATTGAATATATGGTCAATTTAAATCTGGATCTTCTTAGCTTAAGTATAAAAAGAAATGACCATACAGACTTCTGGTAAAATTATCTGCAATGCTCATAAGCACAGCAATCTCATACAATTTATACATGAATTTGGGGTATCTTTTATACAATTTTACAGAGCACTTTCTACTTTCCTGAATGAAACTTTCATTTAATATGTTTTTCGCTTTTTAAGTTTAGAAATAACTTTAAAATTTTCAGGCAATGACTTTGACTTTACCACCCTAAAACACTAATAAAATCAACAATTACTGACTGAGAATATTTAGGGATGGTTTTTGGAAATAAACACTTCTATATTTATTTTTGACAAGTTCACAAAAATACTTTGAAACTTACAATGGAACTTTCTGTTTGCAAGGTTTATTTAGGTAAACAGTATACAATAATTACTTTCTCAGACAACCTGTATAGAATAAGCTACAGCTGCACTCGACTGAACTTACAGGTGCCCTTGTTTGTCAAGAGTCTGTGATCAGGTGTATCATAATGTGAAACCATATTTGCTAACTCAAGCTCACTTCATATCGTGTATAAACAATTAGCAATCTCTCTAGAAAACAGGGTACTATCAATTTCACTTAAATAAACAATTTCAAGTATTCATGTAGAGCAGTGTTCTTATTTATTAAACAGCAGTGCATTACAGCACTATTGATACAGCTATGAAGTCCACAGTCAAAACAGAAATACAAAAATTACTACATGTAGTAACAAATCCTAAATTAACGAGCCTCAAACTGAAAATCCACTCCAGTAAATTATGATTTAAAGTGAAATAAATGAAATACCTTGACAACAGACTGTTTAAATGACAGAAAGTGTCCATTGTGTAGGTGACAAATGGAATCATGTCCAGGAAAACCTGGTGAACCAAACATCTTGTCCAGACGATGGTAAATTCCATGTAACTGAACCTGCCAATTTTGAAAAATTCTTTCAATAAAAATGTCTTGTATAAAGTCTAAAAATCACTCATTTTTCTCTGATTAAAACTGAATCAATTTAGAGACAGATTCTTTCTTTTCCTACCATTGCAGACTTTTCAGTCCAACTGCTACTAATATTACCTCAATTGTAATATAAATGTAAGTGAAGACTAAATGAGGGCTACATTTTTTTTTCTCAAATTTCCATGCTGGCCTCAAGGATACAGAGCAGACATAATATAATTATGTATTCCTGGTTCTATATGTAGCTAATTCAGTTCACATCATTTTTTCTAAATAGAACAATAAATGCAGACAGACCTGTCCTAGATTATGTAATTTTGGTTCCTCCACATCAGACTTAAACAGTACCAATACTACAACCAGTCTGGTTCCCCTGATCTGTTGACAGTGCACTGTAGCTGGGCTTAAGCTTCCCACTAAGCTGGTTACAAGTTCTCCATCAATTTCAGGATGGATGTCTGTCACCTACAGCAAGTGCAAAAATTAACAAGACCTCTGTGCAGACAGCACGCTCCACTTTTCTTAGTGCTGGATAATTAGACTGGTTTCAGACCCAGAAATTAATTCTATTCCCTGTGATGTTAAGCTAATTGACTATTAAGTCCCTTTCTTACTATAGATTTATCTTTTCTTGGCCGGAATTACTAGATATATGATTGCCAGCAGAGGAAAAATGTTGCTGTTAGAGAGGTAAAATCATTTAATATATCAATACAATAACACAAATAAAGAAGATCATATAGCCTGCAGCCAGGCTACTGCATAATAAACTAGAACAGTCACTGAAGATGACAAATACCCCTGCAACTGCACATTGACTCAACAGCAAAAGCAAATCTGGAGTTACTACAGTAGGAGCTTTATTGATATCACATGTATTAATTAATCTGTTGAAAACTGATGGAGGAGTTTGTGACACAAGGTATGTTAAATGTGACAAAAAGTCTAAATTGAAGGGCAATAATATTTTGCCTGGCTAGGTATGCATCAAAAATATGTCTTTCACATCTTCATTGCCTAATTACTATCTCTCCCAAGTGTCATTTCCATCTGTTGAAAAATGAAGGAGTAGTTTGTGCCACAAGATACATATTAGTCAAAAATGGGGAAGGGTATATATTCAAGGAGCAATAACTCTGCATTGCCTGCATTGATTTGCATCATAAAATGTCAAGCACATCTACATTGCATGGTGACCATTTCCGAAATGTTTCATTTCAATTAGTTGAAAACTGAAGGAGGAGTTGGTGATGCAAGGTAAAAATGTCAAACGTGACAAAAGTATAAGTTCAAGGGGCAATACATCTGCATTTCCTGCATAGATAGGCCTTGCACATCTATATTGCCTAGTGACCACTCCTGCAAAGTTTCATTTCAATCAGCTGAAAATTGAAGGTGGAGTTCATGACGCAATGTAAAGATGTCAAACAAGACAGACCAGCCAGTATACCCCGCTGCAAACTTTGTTTGCAGGGGTATAATTATAAACCAGGTCAAACAAGAGGCCCAAGTGAAAAAAATTGGGTTCAACAATCTTTGTAGGGGTCTGCTGGTGATCAAGTTATCCAAGTCTGAAGGGAAATCTTTGACACTTTTTGAGAAATGGTGATTAACAAAAAAGGGTAACCAAGGAAGTCAAGAAAGGGACATAACTTTGCAAGAATAAACAAAAGAGTTATCTGCCCTTTAGAAATGGTGTCACATTTTGATAGTGAACATGTATTCTAAATTTGTAGTGAATAGTTTTAATAGTTTCTGAGAAATGGACCTTAACAAAAAGTTAAACCAATGTCAACACTGTGAGGGTCATGACAATAGCTCCACTTTTTTACTTTGAAAAGTTGAGCTAATAAAATCTGTCAATTTTAAAGGCCCTAAGTTTTGTTAATTAGATATAATGGGTACATTTAACTGCAATTTAGAAAATGAAAACATTCACCTATACAACCAATATCTGCTACTGCTAAACTGGAACTGAAACAAGAGATGTTTGTAAAACATATATGCCCCCCTAGTGCTTTATCCCTAGTGGCAGCCATGAAGTTTTGAAGAGCTGGGACCAAGCATTCTATAGTTATCAATTGGAAACCATTTAGCTATTCAAAGTCACTGTGACCTTGACCTTTGACCTGAAAACTATAGGGGTCATCTACTGGTCATGAACAATCTACAAACTAAGTTTGAACAATCTGGGACCAAGGCTTCTATAGTTATTGATTGGAAACTGTTTTGCTCTTTAAGGCAACTGTGACCTTCACCTTTGACCTGGTGACCTGAAAAACTATAGGGGTCATCTACTAGTTATGACCAACCTACAAATCAACATTGAGGAAGTTTAGTCTAAGGGTTCTCTAGATATTGATCGGAAATCAAAGTGTTTAAAAATCAACATTTGCAAAACTTTATGCCCCAACATCTTCAATGGGGGGGCATAAAAAAATGCAAGCCTTACAGTGAAAATTTGACATATGTAATTTATCTTTTAATACAAAATTTGTTCAAGTTGTTTCTTGATCTCATATTCTGTTGATTTTTTCTTCGGAAATATCTAGGAACTGTCATTAAATGAAACATGTTAATGACAATATACAACACTCAGATAAGGATACTAACCTGAGCCTCAAAAGTGACAGGAGTTCTTGAACCAACCATCAGTATTTGACTCCTCTGTTCCTTGGTTAGATCTGGTTCTAGAAGTTCTAACCGAGGAAATATTGTATCTTTGTGTCTGGTTTCTGCTGGGTCTCGCAGTTTTGGATGCAACAGCACATGCCCTGGTGATAACCATATTACAATTTCTATTCCTTCGGCCAAAGTCATCAAAAACAACTTTTGTTTGACCAGTAGCATCACCAATATTAACCAAACTTACTGGTACAAACTGATTTTTTTTTATCCTTGTAATACAATACATCTAATAAGCCACATTTAGGCCCCAACATTAAATATATTTCCTAATTATATTGAAAGTTTTCCTTTACAAATCATCAAACAAGAGTGCCGCATGGCAGAGCAAAATACACCCATCAATTGAGCAATTTGTTTCAATAACATCTATCCATGATGTTTTTGCATGACTGTCTCTCAAAACTTTCTAATGTGATACATGTAAATCTTGAGGTCACACTGTGATTAGGTTCTTACCATGTGTGCTGTCAACCATATACATGTAACTATTGACTCCTGTATCAAAGTTTACAATTTCAGAGAATACAGTTGCCATGGAACCATCCACGGCAACCACTCCAAATGTCTGGTTCCCATTATAGACTGGTACTGCCACTGTCAGACCAAGTCCTGTAATACAATATTTTCATCATGTTACCTATAACATGCATAAATTTTGCAAACAAGTTTTAGTAGGCATGAAGGCGTACATATTCCACAGAATTTCATTCTGTAGAAATGAAATTTATCTAAAAATCCTTTTTGAGGATGTTACTACTAACAGACCCCTATCATCTAAAGGAAATACCAACTTTCTTACAAATAGCACAATCTTGGTAAAATGACCAACAAGTGAGAGTTTTCAGTATTACTTGTCAGATACTTCATGTAGTCAGAAATCGGTGAGCTTACCATACTTAGCATCCAGTACAGGAACTATAGTTGTCAATTCCTTATCAACCTGTTTAGGTAGCCTCTGAAAGTATCTTGCTACAGCAGATGCAAATTCAGACTGGTCTTCAATTGTAACAAGAACCCCTTCTGGTCCAACAGAATGGTTTCCTACTAAATTTGGAATCTGCAAAGGATGTTGGATTTAAGCAAATTAGTTCATACCAATGAGTTTAAAGTCATTATATGTCAAGTTCCCAACCCTTGAGACTCAATTCACACAAAGAGCCAGTAACTTTTTTTTGATGTTGGTCTGAGGAAAAGCATGTGGTACAAAACTGTCTTTCCCTGAAGCCACTCCTCATTCTGTGGCTGGTATCCAAACCAGGGTCTTACCAGTTAGGTGGTATCCAAACCAAGGTCTTACCAGTTAGGTGGTGAATACTCAAAAGTACCAAGCCAAGCAATTCTTTCTGGACATACTTCCAGTCTACAGACAGACAAACCATAATATCTAACAGACAAACCTTTAATAGCACATCCTTCCATATTGCCAAAGTCACAAAATAAATCTTTGTTAATGTTTGCTTTCATTCATATTTATTAGAAAGAACGTGTTGAAGTATCCCTTTTTGAGCATTATGGATCCTACAACTTTATCTTTATACACATTTTCTAATTTAAAAAGAAGGTAACCATGAACAAAAGAGATTAATTATACAAGTTATTAAAGAAACTCAATGTTACATAGTTCAGTTAAGCACTGTACCTGAGGCCAGGGCTGCACTTTAACTCCACTTGACTTCTCCAGTTTCAGGTTGTTTTGGTCTGCAACCTGGGCTAAGCGTGCCAAAATCTTATCATCTGGTTTTCCAAGGGTGTATATAAAATGATGAGTACTGTTGTCCTGCAAACAAAACTTGGTGAACGTCTGTTTTCTGATGGACACGATTTCTCTGGCTCTAGAACACTGGTTTTTTAAGTTATGTATTATCGAATCTTGTTGGGACCAGGATTTTTCTGATGCATTTTATCTTTCTGTTACAGACTGAAGTTCATAAGAGTTCAAAAGTTCAGGTGAAAAAAAAGACTAATCATACATTAATCTATGCCAACAATATTTCATATACACTGAGAAAATTATTTAACAAACATGCCAACACGTATAATTTAACAGAGACACAAATGTCAATGAATCTGAACATAACGACTTTGTAGAATATTTCATATACACAACAAAAAACTGAATGAAGAGCAAATGTCTTCATAGACAAAAAGACTTTGTAAAAAAACAAAATTATAAGAGAGAAAAATGTCCACCTGAACTAAAAAAAACTTAATGGCAAATGCCCACAAGAAAAATATAATGGAGGGCAAATGTCCAGCTGAATCAAAAGACTTTGTGGCAAATGTACAGGCAACAAATTTAATGAAGGGCAAATGTCTACCTGAATAAAAAAACTCAGTGGCAAATATGTGCAAGAACAAATTAATGAAGTACAAATGTCAACCTAAACAAAAATACTTGGAAGCAAATATGCACAAGAACATATTAATTAAGTACAAATGTCCACCTGAACAAAAAAAAAACTTAATGGCACAGGTGCACAAGAACAAATTAATGAAGTATAAATGTTCACCTGAACAAAAATACTTAGTTGCAAATGTCAAAAAGAGCAATTTAATCAAATGCAAATGTCCACCTGAATAAAAAGACTTTGTGGCAAATGTCCACAACAACAAATTGAATGAAGGGAAAATATCCACCTGCACAACAAACTTAATGGAAAATGTCCACAATAACAAATTGAATGATGAACACCTGTCCATCTGAACAAATATACTTTGTGGCAAATGTCAACAAAAGCAAATTAATGAAAGACAAATGGCCATCTGAATAAACAGACCACCTGTGGGAATTCTCAAAGATCAATAAGGAAGTTTTAGGTAGAACAGTGAGCCTTAAACAACAAGAAATGTTTGTAAAACATAAATGCCCCCCGGCAGCACCTAATTGCTAGTGGTTGGGCCAAAGCGTTCTCTAGTTATTGATCAGAAACCGTTTTTAGGATCAAGGTCCCTGTGGCCTTGACCTTTGACCTAATGACCTCAAAATCAATAGGGGTCATTTACTGGTCATGACCAACCAGCATACCAAGTTTGGTGAATCTAGGTCAAAGCATTCTCTAGTTATTGATCGGAAACCGTTTTCAGAGACAAAGTCTCTGTGAGCTTGACCTTTGACCTAATGACCTAAAAACCAATAAAGGGTCATCTACTGGTGATGATCAACCAGCATACCAAGTTTGGTGAACTTAGGTCAAAACGTTCTCTAGTTATTGATCGGAAACCGTTTTTAAGATGAAAGTCTCTGTGATCTTGACCTTTGACCTAATGACCTCAAAGTCAATAGGGGTCATCTACTGGTGATGACCAACCAGTATACCAAGTTTGGTGAACCTAGGTCAAAGCGTTCTCTAGTTATTGATCAGAAACCGTTTTTAGGATGAAGGTCCTTGTGAGCTTGACCTTTGACCTAATGACCTCAAAATCAAGAGGGGTCATCTACTGGTGATGACCAACCAGCATACCAAGTTTGGTGAACCTAGGTCAAAGCGTTCTCTAGTTATTGATCGGAAACCGTTTTAAGGATGAAAGTCTCTGTGATCTTGACCTTTGACCTAATGACCTCAAAGTCAATAGGGATTATCTACTGGTGATGACAAACCAGCATACCAAGTTTGGTCAACCTAGGTCAAAGCGTTCTCTAGTTATTGATCGGAAACCATTTTTAGGATGAAGGTCCCTGTGAGCTTGACCTTTGACCTAATGACCTCAAAATCAACAGGGGTCATCTACTGGTGATGACCAACCAGCAAACCAAGTTTGGTGAACCTAGGTCAAAGCGTTCTCTAGTTATTGATTGGAAACCGTTTTTTGGATAAAGGTCCCTGTGATCTTGACCTTTGACCTAATAACCTAAAAATCAATAGGGGTCATCTACTAGTGATGACCAACCAGCATACCAAGTTTGGTGAACCTAGGTCAAAGCGTTCTCTTGTTATTGGTCAGAAACCGTTTCTACCTACAAGGTCAATGTGACCTTGACCTTTGACCCCTTGAGCCCAAAATCAATAGGGTTCATCTACTGGTTGATGGACAATCATCCTACCAAGTTTTAAGTTCCTAGGCCTAAGCATTCTTTAGTTATTGGTTGAAAACCATTTGGTCTACAGACCGACGGACAAATGCAAAGCAATATACCCCCACTTCTTTGAAGAGGGGGCATAATAAGATCTGAAGATATCTATCCATAAAGATTAATTATGATCATAATTCCTGGATTCACTTGTTCCTGAGTAATTGATTGAAGACCACTTATTAATTTCAGGCCCCTCTGAACCTTACATTTGATGCAGTGAGTGCAATATCAATACAATTTATCTACATATTCCCAACCATTCTGTAAAGTTTGATGGATCTATGTTCATTAGGTTCTACAGGTTTAAAACTATTGGCATTGAGGTTTCCAGTAAGAAGATTTTTAAAGATTGCCTTTTTTACATATTAAGGGCCCCCGGGGCGGGGCCAATTTTGACCCCAGGGCCAACATATAAACAATACTGGTAAAGGTTCTTTACACAATACTCCACACCAAATATCTAAGGTCTAGTCCTATTAGTTTTGGAGAAAAATGATTTTTCATGTTTTTCCTATATAACTATATGTAAACCAAGAGAACCCTGGAGCGTGGTCAATTTTGACCCAGGGGACATAATTTGAACAAACTTGGTAGACATCCACTAGACAATGCTACATACCAAATATCAAAGCTGTAGGCACTGTGGTTTCTGAGAAGAAGATTTTTAAAGATTTCCTATATAAGTCTATGTAAAAAGAAGTGACCCCTTGGACGGGGCCAATTTTGACCCCAGGGAAATAATTTGAACAATTTTTGTAGAGTTCCATTAGAGGGTGCTAAATGCCAAATATCTAAGCTCTAGGCCTTGTGGTTTCAGACAAGAAGATTTTCAAAGTTTTTCCTTTAAGTTGCCATAGCAACCAGAGTTCTGCATGGAATTCAATTCTTTGAACAATTTTCAAAGGGGACCACCCAAGAAACATTCATGGGAAGTTTGGATGAAATTGGCTTAGCGGTATATGAGAAGATGTCGTTTAAAGTAAAAGTTTACGGACGGACGACGGATGGACGGACAGACGCCGGACAAATTGCGATCACATAAGCTCACCTTGTCACTATGTGACAGGTAAGCTAAAAAGGAAAACATAAAAAGGACAGTATGCTACAGTTGAAATAGGACAGAATGGAAGAGTTAGCTACCGGTATTACTAATTAGTAAAATAAAAGATTATGAAGTGTGTTGTATTGCTGAAAACATGTCTTTAATAAAAAGGCTTAATATTTAGTAAAAAGAAGAAATTATCTTGAAAATGCCGATTCAAATATACAAAATATCATATGCACCATATATTCCCACCTAGTGCAAAGTGCTAATCCACAGTGATGGACCCTTTTATTATTCTCTTAATTGGACTCAGCATGACAGGTGATATGGACATTTGTGTAAATTAGTAGGAAAGTGTCTTTCAATAACACAAGGCAAATAAAATTAGTACTTTAAAGGGAGCAAGAAGTGTCAATGTAAGATGACAATGCCCCCGAAGTGGTGCTTTGACTTTGGGCTGAGGACCATTCATTCAAGGGTCAAGGTCAAATAAATATAGGTCAGTGGGAGGGTCTTGTCCACAGGAGTGTTGTGTCCAAGTATGAAGTAAATCGACTTTCTAATAAGGAGGTTATGGCCAATGTTAAAGATTTTGGATGACTGGATCTTCAAGGAAAAGGTCATTCAGGGGTCAAGGTCAAATAAATATAGGTCAATGGGAAAGTCTTGTCCAAAGGGGTGTCGTATCCAAGTATGAAGGGAATCCACTAACTAATAAGGAAGTTATGGTCAATGTTAAAGTTTTTGGACAATTGGATCATCTAGGTGAAGGTCATTCAGAGGTCAAGTTGAAATAAATATAGGTCAGTCAGAAGGTCTTGTACTAAGGGATGTTGTGTCCAAGTATGATGTAAATCCACTCACTAATAAGGAAGTTATGGCCAATGTTAAAGTTTTCAGACGGACGGACATCTGGACTGATGGATGGACAGTTCAAAAACTATATGCCTCCCTTCAGGGGCATAAAATATGCTTCAAAACAGAATGGGAGTATTAGAATTCAAATTTTTAATTCATTTATTAGGACCATTAATGAATAGCTGAACATTCAGTCTCATCCCCAAATAAAATTCAATAGTTCAAATGTGACAGGAAGTTAAATATTTACTATAAAAACAGCATAAAGTCACTGCTTACCAATTTTAACTGATACTTTGCGATCATTTCAAATACATCAGTGTTTTGTATGTTCCCTGGTTTACTCTTCCCATTTAGTAAGATGACAACAAGGTTTATTCTGGTAGAAAAACTTTCCTGAAATAAGATGATGAAAAGCAGACCTATCAGACCTTATACAATGTAATGGGTGGTAGCTACATGTAGTAATACCATACAAGTTTTTGCTTAGATAAACCAATGCTTTGCCTTTTACACTATTAAATTTTACTTTAAGTTCCCAATCAATATGATGACAAAACTATCTCTTATCTTGTCTTGCAAACTTTTGTAGTCACTACAATATGTGAAACATAACATGAGGATTTCCCCACAGCTGTTTTATAACAATATCATACTTACTACAATCATGGCAAAATATGCTTGTATTGCAATTAAATTCCTTAATTTTGTGACTGTGATATGATAAAGATAAGATAAGATTATACAATCTTATTATCACTTTAATTAGCAGAAACAAACATAAAACGTATCAGCAAAGTGTTCAACACTGCATAGAAACGTCTTCCATACCAGATTTTCATATTTCTCTGTTTCAAGAAGACTGTAGACTTTTCTAAGGCCTTCCAGCAGATCTGGTTCTCCTAAAAAAAGATAACCACTTCAGGTTGTCAAAGCCTTTCAACATGTATCTCATATCAACTCTTTTCAAAACCTTTAAGCAAATTACACAGATGAAAAAAATCACACAAGTTCCTATTTTCTATGAACAAACACCTTAAGAAGCAGTGTCTGTAAGCAGGAACACTATATGTTACTATATAATCAGTTGTAACATAATATTTTTTTTACTTACTTATCTTTTATTTTTATCTGCAAACTTGTTTTTGCAGTATGATCTAATAAAGAATAAATATATTTATAAAGAGATCTGATTTTTCTTTCCCTACCTTGATTTGTTAGGTTTAATAAAATATTTTATCATTCTTGTCAATTTCATTGATAACCTTAGCAACAATAAGATGCAACAATATGGCAACAAAATGAATATACTATGTCATTTGACTATCATAGTAACATGACACAGTTTGTCTTCAATGGAGAAGGAAATAGAGAATAACAGGTTACTGTCTTTTGAGAAAGGGTTTCTCAGACGAGGTTAGATATGGTCCTGGAAGGGGCGAGGCTTGCCGAGCCCCTCCCGGACCATATCTAGCCGAGTCTGAGAAATCCCTTTCTCAAAAGACAGTAACCTGTTATTCTTTTTATCATGCCACTATTATGATATTACATCTCATTATTTTAATTCGAGGTGCTGATTTCTGAAAGTACAGTAACGCTACGCGCTCGTGAAAATATTTAATTGTATCACTTCACGATGAGATATATTCCATATCTACGAAAAACAAACAAATTTTCTATTTATTTTATGCTAATACCAATAAACTTTTAGAACTGTTTCTTTGCTTACACACGTATGAATACATGATCGTGAAACTCAAATTTAATACACAGTCTGCCATCTTGAATTATTTTTTGCAATGCTTTAAGCTGTTTACATTGTGAAAGTAGTCCGGCAAAAAGTGGGAGGTGCTTGAAAAATCTGATGTACTCTGACTTTTCCATAGGTTTAAGCATGGAAAAGTGTTCTCAAGTCACTGACTGAGAAAGGTTGCTGTTCTCAGACAGGCTTTATCAGGCAGTTGTCATAGTAATGGCATGATAAAAAAGTATCTTTTATCATTTCATAAATAGATCGTTACATATACATGCAATACACGACCATGTTAAAACACATGATAAATCATAAACCCTAAAATCACAACCATTCCATTTTTTCAAAATCACACAAATATGACTGATACTAAACAAATCATTAACCAATGTGTCATGGGGTCAGTCTGAATACATTATAACTAGTCTTTCTACAGACAGCTGCTGTACAATATTTAATAGGGCAGTGATTTTTATCTTAGTGTCTGTATGGCAAAGGGAATAACATTTTGATCAGCTTCAATTGTCATCAGTTTATCTACCAGTAGTACGTTCTTTTAGAAATTTCTTCCTGATTCACTATGTTTGAGGATAGATAAATGGTGAAAACTGAAATGTAAACATGTTAGTTTTTCTTAACACCAAACTGTTGCCTGTGTCAAGAAGACCATACCTTTAGCTGGTGATAATAGTTCAGTGTTACGTTTGAGGATGTTCACATTCGCCTGTGTGGCTACGAACAGTTTATTATCACATCTGACTGGTACCTCGACAGCCCCATGTACACTGGCTGGAAAGGCAACTACATTCACCTACAATATTCAAACTGTATTTTTAAAGTGCTTGAATCACAAATATTCAAGATGGGTCTAAATTACTTTTAAACAGAAGGCAACTTAGATTATTCTTGTTTTGTAAAACAATGACAGGTCAAAGTATAATCATTACTACCGCTTGCAAAACTGATTAGAATTTCATGTATTCGGAACGCTGTAAAATGTTACGTAACGATGTTTATTTCAGTAGCTTAAACTGTCACTTTACTGATCATCCAATCACAGCAAGGCAGTTTCCTCAGGTGTACCTTTAAATAAAACTGCGTCTTGCAATCTACCCGCAGCCAGAAAAACGTGCCTGGGTGTGATAAAGTTGCCATGTCATAACTCTCACTGCGTTGCTAACGTGTTACTAAGTCAACCCCCTGCATGTCATATTTTTACATTGCATACATGTAAACAGCTTATTTGTCAGTTGTAGATTGAACTGAAAAGCGATTTTGTTTACATTCGAATTTCTTTGGGATGCTGATTAGAGCTGTGGAACACACCAGAATGACACTATTGACAGGTAAAAGGGGGAGTTTGAAAGAAACACACTGGGCGGCGTTTACATTGATTTTGACAGGTGCACTGACGAGTCTCATACTTTACCTAACAGTGTAAACTCTAATCAGTTTTGCAAGCGGTAGTATAAACTAAACAGACGACAGAGACAGTCACATAAAGGTTAAAGTACCTGCTTTACTGAATAACTGCAAGCCTGCAGAAGACTAAAAAAATATGTCCTCCTTTTTTTCCCCCAGAAATATGTAAAAGACCTGATGATTTTTACCTTGTCACTGGGTGTAACTGTATCAAGAATCCTACTGACAGCGTCCACAATAACATCATGGCTAACATTTGGTGCTGATGGTAACTGTTCCATGCTGTTGTCCATTAAAATCACTAGATTTTTGTGCTCCATGTAAAGTTTTTCAACAAACCATTCCCTATGATACACATTATTGAAGTTTTGGTTACCAAGATGTTTTATATAGCAAGGACCTATTTATCATTAAAGTTACAAATGTTTATTAATTTGAAGGAAATGGCAAAAAAAGGTCTAGGATTTTAGTATTACTGGCACCTTGCCAAATTAAATTTAGTTAAAACTTCTAAAAACTTAAGATAAAAAATTATTTTTATATTCAAATGATCTTTTTTTATATTAGATTTTATCTAGGTTCATGCAGGGATCAAAATTTATCTGTCTATAATGTAAACAAATCATGTAAAATACATGTACCAAAGCACAGTGAGAAGAAGTATCTTATAACACCTTACTACAAGCTTAGATCAAGCAAAGACTCTAAAATGTTCCAAGTGTAATGGAGACAACAACAACCAATATGCTTCATGTTAATGCTCAATATAAATATTTTCAAAAATATAAATTTACATACTTCGTGAGTGGGCTGTTAACTTTGTTACATGAGCCTGGCAGGGGTGGGGCACTTGTGTCACAAGCTCTGTTATTGGCTGGATACTGGACATAATGACCATCTGAATCAGCAAAGTATTGCCAAGTGATTCCTTCCAAACTCTTGTAGTTATTCTGAAACAGTGTTATAAATAGCTCTATTACAATAAGTAATCCCTACTTTGCACTGTTACATAGTTTTCGATTCAAAGTTTGATAATATAGAAATATTGAATTTGCAACACTTATACTGTAGATTCCGGTAAAAATGTCAGCAAGGAATAATTAAACATTACATCCAAAAATATTTTCTTGTTACTCTGCCAGAAAGGTAGTAAGGTGAATGATATTAAACCATTAATAAAAAGTCGCCTGCACTGAACAGCTTAGGATGTAAAATCAGAATTCAACAAAAAATTCTGACAAAAACTGTCTTAGATTTTTTTCAAATTAGTATTTGATTGATTTTTATAGTTCATAATTACCTATATTATCTTTTAATTTGCAAAATTTGATAAATTAATTTTCAAGGACTGTTTTTACCTTCAAAGTGCTTTCAAATCCAGTTTCATTCAGTGACACTAACAATCTATCCTTGCTGCCATAACAAGCCATTTGCTGGACCCTGTCTCGCAACCTTCCATCAAAAAGTCCCGGTGGCCCTGACCCACAACAACATTTTGTCAATGCTGTAGGAGACGGTCCTCCATTTACAGTGGGTGGACCAGTTTTACTCCCGAAATCTAGCAGTGAAATATTCTTCTCTAGTAGATTCTTTAAAGAATTTGCCGCTAAAACGATGTCCTGATACCTTACACTCACATTCTGAAATACCTCGTTAAAAATCTCTCCGCCATTGATAGGAGCATAAAAAAGATTTTTCTCAGCATTTTCAATCATTTGTTGAATTTGTTTATGTGCAAGAACTCTGTCGATATGAGATTCCAACTCCTGTTTGAATGTAGTCACAATCTGATTCATCTGAGAATTATCAATCTTTTTTGATAAAACAAATCGTTGTGTAAAAATAACACTGAAAATAAGCCAACATTGTAGCATTAACCATATTTTCTTTATATTTCCCCTCATTTTTGATACACTTTGCAACCAAACAGATGCATCATCAGTTCTTAAATGAAATTAATTACTTTTTAAAATACACTGATAAAGTTATTTTGCATTTACATTTGCATTTTCTGGTTAATACTGACCACCGTATCTTGTAAATTAGCTTGCATCTGAGCACGTCAACTATTTTCTCTACAAGATATCAGTAAATCCATCCAGTACAAATTTGGTAATGCATACTAAGGGACCCATATCATTCCTAAAAACATCAAAGAAAATGTGCTGAATATAAATTTTGAATTTCTGACTTCCAGCTAAACATTTGATAATACCTAACACTAGTTACACAGAAATTTCTTACAATCTGCAAAACCTACAAGTATATATAAATAAAACTTGCGTATGTCCACTAATAGGGCACCCCCTGACATTTCTTTAACCAAGATATCATTATTATTTTAAAGATATCTACTTTAAAATTAATTACATAATAACTGATTTTGAAATGTTTCTTATCAATTTGTTTAAATACCTTAAGTAACATTGTAGGTACCAGTTAGTAAACATTTAATCACCTGAGTTCTACAGAGTACAAGTACTTTAACAATTTTTTGTTTGCAAACGTAATGAGGTATAAAAACATTATTACATTAAGTGTGTAAAAGTTCTTAGTTTTCTTAGTTACTGCTACTTCTTTAAGAAAAATTTTCAAACAGATGATTCTACCCAAATAGATCAAAAACTTTCTTCATTTCCCAGCCCCCAACATTAAATATTCTGAGACTTCATTTCATTCTTCTAAAAACACTTTGGTCACTGGTTGTTCTTGATTTTCTTGCAGATAAGAAAAATAAAAATATGTACAAAGTTTCAGTTTTTACTCTTTGCTTATGTTTGCGTAGGTCATATTTGTTCCTGTAACCAATTTTACATCAACTGATCATTTTTTAATTACAAGAAATAAAAACTGTGTATTCAGGAGAGTTAACTTCTCACAAGCAATATATCATGGTACCTTTCCTAGCCACTATAACTTAAATATAAAAGACATCAAAGGAAATCTTTAATTCTTTGGGCGTGATAAAATATTAGTATTAAAGAAGTTTATAAAGCAATATCAAACACAACATGTGGTCTAGGTGTCATTTCAGTACCGCCTTATTTACGCGAAAAGTTCCTGATTGTATTCAGGTAATTGTAATTTATGCCAACTGCCGCACTCCAGATTCAAGACCAACTAATAGTCTTCAAGTGTATCATATCATTTTCTTAACAGTGGAAGAATAGACACGGTTATTTATCTATCTTCAGGTCCTTTATGCAAGTGGCTAGTTATCTTGGACCAGGATTTATGTGAGATTTCTATGGACTTAACAGCTGATTTACTAATGAAAACTGTCAATAGAAAGATTTCTCCTATAGACCTCAACATAAAATGAAAGAGGACCTATCACCTATTGTACGCATTTTAACATCCAAGTTCTAAAACCCAAGCTTGAAAGTAATTCTTTTGAAAACTTCTTCGGCAGAATTTTTTTTTTTTTTGGATAACCAATTCAAATCATAATGACAAAGACTAATGACTAAGTATTTTTCTAGCAATACGGAATGACCTTATTACTTATGACCTGAAGTATTGATGATATATGTAGTTAATCCAAAATTTTGAAATAGGTCAAAATATGATCGAACAAATCACAGAACAAAATTATGGCATACTAAGAAAACATTCTTAATTCTCCAGTAATTTTTGTTTGGAACAATAGATGCTATACAACAAACATAAAAACAGTTTCAGAAAAAAGAAGGAACACAACAGTTTCCAAGTCAAAAAATTGGTTTTCGACTATAGATGTATTTTGCTCACTTTTCAGAGGAACTTTAAGTTAAAATCTTCTGTCCTTGTTTCATGCTTTCAGAAGTTAACATATTGACCCTTCTCATGCTGAATATCTAAAATGGACTTGGCCATCTTTCAATTTGGACAGATCCATTAATTGTTTATAGGGGTGCTTATTTAAAATTTACTGACTGAATGGCAAAAAGATGTGCAGACTGATCTTGGGCTGCACTGGTCTTTGTTTTTTACAAAGGCAGAGTCAGTTGCCTCCGGCAGGGTAAGGTTTAATGTACGAATCACATTTTGTAATGCTTAATTCCTATCCTTTACAAACAATAGATTTAAATAACCAAAACCAGTCCCATTTTAAAAAGAAATTAATAGACCAGTAAACTTTCTATTCAATTGGGTAGAACACAACACTTTTATGAAAAGTCATACCTTCTGTTAAATTGTTATTTTAAAAGCTTGTCAATTGTAAAATATTACTTCGGATGACTCAAAATGTAAGAGAACGACTGAAAAAAACAAAATGGAGGTTTTTTTCTCTGCAGGATTTTGGTAAAAAATAACAAGATTACTCTGTAATGACGACAGCTACTGAATCCAAGAGGTACATCTCTTACTTGATCTCTATTTTTCTTCATTTCTTCAGATTACTGTTTTTGTTGTTGTTGTTGTTGTTTTGTTTTTTTATAAAAATGCTACATTGTACATAATAAAAAATTATATTTTGTGACCATGATAATTATTTTTTATTAAGATGACAATAACAGCTTTATTATATTGTTTTGGAAATTATTGGGATAATAATGTGATATATACATTTGAATTGTTAAAATGTTTCACTGTAACTGCTTTACCAGTAAAATCTGTGAATAATAAACCATTTTTGTCTCTCAATTTGAGTTTATTTATTGTCCATACCAGATGCCCGTATGACCGACACCCTCTGCAGAGGTTAGTTATTTTAAGTTGTGGAGAATAGTGCATGATACAGAAAGCAACCCATTCCAGATACATCTCTGGTTCTTTAACATGCTCCAACTGTAGCACTGATACCTGGGAGCTTGGTTTAACGTCTCATCCAAAAGACAATTAGTAATGTTAGAGGAGCAGGGGATCAAACTTGCGACCCCTGCGTTACCAGTGCAGTGCATTACTGGACCACTGATCCCCTCCTTCTGTTTTCTGAGTAGTTTTCTTATTCATAACATTTTTTTTGTATTGCATATAAGGTTTAGTCTAAAATTTTCTCCAAGTTTTCTGTTTTAATCTCTGTCTCTTTTCCTGTATAGACCAAGTATATTTTGATTGTAATAGTAAATTTTGCAGTCCTATTTCTGAAAAGGAAACATTTAACACTTTCAGGATGGATGACCTTCAGTGGCCAAGGCAACTTAACAAGGTCATCACACAGAGATGGAGCCAGTTAAAGAACACGCTTGTCATGAAAGACTTTGTTGACTATCTCATCCAGAAACGTGTTGTTACACTGGACTACTGGATGGGACTAAAGTCTAAACCAATCACTGAGTCAGAGAGAACAGAGGACTTCCTCGCCCTGGTGATGAAATTTGATCAACAAAAGTACAACTATTTCATGGAAGCATTACTTTCAATTAACCGACACGACCTTGTGAAAGAACTTGTAAAGGCGCAAACAATCAAACAAAAGAAGCCTAATGATATAGAAAATGAAACAAAGCAGCTAGTGACCAAAAAGGTCAGTGTTAGCATTGAAAGAAGCCAGAAACTGAAAGATGAAGAAAACCATCAGAAGATTGCAGGTCAGACTGATGCTGATCAGTTACCTAGTGAAGCTGCAGGCAACAATACAGGCCAAAACAGAGGAAATCCCATTCCCATCCCTAGAGTCAGCAGTGGCAAACATTTACCAAACCGAGAAAAATCTCTAACAGATAAACCAGTATCTGACAAGAAGAATGTTGTTACTAATAACCTACACAAAGGCATTGGAAATGCAGACAAACCGGACACTTCAGGTAATGTTTGATTATGTTCCTATCAGTTAAATGGTGTTCCAGATTTATGTACATATGAGTACAGTTAAGTCTTGTGATTAAAACCACATTATTTCAAAATCAGGCAAAAAAATAGCTATTTTTTCAGAACCAGTCTAAAATATAAAACTGAGACTCCCTATTAAGAATCTATTCATAAATAACTGATCTTATTAGCAGAACTTCACTGTACCTGGAACAACAAGGTAATGACCATGTTTAAGAAGTAACTCCACAAGTGCAGCAGAAGCAAATAATTGTATCAAAACAATGCAGCATAATTTTTCAGTTTGGTAACTTTCATAAAATCTATACAGAAGCTTACCTTATTTTTTTGAATGATATAAGCATGTTTATATTTGGACTAATTTTTGTAATGAATGTACATATTGAAAACAATTTCGTGTTCAAATAATTTACCAAAAGACAAACAAAATGCAATCGGATAAAAATTCCTGTTGCATTCCTTGTTTGATTTAATGCCATATTTAACAGGTTTCCTACAATTAGCCTGTTTAACTGGATTACTAAATAAGACCCCGGAAAGACCAACCTTTTTTACCTTTTGCAGACAAATAACATACTGAACGACATTTTTGCAATTTAGCAGACACTTGATACCACTCTGAAAGCAGAAAAGTTTTCCCTGTTGGAAAGAAGTCAAATAATTTTACTCGACACTTCTGTTTTAGTTTGCTAATGAGCATTAAGTTTAATAGATATACTGCTAGTGTGACATGGTTGCTGTGTCCAAATTTGGTTTGTCAATACAATTCTTTTGCAAAATTCATGATTTTATCAAATTTGGTCAATGAAAGCATTTCAGTGAAAATCAGAAATCTGAGCAAGATGTATATTTAAATAATCTGGTGAAAAGAATGCCAATGGAGACAATAAATTGAAACTTTTTGTTGATGTCTTTGAGGCCAGATTCTTTGTCAGACCAAGTTTAAAGTTGGTTGTATTTGTCTTAATGTATCTTCAATCAAATTTAAATATTGTGAATGTGTGGTAAAAATTGTATGTGAAGTTTGAAGTCTGAGAGCCATACTTCTTTGATCATTTTATAATGATTGTAAGTCGGAGTGTCAACAACTTCCTATTTGTCATGGTTGCCTGTTATACACGTACATCATGTTACATGATACCCCTAGTCTTTGCATTCTAAACCGGCGAAATAAGTATAAAACTTGTTCAAAATGAACAACAGTCATAGTAAATTACATAATATGGATTTATATTCAGGAATAAAGTAAAAATTTACTAAAAATATTGGTCATGCCTCTTTTTCTAACACAGCATACTAGTGCATTTTTTGTTTTTCTTTTTTTTAATTTTCAGGGTCAGTTTGACCACAAATATAACTTTACAATGTTGTTTGTAACATAAGAATGCCATGACAAAAACATAATTTAAAACCTTCTATAAACTTGTTGTAAAAAGTAACTGAATCATATTGAAAAGCGCTAACATGGAAAGTAAAGACAATTGAATGACATGAGCAGAAGTTTAAATTACATTACAAATGGAAATTTTCAAATATTTTTACAAGCACAACATTTTACAGCTATTAATATCTCAGGTACACGTGGATCAATAGGTGAAAATCAAATAAACTGAACTCTGCTGAAAAATACTAAGATCATGGATTTAATAGCCAATGGAAGTATTTCTGGTTCTTAGAATAAAAATGCATTTCTTCCTGCTGGGTCATCCTTTGTTTTTTATTCAGATGAACTTAAGACACCAACATCAAACAGTGAAGCCAAGAAGACAGGTGACTTTAAAGACACGGAGGGAACTGACAATGTGAAAACAGAAGATAAAACAGAGCGACCTGGTATACTCAGCACCTTGGCACCATGCATTTCTCTAAAATATAATTCCAAAATTCACCAAACACTTATTGAAATTCCCCTCCCAATTTACATACTCTTAGCCCAGAAAAATGTGTTTTAGTGCCCTTCAAATGTGTTGCATTGACTCTAAATAGTGTGATATATTCATGAAAATGTTATCATTGAGTATCACATGGTTAGTTTAAAGCAGAAGAGCAAACCATTTTTATATAGTAAGGTAAAGGTTGAACTAAGCACAGTAACATGGTCTCTTAAAGCTCACTTCTGCTCACAGCAACAACTTCATAATGCAATATATATATGGTATACAAAGTTGTTCTAGTATTCTGCTTTTAAGTAAGAAAATATCTAATTAAATCAAACATCCAATCAATTTTGTTATGAGTTTGATATTTTCTTTTCTCTTTTTTTTTTTCAATCATAATTTATGAATATAGTCTCAATTTGGCAAATGTCATTTTTGACTGTTTTCACATCAGGTACATCTAAGAGCAAAGAGGAAATCCTTGAAGAAAAGGAACAGGAACTAAAGTCAAGAGAATCTGAGCTGAGCAGAAAAGAACTGGAACTCAAAGAGCAAGAACAGAGCCTTAAGAAAAAAGAAAATGAGCTATTAACCAGAGAAAACAGTATGCTGACTAACAAAGGTGATGTGAACGAGAACCCTCCACTTTCCCTGCCAGCACAACTCCAGCATCTTAGACTGGCTGACTCCAATCCTGGAACTCCCTCAAACACCACCTCATCAGAACTGCTTGCAGATGTCAGGGAACAGCTCAAAGCCATGAAAAAGGTCCGGGAGGAAATAGAATCTGAGCACACCACTTTCTGTAATACACCTAAGGAAGAGTTTGCTAGACTGCAGGACTTCAATAACCTTCAGCAGAATCTGGACGAACTCAAAGTAGAAGTTGAAACAGACAGACAATGTCGTGAAAACCTGCAGCATAAAGTGGAAGACTTAAAACATGAAATAGAAAGCCTGCAAACTGCAATATCAATTCTGGAAACAGAAAAAGAAACCAAAAGTGCAGAGGTGGACAGAGAAATTAACAGACTAAAGACTGAGCTGAGAAATGCTCAATCAAACTATAAAGAGGGGATAAACAGAATAAAGATGGAAATGAAAACAAAGGATGAAAAAATGGAGGAACTGAAGGGAAATGTTGAAAAGGCTCGAGAGCATTCTGAAGAACTCGAAAAAAGAATTGAAACTCTGGAGAATGATAAAATGAAATATGAGATTGAACTGCAAAGATATGAGAAAGAGGTGTCCGACCTGAAGAAAGATTTAGAGGAAAAGGAGAATGAATTGAATGACCTGAGGAATGTTCTGGAAGAGACTGAAAATGAAAAGGATGAACTAATTGATGAACTAGCTGACCTGAAAAATGAAGTTAGTAAGTTGAAAGCTGAGAAGAAAAGACTGGAATCTGAGAAGAAAACTTTGTTAGCAAGGTGTGTAAAACCCCAGTGGAACCAGAACCCTACTGGATCTCTCAGGAAGCAATCATTCAGATGAATACTGGGGCAATGAATGTAGCAATCAATGTGTCACGTGCTTTCTTACTTATACTTTGAATTTTTAGAAGTCTTAAAGTTTTTCCCATGCTACTTTCTCAATTCCATTTTATGACGGATTCGGGAGTGCTGTCACATTTCAATTACAGTATCACTAACCATCCAAACAGATTATTACAAGTTATTAAAAATTCAGACAACAGTTCATTAACAGTTGGATTGGACTCAGAATTCATTGAGCACACGTCAAAAATGCTGATTCAACTGCCTCAAATAAAGAGAATACATTGGTCATTTGATGTCTATATTAACAGATACACTTCTTAAAGAATGTATGTGTGTACACAATCTAAATCTGATTATATTATTATTTTTATTATCTCAGATTTATTTCTATTTCACATGTAGAATATAATGACTTTTTGCACATCTGTTTAAGAACACCTGTATTTAGATGATGCTGTGGTTTGGTTTACATTTTCATGTAAAGTGAATAACAAACTTAACAGTTAATTTTGTTTTACTCTCTTTGACTGCATATATTTAATCATTTGTTATAATTCTGTTTCAGCATTCAAAGTTCTTCTGTTGTTTCTTTCCCAACATCAATCGTTGTTCCTGTCAATTTCAAAACTACAAGCATGTTCCTTGTGACACCTACTGGTATTCTGCTTTCTAGAGAACTGTAAACTAAACCATCTCAGAGGACGATGACTGTATGTTTTTCATTACCGAGCTGTTGGCTCTATTATTAGCCAAGAACAAAAGTGCATAGGAAAAACTACACATATTCAAAGGCCTTGACCTTGAGGAGCCTGGTCCAATGTTTATCATAAACGACTGAGTACATTCATATTCCTCAAACTCACTCTGTACTCAAGTTGAACAAAATTCTCAAATAAAATCTTTGAGCATATAACTGGAAACCGAGTACACCTTGGACATGGGTTTTAGAACCTGAACCGAAATTGTTATTCAAACTGGACTGCACTATTACAATTGCATGGTTTTATAATAACTGAATCGTTTCTACAAGAAGTTACATTTGTACTAAAATGAACTCAATTATTTTGACAAAGCTGCTTTAAACATTTCCCAGTTTATGTAGTTGAAAGAAAATTATAGATCTTCAGTTTCTGGTCCACTATTTATTTTGCAAGATATCTGAAAGTTGAACTTTAGTCATTTTCATGGAGACTACAATTTACACTGATGAAATACTGTCCCAGTTCTGTCTATCTTCTTGCAGTAATGACAACAAAAAATCATCAACATGATTCTTCAACGAATAAAACAGACATTTTAAACAAGAGAACTGCAGGGCGGAGCATTATATGCCTGAAGGGTGTTTTTTCTAAGTATGATGCATATGTGATATAAGGGAGGAAACCTTAGGCTTTGAAATAAATTATTTGCTTTAAATTTTTTATTTTTTATTCATAATTTTGATTTTTAACATTTTATAATTTTAATTTAATTTTATAAATCTTTCTCATATCTGAATTTTAGGTTTTGTAATTTGTATAAATAACAGTCTTTCATAATATATGATGTTCATGCTGTGATGCATGGTTATCAAGTTATAGTGCAAAAATATTGATTGTTTAGTTGACTGTCACTTTGACCGTTTATTTACTTACCCTAAACAGTATAGGGGTCATGAAATCAATGATGGCAATCATCCTAAGAAGTTTGAAGTCTGTATGGGAAGTAGCTGCCAAGTTATACAGTAGAAATGCTTTTCAGTGTTTAGGTTAATGTGACCTTGACATCTGAACGAACCACTGAGATGTACGGGGGTCATTTTCTCAATGTGTGAGGGTCATTCACTCAATGTGTGCAATCATGATATAAAGTTTGAAGTCTCTATAACAAATGATTGTCAAGTTACTAGGCAGAAATGGTCTTCAATGTTAAGGTCACTGTGACCTTGACCTTTGACCTACTGACTCCTATAGGGGTCATCCACTCAATGTAGGCAATAACCATATGAAGGTAAAAGACTGTTAGCCAAAAAGTACTCAAGTTATCCTCCAGAAACAAAATTGCTCACAGACGGACAGATGCCCAGGACAATAACATAATTATGCCCCCTTCAGGCATATTAATAAAAATACATCTCTTGCCCAAAATGTGATTTGAGGCTTTGAACATTACAGTATGGGTACCGTACTTCTGATTTGTCATGATAGTCGCAAAAAAACCTGTAAGTTGGATTAAACTTATTTTTTTTCACAATGACTGACCACTGTTACCAAATCATAGTTGCTGATCATTACTGCAATATAGTCACACTACTTGAAAATCTGTTTCATCCCTAGTTTATACAAACATGCACCACCACTTTCTTACACCTGGTTTTTAAGTAGATCCCAGGTTTAATGTACCTTTCAACAACAAGTCATACTGAGACAGACTTGATCCTGGATCAAACTGTGATCTCCTGACTTGTAGTTAGATGTACTAACTGTGAGGTCACTGTTGACAGACTTCCTGGTTTTCAAGGAGAGATGAAGATTTTGGTATAAAGCTATCAGAAAACTGCTAAAGATAAAGTTTTGGGAAGGTCCAAAGTACACTATCAGAACAGGGTTGGGTTAAGTATGCTAATGTTATAGCCAAAGACCAACCTTTGTAAGTTACTGGATGGTCCTATAGCCTGACAATAACATAGTTCATCTGTGGTCTTTTTTAAGATTTCCTAACAGCTAGAACTTCTAAATACCCACTGGTAAAAGTTACCATGGTTTACAAGTCAATTTCCTATCTCTTCATTAGACTGAAAGGACTGACCTAATATTATTTTTTTCATAATATTTTAGCTTAAATAGATTATTTCTTTAAAGCACCTTTAGTGAATCACACATATTCCATGTAATTAAATGCCTGACCCATTGTATGAGTAAAAACCTTCGGTCTCAGTTTTGGTGCAAGTGCACAGCCAGCCAGCTGTCATCATACTAGTTCACAAATAGAGCTATCACTGAATGAGAACAATCTGCAACACCACCTTGTCAGAGGAAAAAGGAAAATATAGACTGCATGAAGCACATCTACACTAATTGGTGATCTTGCACACCAAGTTTCAAATTGATAGTCCTTGAGGTGTGGAAGTATTTGGCAGCAAGATATTGTCATGATTGGTTGTAAAACCAAAAAGTGTGCATGAAAAGTGCTTCAGCCACATCTACACTTACTAATGAACATGCACACCAAGTTTCAAATCTATAGTCCTTAAGCTGTTGAATTAGTTCGTGTCACAAGATTTTGCTACGACAGGCTGTGATCATGCACAACAATTTTAAATTGAAAAAGAAATGTGCAAATTGTTTGTGTCACAAGATTTCTGCAATGGAACAGCTGATCGCACACCCGGCGATAAGATTCCTATATACCACCCACAAACAAATTTTGGCAGGGGCATAAATATCATCGCTAACCATAAAACTTCATATGCAAGCTGTTTTTACATGAGAAGGAATTACTTCTCTGTTTAGTAACATTTTCTCTCTGTCAGGAGACCAGCAATGTCAGTACCTACCAAAATCACTGTGTCAGTAATACTGCAAGGTTCTTTAGTACTTAAACAGACTGTTGTTATAGAACATATTAATATGATGTTATCGCCAAGACTGCATACTTACAAAAAATATGACGTACCTTCTGCCCTCTAGTATTAACACAAGTACATTTATAACAACTCATATATTATGAAAATAATTCAAATATCAATAAGGAATAATAAAATATTGATATTTCTTGAATTTATTTAATCCACTGAAGATAACAAAAATATATGTATCAGATTTTTTTGCCGAAAAAAGTAATACTGAATCAATTTTGTCTGAACTAAGATCAACAAAATCATTCCACAAAAAACAAACCTGACAAACATTCCGATCCTGAATACAAGAGTAACGTGAACTATCAAATTTATCAAAGCAGAAAAAAATACAAACTGAAAATTAATCATACAAAAATATTGCATTAAAAGCTTCTCACAATATATGTGAAATGTGATGGTGATAGAGGTAATAAAAACAGCATGTGACAGAATGACACCTGGACCAGGACTAAATATGTTCACAGAATGCTTTAACAAGAACTTGACTTAACAAAAACATTTAGTGGTTTAATGACAAACCTGCCGAAAACTTTGGAAATTTAGGGACCAGTTATTCTAACAAGTCCATTTGCTTTTGACATGACCACATGTAAGTAAACTCCTGTTTTTGGTCCATTCTAGTATCTAGGGTAATATCAAACCAAAGGCTGACCAAAGAGTCTTCCTGTTAGTAGTCAGATGCACTAACTACAAGGCCAATGAAAACCAGCTGATGTGACCCTGCCTTCCTTTCCTTCAAAATGATTGGCATCAAATACACACAAAACTTAGATCGTTAAATGTTGCTACACCAAGTTATCATTCAGTTACTTTTAGAAAAACCTGGTACTTATTGCCTGTCACTCTACCTAGCCTACTGACAAACACATATAATGATGTTAACATAGTATCAGGATCTGCATGTTTAAAATAACTGTTTCAAGCTGTTCTTTTTTCAACAAGTGAATGAATATTTTTCAATTATCAACAAGAGATGTTTGTAAAACATATATGCTCCCCCTAGCGCCTTATCCCTAGAGGCAGCCATAAAAGTATAGTAAGGTAGAAGGACAGGGACTTGTGTCAGTACATTGAAGGAAGGATGACAGCGACTTCTGAAATCAAAAGCTATTGACCATGGCAAGTAGATGAATGAGAGGAACTGCAGATTATGTCAATGACACTTTGGTTATAAAATGTATAAAGTTCAATTACTGGAGAACATGAAAGAGTATAGGAACTGCATGGATAGGTAGGTAGGTAGTAATGTGGGAGGGTGGGTGAGTAGGTAAGAAGTTTTGAGGTAGCAAGGCCCAAAGGTTCTCCAGTTATCAATCAGAATCTGTTTTCCTCTTTTTGGTGTATGGTCACTGTGACCTTTGCCTTTAATCTAGTGACCTCAAAGACAATAGGGGTCATCTCCTAAACAGACCAACCTGCATAGCAAGTCTGTGAAGCCAATGCCCGAGGGTTCTCTAGTTATTGAGTGGAAACCATTTTCTGTTAATGGTCACTCTGACCTTGAACTTTCACCAAGTGACCCCAAAAGTGATATAAGTCATCTACAGGTCATTATCAACCAGCATTGCAAGTTTAAGGACCCTGGACTCAAGCATTCTCTAGTAATTCATCAGGAACCATTTTTCACTTAATGATTAATATGACCTTGACCTTTGATCTAGTCACCCTTAAAACTTAAAGGATGATCTACTGGCCATTACCAACCTGCCAATGAAGTTTTAGGAAGCCTGGGATCAGGCATTCTATAGTTATTGATTGAAAACTGTTTTACTTTTCACTGTGACCTTGGCCTTTTACCTAATGACTGAAAATCTATATAGGTCATTTATTTGTTATGACCAACCTACATACCAAATTCAATGAACCTGAGCCTATGGATTTCCTAGATATTAAGCAGAAACTGTTCTGCTTTTCAAGGTTACTGTCACTTTGACCTTTAACCTAATAAACCTAAAAACTACAGAGGTCATCTACTGGTCATGACCAACTTGTCTATGAAGTTTTAGGGAGCTGGGCCCAAGCATTCTAGTTATTCATCAGAAACCATTTTGTTTTTCAAGGTCACTGTGAGCTTGGCCTTTGACCTGGTGACCTGAAAAACTATGAGGTCATCTACTAGGCATGACCAACCTACATACTACGTTTGAGGAACCTCCGGCCAAGCATTCTATAGTTATTGATCAGAAACCGTTTTGCTTTTCAAGGTCACTGTGACCTTGGCCTTAGACCTAATGACCTGAAAAACTAAACCAAGTTTGAAGAAGGTGGGTACAAGGGTTCTCTTGATATTGATCGGAAATGAAGCGTCGACCGACCGACCAACATTTGCAAACAATATGTCTCTTCATTTTCGATGGGGGGCATAAAAATACCCTAAAGCACTGTAGTACATTCGACATTCAAAAGAGTTACACTTTACAACAGTAAAGCCTGTGAAAATATAAACAAGATTTAATATAAGCACATTTCACAGTGACATTGAATACAAGTATGTTAAGCCACATACACTGTATTTTTTGTCACATAATAACATCACTTTCAACTACAATCAGGAAAAAACTATGAAAAGTCTGAATTTAACTGCCAACACATGAAAAAATTAATTTGAAAAAAAACAAAGAGGGCCATGATAGCCCTTAAATGCTCACTTGAGTAAAAGTGCTGAAAACAAGTACAATGAAAGAATATTTTATAAAAGAAATTACCTCAAAATGCTGCATGCCAATATCAAAGCTTTTGTTTATATAGTTTATGAAAAAAGATTTTTTAAAGGCTTCCTTACGTCTTTGTAAATTTGCTTTACATGTTCAAGTTAAGCGTATGACCTACTGTTGGGGCAACAATGATTGGAGGGGCACAATTTGAATAATCTTGGTAAGGGTTTACAAGTCAGTACTACATACCAAATTTTAGAAGTCTCCATCTCATGGTTTCTGACAAGAAGATTTTTACAAGACTCTGCAGACTTCTGACCCTAGGGACGGAGCCAAAAAATGACCCCAAGGGAATAATTTGAACAACCTTGGTAAAGATTAACAAGATAGTACGACAAACCAAATTTCAGGAGTCTATGTCTTATGATTTCTGACAAGGAGATATTAAAAAGTTTGTCTAAGTCTATGTAAAACATTTGACCTTAGGGGTGGAGCAAACAATGACCCCAGCAGCAAAGTTGGAATAATTTCAGTACAAATCAACTGGGCAATGCTCCATGCACAATTTCTGAATTATAAGCCTTGTAATTTATTTCATACAAGAAGAGTTTTTAATACTTCTCTATATTATATTTCTATGTTAAACATGTTACCATGGGGTGGAGCTAAAAATGACTCAAGAGAAATAATTTGAACAAGCAAATCTTATGAAAATTTATATTCCCCACTGGAAGATAAGTTGCATCTGGAAGTTGCAGTGAGGAGGCAACAGTCGAAGAGAAAAAGCTTTGAAGATCAACAGATTTATTAAACATGTTCATTTACAAATGTTAAAGTAAATATACAAAATATGTAGATAAGACAAACATATAACTCAAGATAACTTTGAAGGAATTAAGGAATACTTTACTCATTTTGCTGACTATATGGTAGTCCTTGTGATTCTTCAAGTTTTACCATTGTTATAATAGACAGGCATGAATAGTTACAATCAACTGTAACAAAGTGCTACAGAGAAATGGCTGTAGATGCACCTACTCCTTACATTGTTAAACAAGAAGGCCATGATGGCCCTAAATTGCTCACCTGAGTCTCATTGCTCATGTTACAAATATCGTTATTGGTTTTAATGGGTGCAAGTTTGAATAAGTTTGCAATAAGTTTGAAGACTCTGGGTGTAATGGTACTCAAATTTTTTTAGCAGAAATCGTTTTACTCTACAGGTCCCTGACCTTTGACATACTAGCCCCAAAAACAATATGGTTCTTCTATTTAGTAAAAGCAATCATCCAATGAAGTTTTGAGGCTCTGGGTGAAATGGTAATCCTGTTATTGAATGGAAACGGTTTTCACTCTAGAGGTCCCTCTGACCTTGACCTTTGACCTACTGACCCAAAACACAAAAGGGATTTTTTGTACTCAATAAGGGCAATAACCCTGTGAAGTTTGAAGGCTTTGGGTCAACTGGTACTCAAGTTACTGAAAGGAAACGAAATGTGAAAGACAGACAGAAACAGACCCCCTGGACAAGGCAAAAACAATTATCTCCATCAGAAGGGCTGCGTTGGGGGAGACATAACAATGAACAATTGAAGGTATAGCCCTTGGTGTTTCAGAGCAGCAGATTTTTAAAGTTTTCCCTATATAAATCCTTGTGTAAAATCAAATGACCCCCCGGGTGGGGCCAGTTTTAACCCCAGGGTCATGATTTGAACAAACTTGGTAGAGGTCCACTAGACAATGTTGCAAACAAAATATCTAAACTCTAGGCCTTGTGGTTTCAGACAAGAAGATTTTTAAAGATTTTCTTCTATATTGTTATTTTAAACTTGTGACCCCTCAGGGGGGGCCAATACTGACCCCAGGGACATTTTTCTAAAAAACTTGGTAGAGGTCCACTAGACAATGCTGCATACCAAATATCTTAACTCTAGGCTTTGTGGTTTATGACAAGAAGATTTTTTAAAGTTTTTCCTATAAAACTCTCTGTAAAACATGTGACCCCTGGGGCAGGGCCAGTTTTGACCTAGGGTCCATGACTTAAACAAACTTGGTACAGGTCCTCTAGACAATGCTTCATACAAAGTATCTAAGCTCTATGCCTTACGGTTTCTGACAAGAAGATTTTTTAAAGTTTTTCCTATATAACTCTATGTAAAATATGTGACCCCTGGGGCTGGGCCATTTTTGACCCAGGAGCCATGATTTGAACAAACTTGGTAAAGGTCCACTGGACAATGCTGCAAACCAAATATCTAAACTCTAGGCCTTGTGGTTTCTGACAAGAAGATTTTAATGTTTTTCCCTATATAAATCTATGTAAAATCAACTGACCCCTGGGGTGGGGTCAGTTTTGAGCCAACGGTCATTAACTGAACAAACTTGGTAGAGGTCCACTAGATGATGCTTCATACCAAATATCTAAGCTCCAGGCCTTGAGGTTTCGGAAAAGATTTTTAAAGATCCAACTTCTAAAATCTAATTTTAGCTCCAGTGAACCAGAAATGCAATGGACCAGAACCATTTGAACAATCTTGGTAGAGCTTCATACAAGGAACAGTCTAGGCAAGTTTCATTCAATTTGGCCCTTTGGTTTCAGAGGAGATGTCATTTGAATGAAAAGTTGACGAAGGACATGCGGAAGGACAACGGACAAAGACTGATCAGAAAAGCTCATCCCGAGCACTTTGTGCTCAGGTGAGCTAACAAGAGGGCCATGATGGCCCTAGATCACTTACTGGAATACACTGCCTTTGGGTCTGCTGTTCAGCATACATCAGAAGCTTTTTATGATTCTCCCTATATAAATCTATATGAATTCAAGTGACCCCCAGGGTAGAGCCAATTTTCACTCAAGGGGCATAATTTGAATAAACTTGGTAGAAGAACTCTAAAACTGAAAGAGTAGCATCAAAACATGTGCTTTTATTTAATTTTGTAGTTTTATATCTTTTAATCTAATTGGTTTTTATGCAGACAAGTTCTACCACAAAATCTTAGTTATAAAAGGAAATTCTGTCAGTTCCATACAATCCAGTATGTATACAAATAGTACAAAACTCATTTTAAGTGAAGAAAAAACATCTTGACTAGAAATGAAATACATATTTAGCAATAATCAACAGGTGTTATAACACCTTCAATAAATCAGTTATATGTTTTTCACCTGCACAATATTTCAAAACTGTGAAAACCTGAAGACTCCCTACTAATTCCTGAATACTGTTATGACTAGCACTATATACCATACATGAAGTTTGTATTTAATCGACACTGTCTTAGGACAGCTGCCACAGGAAGTTCCTGGTACTGGGCAATCTCCTTGGCAACAGTCACTGCTAAGCCCGGGTTCGAAAACTGAAGGTCTTCTCTTGGTATCTAGAAACAGAAAGGAAAAATACTGTTTGTTCTTTTTAAGACTAGAACTTTGCAAGTCAGACAGCATACCAGTTATTTCACTTTTTTTCTATGGAACGGGGAATTTATAGGCTTCGGACAAGAATCAAGTATGAAAAATTACAAAGCGCAATAACTCAAAAATTATTTGAAAGAGTTATGGTTCTTGGACACTGCATCTCTCCACAGTGAGATCTATTCAAATATGAACTTTCAAGTTAATTTTAATACCTTTCAAGTTATGCCCCGGACAAGAATTAAGTATGAAAAATTACAAAGGGCAATTAAGTCAAAAATTATGCAAAAGAGAGTTATGGTTCTTTGGCACTGCACCTCTCCATAATTAGATCTATTCACCTATGAAGTTTTCAAGTTGACACCTCCAGTACTTTTAGAGTTATGCCCCGGACAAGCAAAATGGGACGCCGCTGCCGACACAGCAAGTAACACCTATGTGTCCACTGACTATAGTCAGGCAACACAAAAAACAAAAAAGAGGGTCATGACAGCCCTGGATTGCTTACCTGAGTACTTTGGCTGAGGGTCTGCTGTTAAGCAAACATCAGATGCATCATTACATTTTCTAATTGAAGATTTTCAAAGATCTCATATTTTATACAAATAAAACCCATGGGGCAGAGGAACTTTCAAGAAAGCAGCTTGTAAGGAGATATCAATTGAAGCAAAATATTGATGAAAATCTATTTTTAGCTCATTTTGTTCAATGAAGCATAACTATCTTAGCAATTCTAAGTGAGGCCTATGTAATGAACATTTGTGGAATTTGGTGGAAAATCACCTTGCTGTTTTTATGAAGATGTTTGAATTTTTTTCTAGTTTTTGTAGCCCTTATGTGCTATGGAGTGGAATAGTTTGAGCAATTTTAGAAAAGGGCAACACAAGGAACATTACTGTAAAGTTTAAAACAAAATGGCTTAGCAGTTTGAGTGGAGATGAAGCTATGAAGCTGAACCTTTTCAGCAATTTAAATAGAGAGCTATGAGAACAACATTTTTGTAAAATTTGGTGGGAAATCACATTGCTGTTAAGGAGGAGATGTTGTTTGAAGTTTTTTTCTATTTTTAGCTTTTGCAGCCCTTATGTGCAATGGAGCAGCACGGATGGAACAATTTTAGGGAAGGGCAATATAAGGATCATTTCTCTCATGTTTGGTTTAAAATGGCTTAGCAGTTCGAGAGGAGAAGTTATTTGAAGCCAAATATTGATGAAAACCTATTTTTAGCTCTAGTGGCCACTTTGTTCGATGGAGTGGAACCATCTTAGCAATTTTAATAGAGGGCTACGCAAAAATCATTTTCATGAAATTTGATGGAAAATTATCTTGAGGAGGAGATGCTGTTTCAATTTTTTTTCTATTTTTAGCATTTTTTAACACTGCACTTCCTCTCACTAGTCTCTGTAACTGAGTGAAGACATGAGATATTGTTGATACTTTAGAAGTTATACTCCAGACAAGCATTATTTAACTTTTGTAATTATCATTAAGGGAGATAATTAAAAAATTAAGCAAGGTAGAATTAAGGTTTATAAACACTGCATTTCCTCTCACTGTTCTCTATCACTGTGTGAAGTTTTAATAAAATTCCTTAAATAGTTTTGAAGTCATTCTCCAGAAAAGCATAATTACTATAAAGGGAGATAATTCATAAACTAAGTAATGTAGGGTTATGGTTCTTTGACACTACACTTCTTCTCACTAGTCTCTATAACTGTCTGGAGTTTCAATGAGATATCGTTGATAGTTTAGAAGCTGTACTCCGAACAAGCATTATAAAACATTGCAAGTATCATTAAGGATGATAATTAAAAAATTAAGCAAGATAGACATATGGTTATTGAACAGTGCACTTTCACTCAATCAAATTCCTTCAATACTTTTCAAATTAGTATCTTGACAAGCATTATTAAGTATTATAAGGGGATATAATTCAAAAACTAAGTTAGAGTTATGATTCTTTGACACTGCACTTCCTCTGACTAGCCTCTATAACTGTGTGAAGTTTCAAAGAGATATCATGGACAATTTAGGTGTTATATTCCGGACATGCATTATTAACTTAAGGGAGATAATTCAAAAATTATGCAAGGTAGAATTATGATTCTTGGACAATGCACTTCCTCCCTCTGGTCTCGATCAATGTGTTTCAATCAAATTCCTTCAACACTTTTCAAGTTATTCTCCGGACAAGAGTGTGACGGACAGATAGATGGAAGGACAGACGGATGGATAGACAAGGCTGTGACTATTTGCTCTCCCTTCGGAGAGCAAAAAAATACTGGAGCTCAGACTGTAGAACTAACCTTGAGCCAGCTCTAAAATGTGATCTTAATACAAAATGACTAAACTTACAGAACGGTTAAGCTGTCTTTATTTCCTCTAAATTTTCTATTCATTTTTAAACTAGATGGGTGTTCGGTGGAACACTTGTGTCACCCTTGTGAGAATAACTAAAAAGGTAAACAAGAGCCTGCTGGAAAAGACAGCATGCTAGTCAAAGTACAACAATACCTGGGGAGTGGAGGGCGGACTGGTTTGGTGATAGGATGGGGAGTTAAGTACCTATGTATTATAAAAAAAAAAAAAATTGGGCCCGGGGGAATTGAGGGTGGATGGGGAGTCAAGTACCTATGTATTAAAATTAAAAAAAAAAAAAAAAATGGGTGGGGGGTGACTCTTTTTGGGGGGGGGGGGGTTTGAGGGTGGATGGGGAGTCAAGTACCTATGTATTTTAAAAAAAATTAAAAATAAAATAAAAGGGGCCTGGGGGGGGGAGGGGGTTTGACTGGTTGGGAGGGGGGGTGGGGTTATGGTAGGATGGGGAGTAATGTACCTATGTTTTAAAATTTAAAAAAAATTGGGCCCAGTGGGTGGGGTGGGGGGCTGACTGGTTGGGGGGGGGGGGGCCCATGCAGAGGGGACGGTTGGGGGGGGGAGTACTTACCCATCTCATGTCAGTTAATATTTTATTTCTAGGCTTAAGAAGTTTTTTTCCTATATATAAGTATAAGCAAAATCAAGTGACCCCTGGGGGTGGGGTTAAATGTGACCCCAGGGACATGGGTACCAATAATCTTTGCAGGGGTCTTGCTGGTGATCAAGTATTCCAAGTTTGAATGGAATATCCTTGACACTTTTTGAGACATGGACATAAAGAAAAAGGTTAACAAAGAAATTTTAACTTGAAAAAGGGGCATAACATTGCAAAAATAAATTTGAGGGTTATCTGCCCTTGAGAAATGGTGTTGTCTTAAGTGATACAATTGTAAGCATAACAACTGGAAAGTTTGATAAAGAAACATTAAGAAATGGCATAGTTATAGCCAATGTTAAGTTTTCATGACAAAATCCAAATACAAAAAGGGGCATAACTCTGTCAATTGTGACCTTGACCTACACATTTTGGCATCATCATGACCCTGTTGTTGTAAGCAATATAATTTGAAAGTTTGATGTTGAAATGTTAAGAAATGGCAAAGTTATTCCCAACGTTAAGTTTTCATGACAAATCCATGTATAAAAAGGGGCATAACTCTGTCAAATGTGACCTTGACCTAGAAATTTTGGCATCAACCCGACCCTGTTGTCATAAGCAATACAATTTGAAAGTTTGATAAGATAATGTTTAGAAATGGCAAAGTTATAGCCAACGTTAAGTTTTCGTGACGGACCGACGGTCTAAGCGATCCCTATGTATCGCCTTTTCTTCGAAAGGGCGACACAAAAACTCATACATGGAGAAAAAAATTCTGTCTTACACATCTTGGTATAAAGTATGGTGAGTCAGTCTCTAGCAGGAGTTTGGTTATGGGCAGGTTACGAGCCAGGTCATGAGTTGGTTTGGCTGTCTTGTATGTGACAAGGGGAGTAACTCCGATAAACAGATTGGGAAAAGCATCAATCCACAATTTTGCATGATCATAGCTGTTGGTAAAACAGTGACAATGTATCTTCCATTTTGGTGGAACCATCTGTCAAAATAAGATTACAGATATAATTTAAAACAGGGCCATGATGGCCCTAAACTGCTCCCAGCAATATAAGATGACAGATATCACCAATGATTAAAAAATTCTTGATGCTATAAAGTTCTTTTTCTTGGAGAAAATGGGAAACTTCACACAAACATCCAGTAATTTGAAGAGTATACAAAAATCCAGGAGAAAATGTTTGCATGCTGACATCTGAAGTGTCGCGTTTCTCATTTTGTTTTATCACCAGCATGAATCGTTCCGTCTACTCTTTCTGAATATTTTTCTTATGTTAATCAGTCTGTGTAATCATTGCGAAATAGTAACTGTTTTATAAAAACCGACATATGCTTGGGAAGGGAGCTTTCACACCATTAGTCAGATTTAAGAGTACACTGATTCATTTTGTACATTCTGTTCAATCTCTTGCAACAATATTTCAAGCGGTATTGGCAGTTTACCACGCTATCTTACTGACAAGAAGATACCCATGTTGTATATGAAGCTCACAAGTATGAAGTTAACAAGAACAGTCCCTTACAATATGAGGTGAACTATATGTTTGTTTGTTAACTGTTATTACCTCTTTCATGATTTCAAGACAGTCCTCCTCTGCCTGTCTACAATGTATGACAAGAACTTTGGCCATCTCAATTGCTATCTTCAACTGACGACGGAACACCTGCTTCTGTACTTCAGCATGCTGGTAAAATCTACAAACACATTATCTCTTACCTAAGTTCTATAGGGATAAGTTTTTAAGTGGAAATGAAAAATCTAATCTTGGTAACAGTGAGTGCTGCCTTTGCCCAGATGACCAAAAAAGCAATCCTTAGAAAGGTCTTACTATAAGCTATCAAGGGAAGGTATCAACTGACCAAGTTTGAGTACAATTTGTTAATTGTATTGAAAGAAAATGAGTGGAAACCATTAAGTCTGACACAGGTCACCAGCCCTAACAATGATAACATCATTCTAATAAATACATGATTTAATAATCAGACACTTCTTTATTTTGTTGGAAATAAATATTTTATAGTGTTATAAAAATCCAAAATGCTCTTTTTTTTTTTGGTCACCCAAAAACATTTGATGCAGTTAAGACTTAATCTTTTATCTATATTTATCTTCTTTTCTATATCTTTGTGCATACTTTATTAATTTTATATATATATACATATCAGGGCTCCTAAAATTTTGAAATCTCAATCGGTCCGAGACCTCGACCCCCCACCCGAGACCAAGAACCAACAAAAAAAATTGAAACGATTTAAGGGCAAAGAACAATTTGAGTTATGATAGTGTTGAGTCGCGAAAATATGTGTTTTTCAAAGCGAAAGTAGAATTAGAGCTAGTTTTACAACGTCAAACTAGTCACTGATATTTCAAAGTGTGCTTTGTGCTGCAGCTAGCCACTACAATTACTATTAAGCCCTTAATGAAATTAAGCAGACGACAGTTATCACCTATTTCGATGCAAACTCCGCGCACCGGTTACACTACGATCAATCCTGTAAGGGGAGATCACTGCGTGGGAGATTGCTTTAACTGTTTTCTGTACTGATCAGGGGAAGTAACCGCTGCGGCGAGTTTGATTTTGATTAAATTATATTTTACAGTTTGAGCCGGTCAACTTTAATGTCCACCCGCTTAGCTCAATAGGTAGAGCACTGGATTAGTAATCCATCGGTCGTTGTTTCGACCCCTGGGCAGGGCAAAAATTTCTCCGTGACAATTGTTCTCAGACATTGTGTCTTATGTTCATTTGTCTCTCACCGCTGATTCAAAGTAGATCATGTGGGAACAGTAGTCAGTCACTTGCGGAGAAATTGGCAATTACTGGTTAGTTATCCAGGAAAACCGGTTAGGTGAACTGATCGCCGAGATATAACAAATGTTGAAATCGGCGTTTAACCCCAAAACAAACAAAATCAACTTTAATCGATTGGCCGGCTGCAAATCAAGCACACTTTTACTTGTTTACAAGTTAATTGGCGATAATTGCCGCGGGCAACAGTGACAGTTTTATGGTTTTATGATAGGTGTGAAGTACCGGATTAGCGATCAATTGAGGTTTTGGTGTGAGATTTTGACTGTTTTATGAAAAGTTAGACAGATTTTTTTGGGGGGGGGGAAATTATCTGGACCGATTTTTTAAGGACTTTTGGCCATCGAAATCGGTCCATAGAGATAAAATTTGGTTAAAACCGACAAATTTTCGTTTTTCAGGAGCCCTGATACATATATTTACATCAGTTTGAATTAGCCTTTTTTCTATTCTAATTCAGACCAATTCTTAGGAAGTAAGGTAATAGAACACTAAATTGTTATAAACATTGCCAGTTTTATCCCATAATACTTTAAAGCAGCTCGTTCACAGCTGAACTGTTGAATCTAAAAAAGTTATTTTCTACTCTCCCTCGATACTGTTGGTGAAGTCTTTGTTTTTTGTCCAAAAAATTCAGTTTGCGTAGGGAACATTGCATGGGAAAACGCATTTTTCAAAAAAATCACCTACTCTGGGAATTCCGCTTAAATATAGAATATGGTACCCCCCAACCAGGTGTTTGCTGTATCATGTGAAACGTTTGGCAACATGGCGTCTTCACCAATCCCACCACAAGCATTCATTTCCTGGATAAATGTTCTGAACCACTATATAACCATTAACCCACATAAAGTATGAAAATTCACAAGAATGAATCCGAGGGTCACTGTATTTCAAACAAATTTTCTGTCATCTAAGCTGACAGATGCAATGTAACTCTTATTGTCTCTGATAGTTGAATTTTTTTCCTAAATATAGCACTCAAAAACACCATTCACCGCAACTCTGATTTCTCTCAAATGAATTTCATCGCTAGTTTACGAAACTTTTCTTGAAACCACTTCTGGTCTCTTACACAATAAAAAGAAATTAGATATTAAATTGTTGCACAACCTCAATCTTAACATCTCAATCCTCAGATTTATTGTAAAAATTACATGAAGTCTTTAGTGGCCTTTATATGTTTTTGTAATGGATCCTGCAGATGAACTCAAATCAGCTGATATAGCTGATTTCAATATTATGGCAACAAGTACAATTTATATCATGTCTTAAGTAAAGTAAAGTGACACTAAGATTCATTCTTGTGAACTTTCCTACCTTGTTTTGGTTATTATAGTGGTTCGAGGCATTTATCCATGAAATGAATGCCAGTGGGTTTTGGTCCAATATTCAAACACGGATAAAATGTGAGCACATGCACAAAGAGTGAATGTTATCTGTCAGGTGACGGCAAACAAAAATAGAAATTCAAAATAGAAGTTTTGTATCGTTCTTAAGTTACAGCCTATGATGGAGAAACTACCCATTTTTTAACAACCATGAAATGTTGCATTGGGTGACAATGTGTCTGTAAACAGGTATTGACAGATGTAATACACACAGATAGTTAAAATCAAATTCTTAGTCAATGGATCAGTGTAACTTACGTCCCGGAATAATCCAGTCCTATTTCTCCAAGGGCTATACATTTTATGTGGCGCAGACATTTCTTCAGGCCTAACTCTGCTGCCGCTGTAAACTCTGTTGCCATCTTTGGGTGGCAACCCATAGCTATCCATACATTTGGTTCTTTAGCCACATCCAACCACAGACCACCTTAATACAGGAAAATTACCACATAACAAAATTATATCAGAATATTCACTGGTTTTTATATCTAATCAGATAAAAATACTTTTACTCGAAAGCTTAGTCTAGCATTTTTTCTTCTTGCTATGTTTTCATTGGTAATTTGAACTGTAACCTTGTAACATTTCGTAAGTGAATACAAAGAAAACATGAGCCATTTTAGATATGGCCATCCCCTGCCGGTTATGTTGCCAATGAAAAACTGGAGTGTAAGCCAATTGTTGCATGTGACAGTGGATAGCAGAAGCACAATTTCAGTGATGCAAATAAAGGTGTCATTAAAGATATTTCACATGGAAGAATAATTAGTGTGAGGGAAATTGAAAGAAACAGGTTGTACAATCTATTGTTGCGAGGTTTTAAATAAGTGTGGTGGACAATACCCAGGTGCGAAAGTTCACATGCTGACAACTATTCTTAGAAAGTTTCATGATTCAAGCAGTTACACATTTGGATTTACATGTGACACAAGTCTGAAAATGCTGTTTTTTGCTTAATCAGGGGACATAGATCTGCCAATCTCCAATAAATATGTGTCAAAATACCCAGGTGCCCATGCTGACAACTATTCTCAGAAAGTTTAAACTTAGTTTAAGAAATGTTCTTCACAACTACAAGCAGAAATTTTATAAGTGTAAACAATTTTTTTTAATGCATCCTCGAACCGTGAGTCAGTCACTTTCAAAAGCATTGTAGTCGAACATGTCACAGACAGTCCATTACCAAATCTCTTCCATCTATAAGTGGGGAATACTAAAACATTACAGGGAGGAAACTGTTTTAAAGAGTAGACAGTGGTGCTAGTCATATGACTCAAATATAACTGTGTCTACTTACCTGAGGGCGTGAATGAATCTGGATTACAGAACACAGCAACACAACCTTCAAACATGTCAGGAAAAGTCTCAGAATGTTTCTCCATATAACCCTTAAAGCTTCCCTTAAATCCTTCACGTGAAAAAATGAAATCAAGGTGACAGTGCGTGTCAATATACTTCACACCAAAGTTATGGAACACCTTAAAATTGGTCCTCCAATCACTGCGGATGGATGCAGTCTCACTATCAGTCTCGGAGGGAGAATTTAAACCTGAAGCTCCTGCTGGAGAAAAAGAGTATCTCCTAAAAGGACTGGAAGGTTGCCAACTTCTACGTCGAATTGTGCCTGAATTTCCTTCTCTTTTCTGATTTTCTTGACTTTTTCCAGTCAAGGCAGAGTTGTTTGCTGGTGTATACATACTCCAAAATGGACTGTTTGGAAATGGTGGCAGGGGTGGCAAAGGAGATAACTCTTTTTTTGGATCTGAACCAAGTGGAGGAAACTCCTGTTTCATTGCATTCATGCTAATACTGTCTATATTCTCGCTAGAACCACTCCTCAGACTTTCTGTTTCAGCAATGATTTCTGACAGTGACCTGGTTTTCTTCAGATCTTTCTGTTTCTTTGGAGTGATTTCCTTCACCTTACGGTGACTGTGCAATTTGTCCGATGTAAAGGACTTCAGGCTTTTCTGCTTCAGTTTCTTTGATTGTCCGCGGCTAAACTTGACAGCTGTCTTTCCACTCTGATGGATACCAGTCTCCCTGTCTGCTGAATCCACTGATGACGTGTCATCATCAGTATCTGTTTTCTGCTTCTTCGGTAACGGCTTTACAGGCTGACTGCATTGAGACAAATGACTCTCCCCAGCAGGTTTACTTAAAATGTTTGTGTCAAATGGTTCTATGTCTGTTGAGCTTTCATCGCCTGAATCAAGCCCATAATCAACAAGTTTAAGGGGATTTCTCTGTTTTGGAGGGGATCCAGACTTTTTTGTCTCTTCAGTGCGGTCATTTATCTCATGTACTTTAAATCCATGTAAACTTTGAGAATAGAAATATGGAGCAGATTGTGACCTTCGTAAGAGAGAAGGTTCTTTTTCAACTTCATTAAGGTTACTATCTGGATACTGATTGTACATATGAGGCATATCTTCCCAAACTGCTCTTGGTCTTAAAGGAAAATGAGTTCCCTGCATCTGGTAAACTGGTGGTGGAGGCCATTGCCTGAGAGGTGGTGGGGGAAAAGAATATCGAGGGTCCAGTGGCCTGTGTTCACTGTTTGCCACTGGACCAAACAGTGGACGACACATTCCACCTCGATATGGATATGGAAAACTAAAACATTGAGATCTTGGTCTGAAACTCATTCTTGGTCTGTTGGCAACATCTGTCTCCACTCTAATATATTTTTGTGACTTCGCAGCTTCATTCATTTGCATGTTTTCACCAAGCAACATTTCATTCACTGGGATCTCAACTCTTTCAACCTTATATGAAGTCTCACTACTCACTCTCTTCTCTCGCTTCTTTTTACTTTTTTTCTTTGCTGTGGCTCTTTCAGAGTGACTTTCAAGCATTTTGGAAGGTTTTATATCAATGTCTTCATCATCCGACTCCAGTGGAGACTGCGTGTTAACACTTATATTGAGGTTTTCATCACCACTGGTGCTGCCTGCATCATCCCCTTTACCTTTCAGGGCAGACTTGTAACTCCCATGCTGCATAAGAACATTTGGCTTTCTGGCAAGCTCTTTTTTTCCTTCTATTTTTTTCTCATCAGAGTCCATTTCCTGTTCTAAGCCCACTAGCTCCTTTCCCTTATCGGATGTTACTGACTCAAAGTTTTCACATTCTTTCTCAGCATGGCTACCTTGTTTTCCTGTCTTGGTATCTCCTGTAGCATCATATCCATATATCCTCTGCTCAAGCTCTGTTATCTTCATATCCACAGCCGACTTCAGTGAATTCATGAAGTGTTCCTGACTCTTTTCCGCTTTTGCTATAGCCATGTTAGCATTCTTAAGGTGATCCACGCCATCACTTAAACACCCGGGCAAACTGGAATATCCATTTTCCATAAAAGATACTGAAGAATCACCTTTTAACACATACTGATCACCTTGGTCACTGGAATTGGTTCCTTTATTACTAGAAGCTTGCACTGAAGTCTGTAGACCTTTTCGAAGCTTCTCTTGTTCTATACGGCTCCTCAAAGATGGAGTTGGAAAGGAGATTTTATACTCTGTGTTACTTTCATACTGTGTATTGAAATCTACCTCCTCACAGTTGTTGTTATCATCTTTTGTCACAGTGTGTTGACCCTGAACTTTCTTCATACCTGAAAACAAAAGAAACTAGAGCTATCACTGAATGTGATTAATACCCCCACTGATGTCATTGATGGAGACAGGAATTACTTTTGTGACAAAAGGAAACATGTAAAATGAAATTATCTCTAGTGAAAAGAAAGACAACATTGTAAATATAATTGTATCAAGTAAGATTTTAAATCATCAAAACAAGTTTGAAACTGGTAAAATGAAAAGAAACCAAAACTATGTAAACATTTAGTGGTCTGTGCCCAAATTTAAAAGCAACCTGTATTTAATGATGTTACATTTGAGTACAAAATATTATTACAATCCATTGACTCCTTAAAGAGTTAACATCTGGAAACCATCTCTTAGCAAAATAACAGATGAAAACTAAAAGGGGTTTTTGTCACAAAAACATGTCTCCCATATACATGTATGTACTCTAAGGATGGAACAGCAGCATGTCTTTTGGAATGCAGTTGTAGTTGGTTTTAACAGATTTAATAGATGTAGGGGAAGCTGAAAAGTGATGTGGAAATGAGGAAATACTTCATCTTTTTACAATAAGAAAGTAAATATAATGGTTACCTAGTGACAACTAGTGTTGAAGTAGAAGTAGTTTAAGCTATCAAACATAGATGAAATTTGATCTATCAGTTGTTCATAGAGGCTCTGTGTTGTTGTTGATCCCAATGTTTGCATATATAATTGCATGATAGCTGTAATAAGTTGGCAAAGTTCCAGATTGTACAACTGCAAGGTTTTTCACATATATGTGATCAATCAGCATTTGTCTAATTGTAGTGCAAGTTGTTATAAGTTGATTGAAGTTAGTCATTATTTGTTCAAGTTCATTAGCTGACACTGGTGCATTAAAGTCACTGAGAACAATTGTTTGAGGTGTTGGTAAATTGTTAAGAATCAAACTGAGCTGTTCAAAGAAATAATGCAGGTGAAGTTGTGGAGGTTTATAAACATTCAATACTGATATAGACGGAGATGTTATATGAACACCAACACATTCAATATCTGCCATAGAAGTATCAATGCCCATAAAATCAAAGTCTTGGTGGACAAAGATGCCAACACCTCCTCTTGGAGACTGGTTGTTTTGGTGTGTTGGCCTATGAGTGAACACAGCTTGGTATTGTGTATTGTGGGGGGGGGGGGGGGGGGGGGGGGGGGGTTGAACAATCTTAGTAGCATTTGTCAACATTTCTTGAAGGGCTATAATATCAGTCTTGTGGAAAAATAATTGTTTTTAATGTCATGAAAATGGGGGAAAAAAGTGAAAGCCGGACAAAGTTTTTTTTTATTTTTAGCTCTGGTGGCCACTTTGTGAAGCGAAGCAGAACGTGCCAACGATATGCACAACAAGGTTGGTACTGGTTTCGTCAAAATCCCACCAGCAGTTTAACCTGTGAAAGCCGGACAAGGTTTTTTTAGCTCTTGTGGCCATTTTTGCAGTGAAGCAGAATGTGCTGGAAAAATGCATAACAAGGAATGGTACTGATCACTCCTGTGAAGTATCGTTGAAATTCCACCAGTGGTTTGACCTGTGGAAGATTGACAAGGTTTTTCTATTTTTAGCTCTGGTGGCAACTTAGTGCAGCGAATCAGAACATGCTGGTGACAAAAATAACAAGGGATGGTACTGATCACTCCTGTGAAATTTTCACTAAATCCCCCCAGCAGTTTGACCTGTGAAAGCCGGACAAGGTTTTTCTATTGTTATCTCTGGTGGCCATTTTGAGCAGCAAAGCGGAACGTGCCAGCGATATGCACAACTAGGGTTGGTACTGATCACTCCTGTGAAGTTTCATTGAAATCCCTCCAGCAGTTTGACCTGGAAAGCCGGACAAGCTTAATGCAGACGGAAGGACAGACGGATGGCGAAGGCAAAAACAATGTCTCCCAAAGGTTTTTCTATTTAATAAAAAATAATAAAAAAGAATTTTGGGGGGGTGGGGAGGTTCATCCAGGCAGGGGGGGTGGAGTTAAGTTAATTTGAGGGTTATCTGCCCTTGAGAATTGGTGGTGCATTTTGATAGTGAACATGTATTCTTAATTAGAAGATAGTTTCTGAGAAATGGACCTTAACAAAAAGGTTAACCAATGCCGATGCTGACGCCAACGAGAGGGTCATGACAACAGCTCCACATTTCTTCTTCAAAAAAGGAGCCCATGACTCCTTAAAGAGTTATCATCTGGAAACCATTACTTCGCAAAACTGAAGATGAAAGGGGACCATAACTCTGTAAAAATTTAGTGGTCTGAACACAAATTTGAACTTGACCTGTATTTTGTGATGTAATACAGGTGTACTAAAAATTATTACAATCCAATGACTCCTTAAAGAGTTATCATCTGGAAACCCTTTCTTGAAAAACTGAAGATGAAAAGGGGCTATAACTCTGTAAAAATTTAGTGGTCTGAACCGAAATTGGAACTTGACCTGTATTTTATGAGAACATTTTAGGAAATACAATTTGTTCAAATATGTGCTAAATTTTCTCTCTCACTTAAAAGAAGACAAATAAGAACTTAGTCTAGAATCTGACAAACTATATTTCATACAACTAGACCAGCCAAAATTGAAGTAAAAATATTTTTCAAGGAAAGAAAACTTCAGTTCAATAGTGATGAAAGCAAGAACTGCACCAACAGAAGTCATATCAATAACAATCTCAAGAATTTTTAGGGACAGTGGTAATGAAAATAGCTTCAAACTGCACCTTTTTAGTCAGTAAGGAAATCCCAATATCTAGGGGAGCATTTCTGTAACCTGCAATTACTATATGGCAAAAGATAATGCAAAACCCTCTGCCAATGTCAAATTACTGTATGTTAATCATACCTGTTTTTCCTTTTTGTCTCTGAGTCTTCTCAACTCTTTCAAATCCAGGAGGTGGTTTGATTCTACCTTTACTGGTAATGGCCTTTTCTCCAACTATATCTGATACAACAGGTTTTCCTGAATGTAGACATTTTATGATACTTCAGTAAGCATATATATTTTTACACATGTTTCTTCAGGAAATTTTTATTAGAAACAGCAATCAATATGTCAAAATGCCTCATCTATAACAACAAATGCAAAGGTCAGATTCTAGTACAGACATAAATGCCTTTAACAGCACTGTGACAGGAAAAGTATACCATCTTATCTAGATTATCTGCAAAAAAATATCCTACCAAAAATTACTTTAAATAGCATATCATTTTCTGCATTAACAGTTCAAGGGAGACAACTCTAAATCAATATATAAAGATTCCTTTTACAAACTACCGGTACAGTATTAAGTAAAACCAAATGTACATGAAAATTTCAAACATAATGCAGAAATTATCAATGATACTGTTAAGTTTATTCACTTGGTAAAATGTTTAGCCTATTATGCAACTGAAGAGGGCTATAGTTACACAGAAGGAAAAAGGAGCATTTTAACAACCACCAAGACAAACAAGAGCTGTTAGGGGAGATAGCATGCTTGACTATTTAAGTACAGGATAGTTACCAAAAGTATAACTATTAAAAAATCAATGTTAATAAAGGTTGCACCACATGCAAAAGGCATAATCTGTTCCCTTAGCACACTTTCCTATCCATTTATATTCAGATTTCCACAAATGATTGAATTTTTTTTTCTTGTCTTTTGAATTTTAGCTTTTGGGCCCCGAGTTCTTACACAGATCCCATTTTGTGAAAAGTCTGGGATGTGTTTCCAGTTTCACCAGAATTTTTTTAACAAAATTACAAACGATTTTAAGATGTAAATTGTGTTGATTCATTATAATTGTTGCTTTCAAAAGTAATCACGACAGAAATATTTAAGTCTTAGAGAAAAGTAAACTTTTTCAATGAAAAACTGGTACTTATAATCAAATCATGAACACTTATTTTAATCAATCAATTGAATGTTGTAAGTGTGCCATATAAAGAGTCTCCAAGGCACTGTTTTCTATAAATATTAAAATACGGCGGGGTCGCGGAAATATATGACAAACGGAACTTATCCGAGATTTTCACTCGCTGCCTTATGTTTAATGAACTAAATATTTAATATTTGCTGAAATTGGTTTCCTACAATTTGTTAAGCTTGTCTTAAAACTACTTGACCTTTTCTTATAAATAAATCCGAGAATTAAAACAAAAATACCAAAAAGTATTTTAGTCATTTCTTAAACTGTTTAAAAGGTTAGAGTAACATTAGTAATGCATTGATGTTTAACTGTTTGCCTTTAAAATTTAGCATTCAAATATTTTGTTAAGTTGTACACAACAATTTTACACTGGGTGTACATCCCCAATCGAATTATATTGACCCAATTCAACACCCGTTGATGGCTAAATGTGTTAATTGTGTATCGAGTGTCAACACAGGATTGAAAGTAGTAAAATGCGCTCTGATTGGTCAATGCTTTGAAGGTAGTATGTATTGATCGCCGTTTCCAAGTATAAGCTCCGCCCATAACCGGAGCTGAGCAAGTTATTGACGTCGGCAGATGAAAGATTTTTCTTCTTCTTGATTTTAATAACGGGAATTTTTAATTAATACCGGGACAGCTGGAATTGATGTGGAATAACGGGACTTTCTTAAATCCCGCCGGGATATCACATGTATTGATGTGGGTGATGATAAGAAACTTATATTTGAAGTTTGAAGTAAATCACTAAAGAAATAAAGAAGTTATAGTAAAATAATACAATTTTTAAGAAAAATTCTAAGTATAAATGGTAAATAATTCTGGAAATATGGTTGCTAGACTAATTAATCATATATAAACCTTACCACATATGATTTGGGTGATGATAAGGTACATTTATCTAAGAATGCCAATTTGTTGCATAAAAACATGGTAAATAAACTGATTGCTTATTTTGTATTTTTCTTAAATAATTCGTAGGCATTGGTTCTGCCGAAACTGTTTTCACTTCAGAGATTTACTATGCCAATTACTCAATTCAGTGAAATTTTAATTGGCGTTAACTTAGGTGACTTTTGTTAAAAAGTAATAAATTAGTATCATAATTATCTGACAGGTTATTATTAAGCCTGCGGCATTTTTTTTTATGAAGGCAGATTAGTTCAATCATGAAACCAACCAAGTATAACCAGTCTTCAAAGATCAAACGACAATTAAAAGTAGCTTATCCAAACACAGATAATGTCACCAGCTATTATGCAATCACATTATGATAATTGCATAGTTATAATTGCTGTCCTGTTAGCATTTGTAGCTCTGATAAGGACAAAGTACTTTATCACTTGGAAATTTTATTAGGAATTAAATGTCATTATTCTAGAGATTCGGAACTGAATTTTTAATCTTATTGAAATATATAAGTGCAAACGTCAAACTGAAAGAAGTAAGGTCTGTGTTTTTCCCCTAAGTGAAAAAATGTTTAACTTAGGATTAAAAGTAAAGAATGAAGTGAATGTAATAACAATCACGTACAATGATTTTTATGCACCGGAACACTAGGTAAGTTCATCACAACTGGTTTTTTTTTTTTTTAACGTTTGTAAATCAACTTTAAACCTAAAAGAATTAATCAGATAAAAATGCGATACTGAAAAAAATGTTTCATGATTTAATTATATCCAGACTTTTAAATGTAACTCTTGTAATATTTTGTATAACAAAACCATTGACAACCAGCGTTAATCTGGATGAAGCCAGACATAATTGTTATTACAATACCTCTTTTTAAATACTCGGCACGAGAACAGACTGTTAATTCTAAATTAATATGTGCAGTACCTTTCATCTTCATTATACACAAATCTCAATCAAATAATAGGATGGCAGATCATGCACTTCAGGAAGATTGAAATTATACTATTGCCATTATCAGGGTAACAATGACGTCACGAAATGAGAGTCACAGTTAATCTTGTTCCTGGCACCAACCATTAATCAAGAGTAAAGCCAAATTTTGACTGAATAAATAATTTTAAATGCATTTACAGGCTAACAAAGTGCTTTTCATTTTGGAATATGAAATAACTTCACATGATAGTTAAAAATCTTTAATTGATTTTTTTTTACTTTAGATACCTTTTAAGGAAAATTCTAAGTTTAAAGGGGAGATAATTCTGGAAATATGGGGACTAGAGTTATGAACCTTACCACATATGATGTGGGTGATGATAAGGAACATATATTTGAAGTTTGAAGTAAATCCCTAAAGAAATAAAGTAGTTACAGTAAAAAATATTTTACTTCACAAAAACTTTAATCGGAAATCTGGATGTGGAAGCCAACTTCAGTTGAGCTAAATATGGGACATGACTTGATCGATTTTTTTTTATTTGTTAAGGATCAGTAGCAAAAAAAAAAGTTCAGTAGGATTAGCAGATACAGGTAATATTTTCTTGCTGGCTTAAGCAGTTTACAGTGAAACCATCCTTACCTTTTTCTGTACCACTATTAGATACAGGGCTACTGTTTTGTGTAGTAGGTGTTGACAACAGGGGCTGTATCACAAAACCTGAAGCCTTCTGTCCTACTCTCTTGCCATCTGCTGACACATCAGGCTCTGAAAATATAAAATATAAACTTCGCTGTGATAAAGAGTTAAATGAACATTTACCATGAAAAATAAAATGTATAACGAAAAAAAAATATTATTGCTCAGAAGTGGGTAAGGCAGGTATCAACTGAAGAATTCAGTTCTTACAACTAGAAATCTGCCTTGTGTATTCAAGTACTGCTATACTGAATTACATACAAGATGTTGGTCAACTGGAAGAGAAGAAATGCAAAGCTGAATGGAGTTTGGTTAAAAAGAAAACAAACAAGTGAACTGATCTGAAAAGAAAGTTTATTACCTAATGATTCATAAGACTGGTAGCCCAGATCAAGACTTCTATCATCCAACTTTGACAGGATTGTATGTAACTTGGGTGTCTTGCCTGCTTCACATTCACACACCCGCCATACAATGAATACTCTTTGAGATGGCTTGCATCTACATGTTATGTCTGGTTCATCTATCTCACTATGTACCATCTCTTCTCCATGCAAACCTTTCAAACTGTCAAATGTAACATATCTGTGATCTGTTTCCTGCTGATCTCCTGAAACACTCTGCTTTATGCATGCAGTCCTAGCAGCATGGATTTTTCTATCAACCGGAATATTTACAGGAGCTGAACTTCTTTCAATCTGACTGTTGCTTATCCCTCCTGGACTTTGATTTTTCACCCACTGATACATATTTTCACTCCAGTAATCTGATACATAGGTGCCCTCTGTATTTTCTGTATTATTCGTTTGGAAACCATTATAAGGTTTACTATGCTGTCTGTATTCAGCATTTGGAACAGGGTTCCTTTCCATTACCCTTTCACCGCTTTTTGACTCTACTTCACATCTTCTTTCAGCAAGCTTTCTATCCACTGAAAACTCAAAGTTGTCCATACGATTACAGCTTTCAATTTCTTCTTTGGCATTCTCGGCAGGATAAGGATATTCACCATCCCATGCATTATAGGCACTCATCTGGTTAGAAAACTGCATATGCCTATAATAGTAATCCCAATAGTAGTTCATTTCATACTGTTTCTGTTCATACCATCTGCGGTATGTTTCATAGTTGTATGGATAGTTTGGGTGCCAAGGCCCAAACTGTCCTTCAGGGCTAATAACATCCTGCTCGTACCAATACCTTGCATACTGTTCATAATTGTACCTTTCCATGCCAAGTTCAGTCTGATAAACATCTGTATCCAGTGTTCTTGCATCAAGTTCTATTTCTTCAACTGATTTTGCATAGCCTAAACTCTCACCACAAGATAACCTGTCTAGATCAATCTCCCCAATTTGACTCTCATCAAACAGCAAATCTGAGACATCTGCTTCGCTTGCTGTATTTCTATGACCTCTTGTAGCATAGTCTGAAGTTTCTGAACTACCTTTTTCATCCATACAACTTTGATCACCAACGCTTGTTGAAACTGTATCTCTATTTTCATTATCAATTTGTTTGAAATTTTTTGCAATATCTTTGGCATGTTCTTTCAGTAAAATTTCCTCTGGAATTTTACATACAATGCTTGATTTCATATTGTTCTTCTCATTACAGTATCCATTTTCCTCACTTATTTCAAAAGTCCTGTTTCCAAAGTCTATCTTTTCCTGCCTTGACTGCTCATGTACCCTATTCTCTTTGAGTTCTGCATCACTTTCAATGATTCTATCACTTTTACTCTTCACTAATTTGTAATCAGAAGTCACAAAAGTTTCAAAGGTCTCATTTGTTTCCTCACCATATTCAGTGACCTCTTCTGGCACAGGTGGCAAATATGGAACTTCTTGTTTTAATGAAACAGTGCACATTCCATGGTTCTTTTCTGGTTCAACTTTTCCAGCAGAAGTTTCATTGCTATCAGTAACTGAATTTATACAATCAATTTGCTTATCTGGTAAATGCAGGAACCAAGAAATAGTTGAAGAATCATTTTTTTCTCCTACTGTGTCATCTACTGTTGAAAAATATTCTGCACTCTCATTTTTGTCAAATTTATCCATATCTGTCTGTCTCTTTACACTTTCTAATAGACAGTCTGTGTGCTGTAAATCTAACTCTGTCTCGATGTTTTTTCTCATCTGTTGTTCCTCCGTTTTCATTTGGCTACCTTCTAATGTTATATCCTTACAGTCATTCATATCACTATTTACACAGCATTCATTTTTCACATCATTTGTATCATACATCTCAAAAGACCAGTCCTCTGAAACAGGCACCATCCACTGACTCTGCCCTCTATTTCTGTTGTCTCTGTCCAATTTTCCACTTTTTCTGCATGGATTATCGTTTTTCCATTTATCAGGTGTTTTAACATTCAAATCAAATATAGACACTTTTCTTCTTTCTTCTTGTTGAACACAACTTCCACCGTCATGACATCCACTGCCCTTAGAATCACCTGAATTCCTTGAATGACCCTGAGATACTACATATGAATCATCTCTAAGTTCATTTTCATTTTTCCTGAACTTTTCATTTTCTTTTTCTGAAAAACGTGGCGGTTTTTCAAAGCCTCTAGGATAGCTTCTTTTGAATGAGAGTGATTTACCAGTATAAACTGTGTAGTTTGTAGCAGCATTTCTTCTCCGTCCCATACTGCCGTCACACCCCTCAGAAGTACCAATGGTAGAATTAGTCTCTGCCAGCTGTTTCACTCTGGAATTAAATCCTTTCTCAGTATCTTTCTCATCCGCAGATAATGACCCCAAGCTAAAATACTTATCCCCTTCTTCAACACCAGATGTTTTTTTCACTACTGATTTGACAAGGTTTTCCGCTCTTACTTTCTTTGGAGTACTATGCAAGGGTAGATCTTGTTCTTCTAGACTTCTGCCTTCATCTGCTGAAAAGTCCTCAAAATTTTGTTTGTCTTCAAGCGTCTCAGAGTCTACAACTTCTCTAAATGTCTCTGTTGCTACATCTGGACTACAACTACTGGCAGACACCTGGTGGTTACAAGTGACGTAGCTCTTTAAACTTCTAACATCTGATCCTCCAAACTCTAATTCAGATTTCTTTGGTTCTGAGATCCCCTGAATGCCTTCAACTAACCTGATATTTTCTACATGATGTTCATGGCTATCTTGTTCAGAATTAACATTATCAATATTACATGAATGTTCTTCTATGCCAGACACTTTATTCACATTGTCAACATCAGTTTGAGCATTTCTAAAGATGTTTGTTTTTTCACTATCCTTTTCTACTTCCTTGTCCCAATCTTCTTCAACATTTTGATTGTGAACATGTATACTTTTTATCTCATTTCTGGATTTTAATTCATGACTCACACTTTCAAAAACTTTATGACTACCTTTGAAAATGCTTTTACTTGATGTTAGACCCGCAAAATTATTATTCTTATTCTTTCTTCTAGTGTGTCCATTCTTTCTGTGACCTGCTTCAGGACTACATCTGCAAGATGGCCACGGTTTATTTTCTTTTTTTCTGCAAAGGTCTGCTTTCTTTTCTACCTTGAGTGTTTTTTCATCTTTTTTCTCCTGACTTCCTTCAATACAGACCTGAACATCTATCTCATTACTTTTTTCACTTGGTGTGCAATGGTCTGTCTGCCCTCTAATCAGCTTTGTACCATTCTCTGACTCTGCCGATTGTTTTCCCAGATAACCAGCACCCACTTTATCCAGCTGACCTAAGGTTCTGACTGACTGTCTGAATATACGTAAAATCCCTGGATTCTGGCTTTTACTGGATTTTTCTGAACTTGATAACTTGTGTGTGTGTGACATGATCTGTCAAACATTTACCTGAAATGTATAAATTTCAAACAAGCATATGACTTTAACAATAAGGAGACTTGTGTGTGTTGACATAACAAAGTCACTTATTCCAAATTCTAACCATATCAACTTTATTTCACATACTTCTTATTATGAAAAATTTTTATGCCTCCACTTAAAAAGTGAAAGGCATATACAGCACTGCTGTTGTCCATACGGGGTTCTATCACATTGTCCGATCAGAAACTGGGGCACATTTGGGCATAAGTTCTTGAAACTTTGAGTTATTTTGCATCACCAGCAGATGACCCCTATTGATTTTGTAGTTACTAAAGTCAGTGGCCACAGATTCAATGGCTACTAGCATAAATTCAATTTCCAACCAGTAACTGGCATATGCTTGGACCTAGGTTCATGAAACTTTATGAGCAAGCTGATGACCACTATTGATTCCGAGGTAACTAGGTCAAAGGTCAAGATCAAAGTGAAAGCCAGTGTAAAATCCTTGTCGATTTAATAGCTGGGGAATACTAGGGCATGAAAAGCAGATGATCCCTAATGATTCTGAGGTTGGTAGGCTAAAGGTCAAGGTCAAAGTGATGGACTGTGCAAAAAAAGGAACCTAAATTAATGGAAGAGGTTCATGCAAGATGTCTATATAAACAAGATAGGTTTGTTAAACATTTATGCCCCCCTAGCGCCTTATCCCTAGAGGCAGCCATGAAGTTTTGAGGAGCTGGGACCAAGCGTTCTATAGTTATTGATTAGAAACCATTTTGCTATTCAAGAACACTGTGACCATGGCCTTTGACATGGTGACCTGAAAAATTAAAGGGCTCATCTACAAGTCATGAACAACTTATATACAAAGTCTGAGGAACATGGGCCCAAGCATTCTAAACTTATTCATCGGAAACCATTTTGCTTGTGACCTGTGACCCAATGACCAGAAAAACGATAGTTGTTATCTACTGATCATGACAAACCTACATACTTAGTCTGACAAACCTGAGCCCAAGGATTCCCTATATATTCAGCAGAAACTGTTTTGCTTTTCAAGATTATTGTGACCTTGACCTTTGACCTAATAACACTAAAAACTACAGGGGTCATCTAATTGTCATGACCAACCTACCTATGAAGTCTTGAGGAGCTTGGGGCAAGCCTTCTATAGTAATTGACCAGACACTATTTTGCAACACAAGGTCACTGTGACATTGACTTTTGTCCTGAAAAGCTATAGGGCTCATCTAATGGTCATGGCCAACCTATGTACCAAGATTGGGAAATCTGGGTCAAAGCATTCTATTGTTATTAATTGGAAATCATTTTGCTTTTCAAGGTCACTGTGACCTTGGCTTTTGACCCGGTAACACGTTACCTGAAAAACTAAAAGGGTCATCACTAGTCATGACCAACCTACAAACTAAGATTGAAGAATCTGGGACCAAGAGTTCCACAGTTATTGATTGAAAAGGTTTTGCTGTTCAAGGTCACTCTGACCTTGACCTTTGACCTGGTGATGAAAAAAACTATTGGGGTCATTTTCTAGTCATGACCAACCTACGCACTAAGACTGAACAAACTTGGACCAGGGGTTCTAAAGTTATTATTTGGAAACTGTTTTGCTTTTCAAGGAAACTCTGACCTTGATTTTGACCTGGTGACGTGAAAATCTATAGGAGTCATCTAACCAAGCCTTCTATAGTTATTGATCAGAAAGTGTTTTGCTTTTCAAGCTCACTGTGACCTTGACCTTTGATCTATTGACCTGAAAAACTACAGGCGTCATGTACTATTCATGATCAACCAATAAACTAAGTTTGAACAACCTGGAACCAAGGGTTCTATAGTTATTGATCGAAAACTGTTTTGCTCTTCAAGATCACTGTGACCTTGACCTTTGAGGTGGCGATCTGAAAAACTATAGTGGTCACCTACTGGTCATGAAAAACCTACATACTAAGTTTATACAACCTGGGACCAAATGTTAGAACTGGAGTTATTGATATAATTGATACAATACCGTTTTGCCATTCAAGGTCACTGTGACTTTGACCTTTGCCCTGATGATGTAAAAAACCACTGGGGTCATCTACTAGTCATGACCAACCTACATAATAAGTTTAAACAACCTGGGACCAAGGGTTCTATAGTTATTAATCAAGAACTGTTTTGCCCTTCAAGTTCACTGTGACCTTGATCTTTGACCTGGTAATCTGAAAAACTATAATGGTTATCTACTGATCATGACCAACCTATAAACTAAGATTGAACAATCTGGGACCAAGCCTTCTATAGTTATTGATCAGAAACCATTTTGCTATGTAAGATCACTGTGACTTTGACCTTTGACCTGGTGATCTGAAAACCCATGGTGGTCATTTACTGGTCATGACCAACCTACAAACCAAGTCTGAGGAAGGTGGGTCCAAGATATTGATCAGAACCCATAGTCAGGGGGTTTTTTTTACTAACAAATCGACACCAATAGTCGCTTCTTCCCCTTGCTTTTTTCCCCAAAAAAATTGTTTTTTCCCCTAAAAAATCATTTTTCCCTGCATCAAATTTAACATTTTCTGATGATTTTGGTAAAATAATATAACATTCTCTTTCATTAAATAGTAATTTATCTTCAAACATACGATTTATGGACGAGTATAATTTTATATTCGATCCAGAGCTAAATATAGCAAGTATTTTGCCTTTTTGTCCCAGCATTCCTCACTCCCTAAAAATAACATGTAGACGGGAACCAAATTCATTTGGGTTCTGATGTATACTATGACGAGAACCATTCTTATTTCTTCATCCGGGGAAAATCCCAAAAAAATGTCTAACAACTGGAGAAAGTATAACAAAAAGATAAAACTTTCTGATGCAAAAAGAATAAAGCATATTGAATCTATTTTGGGAAAAAAGATAAATCTCCATCGGATCAAAACTCTGAGTCAGGGAGTTTTTACAGACAGAGGTGGATGAACAGGATGAAACAGAAAGTACGATCAGCGCCGACAGCGGAAGCGTGTCAGTCAGTAATTGTACCGGTACTTGACCTGAACCTGAAAGTAACAAACTTGACAATCGCTGTTTCAGTTCAACAAAAAATACGAGGCCAGATACTCTTGGTTATAGTACAGTCTTTGAAATGATTGTTAATCTGTTTAAAGACAGAAAAGACAGAGACATGCCCCTGTACTTTTAAATTGTTCAAGAGTGATTATCTGTTTACAGTCAGAGTATTGAAAACTGCAGAAGATTGCAATTAAAAAAGTGATTTATTCCCTTTTCCTAAAAAAAACCCCTGATAGTGTCAACCTACTGACTAACCAACATTTGCAAAACTATATACCCCCTCATCTTCGATGGGGGGCATAAAAATTGTTCGATCATACCCAAAACAAAACTTGACCTAGATATTCTTATGATAAATCTGTATACTAAATTTTATTTTGGTATGTGCAATCTCTGCAAAGAAAATGAACGGAAACTGCAAATCATTGGAATTTTCTAAGTCCAAGGGGCATAACTTTGTCAAAAATTGCTCCATCAAACCCAAAACAGAACTTGGCCTAGATATTCTTATGATAAATCTGCATACCAAATTTCATTTCAGTATGTGCAACCTTTGCAAAGAAAATGAACGGGAACTGCAAATAATTGGAATTTTTCTAAGTCCAAGGGGCATAACTGTCAAAAATTGCTTGATCGTACCCAAAACAGACCTTGACCTAGATATTCTTATGATCAATCTGTACACTAAATTTCATTTCAGTATGTGCAATCATTGCTAAGAAAATGAACAGAAACTGCAAATAATTGGAATTTTCTAAGTCCAAGGGGCATTACTTTGTCAAAAATTGCTCAATCGTACCCAAAACAGAACCTGACCTAGATATTCTTATGATAAATCTGTATACTAAATTTCATTTTGGTATGTGCAATCTCTGCGAAGAAAATGAACGGAAACTGCAAATAATTGGAATTTTTCTAAAACGGGGCATAACTCTGTCAAAAATAGCTCGATCAAACCCAAAACAGAACTTGACCTAGATATTGTTATGATTAATCTGTATACCAAATTTCATTTCAGTATGTGCAACCTCTGCGAAGAAAATGAACGGAAACTTGGTGGACATACAGACCGACCGACTGACCACCCGACAGACAGCAGCAAAGCAATATGCTCCCCCTTTTTCAAAGGGCGGCATAAAAATATTTAAAATATAAATCAATACATAAAGGCTATGTGACAAAAAGTAGAAAAACTATTTCTAGCCTTAGTTACCTTGACCCAGTAACATCAAACTCCACCTTAGCGTAGGAAGTCCTTCCAAGTTACCTACATACCAATATCTTAGATATTGATCAATAACTGAAGACTTTAGAGAGAAAAGTACAAAAATCTATTTTGAACACTGGTAACCTTGCCCCAAGTGAATGGCAAAGATTCATGAAAGGTGCATATATACCAAATATCTAAGATATCTGTCAATAAACTAAGGCTCTGTGACAAAAATTTAAAAACCTATTTTTAGCCCTGGTGACCCAGGGCAGCATCAGTTTTGATCCCAGAGCCAAGTTTGACCAAACTTGATAGAGGTCTGCTTGGCCAGATTACTCATCAAATATCTTAACACTAGGCCATGTGGTTACCGACAAGAAGATTTAACTATTTTTATGCAAGTCTTTACAAAATTCAAGTGACCCCTTGGGTGTGGTCAGTTTTGACCACAAGAGTATCATTTGAACAATCTTGGCAGAGGACTTCTACATGATGCTCGATGCAAAACATCTAAGCACTAGGCCTTCTGGATTCATAGAAGATTTTCGAAGTTTTCCATATATAATCAAGTGACCCCTGGGGCAGAGCCATTTATAACCCCAGAGGCACAATTTGAACAATCTTTGTAGAGGAGCTCTAGGTTAACCTGTATGCCAAGTATCAAATCCCAATGCACTGTAGATTCAGACAAGAAGATTTTTTAAGTTTTCCTTATATATATATATATAGGGACATAATTTGAACAATCTTGGTAGAGGTTCACTAGACAATACTTTGTGCAAAATGTTAGAGCTTAGGGCCATGTGGTTTCAGAGAATAAGATTCCTAATTTTTTTCCTATACATTTCTATGTAAAATGTGACCCCTAGGGCATGACCAATCTTGACCCAAGAGACATAATTAGAACAACTTTGGTGAGGACATCTAGATGATACATCATGCAAAATATCTAAGCTCTAGGTCTTGAGGTTTTTAGATTTTCCTTTTGGTTGTCATAGCAACTAGAGTTCTGCATGGAACTTAATTCTTTGAATAACTTTGGTAGAGCTACATCCAAGGAACATCCGTGCCAAGTTTTATTAACAATGGCTAAGTGGTTGCAGAGGAGATGTCATTTGCACGATGGACGACAGACATCATGCGATCACAATACCTTACATGAACACACTAGATGAATCTATCAACCAAATATGTAAGCTCTAGGCGTTGTGGTTTCAGAAGAGAAGATTATTAAAAGCTTTTTCCCTGTATAACTCTATGTAATTTCAGGTGACCCTGGGGCGGGGTCAATTTTGATCCAGGGGCCATGACTCGTATTAACTTGATAGAGGTCCTCTAGGCAATCATATCCATAAGCACACTCTCAGGTGAGCTAAAAATAGTCTGTATGTGTAAAATTACATGTATCCCATATGTTCACGTCTTCAGAAACTTTTGCACTTGATGCTGTGCATTAATTTTTTTCTTCTTTTAATTATTGAATGATAATTCACATGTAATGAATTTCATTCAATGAGTGTTGTCATAAAAAAGCAACCACAGTCTATTTTATGTTTCCTGTTATTGAAATGTCCAGTCAATCCAATTTTTCTCATGATGGCAAACTTTTTTGGAGACAAGCCGTTCAGTTGGCCTTGTAGTCTATGTCCCACTTAAAAACTTCAGCACAGCAAAATACCTTTTCTTACTATTTTAGAATACACAGGAAGTAAACACTTAAACTGGTGCATGCAAGAAAATCGTAATCATGAAAATTGCATCTTAATCGCACCTTCGAAACTTCTATTGGTCAGACCTGACTTTCCACAGGTTGTCGTCTTGACTAAAACAACATGTCTGAATGTGTTACTTTGATGAAGAACTAAAATAGCTCTTTTTAAGTTTTGTCATTAGTCAAGCAAATTTATCCTTCGCTGTAAAAAGGCTCATTACTTTTAGGACACTTGAGTTTGAAAATAAACTTTTTTTTTTTAAATACTAATGTATGGTTTTGAAAAACAAGAGGGCCATGATGGCCATTTATCACTCACCTGAGTATGACTGCTTTGAACAAAGTTGTTATGGACCTGGTTAATTGACCCCAGATGAACCAAATTCAAACTTGACCTAGAAATTATAGAAACAACCTTTCTGACAAACTTACAGGTTATCTGGACTGAAAAAGTTACCTCGAGTGTTAACAAGTTTTTTTCTACTTTTTGGACCTGTGACCTAGTTTTTGGACCTACATGACCCATTTTCGAACTTGAGCTAAAAATTATGGAAACAACTTTTCTGACAAATGTCCAGGATATTTGGACTGAAAATGTTATCTAAAGAGTGTTAAGAAGGTTTTTCCATATTTGGGCTCTGTGACCTAGTTTTTGAACCTAGATGACCCATATTTTAACCTGAGCTAGAAATCATCAAAAAAAAACCTGTCTGACAAATTTCCAGGATATTTGGACTGAAACTGTTACCTCTAGAGTGTTAAAAAGGTCTTTCCATATTTGGTCTCTGTGACCTAGTTTTTGACCCAAGATGAACCATATTCGAACCGGAGATAGAAATCATCAAAAAAGCCTGTCTGACAAATTTCCAGGATATTTGGACTGAAAATGCTACCTCTGGAGTGTTGGCAAGGTTTTTCTATTTTTGGGCTCTGTGACCTAGTTTCTGATCCCAGATGACCCATATCCAAATTTGAGCTAGAAATCATTGAAACAACCTTTCTGACAAATATCAAGGACATTTGGACTGAAACTGTAACCTCTAGAGCATTAACAAGGTTTTTCTACTTCTGGGCTCTGTGACCTCGTTTTTGACCCCAGATAACCCATTTTCAAAACTGAGCTGGAAATAACTGAAACAATCTTTCTGACAAATTTCCAGGTTATTTGGACTGAAAATGTTACCTCTAGAGTGTCCACAAGGTTTTTCCGTATTTAGGGTCTGTTACCTAGTTTTTGACACTAGATGACCCATATTCGAACTTAAGCTAGAAATAATTGAAACAACCTTTCTGACAAAGTTCTGAGATATTTGGCCTGAAAATGCTACCTTTAGAGTGTTAACAAGGTTTTTCTGTTTTTGGGGTCTGTGACGTAGTTTTTGAACCCAGATAACCCATATTCGAACTTGAGCTAGAAATCATAGAAGCAACCTTTTTGACAAATTTCCAGGACATTTGGTCTGAAAATGTTACCTTTAGAGTTTTAACAAGGTTTTTCAATATTTGGGCTCTGTGACCTAGATTTTTACCCTATATGACCCATATTCGAACGTGTGCCAGAAATCATCAATACAACCTTTTTGACAAATTTCCAGGATATTTGGACTGAAAAAGTAGCCTCTAGAGTGTTAACAAGGTTTTTCTATATTTAGGCTGTAGTTGTTCCCTATATAAGTTGATATGCCTTACCTTTTTATATTGTACAAAGAAATAATCCAAGGGCCTCCATTCTGCTGTTACTGGTCTAACTGGAACTATGTGCCTGCTATATCCCAGAATGATAAGTTTCATAAAATACTTTCAACTGGTTACTAAGTTTGAGACATGACAGACAGACAGACAGATTAATCGTATAATTTGCTAGTGTACCGCTGATAAGCCTGTTTATTGGGATGGCTAAAATAGTTCCCTAGGTTGTTTGGTCACATGGAATATTTATCTTAAATTTCTTATCAATTGTTATAAATTATATGCAAATGAAATTATTCTAAAGTCTTGTTACACTCAATACCACTTAATATAAAGTACATTACTGAAGTATGGCTAAGGACAAGATTTCATTTTTTATTAAAGTTTAACTCTGAGCCCAGCTTGAAGAGCACAGCGATTTTTTTTGCAATCTTGGGAAAGAGTCCGGGTCTAGTCCAGTTGGGAAAAAATAAGCGATGTGATGCCAAAATTGGGAACATTTAAAAAAATTAACACATTATCATATTTGTTGTTTTATTTATCTTTATGTATGTTAACGTGTCTGATCATCTTCGTGCAATATTGAGATGTTAGCTGACGTACATGAAGAATTTGATGGTAACGGAGACTGTTCAGGAACATCAAGATCGCACCGCAGATTGCCGACATTGCTTACAGTTATCGGCTGACTTTCACCCCTTGGCTGTGCCTCTACAGACTTGACAGTACTTAATTTAGTAGTCGGTGTTGTGAATTCAAATCCTGAAAGAGTTCTGCATCCTTTTGTTGCTGATTTTGAAAGTTTTTTTCGTATAATATTTACTGATGTGGCTACTCATACTGGCGGTCACAAAAATGCATAAAAATGGAATATGTCTGCTTGATTATCGTTGCTACACACAAGTTCACCAGCACGATGTTCTGAATTTTAATCGAATATTTTTTTTGCGATTCATTACTCTTTTTCAGCGAGTCATTCAAGACTACATTTTGGGAACTTTTAGGTCAGGAATTTGGAAAAAAATGTATTTATTTTCGATTGGGAAGGGTTTGTTTACCAGACCAAAACAAAGAATGAAAAAAATTGCTGGAGCCTGACAGAACTTGCAGATCTATGTATTAGCCCACTATGCTTATATAATTTCAACTTAAAAGTTTAAAAAATATAGCTATAAAAACACAGGCATATATTCTAATAATGGAAATTTTGGCTAGCAAAGGTCCCTAACTCTGGTGTTCTTCGGACTATAAGAGTGATACTAGCAAAGCTCGATTTCTCCATCACAGTAATGTGCCAGGAATTTTTTTTAAAAATTCCAAACTGTTTCCAAGATGTTGCTCTGGACAGTCAGTTGTTTTGTGAAATTTAAGCAAATAACGGCCATAACTTTGGTGTTATATGAGGACTGGGCAATTGATACTTGCAGGACCACATTCCTCCATGGTACAACAAATTTTATTTTCAATTCCAAACTGTTTCCGAATTGTGACTCAGGACAGATAGATAAATGCATAGAATGGACAGACAGATGGACAACACCAAACTATAATATATCCTTCCACCAGTGGGGGAATAAAATTTCAAGCATCAGACCTGGTTGTTACTTGCAAGACTCGATTTAATAGGCAACCATTTGTTCGAAGATATTTCTCAACAATCCAAATGGTACTTTTTGTTTATCTTTGACCCCAGAGACCTTGACCTTTGAGCAATTTAACTGGTTCTTGCATGTGACATCCCATCTTGCCGAGGTAATTACTTTGTCCAGTATTAATAAAAACAATTAATGCTCAGAAGATAAAAACTGCTTTAAGCTTTTACATCATAGTCTGACTGAAGTTTGTAACCCATCACTTTGCCAAGGTTCACATTTGTACTAAGTTGTTTTTGAATCCCCCTCAGCATGACAAAGTAATGGCTTGGAAAATGTAAACTGCCTTTATTTCTTACATTCAAAATCTCAGACTAAACTTTGAGGAACAGGCCTGGTTTTTACACCTGATGCTTCTGCTTTACCCATATTTGTGCCATTTTTTTTCATTTTGAAATCCCTCAAAGCATGATAGAATTATGGCCCAGACAAACCAGTTACATCAGAAACACATAACATGTTTTCTATGTGAATGTGTCTGGTTGCACAAATTTTTTACCTACAATAACTCCCTGTGACCTTGAAACTTAAGCAACAGACCTGAATTTACACATGCAATGCACTGTCTTGCCTTGTTACACATTTGTGGCAAACCACATCAAAATCCTTCCAGGCATGACAGTTATTGCTTGGAAAAGGCAAATATCACTGTGCTTTACCTATAACAAGCCGGTGCAGGACGTTATGCTCCATTGCCTTTATGTGGCCACTTTTTTTTTATGTGCAATTTTCAAGACGTTATGGGCTGCTATTGTTTGTATATTATTTATTGACAGTGAATGGCAGTGTGAATAGCTATAGTTGGTATCGAAGGCAGGTGTGAAAACTCAACCAAGAAATAGACACAAATCTCTCTCGAAAAAATGGCACAACATCCGACTACTATTAGTCATAATACAATTTAATATTTTTTTCTGAAGTACTTTGTTTAATCACTAATTCATTCATGCTAACATAATAGTGGCGCATAATGTCTTGTAAAGTGATGAATAATGAACAGGTACATAAAGATTCTGGCTCATAAGTCTGAAAAGCAATTGTGACCTTGACCTTTGAGCACTAGACCTATTTCTTATTATTCTAAAATCCATCAAAGAATGAGTTATGCCAGGGTCTTTCAAATAGAACAACAACTTATCTAAAGTGTGATCCACACTTAACTTGCTAAAGTTGTAAGATGCTAATTGTAGAACATAAAAAGCCCATTAGAATAATTAATGATACCTACGTAAGAGGGGCCTTTTACTTCTATACTTTGCTCAGTTTATAGTTTGTTTTGGATTAACTGATAATGTCTTTGAACTTTTTAAATGTCCTACATAATTGGAATAATTACCCACATAAGCATTTAACTATTTTTCACAGTCTTCACACTCCTGATTATTTCCCAACTTAATTAACATTTCTTTTGTAAAACCATGATGCAAACAAAGTGAAAAAAAACATCTAAATCAAAACTTAACAGAAAACAGAAAATAAAAGTATTATATTTATTTCTTTTTTTATTTTACTCAAGAATTAATAAAATCAGGATCTTTATTTACAATATTAATATAAAATGAATATACCGACCACGTACCACGTACACTTTGATACCAGATACCGACTACTGTCCGATATACATGACTTTTCTCCGATAAACGTGACGGCATGACAGGATAAAACCATCTGAGAAAAATCAATAACGAGACAAGTTAAATCGGCGCGATAAGCATTTACGTAGCGCGATTCCAGACCATTCTATTTGAAAGACCCTGGTTATGCCCAATACAACCTAATTTTCACCTATTTTTATGCCCCCAAAAGCAGGCATATTGTTTTTTAACTGTCCGTCCGTCCATCAGTCCGTCCGAAAACTTTAACATTGGCAATAACTTTCTTATTAGTAAGTGGATTTACTTCATACTTGGACACAAGACTTTTACACTGACCTACAATTATTTGATCTTGACCCCTGACTGACCTTCACCTTGAAGATCCAATTGTTCAAAAACTTGAACATTGGCAATAACTTCTTTATTAGTTAGTGGATTTACTTCATACTTGGACAAAACACCCCTTTGGAAAAGGCCTTTTCACTGACCTATATTTGTTTGACCTTGACCCCTGAATGACCTTTATCTTGAAGATCCAGTTGTCCAAAAACTTTAACATTGGCCATAACTTCCTTAATAGTAAGTGGATTCGCTTCATACTTTGACTCAACACCCATTTGGACAAGACCTTCCCGCTGACCTGTAATTATCTGACCTTGACCCCTGAATATCCAATCGTCCAGAAACAATTATTTGGCCATAATATCCAAATTAGTAAGAGGATATACTTCATACTTGGACACAACACCCTTTGGATAAGACATTCCCACTGACCTATATGTATTTGTCCATGATCCCTGAATAACTGGTTCTCAGATCAAAGGTCAAAGCACCACTTTCGGGGGAACTTAGTCTCACTATTTCGCCTCCGAAGGTGAATCCATCTTACAATCTGATATTTTATTGTTGTTCACCTTCTACGTCTCACTTTGATCTGCATCTGGCTAAGCGGACTCGCCCAATCATAGGCGATTGGGCATTTTTTATGGCTCGTTTGTCCAACAGTTCACAGAGTTTAAGGCAAAAATGATAAAAATATGTTAAATATGATAACTAGATTCATACCTGATCCTGTAATCCAAGAAAACACACAAATACGTAAGTATAGAACTAAAACACTTATTTCGTACGCGATTTATCCACCATTTTATTCAAAATTTGGCAATCGGAATACTCGGTGTTCTAGGTAATAAGTTAACTAGGGTAGGGTAAAGAATCTACCGAACAATATCCGCTCAGTTATATGCAGTTTAAAATTAGGCTTAAAGGTTGAACAACTAAAAAATATCAGAATTATAAAATGGGTTCAACACTTTAAGCTTAATTAATTCGGCTAGGGGGCACTGTCATCTTAAAGTGACAGTTCTTGTTTTTTCCATGGCCAACAGAAGTCAAGCTCCTGCAACCAGGCTCTAAAAATTAATAGTCATTATGATTATTTTATTTTCATACACTAAATCTAAATCCATCACAGCATTACATTTCGATTAAAATAATTAAGACACTGTGGCGAAGGATTTCCTGGAAATGTAAACTATTCTAGAACGCGTAAACTGATGACAATTGATAGTAGAACTTAAGCTCTGTTGTGGTTCTCTCTGAATATTTGTTTGAGTTAAAAAGTTTGAAGACAACATAATAAACTTAATCTGAAATGCCAATATATTACCGAAGTGATATTTTCGCAAGACTTCTCTCCATTTTTTCCAAACTTTCGCGCGCACGTGCTGATGCGTTTGATTGACTGGGAAGAAGAAATTCCGTCTTGACGCATCTGCATTAGTCGGATTGTTTTACACATTGCTGCTAGAATTTGAGAATGAGGTGCCGTGAATGCACATGTACAGAGAAATTATTTATATGGAGTTTATAACTTAGTTCAGGCTATACGCGACAAACATTTAATTATAACTTGCAATATTTAGTCTAAGCGTGATTATTCTAAATGCTTACATTTTGCCATACTTAGAAGAAAACTTACTGTCATCTTATTGTCCTAACCCTACTGATCGAGTTTACTCCAATGACCTTGATGGCAGATAATCAAGTTTAGCAGGGTAGGAAGCATCATAGTTTTTTTTTTCTCCTTTTTTCAGAATTCTTACATGCGACCATTCACGACAAAGTGTCCGAACTTTTTAATGGTGTTTAAGACAGATGCATTAGGTATCATTTTGTAATCACTTTATCTTTGTTCATTTTATAGACCTCCCAATAAGTGCAATCTTGAATACCTTGACCAATTAAATCTATCTTTTATACGTAAATGTATCAAATAAGAATGTTATATCCTACGAGGTGGTGACTTCGACTGTGGTAGTACTGATTTGGATAATTTGTCAGTGCCTCCGGGTGCTCCACAGAATCACATATAAAATCAACTTGTACTGTCACTAGAGAATCCCTTCCACCTATTGCTTAGTCGGACAATAACATTGTATTTGTTGAGTATGAAAACATATTTCATTACAATACTGATAATTATGTGCGCAAGTACCTTACAAGAGATACACGTAAGGGAGGTCGGTCTATAATTCACAGGGTTGTACTTATTCCCTTTCTTGAAGATATGAGTTACTTAGGCATTTCGCCAGTCGCTGTGGATTTGACCTGTGCTCAGAGAAAGATTAAAGATAATAGACAATATGTCTAGGGGTCGGGTCCAGGAGGTATTAATGTCCGTACATTTAAGGAGTGTTTTGGTGAGCTTGCAGACAAGAGCGGATGTGGTCCAGTGGTAACGCGCTGGACTGGTAAACCAGGGGTCCCGAGTTCGATCCCGCGCTCCTCCTCTAACATTGCTAATAGCCTTTCGGATGAGACGTTAATCCGAGGTCCCATGTATCAGAGCTATACACTGAGCATGCAAAAGAACCAGGGGTGTCTCTGGAATGAGATGCTTTCTGTATCTTGCACTAATTGCAAGTAGGTCACTTCGGCGAACCAGACATAGTCATCCTTTCTAGTATCACAGACCTTCTCCACACACACTGACTGTTTTAGGTATTCTTACTTCCCTAGGTTAATACCAGTATATGGAATGGCCTGTCTGAGTCAACTGACTCCACCACCATTGTACTACTTTAAGCAGGTTATCACGTCAATGTAATGTGGCAAGACTTTGTACAACGTTTTTAATATATAATTATGTTGTCTGATTTTATCTAGATTTCTAAAATTTTAAATGTACTACTTATTCATAGTACTTAGTTTTCTTAACCTATCTGGCTGTTAATTTGCCACCCACATGACGTAATGATCAGTCTTGATCGAAGTCATTAATGGAGGAAAGAAAGAAAGAAAGAAAGACAGAAAGAAAATATTAAAAAATAATTCACTGCGCTCAAAGTTTTCACATGTCTGCTCTTTTTATTGGTGCATTAAGGTGCATTTTGTTGTTATTTAAAACTGAATAAACTGACTCGTTGCTTTTTGAAGAAACTTAAGTTTTATGATTGCCTCTGTTTATAACAACAAAGTCCCAAATTACTGCCACATTTTTTTCATGTCGCTAAATTACTTATACAGCGCATTTCATTCAGTCCAAGCTCAGAGAAAATGTGGACAGAAGACTGGGTTGAATGACCGTTAATTTTTTTATATACTATGAATAAATATATAATATACTATTATCCGTTTTACGGGGAAAAAATGGGAGGTGGAAAAAACGTTCTTCTTTATTGTTCACCGTCAGTATTAAAGAGGCTGTACTCCAGATTTGACATAAAAAAATTTTTTTCATAAATTATATATTTAGATGCCGTGAGATTGTAACAACATAATATTTTACTTCAAAACTGATTATAAAAGTCAAAATAGAATAAAAAAAATTAATTTCGCTCCAGCCCGATTTGAACTCTGGACCCTCATGTTAACAAAATATTTCCAACGCTTTCACTGTCACCACCATCGCCGCATGTGATATTACAGATATTTACTTTAAATCTTATACGATATAGTTATCGCTTAGCTTAGCTCAATAGGTAGAGCACTGGATTAGTAATCCATCGGTCGTTGGTTCGACCCCTGGGCAGGGAAAAATTTCTCCGTGACAATTGTTCTCAGACATTGTGTCTTATGTTCATTTGTCTCTCACCGCTGATTCAGAGTAGATCATGTGGGAACAGAAGTCAGTCACTTGCGGAGAAATTGGCAATTACTGGTTAGTTATCCAGGAAAACCGGTTAGGTGGACTGACCGCCGAGATATAACAAATGTTGAAATCGGCGTTAAACCCCAAAACAAACAAATAAATATAACACACTATTATTTAAATCTAGAATAGGTCATTAAATGTAGAATGGAAGGTGCAAGCTGTAATTTCACTTCTCAATTCATTGTTACGCACTTTAACCAGCGTATCCGTATAATAGGAACAGAGGAGTTGATGCACTGCATCAGCTCCTCATTATACGATCTATAGAGATCATAGGCCAGAGCAGTTGATGCACTGCATCAGCTCCTGTGTCTAAAAATAGATACTTGGTACGCTAGTTTCAGTATACATTGTATAGGCAGAAGAGTTGATGCACTGCATCAACTGCTCTATTCAGTGTATTTATATAGCAAATGAGACGAACATTTTAACCCCTCTATTCCGTTATGTCTATATATACATGACAGTGGCATTATATTATTGATCTGTGGTCAAAGCATATAGACTAACACGACTGGAGGTGCTAATGCGCAGTTTTGGTGTTATGCAAGAGGGGTACTTTAGCTAATGGTCAGTCTTGGTTTTTGGTTGTCTCTACCTGTCTGTCGATAAATTTAAAGTTGTGTATGTCTGACAGACTCGCTTGAAGCACAACGACCCACTGCGCACCCAAGGCACTGTGCCACGTATATAATGCGACGGGCACTCGAGATTGCGGAGCCTTGCCAGGCAAACATTCACATTTCCAAATTGTCATAGCCTGAAAAGACGAGGCGTTTCCCTTCATGCCATCATCCAGGCACTTCTGGCATGAAGAGTTGGACTAACGTCAACCTACATACCTCGCCCGCTCGACAACAGGATTATTTAATAAAAATAAGAATATTCTCATAAACAATAACAGATCAACAGGGGTTGTAATGTTCAAAGATGGTTAAATGAATAGACACAAAACAAATTGTCTGTTCTTGTTAAACAAATACAGATTTTCGTTTTATTAACAAGTTATGCAAACTTTGAAGTGAAAACAGGTTTTATATGAAAAAATACAATATTCACAGTTAAAATAAGTCTATTTATATTATATTAGTATCCAAGCTGACTCAATTTTTTAATTCATGTATTTTCGTGAGATCACAAAGACAATCATGCTCCCTCAATGTATTTTTATATGATCTTACATGCCTACATAACAATGACAGCACATCATAAAGATTTAAAAGTATAAAAGAAACCGTCAAGACAAACTTTCTGGACCTTTAGGGTGTATCTAGCTTTTCCACTGACATGAGTTTTTACTTTGTCCCTGTTACGTACATGTACAATATATCAAAAAGACATTGTGAACAAGTTTCAAGAATGGGTAAAACATGTGATCTCTAGAATGGTCAAAATTGTTTCCGTTGATCTGATCTGGCGACCATTAAGGTTTTGGCCTAATTTCAAACTCGTCTGAGACATCATCAAAACAAATTAAGTGATTGATTATAACAAAGATGGGTAAAAATGTGACTGGTAACTAGCTTCATTTGATCTAAGTTTGGGACTTGGTTTTTGATCCAACATAACCCACTCATTTGAGATATCATAGGAATAAAAACTATGTATTGCGTAGAGTGGAAACGAGCTAAATTCGAACAATTGACAAGGTCAGAACAAGCACTTGCCAAGTCAGTGTGCTCAAGTAAACTGAAAAAGCATATTATGTTTAAAAATATGGAAGTACTGAAACAATTTTTTAAGGACACGCCATTGATTCATGCACATGTGGATAAAAATATTATCTCCATCCATGGCTTAAACCTTTCACAAGATACACACTCTAAATGAAAGCATTAAATATGGTAAATTATTTTTTCAATGTTGTTTTTATTCAGTTCATCTAGGTTTCTTCATAGATGCCTTTATGAGCTGTTATGTTACAACACCAGCATGAGGTGGAACACTTCCTCATGGTATACAAATATATATATCCGCACTTCCATCTGAAAATATAAAGAAAATTGTATTTTGTTTTGTGTAAAGTTCCACCGCAATTTGTAAATATTAGTGAACACTTTAATTTAACATACATATAATTACTTATTTACTTATTTTTTTGACGTTTCATACTACTAGCATTTGTAGTAACAGAAAAACATCCCAACTTGTCAAATAAGCTTTACCAAAAAGTCCATGAAGGGGAAATTATTGTTGAAAATCGTCTCCATTGTTATATTACATGCAAGGTACATAAGTTTTATGTTGGTAAATTCTTGCTAGTAACATTTGTAAAAATCAAGGTTCATTAACTAAATGCCATCAGGCGCGTAGCTAGCCTATAAAGAATGTGGATTCAAAATAATCTAGGGGGGTCAGGGGGCATGCCCCCCCCCCTGAAAATTTTGAAATAAATGGTGCAATTTGGTGCGTTTTGGGGCCTCCGGAGAGCTTTCTTGACCAACGAAATTTTTTTTTTGTCAAAATAATGTGGATTCAGCTGCGTACTCGCGTATAGGCAGCTACGCGCCTGGCCATGGAAGCATAATGAATAAACATTTTGTCATCATATCTGCATACTGAAAGTACAACCTTCACCACAGTAGCCTTTTTAGCTGATACTTCATGTCCCATATTACCAGTAGTAATAACACTGCACCCAGTTTCCATTCCAGTAGTACACTTGTTCCTCCTTCATCTAATATACTCAATGCCTCCCATTCTGCAAGTTATACACAATGCATTTTATGGCCATATTTCAAATAAAAATAAGAACTGCAGAATGACAGCCTCACTGTACAACAGATACACTCATGCAGATAGGAAGGCAGAATAATAACAATGACTTTACAACAGTTTGTCAAAACTAAACACAGAAAATTCTAAAACATACCAAACAAATTTAAAAGTTCCAAACTTTACCACAGTCTAGTTGTATTTAACTGTATCATGTTGTGTAGTTTGCTGTTTACACAAAGCAGGTATAAAAATAAAAAAATAAAATGTCTGTCTATCAGATCTGTTTAAAAATAAGGTATTTCACTGAAATTATTCTTTGTACATAATTTAAACAGGTATCCACAGACGTTATTAATGACTGACAGACAGATTTGCAATATTAAATGCCAGGTGGGCAGCTTCTTTGAAATGAAACTTTGACTTCGTGTCGGTTTTTAACAACTTACCAAGACAACCCAGTGGAAGTGCAGTATGTCAACCTTCTGTAAAACCATCTTTATTTTATCTATAATGATTTAGAGATTTTTTATTATGCCGTTATTTTTCAGTAATTACTGTTCGACAGTCAACTTGAAATACTTGTTTATTTAAAGCGTTCCGAGAGGGGGCGTTATTAAGACTGAGTTAAAATATGTATTTTGTAGAGCTAGAACGTACAGATAATAAACGTGTTCCAGACTAAAATTCCAGGTGCGAGTGATGTCACCAACAGTTGCACGCGCAGCTGTCATTTGAAAAGTAAACAAGTTGAGGACGTTCCAGTTAGGAGCCTATTTGGCGACATTTCATAAATATTCGAGGAAATTTTGGATAAATATTTTACGTGTTTTGGTAGTTGTACCAGAACTTCATCATTTGATACGGGTTACATATTGCTTCGTATTGTTTGTGCTTGACAATTCAGAAACGCCGTGGCCGTGCTTGTCGAATTGAAATACCGCCATTACCGGAACAGTATGCGGATCGGCATAAGGATACGGACACTTTCATATTAAGTATAGTTTTATACTTAAAAGGTATCTTTTAAATATATTTTGTTTGACAAATTTCATATAACTGTAACGTACAGATAGATTTATGCCTGTGGCAGTCAATGAGTTTTTATGATAGAAAGAGATTGAAAAATACAATTTTTCTTTAGGCTATTAGAAAAGCCTTAAAGAGGAGTGGAAATTTTCGTTGATTTATTCAGCATATCTGTATTAATCTGAATAAAGTACCTTTACTGGAAAACATATTTTCATTTTCTAGAATAAAATACAGAATATTCCATACACGGCATGAGATTCACATGGTAATTTTTGTATTTGGAAAATGGGTATATAATAACTGGTCAAAAAGGTAGTTACCTAAAGAGAGAATATTCTCATTTAAGATCAGACAGTTCATGGAAAGTGCATTATTTACCTCATTTGTTTTTAATAGATCAAGATTATCTGAAAATTTTACCTTCTCCTGTTTACAGAGGCTTCAAAAGAAACCAAAATATTGGGCCATGGAGCTCTTCAGGAGGGTCAAGGACAGGTGTGCCCTTGTGGATAATTAAACATCAGAAAAAGGTAGACTATATTCTACAAGTTCTTCCAGTATCAAGAATATAGTATTCTAAGTATACCAATGTATTGCTCATTTTTAATCATGACCATAATATTGACTGCTTAAGGTGAAACTTATTTTGGAATCAAAGGCCTTCAAATTGCTTTGTTTCATCATGGTGTTTTAAATTTGACCATTTGCAAGATTTGTTTTCAAGCTCCCACCTAAATATAGCTGAACATTGTGATTGTTCTAGAGTAGAAAATTAATATAGGAGAGAGTGAATGGTAGTATTCGCAAGGCAGTAGCAACTGGTGATGACCTGTCAGGCTGTCAACAGTGTGCTGTTTTGTTTCATTATAACGTTATACATTTCCATATGGAAAGTCCAGTTACAGTGAAATAAGTCACAAAATATGTTGCGCTTATCACTACTTTAATTCTACACTAGATAATACTCATTTATAACTTGTTTATAATATGACTTCACTAGAAGTGATTCTCTCACACTTTGCTCAGCTCTGTACAGTGTAAACATTCTGTATAATACAACGTCAATGAATGACCCTCCTAAAAACTGTCTCGGAAAAAGCATTAAATGTATGTTTAATACTGTCTATATACATGCTTTCCTTAAATCAAGGGGTATAGAGTCATTAGTCAGTTATCTCCTTCACAATTTGTAGTGTAGCATATTATACCAGTTAATAAATGCAGCTTAGTTGTCAATGCTACAAATGTAGCCTACTAGTCAAGACTGAAGATACTAAACATTATGCTACATCTTAGTTTTGATTCACTGCAGATATTTATTGAAGTCAAAATCGTTTCAATTATATGTTTCCACTATATGAAATCATTGTTTGAATACTAAGCATGATTATGAAAATAAACAATATTTATTTTACTGCCTTCCCAAAAATGACAACATTTTAGGAAGAAAAGTATTGGCCCTATAACCATAATGTAGTTAAAAAGAGTGGCTTGTGGTATAACAAGTGCAGATCCAGTGCTTTTTTTTTAATGATTCTGCTCTATTTCTGTATTCAAATCAGTAAATAAATGGCTCTTCTGTGTACTGACTGTGACATTGATTCACAAGTTATATACACATAAACATTTAAACTGGTATACTGTTACTGTAACTGACCCCAGCATCTGAATATCTCAGGGGCATTGTCTACTTTTTTTTATATTTGTAGATACATCTTTTATCAGCTGTAACTGGGGGCAGAGCAACAGGGCCTTAGCAAGTGAGTGCAAACATGTTGGCTTCTTGGGAATCTGAAAGCAAGATTGTGAGTTTCCAAGTAAACATTTTCAATATTGAAGGTTTGAACATTTTCTGCATAAATAACCATAAATGTGTATGTTGCTAAGTACTTTACTTAAAGGTGACTGTGCACTGTTTCAATTCAAACTCAGATCTGGTGTTATTTCATTCTAATGCAGCACAGTGGAGAATGTACTAAGCTTATGTATTAAACCTGACACTTTTTATATGGAATTCAATGTTTCAAAGTATAAGGTACTTTGTTGTAACTGTTGTGAGGAAACTGCCAATGTTAAGAACTCTTTCCTTTTTAGAAATAATTTTAGACAACAGAACCAGAACATATAATGTCTTTATTATTTTTGTGACAGTAATGACCAGGGATGGGTCAAGTACTGAGAATCAGTACTCAAGTACCACTCAAGTACTTGATGACTGAGGACTTACTCAGCAAGTACAAGTACATTTTTAAATGGTACTTGAGTAGTACTCATGGTACTTATAAGTAAACAATAAGTACTTCATAAGATCCATAACTCTTATATTACTTTACAAGCACATGCTTAATACCATGGCAAACATACATGTGACCAAAATTTAATATGCTTAGAATGCATCTGTCAGGGCAGAATAATTTCCCCATAATACTAAAGAGTCTTTCAACTGCAAAAGAGGAAGCTTGATAAAAGTCAAATTTTGTTCATTAACCACTTACCACAACAATAACTGAACCCTTGATTGTCATGCATACTGACCACATTAGATTAAACTGTTAGTGTTATAGGTAATTATATCATAATAGCCACTTGAATGACCTGTTTCTCCTCTACACAAGACAATAAGAACATGCTTACAGCAATTTTTCACACTTGTTGAACTTGCTTTAACCAGTTTGAAAGGACCTTTGGTGTCATTAAGATTGTTGAGAAATAGTGTATATCAAGAAAAAACAAATTACTCATAGTACTTGAGTACAAGTACAATTAACCCATCCCTGGTAAGGACAAGGAAATATCTGCTATCTACACATATTTGTATCTAATACTTTAAAATTTTATCATCTACAATTCTAAATCAGTTTTACTCAGTTTTGACAAAAGGTGTGTTATCATGTGTAAGATCTAACTTGAATTATGATCTCTTGATAAAGAAAAATAACTACTATATTTGCTCACTATTTGGCATCTTATGTTTGCCAGTGCAAAGTGCCTTTTGATAGAATATGTTTTATAGTATGATAGTAGATGCTCAAACAAATTTCTTTATACAAATGTACTTATTTCAACTTTTAAAAGTGTTGGCCAAGAAGGCTGTCTACTAGGTGTGAGCAAGAGAAAAATCTTAGTTCAGTTTGGAACTCAAAAAGGTTGGGGTCTTTGTCATAAAATATGAAAATTTGTTTATATCATCAGTCTTCAATTTTGTTGAAATCTTCATTTACTTTTGAAAGCATGCCTAATTATGAATTACTCCTTTAAAAATCTGAAGTAACTATGGTTTTTGTAACATAAAGACCATAGTCATTTCAGACTTTTATAAGTATCTATAAGAAGCACCTTCATTTATAGCTTGTTTATTAACTTAAATAAAATAAATATATTATCTAATTTCATTTATTAGATACCTAATGTTGAAATCTGGCAATAATGCATGGCGACTTGTTGAAATGTTTTAAACTTTTAATTATATGAAAATTTTAGGAAGAATCTTTCATATTCTTATTTTACTTATAGATCCAATAATAGACTGGGAAGTACAGTTAAATAGTAACATAACATAGAATTTAATTTTAATAGGACATGTCTTGGAATGTAGCATTATCTGATTGGTGGAGAAAGCACAGTTACATGTATATATGGCAGCTGCTTTAACAAGACATTATGAAATGAAATCAGCTATTCTCTAGATCTGCCCAACAGTTTGTGAGTGAGATTATCAGAAACATCCAGAACAGACTTAATGCAAATGTGTTATTTTCTATTTTGAAATTTTCAATCCCTTACTGAAATTAACATTTTTTTGTGTGCGACTTTTATATCCTTGTAAGGGCTTATTTCATTATGCCAATGTTTGTTCATCTGTCTGTCTGCCTGTGCATTTTAAAGTCTGTCTGTCTGTCCATCAATTTTAGGAAGTTTTTTATCTGTTCTGCATGTCTTGAAAATATTGATGCAGGAAATTTGAACTATTTGATATAATGTGTGAATATTTCATGTTCCCTCTGTAGCTCTTGAATTGTTTAAAGGAAATTGAAACTATTTGACAGAATGATGAGATGACCTACAGAGCACAGGTTTTGACTGTCTCTGATCAAGGTCAATGTCACTTTTGAACTGCCTGAAGGAAATTGGGTATATAGTTTAAACTTTGTCTGAAGGTTTGACACAATAGTCACCAGCTCTTAGTCTTTGTCATATTTGAGCAAAATCTTGGTTACCACCATTGATCATAGGAAATATTTAGAGCACTGAAAGCAGCCTTTTCTATGAAATCATAAGTATTTAGTTAATACTTGTTATAATGTTTGTTCTTAAACCTTTTTTCAGTATAAACAATCAAATAAGTAAATATCATTATGTTCTAAGAAACATTGCAATACTTTAAACTTGAAATAGTTTGAACATCTACTGTGAAGAATTAAGTAATTCTATGGCATTGTCAAAGAACTGTAGATGCAGGTAATTGAATTAATATGTCTTCCTAGATTTCAAACATGTCATTTTTTGTTACTTTCCAGTGTACGTTTGTTCAACAGTAGAACAGCAACAAGTGGCTTGTTAAAGATACAGATGTGGAAATGGCTATATGCTTTGCATGAACATAAAAATCCTACAGTTTTCTGTCATATTTATCCCAATGAGGAAGTTTTCAACTTGTTATGGACCTCAAAAATTACTTAAATTATACTTTGCTTTTTATACATTTCATTATACCCCCACCACAGAATGTGTTTGCTGGGGGGGGGGGGGGTGTGGGGGGGGGGATACCGGAATCGCTTTGTCTTGTTGGTCAGTCGGTCCATCTCCACCTTGTCCGCTCAGTGAATCATATACTAATGGAAGGATTTTCTTCAAACTTGACTTTGATGTTAACCTCAAAATGGGAATGTGCACATGTTACTATTGTGTCAGGTCAAGGTCACACTGGAAGGTCAGATAATTTTCATGTCCGCTCTGTAAATCCTATACCCCTTAAAAGATTTTCTTCAAACTTGGCTCAGATGTTCAGCTAATCATAGCAATTTGCAGAAAACATACTAGTTGTACCAGTTCAAGGTCAAGGTCACACTTTAAGATCAAATATTTAACAATGAATTATAAGACAAGTATTTTCTTATAACTTTGCTCAAATGTTCAGCTCAACAAGGCAATACGCATAACCCATATTGCCCTTGTGTCAGCTCAAGGTCAAGCTCACACCAATATCTGACAATAAAATAAAGACAATGTGTCTTGTTTCCTCTGTTGATTCTTTTTCCCTCGAAGGATTTTGTTCGTACTTGGCTCAAATATTCAACCCAACAAAGCAATGTGCGGTACCCATGTTGCCCTTTTGTCAGGTAAAGGTCATGGTCACATTGGAATGTCAGATAAATTTTCATGTCCCCTCTTTAAATTTTATGCCCACTGAAAGATTTTCTTCAAACTTGGCTCAAATGTCCAACTCATGATAGCGAAGTGCAAAACCCATGTTGACCTTGTACTAGCTCAAGGTCAAGGTCACACTTGAAGATCAAATATTTGACAATGAATTTTTAGCTCACTTGAGCACGAAGTGCTCATGTGAGCTATTGTAATCTCATTTCGTCCGTCGTCGTGCGTTAGTGCGTCAACATTTTCCTTTAAACAACATCTCCTCCTAAACCACTGGACCAAAAGTGATGAAATTTTCCAAGGGTGTTCCTAGCATAAAGCTCTACCAAAGTTGTTCAAAGAATTAAATTCAATCAAGAACTCTGGTTGCTATGGCAACTTAAAGGAAAAACTTTGAAAATCTTCTTGTCTGAAACCACAAGGCCCAGAGCCTTAAGATTTGGTATGTAGCATTGTCTACTGGACCTCTACCAAGTTTGTTCAAAATATACCCCTGGGATCAAATTTTGCCTTGCTCCAGGAATCAATTGATTTTACATAGGCTTATATAGGGAAAACTTTGAAAATCTTCTTGTCTGAAACGACAAAGCCCTGAGCCTTAAGATTTTATATGTAGCATTGTCTAATAAACCACTACCAAGTTTGTTCAACTAATGTCCCTGGGGTCAGATTTGGCCCCACCCCAGGGGTCAATTGATTTTACATAGGGAAAACTTTGAAAATCTTCTTGTCTGAAACCACCAGGCACAGAGCCTTAAGATTTGGTATGTAGCATTGTCTACTGGACCTCTACCAAGTTTGTTCAAATTATACCCCTGGGATCAAATTTTGCCTTGCTCCAGGGGTCAGTTGATTTTACATAGGCTTATATAGGGAAAACTTTGAAAATCTTCTTGTCTGAAACGAAAAGGCCCTGAGCCTTAAGATTTAATATGTAGCATTGTCCATTAGACCATTACCAAGTTTGTTCAAATTGTGCCCATGGGGTCAGATTTGGCCCAACCCCAGGGGACAATTGATTTTACATAGGGAAAACTTTGACAATCTTCTTGTCTGAAACCACAAGGCCCAGAGCAATAAGATTTGGTTTGTAGCATTGTCTAGTGGACCTCTACCAAGTTTGTTCAAATTATGCTCCTGGGGTCAAATTTGGCCCCACCCCAGGGGTCAATTGATTTTACACAGGGAAAACTTTGAAAATCGACAAGGGCCTGAGCCTTAAGATTTGTTATGTAGCATTGTCTAGTGGACCTCTACCAAGTTTGTTCAGATTTTACCCTTGGGGTCAAATTTGGCCCCACCCAAGGGGTCATTGGTTTTACATAGGCTTATATAGTGAAAACTTTGCAAATCTTCTTGTAGAAGGAGAGGTAACATTTTCAGTCCAAATTATCTGTAAATTTTTCAGAAAGGTTGTTTCTATGATTTCTAGCTCAGGTTCGAATATGGGTCATCTGGGTTCAAAAACTAGGTCACAGAGCCCAAAAATAGGAAAACATTGTTAACACTCTAGAGGTTACATTTTCAGTCCAAATATCTTGGAAAATTTTCAGACAGGTTATTTTGATGATTTCTAGCTCAGGTTCGAATACGGGTCATCTGGGGTCAAAAACTTGGTCACAGAGCCCAAATATGGAAAAACATTGTAAACACTCTAGAGGTAACATTTTCAGTCCAATTAATCTGAAAATTTGTCAGAAAGGTTGTTTCAATAATTTCTAGGTCAAGTTTTGAATATGGGTTATCTGGGGTCAATTATCCAGGTCCATATCATCTTTGTTTAAAGCAGTCATACTCAGGTGAGCGATACAGGGCCATCATGGCCCTCTTGTTTTCAAACACAACTATTTTATGCCCTGAAAGTTTTCCCTTTTCCATCTATTGAAATATCCAAGTCACCATCTATCAATGACATTGGTGGGGGTATGAATCGCATTCAGCAATAGTTTATATTTTAGAACCTGGCTTGGTAAGATTCATAAGAAAGTAAAAGTCTATGATTGCAGTTTAAGAAGCCTTTTTGACACCTTTCATTGTTTACTACTTAAACTAGAGTTTACAAATAGTATGGTAAGTTCAACAGGTCTTGACGTCAGGGTCACAGTATTAAATTTGTTGCACATCAGGACTAGTATAGTTCCATGTCTAGTACAATATTATTTTTATACCCTTTTGGCAGTATTATTCACTGTAAGTTTCTATATTCACAGCTTTTTGAATAACAGAAAAAACGAATGGAAAATATACTTTCCTTATTTGTTGAAACAAACTAATGAAAACTATTGCTGGATTTTTTCATATCAACTGTTTTTAGCTCACATGACCAAAGGTCAAATGTAGCTTTTAGTATGCTATTTTGTCCATCGTGGACCTCTATTAATGTTTTTTAAATTTTGACTATAGGGTCAGAACTGGCCTAAGCCCAGGGGTCACTTGATTTTACAAAGACTTAAGAGGAAAAAACTTTAAAAAGTATTCTTGTCAGAAACTATAAGGCCTAGAGTTAAGTTGTTTGGTGTGTATTGTCTAATGGACCTCTACCAAGTTTATACAAATCATGGCCTCTGGATTAAAATTGGACCACCACAGAGGTCACTTGATTTTACATAGACTTAATATATAGGAAAAACTGAAAAAAATCATTTGTCAGAAACGATTAGGCCTAGGATATAGATTTGTTTGTTTCACTGTCTAATGGACCTCTACCAAGTTTATACAAATCATGGTCCCTGGCGCAAAATCGGCCCTGACCCAGGGGTCACTTGATCCTCTACATAAGAAAAATATTTTAAACAATTTTCTTGTCTGAAACCGCAAGGTCTAGATCTTACATATTTGGTTGATATCTTCATCTTGTGGACCTCTACCAAAGTTATATAAATCATGGCTGTGGGGTCAGAATTGACTCGAGCCCTAGGGTCACTTGATTTTACATAGACTTATATTGGAAAAACTTAAAAAATCTTCGTCAGAAATCATTAGGCCTAGGATTTAGATATTGTGTTTGTACCATTGTCTTGTGGACCTCTATCAAGTTAAATTTATACAAATCATGACCCCTGGATCAAAATTTCCCTGCCCAAGTGGTCACTTGGTTTTACACCGAGTTATATAGGAACAATTTTTTAAAGAAAGTGAAATACTTTGAGCTTAGAAACACATTTTTCAGCATTGCCTAGTTAATAAGATGGACTTTGGAAGATCTTGTCCCTAACTAGGGTACCAAGCCCCCACCCACCTCACCTGGGTACCTCGCATTCCGAAAAAAAATCATTGGATGGAGTAGGAAGGTACTTAACCTTCATTCACCTTTGTCTTTGACCTTCATTTTACCTACTGACCTACTTTCTTCTTTTTTGAAGCTACATCAATGAAATTTTAAATATGTATATAAATCTGCATGCAGAATTCAACTCTGACCTTGGCTGATTTTGACCTATTGACCTAGCTCCTTGTTTTTGAAGTTATGTCTTTGAAGTTTAACTATTTGTATAAGTTTGCATACATACTTCAAAATTGACTTTGGTGTATCTTGAACTATTGACCTTCGTTCTTGGTTTAAAAACATCTATTTGATATCTTTATAATATTTGAACTGTCTGCCATTTGACACATCTCTTACATAACACCCCTACTCCACCAGTTGTTTGGTAGTTTTTTTCAGGTGAGTGACCCAGGACCATAATTATGGACCTCATGTTTTTGTATGTGTTTCAAAGTATGTTGAAATGTTTTATTTGAAGACATGTATTTTTATCATACAGTCCTCTACTTCAGTTTTGATATATTAAAAGTAATTCAGATATTTTCATCTCTGTTAAGATTTTGCTGAAGATTTTTTCCTATTAGAATCATCACTGACATCATCTTTGCTAAGAAACCTATTAATTAATAAAAATAATGAAATGATGGGAATAATGTTACAGCTAATCTGTGCTTAAGGTGCTTGTGGTCAGATTACATGATCAGTCTTTGTTCGTTGTCTTCTTTCAGCCATAATTTCCTTCAAATGACATATTTCCCCTATACAACTGGATGGGTAATGACAGTTGAGAATTTGCTTCAAAATGGCATATCTCCCTATACCCCTGGATGGGTAATGGCAGTTGAGTATTTGCTTCAAATGACATATTCCCCCTATACGTGTACCACTAACTGGGTAGTAGCAGTTGAGAATTTTCTTCAAGTGACATATTCCCCCCTATAAGTATACCACTAACTGGGTAGTAGCAGTTGAGAATTTTCTTCAAATGACATATTCCCCCTATACGTATACCACTAACTGGGTAGTAGCAGTTCAGAATTTTCTTCAAATGACATATTTCCCCTATACAACTGGATGGGTAATGACAGTTGAGTATTTGCTTCAAATGACATATTCCCCCTATACGTATACCACTAACTGGGTAGTAGCAGTTGAGAATTTTCTTCAAATGACATATTTCCTCTATACAACTGGATGGGTAATGACAGTTGAGAATTTGCTGAAAAATGGCAAATCTCCCTATACCCCTGGATGGGTAATGGCAGTTGAGTATTTGCTTCAAATGACATATTCCCCCTATACGTGTACCACTAACTGGGTTGTAGCAGTTGAGAATTTTCTTCAAATGACATGTTCCCCAATATCACTGGATTTATCTTGGAAATTAAAATTTGCTGTAAATTACATATAACATTATAACACTCGATGGATAATGAAAGTTAACAACTTGCTTCAAATCGCCCCCTATGCCACTAGATGAAGTCAAATGAAACCTGACAGGGTTTCTTCTAGATGAAGTTCTTTCATGTTCTTCAAAGAATTCCATTCCATAATCTAATGAACCTCTATCAAAGTTTGCTCCTTCTGTTATGAATGGCTACCCGCCAGGGTTCTTATATTTAGAGAGCATGTCAGTGTCGGCGGGGTACACCTACCGATATACAGTCTAGCTAAAACTGTTGGGATTGTCTGGTTGATGGGAGTTTGAAAATAGTCATGTAACTTTTTCTAGTGGAGTTCCTCATTTCCTATGATGATCCCTGGGATCAGTATAAGCCCCATATCAGGGATCACATATATCGTATATTGAAATTTACAGGAAAACCTTCATAAATCCTCATGTAATAAAACCAATCCTCATGTTATAAAACCAAAAAGGTTTGATATTTGGCAAGTAGCTTTAGTCTGTTCATCCGGTCCTTTTCTTTTCAATTCAGCACATCAAGACAGAGCAATATTTGTTGATTTTTTTCATATAGTTTTAATTGCAATTTATGTTGTGCAAATTTTAATGCCGTTCTTTCTTAGATCGGATACTGTTCTTGTTAAAATATGTGTATTTGTTTCAACTGGAAACTTTGTCCGGTATTCATATGAATTGTTTTCCTAATCATTAAGTAAACAAGAAACAATTGCATACTAAATACAATGTATATACTGACTTATCAAAGTGTTTTGCGTTTTTCATTCTTTAGACAGCTATGTCGGTTGTCTTAAGCACTCCCCACCTTGTAACTCTACCGTTATAATATATTATTGTGCGCAAAAAGATTCTGTCTTTGTTACAACCCTGTTGTCGAGCGGGCGAGGTATGTAGGTTGACGTTAGTCCAACTCTTCACGCCAGAAATGCCTGGATGATGGCATGAAGGGAAACGCCTCGTCTTTTCAGGCTATGACAATTTGGAAATGTGAATGTTTGCCGGGCAAGGCTCCGCAATCTCGAGTGCCCGTCGCATTATATACGTGGCACAGTGCCTTGGGTGCGCAGTGGGTCGTTGTGCTTCAAGCGAGTCTGTCAGACTTTCATAATTTCAAATTCATCGACAGACAGGTAGAGATAACCAAAAACCAAGACTGACCATTAGCTAAAGTACCCCTCTTGCATAACACCAAAACTGCGCATTAGCACCTCCAGTCGTGTTAGTCTATATGCTTTGACCACAGGTCAATAATATAATGCCTCTGTCATGTATATATAGACATAACGGAATAGAGGGGTTAAAATGTTCGTCTCATTTGCTATATAAATACACTGAATAGAGCAGTTGATGCAGTGCATCAACTCCTCTGCCTATACAATGTATACTGAAACTAGTGTACCAAGTATCTATTTTTAGACACAGGAGCTGATGCAGTGCATCAACTGCTCTGGCCAATGATCTCTATAGCTCGTATAATGAGGAGCTGATGCAGTGCATCAACTCCTCTGTTCCTATTATACGGATACGCTGGTTAAAGTGCGTAACAATGGACTGAGAAGTGAAATTACAGCTTGTACCTTCCATTCTACATTTAATGACCTATTCTAGATTTAAATAATAGTGTGTTATATAGTTATACCGTCGCGTTACGGTATAGCACTTTGAAAGGGAAAAAAATCAATTTATAATGTAATTATTTGACTTATTTTTTGTCAGTAAGTTATTTTTTAAGCATTAGTCATAAATATTACAAGAAATTTATAATACAAGAAAACTTTCCTTTTTTGTCATCCGGAGCACAGCCCCTTTAAGCAAAACGATGTTGTTATTATTACCTGGTGTAAGGGAGGTAACCACTGTCATATTGTTATTTGCCAAGTCCACCATAGTACTGACCCTTTTTTCTTACTGAAATGCCATGACCTGTTAATACGTTGTTGCATCATTACTTTATTGAATTAAGGACTACTTTTTTAAAAAAATCTTGCATTAATGGGGTTTTTTGGGGTATTGCGATAGACACCAGTCACGCGTTTCCTGTTGTCACTGAATCAGAATATTACAAAAAAGTACGGACCCAAAACACGACTCAAACATTTTTATTCTTCGGGGATAACACTAATTAAAGACTTCCTTACATATTATTTAAGAGCAACACTTCTTCATTGTCTCGTTCTCCGATGTTTATATCAAACATAAACTTAAGTGACACCAGAACAGATCGGGTTCTTCCCTTTGAAAGTAGTTATTAAATTTACGATCGAGGGTTAATCAATATCATCCGTCTTAAGTCAAAACAGGTGTTGCCTTCAAAACATAACAAAGCCTTTTTCGTGAACGAGAAAACTGGTAAGTTGACTCTGTCAGAAGTTACAGAAGCAGCCCAGTCATGGTTCGTCCATGTGTCTCCAAAAGAGTATAAACTTGAGGAGCAAGTCAAATTGTATTTCAGTTTAAGCGAAATTAAAATGACAGCATGCCATCTCCTCGGATATGAATGGTTAAGTTCATTCAAAAGATAATTGGTATTCATTTTCAACGTCCATAGAATTGAATGCGTTTGATCAAGAATGGTTCAACATTAGAAATCTACTTGATTAATCGATTTACCCATGATAGTTAAGGAAGAACGAACGATAAAACAGAGAAAGTCTAAAAAGAATAGGGTTGGAGAAAAAGACTTTGTTATTTTAATACAGCGGCGGGATTCTTGGAATGTTTAAGTCTGTTCTTGGTTCGAAAACGTTTTTGAAAAGCTCCAAAAATCTGTATGATTAAATAAACGTGGTACTCTTTGTACTGAGCAGGACACGTCCTGTCAAGTTGTTGATTAAATAAGGCACTCATGGTGGTGAGCAAGGTGCGTGCTGTCAGGTTGTTGACTAAATAAGGAACTCCTTGTGGTGAGCAGGGCGCGTCCTGTTAGGTTCTTGATTAAATAAGGTACTCCGGTACTGTCAGATTGTTGATTAAATGAGGTACTCCTTGTGATGAGCAGGGCACGTCCTGTCAGATTGTTGATTAAATACGGTACTTCTTGTGGTGAGCAGAGCACGTCCTGTCAGGTTGTTGATTAAATAAGGTACACCTTGAAGTTAGTAGGGCGCGTCCTGTCAGGTTGTTGATTAAATAAGGTACTCCTTGTGGTGAGCAGAGCACGTCCTGTAAGGTTGTTGATTAAATTAGGTACTGTCAGGTTGTTGATTAAATAAGGTACTCCTTGTGATGAGCAGGGCGCGTCCTGTCAGGTTGTTGATTAAATAAGGTACTCCTTGTGGTGAGCAGGGCGCGTCCTGTCAGGTTGTTGATTAAATAAGGTACTCCTTGTGGTGAGCAGAGCGCGTCCTGTCAGGTTGTTGATCAAATAAGGTACTCCTTGTAGTGAGCAGGGCGCGTCCTGTCAGGTTGTTGATTAAATAAGGTACTCCTTGTGGTGAGCAGAGCGCGTCCTGTCAGGTTGTTGATTAAATAAGGTACTCCTTGTAGTGAGCAGGGCGCGTCCTGTCAGGTTGTTGATTAAATAAGGTACTCCTTGTAGTGAGCAGGGCGCGTCCTGTCAGGTTGATGATTAAATAAGGTACTCCTTGTAGTGAACAGAGCACCTCCTGTCTTGTTGTTGGTTAAATATGGTATCACGAATAATTCAGAAAACACAGGCTTTCACAGATAAAGTTTGATTTACTATGAGCCAGTTCTGGGGGAGGGGAACATCTTGGGGCTCTTGGAAGCGGAATTTCCTGCTCCTTCTGATGATTTCCGATGTTATCTTTAATCATGTTCGCGAAGACTTATTGAAATATATGTGATAGATTTCCGAAGATGATTTAAAGTCATTCAAAGTCATTTATAGTAGGTACTCTAGCTAATTATTGTCATTTTATTATCAAGTCTATCTATCTGAAACCATGTCATGGCTCCCGAATTCTTAAGTTCTGTAACAGTTGTGTCTTTTACTGTAGATTACAGTCTAAACGGCCCCAACCAAGTCTGTTCCAAGAAATAAGCCGAATTATAACGCTGGAACTATTTGGTGTCCAAAACTATGTAATGTACAACATGTCTGTGATCGATTCTCAAAATTTGAACATTGATTGTCACAGGGTCTTTCAAAAAGGACCTATGTGAAAGACCCTGATTGACCTGACAGTTAGTTAGAGCTCTTATTATTCGGGCTATATATAGGCCTACCTAGCAAAATCTCCTAGACACCCTGTCTGATTCTCTGGCTTTTCTTATCATTTTGGGGAATAAAATAAAAAACAAATTTATTTCCACTAAATTAACATTATATGCGGTCTAAAACCTATTGAGTGCGAATAATTGAATAATGAATGATATTGATATAAAAAAAAAATTACAAGTAATGATTATCATTTACGACATGAGGCCGTTTTGACTTTGGGCCGTTTTGTCACTTTTGACTTGGTAAGTTTTACCAGAGACGTATATACGTCTCTGGTTTTACAGTATCTAATCTGAATATTTTGAAATGATTTCAGAACAAACCACCTCCATTTGAAGTTTCTTTTTATATTTAACGCTCTTTGATTTGTTTTAACTGACAATAGCTCCATTTTACTTTTCTGCTGTCGGAGAGGAAGAAAATTGGACAAATATATAAGTAAACACCATTTAAGTCCCTTGACATTAACCGCCGTTTATAGAGGGCGCTGTGTGTTTTATTGATATGCATTCTTGTAAAGTGGAGAATTATTATGGATTTTTCGGTATTACTTAAAGATTTGCGAGATGTGGCCGAAAAATACCAAGGAAAAACCTCAGAGCCACAAGTGTCAACGCATGCCTACGTTGATATGTTTACAAAGGTGAGAAAATTGGACCTTAATTGACCGAACCCCTTGCACAGGAAGAACCATGGCTAACTTGCGTCTTGTCACGCACGCAATTTGTTTCCATTAAGTAACACTAATGACATGTTATTTTTAAAACATTGCATTGCAATTAAGTATTTTATTATAGTGTGAAGTTTCGCTTAGCCGGAGCCCATTATATAACTTGTAGATTACCTAGATGCGATGCGTGTGGAAAAAGAAATTTATGCAAAGCAACATGGCCGTCATTTGCCAACGAAGACACCGAAGAATTGAGTTGCAAATGGGAATGAAAGAAAAACGGTTTATATAGCAATGCTTGCTCATTGATATTTTAACTTTTTAACATTGTAGCAACTTTTATAAAAAATGTCTTCATTCAATTAATGTAATTAGGTAGGCCTTCACAAGAGTTGAAGCGCTCTGCGGGGAGACCCCAAGAATCTAAACAAATATCTGATGAAATAAATAATTATAAATGATACAAGTATTTTATAATTATCTGTAAATACTTAGATAACATCAAAATGAATTATAGAGTAAGACATACTGTGCAACTTTGATTTGGACAACCTAAGAAGTGCCTTTTAAATTGTACTTGATAGTTGTTGAATATTAGAGTGGTCAGACCAATGCTCGGCGTAAAATCAAAGGAATTCCTTGAAGAGACTAAACAAATTACTTATTTCATGTTATGAACTAATTATTTTCAAGAGTAAACTTTGCTAAATCCTTACGAAGTTTCCCCATGTGAAACAACCGTGACATAAACAACAGGGCAGGCTATAAATAGACCGAGTAAAACATGTCCGGTTTGCACAAAATTGTACCAATGCTCGGCGTACCGTAGATGACCTGATCGGCAACCTTTCAAAAAGAAATATTTTGTAATTATGTAAAGAACCTTTCTTGAACACAAAATTAATAAAGTATTAAATAGATTGTTTCTATTCATTGCGTATCAAACAGCGGAAGTACATGATCTCGCGTAGAAAACAATGCGTTTTGTCTGTTTTATACAATGGGATCCCCTTCCGTCTGCTATGCTTAAGTCACGTGATGATACCGGAAGTTCAGAGAACCGTGAAAAGATAGACGAAATGACACTTAACTGGAATTAAAGAAGAGTTTTAAATCACTTCTAAGAAAAAATATCAATTCCGTGAAAAAATAGATTTACGCTGAGCGTTGGTGTACGCCGAGCGTTGGTCCACGCACTCTACAACTATCCATTAAATACCATAATCAAGCTTACCATTTAGACCACGCAACCAGTGACACCTACAAATATTCATTCTTTCCTGTAATAATTCCACCCCACCTCCCACCACCCCCAACTCCTCCACACACAGACACACACACATAGCCATCATAATCAGTAGCTGATTGTTAGCCATTACTATAAAAGAAATACCAAGGTATTTTCTTTTTGAATGAAGAACTGCAAATATTCTTTAGTGGGGAATAAAGTATTGAGCAAAACAATTTAAGACTTTTGATGGATATCTGGCAAATTTGCCCAGACTTGGAGTTTTGTTATGGCTTTTGCAGTTAGGGAGGGTAATGGACCTGTAGTTGTCAGGAAATGTCACTCAGGGGGTACAAGGAATGTGTGATACATGGGAACAGATAAAAGTATATGTTTGTGCAATTAACATTCTTCAGAATGTTGTCTGCATTAAAAGATGTGCCAGGATGGAATATACAGTTGAATTTTCACATAAAATGCAACAAAGCAACCTGAAAAATATTTCTCAGCAGAGAAAAAAAAAGACTGCCTCCTAGCTTGTGTTGGTGATCAACCAAAAAGGGAACTGCCTGTATTGATGATATATTAACAAAATATTATGATATTGTTGGTTTTTTATTCCTTCCAATATTTTTGAGGAATGTACAAGTCAGATAACACAGTGAAGGCTTTACTCTAATTTTTTCGGATGATGTATGTATCCTTCGAGTAAATACATTGCATGCAATGGCTTTAAAACATTGTAAGTAACAATTTACTTTACTCAACAGAATTAAAAAACAAAACAAAAAAATCAAGATGGAAAAAAAAGTGATGAACAAGATACTCAGTTGTACCACTCCTTACCATAGTAAAACCATTACATATATGTAGATTTGTATTCTGAGGTCATATAGAGACAAGAAGAGCTTGCTGCACTAGAAAAGTTTGTTTTATCTACAGACTTGTACGGTTTTATATTACAGACAATGATTTATTGTTGAAGTCTTGTTTTAAGTTTATCTTCATTCTGGGTTGTCCGTATGGCTTCATGTACAAATTACTTTATTATAAGTGAATTTGATACAGTTTACTATTTTAATGTTAAATACAGATTTTACTGAAAATGAAGCATCAGAGAGAAACATTTTTATATATAATATTTAATATTGACAGTTTACAGCAGACCTATAGTATACAACATAATATTATTTTGTCAAAAAAGAAATAAGCTCCTGGGGTTATCCACTTATATGATAAGTTGTAACAGGGAAGTTCACTAATATTTTATCTTCTCAAGGAAGTAATTTGTTTGCTTGTTATTTTATTTAGCTAAGAGATGGTTAGCAAGGGTGAACTGAATTATTCTTTAAATTGGCCAAACTTTGTTTGAAATTTACCTAATATTAGAAAGAAAGCTTTTGTTTCTATTATGTACAGCACAGTTACCAGTAGCTCCCAAGACTTGTACAAACAGCTGTTGCGAATGTTACCTGTTTTAGGGCATGACAGTTCTCAGTCTGTGGTAAAATGTGTTCTGTTTTCAGTTGGCTGTTAGGTATTTTTCATGTCACGAATGCATTTCCATCATTTTGGATGCTTGTTCTGACTTAATATCCTAAGACCTGCAGTCGCTGTTAGGAGCTAAGAAGTTCCTGGAAACACCTGATTTTTGTTTCCTTCTATATATAAAATAGACCACACAGATAGGAATAAACAGAATCAAATATGATTTTAGTTCACTGTTTCCATAGGAATACTTGATTTGGTAAGGGTTGAAAATACTGTCACACTGTCTTACAGGAATGAGTCAAACTAAGTTCGATGATAACTGAATGAAATATGATGAACAATGATAATGTGTTAAAATGTTTTTATTTCTGTTTCAGATTCTCAAGCGGGCAGAGAAGGTTACTGTGGAATATGATGATCAGATCACAGTGTTATGGGTGGCACTCAACCAGCTGGCCTCCATTTACAAGGACTTGGCAGCAGGATCAGCTAGGGACCAGCTATGTAGATTCATATTTGGGTAAGATTAGAGGAAAATACCTTACATATGGTAATATACTGCATATCTGTTGTAATGGCTTATTCAAACAATTGATGATTCAAAGGACATATGTTTAAAAAAAAAAATTTATGGTTTATAGACACATTATTGGAATCCACCCAAATATTGTAAAACAATAACTTCCTATATGAAGACTAATATAAATATATTCAGTTAACCTTGTTGCACTTAAAATCTTTGAAAGGGGTAATTATTCATTCAAAATCATTCATATTGACATCATTTTAAAGAAAATAGAATACTCTAGCTTTTAGGGTATTATGCTGTACTACCTGACTTTTGTTCTAAATAAAATGTTCAGCTCTGAGAAAACTTTTTATAAGTGCTGATTCAGCAGTAAAAAAAAAAACAAATTCATTTTTGCAAGACCTTAAACATGCATAAAAAATACACTGTATTATATACCACTGCTTTGTCAGATCAGTGTAGCTATGGAACACAACAAATAATTTCTAAGTTGCATGAATTTTTGTCTTACAATGCTTTTAAAGATTGATATTTTAAATGTAGAGAAGTCCATGTTGTATGAATATATTTCTTAAATGAAATCATTGAAGATTAATTACATGTACAATTTTTTAGAATGTGTGCTAAGACAGTCCTAAATATCCAGTGGGCACAGTTAGATGAAGACAGTAAAGTGAAGAACAATTTCTGCACCACTGTGGAAGGTGTACACAAGATCTTGTCTCAGCAGGGCTTCCAGAAGTTCCAGCTGATCCTTGACCTTATGGAGAGTCACTGGACGCATCCTGTACTCAGTAAGATCATGTCGGGCGATGAGGAGGACACTGAAGACTGTAAGTTTAAATTCTTTTTCAAGAATTCAGTTCCTACAGGTACTTACAATTTGAATGTATACTCAAATTGGTAGGAAAAAGGCTTGATAAACTGTTACATAGCCATGTACAGCTCATTTTAAGCCAGAATTATACTACTTGATATTACTGTATATTTTTATCTCTACAAATGTGGTTTTCTGTGGACAAGATTTTGAATGTATCATGTCCAGTCATTATTCATTCATGACTCATTTATAGTGTAGGCTTCACCTTGCATCTGGAAAAATCAATGTTGAACGGCAGATTACATGAAGTTGAAAATACATGTTTCTTTCTGTGTACATGTAGATATTATAATTATACACTCATCCAAAGTTAGTGCTCTGGTAACTTTTGTACACATTCTTTTAATGACAGAAAGTTTAAAGTATTAGCAAAATAAAAAAAAAGTAGACAAATTACCATTTTATCATCATCAGTTGCAAAAACAACAGTGTTCACAAGCATGCATGATTCTTGTTGATTTTAAAAATGTAGTATGTGGCAACTTTATTAAGAGTATTTCTGGTTGAATTCCTGTATTGTAGGTCTTGAGTACATTCAGAAAGAGGACCCTGATATCCTCAAACTGAGGATTGAGATTATGATGAAAGAAAACTGCGAGGAATTTGCCCTGAATCTGTGCACCTGGTCATTGAAACACCCACAGCTGCTGAATGACCTCAAGATCAAAGAACACCAAATCTTCATGCTCTACAAACAACAGGAGTATGGGAAAATGCAGGAGGTGGTAAGTAGGCTTTCTGTGTCTTCAATGTTGAAGAAAGATTGAAAAAAGATGGAATGTGCTCTGTGTCCTGAAAATACTAGTTTCAAAGTCATTAAACTGGAATGGTTTACTCGGTTACATTCTTACCAGCTTGCAGTTCTGTCAAAAGAAATTACAATCCGAAGACTTTAGGTAAATATTTGGTTTTTATATTCCTTTTCAGGCAAAGTTACAAAGTCATTTCAGTTGTAGCATCTTTTTCATCATGTCAGAATTATTTACAATAGGTCACACTGTATTATTTGTAAATGGACTACTTCAATTTCTTGTGAATTAATGAAAATTGAGTTAGATATTAATGTTGTTGATTTGTATTCCAGTGTGAAACAATTGTATGTCATGATGGCATAAAGGTGATGGCACATCTGGCGAAGTTGCCATCTAATGAGGAGCTGTGTATAAGGTTAGCTCAGGTGTTCCTCATTCAGGACTGGATGAGACCTGAACGCACATGCTGCACACAGGTATACACATGTTAAGTTTCATTTATTGTCCCCCGCCTTTTCGAAGAAAAAAGGGAGATTTAGAAATGGGCTTCATCCATCTGTCTGTCAGCACTACCAAAAAGAAATAGGGGGCCATCTAACTGTAAACATTACAAAAGAGAACAATAGAGTTCATTCCGTAACAACAGAATAAGGGGCCAATGGCCCTCTATTGAACAAAAGAAAATAACAAAAGAAAAGGCTCTTTATCAAGTTTTGGCAGAACATCTGTCTGTCCATACACACAAATGGATACTTAAGTGTGCTATGAGAACAACAGGTAACAGTAAATTTCCTTTGATGCTATTCATTCAGTAAGGTTTTTATGTGGCTAAAATCTGTTATGTCGCTAAAAGAACAATTGGGAGAATAATGGGGTAGCCACCTGAGTATCCAAATGTTAGGAAGTTTGTTTGTCCGACTGTCACACTTCGTGTCCGGTCCATAACTCAGCTATTCATCAAGGGATTTTGAAATAACTTGGCACAGATGTTCACCATAAAAAGACAACATATCATGCGCAGCACTCAGATCCCTTCTCCAAGGTCAAGGTAACACTATGAGGTCAAAGCTTAACATGGTTTGTTATAGGGTCTGTTTTGTGTCCGGTCCACAACTTTCCCATTCATCAAAGGATTTTGAAATAAGTTTGCACAAATGTTCACCATAATATTACGATGTGTCATGCGCAGCACCCATGTTTATTGCATGTGCAGATCTAGAATTTATCAAGATTTTGCACTGAAAGTCCAGATCTATACCTCAAACTTTTGAAATAGTACAATTGTGTGCTTCATGTAAAACTTCCCTTAGGCAGGGGCATTGGTAACTCTGTTACAAATTCTTGTTTAATACTGGTTCTAGTATAATGAACTTTTCATACCTAGCACAGTGTCAACGTAAAATATTAAGTATATTATACATCATCAGTCATTAAGTAGTGATCTTTGCAAGTGAACACCAAAAATGCCCACTTAAGACTTTAAAAAATTGACAACCTGTAATGGAAGATCATTATTTCAAGTCTTGCTACCAAGCATTACCATTCGTTAGAGAAAGTTTTCAGTTTCTTAATTCTTTCGGAGGATGAGAGTTTATTAATGGTCCTATCTTGAAAAATTGGTTAGGTTATTACCCACTTTATGACTGACTTTTGAGATGTTAAAATCTGGCTAAACCAAAATAAGTTTAAAACTAAAGTCACTTGAACAGGTGTTTTAAATTGCTTGATCTTTAAAGTGATACACAGGCAAATGAATGCCCAAAAAATTCAAACCGATATTATTTGCTAAAATCACGTTCAATATGAAGAACTTTAAATTACCAGTGTGTTTGTAATGAAATGCGGGCTTGAATGTTAATATTTGAACGTTCTTTAACAGAAAATTAAACGTGAACAAAATCACTGAGTTATGTTTGAATAGGTCACGTGACAAAAACAACCAATCGTTGTTTCTCTTGGGTTGCTTTTTGCCGTTGATCACATGACAGGTACTTCAACCGTTCAATCATTCACGAAATTAAGCGCTAAATCTAAATTTTCTATCTAGACCCACGTGGGTCAAGTTAGGAAACCACCCAGTTTTTCATTTAAAAAGAGGAAATCTTTGTTACTGGGACTGATCATTGTATTTATTTTGATCACATTTATATTATATTAGTAGAAGAAATGAGAAAGAAAGCATAAAACTTTTGCCTGTATATCCCTTTAACTGTTTTAGGAGCTGTTGAAACTTTGGATTCATCATCAGTATCAAGCAGATGAAGATGAGGAAAGATTCTTTGACAGTATTTGGACTGTGGCCAAAGTGTGTAGAGATACTGAACAGATTGGTATTCTCATTGACGGGGTCAGGAAAGAGGTGAGATATTAATATCAGGTACATTTGATAACCTTACATTTGAATTATTGAAGAAAAGGGATTAATATACTGTGAAATCATTTTTGTTCGCGTAGGACGAATTTTCACGTATTTCGCGCTAGGCACAATGCGCGAATTTAAGACCGCGCTTTTATTAAACTAATAAAACATTTACGTTATCCGAATTTTTATCCTGTCCAAAATACCTGCATATAATTTTCCACTCACTTTTGACCATTAGTTGTTTTTTTTAGCCAATATAACTTGAATAATCGGATGTTTTGGCAAATTCTAAATATCTAGCAAAATTATAATGAAACTTATTTTGTTTTCTTTTTAAGTATGTTTCGTTTGCATTTCCTTGAATTTAAGACCTGGTACCGTCGGCGGACGAGTGGCACTTTGCCATTTTTCAGCCATTGAAGAATACTAAAATTGTATTCTTTTTTTTTCAATGAGAAACAAACTTTTTTATTCTTTGAGAATGTAAGAATGAAAGCGAATAGAAGTAACAACACATGAATAGGGCATGAATGTGTAACGGAAATTTTCACAAGCGGCAATGTTTTTTATAGCGTATTGATTAGGGACCGGTTACAAAAAAACTGTCAGTATCGATCTTTTTATCTGTGCACACTTAACCTGTGTCAATTAACGTCATTTAACAGTTGGACCTGTCAGACTGTATATTCGAAAGCGGACCGCGGTAATTGACACGTATACACGGGTCGGTGGTGGCATCATGCAGCTGTCATCTGCTTTTTATGCTGATAAAAAAAATTGAATCTGAAATTGAAAGTGCGCGAATTTAGGACCGCGGGAACGTACTTTTTTTGGCGTTTGCGCGAAATTTCATCCGAGCGAATTTAAATGATTTCACAGTATGGAACAAGCAGGTATTCTCTGAAATATAAATGTGTGCTTCAGAGGTGTTTTCTAAATGTGTACTCAGACGTTTTTTCTAACAATGTCCATAGTCAAGTAGTTAGTTTAGTTTAAACCAGTTTATTTTACATCGTTTGGGAAGCAAGTTCTTGCAACTTATTTTAATCCCTCTCGATGCCTGCTTCCTGGGTTTAAACCAGTACGCGTCGAAAGTTAGGAATGCGAAGTCAGTGTAGACTCTCACCCCTAGTGGGATTCGAACCATCGACCTCTGGATCAGAAGTCCGGCTGTCTAACCCCTTGACCACTGTTCCTCCTCTTAGAGTAGTGAAGGTTGCATGATTGTACTGATAGAAAGCCAGTGGCTTGAGTGTCACAAAACTCACTTGAATTTAGAATATTAAAAATTGTGGTGGCATATAGCAATTGACTTGTGTGAGTGTATGTCAGTTATATAGATTGTAGTGAACTTCAAAAATCTTCTTCTCAAAAACCACTGCTCTGATTTCAAGTAAACTTGGCAGCATTGTTTCTTGGGTGAAGGACTTCCAAAGCTTTTCATAGAATTTGATTCCGTACAGAAATCTGGTTGCCTTGACAAACAAAAGAAATGATAGGAAAAAACTTAAAATATCTTCTCCAGAACCACAAGGCCTAGAGCTTTGATATTTTGCATGAGGCATTACTTAGTGGACCTCAAACAAGTTTCTTCAAATCATGGCCCCTAGGGTCAAATTGGCCCCACCCCAGGGTCTCATTTTTATATATATAGGGAAAATATAAAAAAATCTTGTTCAGAACTGCAAGGCCTAGACCTTTGATATTTTGCATGAAGCATGACCTAGTGGACCTGTACCATGTTTGTTCAAATCATGACCCCAAAGGTCAAATTGGCCCCGCAGTCGGGGCAGAGGTATAATAGTGAAAACTTAAAAATCTCCTTCTCCAGAACCACATGCACTAGAACTTTGATATTTTGCATGAAGCATTTCCTAGTAGACCTCTACGAAGTTTATTCAAAGCATGACCCCTGGATTCAAATTGCCCTGACTGGGGGTCAATAGGTCAAACTTCTAAACCTTTTTAACTTCATTGATATTTAAGCTATAACATTCATTTTTGGGCATATGAATCATCTGAACATCATTTATCATTTAATATGCTGATATTTGACCTTGAACCATATTTGACCTTGAGCATTAAGGTCAAAGGTCAAGTTTTTAAACCATCATAACTTAATTATTGTTTATGCTATGGCCTTCATATTTGGAAATGATGTACATATGAACACTTGTTATTCATTTGACATGCTTCGTATGACCCTGACCCATATTCAGTATGGACCATTAAGGTTAAGGGTAAAATTTTCAACTCTTCATAGCTTATCATTTGTTTATGCAATGACCTTTATATTTTAACATTAGGTACATATGATAATTGTATTTTGTTTCATATGCTGAAATACTTGCCTTAAGTTCTATTTCATTTTGATCATTGTTAGGCGATATATACAAGCAAATGATAAACTACTTTTGTTCCTACTATTATTTAGTGCTATACCATGTGGTGGCATTTTATTTTTCACATATGCAACCTTGTTGTTTTTTTGAAGACTGGCACAGTAGTGTTAAGGTCTTTGCCTGGAGGCTACAGGTTTGAATCACATGAATTTGAATGTATACAAGATCAAATAATTGAGTTCATTGATGAAATTGGCAAGGACAGGCAGATCTGACTTTTGCCATTTTAACTTCAGTCTTTCTCAAGATAAGTTGTTGTTACTGCTCACCATTGTGTTCTATGGTATAACATTGCTTTATCTTTTCAGTGTGGTGACACGTTTATACAGCTGTATTCTGAGTTGTGCAAGTATGCTATCAACATTGACAAGGGAAACATGGAGCGAGAGGAAGTTCAGCAAGACAGGGCAGAGTTCAACAAGAGAAGGCTAGCCATGTCAAATACCTGTGTGAGAATGGCATTCATGCTGATGGAGTATGACTTTAGGATGGCCAGAATTTGTGGCTTGACAGCATTTTCACTGGACCCCACCACTGAGAATTTAAACTTAGTGAACAAGTTGTACTGGACGATAAAGGATGCATCTGCAGCTTCACAAAACAGTAAAATCAACATTGCCACATTGTATGAGATAGAACGTCTTCTTGGGCAGATACGTCCAGAACCTTTGAATCCAGAGTACAGCTGGAAACAGTTGATACCATTGTGTAAAAAATACAAGATAGACTTCGAAAATTTAGACATTAGTTTACTGATGAAAAAAGAGCAAAAAAGTGAAAAATTGGCATCACAAGGCTCAAGTTCCAACTTTACTGGAAATAAAACAACATCCCCAATGCCAGATATATTGACTGTTGTGAAAAGTGATAAAAATACAACTAAAAAAATTGATACTGGTCAGAAAAAAGGGAGAAACCCAAAACAGTTTGAGGTAGCCAATGACATACAAAAAACTCACTTGACAAAGTTGCTAAAGCAGAAAAATTTGTCTGATGATCAAATAAAAATGGTTCTAAGAAAAGAATTTCCCAGTAAGATGTCAAAGGATCTGAATGAGGCACCTTCCTTGGATGTAAAAGAGTTAGATAAGACCATAAATGATCTGAAAAAATCTATTGATTTAGAGAATCGTTACAGAGAAATGTTCAGGCAAAACATTCCTACTCTACATCAGTCGAGGAAAGGAAGTGAAGGGTCAGTAACCTCGTCAAGTGGTGTACAAAGTCAACATGTAAGTAGGCAGGAACAGTTCAGACAGCAGCAACAGATGCTTCAGAATAAAAACCCTACAATTCACAGGCAGCAAAGTGCCCCTGGAAGTTCTCAAGCTCTAGGTCCCATTCTTCACAGGCAGCTATCAGTGGGCAGTCCCCAGCCACCTCATGCTCACACTCATCATAGACAGGTGGCGTCACCAGTAGCAGCATTGGCTGGGTCTCCACCCCCAGCTCATAGTACCTCTCCACTTATATCTTCACCTACTGGATTCCAGTCATCCTTGTCACCACCAGGAGTAAGACCTCATTCAGCAAGCCCCACCATCTTGAATAGTCGTAATTCAGGTGCTTTTTCTCAGATGCTTTCTAGTCAAATTCATTCAGAAACAGTGAACCAGTTGTACAACAAGATCAAAGGTGAAGTACAACAACAGCCATCTCAGCAATCAAAGACAATGAAAACCTCTAAAATTAATATATTAAGACCACCTGGAAACTCCACACAAGAATGTGCTAAAATTGCCCAGCAAATAGCAGAAATGCGTGAAAAACAAAGGGCTGAAAGGGAACTAAGTGAAAAATTGGAGAAAGCCAGAACACAAGGTCGTCTAGATTGTATGAAGGCTGCATTAAATTCACGAAATATTCCAAGTCGTAGTCAAATCTCAGATCTTCTTAGCTTGACACTTCAGGGAAGCAAAGCACAGAAGCTGTCAGATGGACAGAAAAATCTCAGCTTGCACAGTGCAGATGCTTCCAATAGTAAATGTTACCAAAGAAAGAAATCAGATCAGCCAGCTTCAGTCTCATCTGTTGGAATTGTTCCAACTCCTCACTTTGTTAAAAAGTCGTCAAATTCTATGCAGAGTTCAGATCCAGTGAGTGTACAAAGTTTGTCTCACATTTCACAGAATCAGTCTTCATTGAGAAGTCCATCAGACAGAAGTCATTCCTCAGGAGTAATAGAAGCAGTAAAACAGTTGGCATCTTCCAAGTCCCCAAATGTTTTGGTCCCTGGGAAACAAGCTTGGGACGCAAGTATAGGCATGTTGAAGCAGAAATATTACTATAAGACAACAGATTCAGCTAGCAGTATAGGAAATACTGGTTTGGTAGAGTCCTCATCCTTGACTGTAAAACCAGTGTATGAAATGATCGTCCCGAAAGATCTAATAAATCCAGATAGGAAGGAAGAATTAGAAAAAGCTGTTACAAATGTGATAAAGCAGTTCCCTAGGGGATTGCAGAGTCAGCAGAAGACTGTTATATTTTCTTCCCCTTCAACTGTTTCAACACCAGCTGTCGTAAGGGTACAGAGTTTAAGCCAGGCAAACAAAGAACATACCCATGAAATCACACAGCAGCAGCCACTCAGCAGTGCAAGTGTAGGACAACTTCTTACATCTGGTACTATGCAGACTAATACCCCAGGCCTCAACAGTCAGGGGAACATTTTTTCAGGACTGGCAGTGAGCTCTCAGTCACTTACTCAAAATTTTGCTGAAGATGAACTCCTGAATCTTAACACCTTGGCAGCCGCCAGTATCTCTGTTCTTGGGAATGGTTCAACCCCACAACTCTTTGGCTCAGTCCAGCTCACAGAACCAGTTCAGCAACAGCAGATGTTTGTCTCCACTGGGATAGACTCACAACCTATGTTTGCTTCAGTGCAGTCTGTCCAACAGGTTGCACCTCAACAGGAGACTATTCTTGCTACCCCACTTTACACCATGCCAGCACCAGTACTTGCAGAGCCAGTGTTGTCACAACAGTTAACAGGCATACAGCCACAGCTTGATCTTGGTCAGCAACAAGTGGTCCAGCAGATCCTCAGTGTTCAGAATCAAAATCTAGCTCTGAACAACACACCACAGCTGGTAAATGTTGTCAATCAACAGGCCAGTTTTCAGGTGTCAGGTGGTGAGCAGCCCATTAATTTCAGTGGAGTGTCACAGTCTTTGCCTAATGGAATTGCACCTTCAGTGTCTGCAGGAGTTACACAGCCAGCATCAGGAGGAATTTCAGATTCAAAGATGAATGGAATGACTTTTCCTATGACAAGTGGTGTTACCCAGTCTGTTTCAAGTGTAATGACACAGCCCACAACTAACATGCTTGCTGGGACTGTGTCATCTCCTGCTGTCAGACCCTTGGCTCAGAATCAGTTTCTAACAGCACCAGAACTAAGTCCAGCAATTGTACAGCAAATTTGGGCTAGTTTGAAGAGAGGTGGAACAAAAGCTAAAAAAACAGCTCAGTCAAAGTCGGATTCTGTGAAAAAGTCAACTGCTGAAGGACAGAAACAGGCATATGTTTTGAGCAATGCACAATGTAGCTTGAAGCAGTCTGTAAGAGACAGTGTTCAAAAACTGCTAGCAAGTAGGAGTAACCCTGCAGTTAGGAGTAACCTTGCAGTGAAAGAGAGTGAAAATGAAGCAAGACGAAAGATTATTGAACTTAGGAAACAGTTCGGCCAGACAAATGCACCTCTGCCAAACGTTCCTGGCATAGCTTCTGTAGCAACAAGTAAGGAGGTTAAGACATCGTTTAGCAGCGCTGTACCAAGTACAAGGAAAACAGGAGGTTTGCTTGAAAGACTTATGGCCGATGATGCAGACTTAAATAAAAGCAATTTACCATCATTTTTATCTCCAGCACCTTCAGATGGAAACATTGCCAGTGTTAGTACAGTGGCTCAGGAGGTGCTGCCAGAATTGCCAGATTTGGGAGCTAAGGAATTTCAGATTGATTCAATATTGGCTCTTGACAACGTAAGCGCTAATGGTGATGCAAATGCATTACAAAATGACCTGTCGAAAAAACTGAATATCGCAACAGGTGTCTCTGCTGAAAGAAATAAAACTGGCGAGAGAGTGTTAAAAGAAGATACTGTGATTGAAAACAGTTCCACTGTACTTCAAAATACATATCAAGCAAAGACTCCCATTGATGGACCATCAACAAGAAGAGGGTATATACAGAGTGTACTGCCAGCTGATGCGAAACAAGATAAGTATTCCTCAAACCAGTCCACATACTACAATGCCAATAGACTAGGGAAAGAAAGGGAAAACAGAGGAATGAAGGAAAGAGAAAATGAAGAATGTAAAAATCAGCAAAGCAATTCTGGGAAAGAGATGCTAGAAACCAGTTTGCAGGAAGAGATGAAAGCTTTTTGTTTGAATTGTGACCAGTTCTTTCTAACTGAGCAGCATTTACAGAATCATAAACTAACTTCTAAATGTGTATCAAAATGGCAGTGTACTTTCTGTAAAATGCACTTCAAGTGCTCAGAAATTCTGAAATCTCATGAAAAAAATTACTGCCTTAAGGCACCCTCTGCAATGGTTAAGTGTTATAATTGTGGTGTATATTTCCAGTCTCATGAACAGTTAAAGTCACATTTGAATCCTAAGAAGTGCTCATCTCATTCAGTTGCAAATGACAAACAGACAACAGAACAAGTTGTTTGTGGTATATGTGAAAGGAAGTTTGACTCAATGAATGCAATTAAAGAACATGTGAAAATTGGTTGTATTAAGAAAGACTCAAGTTTTTCAAAGGAGAAAAATTTAAAAGACTACAATTTTTCAGTGGTTCACAAGTGTACAAAATGTAACTTTATGAATTTGAATGAAAACATAGTGTCTAAACATGTTGAGAAATGCAAAGAAAATAATACTACTGCTCATTTGACCAATGTTTACCAGTGCAATATGTGTGAAGAAACACTATGCAATAAGGAAGATGCATGCAGGCATGTCACACGACAGTGCCCAAAGTTAAAAGTTACAAACTCTCACAAGCATGTTCAGGATGTTTATCAACGTTTAAAAGAATCAAATTTCCCCCTAATGGGCCTACCTGAGTCAGACAAAACGAGCGTTCCAAAAGTTATACATACAAGAAAAGAACAGGAATTGAATGAAGGTTGTAAGACAAGACCTCAAGGTAAAGAAAGGCCTATCCAGCTCAATGCTGCTGTGACTAGAATAGACACAAACACTGCTATTGGTAAACCAGCTGAAAATCTAGTCATGTCTTGCAAAGTTAAACATGAAGAATTAAGAGAAAACAGTGTCACATTACCTTCAGGTGATAAGAAAATTGTTACTAGAGTGACAACAGTTGTGAAAAGTTGTCCAGAAGATCCAACTTGTAAACCTTCTGACAGCGACAATAAGGTTGCAACAACTCATCAGGAAGATGATAAAGATTCTGGTTTGGTTAAAACTGAACAGGCAAAGCCTGATGATAAGGTGGAATTGACAGCTCAGTTGCAGAAAGAGCAAAGGATTACTGCTGAAAATAGGTTTTTTGCTGAATTTAATGAAATTGAAAAAAGAAAACAAGCTGTTAGGATGCAGAAACAAAAAGAACTAGAAAAACAGAAAGATTTATTGGAAAAAAAGGAAAAAGAAAAGGAATGGAAAGAGGAGGAGGTGCACAAAGACCTTAGAGACCAGCTATATAAGGAAAGAGAAAGACAAAGATTGCCATATGAGAAACGCGACACTGAAGAGCTTGAATTCCAAAGTGAAAAGAGAAAGCATATGAATACTATTCTAGGAAATGTAACTTTTGAACAAAAAATGAAAGAAAAAAGTGAAAATCAAAAGTTCATGGAGAAGTCGAAAGATGTAACAGTTAAAGTTTTGAGTATATTGAAAATTGATGGTAAAGATTTGAAAGTACAAAATTCTGAAAATTTGTGTAAAAATAAGTTTGAAGGAAAACAAGAGATAAAACAGCCTTCAAATTTGAATCATAAAAGCAAATTAATGTTAGTTAATGACATAGACAGTGGTCTTGCTGAAGGCAAAGCATCTCTTAAAGATGACATTAAAAAAGAGGAAATCAAAAGGAATAAAAGAGACAGTTTAAAAAAGGACAAGTCAGATTCTACATGTGGCAATGTGAAGAAGAAACAGAGGTCTCCACAAGACATCAGAAAAATGAAAGGTTTAAGAGCCAAAAGGCTTATTAAAAAGCAAAAGTTTTTTGTTGAAAACTTTGAAATGGGACCACTACGCCGAGACAAATTCAGAAAAGGTACAGGTCAGAGTGATAAAAGGACAGGTTTTGTAAACATTCTGAGACACCAGAGTTCTAATACAATAAAAAGTCAAGAAAAATGCAAGAACAGACCCAAGGCTTATAGAGGAGAAGAAGGCATCGCCAAAGTGAAGGAAGAAATGGACCAGGAAGAATTAATTCAGAGTCAAAAGAGAAAAGCCCAGGAAGCAGAAAACATGGAGAAATACAGAATTTCTTGTAGATTTTGTGACCTAAAGAGTGGTACTGAAAGTAATAAAACACATGATGTTCTCAGTCACTATATCAAAAGCCACAATCTTGGATTTCGTCAAGTTAATTACAATTATTTTTGTAACTTTTGTAACTTGAAATTCCCATCCACTCAAACTGTGCAAGTGAAAGATCATGTTGTTCAGAATCATAGTGAAGCTGTTTTAAAGAGAGTTGTTGCAGGACGCTATAATAGTAAAGTTCAAGTTGTGAAAAAAAGTGCTCATTCTCATATAAAAACAAGATTTATTTCAAGAGTATCAGCCAAAACTAGTAACTCTTGCAAACATCTTCGTGCCCTTGAACTGCGGGAAAAGTGTGCTGAAAAATTAAGGATGATCTCCCTTACTCAGAGGAACACCATTATAGACTTTAGTGAATGTGATGGGGAGAGTTCCAATCCAAGCATTCATGGGTCACGCAATTCTACTGACACAGAATCAAGGGATGAGCGAATAGCAGATGTTAGTGCCAAAATTTCTGCAATGTCAGAAGAAAATCAGCAAAAATGTTCAAGTACTGCAAAGGAAAATAAAGATGGTCGTAGAATAGCACCAAGGTTAGCAAGGCATACATGTATGGTAAAAGATAGAAACATGAGAAACAACAAGAATACTGTGAATAAAAGTGGGATTAAAATTACTGAAGATGATTCAAGTGATACACAGATGTTGACAAGATCAAGATCAGGCTCTGTCAGTAGTAGCAGCAGTAAATCAAGTCTTATTGCATCTGCAAAGAAGAGAAAGGCAGCCATTGCCTTCTCAAGTAGATCTTCTGCAAATAAACAGCAGAAGAAATTTGGAAGAGGGGAAAAGATACTGTTGACAAGAAGTGGAAGGGCTGTCAGGCGGCCAGAAATAGACTATGATAAACTTACAGAATCATCTGGAGTTGGAAGTGGGGGAGATAATTCTGAGTTAGAGGATTTTGGAATAAGAAGAAGAAAATCAGCAAGAGTTCGAAAATTATCCGAAAAATGCAAGGCATTGAGAGATACAACGTCTGAAACAGATGAAAGTTCTACTGAAGAGGTTAGAACAATGACTACGAGACAATCATTGTCAAAGGAGCGATGGGAGCAACACAAAACCGAAACTGACTCGGCAAACACCGATCAAGAAGATGGGTCAGGAAGATCAAAAAGAATTAAAACAGACAACCGTTCGAGCAGAAGGTTAAGAAGAGATTCAGAAAAGATAAGCAAAAGTCAGAGCACAGGTAGTTTTGATAGAGTGGAAAGAATAAACACTAGACAGAATTCAAAAAACGTAGAAGAGTCCGATTCCGAAACCGAAAGCAATTACACAGATATTGAGCATGCAGTAAAGTTGCTAGGTTTTAAGAGAATGGAAAAAGCAGCAGACAGAAGTGCTGAATCGGACTCGGAGAGCACTTCTGTAGATGGTTTGAGTCTGAAGAGGAGAAAATATAGGCTGAGAAAAAGATCAACAAATAAAAAATACATGGAATCTGAAAGCTCAGAGGAAGAAGAGTCCCAGCATGATGAAGACAGGCATCAGGTTGACAATAAATCAGATTTTGATGTTTCAAAAGAAAACAAATCAGGGGAAACCAGATTGAGACAAAGTGACATCTATTCTGAGGGTCGTTTAGATGATAGCATTGAAGTTGCAGAAAAACCTAAGGTTGTCCTAATAGGTGCAGAGGAAGATGAGGACTTGAATGTAGATTATGGTAATGGCAACCAGATACCAGAAATAAGTACCCTGACAGCTGATGATAGTCAGAGTTCTTTTGAGATCCCATGTACTGAAATTAAGAAGATTTGTGAGAGGAGCAAAGTAGTTGAGTCATGTGAATTAACAACAAAAGCAAAGACAGTTTTAGTGAAACCAGAAGATGAATTTGCAGGGTTAGAATCTACACCAGAAAGAGAAATCATTACAGGGAATAATGTTAGCCATGCTCATGCTGATAACTCTGATAAAAGCACAGTTCAGACCAGCGAATCCTGTGCATTTCCTGCAATTGTTATGGATGAGGATGAATTTAAATTTTTGAAAAGTGATTCTCTTTCAGAGACAGTTGGACTGAAAATTGGCAAGAATGATAGAAATTCATTATTTACAAGCACAAGTAATGCTGCTTTTGATTCAGAATTCATTAGATATACTGAAACTGATAAGAATGTTGAACATTCAGAGACTGATAATGAGTTTTCAGACGAAGTGACAAGTAAAAGTGAGAATGATTTGACAAGCAGTTTCAGTCATGAAGTTCCACCACTCCCTGAAGATGTACCAGTTTTACCACCAAGAGATGTTACTCAGAATAGAGATTCTTCAAAAGATTATTCTTCTGAATCTAGAGTATCAGAAAAAAGGAAAGTTGTTCAAGCACAGAAGCAAATTGAAACAGATACTGAGGTTTCAGATAGTCCAGTTTCCAAAGAAAAATTTAAACCAGCATTGAAAAATGCTAGGGTTGTTATTGAAGATATATCGGTTGCTAGACGGGCTTTAGAAATAGAAAATGCTGAAAAGAAATTGAAGGAAGCATGCAAGGCATCAAGTTGCTCTGTTAGAATTGATAGGTTATCAGTGGAGGTGATAGAAAAGCATTCAAACATTGCTAAAGAAAATGTGAAAGAAAAAGAACTTGATGTAATTTTAGTTGAAGATAGTGATGAAGAGAGTTTGATAAGTGATACAAAACCGGAAGGAATAGAATATAAACGGCGAAGAAAAAGTGAAGGAAAAGTTCAGAAACACCAAAGAGATAGAAAGAAAGGAACAAAAGATTATCAAAATCAGAATGATACTCTTATACAAGATATTGTGTTAGATAGTTCAATAATTGATCAGTTGTTGAAAAGTGAAAATGTAACAGTAGAAGAGAAACCAGTTATAGATTCATCTGAAGAAAAACCTGTAGTAGGTGAAAACAGTTCTGAATGTGTTCAGATTGTGTTAGAAAATAGTGTTTCACCTGAAAGCCTGATAGCTGTAGATGCCCAGTGTGAAACAATCGCTGAAGAAGAAACGAGTAAACTTAGTGCAGTTAATAACGTTATTATCTTAATAAATGACAATGAGGATGATGAAACTTTGAACAAACTTCATACAGAGAAGGAGAGTAAAGACAGAAGAGAAATAGAAGATGAAGTTTGGGTGGAAAATGCTGAATCTCTTGCTGAAACACAAACAAATAGTGAAACTTGTGACAGTGTAGAATATAAGAGTCAGGAAACTGATGTATCATCTGCTGTAAAAGCAGAAGTTGAGCCAGATTCAGTGAAGGATATGAAGTTAGTTACAACTTTAGAAGGTGATTCAGATGAAACGCATCAGAATTCAGATTCAAAAATGGAAGTTGAAACAGAAACTGACAAAATTACAGAGGGTTCTGTGTCAGATATTTTTGAAAACAGTGATAACACATTCATCAATACAACACCTGAACAAATTGAAGTTGCAGACAGTGAGATTTTGACAAAAGAGATAAATCCAGAAGTGAGCAACAGAATCGAACTTGAAGATGGCCCAGTTGATGACAGCAGTCTTCACAGAAGTTCTGTGTTTGGAAATACTTTGGAAGATTCTTGTGGTGAGATCGAAAAAAGGAGCCTTCAGATACCAACTGAAATTCCTGAAAAGGTTTTTGATAATAGCAGCACTGTTATGGCCAGTGAAGAAAGCAATAATCAGTTTGATAAATCTGTTGAAAGTAATGTAAATGCTGCAGGGAATCACTTCGTTCATGAAAATCAAGACATACTTATTTCATCAGATCTTCTGAATCAGAGTGTGAGCAAAAAACATGGAGAGCAAAGAAGCTGTGATGAGATGGAAAAAGGTGACTCAGACAGTGGAAAAGTTGAAGGAAATGTGAATACTGAGGCTGATGAGCAAGAAGACTCACAAATAAAAGAGGAAATAGCGACAAGAAACTCAGATGTAAGTTCTGAAGTTCAGGAAAAAGCAGTTAAGGAAAGTGCCAGAAATAACTTGTTGGACTACAGTTGTGGTGATATAAATTCAGATGAAATATTTTTACCAGTCAGTGAAATAACCTCTGTATTTGATGCTGTGTTGGTTAAAGCAACGAGTCAAGACATACAAAAGGAAAATACACAAGAGCAATTAGATGAACAACAGGCAGAACAAGAATTGGTTGCAGAAAATAACTTGTCAACTTCTGAAATTCCAGCTGAACAAACATTGGCAGGTATAAAAGAAACTGGTGAACACATTGAAAGGACAGAAAATATGGTAAAGGAAGATATGACTGACAGTGATTTACCATTAACTGATTCATCTGAGAAAATCTTCACTGAAAGTGACATAAATGTTGATAAGCAAGAAAATGAGAACCAGAGTAACAGTGAAGAAAAACTTTTATCTGAAACTGATGAGGTCTGTATCTCTTCACCAAGGAAGAAACCAGAAGACGATCTATATCAGAAATCGTTGAACAGTCACAATTTCAATGAACAGATCACTTCTGATGATGCATGTCAACTGGAAAATATGAGTTTCATCATTGAGAGCAGTGATTTTATTGAACCTGGCCAAGCAGATGAGAATCGAGCAGAAAATGATTCCTCAGAGAATAGGCTTAAGACGGAAATAGACCACAGTGAACTTACATTAGACACATGTCATGAAAGCATTAGTGAAAGAAGTAGAACAGAAGAAACTGCAGTTTCATCAACACAAACAATCAAAGACGAATTACTGCATACAGATGAAAATGTTGATACACAGTCTGACCTTCAAAGGTCAGAAGAAAGTCACATTGAAGATTCAGCGTCGTCACTTGCAGATTTGTTAGATAAAAGTAGCCAGAAAGACACTTCTGATGAAGCCAATGAAGATGCTGAACAGTACAGTGTAATAATTGATAAACAAGTAACAAATGAGAAAGGTGAAACAACATTGTTAATGGAGGAACAAAATGCTACAGAAAAAGTTGAATCAGTAAATAATCCCAGTGAAAAAGAAACAGCTGAAACAAAAAAAGAAGAAAGTTCAGTAAAAGTTAGTGACACAGAAATGTTACAAGGTACTGATACTGAAAATGACCTACAGACAGAAAGAGACATAGCAACTGAGAAAGATACTGAAGAAAGCATGGAATTTGAACAAAGTAAGGACGCTACAGAAATCACTAGTGTAGACATTATGTTTACGGATGCTGCTGTGAATGAAATGTCAACAGATTCAAGTTCATCAACAAATGAAAGGAAGGAGAACACAACTGTTACACTTCTTGAGGAGAACAGAAGTGAAAATACAGTGACTGCTGGGGCCGAGTCAGATTTGGAAAGAGAGGATTGTTTAAAGAATTATGAAGAAATAGAGGGTGTATCTGTACCAGAAAGTACTGATGAAAAGACGGACTTGTGGAATGATACTGCAGTCAGCACAGAAATGGATACCGCCACCACTGAGGTGATTGATACAACAGTAACACATGAAGTATCTGTACCAGATAGTACTGATGAAACGACTGACTTGTTGAATGATACTGCAGTCAGTACAGAAATGAATACAGCCACCACTGAGGGGATTGATACAACAATAACACATGAGATATCTTTACCAGATAATACTGATAAAACGACTGACTTGTTGAATGATGCTGCAGTCAGCACAGAAATGAATACAGCCACCAATGAGGTGATTGATACAACAATAACAAATGAGGTATCTTTACCAGATAGTACTGATGAAATGACTGACTTGTTGAATGATACTGCAGTCAGTACAGAAATGAATACAGCCACGGCTGAGGGGATTGATACAACAGTAACACATGAGATATCTGTATCAGATAATACTGATGAGAATACGGACTTGTTAATTGATACTGCAGTGAGTACAGAAATGAATACAGCCACCACTGAGGTGATTGATACAACAGTAACACATGAGATATCTGTACCAGATAATACTGATGAGAATACGGACTTGTTAATTGATACTGCAGTGAGTACAGAAATGAATACAGCCACCACTGAGGTGATTGATACATCAGTAACACATGAGGACAAAACCATCACATTAGAAAATTCAGTTTTAGATTCTTTACTGCTTCCAGTACAATCCAGATCAGAAATTGAAAGTGAGTTGGAGTTAGTTGATATGGTAGGCAATGAAAAGACCAAGACTAAAGAAAATTCTGAAATGTTCCTAAATGACAAAGAATCAACATCAGTATCAGATACTAATGAAGGAGGTATTTCTGATAAATGTACATATACTCTTTCAGGTGTAGGCAAGGTTGAGACAGTTATTCCTGAAATGGAAACTACCTCTGTGTCTGAAACTGAAATATTGAAATTGGAAAGTGCACATGTAGAAACTACACAAGTTGTAATTTCTGAGAACAATATGCCTTATCCAGAAAATGTTAATGCTGTTGAAGCTAGTGAAACTGTAAGCAGCAACAAAGAAATTGAAATAGATTTGCAAAATACAGAAGAACAAGACAATGATACTAAGATTCAAGATAACTTTCAAGTAAATCACTTGTACAAAAATGAATGTCTGCCAGGAGAAATTAGAATAAGTGAAGGTGATAATAAAGTTGAAATTAGTGAATGTCAAACAGTTACAGAAAAAATTTCTGAAAATATGAACCTTGATATGGGAGAAAAGAATGCAGAAGATAATCAACAGGAATGCAATTTAGATTCAAATGAAAAGGAACAATTATCTTCAATTCATTCTGTATTGCAGCATGAAAACACAACAGAAAATGTACCAGAATCTGATGTTGTGAATGAAAACATAGAGTTAAATGATATAACAGAAAAAACTGCTGTAAGTCAAGCAAACACACAGGGTAAAGTCTTTACTGAGAACTTATTAGTGACAAAAATCCTGGAAACAGGTTTAAGTGAAAGTCAGGAAATTCAGTGCCCAGGTATCTCAGGAACTGATAGTGTTTCGAAACAAGAAAAGATTCCTGTCGAGAACCCTCCTTTAGATTTACTAGGAGAAGATACAGCTAAAGCAGGTGCTGTACTGTATGAGGTTTCACCTCAGTTTTCACACGAACTGTACGAAGAGAAGAATGTAGAAACTGAAATTAAAAATCTACCTGAATCTCTTGATAAGGAGAGGAATTTGCCAGTCATGGACCAGAAGGATGAGATTGAGGACAGAGAATTTATTGAACAAACACAAACTGATGATGAGTCTGCTGAATTTTCTGGCAGTGAAAGAAGAGATGAGGAAGAAATCATTTACCCAAAACTCAGACTTATTCGCCAGGAAAGTATTTCAAGTTCTTCAGAGATCAGTTTAATTTCAGTCCCAGAAAATGCTTTTATGATAGAAATGACTGAGGCAAACTGTGATTTGGTAAAACTCGGCTCTGATGCTGAATCAGTAAAACCTGTTACAAGCTTGAAACATGGAGTCCAGAACAGTTTTGAAAAAGAAACATCACAAACTGAAGACGACTTAAACAACCTTACAACTTTGGAACAAGGAACTTCAGATCAAACTCCTAAAGATGAAAGCTTTATTGAAAATACTAGTACAAACAGTATTACAACTGTGGGCGTAGTAAATATTTCATGTTCTGATATTACTGAAGCAGTAACTGATGGAAATTCCAAACTTCCAGAGATGAATACGGATAACTTACATAGCTATGAAGCCAGGGGGACTGCTGAAGTGAAACCTTTTGTCATTAGAGAAAATGAGCTTAAAGAAAAACCAGAAATAAAGCTTCATTCAGATTCTGTCGAAGAAGAACCCAGCATTTTCAGTAAAGAGACGCACACAGTGCTGGAAGAAGGAAGTAAATTGCTCACTGAAACTTTGAGGGTTGCCAGTGAACAGGATATTTCAGTTAGTGATATGTCGGATAGTGTTAGTGATATGACAGAAAGTAGTGAAAATACAAGTTTGTCTAAAGAAAATGCCTTGAAACAGATAACACAACAATCAGAAATCATAGTGTACTCACAGGATGTAACAAGAGCTCATGAAAACCAGTCTACACATAAAGACTTTACTGATACACATAATAAACAGCCTCAGGGAGAAATGGTTGATAAAAATAGGTCTCTTGCAGTTAAACAGATTGCTATTTCAGGAAAAGCAAGAGACGAAGACCTAATTCAGAAAAATAACAGGGAAGATTTAATGTCAGAATGTTCAAATAAAAAGCTGAAGGCTCAAAGTGTTTGTGGTAAAATGTTTGCAAATGAAAATACAGAGACATTTGAATCCAGAATTACAAGTGCTATAGAAAATTCTGGAGAATTTAATGAAGAAGAAGAGGCAAAAATGATAAAACACAAAACTGAGAGCAATTATATCACAATGTCAGAGGAGAAAGATTTGAAAATGTTACATGACATAGTAGATTCAGGTATAAGTGATAAATCTTTGGATGATTTGGTGAAAGAAAATGAGGAAAAAAGAAAAGTTTTTGAAACCCCCAGTCCAAGAAGAAAAGGTATGATAGTTGGGAGCACATGTGTCATGAAGAAACCCACACATCCTGTTATAGAAACTAAAAAAGTAGATAAGGCCTTCAAGGGAGATAATAGAACTGCAAACCAGACTAGAACTACAAAGGGTTCGTTTGGAATCCCAGACCTGAAAATAAACAAAACATTGGAACAAACAGAAAGTAGTCTTTGTAAAGAAATAGAAAACAAACAAGAAAAAGATTCTACTGTACAGCACAAACCAGAACTTATCTCAGCAATTACTAAGAGAATTAACAGTGAAACAGACAAAACTAAAACTGAAATTGTTGGAGTTAGAACGACTAACACACCAGTGGGTATCACATCTAAGGAGATTAAAATTACTGAAAGTAAAAACTTGGAGGGCTTAAAAACAAGCGATAAGAATTTGACAACAAAAATCATTAGTTCTGCTGAAAGAAAACTTGAAATGACAAAAGATACAAAGATATCAAGTCTTTCATCTCAACTTGGAGGAAGTAAAGTGCCTGAAACTGCAACAGATAAAAAAGTGGTAAATAAAGAGGAGTTTACAGAAGTACAGCTAGAAAATGAGACTGATGAAGAATTTAGAAGGAGAACAGAAACTGTGAGAAGTGCAAGAAAAAAATCAGCAGTGAAGCCATACGAGTCCGATTTCAATTTTGAGGACAATGAAGTCAGTAAAGGTAGATCAGAGGTGACTGTCATGCCTTCAACCTCATTTTGGCCATCTGAATCTGACAAGATGGAAAATTTTGACACTGCCAGTCTGTATAGCAATTCTTCATCTGGTAGTAGTGGTGCAAATGCCAATGGTATTAAAGAAGGAAGGTCTAGAGTTATGGCAAGGTGTGCTAGAGATTTTGGGAAGGATGAATTATTTCGACAAAAAGGTGCTCACCTACCTCAGACTAGTACAGTACCTGTGTTCACCGGTGCCCCACCAGAGAAAACATCTTTTTCTTCAATGGCCGTGAAAATTATGAAATCTGCAGGTTGTGTTGTCCAAACTTTGGGAAATAATCTGGCAGAGCAGAATGTCCTGAAATACACTGTGCCTTCAGTAAAAGTAGTTGATAAAACCCAATTGCCTCCAAGAGTTGTGCAAGTTTCTTCTTTGAAATCAATACCAAATATTCCTAAAACAATCTCATTGACAAGTGCAAATATTGATGAAACCTTAAGAACATTAACTAGACAAGGTAAAATTGGAAGAGAAATTGAAACAGTCAAAGTTATACATGTAAGTGCTGCAGTGGTTGAAAAAGAAAAAATAGTAAAAGGTATGACAAGTGTGGAACAGATTGGACAAGTCCCTGCCAAGGAAGATATTGAGGCAGATTCAGAGATCTTGTGCAAAAAGACAAAAGCACTAAGAGCTATGCATAAAAGTAACAAACCTTTTAAATGGGAAAGCAGCCCTAGTCCTCCAAAGCAACTCCGGTCTCAGACAAAAGAAAAAGGAAGAAATACTGTACAGGAAGATGACCAAGAAAGCAGTAAATCAGAGAAAGTGTCAAAAGGTAAACCAGATAGTAAAACTCGTGACATGAAAAAGAAATCAGGTGTGAAAGCAGTTCCCACTGAGAAAAAGATGAGTTTAAGAGAGAAATTGAAAGAAACGGAAGAGTCAGCCAAGATGAACCAGTCTAAAGAGGATGGATCAGAGAAGAAGCGAAGTACTACAGAGGTGAAGAGAAAAAGAAAGAAAGAACAGGTGGACAATGAAAAACAAGTAAGAACCAGGTCAAGAAGTGGTTCGAAGGACAAAGCAAAAATCAAGGAGGAAAGTAATTCAGCTAAACAGGAAGAAGAGGCAACTATTACAAACAAGGGGAAAGATCAGGGTTCAACATTGATGAATAAGCAAAATCTAGATAAAGTATCAGCAAAGGAAGAAAGTGTTCCAGATTCAGATGAACTGGCTAGAAAAGGATTGGTTGAAAGTGCAAAGAGTTCTCAAAGAAGACAAAGTTCACTTGAAAGTGAGGATGCAAGGACACGGGCACAAAAGCGCAAGTCAGAAACATTTGAAGGCAAACGAGTGGAGACACAGGTACAAAAATCAGATGATACACAAGAACCTTGTGGTTCTAAGGACTCTATCGAAGAGCCTGCACCAAAAGTTTGTAAGTTAGATGGGACTTCAAGCAGCCCAGAAAAGAACGAGGTGTCAGAATGTGCTCATAAGCTCAACATTCCAGGATGTGATCATTGTAGGAAATTCCAGCAGGAGAATAAGAAAGCAGGGATGGAATCACATCGTCCAGCTGTCAGGCAGATTATACATAAAGGAAAAGTGTTTGAAATTCAGAGAGGGTGTGTGACAGAAACTGATATTCAGGATTTGACGACAAAATTGGACTTGAGTAAAGAAGAAGCAGTCAATGATGGTCAAGTACAGGTAAATACACGATCCAGAAGAAGTGAAGAGAGACGGAAACGAGCTCACTCACCCGAATATGTGGTTGAAACAAATATGAGGAACCGGCAAGGGACAGTTGGAGTGATAGATATAAATAAGTATATAAGCCAAACATTGAAGGAGATAAAAAAGCAGCGTGACAGTAACCCTAGTAATAAATGGACAGTTAGGCAGAAAAAGAGAGCCAGAGACCCATTTCCATATTCTTTCAAAAAAGCAAAATGAAGTGAAGTGTAAAGAAGGTATTTTGGTATGAGTGGTATTACAGTGTTCGAATGTTTAAACTTTAAGGTTGTACATGTATATGATTATATGTATTTTTGTCTTTTAAAGGCACTATAACATCCATTGTTGTATAGGTATGTGTTAGCTGGATGTGAAAGTCAACCTGGTTTTATTCCTGTTTTAGTTCTCATTTTTTTCCTGAAAATTTACTGGCATGAGTAAAGTAATTAGTAATGTCATGTTTGTTTTCTTGATTCTGTTAGTATGTGATTAAAACAGTTACAGTAATGGAAAAAACGTCATCATGAAACCATTATAATGTGTAGGGCAAGTCATTGTAAATAGTGTAAGGCATTGATAAAATTATTGAAAGACTGTGTCAATGTTAATGTGAACTTGCGAATTTTAAAAAAAAATGATTGAAGAAAATGTGAAGAGTATGTGAAGGGGTCAGTGGATAAACATTATAGCCCAGAAATATTGGACGTCTTTCAGTTTAGGAGTATTAAGAGATAGAATATCAAATTGAATTTTATTGCTCCAGTAAAAATATATCATTTTAATACAAGCCATATTTATGTGCATTTGGCCAGCAGATAAGAAACCTTTCTGACATCAGTAGCTCTTAATGTATAAAGTATGCTAAACAAAAAGGAAACCTAACATTTTTCATTTCTTTAAGTTTTGTTGCTAAGGAAATCACATGGGGATACCAGAAAGTTTAGATGTGCTATTACTTACAGTATATTTAGTCTTATCATGTGCTATTCTTTGGAAAATATCGTAATTATATATATTTTCATGCAAGTAGTATTGCTCTTACAGTATTGTGTTAAAAAGAGATCTATTTTTTTGAAAAGGGTCTGTACTTTATATCAGATGAGACTATAAAAAGGTAATACCCGCTAGTCAGTTTTTCTATCAAGGCAAGTAATAGTGCTGCCATGTTTATTTGTTGCCTATAAAGTGACTGCTGATTGCTGTAAGCTGACATCCCTTAAGGCTGCTTAGTTAAGCTTTATGGTTCAAGCTTTATGGTTCCTGTACAATTTAAGTTCTGAAACCTCTGATGGTATTTTAACTTAATTTTCCAGGACTGAAAATTTTAAATTCTTTATTATGGGTAAATATTAAAATTAAGATTTGCATCTTTTCAACTTTTGGATTATCCTTCAACAGTATTGACCACAGAAATCATCTAAATAGATTCAGAAGGTGTTAAGATACTGCTAAGACATACTGTGATTTATTAAAATGTAGATGGGGGTTTACTGATGATAACAAATTGATGTAACTACTCATCTTGACACCGGTGTTCATTTGTACAACTGGCTTTATTCAGCTGTAAAACAAGTATGATTGTATAAAGCATGTACCATGTGGGTGTAAATTGTAATTGCATGCCTCATCATTACATATTCTTTGTGTGGAATTTACAAAACTTTGCTGGTGTATAAGAAAAGAATGTAAGAGAAATTTTGTGTCAGTGTGAAGTAGAATGGACGAAAGTTTTTCACAGATAAATGTGACCAAAACATTTTCAGCATTAGCTATAAGTAATGAATACATCTGTAGTGATACATATAGATATATTTTAATCATTGATCATGTGTTGTTACAAGCCTGAATGCACTTTCTTACACAGTTCCCAAGCTTTTAACTTTGTAAATTTTTGTACAAAGGACTTGTTACATAGATGTAAATACAGCTGTACATATCTTTCTTATCAACCAAATCTCATGTTTTACTGACAAATAAAACAAAATCTGAAGCAGCTTAAGTGTTGCTCATTTTTGAAACCAAGTAACGGGCTGCGTCAGTATTTCTTGGTGCATTTGTAAGCCTGCATTTGTAAGCCTGTATTTGACCCCAACCAGGGCTCCTAAAATTTTGAAATCTCAATCGGTCCGAGACCTTGACCCCCCCCCCCCCCCCCCCCCCGAGACCAAGAACCAACAAAAAAAAAATAGAAACGATTTAAGGGCAAAGAACAATTTCAGTTATGATAGTGTTGACGTCGCGAAAATATGTGTTTTTCAAAGCGAAAGTAGAATTAGAGCTAATTTTACAACGTCAAACCAGTCACTGATATTTTAAAGTGTGCTTTGTGCTGCAGCTAGCCACTACAATTACTATTAAGCCCTTAATGAAATTAAGCACACGACAGTTATCGCCTATTTCGATGCACACTCCTCGCACCGGTTACATCACGCTTTTCTACTAACTGTTTTCTGAAATGATCAGGGGAAGTAACCGCTGCGGGGAGTATGATTTCGATGAAATTATATTTCACAGTTTGAGCCGGTCAACTTTAATCGATTGGCCGACTGCTAATCAAGCACACTTTTACTTGTTTACAAGTTAACAAACTCCGCGCACCGGTTACGCTACGCTCAGTAACCACTGCCTTCACACGAATCACGTGATGATGGTCTTGTCACATGATTGTGTCAAGATGGCGGATACGCCATAGAAACCGTTGGAAAATTGTTTTATCTGTGATTAACAGCGACACTATAATTTGAGCTCTGGTGTCAAGTCTGCCGATATGATTGACAAAATTTTATTTCTGTTTAAAAAGAACTTTAGTACAGTAGTATTGATGACTTCAATGATTTCTTTTTCAAAAGCGGTCATATTGTTTTGAAACAAACGATGCGATATTAAAAATTATTCTAATAATATTTATGTTTCCGAAATTATTTTTATTTGAGTTCACATCTAACACCTTACAGTCTTGAAACATTAGCGAAACCGTGTTTACTTTTTTTAATAAAATCAAAATTGAAAAAAATCATATCGTCAAAAATCTTGACGAAAATGTTGTGATGGCAGAGATCTAATCCTGTAAGGGGAGATCACTGCATGGGAGATTGACAAGTTAATTGGCGATAATTGCCGCGGGAAACATTGACAGTTTTATGGTTTTATGATAGGTGTGAAGTACCGGATTAGCGATCAATTGAGGTTTTATGTGAGATTTTGACTGTTTTTTGAAAAGTTAGACGGATTTTTTTTTTTTTTGAAGTTATCTGGACCGATTTTTTAAGGACTTTTGGACATCGAAATCGGTCCATAGAGATAAAATTCGGTCAAAACCGGCAAATTTTCGGTTTTCGGGAGCCCTGACCCCAACCCAACTTGGACACGAGGTTTTGATTAAGGGCAACCCTGGCAGTTCATCTGAAGCAGAGCACTAGTTGAAAAGTAAACTAGACGAACTACTGAATTGTACCTTTGAAGAACATTTAATATGTCTCCCATACTGTGTTTTTTAGGATAAAAGTTTGATGACCCATTGTTGCGAGTAGATCTACGTATTGCGTACTGCACATATTCGGTCTCTGTGAAAAAACGAGCCGAGGCTAGTCTGTAGCATTAGCAAGATTATCCGAGTTTCCAATTGTCACTTTATGGTTGGGTCGTACTTGCCTATGTAACTTGGCATAAGGTTTCCCACATGAGGCTGAGCTAAGTATCGTCTAAAAGTCCTTTTATATGGTTTTTACCTGGTTAACTTCTGTCAGTTGTTAACAGGTTTGGACAACATCTAACTCTTGTCGTTCAAGATGTCCAAAGTACCTCCATCTTAAGCAAACATGGCAAGTTGTTTTGGCATATGAGCACCAACAGTCACAGCCCTAATTCTGTCACTGAACACAACATAGTTTAAACACAGCTGCTGTATCCCAATTAAGCTGTCCTCATAGTTATGAACGAGAGCGATTAGTGATCACTTGAAGATTGCCAATTAAACAGTTGTACTGAAGGGTGATTGGACAGTTTGTTGGTCAAAATGCCTTTTTTTTATTCAAGGGCCACAACTCATTCAACCAAAAAACCCTTTAAATATGCGCAAATACTTGAGGTACCGATCAATCCTGTAAAATTTCATTCATATTGCTTAAGTAGTATTAGAGAAGTAGTCCAGACAAACTTTAAAAAATAAATCCATTAAAGGGCAATAACTGACAAATATTGAACTTGAAAATGCCGACAATATGCAGAACTAGAGTTGGTACTGATAATTCCTGTAAAGTTTGGATGAAATTGCACCAGTAGTTTTTGAGCAGTCCCAACAAGTTTTGTGACGGACAGACAGACGACGGAGCTACTTTGTAGCAGGCAACACGAAAATGTATCTCTGCTCTTCATTTGTATTTCTTTAAGCATTGGTCCTGCCAATACCTAGTTCATCCTTCCTGTTGTGCCTAAGGCATTGACTGAAAACTTACAATTACACAAAGGCCAAGGACTAAGACAGCACTCAGAAATCCTTACAGATATTCTACCAGTCAAGAATAAGGAATACTTCACAAGTTTTTCATATATTTATTTGGTGCCACTGTTATTGAAGACACACACTCTACATACATTGTAATATTAACTAACAAACATGGATGATCTTTCAACCAAATGAAAGAATCTTTGTGAAAAATTGTTTTTTTAAACAAAGAATTTTAAAGGAACGGGTATTAAAGCACAAATCAATCTTAACAGTGGACCTCTTGCACAATATTTGGCTTAAAAAAATTTGGAAATTTTCTAGAAACCTAAATGACAAAAAATACAACATTCAAAACTGTGAAACTTTCACACACAATTTTGTGTAATTTCATGTAAAAAAGTCTCCAAATCAAGGAACAGAATGTTAACTTACATGTAAGCACCATTTTCTTTCATTTACCCCACCCACAGCAAAACAAAATACATGTTAATGCAGAAGTAGAATTTTATCAATACTTTGATGCAAAAGCAAAGAACAATAATCCTCATAAGTCAATAACTTCTTTTTAAAATGTACATCAAATGTTTTTCCATAATCTATTTGGCAAACACTTCCTATAACTCATTGTAATTTATGGTGGTCAATGTTAAGTTCCTTGGATTTACCAAGGCTCTTTGTTATATTTGTTTAATGCCTGGCACTTTTTCTGGACACACAGAATCATTTAAATAATTTCTTTCAAGCGTCCTAAAGGAATGTGTCATGGGGTTCATACTGGTTTATAATGGGTGTGAAAGAATTACACTGAATGTTGTATTTTGTTATGGATGTTATTGAAGACCAGATGATAATTCATCCATTTTCTGATACAGGTCTCCCCTCTTTTCTGTTATTGATTTCTCGTTGTCAAGGTACTGCTGTTTGTTAAACTTGCCGGCGACAAGTTTCTCGGCGTATGTTATCTGCAGATTGATCTGATCCTTGTACTGGTGATCGAGGCGGTTCAGTTCAGCTACCTGTAAACAGTTAACAATACATACCCCATCAAATTCTACATCCATGGGATTTTACAACACAATCACTTGTAACCAAGTTTTATATCAATCATTTTTGCTTAAAAGCTTCAAGAAAGAAGTTATACAACTAAAAAACAAAGATATCTGCTCTCATTAGAATGAGTCAAAAGATGTCATAAATCAAGAAAACAGACTGTGTACATGCCTCAACTTGAAAACTGTAGAGATATAATTACTTATGAAAGGGTGTTTGGAAAGACAATGAATGTTAAGAACTGAGTCAGGACTTTCTTGTATATGTTTTCATTTGTGACGACAAATGTTTCTATTTTAATTCTAATATTCAGCAATCTTAAAGGTACACATCTACAACAAACCTTTTCACTTATGTCCGAGCCTTCAGATTTCAGTTGTGCCTGCAGGTTTTGTATCTGGCCAGTTAGCTGCTTATAGTCCGCATCTATTTTCTTCCGCTGAGATACAAAGTTACCATGGTCCTTGCCAGCCTTGAACTTGTCAATTGCATCATCATAGCTCTGGTAGAGGGCACTGCGTTTGTCCTGAGCACTCTGAACTTCCTCAACTAAACTCGCAACACGCATCTTACTCTCCTTGGCCTCGTCCTGTAGCACAAACAACTTTTCTGTTATATTTTAGCTTTCAATAGGTAAATTATTACTCAATGCAAGAATTTTTTGCCAACTGGTCACTGATGAAATTAACCTACAAAAAGCCTACTCTTGATTTTACACGGACAGAATAAGGACTGTCATATACAATTGTCCCTAGGGCACTTAATAATAGGTTAACACAACCTTCTATTCAAATAACACTCCAACAGTTTAGAACTTTATTCAGCAATAAAATCTAACACAGATGAGATGTCTTGTTATTGATATTATGTTACCTTAGTGATAGAGAAGTCCAGTCTCACATAGACGATAACCAGTACAAACAATAGGTAGAATGCACCAACTACCAACAATGGTTCCTGAAGCAGACGCAACTTCTGGAAGTTGTAGTGTAACTGAAAAATGAATGTTTATTGGTCAAGAACAAGAACAAATTGCCACACTACAATGCGTAAATTAACCACAGAAAGGTTTAATAACATCTTTTTTCATTTAATTTCACATGTTCTCTAGATATAATTCTAGAGGGGCACAAAACTCCCACAATTCATCCAGACTGTAAGTTAAAACTGCTTTATATTAAAACATCATTCACTACAACTCTGTTTAACAGATAAATTCTGACTAGTGATTAGATAATTTGGGTTTTAATGCATCTTACCAGTGTTAAGTTCATCAAACTAGCTGTATACCCTTATATAATAAGCCTTTTAAGAGAGATAAAGAAATTAGGTCGTTCTTCTGAGGGTATGCAATGGTCGGTGTTTACACAGTATTATTTTCTTCTCTAGAATGGTAGAAATATACCTCAAAGTCCTGGATATGCTGTTCTACAAGGTTGTTCTTGTAAGCTACAATCACAGGGCGACCCACTGTGTCTAAATAGGTGTAGTGTAACTCATTCTTGCCTTTCTCAACATTAAATGGTGTTTTCAAATCCATATTTCTGTGAAATATCTAATTTGGTTGAGTATACAGATCATGCCATTGTAGAACAAAAATAGCAAATATAAATTGTTACAATGGAAAGTTTGTATACAAGGAAATGTATTTTCACCTGAAAGCCAGCTGTCTGAAACAGTTTATTAAAATGCAACAGTTCAGGCCAAAACTGATTTATTTTCTTATAACATACATGACTAATAAATAATTTTGAATTAACAATAAAATAATTATTACATGCTTAAATATCTTTATCTTAGAAAAAAACCCTCAACTTACGCTGATCCTTCAGGTAGAATAATTTTGAAGGTCATCTGGTCAATGACAACATCATCAAACACATGGTCCACAAACCTCATTTTCAAGGCATAATTGTCACCTGTAATTAAATAATGCATTTTGATAACAATAGTCCCCAAGTCTGTGATTATTTATTTAAATGTAACTCTTCCTCAACAAGCGGTAGGTAATGCACAATTAATAATTTACGATTGAGAGTTCCAATCCCCATTCCTCCACTAATATTACTGTCTTTCTTACGAGACATTAAACCAAGGTCCAATGTACAAATGTTATACACTAAGCATGGTAATGAACCAGGGGTGTCTCTAGAATGAGATTGCTTTCTGCATCTTGCACTTTCCCCTACAAACAAAAATATCTAAACTCTGCAGGGGGTGTGGGTAATATGGGAAACCAGTACAGTGTTAAACTTAGAGGGACAGCTGAAACTGATCCAGAGATGCTACATATCTCAAAATCAACCAGGCAACAAATGGAAATTCACCACTTTAGTGTGCTTGAGGAAAGTAATGCCTTGAATTTTCAGATCTATCAACATCACTCAACTCTCTGTACCCACTTCTAACATTTAAAATGATTCACAAAATCTCTAAAGACTTCAAAAAACCTACCACTGTTAAACAGGTACTGGTAGCTTGGAACATTGTATCCAATAGTGTATTTGGTCTTCCAACCGCCAAACAGTGGGAACCTTGGGCGCAACTCTACCTCTACCATATCCTCCATTTCTCGCATGGCACTCGTAGAAATGTTCCCGATCTCATCCCGGTAATACACATCCCTAGCAGCTGCTGGCAGAACAGTCTGTAAACACATTCAGCTTACATTAAGACAGGTTAACCAAACAGTGTGATTATTATCTTAAAGTGATTCGTCGTCATATTTGTTCTTTAGAAAATAAGTATCAAGACTCATATTGTGTTATCTGTGTTTTTTTATCTGCTTTATAGTAAGATTTTTCCACGACATACTCCTATATATTTTTTGTTTAACCACTGAACCTATGAATGGTTTATTTAGTGATTCACAGTGCATACAGATGTTACACCGGAGTTCACTTCTTATTAGACTGGTTTCTTAATTTCATACAAATATCACTAAAAAATTTTCTGATATTCTGAAATCAAAGTGACTGTAATGTCTACATACTTATCTGATTAATGACATGATATAAAAATTGATAAAATGGTGTTTTACTCAGGCACATGCCACATAATACGTAGCTGTCAAGACATTTGATACTATTTTGATCTGCATAACAGCCTAAGGGAGGTCCTAAAAACAAAATTTAATGTTGATACCTCAAAAAATGTTTCAAGTAATGGTCCCCCCCACCCCCCCAAAAAAAATGTTTTTCTGCCCAAAAAGTTACTTATCCCCAAGGAATTTTTCACATTCTGCAGGGAGACAGTGAAAAATTCTGTAAGAATTAACATCCAGCCAAGAGATATGGCATCTATGAAATACATATATAGTTAATCATCAGTTTAATTTAAAACATGCCCCTTTAAGCATAAGGTTATGTAATGACAAATGTAACATATTTCACTCTGTACCTGCTTTTGACTAATCCAGTGAGCTAAACAAGCCACACCAGATGAATAATACAGACTTTTTCTATGAGAAATCTCACCCACACTGCCATAAAACACAGATGGGCTATCATTTCTCAATCTTCATTTTCTTTCTCTACCTATATATTTTTATATAAAACATGTGACCATTGAGTACAGCTAATAGTGCCCTAAGGCGCAGAGTTTGATCAATCCATGTTAAGGTTCACTAGCTACATAACAAATTTAGGAAGAATCAGCTTGATGGTTTCTGACATAAAGTTTTGTTGTTGGTCTAAACATTTCTGTGCTGAACATGTGACCTCTTGGGTCGAGTTAATAATGACCCCCAGAGACGAAATCTGAACTTTGTTGATGACCACTGGACAACAATTCATACCATATTCTATTGCTCTAGTCTAATGCTTTTGGGACTGGGCAGATTTTTAAAACTGCCTCTTTTAAAAAAGTATGTATTTTCACAATGCCTGTATGTTGATATTCCATAAAAATAATCCAAAACTTATATGAATCAAGAAGGAATTCATCTATCTGAGGAAATATGTAGAAGTATTCAAAACATTCAAGACCATTCGTCTCTGGAGATTTAAATATTGTAATGCTATAGAGGTGAACAAGCTCAATTTACATGTGCATGGGTAAAATATAAGACGCATCATAAATGCAATCTCATTGACTGGGATATAAATAACAAAATTAGAAATCTGCATTATCAAGAAGATATAACAAACTGAGCCATTTTCTCTAACCATAGGAAATGGTGTTCTTTTGTGGGTATCAATTACATGATAGTTATTAGCTCAAATAAAGTTTTAACAACAGGAAATTCTTCAAAAAAATATGGCCAATTTGAGACTGCATTCATCTGCAAGACTGGTAACGGGAGATCCTCAGTACATTTGTTTTGCCCAAAGTTTACTTTCTCTTGGAATTTTAAACCCCCTGCTGTGAGACTGTGAGAAGTTCTGTAACATTTAACATCCAGCCAAGAAATATGGCATAAATGAAATACAAATGTAGTAAATCATCAGTTTACTGAAGAACATGCCGCATTATGTAAACGGTTATCTAAAGATAAATGTAACGTATTTCACTCTGTACCTGTTTTTGTCCGAATCCAGTATGCTAAACAAGCCACACCAGATGAATAATACAGACTTTTTCTATGAGAAATCTCACCCACACTGCCATAAAACACAGATGGGCTATCATTTCTCAATCTTCAATTTCTTTCTCTACCTATATATGTTTATATAAAACCTGACCCTTGTGTGGAACTAGTAATGACCCCAAGAGGCAAAACTTGAACAATCTTTGTAGAGGACTACAAATCAATAATACCTAATTCTAGTCTTTAGGTATAATGATTTCAGACAAGATTTTTACAATTTCCCTTTTTTAAATTTATTTTCATCTTACGTGACCTACTTATTTAATGGACTAAAAACTTGGAACAATTCTGAATGGAAGTTGCCAAAGGATCATTCCTGTAAAGTTGTCAAATCAGATCTAATGGTTTAGCTGGTCATTTAGAGAAAATATAGACAATGGTCCATGTACCATGGACACCGGACATCAGTAAAGGTATCAGTAAAGCTCATCTTGAGCATGTTGTGCTCAGGTTCGCTTAACACAGAATATGTCTATCCACTGTAAATTACAGCAAGGTATATTCTACTGAGTATTTTTGTTATTACCTTAAATGATTTTACTGATGCACCTTCAGCCTGTCTCTGGTAGTCATATCTAGAGAAGGGTCCCTTAAGCTCAGCACCAGAGTGCCTGACCTCAATATGTTCTTCCACAGCAATATTACCCCAGTGGGACACTTCAATTACACGCTCCATACTAGTGATTGTCAGGAAAGGAGTGTTGTTCTCCGAGTGCACTCTCAATTCAGCCTGCAGGGTGAAAATTATAACAATCTCACAAATATTATCATAAAATCTGCCGACACATTAATATCATCAATTTTAGGAAATCTTAATTAAGATCATTTTGTTTATAAAACCTTTACTACAATACAATTTCTGCATGTAAAACAGACTGTTTTTGCCATTGTTATGCGTTGTATAATCAAGAATGAAAATGACATTTTACCTCAGAGAATGGTTCTTTGTTTTCATAAGGACCATATGTGATGGTGCTCTCACTCTGGGAGACTGGTTTAGTCTTTGTGTATGACTCTATGGTGCTAGATGCTGTGGTTACTGTTGTGGTTTGTGACTTCACTTTGTATGGTGAGAACAGATACAGGTTACCAGTGAATACCACATACTGCTTCTCTGCCTGTGTAATCTGCCGTGGGAATGGGGATAGTGCATGAGCATAGACAGATTCTACATTGACAGTAATGGTTTTTCCAGTTGCAAGAGCTGATGGGAAGCTCACCCTCCAAAACTGCTTGTCACTGAAAAAACAACAATATTGAGGATTACCATATGAATCTTAGTTTAAACTGATTATTAACCGTTTGCATGTACAATTTCTTTTTTTTTCAATGTTATTATCAAACCTGCCTCGAGTTTCAAGTAATATCAGCTGAAATCGGCTTATAGGCAGAATCTATTAAATGACCCATCAAAACTAACAGGCTCCCACAATAAACTTGTTCACTATTGTAATGTGCAGTATGTGCTTATTTTTCTATGAATTCTCCAAGTTAAAATGCCGTGTCATCTCCAAGATATTTCATACGAGATCATGAGATACTAGAGGACAGCACTGACAAAATAGTTTATATTTAATCAATATCTAATATTTGTTTAATGTCTGTATGGTTATAACTGAATTAACTGGAAGCATTGCTATAATATCTTACCTTCTATAATGTTTAGAATTGGCTAAGGTATACAGCATACTAACAATTGAGGTCTAAATATAAGTAAACCGAGGGATAAGCTGCCATTACTCTTCACGTAGTACTTCTTTATCTCATTTTTAAAAAAAATTCAAATCTGAAGTTCTCTTAGTTCCCTTTGCATCACATACAGTCACATAACATAAACCTGCACTTATCTTAGACTTCAAATGTATGTGTTACAGGTGGTGAAGAAAATCATGTTTCAACCTTGATTCAAACAAACGGTCTTTTACTTACAGGACATTCTGCTACCAACTAGGCTACCAAGCCTAAATCAAGCATGATTTTTTCACCACCTATTATATATCTGCATATGTTTGTTTACCTTTGACCTGACACTGTTGTCTGGGAAACTGCAAGAGCTGTAGATTTTTCATCACCATCACCTTTCAACTGAAACAAGTAGAAAGTAATGAATTTTCAGCAAAAATCTACATTTTCCAATGAATTAAAAATCAGTATCTTCATATATTGCAAATTTGTAGATATCCCAATTCTATTCTTTGCATTAACTTTTTTAAGCACTGTCTATTACATATTTACTTCCCTAGAGATATGGACCTGCTATGTAATACTTAAGTTTAAACATACTAATTTTACATTTCAGCCACTGAAAAAGAAGTTTTCGCAACTTATATTAATCCTGTTTTACAAAAGTTTCCAGGAATAAAACCAGTACTTTGCTGAGAGCGATGTATGCAGAAACTCCGCATTTCTGGTATTCTAACCAGTGACTTCTGATAAGAAGAAGACTGGTGCTCTAACAACTGCTCCTCCTGAGAATGTTGAAAACTGAATTAAAGTTTGTAATATTTAATGATTCTTTGTGCAACAACCATGAAACTTAGACACTTGAACATTCAAAATCTGGCATTCAGCAAAAGAGCACAGACATAGATATTAACATGACTACAGAGAGAAAAAGGAATACAAGGTGCAGAAATTCATAGCAAGACAGACTAGGCACCCCTGTATATATTATCCAATAAAGGATATCATTTCTTTTTGGGAGTGATAACACTGACTGCATGATTTCTTAGAAATACTGCTGCAAATACATTACTCACAGCAATTTGCTCATGAAAAATACATTGAGACACTACTTTTTTCTAGGGGGAATACAGTATTCATGTCATATTTCAGCATTTGAAGACTCTTACCGATGCGCCAAAGTAAGAAAGATGATTTTGAAGGGAGGTGTCAATCGGCACAAGCAAGTATCCAGTGGAAGACTTCCCTCCATTTTCAACCGTGATTGTTGATACTATCTTTACAATATGAGTAGAGATGTCAATTTTCCGGCCGGCTTCTGTTATTGTTAAATCGCTATTAATTGCATCTTGTCTTGCAAATGCATTATTGCATACAACAGCTAAAATAACAATACTGATAGTTATGAGGTTGTTTTTCAACAACATTTCCAATAACTTCGGGATTCTACAGATATCTTTACAATTAAATCAGTTTCGCCGGTTTACCTCCCGGAAGCGGTTGTCAATATACCGGAAACGATGTGTCAAGTAAAGCTGATACATTTTAATATCGTAGTAAATTTTCTTTCGATAAATCTCATCAGTTAAAACCTTATTGAGATTAAATGAGTTTAATAACCAGAATGGTCATTAGAAATATGTATGATAAATAGCAACGATTTTATTCGAAAATAAAATGTAAACATTTCCCGCGGAATTTTCTGTCAAAGATGGCGGGAGTCACGTTGTCCGAGCACAATCAAACGTTAAAAGAAGCGTTAATTGAAAGTTTAAACGCTATTCTTTCTCCTGACCATAAGACCAGAGTCAGTGGCGAGGAGCAGATTAAAGCACTAGAAGTTACAGAAGGTATTTTTAAAGGCTAAACATAATTGTCAACCTATCCACAACTAGAACTTAGTAAGTCGGTCTCTTCATCCATCCATAATTACATCATTAGTTTCAACGTTTCAGCTGAAAATTTAAAAAAAAAATAAGATAAGCGACACTGATACTGTAAAGCATATTATTGAAAACATACCTAGTTCAGTCTATGCGAAAGACCTTGGAAATTTACCAGACAGTGGGTCTGGTAAACTTAGAAATTTCACCAGACCGAATTGGATTTTACCAGACCGAAGGAAATTGGAGCAATTCTGCGTGTTTTTTTTTTCGGCAGCATGAAATACCCAAATACACTTGAAATATACTTCAGTACTGATGAAAGACGACTTTAAACAAATACTTAATGTCAAGTTCATTTCTACAAGGCACAGATAAACTGGAAAATGAAAATCAACAGCCAAAATTACAGACATTCAGTCATATTAGTCACATTTCGGACATAAATGACTATCGTAAGATTTACATTCAGTAAAAAAATAAATACTAATGCAGGTTGCTTCTATTTATTAGTATCTAGAATCATTTGCAGTTCGAACTTTTGACTCTTAACTCATTTTCCATTAAGACTTTTATTCTAATTTTCAGAGATTTCTTTTTTTATTTGCAAATTTTTTATATACAAGGAAATATAATATTTAATGATACCTACAGTACACGCAGCACAGACTTTGACAACGAACACCCATCCCGGCGATTTTACTGTCCGCGTTAAAGACCAAAATGACCACCGCGTCGAGTGTTCGCTCGTATAAAACGCGGTGGTCAGCGCAGTCGTCCGCGATGATCAGTACCGCGCCATGTCGCGGCGTCGTGTCGCGGGGGTTTGCGGTGTCCGAAAAAACGAAGTCGCAACACAATTTTACTTTCCCATATTTTTTTTCAGATGAGTTACAAAAACCACGTAATTATTACCAGTTGAAGCTGTTTCTTTTTCTTTTTAATACCCCATCCGGTTAACTTTTATCTGTTGACGTTCTATGTTCGGTTGTATGATTGAGGGTAACACAGCAGATTATGAATAGATTTACACACCTACATGCCATCTTTAATTGCTGCAATTAATATATTTTCAAGTCTTCAATCAGTGCCGCGCTTGCGTTTATCCACTCGCAAATAAATTACACGCAAATAAATTACTAACGATCATCAAACTGCGAAAAGTTAATAGATCTAATTTAAACTGTCAAAATTCGAACAAATCCACTCTAATTATGATGCATTTATGTACGAACGCTCCTTTTTGTTTACGCAAAGAATGACCATTCAAAGCAGTTGCTTCCAGAAACAGCTGATCATATTTTCAGAAAATGAATTCTCTGTGTTTTTAGGTCAACGCGTGTTTAACTTCTTTCGACATCTGTATCGTCTAGGCGCTTGGCAAAGACTATTGATCGATTTTGCTATATAGTAACAAGCGTTTTTCAAAAATTCCAAAAACGAAAGTACACAATAAACCTACACCGCATATGTACTTGAAATTTGGTTTTAATTTGACCAACTGAAGTTAGCCACAAAATACATGTAAGTAAAATAAGAATGAGTGAAAAGAAAATCACGTACTAGTACTGTATGCTGAGTAAGTTTAAATGCAGTCATCTCCAAGTCAGAACATAGCGGGGATGCGCGGCGTTCTGTCACCGCGACACGCGGTGATCATACCCCTCGGCAGTTGTCGCGGTGGTCACTTTAGCAGACACCCGAAATTTCGGGTGTTCAGTCCACCGCGACTGGCCACCCGGAGACGATACTGGCCCCCGCGACAATGTTAACAACGTCAAAGTCCGCGCTGCGTGTACTGTAGTTTGTAATTATCACAAACTTTTGTTTTCACAGCACCGTGCATGAAAAGAATCCTGAATACAAACAAATGAGTTTCAACTGTAAAATTACCATTAAAACATCCCTATTCTTGTCAAATATTTGAAGTTAACTCCATAGTCTTGCTTAATTTGTTAAAAAAAAAGTTGATTGATACAATCCAAGACTATTTGGGTATATTTGATTGTATTTGGGTATATTTGATTGTATTTGGGTATATTTAGGTGTACTTGGGTATTTCATGCTGCCCTTTTCTTTTTACAAATAAAATTATATTTCAATTTTAAGTAAATAAAACACATCCAAACAACTTTATATAATTTTTTTTTGTCCCTGAGAGTAATATAACCGGGGCCTATCCTGTTTCCAACTGTCCATGAAATTTCTGTCTGGACGAGATTCGTCGTATTTTGGTATTTTTCTTTTATTTTCAAATAGCCTATGTGTATCTGCTGGGAGGCCGTCTTCTTTTCACTTGGAGTGGCCCCTTTGCAATACACAAGACCTTTAATCATATTTTCAGTTGTCAGTATTCAGCTAAACTAATATAATTTGATGAAATGAAAACAAAATCACGTGTTTAAAAAAGCCAAATCTTCCTGAAAAAATAAAAAATCCGGCCCCCTGATTCTCGCGAATACTGCTGACTAAAAAACTGCACGCTGGTTCTCGTTTAATATAATTCGTTCGTATTTAAGTAAGTCATAATTTTATCTTCATTTTTGGCGGGTAAAAACTAAAATCTCAACGACTCCGGCATTTTTTACCCGACAGGCGGTCCGACTATTAGGGAAAATACATCGGACCTGCCTTAATTTTAGCGGACAGGTCCGTGGGTCCGACGGTCTTTCGGATTGACTGCTAGTTTTAGTATAAACTTCAAAACTGCAAAGAAAATAAGCATACGTGAACTTTTCCCGGTGCCAAGTTTGGAGATCTGGCTCAGAAAGTAGGGAGATTGGGTCTGTCGGAAGCTGGCTGATTCAGACCTTGGCTGATTCGGCCCAGGCTCATTCGGACCCTCCTTGGCTGATTCGGACCACTTTCTTGGCCGATTCGAACCACTTTCTTGGCTGATTCGGACAATGTTACTGAAAAATATTCCTCATCTTTAACAGTTTTTTAAGTGAGTAACTTCCTATTTTTATACTAAACTGGCTTAATTTGATTGTATTTGGGCCATGAGTTACGCTGAAAATTTGTGGTCAAATTTATTGCGTTCATTTCGTTAACTTCACAATAAAAAAATTAATTATAATTATGTCTCCCCCCAAAAATGGGGGAGACATATTGTTTTTCCCCCGGTTGTCCGTCCGTCCGGCCGTCCGTCCGGCCGTCCGTCCGTCTGTCCGTCACAAAATCGTGTCCGCTCTGTATCTTCCAAAGCCCTTGAAGGATTTTTATGAAACTTGGGTCAGATGTTCACCTCATCAAGGTGACGTGCAGAACCCACGTTGCGGGTGTGGTGTCTCAAGGTCAAGGTCACACTTGGAGGTTTAATGTTAAATGCCACAAAATCGTGTCCGCTCTGTATCTTCCAAAGCCTTTGAAGGATTTTCGTGAAATTTGGGTCAGATGTTCACCTCATCAAGTTGACGTGCAGAACCCACTTTGCGGGTGTGGTGTCTCAAGGTCAAGGTCACACTTGGAGGTTAAATGTCAAATGCCACAAAATCGTGTCCGCTTTGTATCTTCAAAAGCCCTTGAAGGATTTTTATGAAACTTGGGTCAGATGTTCACCTCATCAAGGCGACATGCAGAACCCACCTTGCGGGTGTGGTGTCTCAAGGTCAAGGTCACACTTGGAGGTTAAATGTCAAATGCCACAAAATCGTGTTTGCTCTGTATCTTCCAAAGCCCTTGAAGGATTTTTATGAAACTTGGGTCACATGTTCACCTCATCAAGGCGACGTGCAGAACCCACTTTGCGGTTGTGGTGTCTCAAGGTCAAGGTCACATTTGGAGGTTAAATGTCAAATTTTACAATCGTCTGACTCAATACTACCTGCAGCAACTGGCTGGGGGGAGACATATGTTTTTGTTCAATCAAAAACCCATTTCTAGTTTTAATTGTAACATGTACATGAAGGACAATATTGAAAATTTAAAAAATGGAAGTCATCAAAATTAAAGAAAATTTGGAACGAGTGTGCGAAAAACTAAGTAGTTATATGCACTTTAATCATCACATTATAAGGTAAGTGTAAATGCTCGACTTTGATCCGGCCGTCGTTTTATCACGATAATAGTGTAAAAAATTAATAAGTTATTTGCACTTTAATCCACACATTATAAAGTAAGTGTAAATGCCCGACTTTGATCCGGCCCGCCGTTAAATCACGGTAATAGTTTGATAAATAAAATGGTAAAATCATTTGGTTTTAAATTATTCGATATTTGGTATTATTACATCTGGTTCATCTACGTTTTTAGAATTGTGAGACTACATAGAAGATATCTTCATATTTGTGATGAACACACCGTTTAAAATAAAAGTGAACAAAAAGTCGAAGACAATTTTCTATCTTTCAGATTTTCAGCGTAACCCGCATCATATACAATCAAATGAAGCCCAGATAAGTATCAAAAATAGGGAGTTACTCACTTAAAAAATGTTAAAGATGAGGGATATTTTTCAGTAACGTGGTCCGAATCAGCCAAGAAAGTGGTCCGAATCGGCCAAGAAAGTGGTCCGAATCAGCCAAGGAGAGTCCGAATCAGCCAAGGTCCGAATCAGCCAAGGTCCGAATCAGCCGGTATTCGGTCTGTCAAGTGTGAGATTTACCGACACATTATTTCAGGCATGGTCCACGTACAGGTGCTAAAAAATGTATTGATAACAGAAAGAAACTGTTATCTGTTTAATATGTATCAAAAATAAACAGTAAACATTCATTATTTACACTGAACACTCTACCTTTATCAGTTAACAGTCAAATTTGTCTTATTTACACTCAAGTTGAACACTGTTACCTTTTCTGTTTGAACACACTCTCCCTCTTGACACATGCCTTTTCCACTATACCACACAGTCCCTTGGTCACATGGAAGTCATAACAGTTGGCAACAGAATTTCATGCACAAAAATACATTCAGAGTCTTATTAGACAGGCTATGGTTTGTTCGACTTTTGACAGTTTTAATATAACAGCACAGTACAATCTTTTGAGGTCTGTATTGCTTTGTGGCAGTGGAAGTACAGTAATTACCAGTTTCTAGTCTCCTTTGTGTCTTGTGTGTGCCTTATCTGCATGGCAATTAACAACTTCATAACTGCAAGTGCTTAAAGTGTCAAACTGACGATATACAAACAATAAAACTTTCCAATACTAAGGTGAAGGTGTAATTAGACTGTTTCTCATTTTCCAGTACAGCAGCGCGGTACACATAGCGTTATCGGTAAACCAGTCAAAATATTGTTTTCATTCATCAACATCGCTCGGGTGTTTGTAATTAAATTTTTTTTTAATGTTATGAAAAAAAGTCGGTAGAATGTAAGCCCGGAGCGGGAGGGGGATTTTGATTGCCCAAAATTGGTAGTCTACCGCCAGAATCGGGAGAGTTCACATGTATGAATTAGTCGAAACGTCTCTCTTGTAGAAATTTCTTTCAGAAGACAGAATGTCAACACTTGTATTAAAGTAAGAACTTGCCTGCATAGTATAGTAAGTATTGACTGTTGGCAGTAAAAAGTTGAACTTGAACTGAACTTATTCAAATCGAAGATGCCCCTACTTAAATAATTTCAAAAACATGCCCAGTTCCTATCACACACAGAAGATCAGGTCAAATATCTCAGAATCTGAGACTACCTCATGGTGGGAAGTGAAAAACTCACAAGGAAAGTAGGGCAAAAAAAAAAGTTCCTCAGGCTCAGTAGCTGTAGTCCAAATAATTGTACTAAAAAAATCAAATGGCGTGCTATTTTTTGAATGGGCATCCTGCCTGAAATTGCAATATTGAGACTGCAGTAGCTGTAAATAGGTATTATGTTTTAATTACTGTAATAATGCTATATATATCTTATTAAAATGCAAGTTGTTTATGAAATTCAGTTTGATTTCTGTGATTTTCAATCTCTTTTAAAAACTTACCACTTGAAGAAACTTCAAATTCCCTTCGGTAAATCAGTCGGCCCGGCTAGCTCAATCAGGAGAGCATCGGATTGTCAGTCTTGATGATGCCGGATCAGTCCCCATCAGGGCCAGCAAACTTTCTCTGAGATTATTGATCTCAGACAATGCTAGGTCATTTGTCCCTCACCTCTGAAGCAAGTGAGGAAGCAGTCAGTCAGTTGCGGAGCAATTGGTTAGTAAATTGGTTGGATACCCAGGAACACTGGATAGGTGGACTGACCGCCGGGATATGACATTACTAGTCACATTAGCTGTTAAAACTGGCGTTTAACCCCAATAAAACCAAACCTTTTGTAAATCAACTTGTTGTATTAGATCTAGGGACTGCCTCATACTGGAATTTTAGGGTGAAGTAACTTTTCCCTCCAGGAGAAATAAGGAGAAGTTTGGAAATTTAGGGGAAGTAATGCTAACATGTGGCAGCACATTGTATTAAAACATTAATCAAGCTATATAATTTAAGTTTTTAATTATATTTCATGAAATAAAAATCTGAATAATGAGTACACATGTATATCAACACATCTATGACATATAAAATGACATCATTACATACTAGCAGTCACCTCAATATATTTCTTGTATCAAAATATCTATGACCACAGGTAATAAATCCAAATAATGTTTTTCTGAGCCATGGTCTCAATCACAGTATAGGTTAAAACCATAATGATAATCCAGATCTAATCACATTTATATCAAAATGATGCAGTCTTCCTGGAACTAAAAAAAATATTTCTGGACACTAAGGAGGTTCTGTGAAGTTTTGTATTTTAATGGACCTCACATAAGATTACTTGATCAATAGATAAATCTGTGACTTATCAGCTGGAATTCTTGAGAACAGCACTGATTATATGAAGTACAGGTTTACTCTTTACACCTGCCAGCCAAGCGCTTGACACCTTTTGTTGTGATTATAAAAATACTGGCATACATTCACAGATTAACAAGTAGAAAGTAAATTTTGCAATAAATCACCTGTCCATTCAAATGTAGTTTTTGGCACACCTGAGCACTGCTCAGGGTGAGCTTTTGGGATCGTTGATTGTCCGGCGTGCGTCGCAATTTGACTTGAACGACATTTTCTCCTAAACCGCTAAGCCAACATGTCTGGGATGTTCCTTGCATGAAGCTCTAACAAAGTTGTTCAAAGAATTCAATTCTATCAAGAACTCTGGTTGCTATGGCATCTGAAAGGAAAAACTTTGAAAATCTTCTTGTCTGAAACCACAAGGCCCTGAGCCTTAAGATTTGGTGTGTAGTATTGTCTAGTGGACCTCTACCAAGTTTGTTCAAATTATGCCCCTGGGGTCAAATTTGGCCCCATCCAGGGGGTCAATTGATTTTACATAGGCTTATATAGTGAAACTTTAAAAATCTTCTTGTCTGAAACCACAAGACCCTGAGCCTTAAGATTTGGTATGTAGCATTGTCTAGTGGACTTCAACCAAGTTTATTCAAACTATACCTCAGGGGTCAAATTTGGCCCCACCCAAGGGTCATTGGTTTTACATAGGTTTATATAATGAAACTTAAAAAAATCTTCTTGTCTGAAACCACAAGGCCCTGAGCCTTAAGATTTGGTGTGTATTATTGTCTAGTAGACCTCTACCAAGTTTGTTCAGATTGTACTCCTGGGGTCAAATTTGGCCCCATCCAGGGGGTCAATTGATTTTACATAGGCTTATATAGGGAAAACTTTGAAAATTTTCTCTGAAACGACAAGGGCCTGAGCCTTAAGATTTGGTATGTAGCATTGTGTAGTGGACCTCTACCAAGTGTGTTCAAATTATGCCCCTGGGGTCAAATTTGGCCCCACCCCAGGTTCATTGGTTTTACATAGGCTTATATACGGAAAACTTTGAAAATCTTCTTGCCTGAAACCACAAGGCCCTGAGCCGTAAGATTTGGTATGTAGCATTTTCTACCAGATTTGTTCAAATTTGGCCCTGTTCCGGTGGTCAGTTGATGTTACCAAGGCTTTTATAGGCAAAACTTTAAAAAACTTCTTGTCTGAAACCACAGAGCCTAGAACTTAGATATTTTTAATGGAGCATCAGTTAGAGGTCATCTACCAAGTTTGTTCAAATTATACCCCTTGAGTGAAATTTGGCCCTGCCCTGGGGGTCACTTGTATTCATATAGATTTATATAGGGAGATTCTTAAAAAAGCTATTGATGTTAGCTCAATAGCAGACCCAAAGGCAAAGTATTCAGGTGAGCAGTCTAGGGCCATCATGGCCCTCTTGTTTATAATATAAATCATCAAATATGTTTCATCATGATTATCCTTACTATAACTTAAAAAAATATTTCATGTCACATGTCATTGAAATACCATTGATAGTACATTTCTTACTTTTCTGCCATTCTGAACAAAAAATACTTCTAGGAGCATTATTTGGTTTAACCTGTTTCTTGTTTTACATTGTGAACATTTTGATGAAAAGTAGGGACATTATGAATATGGGTCTGTTTTGACCTGCTTCTTCTATGTACATTTACATTCTACCTCATATGATGCATCAGTACTCCAACTTATTTGATGTAGTCTTGGGAAACATTGAGCTAATTTTTTGTTGGCAACTCGCTTCAAACATCTGGTAGACCAAAATAACAGGGAACTGCATTCAATAAAAGCAAATAAATAGTGTCAGCTTTCTTCCATAGTTTTTGTCCTAGGGATTTGCAGTGGTAACAGATTTTTCCTGAATCAAAACTGTCTACAATCTGTGTGCCTTGAAATATTTCTACCAGGGTTACCAGTATTAAGAGTCACTGGTTTTTATATGCCCGAAGGGGCATATTATGTTACGGTCCTGGTTGTCTGTCCATCCATTAGTAATTTCATTTCCAGAGGATAACTTGAGTAGTCTTTGGCCTACAGTCTTTTACCTTCATATGATTATTGCCCACATTAAGTGGATGACCCTATTGATTTTGGAGTCAGTAGCTCAAAGGTCAAGGTCACATAGACCTTAATATTGAAAACCATTGCCACCATGTAACTTGACAATCATTTGTTATAGAGACTTCAAACTTTGTATCTTGATTGCACACATTGAGTGGATTACCCCTATACATTTTGGGGTCAGCATGTCAAAGATCAAGGTCATAGTGACCTAAATGTTTAGAATCATTTACACTCTGTAACCCGACAACCATTTGTCATAGAGACTTCAAAATTCATATAATGGTTGCACACATTGAGTGAATGACCCCTTTTGATTTTGGGGTCAGTAGGTCAAGGTCACAGTGAACTAAACATTTAGAATCATTTACTCTCTCTAACTCAACAACTATTTCTCATAGAGACTTCAAAATTCATATAATGGTTGCACACATTTTGGGAATGACCCCTATTGCTTTTGGGATCAGTGGGTCAGATGTCAAGGTCAAAATGACCTAAACACTGAAAAGCATTTCTGCTGTATAACTTGGCAACTACTTCCCATACAGACTTCAAACTTCTTTGGATGATACCCCTATACTGTTTGGGGTAAGTACATACAAGGTCAAGGTGACAATCAACTAAAAAATCAATATTTCTGCACTATAACTTGATAACCGCGCATTACAGCATGAACATCATAACTTCTGAATGACTGACATTTATACAAAATACAAAACCTAAAATTCAGATATGATTAAGATCTATAAAATTTTAAAATTAAAATTATAAAATGTTGAAAATAAAAAACAAAAAAAAAATCAAAATTTAAAGCAAATCATTTAATTCCAAAGCCTAAGGTTTCCTCCCTTATATCACAAATACATCATACTTAGAAAAAAACACACTTCGGGCATATAATGCTCCGCCCAGCAGTGCTCTTGTTCTCAAAAATGATTGGTTCCGTCATAAGTGGTGTCCCCAGTTTGAGGTAACTAAGTTGAAATAACTTGTATAGCTGTGAAGCTAAATTGAATTAGCATGATTGTAATCCAGAGATATTTGTTGCCTTATGAGCTCAGCTATGTCATATAGTAGAAGTCATCCAGCTTGCTGTAAACTAAGTATTGAAAAACTAAAACAATGTGGAATTCCCTCAATGTTTATGGTCCTAGAGATTATCACTTCTGTTATGGTAATTTATATTTACAGATTGATTTTTCATATATGCATTTAAATATAAAGTAACATCAGTTTACTTGGCATAAATGTCAGAAAGTGTTTGCCATGCCATAACTGATGAATCCTCCAGTTATTTCATGGCTCGTTAACCTGGGATACCTGGGTGGTATATCTGACATGTACACAGTCTAAGAACAAAAAACAAAAAAAACTTCCACTCACTATGGTATAATGAATTTTTAGCTCACCTGAGCACAAAGTGCTCAGGGTGAGCTTTACTGATCGGTCTTTGTCCGTCCGTCCATCGTCAACTTTTCATTCAAACGACATCTCCTCTGAAACCAATGGGGCAAATTTAATGAAACTTGCCTGGGATGTTTCTTGCATGAAGCTCTACCAAGATTGTTCAAATGGTTCTGGTCCATTGTATTTCTGGTTCACTGGAGCTAAAAATAGATTTTATAAGTTGGATCTTTAAAAATCTTCTTCTCCGAAACCACATGGCCTGGAGCTTTGATATTTGGTATGAAGCATAATCTAGTGGACCTCTACCAAGTTTGTTCAAATTATGTCCCTGGGGTCAAAACTGACCCCGCCCAAGGGGTCCCTTGTTTTACATAGAGTTATATAGGAAAATCTTAAAAAATCTTCTTGTCAGAAACTGTAATTTATAGAGCTTAGATATTTGGTTTGTAGCATTGTCTAGTGAACCTCTACCAAGTTTGTTCAAATCATGGCCTCTGGGTCAAAAATGGCCCCGCCCCAGGGTTCACTTGTTTTACATAGAGTTATATAGGAAAAACTTTAAAAATCTTTTTGTCAGAAACTGTAAGGCATAGAGCTTAGATATTTGGTGTGTAGCAAAGTCTAGTGGACCTCTACCAAGTTTGTTCAAATCATGGCCTCTGGGTCAAAATTGGCCCTGCCCCAGGGGTCACTTGTTTTACATAGAGTTATATAGGAAAATCTTAAAAACTCTTCTTGTCAGAAACCTTAAGTTATAGAGCTTAGATATTTGGTGTGTAGCATTGTCTAGTGGACCTCTACCAAGTTTGTTCAAATCATGGCCTCTGGGTCAAAAATGGCCCCGCCCCAGGGGTCACTTTTTTTACAAAGAGTTATATAGGAAAAACTTTAGAAATCTTCTTGTCAGAAACTGTAAGGCATAGAGCTTAGATATTTGGTGTGTAGCAAAGTCTAGTGGACCTCTACCAAGTTTGTTCAAATCATGGCCTCTGGGTCAAAAATGGCCCCCGCCCCAGGGTTCACTTGTTTTACATAGAGTTATATAGGAAAAACTTTAAAAATCTTCTTGTCAAAAACTGTAAGGCATAGAGCTTAGATATTTGGTGTGTAGCAAAGTCTAGTGGACCTCTACCAAGTTTGTTCAAATCATGGCCTCTGGGTCAAAATTGGCCCCGCCCCAGGGGTCACTTGTTTTACATAGAGTTATATAGGAAAATCTTAAAAACTCTTCTTGTCAGAAACCTTAAGTTATAGAGCTTAGATATTTAATGTGTAACATTGTCTAGTGGACCTCTACCAAGTTTGTTCAAATCATGGCCTCTGGGTCAAAAATGGACCCGCCCCAGGGGTCACTTGTTTTACATAGAGTTATATAGGAAAAACTTTAGAAATCTTCTTGTCAGAAACTGTAAGGCATAGAGCTTAGATATTTGGTGTGTAGCATTGTCTAGTGGACCATTTACCAAGTTTGTTCAAATCATGGCCTCTGGGTCAAAATTGGCCCCACCCCAGGGGTCACTTGTTTACATAAAGTTATATAGGAAAAGGTTTTAAAAATCTTCACAGAAGAAACCATAAGGCTTAGAGTTAAGATATTTTGTATGAAGCATTGTCAAGAGGACTTCTGTCAAGTTTGTTTAAATCATGGACCCTAGGTCAAAAATGGCCCCGCTCCAGGGGTCACATGTTTTACAGAGAGTTATGTTGGAAAAACTTTAAAAATCTTCTTGTCATAAACATCAAGGCCTAGAGTTAAGATATTTGGTGTGCAGCATTATCTAATGGACCTCTATCAAGTGTGTTCAAATCATAACCCCTTCATCAAAATAGGCCCCACCCTAGGGGTCACATGTTTTTCATAGAATTATATAGGAAAAACTTGAAAAATCTTCTTGTCAGAAACCACAAGGTCTAGAGTTAAGATATTTGGTATGCAGCATTGTCTAATGGACCTCTACCAAGTTTATTAGAAAAATTTCCCTGGGGTCACTATTGGCCCTGCCAGAGGGGTCACAAGTTTTAAATAACAATATAGAAGAAAATCATTAAAAATCTTCTTGTCTGAAACCACATGGCCTAGAATTTAAAATTTTGCATGAAGCAAGCTTTATCAAGCTTTTTCAAATTATTAGATTAGGTTAAAGGTCACAGAGGCTAAAAGTAGATTTATCTACTGTACCTCATAGAGCCTTCATTTATAGACCAATATCTTTGATATTCAGTATAGAGGTTCCTTGCATGGACCCCTACCCATGGGTAGGGTTTGAGGTCACTGGGTCAAGGTCACCATAGCTTATAATAGATATTTCTACTTTCTGTCATAGAGCCTTTATTTATTGACTGATATTTTACATATTTGGTGTGTAGGCACTTGCATATTTTCAATTAAAAAATGAAATACTGCTTAACAGCAAACCTACAGCCAAAGTACTCAGGTGAGCGATCCAGGGCCATCATGGCCCTCTTGTTGTTTTGCAGAGTTTGGTGTTCACCTGGCAGAACTAACAGTTGATCCTAATGGTCCCCTGGCAATCAGGCAGTTAGCATCAGTGTTGTTAAAGCAGTATGTAGAAGTACACTGGTGTCAGCATTCAGAGAAGTTTCGAGCTCCTGAAACACCCACTGCTGTAAGTTCTCTCCAGTGATAGTCCGAAATTCAAGTAATGATGTCTGGTGTCCTGAATTAGTTGAACCAACTCATAGAAATACGTGTAACCACATTTTATTGATGGTCATCAGCTGTTCAAAATCAAATCTAGCTTAAATATATTGTTGTACTAAGTGTTCAAGCAAGAAAAAACCAGCCTGTTAAAAATGGGAATAACAGTTGTTTTCCTTTTCAGTCTAAAGAACAAATAAGGAAGATTTTACCTGTGGGTTTAAAGGAAAGCATCAGTAAGGTCCGGTCAAGTGTTGCCTATGCCGTTTCTGCCATTGCACACTGGGACTGGCCAGAGGCATGGCCAGACTTGTTCCAGATTCTCATGCAAGCTCTCACAAGTGGTGATACAAATGCAGTCCATGGTGCTATGCGGGTATTAGCAGGTACTATAACCCAAGAAAAACCAGTCCCAGAAACCTAAAAATTTACAAGTGTTTGGGTTTATTGAGCATGTTTGAATAGGGCCTCACTTGCTCAGCAGTCATATTACAGGGCACTGTACTACATAATGCTAAACCAAGAACTTTAAATTTTTGCAGGATGTTGAGGCATGGTCAGAATTAAAGTTCACAGGGGCTTATGTCAAAGTCATTGTCATGGTTGGGAGTATGCATGTTTTTTAAAGATCTCTTGTTACTTGTGTTTTGTAAATATACTCCAGTACATGTATTTATTGGTTAGAATGGTAAGTTCATACAATCGTACCTCACTGTTTATCAAGTTATACAGGAAGTCTAGATGGAGTCCTTATTTAGGTAACCGTCTGATATATATGTATTAGAATCATAGAATGCCAACATTGGAATCATCTGCTGAAAGTCTTTTGAGCCAACAAAATTATAACTGGAAATACCAGAGTTCTTCTTCTGTTACAAACTTCAGACTTTACATGGTTAGAACTGAAATGATACAGTGGTGTTGTATTTTCAGAATTCACACAAGATGTGACAGATACCCAGATGGTTCATGTAGCCCCTGTAATACTGCCAGAAATGTACAAGATATTCTTACAACATGAGGTACCTATACTTTGTGAAGACCTTAATTTCATAAACTTCATTCATCATATGAAGAAGAATTCTGTAAATAATACTTCCTAGATTGATGAATCTCTTACTCAGCTATAAAACAGTAGCTGTATGCTGTTATTGTCAAGTAGAGACTTGCAAGAGCTGACCTTAAAAAAGTCCTTTTGAAATTCCCTGTAAGACCCACAAAAATCCCAGTGTCTTATTTTAGCTCACCTGAGCTGATAGGTATTCACACATATATACATATAATAGATACACACTCATTTGGGCCCTTTAGGGCTATCATGGCCCTCTTTTTGCAAATGCATTTATCATGTTTGAAAGTAAACAAAATTAATTTCAGAAATAATGATAATATTCTTTTTTTCTCAGTCCAGTGAGCTTGTGAGAAGTCCAGTGAGCTTGTGAGTAGTCTAGTGAGCTTGTGAGAAGTCCAGTGAAATCAGGAATATCACAGGACTTCCTGTCTAGTTAAATTTTGATGAGATTTTGGAAAACTGTTGTCATGTAAAATTTGTATCTTTTAAAAAAAATCTTAACTACCAACATACCAGTTCTTGGTCAGGAAACTTAAAAAACTAAAGATCAGCCAATTAATCAGTTATTTTCTTTTCAGGTTTTCAGTATTAGAACAAGGTCAAGGGCAGTGAATATCTTTAACATCTGTGCTAGTATGATTACAACCATGTCAGAACTTCAAAAGGTAAGATAAATATGATATAATTGACAAGGATATAAACAAAAATCCCATCAGTTATATAAGCTCTTTAAAGTAAAAAGTAATTGATAATTTAAAGATGAACATGTGCTTAAAATTTTTCCTCAAGGCATATAGCAACCAAAAAAAGTGCATTTAAATGGTTATCCATCCTAAAATTGAACAACAGTCAATTAAAAGACAAGTATTAGTACATTCAGTTTGATGGTTGCATTGACATCGGGAAATAATTCATTCAGTACATGTACAGTTCACATTAACATGAATAAGAAGAAAATGCAATACTCAAAATTTTAGGGAATGCCTCTTTAAATCATTAAAGAATTATTTTCCAGCATAAAAAAATGTACCTCCAAAATAGGGAAATTGACTATCAAATTATAAGGTTACAGCCCATAGCAAACATACTCTGAAACATCGTCATCCCTTGTGCTAACAGTCAACATGTGTAATGAACAATTACAAAGTTTAACATTGTGTATATACATATTAAGGTTCTCAATGCTTTCAGGGCCTGGCAAAGCAGTTACTGTTTCCAGTTATACCACAATTTACAGAGGCATTTGTTCAAGCTCTTCTTGTGCCAGATGGACCTTCTTCAGATAGTGGAATCAAAATGGAAATCCTTAAGGTAAATTATAGCAAAGTGGATACTGCACATATAAGGTCTCAGGTATTGACAAACTTTCTCAGAATACTGTAAAAAACATGATTCTTTGAACTACCACCAGAGCTGATTATCTTTTTAGCTCACCTGAGCACAAAGTGCTCAAGGGTGAGCTTTGAGGATAGGTGGCTGTCCTTCTTCTGTTTTCCATTGTCAACATTTTCATTCGAGCGACATCTCCTAAACTACTGGGCTAATTTTAACAAAACTTCTCAGGAATGTTCCTCATTTGGTCCTTTTTCACACTCCTTAAGATTAAATTGTTCCATTCAGAACCTGGTTGCCATGGGAACAGTAAGGAAAACTTGGAAAATCTTCTCATAGGAAACCCCCTGTCTGTTTTTGTTTTAAAAAAAATCCACAAAAATGTTTCTCAGGTGTCCCTTTTGCAAGTTCGTTTAAACCATTTGGGTCTTTTTAAAACATGACCTTCAAAGGGCAGGGCCTGTTTTCACTTCATGACAATAATATTATAGAAAACTTGATAATTTTCTCCTCAGAAACCACAAGCCTGATTTCAAAATAATTTCATTAAAATGTTCCATATGTGCCCTTTTATCAAATTATTTCAAGCTATTTGGGTCCCTTTAAAACAGCCTATAAAAGGCAGTGCCTGTTTTGACTGTATGACTATATTGAAACTGAAAATCTTCGCAGAAACCACAAGCTTGATTTCAAAATAATTCCACAGAAATGTTTATCAGATTGCCCACCATCAAATTCCTTCAAGCCATTTGAGTCCCTTAAAAATTATGGCCTACAGAGAGGTCGGGGGGAGGTGGGGTGCTGATATCATTATATAAAAAACTATTAATGGAAGACGAAGTAACAGCAAGGAGAAATAAAACAATATCTACTGTATTATGTTTTAGGTGAGCAATAAAGGGTCATCATAGTCCTATTGTTGTAGTATTTTTAATTTAATAATTGTATTTTTAACTCACCTGAGCACTACATGATCAATGTGAGCTTTTGGGCCATCATGGTTTTCTTGTCTGTTAGTATGCATCAATTGTTCCTAGCAAAGTGTCATGTTTTGACAGTATGTTGTGTTTTGACAGTCTTGGTCAAAATAGGCAGAGTCACTATAAAAAATTTCAGTTTAGTTTTGATACATTACAGAATGTTTATTATTGTTTCCCAGGAGTAAAGGTAATAACTTCAGTGAGTGGCATAACCATCTTGCTGGATTTTACCATATATCCACTGGAAGCTTCACAGAATAAGAGATTCACAATTTACACCCATGTAAACTTTGATAGCATAAGAAAATGTTAAAAAAATAAAATCATTAGAGGAATTCAGGCTCCAGTGAAATGTTGCATGTTTGACATTTCAGGCAATTACAACATTGGTGAAAAGTTTTCCAAAGTTGATGTCTCAGTGGATTGGACAGATTTTGCAGCCTGTATGGAGTATATTCACACAGAGCTCAGACTTGTATCCTTCAAATGCCCCACCCCAATCCTCATGATACCCTGCAATTATAGTGCAAAGAAAAGTGTCAGATACTCAAACAGAATAATTGAAATTGAAATTACATATTTTTTGACATTCTCAGATCTTGTGAGCTGGTTAAAAGATGTCAGTTACCCAGTTCTGTGCTCAGACCTGGCATACCATGCTTCAGATATATCTGTCGTAGCTATTTCTTCAGAGTCAAAGAATGATTACTGTATTTTGTACCTGAACAGTGAAATAAGTTCTTGCTTAGGTATAGAGTCACTATTAGTGACAAATGCATTTACAGGAGAAGTTGATCTAGATTAAAGTTTGTAATAACTACACTCGGACCCCGTTACTACGCGCCCCGTTATAACGCTAACCTCAGTATAGCGCTCAAGGGTCATAGCTCCCAAAAAAAAAAAAAAAAAAAAAAAAATTAAAAAAAAAAAAAAAAAAAAAAAAAAAAACGCACCTATTTTTCACCGACCATAATTATTTTACATGCATATCTTACGTGCTGTATCCATAACAACGCTTGTTTAATGTGTCAGCGAAGTACAATTAACTACGTAATAAGGACGCTCTAGGGCGGGAAAAGTGTGAAAAACATGCAAAGTCTGGCGTTAATCTGCTTCTTTGTTCGTTGTGATCGATGATCAGTCAGGTATCAATCTGTTTGAAAACCTTGCGTTTTCTATCGCACGGCACAAAAGTCGTTGTATCTCTCGAAGATATTACAGGACTGCAAAGAACTTCAAAGCAGGGCACCGTATCTTACGTGATGTATCCATAACAACGCTTGTTTAATGTGTCAGCGAAGTACAATTAACTACGTAATTTGGATGCTCTAGGGCGCAAAAAGTGTGAAAAGCATGCAAAGTCTGGCGTTAATCCGCTTCTTTGTTCGTTGTGATCGATGATCAGTCAGTTATCAAACTGTTATGAAAACCTCAAATCCGAAGCTCTGACGCGCAAACATCGATGAACTGAGTAACAAACACAAGCTGAAAATTTGTTTTCTATCGAACGGCACAAAGTTCGTTGTATCTCACGAAGATATTACAGGACTGCAAAGAACTTCAAAGCGCGGCACCATATCTAAAGTTCAGTCAGTAACAAATCTATACATGATGCCAGGATGGATGCGAGACACAAGTCAGTGCAGCGAAAGATGACGGAATTCTTCGGCATAGAAAACAGGAACGACGGGTAGATACATCAAAATAGGTACATTGAGTTACGTGCAGCGTTACACATTGTAACTTACCGATTTTCACGGTTTTACTTTCGTAACGCTTACGCTGCGGTTTTCCCGGGAATTGCTTATTTTTACATTTTTCTTTTTCGATTTTTATCTGGTTTTTTTTTAAACAAAGCAGGTAATTTTTTACCAAATAATATTTTCTGTATACAAAATGTATCTTGAGTGGTTTACAAACAAAGGTGGTTCTTTTGAATGTTTTAACTTTAACATAATGATACAGTTACATGTTGGTGGGTGGGGTAATACTAGCAAATTCAACAGGTCAACTATACGATCTCGGTAGGCGCGTTATATATCGGAACCCCGTTTATATCGCGGTCTGAAACCTTGGACCCCAACTAGAGCGCTATAACGGGCTCCCAGTGTATAACTGTACACTTGACTTCGTAAGGAGTAAGAAACTAATCCACCTTAGTCATTCCCTTCGTGATGCAGTGAGCTGCCCTTACTGAGAAGTTTCTTTGCTGTAAAGAAGAGGGATTGTTATAGACAGCCATTAATGCAATTGAAATGAGAGGACATATATTTTCACAGTGGATTATAGAGCCTTAACTTTTGACCAGCTATGTACGTACTGTGGTGAACAATACAGAAGATGCTGATGATCCTGTAGATTCAGATGGTACGTATGTATTCTTGTCATTCTGTTATAGCCAGTTAGAGAGATAAGTTTACAAGAGTCATTGCTTGCCAATAGTTTCAGATTGAAATGTTTTATGCAAGGTAATATATTGAGACATTTTGTAACAAGTTTCCAAAACTGCTAAAGGAAAAATGATCATCAAGATACTTCAAAGAATCAAAACTTACATCTGAATGTCTAAGATAATTGTGTCTGATCTTTTATTCACTAGTTTTTCTATCCAAAATCATTGGAATTTCCTTACATTTATCAGAATTAATATTCATCCACTTCATGAGAATTTGATTTCTCTCTTCATGTAGGCTCAGTTGAAGGTACACAATTATTACTTGTGAAGTTAACATTTTAAAACAAGTGTTTTTTTGATTTATCAGCTTTCAATTAGAAGGTTTTACAAGTTTTTGTTTTCACTTTCATCAAGTTTCAGTGACAGTTGTTGCAAGTTTTCTGCCCCCATTCAGAAGTTTAAATACAATTGTAGGACATTTAACTGACTCAGATAAATCAAGCTATTGAATTAGACGTTATATTTGTTTGAAGATGTTTGTTAGTGTCAAAGCCAGGGTTGTTAGTTGAAAAGTCTAGTGTCAATAAATTACCTGAAAAATTGTTAAACAAAGTACAAGTGTTGGCAGTTGGAATGGAATAAAGGATATACCTTCTGTCAAAAATTCAGTAATTAGTGAATCATTCAGCATTTTTGATTTATACAAACTTCTTCTTAGACCCTTATCCCAGTGACATTACCTCCTAGAGCCACATTTTCGTTTAAACATTACTTCCTTGAGCTTCTTTTCCAGTAACACAGTTATTTCTTTTACACAGTTTCTTTTTACTTGTAATTTATATTTGATATCTAGGTATGTTTTGTTTCTCTAGTACATTTTATATTAGTGAAGTATTTTTGTTATTACAGGAGGTGTTCTTGGGTTTGAGAACCTTGTCTATGGTGTTTTTGAGTTCATACATGCTCTTCTAGACAGCTCGAGGTATCGAGAACTTGTTAAGAAGTCAATCAATGATATACTGTACTATGTGATAACATACATGCAGATTACTGAAGATCAGGTACTCTAACTCTTGTTGCTATCCAACTTAAACTGATATAACTACATTAAATATCGTATGAGACTTTACAGCCAAAAAAGAAATTATCTGCTTCTGCGTTTGACACCGTAAAAAGCAAGCTATCAAGGTAATGCCTGTCCTAATTATACAGTAGAAATGCAATGATATGAATTGTTATAGAATGGATTTAAGGTGTACTATTAAACCCTTCCGTAGTTCCTTCAGTACAAAACATGCCTTTTAACAAAAAATATATGATATGTTACTTATTATTGGGCTGGTTTATGTTTCATACTTAGTAGAACAAATTGAATATCGTAACTTAATTTTTAAAGATAATATTTTTTAATCATATTAGAGAACAAATGTGTTTTTAGCTACATTTCTACCACATTTCAGGGTCGGTTATGGATGACAAACCCTGACCAGTTTGTAGAGGATGAAGATGATGATACTTTCTCATACTCTGTTAGAATCTCGGCACAGGACTTGCTCATGGTAAGTTTTCTTGTTGTGTTAGAATCATGGCACAGGACTTGCTCATGGTAAGTTATCTTGTTGTGAACCAAACTTAGATAGGAGTGGAATGCTTAACTAGAAAGTTTAGAATAAATAAGGAATATGTTGCAGCAAAGTCAGGTTTGTCATTATAAAACGTCAAATTCTTTTTTTCATATGAACAGTTGATAGGTCAGGAGTTTGAAGATGAGAGTGCTCTAGGGTTGTGTCAAGCTATAACCAAACATCTACAGGAGGCAGAGGCCCAAAAAAACATCAATGACAGTTGGTAAGTAACTGTATTTAAATGATCCATCAATACTGGCAAATATGAACCTTGTTTTAACGTAAGGAACCTTATGGGTGAGTGTGAAATAAAATCAAAATAATGTCGAAAAATACCTGGGACTAACATCAAATGATGTGTCTAAAACCATTTTGCAATCATCTGTGCATACTTTAATGCCATATTAATATATCATCAGAATATATCATGCAAAGTTTATCTTTTCAGTAACAGGAAAGACTGTCTGATTTGTCTGTTTATGTTATGACAAAATCACCCATAAGACCCCTTTTACTTTTAGGAATTTTTTAACCAGGTTTTCAACGAAAACTGGTTATTGAAATGCTGAAATCGGCGGGCGGGCGGGCGTCAACTTTGGTTTCCACTCAATAACTTGAGTTAACTTTGGCCTATTGACGCCAAACTTGATGTATGGGTAGCTTATATCAAGAGGCAGCTTGGGATTGCTACCCAGGTATCTGTGATCAAGGTCAAGGTCACTTGCTAAAAATAGAAATTCAGTTTCCGCTCAATAACTTGAGTTTGCTTTGACTTATTGACCCCAAACTTGGTATATGGGTAGCTTATATCAAGAGGCAGCTTGGGATTGCTACCCAGATATCTGTGATCAAGGTCAAGGTCACTGTTGCTAAAAATAGAAATTCAGTTTCCGCTCAATAACTTGAGTTTGCTTTGACCTATTGACCCCAAACTTGGTATATGGGTAGCTTATATCAAGAGGCAGCTTGGGATTGCTACCCAGATGTCTGTGATCAAGGTCAAGGTCACTGTTGCTAAAAATAGAAATTCAGTTTCTGCTCAATAACTTTAGTTTGCTTTGACCTATCGACCCCAAACTTGGTGTATGGGTAGCATATATCAAGGGGCAGCTTGGCATTGCTACCCAGGTGTCTGTGATCAAGGTCAAGGTCACTGTTGCTAAAAATAGAAATTCAGTTTCTGCTCAATAACTTTAGTTTGCTTTGGTCTATTGATGCTAAACTTGGTATATGGGTAGCTTATATTAAGAGGCAGCTTGGGATTGCTACCCAGGTGTCTGTGATCAAGGTCACTTGCTTACAATAGAATTTTCAGCTTCTACTCAATAACTTCAGCACACTTTGACCTATTAATACTCAACTTGGCATCTGTGTAGCTTACATGAAAATACAGCCTGGCATTGCTACTCAGGTGTCTGATTTATTTTTATTTTGAACTATTGAAACCAACTTTCTGTGTTGGTACCAAAATAACAGCACCATTTTTACTTCACTGCCATATTTCTTCCTAATTCCTGTCACATCAATACTTGGTCGTTGAAAACCTGGTTTTCGTCGCATTGCGGCGCTTCTTGTTTATAGTTATTGTTTAGGTAAGTCAATAAAGAAATCATTTGTGAACATGAGAATTTGACTGAAAAATACACATGTTATCTTATTATGCCCCCACTTCAAAGAAGAGGGGGTATATTGCTTTGCATTTGTCTGTCTGTCGGTCGGTCCGTAGACCAAATGGTTTCCGACTAATAACTAAAGAATGCTTAGCCCTAGGAACTTCAAACTTGGTAGGATGATTGTCCATCACCAGTATATGACCCCTTTTGATTTTGGGGTTAAGGGGTCAAAGGTCAAGGTCACATTGACATTGTAGGTAGAAACGGTTTCCGACCAATAACTAAAGAACCCTTAGGCCTAGGAACTTCAAACTTGGTAGGATGATTGTCCATCACCAGTAGATGACCCCTATTGATTTTGGGGTCAAGGGGTCAAAGGTCAAGGTCACATTAACCTTGTAGGTAGAAACGGTTTCCAACCAATTACTAGAGAACGCTTTGACCTAGGTTCACCAAACTTGGTATGCTGGTTGGTCATCACCAGTAGATGACCCCTATTGATTTTTAGGTCATTAGGTCAAAGGTCAAGCTCACAGGGACCTTCATCCTAAAAACGGTTTTCGATCAATAACTAGAGAACGCTTTGACCTAGGTTCACCAAACTTGGTATGCTGGTTGGTCATCACCAGTAGATGACCCCTATTGACTTTGAGGTCATTAGGTCAAAGGTCAAGATCACAGGGACCTTCATCCTTAAAATGGTTTCCGATCAATAACTAGAGAACGCTTTGACATAGGTTTGCCAAACTTGGTATGCTGGTTGGTCATCACCAGTAGATGACCCCTATTGATTTTGAGGTCATTAGGTCAAAGGTCAAGCTCACAGGGACCTTCATCCTAAAAACGGTTTCCGATCAATAACTAGAGAACGTTTTGACCTAGGTTCACCAAACTTGGTATACTGGTTGGTCATCACCAGTAGATGACATCTATTGACTTTGAGGTCAAAGGTCAAGATCACAGGGACTTTCATCTTAAAAACGGTTTCTGATCAATAACTAGAGAACGCTTTGACCTAGGTTCAGCAAACTTGGTATGCTGGTTGGTCATGACCAGTAAATGACCCCCTATTGATTTTGAGGTCATAAGGTCAAAGGTCAAGCTCACAGGGAACATCATCCTAAAAACGGTTTCCAATCAATAACTAGAGAATGCTTTGACCTAGGTTCTCACCAAACTTGGTATGCTGGTTGGTCATGACCAGTTAATGACCCCTATTGATTTTGAGGTCATTAGGTTAAAGGTCAAGGCCACAGAGACCTTGATCCTAAAAACGGTTTCTGATCAATAACTAGAGAACGCTTTGGCCCAACCACAAGCAATTTATGTTTTACAAACATTTCTTGTTACTTGAAGTATCAGTGAATGACATTTCAGAAAAAAAAAATGCAACTATGACTTGTTCCTGTCATTGTTCCTTAATGAATTTAAGTATCAGAAATAAAGGGTCCTCAGTATTCTATTCAGTAGATAAAAATAGCAACATGTAATTGATTAAAATGGTGTTTCTTCTAATGCAGACAATATGATTTGTATTTTCAGGTGGAAGATTCATGAGTCTTGTATGTTTGCCCTTGGCACTGTACGCAGTCTGGTTATAGATACTGTAAAGTCGGGGAAAGTGCAATTTGATGTGTCAGCATTCTTAGAAAATGTTGTCCTCACAGATTTAAATTTGTCAGGTTAGTAAAAGTAAACAGTTTTCTTTCTTTTCTTTTTTTTCAGTGAATTTTGAGACTTTTTGCCTGGTTTTATTAAACTGTTTAGTATTTTTGAGAAGTAGCACATTTGTCAGTTATTCTCGAATAATCATCTATACTTTCAGTTTCACCATTCCTGATTGGACGGTGTTTATGGACGGCCAGTAGATACTGTGAGGGCATGAATACAGAACTTTTACAAAGGTACTTTATTTAAATGTAGGAATGTCAGTTGGGATTACTTTCTTAAATCATGAAATAAACCTTCCCCTAAAAAACCATAAGAACTCATGAACAAAGTGATGTATATTGAACTTACTCAACAACAGCACAACCACTTTATTCCAGATTTTAAAACCAGATTTAAATAATTATCAAAATAACTTACTTAACAGATAAGAATTTTATTTGGTCATCTTTATTCCCCCTTTTTTGCATGAGTTCTATACTTGAAGAGTACACAAACCACTTTCTGTGTAAAAGAATGTTCACATACTTCTATCATGTTATTTTGCTTGTGTCTTCCAGATGTTTACAAGCTACAGTTGGTGGTATTCACCCTACACAGCCCCCTGTGATCAGAATATCTGCTATCAGAGCTGTATATGGGTACTGTGATTTCCTGAAAACATCAGAAACAACTCAGCTGTTAGTGCCGTTCTTGCCAAACATTACAGAAGGACTTGTTACCGTAGCAACACAGTTCTCGTCAGATGTTCTATCACTTTGTCTAGAAACATTGTCTATAGTACTGTCAGTAAGTACAGCTTATTGAGAGTTTAAAATAATATGATTTCCTATTTGCTTGGTTAGAGATATAAGACACATGACATGAATCAATAGGATGGACAGGCAGAATTGTTGTTAGGGCAACATACAATATGTTCATAAATCATAGCTAGATTTATCTTTGCTTGGATACTAAGATAAATCAAAAAACAGAAAATCGCCGAAAAAAAAGATTACTGGAAATGAAATTATGTAAAAAGACTGAAAGCTCCTCACAGTTTCAAGTAGAAACCATTGTCCTAACTGAGACTTCTCTTTTTGTAAAGAAAAAAACCAACAACAATAAAACCAGTTCTAGCCAGTCTAAAGCTGAGACATGGTCAATTTTGTGAATTGTATTCTAAAGGGAATGATTTTTGTCTTCAAACTAGCTAATATTCCAACTCAGACAGGGTTAGACTATGTAACTGATACTGAAAAATTTTACAAGAAGAACATCTCAGTCGTGGTTTGATATTTCAGGTTGATAAATCATTCACAGCATCGTGTGAAGCCAAGGTGACACCTCTTACTATTGCTGTGTTCCTCAAGTATTCTAGTGGTAAGATAGTGTGCAATTAGTAAAAATAGATAAAAGTTGGGATTGAGAGAAAGTACAGAAATGTTCCTAACCATTGGTAGAGAGTTGGAACAAATGAGTTTTCCCCCCTGAATTGTGTTCACACTTAAATACTTAGATGTAAAATGTTTTACCATTACTCTGTTATATTTAACTGGATAAAAGTGAAAATAATTTAGTTTGACAAAAATTTGAACATTGCCAGATGATTGCTAGTTATAAAGTGTAGAATAGAATAGAATAGAATAATTAAGTAGAATAAGATATAACTTTAATTTACATTTTGCCTGTTTGAGTTACATGTTAGTACATTTACCTCTAGATCCTGTGGTAACAAGTATAGTCCAGGAGATCTTCAAGGAACTAGCTCTGAATGAGGGTTGTATGGGACCGTTACAGCATAGATTGTTACCCACCCTGGCCAGCATACTGAGAGCTAGTCCAGACAAGGTGGCCCTAGGACTGCCCTCTGTAAGTATCTGCTCTTCTGCTTCCAGTCAAGGACATCATTGTTGGTTCCACACTCAAATAAAATAACAATCTGAGGTTGTGGTAAGGCCTTGCATAAACTACTCAAGACAGTTTACATGTGTAAGTAGGAAAAAGTCACTTGACCGCTCTTTAAAACTGAATAACTTAATATTTATTATTGATGTTGTCACATGATATTCAGATCTGCCTTGTTATTTTTCTGCAGGTTGCTTTAGATGTTCTACAGACAATAGTTCGCAGTAGTAAGGTACCAATATCTGAGGAGTTGATGAGTGTATTCCCAGCAGCCGTACACTGTACACTCCACACTGATGACAACTCTACTATGCAGGTACATATTCTTGCTAAGTTCTATCCATAACACAATGATGAAACGCTTCAGAAAAATAAATCCAAGTCACAAAAAGAATTGAACCCACACCTGTTTGATCATAAACAGTGCCATAGACCTAAGAATCAGTTTCCTGTCACAGTTATCATAGACTGAATGTGTACTGAATCTAATGTGCACTCATCTGTAATGATTTCACTAGTCCTATTTTAAGTTGAAACTTCTGAAGATTGGTTATGTTGTTTGATGCAGATCCTGTTTTGAATGCAAAAGTGACATGTGTACTATTCAGTATGTGTATATTTCAGCTAGAATGCTACTGGGGTGAGGTGGATAAAAGCAAGTACAAGCATGGTATGTAAAAGATGCAGTCTGCTCACAGATTGATTACATGTTACATATTTTCTTATTTTCAGAGTGGTGGTGAGTGTATACGAGCTTATGCATCAGTCGCCTTGGACCAGGTAGCTCAGTGGCATGATGAACAGGGTAAGTATAAAGCCTGTTACCATGGTTACATGTGATTTCTGTCAGTTTAATGTTTGTCTGTTTTCTGTTAATATAGGAGGTTATGTGATTCATTTTCTCCTGTGATAAGATACTAGGATAGGTAATTGTCTTACAATGACTTAGATAAAAAAAAAACTGACTGTTGTATCAAACTTGGACTTAAGGCTTATCAATGGATGTATTCAGAAACTCAGTTAAGCCTACTGGCCGTGAATAGACAAAAATCTTCACAGACTCCTTCAAATATCTCTTTCTTTCACATACCTAAATGCAGTATTGACCTATAAGTTTTATTTTTTACAGGTAACTCTGGCCTAACATACATAATACAGGTGATTTCAAAGTTACTTGACCCTAAAACTTCAGAATATACAGCATCCTTTGTTGGCCGGCTAGTTACGGTGGTTCTTATAAAAGTAGGTAACCAGCTGGGAGAGCAGATGGATCTTATCCTGCGTGCTGTACTCAGCAAGATGCAACAGACTGAAAGCTTAAGTGTCATGCAGGTATTATATAATTTTATATTCAGATTTCGGTTCCATTTTTATAGACAGAATCAGAGTAATGAAGATTCTGCATTTACAGATCTGTTGCAGCTTTTAGTTGGCATGAGAATTTTCATGTCAGCAGTAATCAGCAGATTTCCATAGACATTTCAGAATTCTGAATTTGCTAAATATGACAAACCCAGCTCATTTAGAACAGTTTTGCAGTGGAGTACCTCTTTGTTCAGATGATCCCTCAAAAGCCTTTTCATATTCCTGATTAAGTCGGTCCGCTTCTCATATATCAGGTTATTTTCCTGTGTGTTTGGGGGTTGGGGGGATGCTGTGTAAGGTACATGTAGATTGTGTAATACAGATACAATTTGCATGGATAAACATTTTTATTCTTTTAACCTAACAGATCCTTTTAAACTTTTATTTCTATTACTTACACTTTGGTTTTATAGTTAAAACCAAAGGTAAAAGTTATTGACATTAAAGGAATAAATTAATTATAGCTATATTATGTATTGAACTAAAATATCAAACAATTATATTGCAGTCATTGTTGATGATTTTCGCCCGACTGATGCATGATCAGATGGAAGCAGTGTTGGAGTTTCTCACCAGTGTACCAGACCCGATGGGAAAACCTGCATTAGAGTTTGTTCTAAAAGAATGGTGTGCTCGGCAACATTGTTTCTATGGAGCTTATGAAAGAAAAGTCATGTAAGTTGATACTGTCGGCAAGATTTTCTTGGTAAATCAGAAAGCATTGCTACAAATTATGACGGTTAATTGGCAAAGGTATTGAGGGTTTAGAGATAAGGTATAGGTGGTACGTATATCAAACACTTGTCCTTTACAGTACAAGCCTGAACTGTGAAGACAGTGAAACATGTCTCGACTAATACATTCCTTGGTTTACAATAAAAATACATTTTACCTGAAATATTTTCAAGGGCAATAACAAGTTTACTTCACACTGTAGGGTGGTGGCTTTGAGCAAATTGCTTCAACATACCATAACAAACAATGATGCGAGACTTAAGGATATAATGGTAGATGGGGATGAAGTTATAACATCCACAAGCAATGGTCCTAGAACCAGGTCAAAAGGTAACATTTTCAGTATATCTATGATACAGCGTTATGCTATGGAAACATGTAACTGTAAAACAAATTTTAAATACATTAGAGGAATACAGTCATAAATAAAGCAGTTATTGTCTAATTGTGTTTAAAACCAGTTAACCTTGTGAGAAAAGTATATATATATATGAAAGAATTGTTAATGCTAATATTAAAGTCTGTATATTCCCTTAAATTTTCAAAATACACAGAAGATTTTAGCAGTTTTTGAAAACCATTACAACCAAAGACTCGGACTTCCATCAAAATATTGTGAGGTTCAGGAAAATCATAAATAGTAGAACATAAACTCATTATGCCTTGCTTGTGAATCAGGTGCTCTGCCAGCTGAGCCATTATTATATAATAGCATTGGTCTGAAGATAATACCTGGTACTGTTAACAAGGCTGTAAATATCTACTTCCAGCCCAGGTTCATTGGACAAGTATCCCTGTAGTTGTTAAGGTATATAAGCTGTAAATATCTACTTCCAGCCCAGGTTCATTGGACAAGTATCCCTGTAGTTGTTAAGATAAATAAGCTGTAAATATCTACTTCCAGCCCAGGTTCATTGGACAAGTATCCCTGTAGTTGTTAAGATATATAAGCTGTAAATATCTACTTCCAGCCCAGGTTCATTGGACAAGTATCCCTGTAGTTGTTAAGATATATAAGCTGTAAATATCTACTTCCAGTCCAGGTTCATTGGACAAGTATCCCCGTAGTTGTTAAGATATATAAGCTGTAAATATCTACTTCCAGCCCAGGTTCATTGGACAAGTATCCCTGTAGTTGTTAAGATATATAAGCTGTTGATAAATGAACTGTCAAATCAGATAGAACAGAGCATGTCAACACGGAAAGGAGAGGACCCCGAGGAGGAGGTAAGATAATAAACAAACTCTGTATTGGGCTCTCAAAATAAGATTGGTCATGTTCTGTTATTGGAATTTAGGAAACAGAATCAATCAACACTGATAGATTGTTTGTGTTTTTCTGTATTAAACTTGATATGCTCAAAATTGTATGCTTCTATTTTAGCTCATCTGAGCACAGTGTACTCAAGGTGAGCTATTAGTTTAAACTTTTTTTATTTTACATCCATTGGGAAGCAAGTTCTTGCAATTTGTATTAATGCGTCTGGATGACTGCTTCCTGGGTTCAAACCAGTACTTGCACCAAAACATGTGGAATGTCACTGGAGACTCACCTCTGGTGGGATTTAAACCAGCAGTTTCTGGATCGGGAGTCCAGAGCTCTAACCCCTCGACCACTGCTTCTGCTTAAGAGGTGAGCTCTTGCAATGGCCCTGTGTCCATCGTGTGTCATCAACATTTTGCTTTAATCAACATCTGCTCCTAAATTAATTTGTCAGAGTTAATGAAACTTAGAAGGGATGTTCATTGCATGAAGCTCTATCAAAGATTTTCAGTGAATTTCATTCCATTTAGAACACTGGCTGCTATGGCAACAAGAATGTAAAACTTTTAAAAAATCCTCTTGTCAAAAAATACCAGGCCCATAGTTCTGAAATTTGGGGTGTAGCATTGTCTAATTGACTTCTACCAAATTTGTTCAAATTATGTCCCAAGGGTTTCTTCTGGGTCCCTCAAGGGGTGACATGTTTAACATAGGAAAATAAAGGAAAGTCTTAAAATTCTTCTTGTATGAAGCCACAAGGCCCAGAATCTTAGAATTCTTCTAGTGAACCTGTACCAAGACTGTTCAAACTTTGTTCCTGGAATGGTTTTTAGCTCCAGGTCAGATGTCTTACATGGACACAACTAGGCACATTCAAAAAATCTTCAAGTCAGAAAGCATAAGGCTGAGACTTCAGAAATTTGGTGTGTAGTATTATCTGGGGATACTCTATCAGAAGTGTTCAATTTATGTCCCAGAATTCATAATTGGGTCTACCCCAACGATCACTTTTTTATAGAAATACATAGGAAAGTCTTCAGCATTCTTATCTTGTTCAAACTTTGCCCTATGGGGTCATTTATAGCACCAACCTGGGGTCAGATGTTTTACAAGGACTTATATCCATCAACTCTTTAAGCAATTTGTCACTTTTCTTCTTTTTTCTAAAAAAACAAAAAACAAATCCAGTATATAGCAATTGTTTTTCTAAGCAGTTATACTTGTATTTGAAACAGTTCTTCAAGTTGTGAGATCTCTGACAAAGTTTAAAACAGCTGTTGATCTTAGTGGTCTCTCTTAATGCATCCACTTACATCACTGAGTCAGGCACAAAGTTTGCATCATACAAGACAATGTTTTTATCAGTTCTCAGTGGTGTATGAGTGCACCTGTAAGAAAACTTAGTCATTGGCTTTAGCACTACCAAATGTAGATATATGTAATCTGTTGAGGGCCAAATGCAAACCTAGTAATATAGGAGCCATATTATAGAAAGAAATAATTCATACTAATGCTGTATGTCAGGATGAAGGTTGGGAAGATGAGGATGAGGCAGGGGCGGACGACGTACAGCTGAGTGGTCAGACATTGTCCAGTCTGCTTGACGACATAGGTAACGAGTTCTCTACACTGATGGATGAGACAGAGGAGGATGAAGAAGATCCTGATGCACTCAGTGACCCTGTCTTTCAAATAGACTTACAGGTATTGTGTATTGGCTAGGGCCTAGGTTTCGATTAAGTTGTAGTTTGAAGTATTATTTATTTGGCAACACAGTTAAGTGTTCTTAGAGTGTCAGTTCATTCAGTAAACACTTAATAGAAACCAGTAATAAATAAAGTATTGTTGATTTCATCTGTGTTATATTAATCTCAGATGATTGAAGTATTCTCAAGTAGGTCTCTCTATTTTAGCTTTATTATTCTGCAAATAAAATTTTGCCATCTCGGGTCCTGCAGAATTTGCACAAGGAAAGTTCCTTACCATAACATACAAGACATAATGTTTTACTTTGGTTGGAATGTTGCTAGTTTTCCAAGTTCTGTTATACTTCTGCAAATAGTTATTAAATTTGAAGCCTTCGTCTATTTCAGGCACACCTGACGGAGTTTCTCCAGTCACTATCCCAGCAGCCTTACTACAGTATGTTTACTTCTCACCATACCGACGCTGAGAAACAAGTTTTACATACTATAAACATTGCTGCATAACATAGTGTTTTACTTTTTAGTTTGAAATATATTTAATGTCATGGAAATAGGAAAGAGAGGCATCCATCCTGTAGCATTGATACAGTAATTTTATTTGTTTTACTGATGAGAAGTTTATATGAAATATTCGGTACAGTGAAATTGAAACTAATGCTAGAAAAACAGTTAAAATTGAGGGGGGTGGGGTGTTAAAAATTGTTCATACTAAAGAATTTAGAGCTAACATTTATTTCCATGATTGGTATTAAGAGACTTTTGGTTAATTCCTAGTGTGTTGTGATTGTATTTATAAGTGTTTTTATTCTGTTTGAAAGCTTGAATATTGGAAATTGGCTTGTGTGTTATCAGCATGTATAGGCAACTCCTTGATTTCAGAATGTCATTTTGTTTTGGGTAAGCATTATGTAACTTGTGCAATAAATTGATTACCTTTTCATATACTCTCATTAAACTTTTAAATGAATTTTATGCTTTGAAACTGCTTGTGGAACTCTTAAGATATTTTCAAGTAGACATTAGCTTGTTGAGTCTATCAATAGCTGGGTGATGTTTTTAGAGCTGTGAGGTAGAGCTTATTAAGATTTTGGATAGAGCTCACTAAGATTTGGAATAGAGCTCATTCAGATTTGGGATAGAGCTCACTAATATTTGAGCTCTTAGGTTTGTCAGAGAGAATTAGGTAATTTATTTTAGGTGACAATGATTAAATACACATATATACATGTTTTTATAAACTACATTAAAAAGTGGAACAAAAATGTCTGTTGCTATGGTAACAGATATATATTTCAAGAATTTGTCTGTTCAGTTCATTAATCATCAGAATGGCAAAGGAACTCATTAACCTGATCTTTTTACTTTTATAACAGTAGTATAATATGTCCTTACTTGTATTGAATATTTATGAAAATATATTTTAAACCAGTCATTTTCTCTCTGTCAGTTCCTATTGCCTAGGTTTGTCAAGAGATACTGCAAGAGGGAACAAGAACACCACTAGATGGAGCAATCTAGGCCAGTCATTTTCACATTTAAGTGAAACATATTTTCTGTCCAACTTGAAGGTGCTTTTTCCAAAGTCCCAAGCTGTACCATAACTGGTATGCGAATCATTAAAAATATAAGACAGTATCTGAGTACAGATAAAGTAAGATTTCATATGAAATGCCCATCTTAATTCCATCAAAGTTTATGGTATGCTTCTGTAAGGCTTAAAAAACAAAAAAACGTGGGTTGCGGGTTTCAAACCCATGACCCTCACTTGAGTAATCACAGTGGCTGTTCATAATAGTGTACCTTACAATACAAAGTCTCAACCCTATGACTAACAGTGAAATAATAACTGATACAACTAGAACAGTCACAGAATATGACCAGTACCCTTACAAACCTGCACCAGTATTATATGTTCTTGCTGTGAACAAAAATATGTTAAGTCAAATGGGAGATAACTTTAGAATGCTTTGAGGGATGTGTGTGAAAAGTACGCACATCTTCACTTCTTGGTGATAATATGGTCCTAGATTTATTCCTGTGCATTGGAAATTGAAAGAGTAGTATTTTACACAATGTACATGTATGCAAATCTTCACTGAAAAAAGTCTTAGTTCAATGGGAGATAACTACTGAATGGTTTCACAGATGCACACAAAAAGTACATCTTGCTCATTTACCCTTCATTATGAAAAGACTCCTTTCTGTTAAAATCTGAAAGACTAGTTTGTGACACAAACTTCTTCACACGCGACAGACTGACAGTGATGTCAATATAACCCCTCAAGTTTAGTTTGTGGGGTATAAATATGAACAACTATTATGTCCTACCCATATAGTGGTAGGAGGAGACATTTTGCTGTTGTGCTTTCTGTTTTGATGGATGGATGTCACAAATCGTGTCTATAACTTTGTCATTCCTGGATGGATTTTGGTATAACTTGGCAGAAATGTTGACCACCATGAGACAATGTGTTAAGAGCTAGACCAAGGTCGGTATTGCCAAATTCAAGGTCACAGAGGTTAAAATGTGGGTTTTCTTTATGTCGGCTCCATAACTTTTTCATTCCTTGATGGATTTGGAAATTTTTTGGCAGAATAGTTGACCACCATGGGACCACGTGTTGTGCACAAAAGGATAACAATAAAAGTGACCAGGCTGAGATGAAGTTCTAAAATATATGTCCAAGTTCTTGTATGGGAAAAACCAAATTTATGTTATTCTTGGGGGGAGACCTGTTTTTTGTATCGCCTTACTAGTCGGGTGACACAAAGGTGTTACTTGTGGTGTCGGTGGCAGTGGCAGCGTCACATTTTGTTTGTTTATAACTCTAGGAGTACTGGAGATATCAACTTGAAACTTCATAGGTGAATAGATCTTATTGTGGAGAGGTGCAGTGACAAAGAACCATAACTCTTTTGCATAATTTTTAACTTATTGCCCTTTGTAATTTTTCATACTTAATTCATGTCTGGGGCATAACTACAAAGGTATTGAAGATACCAACTTGAAACTTAATAGGTGAACAGATCTCATTGTGGGGAGACGCAATGCCCAAGAACCATAACTCTATTTCTAAATTTTTTAGTTATTGCCCGTTGTAATTTTTCCTACTTCATTCTTGTTTGGGGCATAACTTGAAAGGTATTGAAGGTACTAACTTGAAACTTCATAGGTGAATAGATCTCAGTGTGGAGAGGTGTAGTGCCCAAGAACCATAACTCTTTTGCATAATTTTTGAATTATTACCCTTTGTAATTTTTCATACTTAATTCTTGTCTGGGTCCTATAAATTTCCCATTCCATAGAAAAAAAAGTTAAATAACTGGTATGCTATCGTCAGGCGACACTTGCCCTCTGGCAGTTCTAGTTTAAAAAAAAAAAAATCTAGTGTCGCATGTAACTGCTGGAGCCATGAAACTTTCAAAGAATAGTTGTCAGCATGTGAACTTACGCACCTGGGTATTTTGACACAAATTTATTGGAGATCGGCAAAGAACAGCCCCCCAAATTAAACAAAAAATAGCATTTTCAGGCTTGTGTCGCATGTAACTCCAAATGTTTATCTGCTAGAGCCAGGAAACTTTCTAAGAATAGTTGTCAGCACGTGAACTTACACACCTGGGTATTTTGACACAAATTTATTGGAGATCAGCATAGTTATGCCCCCCTTGATAAAGCTAAAAAATATATGCACCTGTAATTGTACAGGACCATTTGTGACAATACAGTGGAATGTGGGGGCATCTGTGTCTCTAGTTCTGATATGTTTCTGTGACAAAAAGTAAATAAACAAGTTGTAATGTATTCTTCAAAGATACTGGAGCAATCTGGCAAGAAAATGGGCTTTCCAAGTTTGGTTAGGATTGGATAAGAATTGTTCAAGTTAACAAAGGTGGCCAAATTTTAACAAAGAGCCATAACTCTGGGCCCTCTGTAGTAATTAGACTGGATATCAGTCTTGGCCAAGATAAGCCACATTATTTATTTGTTCAAGTTTGTTAAGGATAAGATAACAATTATATGAATTAAAGAGCTGACAAACTACTGAAACCAGTCACACGAATTATTACATTCAGAAGCACAAAAAAGAATCTGGTATCTGGTTTTAAAAAATATTCCTCGAAGGATCAGCCAGTTGCAAAGGTTACTCAGCCTAACCCCCTGGTCAGTAGGTATAAATGACAAACATATCCCAAGTGTGAGCTTTCTCTACCAAGTTTTTCATCAGTGACTGATTGAAAATTTGTTGAAACACCAAAAGTTACAAAGGTATATTAAATTCATGAACAGACAAGCTTAATCAAACCTCTCACAATGCTTTGGGGGAATTCATTCAAGAATACACCTTACCTAAAGTTTGACAATATTGACTGATTAATAATCGGAGAAATTCTATTGTGAAAATGACATTACCATGTTTTAGTATGACAATATGTATCAGAAAATATTGCAGCTGTCTGTCAGTACATTGTCCTGTGTGCAGATAAGGTTTTGGGTAACATTTTGAGAAAGCCTTGTTCTTGGAATTTTTCTGCTTATCACTGGATGACCCCCATAACACAAGAGTTTGATACTCTCTATCACTCAGCATCTTCTATATCTTTGAACTGATTTTAGATAAACTTAGGTCAGATGTATAACTCACCGAGAGGATGTGCAAAAGACACGGCCAATTCATGTAAATTCAACAACAAATTCACGCTTGAAGTTCATTTTGTTAAACAATCTAATATGCCACCATAAATGCAATTCCATTTTCTCAGACTACCTTAAACTACAAAATGCTGGTGGCATGGAATATAGCAGTCCTTGGACCACCTTGTTATTGGTAACAATGGGCACTTGTTTCACATATGTAAAAGGACTTGCATTGCCATTGAAATTGATCATTGATGATTACGGATTTTAGTACATTCATATGTTAAAAGGTCTAAAAGATTAAATAACCTTTCTCAGGCCTGCAAGGATTTCCAGGATGGACAAACAAACACAGTATTACAAGATATATATATTTTTATTTTATTTTTCTTATTTTTATAAGACTTCGACTCATTAACAGCTAACAAATCAAGACTTAATTAGTCTGTATAATACAGTGTGATTCTTTCTAAAAATGTAAGTCTTAATTGTATGTCATGTACAATGAAAAATCCTTATATATGTGACAGAAGTGAGAAAAAAGAAATATCTTGTATACAAATTCATTGTGTAACAGCAAATACATTTAAGCAGTAGAAAAACGAAAGTATAGTATCAAAATTATGGGTAAATGAATTTGGACATAAAGGTCTAGGCTGCTGTGCATTATGGTTATAAGCAACTGTTGGTAAATATTACCATGGTATCTGCCATAAATATTTTCCTTTGATGCTATTTTATTTTTATTATTTATAATTTTTTTGGCTTGACAACCAAAACATGTTTATATTAGAGGCTCATTTTTTGATATACCCTTAATACACGTACTTCATAATATTTCTATATTTTAAATTGTAAGATGTGAAAGAGATAAAAAAAAACAACATTTTTTGGATGCTAAATAACTACAAGAATACTTATTATAAATGTTTAAGCTGAAGATATGAGATTCAAAACTGAAAAATCGTGTGAGACAGACACCGGTCATATTCTTACTAATACTGAACATACTGTTACCTATGTTACCATTAATGTTAGTCATTTCTGCTTTACTATTTTTAAATCCTATCTTTTGTGACAACATTATCAAAACTATTCTTTAACTTTCATCAAACATAAAACGTTATTAGCAAAACTGTAAAAAGAAAGAGTTTGTTTAAGTAAACCAGACAGCCTGCTCCTTTACGCCTAACAAGTTTCTTTCTAAGTTGTAAGGTCTTCCTAAAGTATGCATTATGTAGAAGAGTACTGAATACAGTTAACAGTCAGACCTATAAATGATAGCTCTCAGCAAAACTACAGGAATAAATTATGACTAGTAGCTGAACATTGCGAAATAAAACAGAAATTCCTACAAACAAAAAATTATAATGTAACCCATACATACGAAACAGAATGTAAGCAGATGTGCATTTTGAAAGAGAATTTGAAGTTTGAAATATTTCTACATCAGGTGAAGTTGCTAAATTTTTGGAATGTAGTTCAAAGCCAGTAAGAGTTAGTTTGTTTTAGGACTAGAAATTTCTTCAATTATTAAGACATCAAAAGCTGAATACACTGAAATGAGTGCAAAACAATAAATAGATCATGTTCAGATTCAAAATGTTCTTACATACATGTCATTAAATTATAGCACCTGTAACTGACTGTCAATGGAAAAAAAATCAATTAACACTTCACTTTAAATGATCATAAAACTTACATACCAGTTAATGCACATCCTACTTTAACCATAAAAACTTGACAATAAATTGACAAAATCTAAATGGAAATGTTTTCTTCTGTTGTTTTCTAAATCTATAATTTACACCTTATTTACATTAATTAATTTTATCTTTTTTTTTCTGTACATGAAATCACACACTACAGTCGAACTGTACACAAGGAAAATCAACCTGAATTAAGAGTATCATGAAGGCACATATAATATCACATATATACATGTACATATATACATGTACTGCCTAGCCCTCGGACCTAACACTAGACAGACCTTTAAGTTTTAAGATTTACATACATATGTAAATGTTTTCAAGCTGCTACTGTAATTTGCTTTTCTACAAAGCAATACATTTTGAAATATGAAAGCATCCAATTTCCAAATAAAACTTCATCTTTTAAAAACTTGTATTAAAAATTATTACACCATTAATGTTTTTCCCCCAAACTTTTCACAATAATCTCTAAGTGGCAGCTTTACATATGAATGAAAATGTCTGTAATATTTAACCATGATCAGCTAAACCTTCAATTTTGCTTTCATATCAATTCTGTACAAGTTGCCCATGACAACCAAAATTTAAAAGAAAATATATGCAAACAATATATATATAGGAAACTTGGACCCTAAGTTTTACCCAGATTTTCATCGAAAGCAACAGACCTATTTTGTTTCAACTCAAAATAAGCTAAATCCTTTGTAACTAATCTGAACTCATGAATTTTGCCTTGATGAATTATGGTGACTTATTTTGCGCAAGTTGTATTTTTCAACAAAATACAAACATTTCCATATCCTTCAACAGTAGTTTGACAGTGAAGTTGCAACAGTGCATTATAGTAGTATATACAATGTGAAAGTGTGTTACTTGAATAAATACCAACAATATATATCTAATAATACTGTAACTGGATGAGATTGTGTGAGCGCCTGCACGCATTAGGGTGGGTTATATATTATGCTTTAGAATAATGCATGAACCAGCTCTATATGACCAAATATCTTGTGAAAGGTTTGTCAAAACTTTTCTACTAGTGAATGTCCTTGACATTAAGACAGCAGGTGCTTCAAAATCTACCCCATAATGCAATATCAGTTCTTTTTATTTTTGTGTCCAATATTCAAGGTCTACTATTTTAGTAGGCTCTTAAGTCGGAGGAAAACTGTTCAGAGTTTGACTTTGTATGGAAGTAAAAATGACAAAAGAATTCATCTTTACAAACATCATTATTTTACCACAAACTTAGTTTTAGTTAATGTAATAATTCCAAAAGAAAAGTGAGCAGCAAAGCTTTCAACTGTTTTCTCATATAAAGTCAAACTAAAATACAGAATAAAAAGTTCCAAGATATTTATGCTGTTGTGACAATATCTTGGATATCGAAAAAATATTGATACTTATTGCCGCACAAGTTTTCCCCACTGGACACTTTAATTACCCCCAAAAACAATGAAATTGTAACAAAACATGAAGATGCCTTGTCAAAATATCAATGTCCTTAACAGGAAATAAACAGTGACACCAAAACACTAACTGGTTTTAAACCAACTGAACATTTACCTGTTAATAAATGAACTGAACTGCAATAATGAGGTAAAAAGTCTAAGGGAAAGAATTATCAAAATATTAGCTAAAAAAAACTTGAATTACTTCCCTTGATATACTTCTAGACTTACAAAACATACCTATACAAAACTTTACATACCACCTTCATAAAGCAACAATTCCATGATTTTTTTAAAACCTATTCCTTAACAGTCTAAAAAGTTAGAAAAGTCAATTTAAAGTGGGAAAAAAAAAGATTTCCACAATTCATACCTAGTATGAGAAAATAAATCTTTTAAGAAAATGTTGATTTATCAAGGCAACTTTTTTCTTAAACTTTTTTTCTCTTTTTTTTGTATAATCATAAATATATTAATATGTACATACACTTTTAAATAACAGACTTTCTTTGTACTGTACATCATGTGTAAATTCACCAAAATCATTTCTGCCAACCAATATCTTTCAAAATTACAAGAGACAGATGCATTTTCCTAAAAATGCAAAATTCATGCTCTGCAAATGTTTATCATCATTAATAAATCATGAAACCTGACAGGCAAGAATATAAACAGTACCTCAACACTGCCTGGACTGTATTCCAGCTACTACACCACACTATAACCAGTCAATACACATTAGATTGAAAACTCACACATTACTGTTGGACAGTTTCAACACAAACACTCCAGAAATTAATGGTTCGATTCAAGAGGTGTCAAAAACGGCTATCAGGTAACTGAAATCAACTTTCATAACACTTCTTGATGAATCTATGCTTTCATCTTTTCATACAAAACAAACTTCTTCATAGTAAAATTTTTGTAGATTTCAAAACAGACTTGTAGTCGATTGGTGGATTTTTGTTTTCATTAAATGTAAATGTTTGACACTTAAACTATGTTTTACAGAAACACCTACACTCCCGATACCATCTATTTCTTTTATTGCTCGTATTGAAGGTACCACATATGCTTCACGGTGGACAAAATCTGCACTGTACCATTTATGTAAAAAAACTTGTTAGTATTATTCTTTAAGAATTCTAAGTGATCTGACAATCATGTAACACGATTGTTAGTTAATGAGCCTTCTTTGGTTGTGTGTATGTTGAAAGAGAGGTCATCTTTTTACACATACCTTTTTATTTTGATATCTGACTATGGATTTCTTGATATATTTGTTATTTAAACAAAAAAGAACTTCACTTTTAGTGCAAGGCAATGGTATTTCTCTGCCAAGAAAGCCAAGATTCAGAAATACAACAGATCTGCACTGAAATCATATCCTGCCAAGTCATTACTTGAATATATTCAGATTTAACTGGAATTCCATATTATAAATATGTTCCACACACAAAAAAAAAAAAACCAACCTACAGTTGGCAAGTTCGTTACACATCAACCAATTAATATCCCTTGTGTCTTGGGGAAAAAAAGATGAAAACTTTATTTTTAAAGTCTATTTTTCCAATACAGACAGAAGCTGTCATTTTCCAAATGTAATATGGACAGAGATGCAACTGTTGCTTTACTAGTGACAGATTCACAACTTTTCTTTGACTTCAGTGAAATACTTTTTTGTTCAAACAAAGTATGTTTAAAAGAGATGGCCAATTCTCCAATAAATAACAAATCATAATATAATGTAAGACAAAACGTCCGAGATTTTCTTGAACCATTTATAACAATGGAGTTAGCAGCTACACAGCATCTATAGGCTTGGCCTCTCAGCGTACTGCTTCAAACATACACTCCCCGATTTTTTTTCCAACAAATCAAACTGGAAGTATTTAACAAGATGGTATATTCCCTTCCTAAACTACTGTGTGTTTTCAGTAACTCAATTATCAGAATATTCATTTATGCCACTGCAGCTAATCTGCATATTGCGACTTTATTCAATTTATAGAATGCTTGTGAAAAAAGTTTCTGAACATGTGGATTCTTAATGGTTTTGAGGAATTTCTTTTCCCATTAGTTTTGGGCACAAAAAACCCCACAATAGGTTTAGAACTTCATAACAAATTTTGATGTCTTAACGGGTATATCAACCAAGGAAAATTTTAATATTTTACTTATCAGCTTTTTCACCACAGTTTACATTTCAAAACAAGGTTTTTATTATTCGTTTTTGTCAGAAATCATGCACAACTGTTAACAGTCATCACTATAGCAATAAAAACGTCCATTTTGTTCTTAAAATATTTGAAAAAAAAAATTACAGCAGCATTAAAATTTGAGGTGTAATTTGAAACTTCTAAAATTCAGGCCAACACAGGCCAACATGATTCACTGAATAATCTGAAGGAAATCCAGCTAAAGAATGCATGTTTCAACCAGTAACTGGAGGCCTTTCAATATCACAAGTTTATTTAATTTCCCTTTCAAAAAAATATCAAGACTTTGATTCATTCACCATCGACAGACGTTTTTGTTTCTCACTCTCCTGTCGAAGTTCCTTCATACGCGTCAGTATAAGTCTTTTCATGACCTTGTATTTGTACTTGAGCTGTGCCATATACTCCTCCTCCTCTCTATCCAACACGCGGAGGAAATTGTTTAACTCTGGCGTGCAGAATGCTTCCCACTGAAATATTAAACCGTTGCATTAAAAAATGAAATTATCCAAAAAATCAAGAAAGGTTATCTGGATTATATTTAATTTTTATTGCTTCAAAAATAGAAAACTTATCTTAATAATCGTAGCTCTGGCTGATTACATCGTATGCATACTGCATTTATTATATTTAAACTGCCTGGGATAAGTCCAAATGAACCTGGTACACAGGAAAGACATTTCCCTGAAATTCTTAGGCCTATGGTCAGAACTCAGGTGTTTTAAGTGGATTTTTTATTGACTGGAAAATTAAAAACAATTAAAACCTGAGACCTGAACATTACACAACTGCTCACCACAAGTAATTCTACATGTACAATTTAACCACAAACTACTTACTGCAGTCACTAAACATGTTATCTTTTAGAGCTATAAGAACCTATAACTTAATCTTGTTTCACTACACACTGACTTCAGCCATACATGTACTTTAATATAAAATAGCGTGCTGACAAGCTATAAGTGCTGACAAGCTATAACCTGTCAATGTTCTACCAGTATAACATTGCTAAGAATGTCTGCTAACTATTCTACAGACAGTCAGCTCCTCAGGCTGACGTTTCTTGTCAATTAACCTCAGTTAACCTAATGACTGTCAATTACTGAAAGTAACCAATACTAGTACATCAGTCAGGTCAGACTGCAAGCTAACAATACTGCTACTATAAGGTTCTTGTATAACCACAAAGAATATTCATTGTCATCTTTCATCATATATAGCAAAATGTCTTTTTACAAAGATCGTACTGCATTTAAAATGGCAGTGAAAGAATTTCTGACACAGCTTTTGCAGTAGTTATACATAAAGAAGGCATTATAAGCAGGTGAAACATGACAAAACTACATTACACCTAATTACATATAAATGAAAACTGACATGTCTTTTTTAAAATAATTAAAAAATGAAGTGCTTATTACAGTGTAAGCAAGATGTATAAGAAAGTGTTTAACCAGAGATATGATAGTTACAGAGCAAGTTTTTCTAAGTTATCAAATGTTGCAGCAAAATGACTGCTAAGTGTGATCAACGGTTGTTTTATCATCCCACAATTTGCATAGGCATACTTGAAAAGACTTAAAAAGCACATAATATACACTGTAGGAATCAAAGATTCCCAACTTGTGTTTAACCAGCTGGCTATAACCCATGGGTAACCATTCTTTCACTGTTGAGCTGAAAACTGTGTGTCTGCATCTAAACAATCTCATATATAAGGATTAGAGCATTTTGGCAAAGAGATGAGATATCTAAGAACTGTCTAAAGGAGTCTTTCCCAAATGTTTTTCCATTAAACAATAAAGATGTAAAAAACAAAGACAAGATACTGGTAACCTTGGTAACATAGTTACGACAATACTTTTTGTACCCTACCAATCCAGGAAATTGTTTTCCAATTGTTCTTCTTGATAAATCTTTATGGTGTTTAGGAACATTTTAATACTTACATCAATTTCTCCAGTTTCATTCTCCTGTAGAACTAGCCTGTGGTTGTGAGCAAGTTCCGGATCCCAGCTTAGACAGATTAATAAAGGAATCTCAGTGTCTTTAACACGCCGTAATTTTGCTGAAATCAGAAATTGATAAAACTGTGCAAGGTAAAAATAAACTCTGTCATGCAAAATATGAACACCAAAGAAATTACTTTTTCTTCATAAAATCCTCTAGAAATAGTTTTGCTACTATCTAAGCCTGGTCAATGAAATCAAATAAATATTCCTTAAACCTGCTCAGCTTGTCAACTCAAGGCTCATCACTCAGTATCAGAACAATTCATGGAAGATTACAGATCTTTATATATAATTTACAAAACAATATTGATAGAATAAGCAGATCTTTTCTGTCAAGTTTGCAATCAATTTTTTTGTGACATTTTTTCTTGATATTTGTTGGTGAATATATCTCACAACTGGAAGAAAAACAGCCTTCAAACTGTCTGGGCATTTACTATGATAAATTTCTGTAAAAATTACCAATTTTATTATTTTTGAGTTCCTGCTCATAGAGTGCAAATTTTCTTGGATGGTCCAGAATATGAAACTTCTTTAGTAACAACGTCACCACTTCTTTTGTTGTCTGAGAACTGAAATACAAAACAGCGACATGTTACCTTATGTTTTATTTATGTATAATTTGTAATACCATAGGCAAACATATGTTACAGGTTCAAAATTATGGACAATAATGCGATGAAACAATGGCACAAAGTCCCAGTAAAAACCACCCAATGCTAATAAAATACTAAAGATGGAATGTCACTGCTGTATGATGGATAAACATGTCTCAGTTAATTACTTCTGCTCTCATGCAATGCTACTTTGACATACATATTTATATATCAGTACTTCACTATTGTTGTTCATGATTTATAAACTGATCAATGTTTCCCCTCATGTACCAACATAGTTGACAAAACTTTCTACCTGTGGCCTTTCCCAAGTTTATTTATCATTGGTACCAACTGGACATGGGAACTTAACTGTATGCGGCACCCTTGGATAACAAATCCAATGTGTTTTTGCAAGAATATACTGCCTCACTCTTTAAAACTTAACAATTCTTTTGTTGCACAATTTTATACCATATCTACACTATATATCAGAGAGTATTATCACTGACTTTTTTTCTTTTTGTTCTGTTTTCTTTTATAGATTTTCCCCCTAAGCACTTGTTCATTAAAATCATTTTGTGTTTTTTTTACATCTACAGGTATCAGAGATGTTATGCAAGGAATTGAACAGTTATCTAGATGATATATTTTCCATCTGTCCAATCCTCAGGTAATTCCTCTATCTACTTTACAACTGTCATGAAGATCTATAAATGAGTCACCTTACAGAAACCTTTGAGCTGGCAAAGTCTCAATTATTTAACAAATTGTCCTTGGTTTAATCAGTTAATTAGTCTAAATTTAAGTTGAAGTTATGCATGTGGTAACTGATATATTTTTTTCAGTAAGAACAATCTAGAATAAAAAATTATTTGTTTTAATGTGTATAATACACGCTCTTAATTTGTATGGCTTCCAAGACTGGATATTCTGCATGCAAATGTTAACCTCATAGTGAACAATTCAGGTAGTAAAGAGTGAGGGCACTGGGAAAACACTGTTTAATTGTAAACAGTAAAAGACACACTGGGCATGTAGTCTATCTCACATTTGTTCCTTGCAAGGAGCAGTACAAGGGTCCCAGTCTCTGAAAGAAACTGCCAGCTTGCTCCCATAAATGATAATGGCTGGTAGCTGGGCTTGAACCCATGATCATCTATCAGTGACAGATTAAATGATTTGAAGTCAGTGACTAAACCACTTGGCCACTGCTGAGACAGACTAGGATGGAGAGCTGGGTTGGCGGTATCTTCCTCCCACACCCCCACCCCCCTCCCAACCGCACACACACCCGATCACAAGGCTAGACAGAGGTCTATTAACACACGGCAGCAACAAGTAGTAAATAAATCATTGTACTGCTAATAGGAATGATAAGACTTTGACAAAGTTGGACAAAAACAGATAGATATCAAAAGAGTTGGCAACAGGTAACATTCACAGATTAACTAGTTTAGATTAAGATGACATTATCTAGATAAGTGCTCTGATGTAACATGCCCCAGTTGTTTGTAACGATTGTGGGAGCTGATAGCTTCACCATAAATCAAACAACTTGCTCCACCTCACAGTGATACCAGAACGAAGAGCACATGCAGCAAGTGTCTTTCTAACCAAATGGTGACTAAAACCCTGCCTACACCACAGTTCCTTTCTAGCAGACACTCAAATGTTCCTTTATCTTCCCAATTGGGAATGAGATAATACAGCAATTTCTAAAACAGCCAGATAGCTGATTAAGCTTCAACCAATTGCATACGAGATAATACAGCAATTTCTCAAACAGCTAGATAGCTGACATAACTTTAGCCAATTGGGTATGGCATAATACAGCAATTTCTCAAACAGCTAGATAGCTGACAAAGCTTTAACCAACTGGGTATGGGATAATACAGCAATTTCTCAAACAGCTAGATAGCTGACAAAGCTTTTACAAACTGGGTATGAGATAATACAGCAATTCTCAAACAGCCAGATAGCTGACAGAGCTTTTACAAACTGGGTATGGGATAATATAGCAATTTCTCAAACAGCCAGATAGCTGACAGAGCTTTTACAAACTGGGTATGGGATAATATAGCAATTTCTCAAACAGCCAGATAGCTAATTAAGCTTTAACCAATTGGGTATGGGATAATACAGCGATTTCTCAAACAGCTAGATAGCTGACTAAGCTTTAACCAATTGGGTATGGGATAATACAGCAATTTCTCAAACAGCTAGATAGCTGACAAAGCTTTAACCAACTGGGTATGGGATAATACAGCAATTTCTCAAACAGCTAGATAGCTGACAAAGCTTTTACAAACTGGGTATGAGATAATACAGCAATTTCTCAAACAGCTAGATAGCTGACAGAGCTTTTACAAACTGAGTATGGGATAATATAGCAATTTCTCAAACAGCCAGATAGCTGACAGAGCTTTTACAAACTGGGTATGGGATAATATAGCAATTTCTCAAACAGCCAGATAGCTAATTAAGCTTTAACCAATTGGGTATGGGATAATACAGCGATTTCTCAAACAGCTAGATAGCTGACTAAGCTTTAACCAATTGGGTATGGGATAATACAGCAATTTCTCAAACAGCTAGATAGCTGATAAAGCTATTTTGATACTGTTTACATTTGATTTCAAGTTATAAGTGGATGAGAACAAAGACATCACAATTCTGACAAACATGGCACGTGCCTCCCCAGCACATATCATTTGAAGTCAGACATCAAACCTACATCTTTTCACATGCAACAATGGATTTATGAATGAATTGTTCCAAAAAGACACTCATAAACTACTTCTTAAAGCTTAAAGATATGATCAAATGCTTGAAGGTGGAACCAGTGATACCATCTTCTAACTTCAAGCATCTTAAATTGTGGCCAGGCACACCTTAACAACACATATTACAGGTAGATCAATAGCTCATTTTTCAATAAATTAGAACAGATTATTTCCTACAATAACTCCAAGGCATTTTATTTTGCCAAAATTTTAATGAAAATAATTGAATAGTGCAGGAAAGTCATCATGACACCAATTACCAGTTCATCCAAGGAAATTTTATTCTTAACAAAAATATGACAGTGTCTCCCTATCTTTCATTCAAATTTTATTCTTAACAAAAATATGACAGTGTCTCTCTATCTTTCATTCAAATTTTATTCTTAACAAAAATATGACAGTGTCTCCCTATCTTTCATTCAAATTTTATTCTTAACAAAAATATGACAGTGTCTCCCTATCTTTCATTCATATACAGTGCTTCAAGACATCAGCATTTAAATTTTTTTTTAACATTTAAAAGGTCTTGACAAATATAATTTTCTGACGATTGGCTAATCAAATACAAAATACCTAATCATTCTTTTACACAATTCAGGAAATACTAAGTATTATCATGCTGTTATCAACAGTTTTAATCTATCAGAAATACATAATAATTAGCAGCTCTTCCTGCACAGCTGTCAGTAAAATTACACTACCTGCTGAAGTTTGCCACAGCATGGAAATTTCCAACGCTTTACTCACAAAAAACTTAAATGACTTTGTCTTTGCAACTTTTAGATTGTTAGTCTTAGCAGGTTTCCAGTGGTGTTCCTGTCTAAATTATATGTACATTTTTCTCATTCTCTGACTGATTTAAATAAAAGAACTTTTTCTTAAACTGGTAATTCACCAGGTAAACAATTTGACCAATGGTTTTTCCTTAACATTATATCAAATCGGATGTGTTTCCACAACAAAAAAACATTCCAAATGGAATTCTATCAAAATGAAACAAAAAATGTTAAAATGGTTATTTACACTTACATTAAGTTCTTTATTGAATATTCATACATTTACTATCTTTAAAATAATAATGTACAATACTGATGAAATAAATTTGTAAACTTGAAACAAATTAAAACAACACTCAGACGGCAAACAAATATGTGGAAAAAGTTTCAACTGAACATGTTGCATGATGTAAGCTAAGAACAATCATAAATTATCAAAGTGCCTCACCGAACCAATCTATTTCTGTTTATATTATGAAATTTTCATTGCAACAGAACATATGTTAATCACATGAGAAGACACTGTTGGAAGAAAAGCATGATAATTGAATAAACAGGGGAGCAAAAACATGAAACTTCTAATGAACTGTAAGATAGAACAGAACACTTCAAGGTCATATTTTGCACTTTACCATCATGTTCTGTGTACACATGTACAATAATACTTGCAGAGAATCTTCTTACAAAGAGTTGCATCTGCAAAGTGTAACAGGTTTTTTTTTTCATGAGAAATAATCATAGATGCAACACTATGTACAGAGGTAGTAAAAATTCCATTGCTAACATTAGGTGAAAGCAAGGTTTTTAATGCTATTACATAAAAAAGAAAACCAAGCATTTCTGCTTCCATCCTTCACAATAGGAAAACCAATATGATTACACAGAAGTTCTGTCAAGAAAAATATATAGTTATGTTTTTAGTTAAGTTCAACGCCCTCTACCAGACATGAGTCATATCAAGCCACTGTCTCTAACACAGACCAACAGAAAAATATTTGAGGACATATCTTTGATGTGTATGTAAAACATTCAGCCAGCATATACTGAATACATATACATCTATAAAATGAGTTTATGTCATAATGTTATTCACCATCTGGCAAAGCTATCATCAAATCTCTCATCACCACTATATTTCATCAACACAGCTTCTTTCTCTCACATATTCTACTCACACCTTATCTTACAGGATTCAAAAGCAATATTTGAGTGTTGTTTGCCAACAGAGAAAACCATCCCAGTAAAGTATAACACAAGCTGGAACTTAACACAAGGGAAGAAGGCTAGACTCATATGACCTTCAAGAATGACCTTGAAGAGGATAGTGATTTAAATCCTTATGAATTTAGTGTTTTACTTTCATTTTCAGTATCATCAAGTGTACATGTGGAATACCCTTATGTATTATAATAATTCTTAAGCCAATTAAAAACAGGCACCTGCACTGAAAGGAAAACAAGTGCAAATAACATCTGACCTGTGCAGTGACTTTCTGAAAACTTGGATGACCAAAGAATGACAATGCAGATTGACTTTATTTAAAGTATCTTTCTTTGTATCACACCATTTTACTTTAACAGAAATACTATCTAGGAGAAATAACTCTTCCTCAGTGACTATTTAGACAAAAACACATTGTTCATTTATTTTACATGGCTTGACAAGCTGATTCCTACATTACATCATTATGGCAGTGCTTGAGTGAACAGGCAATCAAATTCACAAGTGCTCTGAAGCAGATAATGAATACTGCATAAAAATAATCATACTGTTCTTAAGAATTAAGCAAAAACTCTTTTTCATAGTAATTAAATATTATGTCAAGTTATGTACAACTTCCAGATGTCTTCCCTGCCATTTTGTTGCTATAACAATTTATCACAGATAAGTGTACGTTGCATAAATATCTGCACAAACAAATGTTTCATGCAGCGAAAAACACAACCTGAATATTTCAGTTGGCATATTGTAGCAAACATGTCTTTCAAAATGTGCATCTCCCTTCAAGGAAACCATCCTAACCTCTAGATATTTCAAATTAAAAACTGTCAGGACTGGTAAAATAATATACCTGAAGCTTTGTCATCTTAGTTAACAGATCATGTCATAACTTATGTATCTTTAAAGCCTTAATCTAAACAATAAACCTCTACTTATCAGTAGTTAAGAGTGTTTGTATAGAGTTCCTCTTAGAGGGTTTGTACTGAGTTTTCTAAGTCCAGTCCAAATCTAAGTGTGCCCACTGTCCCTGGCAAAGAAATCTTCAGCCACCTTATACAGCCACCTCATATCTAAAGATAAGATTCGCAACCATGAAAGGAGACTTGATAGCAATTTATATCAGTGCACAGGTAACTCTGCCTGGAATAACCTGACATTAACACATTATGGGTATCTCTCTGTTACTGAGTTTAACAATGCTGCAAATGAACATCATGTCCCCCGGGCTGTAGGTGGAAGGACTTCTGTGTTATGGTCAAGGTTAAAGTTTTGTGACAAACAAACAAACAAACAGACAGACAGACAGGCCAAAAACAATATGCTCCCTCCGGAGGCATAAAAAACTGCTAATAAGTAAAAGGCAAAAAACAAGACAGAATGGTGAAAGGACATAGTAATTTAACTTGTATTTCAAGGAAACATGTTTTAGAGGCATGTAATGCTGCACCACTTTGCACCTCTTGACCCTTGTGGAGTTATACCAATCATTTATTTCTGAAACGGTACAAACTTTTCCATTTATAACACAGCTATTAAACTTGACACCACATAAATAAGTTCTGCATCTACCAACATCATTGCATTGTGAACAATAAAAGTGACTGCATGCCAATTACGGTTCTTATTTAAACCTGTTGGCCAAGGGCTAAGCTGTGTAAGCCAGAAGAAAGTATTGTGGTGCTACAAATTTAATGATGGGAACTCAGTGGAACTAGTAAACTGAATTCTATGAGCTCTGTGGGAACCAGTAAACTGCAAACTGAATGCTCTGAAGTCAGTTGGAACCAGTAAGCTGTTAGATGAAACTTGGGAGCTCAGTGGAAACCAGTAAACTGTAAGCTGAACATTGGGAGGTCAGTGGCAACCAGTCAACTGAATTCTGGGAGCTCAGTGGGAGCCAGTAAACTGCAAACTGAATGCTCTGATGGCAGCTGGAACCAATAAACTGTTACCTGAAACTTGGGAGCTCAGTGGCAACCAGTAAACTGTAAGCTGAACATTAGGAAGTCAGTGGCAACCAGTAGGGTGTTAGCTGAAACTTGAGAGTTCAGTGGCAACCAGTAAAACTGCAAGCTGAAGCTGAGAGCTCAGTGGCAACCAGTAATCTGTAAGTTGAATGCTGAGAGCTCTGTGGCAACCAGTAAGCTGTTACCTAATTGCTGAGAGCTCAGTGGCAACCAGTAAGCTGTTAGCTGAAAATTGGGAGCTCAGTGGCAACCAGTAAACTGTAAGCTGAAAATTGGGAGCTCAGTGGCAACCAGTAAACTGTAAGCTGAAACTTGGAAGCTCAGTGGCAACCAGTACACTATAAGCTGACAATTTTGGAAGGTCAGTGGCAACCAGTAAACTGTAAGCTGAACAGTGAGAGGTCAGTGTCAACCAGTAAGCTGTTATCTGAAACTTTGGAGCTCAGTGGCAACCAGTAAACTGTAAGCTGAGAGCTCAGTGGCAACCAGTTAGCTGTCAGCTGAACAAAGTGACCTCAGTTGCAACCAGTGAGCTGTTAGCTGAACATTGGGGCTCACTGGGAAACAGTAAACTGTAAGCTGAATGCTGAGATCTCAGCAGGAACCAATAAGCTACAATAATTGAATTTAAGTGTGAATCATTAAGCCTTAAAATTAAAGCTGGGAGCTCAGTGGGAACCAGCAAGCTGAAGAAACCTTGATACAAGAAACCTGACACATTATCTGTTAAAACAACAGAGAGAAATCTAAATTACCCAAGAGCAGGTTAAGATGGCTTCACGTAACTTTTATCCCTACCCTAATGGTAACATGGCATACTGTTTATTTTGATTGCTTTCCTGTTTTCTTTTCCCTTACTTACAAGAAAATCATTCTGGGAAGCAGAAGGTAGCAGTGTTTGTGAAAATAAACAATATTTTGCCTGGAAATATTTGTCTTGCAAGAGAATGCAGTAACAGAATTGTTTGGCTTGGCAGAGGTATTCCTGTATCTAACAGACAGGCAACATCAAAAAGCTCTGTATATAAATATAGACACCATTAACATGTTCCTTCCGTGTTTCTCTACACTGGCATGGATGACTTATGTACAAAGAGCTTTGTATTGAAACAGTAAATTCCCTTTTGCTGTGGCCACAGGGTGATGGGGGTTTTTAGTGACTGTATGCATGCCATGACTGAAGTTATATCCTGGTTAGCATTTGTCATCACTTTACGACAATGGCTTACTATGACAAACAGTTTTAGTATCAGTTTCTTAACATCATTTCATCCTTGTCAAGGGTTCTTCTGCTGAAAATAGAGTCATTCTAAACGAAAATTCAAAGTACAGAGTTACCTCTGTAGAATGAACACCTCAACAATGACCACAGCTTGTTTTGTTGAAGAGGGGATGTCTTTTATGGAGACTGACTTTTCTTGAGTAACAAATGTGTCAGGTAACTGTATTCAAGCAAGCAGAAGCAGATATATGGTCAAATAGTAATGCACAAGATGTAAAATTGAGAAGCTGCATGTTAGATCACCTATGCCTCCAATTACCGGTACTTTACTAGGGGGCTTTCTAAATGACTGTTAAAAAGAAATTTTATGACTATCAATTACAATGAGTACAAGGGCCAACAACGTCTCTAAAAGGGAATGCTTTATGTATCTTGCACAATCCCCTACAGTCTAACATTTCAGGATTTTTCTGGAGTGTCAGTCATACAGGCAACTGGTATCAAAGATTAATAAAGTCATATAGAATAGATTTCTTGAAGAAAGATGTCCACTCTGTTGGAGGTATTCACTGTGGAAAATGTTGCTGTCATGATACAACATACAGTACCAACTAGATGGAAAGTGTGATGGACAGTAAAACCTGGTTTAAAGTCTCTGACCTCTATCTACCTTGAATGGAAGTATGTACAAATATACGCCACCAGTCAATTATAACCACATCTACCCAGTGGTCTTAAAAATGTAAGTTTTACAGAATTGAATCACACCTGGAACATTTGATCTCTGCTGAACTTTTTTGTATGATTTTTATGTTTCTATATTTTATAAAATGTTCTTTCAAGAGTTGGCAACACTTCTAAAATTATCTATGATAAACAATTTCCTACAGACCCCTAGGGTAAAATGGAATCTCAGATACTAGGATGGGGAGAACTTTAGCGTAAGAAAATTTTCCATCACTTGTTACAAAAACTTTGTAAATTTCATTTTCGAAGAAAACATAAAAAAATCTTACTGCTAAAGGTGAGTTTGTATCTAAATGATTTCACCTGAAATACTGTTTTTCTCATTTTTATGATATTTAGGAAGAAGAAGCCAAAACAACCTGGCAAAAGCTACTTGAAAACAAAAAAAAATGTTGTTTTTTTTTTTCCTTATCATCTCTTAAACTTTGGACAAATTTCAGTAAAGACTGTGATTAAACAAGAGGGCCATGATGGCCCTATATCGCTCACCTGAATACGACTGCTTTTAACAAAGTTGCTATGGACCTGGTAAATTGACCCCAGATGACCCATATTCAAACTTGGCCTAGAAATTAGTGAAACAATCTTTCTGACAAATTTCAAGGTTATTTGGACTGAAAGTGAAGCCTGTAGAGTGTTAACAAGGTTTTTCCATATTTGGGCTCTGTCACCCAGTTTTTGACCCCAGATGATCCATATCCAAACCTGAGCTAGAAATCATCAAAACAACCTTTCTGACAAATTTCCAGGACATTTGGACTGAAAATGTAGCCTGTAGAGTGTTTACAAAGTTTTTCGATATTTAGGCTCTGTGACCTAGTTTTTTAATCCAGATGACCCATATTCAAAGTTGAGCTGGAAATCATAGAAGCAACCTTTCTGGCAAATTTTCAGGTTATTTGGAATTAAAATCTTAACTCTAGAGTGTTAACAAGGTTTTTCCATATTTGGTCTCTGTGACCTAGTTTTTGACCAAAGATGACCCATATTAGTACTTGAGCTAGAAATCATCAAAACAACCTGTCTGACAAATTTCCAGGATATTTGGACTGAAAATGTAACCTCTGGAGTGTTAAAATGGTTTTTACATTTTAGGGTGACCTAGTTTTTGATCCCAGATGACCCATATCCTAATCTTGGCTAGAAATCATTGAAACAACCTTTCTGACAAATTTCAAGGACATTTGGACTGAAAATGTAACCTCTAGAGCATTAACAAGGATTTTCTACTTTTTGGCCCTGTGTCCTAGTTTTTGACCCCACATAACTCATATTCGAAAGAGAGCTAGAAATCATTAAAACAATCTTTCTGACAAATTTCAAGGTTATTTGAACTGAAAATGTTACCTCAATGCGTGTTAACAAGGTTTTTCCATATTTGGGGTCTGTGACCTAGTTTTTGACCCCAGATGACCTTTATTCAAATCTTAGCTAGAAATCATTAAAACATTTTTTCTGACAAATTTCGAGAATATTTGGACTGAAAAGTAGCTTCTAGAGTGTTAACAAGTTATTTTCTATTTTTGGGCTCTGTGACCTAGTTTTTGATTTCAGATGACCCATATTCAAATTTAACCTAGAAATCATTGAAACAACCTTTCTGACAGATTCCAGGTTATTTGGACTGAAAATGTTACCTCTAGAGTGTTAACAAGGTTTTTCCATATTTTGGCTCTATGACCTCGTTTTTGACCCCAGATGACCCAATTTTGAACCTGAGCTAAAAATCATCAAAACAACCTTTCTGACAAATTTCCAGGATATTTGGACTGAAAATGTAACCTCTAGAGTGTTAACAAGGTTTTGCTATTTTTGGGCTCTGTGACCTAGTTTTTGAACCCAGATGACCCATATTCGAACTTGAGCTAGAAATCATAGAAACAACCTGTCTGACAAATTTCCAGATTATTTGGACTACAAGAAGATTTTCAAAGTTTTCACTATATAAGCCTATGTAAAACCAATGACCCCGGGGTGGGGCCAAATTTGACTCCAGGGGTATAATTGGAACAAACTTGGTAGAAGTCCACTAGACAATGCTACATACCAAATATCTAAGCTCTATGCCTTACGGTTTCAGACAAGAAGATTTTTAAAGTTTTTCCTATATAACTCTATGTAAAACTAGTTACCCCTGGGGCGGGGCCATTTTTGACCCAGAGGCCATGATTTGAACAAACTTGGTAGAGGTCCACTAGACAATGCTGCACACCAAATATCTTAGCTCTATGCCTTACGGTTTCTGACAAGAAGATTTTTAAAGTTTTTCCTACATAACTCTATGTAAAACAAGTTACCCCTGGGGCGGGGCCATTTTTGACTCCACAGGTATAATTTGAACAAACTTGGTAGAAGTCCACTAGACAATGCTACATACCAAATACCTAAGTTCTATGCCTTACGGTTTCTGACAAAAAGATTTTTAAAGTTTTTCCTATATAACTCTATGTAAAACAAGTTACCCCTGGGGCGGGGCCATTTTTGACCCAGAGGCCATGATTTGAACAAACTTGGTAGAGGTCCACTAGACAATGCTGCACACCAAATATCTTAGCTCTATGCCTTATGGTTTCTGACAAGAAGATTTTTAAAGTTTTTCCTACATAACTCTATGTAAAACAAGTTACCCCTTGGGCGGGGCCATTTTTGACCCCAGGATCATAATTTGAACAAACTTGGTAGAGGTCCACTAGATGATGCTTTATACCAAATATCAAAGCTCCAGGCCTTGTGGTTTCTGACAAGAAGATTTTTAAAGATCCAACTTTTAAAATCTGTTTTTAGCTCCTGTGACCCAGAAATGCAATGAACCGGAACCATTTGAACAAACTTGGTAGAGCTTCATGTAAGGAACATTCTAAGCAAGTTTCATTAAATTTTGCCCAGTGGTTTCAGAGGAGATGTCGTTTGAATGAATTGTGGACGACGGACGGACGGACGGACGGACGGACGGACGGACGCCGGACAATCAAGGATCCTAAAAGCTCACATGAGCATGCTCAGGTGAGCTAAAAATATTCTTTTCACTATTACCTTTTCATTTGCTGTGACAGTAAAAAAATCTTTTATATAATACTGACAAAGACAACTGTTTCATGAATGAAAGCATTTTGGCAGACAATATTCTGACACTGAAATCTGGTCAATCTTAAATAAGAAAGAGCATATCCATGAAAATGAAAAGGGGCAATAACTCACAAAAACATTTTGAGACTAAGAATAAAATTTACAAAAAAAATATTCATAACTAACAGGTTGGTACTTCAGTTATGAATCCAATCAATGTAAGCAAAGAACTACAGCTGTATTAACAATAACATGTATGAACAAGAGGGCCATGATGGCCCTATATCGCTCATCTGAGTATGACTGCTTTTAACAAAGTTGCTATGGACCTGGTTAATTGATCCCAGATGACCCATATTTGAACTGGACCTAGAAATTATTGAAACAATCTTTATGACAAATTTCAAGGTTATTTGGACTGAAAGTGTAGCCTCTAGAGTGTTAACAAGGTTTTTCCATATTTGGGCTCTGTGACCTAGTTTTTGACCCCAGATGATCCATATCCAAACCTGAGCTAGAAATAATCAAAACAACCTTTCTGATAAATTTCCAGGACATTTGGACTGAAAATGTAGCCTCTAGAGTGTTTACAAAGTTTTTTGATATTTTGGCTCCGTGACCTAGTTTTTTAATCCAGATGACCCATATTCAAAGATGAGCTGGAAATCATAGAAGCAACCTTTCTGACAAATTTTCAGGTTATTTGGAATTAAAATCTTAACTCTAGAGTGTTAACAAGGTTTTTACATATTTGGGCTCTGTGACCTAGTTTTTGACCAAAACATCCTTTCTGACAAATTTCGAGAATATTTGGACTGAAAAGTAGCTTCTAGAGTGTTAACAAGTTTTTTTCTATTTTTGGGCTCTGTGACCTACTTTTTGATTTCAGATGACCCATTACAAATTTAACCTAGAAATCATTGAAGCAACCTTTCTGACAGATTCCAGATATTTGGACTGAAAATGTTACCTCTAGAGTGTTAACAAGGTTTTTCCATATTTGGGCTCTGTGACATAGTTTTTGACCCCAGATGACCCAATCTTGAACTTGAGCTAAAAATCATCAAAACAACCTCTATGACAAATTTCTGGGATATTTTGACTAAAAATGTAACATCTAGAGCTAGAAATCATAGAAACAACCTGTCTGTCAAATTTCCAGATTATTTGGACTGAAAATGTTACTTCTCCTTCTACAAGAAGCTTTTCAAAGTTTTCACTATATAAGCTTATGTAAAACCAATGACCCCGGGGTGGGGCCAAATTTGACCCCAGGGGTATAATTTGAACAAACTTGGTAGAGGTCCACTAGACAATGCTACATACCAAATCTTAAGGCTCAGGGCCTTGTGGTTTCAGACAAGAAGATTTTCGAAGTTTTTCCTATATATAAGCCTATGTAAAACTAATGACCCTAGGGTGGGGCCAAATTTGACCCCAGTGAAATAATTTGAACAAACTTGGTAGAGGTCCACTAGACAATGCTACATACCAAATATCTAAGCTCTATGCCTTACAGTTTCTGACAAGAAGATTTTCAAAGTTTTTCCTATATAACTCTATGTAAAACTAGTTACCCCTGGGGCGGGGCCATTTTCAACCCCAGGATCATAATTTGAACAAACTTGGTAGAGGTCCACTAGATGATGCTTTATACCAAATATCAAAGCTCCAGGCCTTACGGTTTCTGACAAGAAGATTTTTAAAGATCCAACTTTTAAAATCTATTTTTAGCTCCTGTGACCCAGAAATGCAATGAACCAAAACCATTTGAACAAACTTGGTAGAGCTTCATGCAAGGAACATTCTAGGTAAGATTAATTAAATTTTGCCCAGTGGTTTCAGAGGAGATGTCGTTTGAATGAATTGTGGATGATGGACGGACGGACGGACGCCGGACAATCAAGGATCCTAAAAGCTCACGAGCATGCTCCAGTGAGCTAAAAATCAAAGGGCCATAACTCACTCACTGAAAATGTTCACTAAAATCTTCAATATTCACAACTTAAAGGGTTTGATGCATATGTTCAGTGTTATTTTCAGTGAATCAAAACAATGATTCAAAAGAAACAGTGGGCAACAAAGACTAACTGACAGAGCCATCAAATATCCAGGATCACTTAATTCAAGCTTTCTCTTCACCACCTCTACAACATAACTTACCTTATTGGGTGTGGAATAATTACACTAAAACTTTTCAGAAATTATAATTAAGAGTGTAGTAACTAAATTAACCATGTTTTTTTTACCTATTAATTGTCAAAGTCATTTACAACACTTATTAACACAGACAGTTAATACAAAAAACATCAGTTAAATTCAAATACTTCTGTTCGACAATCTGTGATATGTGGGGGTGTTTTATTATCAGCAGTAACTGTCTATCACTGTATCAATCTGTACTGCAGTTTTTTCCCCTGATAGCTCATCTGTCAGTATATGACCCAATCTGTTTGATAATCAAGAACAATGACCCATAAAATCTTTGTTACCTACTGATAAAGGTGTGTCACTTTACTCATTCATTTTTTTTTTTTTTTTTTTTGTAAGAATGAGCTAAATCTGATCTTTTTTTCAAATTTTTATAATGAGCAACAGTCATTAAATGTATCTTGACACTTTTCTTTATGCTGAGTTTGCTTTGCTTCTTATTTTTTGCACAATTGAGGCCACTGATACATAAAGCATTTTTGTGCTTTTCACAATTGTTATTTATTTTTTCTTTCCACATCAGAACATGTTCTTTTATTGTTAAAAAAAAAAACATGTTAATGTCATGTATTCTCTTAACTTTGAACAACATTTATTCAAACAAACTTCAAAAATAATTATTTTCCTGAAGAATTTACCCATGACAAAGTTATGACTTAAAATTTTTTAATGCACTTGAAATTTGAAAGTTTAAAAATTGAAGCAACACTTGAAGTGGAAAGTTTATGTGTCATGAAATATATTAAATACTAACAGATTCAGTTTTATTGTTAAGTTCCTTGTTTAAAACATTAATACTTATCATCTCTACATTCGGTATGTTTGTTTATTTCATATTTTTTCTTTTGCGATCTGGTAAATGGAATCACGCCAAATATAATCAATTTTTTTTAAAGCTTTCTTTTATAAAAAAAAGCCAGAGTGTATTATGAGGTCAAATGGAAATAATCTTATGAAATTTCTGTCCATTAACCCTTTCCTCCATATATGCACCTTTACGGCTTGGGCAAACAATGTAGATCCAGATCAGCCGGCACATCCGTGCCGTCTGATCAGGATCTACACTGTTTGCCTTTTCATACATTAGGTTATTTCTGACCAAAAAGCGACCAGTGCAGATCCTGATCAGACGGCACGGATGTGCCGGCTGATCTGGATCTACACTGGTGGCACATGCGTAAAAATGCGTATATAGTGAGTAAAGGGTTAAAAGATACAAAATAAGAAAATACACTGTTCCCACTTTAACCCCAGCCATTCCAGTTCATTTATTTTTCTAATATATAATTTTCTTGCATCATTAATTTAACAAATTATTTCCAAATATTGCAACTATAATTTGTAAACATTTTCTCTCATTATCTCATGCTCAAATCTCATGTTGTTAAACTTCTCTCATTATCTCATGCTCAAATCTCATGTTGTTAAACTTCTCTCATTATCTCATGCTCAAATCTCATGTTGTTAAACTTCTTTTCACAAACTGGTTTCTCTTTTTTCCACTCAATTACACAAAAGAATTTCTCTTTGTAATTATAAATGAGGCCACCCACAATTTACTGCAAGTTTTTGATTTCTATCTTTCTCATTACTCTGACATGTGCACCATATCCACCATAACAAAGTAACCTAAAACCACAGTTAAAGAACCAAGATTTTAACCCATTTTATTAAGCAAAGATACACATATATCATACCACATGGACTGACATATTTGCTACATGGTAGGTTTTCTGACAACCAAAAGCAGTGTTTATAGGCCATGTGTTAAGAAATACCATTTTTCTTACAACCATTAGAAGTGTTTATGGGTCAGGTGTTCAGTAATACTATTATCTGCTTGCTTTGCTTTGCTTTGCTGTCTGTCTGTCTGATGTCCAATAACACTATAACAGTGTTACCTGCCTGCCTACCTACCTATCTGTCTGTATTGTCACACCATCACAGTGCTTTTCTGTGACATTACCAAAGTGTTTTTCTGTCTGTATTGTCACACCATAACAGTGTTATCTGTCTGTCTCTGCTCTTTCTCTCTCGCTACTGCCACTCAGCAAGAGATTTATCTGTCTTGTCTGTCTGATGTCACCATCATCTGCCTGTGCCTCTGCCTCTCTCTCTCTCTCTCTGCCACATTGTTACAGTTTTATTAGTCTGTCTGTCTGATGTCACACCATAACTGTGTTATCTGTCTGTCTGATATCACACAATAAGAGAGTTTTATGTCTGTTTGTCTGATATCACAACTTAAGAGTGGTGTCTGTCTGTCTGGTGTCACAGTGTTTTCTGTCTATCTGTCTGTATGATGCCACACCAATATTTAAGACTTAAACCTAAAATTCACATGATTTGGAGGTTGTTTTATTTTTAACCCAGCCCAATATCAAGGTCAGCACAGCTAAAAGAGTGGTAAGCTACTACAAAAGACTTTTTTCTAAGATCTGTTTAAAACATTTATATAATAACAAGTTTAACTGAAAGACTGTGTGCTTCTCACATTACCTATTTACATAAGTATTCTTTCATAAGTTGGCTTGAAGTTGTGATGTTAAAAGATATTCTTTCTTGATGTTTTTATTTTAAATTAATTTTCCCTACATACCAAAGTTCTGCCTCATAAATTTTCATGTCTTCTGTACTTCATCAGCATGTCACTTAGTCATAAAACATTTCATAATGGAAATATTATACAAGTATTTAACACATACTGCGACAGGATATCGTTAGTAACATGACAGACAGACTGTGAAATATTTTACACAAATATATTAGTGTCTAGTTTTTTTTGGTTTCTTTTCCCCCGAAGTGCTAACATATTTGTTTGAATATTGAAATCTTATGTTAGAACAGTGAAACCACATTCGGGGCTGTGTAGAAGACAAAAGCTTTTGCTATTACTCTTTAGTGAAAATCTTAAGAACTCTTGAGAAGTATTTATGATCAGACTTTGTGCCATTTTTTCAATGTTTCCAAAGAGCGAAAGTTTTCTTTCATCCTATTAAAAGCACTCAGACGACTGACTGGTTTTCTCCTAAAAAGCAAATTTTAAAAACTTAATCATTATTCAGATGAGATTTAGATTTCTGATTTTACTGCAAATGCTAAAAATCCAATCAGCCTTAAAATATTTTTATTAAATCTTTTTTTGACAGATGCCACATGACATGTTTGTCGCTGCAGTCAGATCTGCAGTATAAACACATTACCTGTGAGCGTGTATCGACCGTATTGTGTCACGAGGCATGTAGAATGAGATATTTTGTGTGTTTTGCTCCACAATATGTTCCTGTGTGAGCACCTCGTATATTGATGGTGGTCTTGCACCTAGAGACATGCTGATTGGTCGGACCAAGTTCAAGGTGACCTTGATAAAACCCTGGAATGATTGTTTGTCCTTGTTCTCTGGATCTTCTTCCTCCCTCTGAGAAAAAGAAAAGTTCTGTATTTGAATAAAGAAGTAAAATTCCTATCCTTAATTCCAAGCTACTGAATTATATTCAGAGTGATAGTAACAATAAGTAAATCTCAGAGATGGCATTCACTGATCCCTAGATCAAAGTGAGCCTCTACTTTTTAAAGTTTGATTATTATACTCTGATGTTCGATCCATTTTAACTGAATATAAATATCCTGATGAAAATAAAAAGAAATTACCCTTTCATCCATTAGAAAATGTGTATCAATTTTAATTTCCTTTTTCATTTTAAAGTTTGGCAAATGAATAGAAAAGGCATTCAAACTCAATACTTCTTAAACTTTGGTTAACCAGTAATTTTGCCAACAACACTTAAAACTGTTACAATAGACAAAATCACTTCCCTTTTTCCATGTAAATTCTTTCGAAAGAAGTTGTCAGTTGCTTTGTTTAACTATGATATGGAAAAAAAGTCTTACCAAGGCAAAATTTGCCCCTGGGACATGTTTGTTAAACTCTGCAATTTTCTTCTTGAGTTCCTCCCGGTTCAGTGTGGCATCACTGGGTTTGGGAGGTAACTTCTCATCTGGTATTGTACCAGACCTATACCCTGAATCAGTCTCATCTTTCTCCTGAAGAAAATACACAAACGGTACATTCAGAGTACTTTTTTTCACTTATTTTTGATGTTGTTTAATCAGATACATAAAAACAATTATTTGAAAATTGATTTTCTGATGCATCTTTGCAGCGAACTGGACACTTACACCTACCCGCCCCTTACCCTTTAGCACAGAGGACAGAAATGAAAGGGAGAAGTTATACATGAATGGTCACAAACCTCGACAAATGGATGACACTTCATAACACAGACTTTGTATTTAACTAATGTGCATCAAGTAATAGTAAATTTCATCTATGAGGTAGCTTAAAATATTCTCTTTATTGTCTGTCAATATTCATAGTGATGCAATTTTTGAGAATAAACATTAAAGCAGAAACAAGTTGCTTAAAGATAGATACTTCATGGAGGTTAATATACCCAAAAATAACTCTGGAAAGAAAACATCTGTTTTGTAGAAAGGTGTTTGCTATGCAAAGGTTTCCTGAATAGATCAGGTACTTACTGATGCAGGTTCCGATGAGATTTCCGTTGACTGAGACGATATATTTACATTACTGAGATCTGATAGTGGAGCCTCGCCCTGAAGAACAGTGCCCTCATCTTCTGGGTCATGTGACACATTCTTGCATTCTAATTGGATGAGAGGCAAGCATTTGTGATGACATGTATACTGGCAATCTGAAATTAAAAGAAAGGGGAAAAGATCCTTACTTCAGTAAACTTAAAATTGTTCTCGTCTAAGCTAACAATCATCCCAAAGCATCAGTTACAATCGTTGACTGAAAAGTTCTTGTGACAGTGAATTCCACTGACTGTGGATATGAAATGTCATAATAAGGCTTACAGACATCTAGAAAATATACCATTCTTTTACATGCTTTTCTTTTATTATTATTTTGTGCTTCTAATCACTGTAAATTGTGCTGCTACTTAAAGTACACAGTACTTCTACTCAATGTTCACCATGCTGCTTCTCAATGTTCACCATGCTGCTTCTACTCAATGTACCCTGTGCTTCAACTTACTATACCCATTTACTCTACTCAATGTACATTGTGCTACTACTAAATGTATACTGTACTGCTTCTACTCAATGTACCCTGTGCTTCAACTTAATGTACCCCTTGCTGCTTCTACTCAATGTACCCTGTGCTTCTACTTAATGTACCCCTTGCTGCTACTCAATGTACATTGTGTTATTACTAAATGTATACTGTACTGCTTCTACTCAATGTACCCTGTACTTCTACTTAATGTACCCTTGCTGCTACTCAAAGTACATTTTTCTAAATAATACTGTGCTGCTGCTTCTACTCAATGTACACCATGCTGCTACTCAATGTACACAGTGTTTACCATTAGAAAATTGAAAACAGAACCAAAACAAATTACAGAAGTTTTCAGTGGTAAGTACCCACATACACCACAGTAATCTCTAAATTGCATATATCTTTATTTTCTATATGAAAGGGCTCATTTTAAAAGGTTATCAAGTTTTTAACAGGAAAGGGGATTAAATGGAAATGAATTGACCTGTTAAGCCAAAGCACTTACTTATCACCTGATTTTCAAGTCAATATGTACTGCTGATAAGCCCAAGATAACTATAATCATTCATTACATATCAGATTTAAAGTTGAGAGAAGATCCTCTATTTAAACCTTTTTGAAGAATGTGTGAACAGAAGTATTCCATTTCTTTAATCAAAGTACAGAAAGCACCAACAGACTAACAGCAAAGAAAGATTTCAGCCTGTCTCAAGACGTCGAAATTAGGTTCGAACTGTCTTGAGTTGCTGACCAGGAGAAGAAAAACCTTTTTTTTCTTTTTAGCAACTGTTTTTTCAAACATGAAATAAAAGCAATATTATACCTTTGAAAGAAAACGGAAAACATTTATATGACTATAGTAAACAATTTATCTAAAGGGATTGAAAGAAAAACTGCAGAAAGGAAGGAAAGATCTCTATACTGTAATACAATTTAGAAATGCAAAGTTCAGTCACATAATTATATAATATGCCTTACACATTGTTTTCAGGTTGAACATTTCAATCACTACTTGTATGCATATAGAAAGATATTACATTCAAATGAAAGGTCACAGTTCTTAATCAATAGCTATTATATTACTCTTTTTTCACTGAAATGTTGTTTTTGTGTAGTACTCTAGTGCAAAATGTTTATTTACCTTTTCCCACCTAAGTACTGCAAAATGTTTATGTACCCTTTTTTGTCATTGAAGAAAATGAAAAAATGTATATGAACATCATTTTTTTTCATTGATGTACTGTAAAATGTTAATGTACTTTTTTATCATTGATGTACTGCAAAATTTTTATGTCCTTTTTTCACAATGAAGTAATGCAAACTGTTCATGTACCTTTTCTTTCCCCTTTGAAGTAATGCAAACTGTTCATGTACCTTTTCTTTCCTTTTGAAGTAATGCAAACTGTTCATCTACCTTTTTTTCCCTTTGAAGTAATGCAAACTGTTCATGTACCTTTTTTTCCCTTTGAAGTACAGTACGCGCCAGGAGGAACTCACATTTTCCGCTTTATTTCGCGGACGCGGAAAAAAAAAAATCCGCCGCGACATCGAGGAAAAAAACGGAATTCCTCAATGACTCGACATCGCGAAATATCGCGGCGATATTTGACGACCAGAGCGAAAATAATTAGGGTCATAACTCACCTGGATAAGCTGAACATATAATGAAATGATCGTAATGAAACTGCATTTTACGTCTGCCAATTATGTGACATTTGGTAAAATTTAAACCAAATTTCTAATACATTTGCTGTGTAGTTTTATGTGTACTTCCGTCGTTGATAACGCTCGTTATTGTATAGCAAAATCGATCAATAATTTTGTCAAGCGCATAGACGATACAGATGTCGTAGTAGGGTTTACATGTTCTATGTTTTCTTTAAATATAGGGAAGCAGTTTAAAACGTGTAAATCGGAAACCAGTCAATTTATTTTCTGAAAATAGGGTCATCTGTTCCAAGAAGCAATTACTTTCGGTTTTAAGTTGTCATTCTTTCCGTTAACAAATATGAGCATAAGAATGACAGTTTTATACATTTAAATGATATTTTAAAGCCTAAAATTCGCCGAAATGCGTTTAATCAGGAACTTTGTGTGCCTCGATACGTCAATTCTTACCTGTGAAAAAGTACGCGGAATCATTTAGCGGACGTCCGCCGCGATATTTGGTGACCATTTTTTTTTTTTTATGTCCGCGGCGGGGATCCTCGAAATGCGGCGGATCTGGTCGCGTTTTAAGGAATGGGTAGTCCGCGACGACCTCGAGGAAAACGAGAGTTCCTCCTGGCACGTACTGTAATGCAAACTGTTCATGTACCTTTTTTCATTGAAGTACTGCATAATGTTTATAATTTTTATACTTTTTTTAAAAAATAATTACTTGTATTTTAGTCAACAAAATCTTTTACCAATTACATACTGTATTAATAATAAAAATAATTTTAAAAAATGAATAAAATACAAGAAGCGCCGCAATGCGACGAAAACCAGGTTTTCAACGATTAAGTATTGATGTGACAGGAATTAGGAAGAAATATGGCAGTGAAGTAAAAATGGTGCTGTTATTTTGGTACCAACACAGAAAGTTGGTTTCAATAGTTCAAAATAAAAATAAATTAGATACCCAAGTAGCAATGCCATGCTGTATTTTCATGTAAGCTACACACATGCCAAGTTGAGTGTCAATAGGTCAAAGTGTGCTGAAGTTATTGAGTAGAAGCTGAAAATTCTATTGTAAGCAAATGACCTTGACCTTGCTCACAGATATCATAATAGCAATCCCAAGCTGCATCTTAATATAAGCTACCCACACAGCAAGTTTGGTGTCAACAGGTCAACGCAAACTCAAGTTATTACGTGAAAACTGAATTTCTTTTTTAAAGCAACAGTGACCTTGACCTTGTTCACAGACACCTGGGTAGCAATTCCAAGTGACATCTTGATATCAGCTACCCAAATACTAAATTTGGTGTCAATACCTCTAAGCAAACTAAAAGTATTGAGCGGAAACTGAATTTCTATTTTTAGCAACAGTAACCTTGACCTTGACCACAGACACCTGGGTAGCAATCCCAAGCTGCCTCTTAATATAAGCTACCAATATACCAAGTTTAGCATCAATAGACCAAAGCAAACTAAAGTTATTGAACAGAAACTGAATTTCTATTTTTAGCAACAGTGACCTTGACCTTGATCACAGACACCTGGGTAGCAATGCCAAGCTGCCCCTTGATATAAGCTACCCATACACTAAGTTTGAGGTCAATAGGTCAAAGCAAACTCAAGTTATTGAGCAGAAACTGAATTTCTATTTTTAGCAACAGTGACCTTGACCTTGATCACAAACACCTGGGTAGCAATCCCAAGCTGCCTCTTGATATAAGCTGCCCATATACCAAGTTTGGGGTCAACAGGTCAAAGCAAACTCAAGTTATTGAGCGGAAACTAATTTTTTCTATTTTTAGCAACAGTGACCTTGACCTTGATCACAGACACCTGGGTAGCAATGCCAAGCTGCCCCTTGATATAAGCTACCCATACACCAAGTTTGAGGTCAATAGGTCAAAGCAAACTCAAGTTATTGAGCGGAAACTGAATTTCTATTTTTAGCAACAGTGACCTTGACCTTGATCACAAACACCTGGGTAGAAATCCCAAGCTGCCTCTTGATATAAGCTACCCATATACTAAGTTTGGGGTCAACAGGTCAAAGCAAACTCAAGTTATTGAGCGGAAACTAATTTTTTCTATTTTTAGCAACAGTGACCTTGACCTTGATCACAAACACCTGGGTAGCAATCCCAAGCTGCCTCTTGATATAAGCTGCCCATATACCAAGTTTGGGGTCAACAGGTCAAAGCAAACTCAAGTTATTGAGCGGAAACTAATTTTTTCTATTTTTAGCAACAGTGACCTTGACCTTGATCACAGACACCTGGGTAGCAATCCCAAGCTGCCTCTTGATATATGCTACCCATATACCAAGTTTGGTGTCAATAGGCCAAAGTAAATTCAAGTTATCGAGCGGAAACCAAAAGTTGACTTCAGCATTACAATAACCAGGTTTTTCGTTGAAAACCTGGTTAAAAATTATATTCCTGTAAGAAATTACACAGAATAACAATTAAATGAGTAATATACTCTGTGATGCAGTACAGGCTATACAATTATGGAGTTACCAGATTTGTCAGTTTGATAATTAAGTAAATGGTTAAACATAAGTTTAAAGTGCTGGTTGACCACAAAGCATGTAGTTGTTCAATTTGACTTCACAAGTACAGCTAATCTCTTATAAATTGAACACACACGAGTATGTTTTGTGAGAAATATAAATCTGTTAAGGATTCACCTTATAGGACAAGATGAGACATACATTACAATTTCTGTTATCCTCCCTTTATTAAAGTGCAATATATCAACTATACAGGCTTTTTTTCTGACTAGAATCATCTAACAGTTATAAGTTATAAAGTACAACATGTAAAAATATCACGGCCATTATTTTTTTATTTTTCGGTTTACTGACCCACCGACCCTGTATTTTGGAAAATGAAAAAAAAAAAAAAAAATTTTTTTTTAGGAAAAAAAAATTCTGAACGCCGATTTTACGGAAAATGTACTGTATGAACGGCTCATTTTCCTTGGTTTCTTCACAGTAAAGACTGAATACATTATTAAAATATTCATATATACAGTATTCAGGAATAAATAGAAATAAGAAGACTTTCCGATGTTTTTTTTTTTTTTTTTTTCAAGATTTTTTTTTTATTTTCCCTCCTCCTACCCTACCTTTTTTTGAAAAAAATCAGTAAACCAAAATATAAAAACAAGAGGGCCATGATGGCCCTATATCGCTCACCTGAATATGACTGCTTTTAACAAAGTTGCTATGGACCTGGTTAATTGACCCCAGATGACCCATATTCGAACTTGACCTAGATATCATTGAAACAATCTTTCTGACAAATTTCAAGGTTATTTGGACTGAAAGTGTAGCCTTTAGAGTGTTAACAAGGTTTTTCCATATTTGGGCTCTGTGACCTAGTTTTTGACCCCAGATGATCCATATCCAAACCTCAGCTTGAAATCATTAAAACAACCTTTCTGACAAATTTCCAGGACATCTGGACTAAAAATGTAGCCTCTGAGTGTTTACAAAGTTTTTTCGATATTTAGGCTCTGTGACCTAGTTTTTTAATCCAGATGACCCATATTCAAAGTTGAGCTGGAAATCATAGAAGCAACCTTTCTGACAAATTTTCAGGTTATTTGGAATTAAAATCTTAACTCTTGAGTGTTAACAAGGTTTTTCCATATCTGGGCTCTGTGACCTAGTTTTTGACCAAAGATGACCCATATTAGTACTTGAGCTAGAAATCATCAAAACAACCTATCTGACAAATTTCCAGGATATCTGGACTGAAATTGACTAACCTCTGGATAGTTAAAATGGTTTTAAAATTTTAGGGCTCTGTGACCTAGTTTTTGATCCCAGATGAACCATATCCTAATCTGGGCTAGAAATCATTGAAACAACCTTTCTGACAAATTTTAAGGACATTTGGACTGAAAATGTAACCTCTTGAACATTAACAAGGATTTTCTACTTTTTGGCCCTGTGTTCTAGTTCTTGACCCCAGATAACCCATATTCAAAATTGAGCTAGAAATCATTAAAACAATCTTTCTGACAAATTTCAAGGTTATTTGAACTGAAAATGTTACCTCAATGCGTGTTAACAAGGTTTTTCCATATTTGGGGTCTGTGACCTAGTTTTTGACCCCAGATGACCTTTATTCGAATCTGAGCTAGAAATCATTAAAACATTTTTTCTGACAAATTTGGAGAATATTTGGACTGAAAAGTAGCTTCTTGAATGTTAACAAGTTTTTTTTCTATTTTTGGGCTCTGTGACCTAGTTTTTGATTTCAGATGACCCATATTCAAATTTAACCTAGAAATCATTGAAACAACCTTTCTGACAGATTCCTGGTTATTTGGACTGAAAATGTTACCTCTAGAGCGTTTACAAGGTTTTTCCATATTTGAGCTCTGTGACCTAGTTTTTGACCCCAGATGACCCAATTTTGAACTTGAGCTAAAAATCATCAAAACAACCTTTTTGACAAATTTCTGGGATATTTTGACAGAAAATGTAACCTCTAGAGTGTTAACGAGATTTTTCTATTTTTGGGCTCTGTGACCTAGTTTTTGAACCAAGATGGCCCGTATTCGAACTTGAGCTTGAAATCATCGAAACAACCTGTCTGACAAATTTCCAGATTATTTGGACTAAAAATGTTACTTCTCCTTCTACAAGAAGATTTTCAAAGTTATCGCTATATAAGCCTATGTAAAACCAATGACCCCGGGTTGGGGCCAAATTTGACCCCAGGGGTATAATTTGAACAAACTTGGTAGAGGTCCACTAGACAATGCTACATACCAAATCTTAAGGCTCAGGGCCTTGTGGTTTCAGACAAGAAGATTTTCAAAGTTTTTCCTATATAAGCCTATGTAAAACCAATGACCCCAGGGTGGGGCCAAATTTGACCCAGAGGCCATGATTTGAACAAACTTGGTAGAGGTCCACTAGACAATGCTACATACCAAATATCTAAGCTCTATGCCTTACGGTATCTCATAAGAAGAGTTTTAAAGTTTTTCCTATATAACTCTATGTAAAACTAGTTACCCCCTGGGCGGGGCCATTTTTGACCCAGAGGCCATGATTTGAACAAACTTGGTAGAGGTCCACTAGACAATGCTACACACCAAATATCTAAGCTCTATGCCTTATGGTTTCCGACAAGAAGATTTTTAAAGTTTTTCCTATATAACTCTATGTAAAACAAGTTACCCCTGGGGCGGGGCCATTTTTGACCCAGAGGCCATGATTTGAACAAACTTGGTAGAGGTCCACTAGACAATGCTGCACACCAAATATCTTAGCTCTATGCCTTACGGTTTCTGACAAGAAGATTTTTAAAGTTTTTCCTATATAACTCTATGTAAAACAAGTTACCCCTGGGGCGGGGCCATTTTTGACCCAAGGATCATAATTTGAACAAACTTGGTAGAGGTCCACTAGATGATGCTTTATACCAAATATCAAAGCTCCAGGCCTTGTGGTTTCTGACAAGAAGATTTTTTAAGATCCAACTTTTAAAATCTGTTTTTAGCTCCTGTGACCCAGAAATGCAATGGACCGGAACCATTTGAACAAACTTGGTAGAGCTTCATGCAAGGAACATTCTAGGCAAGTTTCATTAAATTTTGCCCAGTGGTTTCAGAGGAGATGTCGTTTGAATGAATTGTGGACGACGGACGGACGGACGGACGGACGGACGGACGGACGGACGGACGCCGGACAATCAAGGATCCTAAAAGCTCACATGAGCATGCTCAGGTGAGCTAAAAAATGGCCCACTTGGTGTTACTTTGAAAGCTGTAATTTTGTATAGAAAGTCAAGAAACACTGAAAAAAAAGAAGCTCAACATTCATCATAAAAATCAATTTTCATAATTGACCAGTCAGTTCACAATTTATACCCTATCCATCCTCCATATGTCAGACCTATAAATGAACCATCTGTCACAGAAACAGTTAATAAATTCCTTTGTGACCCACTCCCTTTAGCTAGTAAGTTTACCTTGGCCATACTATTAATTTAACTACACTTATTGCATATTCCAGCTGCCTGATCAATATATCTGAATAATTTGGTACAGACAATAGCATACCAATTTGTAATCAGTAAATCAGAAAATCAGTAAAGGTGGTGACTTCTCTAACATAACTTACAGATATTAACTGAAAAGGTTGACCTGTCAAATCCAGAAGTTTTGAAACTTTTACTTATGAGAAAACCCACTGGCATAAGTAAATCAGTAGAACATTCTCAATCTGTGGAAAATCTTGCTGCATGAAAAATTAATCTGTTGCAATGACATTAGTGGACCAAACAGCAGCAAGGTGCTCTTATAGTGGGCCATACAGCAGCAAGGTGCTCTTATAGTGGGCCATACAGCAGCAAGTTGCTCTTATAGTGCGCCATACAGCAGCAAGGTGTTCTTATAGTGGGCCATACAGCAGCAAGGTGCTCTTATAGTGCGCCAAACAGCAGCAAGTTGCTCTTATAGTGCGCCATACAGCAGCAAGGTGCTCTTATAGTGGGCCATACAGCAGCAAGGTGCTCTTATAGTGGGCCATACAGCAGCAAGTTGCTCTTATAGTGGGCCATACAGCAGCAAGTTGCTCTTATAGTGGGCCATACAGCAGCAAGTTGCTCTTATAGTGCGCCAAACAGCAGCAAGGTGTTCTTATAGTGGGCCATACAGCAGCAAGGTGCTCTTATAGTGCGCCATACAGCAGCAAGGTGCTCTAATAGTAAGCCAAACAGCAACAAGGTGCTCTTATAGTGGGCCATACAGCAGCAAGTTGCTCTAATAGTAAGCCAAACAGCAGCAAGGTGCATACTCTTAAAAGAAATGGCCTGTAAGAATCTTCTCTGATTTTATGAGTAAGGCAATCATTAAATAGCCACTTGGCTAACTTCTAGGTTCTATAATATCAAATCAAGAGCTTTTTGTTAGGATTTATACTGACAACCATCCAATAAAACTTTTTTTTTTTTGGACTATAAAAATAGTTCAGTGTATCCCAGAACATTAATTCTCAGTCTATAAAATCTACATGAAATAGTGTAAACTGCTGACTGGGTACATGATAAGGATAATCTAGAGACAGATAACCAGTCCAGGAAACTGACAGAATATAATCTCTACAACTAACAGAAGTTAATCAAGCAAAGAGATTGAAAATGATAAAGAAACAGTAACCTACTAAATACTAGCTGGATATACAAAGAAGGGTTGTTTTGCAAAACCAAAATATTGTGACTGTATTCATTATCTCTAGAATTTTTCAGTATCATCCTGTTCAGATATCTCAGTATCATAGAGTTCTGGCATAAACAATTTTTGAATGCTGCAGGTTTTGAGTGTTTTCTTTACAATATAAAACTAGCAGTAAATATTCATCCTACTGATACTTATAAGCCACAAAGCACTGCTGAAAGCTTGTCTTACACTTCCAATTTGCCCTAATAGGGAAGTGGTAAGTTTTATTATCAATAATAAGAGTAGTGGATCAGTCTGCTGACCCAGCACAATATTCTATGGTGATATAACTTCTTTATTCATATTGACATGACTGAACTCTGTCTCTCACCTAGTCTCTGGAATGGTCGCAAATCTTTACAAGATTTTGACCACTTAATCAAATCTGAATGGTGGTAGAAATGATTAGTTCAAGTTCTGAAATAAGACACATTGTATGATACCCATTAGATAAATAAATCTCATTTGGCATAGCAACTTAGATTCTTCATTAGACAGGGAAGGCCAAAAGTTCATGACAGCAATTTGACAAACCAGTATGTATGAGTGATTCAGTGGACAGATGATAAATTCTCTTCATCTATTCTGATCACAACTTTCTCTGACATTTTGATTAATTCAATTAACCTGCATACACCTATGGCTGGTTAGCACAAATGAAATTTACCCCTCTGACTTTCTTGTGTACAGTTCAAAGCTTCCTACATATAAACATACCTCACATGTTTGACCATCAGCATTCTTATCAGACATCAGCATTATTTCCTCACTTATTACACTACCTACCAGCTCTGGTCCCCCACAAGGGTATAATCAATACTGCCTGATCACAGTTTATAAAGACAGAATGCCATCCAATGTTTATAAGGAATTACCCTTGGCTTTATTTACACTTATTTACATTGTAAATATTACATTTTGCAATATTAGGTAACAAGTATATTTATGAGTGAGGGAGTGGGGGTAGAGTTGGGGTTAGAACTAGGGAAGGGTTGGGGCCTAGTCTGAGACAAGTGTCTTCTTAATTCATTTTATTGCCGTTCTAAAAAACTGCAACTAGTGAAATGCACATGCAAACTCATATGATATGAAAATAATGAGAATAGCTAGCATCTTATCTATGACAATTAAGAAACAATCTTACATTCTGCTTTCTTTAATAGCCTAGTTTGTTATCCCTTTGAACAAAACAATAGTTAAACTATTTTCAGACTTTTCAAATGGTGTGTAACATTGCATTATCTTGAATAACACCTGCATGAGTTTCAATAATGACACTGACTGGGTAACACCAAAAGGAGGAAACGCCACAGTAACTGAGCAACAGCTGAGGGAAAAAACTTTCATACTGACTAGGCAACAAACACTAAAGATCATGAACCTCCACTCTGACTGGGCAATAATAGAGGGAATAAACTCCACAGTGACTGGGCAACACTAATTTAAAGAACCTCTGCAGTTACTGGGAAACATTGGATGGAATAACTCTATTGTGACTCTGCAACACTGGAGGGAAAACCTCTGCATTAACTGGGCAACACTAGAAAGAAAAACCTTTATAGTGACTGAGCAATACCAAAGGATAGAACGTGTACATTGACTGGGCAACACTAGAAGGAAGAACCTCTGCAATTACTGGGCAAAATTAGAGGGAAGAATTTCTACAGTAACTGGGCAACATTTGAGGAAAATACCTTCACTGACTGCATGACACACTGGAAGGGCCTTTGCAGTGACCTGGCAACACAAGAGAGAATACTCTTCACAGTGACTTGGTATTACTTGAGGAAAATACTGTCAAAATTACTTGACAACACTAGATATTTCAGATTCACTGAGCAAAACAAGAGCTATGAACCTCAATAGTGCTTTAACATTTTATCTTCCTGATCTTCGAACATCTAGTTTAGCCTGACTCTGACATATTTGACACAAGTAATGACTGACAGAGGGTAATTTTACCCTTGTATATTTTATTTATGACTCAACACAGGTAATTTGACTTACTCTCTTGTAATTACTGGAATTTTTCCAGTAGTACAGGTGATAATATACCTTTCCTATTTTTGTAACAGACCTGAACAATAACATTAGTTTTTGAAACACATTTTTAACAAACTTACAAAATACATTAGTTTTGTTTCATGCTGTTCTTCAGATAATGGTTTTAATTTTTTTCCTGCTGCTTCCACTTAAATTCTCTCTACACAGTGAACAGGAAATGGAAAATAATGAGATGGAATTTATCCCAGTTGAGTTGGAATTTATCCCTGTTACTTATCATTAGCCTTTAGTCTTTACCCTGCTGCAGGCATTCACATTTCCCTTGGCAACCAAAGTGCAGACCAAGACAAGCCTGCATATCCATGCCTGCACTGTCCAATTACCCAATATGCTGTCAGTTAATACCCCTTTCAATGATTAATGGATGTGTCAAAGAATGAATAGGACCAGTCCATTTCAAAATTTAGGATGGAAAGGCTTAACATTTTTAGTTCTCTCTATAAAAATAATATACAAAATGAAACCCACCTGCAACTGTATAATATTTACACAGGTCTCCTGATAAATTTAGCCTAACTGAATTACATTATGCAAGACAAACAACACAGCTTCTATTGTCATTAAACATTGCATCTACACTTCAAAAATCATAAATTCAAATTCAGTTATTAAAGAACATTCCCAATTATATCTTCACTACCTTGATGCACTGCATCGAAATACTTAAACCCTGGCCTTTTGGGTCAAGAATCATATGAAAAGCCAATGATACAATACATACCAAAGTACAGATCATATGAACCTAATCATTGCTGGTGGTGCTCTCAACCTTAACAACAGAGCAAAGTCATATTCAGAGCTGTTTTCAATTTTGTCTTCTCCAGTGATTTGCAATATGTGACTGTGACCTTGACACTGCCATGTTGTCACCTAAACAAGTAATCATTTTAATCTGAACAACAGATCTAATGGTATAGGAATCATCCGACCATTAAGCCTTACTGAATCCTGCCACATCCTGAACTATCCTTGTTAAGCCTAAGTATCTGGCTGCGAAAAACACCAAAGATCATTAGCCCATATCCACTAAACAAACTGTGAAGATCTGTAATCAATATTGTAAATGTGGCATGGTAACTTGGAAATATTCTTACTAAATGGCATCATAACTTAGAAATATACTGTTGGACATTATACTAACCTTGTCTCAAATTACCAAATACTTGTAAAAATTATTTATCAGTAACATTGGTTTATTTACCAACTAATGAATGCATCCACATGAACCCTATCAAGTGACTGTAAGGAAACACCATAGGCTAGACGTGTCAATTTAGGAATATATTATTCTGCTATTCTATAGTAGGATATGTTACAAATCATTATTTCATTGAGTAATCCCAGTCTGTATACTTGTTAACAGGATACTGTTGTGTTATCTGATCCCAGCACTTCAACTCCCCTCTTTGACTATAATAGTAAATTAAAACTGATTTGTGAAACTTTCTTCAGAAAAAGATAAGTACAGTTGATCATAAAGTTAAGCTTATGTTACTGCACAAAACTAAGTATTTCAGATCAAATTCATCAAAATAAAGTCTTCTGCTACTTTACTCAGTTACCATGACAACCACTGCTAATTAAGAAAGCTTTTAGCTGAGATATATTCTTTCTGAAACAACAAACTGCCATCAGAATTTGCTCAGTTAATTGACAATTCAAAGAGCTCTTCATGAACCTGAGTAGTATTTGCACATATTATAGTGAAACTTATCACCACTAGTAAATGGTGTTACAACAGCTACTGGCAAAGTTTCAGCACAATCTGTACACTCTGAGCAGATGTTACAATAAAAAGCAACAAAATATCCTTGAAGCCTACAGGAATTACTGTCAATTCTAATAACAATAACATTTCCCATTACACTACAAGGAGAAGAAAACCAGTCTGTATATTTCACAAACTTCCTTGAGTAGATTTATTTCTGAACACTTCTGCTAAGTTCTGAAATGCAAATGACCTTGGCAGAAACCTAGACTTTGAGATGGGAATTTTACAAAATGGCAAAGGATAATTTTAACTTCTACAGCTATCAAAAATCAAAAAGAATGGTTTTAAAACACAGCCTAACATTTATCTATCCTTATATTATAAATAATGATACTGTTGTTACCTGATTAGATCATTACTAGCCCTTGTTATATATGTTGTTTAACACTATAAAATAATTATAAAATCAAAAGGAACCTAATACTGACAATTAGCAAACCCTGACCTGCTACAATCTGGCTACTCAAAACTCACTACTGCTCCTTAGTGCTGTCAAATGCAGTTAATAACACAGAGAAAGACATCCTATATGGAGTGAATTAACTTGACAGACTTTCATGGGAAAAAATGTAAAGATAGAAGTGCACAGACATTCCAACACCAGTGACCAGACAAGCCATAACAAACAACAACAACTGTCAAAACATTATCACCTTCTCCAGGTGAAGAGGAAACAATGGCCCTGCAACTAAACAATGGCAACATGTGGAACCAATCATCTGACTGGTGTGCTACTCAGTACAATGATTAATCCTGGCACTACAGATGTTTCTGTATGTGTAACATATCACAGAGTGCATCTACATACATTTACATACATATACATAGTGACTAGTGTCTCATCGACAACTTCAATAAAGGCTAAAAGGAAGACAAAGCATTTATTTAATTTTTTTTTTAATTTCCTGTTCCACTCATCTGCCTATTAACATGATTAATACCTTCTTCAGTGTTTCCAATGATAAATGCTGTGATGTAGGAACAAGACTGACATATTTTCTATGTAAACAGAATTTCTGTATCAAATGGTGTAACACTGACAACAAGGCCACTGTATTTGCATATATTTTAAACTCACCTTGATGTGCTGCACAATTACATGTTCGTGTATCATCATTCTGGTTATGCAGTTCAGAACAATATCCCGTATCTCCATTACAAGAGTCACTTAAATCATCCAATAAATTATTACCACTTTCACTATCACATGTTACTGCTAAATCGGATTTTCCTGTATCTGAACTTACGGATGACACAAGTTCAGGATTGCTTCGGATTTTACTAAATATATAGTCCCATTCTCCTCCTTGATTCCACAGTTTTGGAAGACTTAATTTATTTTCACAAGGTTTATTTTGTTTGTTTGTTGAGCTTTTAGTTTCTTCACTATCACAGAAGGCTTTTAAATCCTCTATTAAATCACAGACAGAATTTCTATGCCACTTTTCTAAAGTTCGTGACCGTCTTTTGAACTGAAAATTTTCAAATTCTTCTTCAAACCTTTTAAAATCATCATCATTATCGAAGAAATCTGCAAATATATCATCAACTTTTAGCCCATCAAAAACTTCAGTTTCACTGTCACTCGAATCAGATTTATTATCGTCTGATTGGTGTGGTGACCACCTGTATTTGTCGAGGCTGGAGTTACTTGCATACCGCCTCTTATTTTTAACTGTTTCAAAAACCCTGTCAAATTCTTGAAAGTGCTCATCATTTTGAAAAAACTCCATCATTGGAAGCGAATCTAATTCCAACCCTAAAATATTACCAATTTCCCTAAAGCGAGACTGACCTCTGACCTCTCCCTCTGAATCAGAATCTGACTCTAAGTAAAAATTAGGTTTTCTATAAATAACCTGCTCCTCTAAAGTTTGATCTGCACAAAATGTTTGACATTCTTTTGATTCACTTTTTTGTCCATCATCTATCTCCAGAAGTGAGTGCCACTTCGGTCTTTCTTTAGATACCTTTTTTCTTTCTCCTTTCCACCGACTGCGTAATTGGTGAAAATTTATTAAATCTTGCTTGAAATCTTCATAATCATCTTCATCGACAAAAACATGTTTAAAATGTTTATAGTTGGATGAATCAGACAACGCATCAAATGAAACGTTAAATATATCTTCCTTGAAGAACTTCAAATTTCGTGAATCTAGATCAAATTTCTGCTTTTCTAATTTTTCTCCACTGATGCTTTCCTTCAATTCAGAAGAGCTTTGTTCCATTTCCAACACATCTGCATAAATGCAGGCATTATTCAAAAGTTTTTTTCCGACCTTAACTTCCAACTTCTCAGGTAGAAACTAAAAATTCTAAGCACCAGTCTGCTGTTAATGATAATACACAGTCTACAGTGATCAAACAGTCTGCATCATCTAGAAGCTTGTAATTCTGTTACTATAAATAGAAACATGTGTTTGGAACTGAATAAAGAAGAGAGAACCTGTTTGCCTCCACTGATAAATCTGATCCTGCTGATTTTAGATTCTAATCATGAAAAAATTACCTGTGTCTGGCAAATGATGAAAAAATACCTTAACCACATAGATTAAAAGAAACTCCTCAATTTATATAGCATCACCTGTTTTATTTTAAGCATTTCTTCTGCTAAAGTATCATTTCAAAATTTTATTACTTTAAATGTCTGTCTTAGAAATCGCAAATATTGGAATCATCCTTTGTTCTGCACTGACACTTTCAAACATACAATGTTAATACACTATTAGGTCTAGATTTTAGCCCCTGACTTTTGAAAAAAAAAATTGTGCATAAATCCAAATAGATGTCAGTAAAACAGACAAAAAATCGATGGAAGACCTGGGAAATTATCAGATTTAAATGAAAGTATAAGGCATGACACAGCTGCATGTGTCAAACTTTCGATTCATTGAGGAAGACTCTTTGATACAGTATTGATTGCCAATAGAGCCCAGCTGATAAAATCATGCACACAAAACCCTTTGTCAACAACTCAACAGTATGTTTAGAGCACAAATCATGTATCTATCACTTCATTATGCAACCTTAATAGTTAAAATTTTGATAAAAGTTTATCATAAACTAGCAAACCAACTTGTTGAAAAGTAAATAAATGGAATGGTTAACTTAAAATTCCTATTAAAAACTTTTACCCAAAAACTGGATATTAAATAATACAGCTTTTTTCTGCAAAGACATTTTGTCATTTGTGAGTTAAGAAAGTAGCAGAATAAAACTGATGGGACCTGTTGACATACATTACAATTGCTCATTAACTATCACTGCTTTCAACACATCAAACGGTCCTCCTGACTTAAAAGTTTTAACAAATTAAGTATGGGCAGGATAAGATATCCAACATAAAACAAACCATTAACTTCTTTATACCCTTGATAAGCTTTCAAAGGCTGACAACTCAGGAATGTAAATATTACAGTGTGACCACATGATGGGCCCCTAAATCTGAAAACTAAGGAAGGATATTGGTTTAGGTCCAAATACACCTAAAACTTAAAAGGCCCACTTCCAGAATAGCTCACTACCTGGAAAGACCCTTCCATAAAACTTTCGTAATACAAATCAAAAAGTTTTGATGTTTTATTAAATGGAGTACCAGTCCTGTGAAGTTGTGAACCATTTTGTACCCAGAAGATAGTAAACTGTAAAAGATTTTTCAAATAAGGAACCTTATTTTTATTGGTAACACACAAAAAGGGAAGTAACTCAGTAAACACTCCATCTTTTTCTCTTTACCTTTTTTTAATGAAATTTTGACTTGAATAACAACCACCTTACATACAGCAGGTCTGGGTTATCATCTGCTGTTTTTAATTTTAAAAAAATTAATGTATTACCTGATCATCTGAATACTTAAACAAATGTTTGAATAACAACTAGTCTTTAAAAGTGGGCCCTTTAAGATCCGCACTTTACTGACTGGGAATTTATCTTTTCCAGCCATTACATACAGATCCATAACCCATTTTACCTGATTTGGGGTGTTGGGGTCTATATGACGGCTGGAAATGAAAAATGCATCATAAGAACATTCACAAATGAAACAGATCTCTGTATCATATCAAATTTGCAGAAAGTCTGTGGTATAAAACAGGGCAATTACATTCAATATTTATTAGCAAATTGAGTCATGAATTGTTTAAACAACTCAATACAATATCAAAGTAAACATTTTTTTTATCCTTGTCTGTTAAACAAATACTATTTGTACTTAAATATGTGTACTGGTACACAGTTAAATTTTCAATTTAAGAAAAACTTTACTGACAAATAATTTGATGAAACCAGTGCTTTCTCAATTCCTACTCTGTTGTTATATTTTGAATACCTCAAATTTTAGATAGATCTAAAAACTTAAATCTAAACCACTTGTAAGTCGTAACACTTGTATCAACATAACCCTTTTGAGCCATCCGTCATACATTATTTTTTTAAATTTAATTTAAGACTTAAGGTTGTTTGCGCAATTACAGTCTAGGTGAATGGTCAAGTTGTACCTAAATATTTACTGGTTATTCCATTTTCACTTAATCTTTATCCATTTCCAAACACATGTCATGTTTTGTATTCTTCCTGCACTTTTACAGATTTCAATAAAACACATGTAACAAATCATTCATACAGGTCACAAATCACGAATAAAGAACCACTTCATCAAACCCTCACTCTATATCCACTTGGTCAAAAATCAAGCTTTTTAAAATCCAACTTAAACACAGATATGATCAACTTTCTTATCATAAAAATAAAATTTAAATGTAAAAATATCGCCAGATAACATTAACTCCAGATATGTATTGGATGACGGTCAGAGCTCAGTACACTATTTGTCATCTATTTCCTATCTGAAGGTATGAATAGAACACTAAATACCCGTGAAATATTTAGTACACTCCAAATATTCTGAGTAACATTGTCAATAACAGACCAAAACTAATTTGTAAACAGCTGATTTTCACCTACACTTAAATATTATTGGCTGTGTGTACTGAAGTATACTGGAGTATAGATAATATTCAAATATGGAGGGCTCTCAAGTGTGACCATAGTCGTAAATGTGACTGACAGCTTGAAACTGCTGGAAATAATTAAGGCCGTTATAAAATTAATGAATGTACTACAACATCTATTTACATCAGAAAAAAAATGGTCTTGTATTTCAATACATTATCATATTTTATAGTTACATAAAAGATTAGTCACTTGCTAAACCAGAAAAAAAAAGATTACATATATTTGATAATTAAAAAGTTAATGTTCAAATCCTCCTTGCAAATGGTACAGCCAATGAAAAGACAACAAAACAAAAGAGAAGACAATAACAACAAACATTCCTTCCACTTATTCCTACTTTCATGAAAATGCCCTGTGTACCAGCATCTACCCGTATCATACTTAAAATATATTCATTAATTAATTTAATTAAAACCTAGACCAGTGTTTAAAATCAAACAAACCACTCAGTTTTCTTATCTAGTAAAAGAAAAAGTTTTGCCAACTTCCTTAAGTGTCATAATCTATAATGTCAGTCATTCTAAAAGTCAATGGCTATGAGGTTTCAATGAAACAAGACTTTAAACAAGAGCACTGCTGGGCAGAGCATTATATGCCCTAAGGGTGTTTTTTCTAAGTATGATGCATTTGTGATGTAAGCAGGAGCGGACACAGAATTTCAGGTTAGGGGGGGGTGCAAAATGTTCAGCCCAATTTGTGTCTGTTTTCTACCTCATTTCAATGGTTGTGTTTATGCTAGAACTGATTTGGCAATATCACAAGGGCCTCTGATTATTCAATTCAATGTTGAACAATAAATAATACATTAATTAAAGACATATTCAAAATAGACCTACAATAACACCTATGGTCCGGGAACCCGCGCTGCATGCACAACCCCTGGATCCGCAAGTGATAAGGGAGGAAACCTTAGGCTTTGGAATTAAATGATTTGCTTTAAATTTTGAATAATATGTTTTTGATTTATAACATTTTGATTTTTTAACATTTTATAATTTTAATTTTAGAGTTTTACAGATCTTTATCATATCTGAACTTTAGGTTTTATAATTTGTATAAATGTCAGTCTTTCAGAAGTTATGATGTTCATGCTGTTATGCATGGTTATCAAGTTATAGTGAGAAATGTTGATTGTTTAGTTGATTGTCACCTTGACTGTGATGAATGGTTATAATAATAATAATAATAATGACTTTATTTATTGTGGATTACATATTTGGTTCATGACCAATTTTCAATATGGTCCACAGGTTCTCAAGTTATAGTGCAGAAATATTGATTGTTTAGCTGATTGTCACCTTGACCTTTTATGTATTTACCCGAACAGTATAAGGGTCATGTAATCAATGATGGCAATCATCCTAAGAAGTTTAAAGTCTGTATGGGAAGTAGTTGCCAAGTTACACAGCAGAAATGCTTTTCAGTGTTTAGGTCATTGTGACCTTGACATCTGACGTACTGATCCTAAAATGCATGTGGGACATTTTCTCAGTTTAATCAATCATCATATGAAGTTTGAAGTCTGTATGACAAATGGTTACAGGGCAAATAGTTTTCAGTGCTTAGGTCACTATGACCTTGACCTCTGACCTACTGACCCCTAAATCTATAGGGGTCATTCACTCAATGTGTGCAACCATTACATGAATTTTTAAGTCTCTACGACAAATGGTTGTCAAGTTACAGAGTATACAATGTAAATGATTCTAAACATTTAGGTCACTGTGACCTTGACTTCTGACATACTGACCTCAAAATGTATAGGGGTCATCTACCCAATGTGTGCAATCATGATATAAAGTTTGAAGTCTCTATAACAAATGACTGTCAAGTTACTTGCCAGAAATGGTTTTCAATGTTAATGTCACTGTGGTCTTGACCTTTTACCTTTTGACTCCAGATTCGGATCATTCACTCAATGTGGGCAATAATCATATGAAGTTTGAAGACTGTAGCCCAAAGAGTACTGATGTTATCCTCCGGTAACCAAATTGCTAACGGACAATGACTTTAAAAATTTAGGCCTCTGTCACCATGACCATTTAACTACTGACCCCAAAATTAATAGGGGTCATGCACTTAATGTGGGCAATCATCATATGAAGTTAAAAGACTGTAGGCCAAACAGTTCTCAAGTTATCCTCTGGAAACCCCAGGACCATAACATAATATGCCCCTTCAGGCATATAATAAATAAGACTCAAGAGAAATGTTTATCATCAAATGAAATAATTCAGCATTATCTAAGGGGAACAACTTGCATAATCTTATTTGTCTTACCATCATGAGTAAACTCCCTTGTAATAGTAGGCCTACGGCATTGACTTTCTGCCAGAGAAGAACACAAATTTGACAGGTAGCATTTGTTTTCCTGCTACTTGCAAGAAAATATTGACATTCCAGACATAAAATGGGGTTAAAGTATTTAGCATATAAATCTAGTGAATCATAAAAACAGTCTTTATGATGATTATAATCATAGGAGTATTTTATGTCAAAAATTGTGAAGAACAAGAATTTTTCATAAAACAAGAACTGTCACTAAGATGACAATGCCCTCGAAGTGGTGCTTTGGTTTTGAGCTGAGGACTAGTCATTCAAGGGTCAACGCCAAATAAATATAGGTCAATGGGAAGGTCTCGTTCAAAGGCGTGTTGTGTCCAAGTATGAAGTAAACCAACTTTCTAATAAGAAGGTTATGGGCAATGTTTAAGTTTTTGGACAACTGGAACTTCAAGGTAAAGGTCATTCAGGGGTCAAGGTCAAACAGATATTGGTCAGTGGGAAGGTCTTGTTCAAAGGGGTGTTGTGTCCAAGAATGAAGTAAATCTACTTACTTATAAGGAAGTTATTGTCAATGTTAAAGTTTTTGGACAATTGGATCTTCAAGCTAAAGGTCATTCAGGGGTCAAGGTCAAATAAGTGTAGGTCAGTTGGAAGGTCTTGTCCAAAGGGGTGTTGTGTCCAAGTATGAAGTAAATCTACTTACTAATAAGGAAGTTATGGCCAATGTTAAAGTTTTTGGACAGACTGACGGACGGACGAATGGACAAACAGGGGGCATAAAAACACTAAACTAGCTATGAGAAATCAAGTACTGATGAGCAAACATTTATAGCATACAATGATTTTATTAAAAGGACATTCTCTTTAACCCCTAAAACACCATGGTGTATTTTAGGCGTTTGCTTTAACCAATGATATACATAGTGTGTACGTACTTTAATGGCTCCATCTTGATTAATTAACAGTGTTAAGAACAAGAGTTCCAAAAATTACAGCATAATTATAGACACTAAGAAAGCATCCATTCTTGATGAATCATTATCCTCTCAAATATACAACACCAGTGTAAGGGTTTCATAAAAAAAGAGACTTCTACAAGAAAAGCACCAATGTAAACATGAAAGAGTGTCATTTTCGTATGAAAAAATACCATTTCTGGCAAACAATAAGCAGAATATTATAAAAAAAATATCCAAGTACAAATGTCCAAAGACTTTATATAATCTTTCATTGATGGATAAGTATCAATATTAATATCAATACTTTTGAAAGATTATGCATGTGAACAGAACTACTCAACATCACAAGCTGCTGACATGGACAAATCCCTGTGCCATATACAAATACACGCACAATGACATAGAAAGGGTCAAAGATGTGACATTGATCATACTTATATGAAAAAAGCTTAAGACAAGTAAAATTATTCTGATAACATTTGAGTACAATATTGATTACATCCTCATTGTCAATGAAAATCTGTAACTATGAGAATGTAAAATAGTGCATATCTTCTGCATCAGCTGTTTTAATCATTCATCAACATTCAGAATAATGTAATATTAAAATTGTAGACTATACCCGCTGTACTGTCATGTACTTCGATTTACTTTATGACAGTTGGAATAATTCAGCCATTTCAGATATTTGAAACAGAAAAATAACTTTAATAGTAAGAATAATTACATTAAATGTAGACGACAAAAATTACTGCATTGCTGACAGTTTACTGACATTTCATATACACTCTCTACCAAGGATATTTTGGGAGATAAGCAACTGTTTCACCCTCTTCCAATAACATAAGGAAATTGAAGTGAAACGTAAAAACAATATTGATCATTTTCTATGTAAGTACATTTGTGCATCTTAAGACTTCAAACCTCACTCATGTTTCTGTATAGAGCTTCAAAATCTCAACACATTAACAAGTAACATTCCCTTCCTGGGACATTTCTAAAACTACCACATACAGATGCTGCACTGACAGGCACATACAGTATACCTACAACTTGGATTTATTTCGGACTGATACCTTGATATCAGGTAACTAATGATTAATACTGTCAATCAAATTCATATGATTTTGATGGGACTTGAAAAATTCAGTTTACATTGCTTGTAAGCAGCACAGTACTATCATAACTTAAATGGCTTTTTTCTTTATTTCATTTACCTATTCACATTCAGCACATTTGGCTTCTCAAACATTTATAATGTGAGGTTCACATTTCAGTAAAATTAATGTTTTCAAAGAAGGCCCTCATTTTTTTCCAAATCCATTCTCAAACTGATCCAATACCATAATAACTATATTTCACTTAACCCTAGGCCATTAAATATTTTCTTATGTCAAATGACTGCTTAATGCAGGTTCAATTACTGAGACAGAGAATCAAACTGGAGTTGAACTGGACCATCAAACTTACCATTCTTTCATACCAAATGGTCAATATAACCAAATGTAAAATGATGCTGTTAAGAGAAATACAATATAGTATAGCTATAGGTTTCATGTAGTCTCAGGCCCTAGTTATCCTGAAAGACAACAAGAGGGCCAATGGCCCTAAAGCGCTCACCTGGGTTCAAAGATGAAAGAAATCTTTATGAATGTAATGATGCATATCACAGAAATGGACCAATGCAATTTCATTGCCATAGCTCCAAAAACAAAAAGTAGGTCAGTAGGTCAAAATATAGGTCATGAGATGACATTTTTGAAATCAAAATGAAAAACTGTGCACATAGTCCAAATTTCCCAGGGGCCATGATTTGAACAATCTTGGTAGAGCTTTACTAGACAATGCTCAACACCAAATATCTAAGCTCCATGCCTTGTAGTTTCTTACAAGAAGATTTTTAAAGTTTTCCCTTTATAACTCTATGTAAATCAAGTGACCCCCAGGGCAGGGCCAGTTCTGACCCCAGGGTCATAATTTGAACAATCTTGGTAGAGGTCCACTAGATGATGCCTCAGACAAAATATCTAAGCTCCAGGCCTTGTGGTTTCAGACAAGAAGATTTTCAAAGTTTTTCCTTTAAGTTGCCATAGCAACCAGAGTTCTGCATGGAATTGAATTCTTTGAACAACTTAGGAAGAGTTTCATGCAAGGAACATCCCATGCAAGTTTCACTGAATATGGCCCAGTGGTTTTAGAGGAGATGTTGTTTGAATGAAATTGTTCATGCAAGTTTCACTGAATATGGCCCAGTGGTTTTAGAGGAGATGTTGTTTGAATGAAATTGTTGACGCATCACAACGCACACCAGACATTGGGGTATGACAAAAGCTCACTCTGGCACTTTGTGGTAGGTGAGCGAAAAAACTGCTAACTGTTTCTAAAAACTCGGTTAGGGTTAAAACTTGTACAAGTATTCAGTGCTTGTTTATCATTGTGTCACCCCTTATTGTATATTAAAATACAGTACCATCTGAAATTTCTAATTCTGAAAAACAAAATGTTGTAAATTTGAAATTCTGAAAAACAAAATGTTGTTTAAATGCAAAATTAATTTATCTTTCTCATATTTTATTTTTAAGTAACATACTGTGCATTGCACAAGTGTTACATTTGTATGTAACATGTGCTTACAAACAAAGTTTTTTCCAGGTCTATTATCAGTTGCATTAATTACATGAATAGACTGATTATCTTCCTTCTGGTATAAAATATCAGGTAAATCCTCTTGTTTAATAGTTTCACTTGCAGGTAAACGACAAATATAATGACCTTTTAAACTTCCTTCATCTCAAGTGTTGAGGCACCCATAAGACTGGTTTGGTTTTATTGGGGTTTAACGCCAGTTTTAACAGCTAAGGTCATATCTCGGCGGTCAGTCCACCTAAACAGTGTTCCTGGGTATCAAACCAGTTTACTAACCAATTTCTCTGCAAGTGACTGACTACTTCCTCAGAGGTGAGAGACAAATGACCTATACACACATTGTCTGAGATCAATTATCACAGAGAAATTTTGCCGGCCTTGATGGGAACTGAACCAGGATCATCAAGATTGACAATCTGATGCTCTACCGATTAAGCTAGCCGGACTGACTTGAGGCACCCATTAGAAAGGGTTTATACATTCTAATCATACCAACTCGATATCAACCTGACAAGAACAATGATGACAAGAACAACGATGTCCAAGTAAGAAATAATGCTATCAGATGCAGAAGTAAGCATAAAATAAACAAACTGTGCAGGAAAAATTGAAGAATGAATGAGCCATAAACAAAATACTCCAAACCTAGAGGTGGCTAGTTCAAATCTCATCTGTGGACTATAAATGTGACCTTCACAGTCCTCCTTTCTGTATAGGTACAAGTCAGTTCATAAGTTTATAAAGACTGTTTTCTGTTTCAATTTAAACAAATCTCTTAAAACGATATTAAACTTGTCTGACATAAATCTGAATTTGACACATTTATATCAAGCTTCTAAGTCAATGTCTTTTACAGGAAAATTCCAGAAACAAGGCCAAGAACTGTAAGAATATCTACATCACTGCCCAGCTTTCGACATTTAATTTTGTACAAAATGTCAATATGCTACAACTTATCTTGAATCTGACAACAATCTTATGATTTCTGTTTAAAAAAACCAATATGATGTACATTTAGTATTATGTACCATAGAAACTCCATAGCAACCAATCAAAACTTTTGACCAAACCACTTAAGTTTTCAAAGAACAGATTTTTTCGTTCTATCTTCAATGGTTGAACAACCCGATAAAACCAACTTGCTATTCCATAATACAACCACTTTTTTGTGAACAAATATCACCCTTATCCTGCCTTTGGGCCATTTTGTTCCAAAGAATGACCTGTATTAATTACGACAAAGGTGCTTTACCTTTTAAAAAAAAAACAAGACTATTGTTGATAAATGAAAAATGGCATTTAACCAATTGTTTCCTTCATCTTGTAATAACCTGTTTGCAGAATCGGTGTAGTATTAGGTTAATTCTGATTCGATAACAGCATGATTTTTACATACATATTCATGAGTTAATTATACAATGAGTCTGTTAAATCGCAGCTTGCATTGTGTATTAGATCAGTCTTTAAAATATATTCATAGATAGCACACTTGTGTTGTTTAGTTTATATACCTACATTTGTAGAGACTCTCTAATATTATAACCAAATAATATCACAATACCCATCAGCTAACTGAATTCTGGCCCTTACAAAATTCGTGCCAAGCATTTCCTTAATCTAAATGCACAATGATAATCGCTGACTGGCCATCATGCAACTGTTCAGATATGTCTCTTATTTTTGTAATTTTGTTTCTTTACGAATTTTTTTAGCTTACACAACATTCCTTACACAATTTGATTTGGTTGTAATTCTCTAAAAATGTTAAATAATAAAAGAAAAGTTTTTTCAATTAACATTAATTCTTTTCAAACCTTTAACAAATCAGCTTCAACTTATTACTGCCAAAAGACAATACTGTCTATACTAGGCAGGCGCGTGTCAGGAACATTAAAATTGTCAAAGATAATGACAAAGTAAACCAGATTTTTTACTAAAGATCTTACTTGAACATTTATTGAGAACATTTAAAATCCATAAAACTTGTTCAATCCACGAATAATCCACAAATAAAGACTATCTGATGTTCATAATTGACTTGAAGATATAATTTTGATAAGACTATATTACTTACTGTTGCATTTTAGGCACTGTTTGTACACTCCCCAAATGAAATCACCACACTCATCACACCAAGTTGGGTGACTCAACTGCTGGGCTTGAAAGTCGTGACCTTTTGCAGGTGCACGGAGTAAAGTCCCAGCAAATTCACCATAGTCCCCTATTCCATTCTCAAAATGAGCCATTTCAATATGCTCATTGGATGAGCTTGGCTCTTCTGGGCTTCTTCTCATAAATGGGAAGAAGCCAAAGACTTTGGAATAGTTTCTGAGACCATTTTTGATGGCGTCTATAAAGTCGCCCTCTGAATTGCTTGCTGACTTGCCCTGGCCAGTGGCAGCAGATATTCGGGTGGGTACACTTGCTGATCTCTCCATTTCAGTGAACACCAAATCTTCAAGAAAATCTCTTGCCATCAACTTTTGGCTACCTGAGTGGTAATGCCTTAGGACACATTGTTTTTGATTTCAGATCAATTGTCATCAGCATACACACCGCTGGAATTATGTCAAATGACATGTAACAGACATATGAAAAGCAAACGAAAGAAGGTGACCAATCAATCTTTAAAACTTCACATTAATAACCGTCTTCAAGAAAGTTCCTAGCACTGACAGGGCCAATTACATCAGCAAGGGGTCTGTTGTCCCTGAAAATACCAAATTTGAATGTAAAGATACATATTACAGTTCACACAGGTTATGATGGGTTATGATGAAATCTTGATTTAAGATCAATAGCAAATGGCATTTTATCACAACACAGGCAAATGCAACAAGTGTTAAATGCATCACATGATCAGGAACAAAATACAAGTACTTTTTCGATTTTAGTTTTCAATGTGGATTCTTGAAGTGGAGTACAAGAAATGATGACGTATATCACAGTATGTACATGCTGACCTATATTGATGCTAAAAATGAACCAATACAACAAAGAACACGCGGCCTAATGACTCATTCAGGATGGGAATTTCCACTTCCGCTTTATATTACATGAGAAATTATTTCGAGCAAAAAGGGATTTAAACTTGTTAGACAGGGTCTGTTATAATACATTTTACATTTAAAAATTAATGCAAATGTAAATCTGCATACATTTCCGTCATCAAACTGCCAAAGAGTAAAGAAAAGCGCATAAATTTACCTATAGAGTAAGTCGAAATCAAAACATTGGACAACAGGTGCTCTTCATGTTGAAGAGTACTTAAAGAGGTGCAAAGAAAGAAATTGACGCGAAAGATGAAACTAAAATGCGGACAATAAGTTTCCTTTATAAATGGATTTACTTTGGTTGACTTCCTTTGCAACCTCAGTGGCCATGTTTATTTTCCAGACAAAAACAACGCTAAAATTTCGTCTTTTTACGTGTAAAATTCCAAAAAACATTTCAATAAAAAAATCAGCTCATACAGAGTCTTTCAAATAGGAAATTATTTAAAGACCCTAGCTCATAGAAGACTTGAAAAAATTCCTAATTAAAGACGTCCAAAGTTTTCGTCAAAATGTCCCCACTTTATCTAAAACGTCCGTAATTTATGAACAAGAAACTTGTTAGCTCTTTTTTCTACATAATGATAGAAGTTTATATAAGTTTTTCAGCTATTTCTATTTCAAACTGACTTGTAATTAAAGATTTCTCAAAAGAACTTCAACACAGCATCAGCAATTGCTCTGATTTATTCAAATTGTAATTAATTTTCATTTAGTCAGTCACGTTTTAACTTATTAAAAATGCGCACCTCAAATGTATCTCAGTTCTCGTGAAAATCATGTGGATTATAATTAAAGACTTCAACACTGCGTCAGCGATTGCTGTAACTTATTTAAATGTAATTATTTTTCGTTCACAATCATGTTAAAACTGAATAAAAATGTTCATCTCAACTGTAACCTACGCGAAGAGGAGCAGTGGTCGAGGTGTTAGAGTGCTGGACTCCCGATCCGGAGGTTGATGTTAAATTTTAACTTTAAAATGTGCACCTTAAATGTATCTTTCTCATGAAATTCTGTGGAATTTTACTAACTTAGGATTAGTCTCAATATTGTGACTCTAGGCGTTGCCTTTACGGAAGGCGGATATCAACCATTAAAAAATTAGCACGATATTCAACTTTTTGAGTACAATTATTTGGACTAGGGATCGTGTTGGCGAAAAGTTTTGAAGAATCACCATTTGATGAGTGGTTTAGTACGTTGCCTTTGCCAGACATTTCGCAACCTTAGGTCAACTAGGCGAGTTGAGATATTGTGTAATTTTTTGAATGGGTCAATATCTCTCCGCGAGATAGCGAGATTCTGACCCAAAACAAAAATATCTCAGAACATGCTCAAGACGTCACTTGAATGATTTTGACTAATCCCAACTTCAGATTGGCTATGCCCGTCTTACAGCTGTAGTCATCTGATACGCCAGTACTCATGTAGAAATTGTTGCTATCAACAATAATATATTTTATTGTTCATAGTAGATACGCAGTCTAGTACCAGTTGTCGCTACTTCAGCTTGGCTACTTCAGCTGTAGTCATCTGATACGTCTGAACACATGCTCCTGGAAATTGTTGATAGCAACACTGACTATTATTTCCTGCATGGTCTACTTAATTCAGCTTAATAAAAGCTCTTTCGTAGTAATATTTGTTAAATTCAGTTCCTGGATACAAAAAGTTTCATCAAATGACACCAGTCTCATGCTTAAATGATCATAGCTTACTAAGGCAATTCACGGGTCTCACTGCTTCATAAGAATCATGGGCTGAAATTCCGGCGTCTCACAGAATTACGCACACACGCACGGCGGATTTACTAATCTGCGACTAGTTAAATTCCCTTGTTTCCTGATCAGCCCATGTTCTTTCTTGAAAAAACAACAACAAAAACTAGGAGGTGCATTGGGTCAATATCAATATGGTGGTCTTGTTGGTGAGATGTCACTTTTTGGCTTCCAGGGGTGGTTGTTGCGCTGTGGCTCGTGTCTCTTATGGCGGGCGTATCCCATAAGCATGATGGTCGTAGTGATTTTTCAATTGTCTCTAACACCTCGTAATTTACAAATACACAAAATAATACTCGTAAAGCTATGGTAACTACTAGAAAATCGACCAATGTCGTAAAGTTCTGGTCATTCTGATAATTTATATTACTAGTAACTCTTACGGGTCTACGCTTTTAAATTTCATAACAGTTAAATTAACTAAATCTTCTGTACCAAAAAAAAACTGTCTTATACGTGTGTCTCTAAACGTGTATTTAGATTTTTCTGAATTTCAATTTTACACGAATATCTTGTTAACTGGCAGTTCGCGATGTTTTGAATACTATTCAAAGCAAGTTGACTTTTTTGGCCACACTCTTACCGGTAATTTATACACAGTGAGATTTTCAATGAAGTTCGCTGGTTAAAAGTCCTGGCCAGTGGGATGATTTTACGGTCTTTTAAATGTGGGCGTCCATACAAAATGATTTTTTCTCGTGCGCGGGAATGGTATGTGTACGTGTGCACGAACTCAAGATTGACAAAGTAAGAATAAACGCGCCCGTGTAATGTGCTCAAAGTGTAACCACAGGAGCATGCGTTTTTTTTTTAATTTGAAAAATAACGATGTCTCCTGTTCTGGAGATAAATTGTTTCTACCTACCCAAATGTTGGTATTTCACACATGAAAGGGAAGTAATTATAAACAGTATGAACATAATTAACTGGCTAAAGTTACTATTACATTCTACCTTATCTTCGCTCTCTTCATTGTGCTTTGATGGATACCCTTTAGTTTGGCTTTAAAAACATTGTCTCTTAAATTGTGGTCTAGAATAAAAGGGTCAAAGTGACCATTAAGTTCATAGGGAGCGCATCAGGGCCGGCCTCGAGTTCGATTCCCCGCTTCTTCACTAACATTACTAGTTGTCTAATGGTCCCATTATCAGTGCTATACGCAGAAAAGAACCAGGGGCGAACCTAAAATAACCAAACTCCCCAGGGGGCGTCGGTCGTATGGGAAACCGGAGTACGGAGATAAATAAACTCAGGTAAGTTCAGACATTGTTTGCAGCAGCAAAGACAAGTTTTCTTAGTGTTTCTCTTTAAGCATGCAGTGCTCATGTGAGTTTTGAGGATCAACGATTTTCCGTTGTCCGTCCCTTGTATACAATTACTTCAAAGGACATCTCCTCTGAAACCACCAAACCACCAGACCAAATTTGATAAAACTTGCTTAGACTGTTCCATCAAAGTTGTTCGGAAGCTTTCAGTGCATTTCAGGTGTGGGTCACAGGAGCTAAAATTGATTTTAAAAGTGAAAACTTTAAAAATCTTCTGGTCTGAAACTGCAAGGGATTGAGCTTAGATATTTGGCAAGTAACATTGTGTAGTTGTCTTCTACCAAATTTGTTCAAATCATGGCCCCAAGGTCAAAATTGACCCTGCCCCAGGGGTCATATGATTTTACCTAGGCTTTTACAAGGACTTTTCCTCAGAAACTACTGGTGCAATTTCATCCAAACTTTACAGGAACGATCAGTACCAAGTCTAGTTGTGCATGTTGTCGGCATTTTCCAGATCAATGATTTTTGTCAGAGTTATGGCCCTTTAATGATTTTTATTTTTAAAGTTTGTCCGGACTACTTCTCTCATACTACTAATGCAATTTGAATGAATTGTTACAGAATTGCTAAGTACCTGAAATACTTGCGCATATCTAACGGGTTTTTCGGTTGAATGACTTTTGGCCGAGTTATGTCCCTTGAATGAAAAAGGCGTTTTGGCCTGATAATGATTTTTGTGTTGCAGGCTTCACAGTAGCTGCAATATGCTACAAAGTAGCCGTGACATAAAGGGATCACTTCTCCATCGTCTGTCTGCCTATGTGTCTGTCTGTCTGTCTGTCCATCCGTCTGTCCATCACAAACTTGTTTGGACTACTCCTCAGAAACTACTGGTGCAATTTCATCCAAACTTTAGAAGAATGATCAGTATTAAGTCTAGTTGTGCATATTGTCGGCATTTTCCAGTTCAGTGATTTTTGTCAGAGTTATGGCTCTTTAATGATTTTTATTTTTAAAGTTTGTCCGGACTACTTCTCTTATACTACTATTGCAATTTGAATGAAATGTTACAGGATTGATCAGTGCCTCAAGTACTTGCGCATATCTAACAGGTTTTTTAGTTGAATGATTTTGGCTGAGTCATGGCCCTTGAAAGAAAAAGGCGTTTTGGCCTAATAATGATTTTTGTGTTGCAGGCTTCACAGTAGCTGCAACATGCTACAAAGTAGCCGTCACATATAGGGATCACTTCTCCGTCGTCTGTCTGTCAATCCATCACAAAACTTGTCCGGACTACTCCTCAGAAACTACTGGTGCAATTTCATTCAAACTTTAGAAGAATGATCAGTACCAAGTCTAGTTGTGATCAGTACCAAGTCTACTTCTTTTATACTACTAATGCAATTTGAATGAAATGTTACAGGATTGATCGGTACCTGAAATACTTGCGCATATCTAACGGGTTTTTTGGTTGAATGATTTTTGGCCGAGTTCTGGCCCTTGAATAAAAAAAGCGTTTAAGCCAACAAACTGTCCAATCACCTCTCAATACAACTGCTTAATTGGCTATCATCAGGCGACACACATGATCACTGATTGCCCTTTTTGTACTTTTCCCCATAGTAACTTCATTTATTGACCAATGTCTTAGGTATTTGGCATGTAGATAACTTGCAACGACCTCTATCCTGAGGTGGGGTTTGAGGTCAATTGGATCAAGATCAAGGTCACCTAGGCTAAAAATAGATTTCTTTCCTTGTCGTAGAGACTTTTAACTGATATTTTACATATTTGGTATACAGACACCTTGCATAAACCTCTACCTTAAACTGTGGACAAAGTCACAGATGCTGAAAATAGATGTTTTTACTTTACCTAATAGAGCCTTCATTTATAGACTAATAACTTAGATATTTGGGATGTAGTTTCCTCGCATGGATATCTACCCTTTAGTGGGGTTTGACGTAAATGGGTCACGATCAACAAGGCTTTTAATAGATTTTTCTTCTGTCTGTCATAGAGCCTTTATTGACCATTATTTTAAAGATTTCATTTATAGGCACCTTCCATGAACCTCTACCATTCACTGTGGTCAGGGTCACTAAGTCTAAAAACAGATTTTTCTGCTTTTTGTAATGAAGCCTTCATTTATTGAAAGGCATCTTTGAAATATGATAACATGCATGGACCTCATTCACTGGGTGGGGTTACTTGGGTCAGGGTAAAGGTCACAGAGGTTAAAAAATATCTACCTTACGTCATAGTATTACGTTTGCAAGTGATTCAGTTTCAACCAAACTTTCACCAAACATTTTTAAACACTAGATCTCATTTCTTTTCCTGAAGCAGCCCGACTGCATCATGGATTCCAGAGGTACGTTACCAGAATAAACTTATTTTGCCATGTCTGCATAGTTTACAGCTTTGATAATCTTACAAACCACTTGCCCGAGTTTTCATTTATTGACCAATATCTTAGCTGTTTGGTATGTATGTATCACGGTCATCTGCCTTTGGGTTGGATTTTAGGTCACTTGGGTCAAGGTTACCAAGGCTAAAAAATCAAAACTGGCCCCACCCCAGGGTTCACTTGGTTTTATATGGACTGACATAGGTAAATACTTTCAAAATCCTCTTGTCAGAAACCACAAGGATTGGAGTTAAGATATTTACTGTGTGAATGAAAAAGGTTGCAGTTGTTCTCAGGTGAGCAATAAACGGGTCATGCCAGCCCTTTTTTTTTTTAAAGAATATTTTCACATATCATTGGTAAATGCCTCAACACTGACCCTGAATAAGGTTTATAGTGTAAGATAGGAATATGAATAATGATAGTGGCAAACTACAGATACCATTGTGACTGAAGTAATGAGAGAAGCAAGCTGACTGCAATAATTTTGTTGCTTTATAGAAAAGCACATTTTTTAAATCAAGAATTTTCTTTGATTCATATGCATCTCATTCCCTATCAAAGTTACCCAGTATTATAGCTATGAAGAAGCAGCACTTGGACCAAACTCATTAACTTAATTACAGGCAATTTTCTCATGTAATGTTAGGCCTGAAACTTCCGATAACAAGTGGTTGGTTAACAGCAAGGCATCATTAGCATTGCACAAGTGGAACTCACTGACAGTGTATTAAAAACCAGTCTTATTTAAATCAGTACCATAAAAGAAACCCTCACACAAATACATACCCCTATTGATAACTATAAAGTTTAAGAAGAGAATTAACAGTTTTCCGAAACTATGTTTGTTGATCAAAATAAACATGCACTGTGCAATTTGGAAGCTCAAAACATGTAGAATTCTGATGTAAGGATAGACAATACACATGAACTCTGGCCTTTATCAAAGAAGATAATCACATGTCAAAAATACAAATGTAGTAATCTGAAGATTTATTTCTCTCATTTATTTCTTTAAAACTTCATAAATAAAGCTTAAAATAACAGAGTCCACAACAACACAAGTAGTAAATAAACAAAACATGTATTCATGTATACAATATAATTTCCTACTTTAAACAACAGGAAAAGTTTGACCTCACACTGAAGCACTGTCTCTGCATAAAAACATTTCTTGTACAAATATTTTGTTTCACATGTATGTCTGTTTTAATCTTCTTATATTTGTTATCAGCTACATTTAATAAATGCTTTTCACTCATAACATTCCTGTTTATTTAAAAAATTCCAATACTATGTTCTGATGCAAAAGAAATATTAAATTAACTTCTAAACATGCCTTCATTCAAATTAATAAGTTATCACTTTTTATCCTGCTATCATGTTTAATAAGAACCTGATAAAAACCCTGCTGGATAAACTTATCTATCTCTAGTCACTGCATCAGATGATCAAGTGATGGATAGGAATATAACTGTAACAAATATAGATATTTATAGATAATAGGAAATGTTAACTGTTGATAAGATTTTTTTTACTAAAAATTACACAAATTAATTGTTTTGTGGAATTAAAGTCAGATAAATGTTGAAAAAATCTTTGATTTCTTTAATGTATTTCAGAAACTTTATGGAACAGTATGTAATGCCACTCACCTGAAAGCTCTTCTACATGCTTTTTAGATAAAATAATTACAGTCAGATACATAAAATCAAGCTTAAATTAAGCAGGATAAATAGTGAGCCAAGATTCACTTCTCCATCTCGGCACCAACCGTGTATTCTTTATCAGCATGAATGCAAAAACATTTGTTCTAAAACAAGAATTTAACAGTTCTAAATAAAAGCAAGTAATTTAGTTATCAACACAGTGAAAACAACAAGGTAGATATACATTCAGATTGATTAAGAATCACAAAACAGAATGCAATGTACAAATTGAAGTTCAGATTAAACTTTTCCCAGGGATGTGTACTAATGTTTGGCAGCAGATAAACTATATCCCAGTTCAAGCAGAGACGTTCTGATCACGCTAACACACACTCTTGATTTTTTTCTAGACCAACCTGAAATGGAAGAACAGGAAAGCTGCACATAAAAACCTGTCCTAATATTCCTTGTTGTGTAAGATGAGACTGTACATCAGATAAGCATTATAGAACTTTATAACATTATGAACAAATAGAACCCTATGCAATTAAAGCATAATATTATATATTTTTAAGAACAGAAAGAATACTTCTGCATGAATGACTTTACACACTTACTAGAAAGTCAATATTTCTAAAAATAAATGATTGCTATCTTTATTTTTTTTAGATAAATTTGCTGGGTTTTTTTATCTAGCTAAAGAGAAAACAATAAATTTTTAAACAATTACAATTAAGTTAAATACTTTAGAACAGGAACAAAGAACAGAGATGGATAAGTTGGGATGGGGGATCAGAGTAGACACTGTGACTAGCAAAAGCTGTGTTTAACATATAAATGCTATGAATACTTAAAAAAATATTGATGTTTTTTAAAAGGTCTCTTTGCATCTTCTCATGAAAGAAAACTTCTGGCAATCATCAAACAATTCTGAAAAACTGTATTTTGAGATGTGTCACAATCTGCAATGCAGAGGCATAATGTGGAAAATTTTCTTTGCGGATATTTTAAGTGAAAAAGGCTAGTTTATTCTACATTACTTTTCAGTGGCAATTTGGATTTGTTGAATACAAAGCTACTATGCTGCAGAAACATTCAGTTATTATAAACATTTGAAGGTAAGTTTTTGGACCGGTACAGGACATATACATGTACCTCTCTTATTTCCCTATCACTCTGACCTGTTAATGAAAAGTTATTTTCAGACTTTACACTACCAAGAAATTCCTTCTTGTTTCTGGATGAACAAGTCAGTAACTTAGAGCTTTAGATTATAAATGAGAACAATAAACATGTAAACTAAAGGAAGATAACAAACTATGATTCTGTTATTGTTTTTCAGAGTCCTGTAAGGTCATGTACACATATACAACTCATACCACAATTTCTGCTGAAACTTATTAACAACTCTGATAGAAAATACTAGCAACTTCAGATAATGACAAAAGCACATCTCATGAAGACTTTCCATGACAGTACTATACTACATGTATACTCTTGTTGCCAAAGTATCACAGTCAGTTATATGCTGTTAAGAACATATGCTAGCAATATTGTAGCTATTTGAAGTCAGTTATATGCTCTTCAGAACATATGCTAACAATATTGTAGCTATTTGAAGTCAGTTATATGCTCTTCAGAACATATGCTAACAATATTGTAGCTATTTGAAGTCAGTAATATGCTCTAAAGAACATATGCTAGCAATATTCTAGCTATTTAAAGCACAAGAAAACATTACAGAATCTGATTCTATTTCGTACCAACTTACCACAACCTTTATTTAACACTAAAATAAATGTTCAGTCATTTTTTATCATAAAACAACCACAGCTGGTGTATGAAACAGAACAGAGGTTGAGCTGAAAAATGAAACTACATACATTCACTTATAGGAACAGTATCTATCAACATCAGTACATGTACATCTAAAAGTTTTTTCTGTGTTTGAATAGGACAGAGACAAGCCATAAAACGATGGAAGACTGTTTAAACAAAACATGTTGTCATGGTATCATATTTTCAAAAGACTGGCATAATGCATGCAAAGCTACTGCATTGCTGCTCTTCAAAATGCATGTCAAACTTGACTTGTAGGGATGAAAGCTTAAAACTCATGTGCATGTGTTCACTTTGAAAACAAAAATTCTTATTTTACATGCTGATCATTCATGTCATGTAACACATAAATATGAACAGAATTACTTCCCTTCTTGGACCATGATCAGTAAACCATTTAGAAAACTTGCAATCCCTTTAGCTGACATGATCCTTTTAAAACCAATTTACTGCAAGCATTGGGAACCAATCATACCAGAGCTAATCATTTAAATTATAAATGATTGTTTCACACTTATAAAGAATGTCACTTAATTACTGGTCATGCATTGCACAATTCAAGTGTTAATGATGTTAATAGTAACAATTCTACCCTACCAACATCAGAGTCAAACCTGTATGATTGTACACATACAGCTGACAGCTTCTCTGAAAACAAACATGTTCATCAACTTTCAATATCTAAATTCACGTCCCAAGTACTTGTTGTTCTTCTATCTCTATCATTTATAAGTTTCAACCTTTCTAACATTAACTTTTCCTTGACCCTTGAGACCTGGACAGATAGTAATACAGACATGAGCACTGTACAACAAAGAATTCCCGTGCTGAAGTGTCAACCATGTAAACAAGAGGGCCATGTTGGCCCTTGAGTGCTCACCTGAGTATAACTGCTAAGATATACAAGTGCTATGTAATTGATTTATCACCAAAATAAAAAGAGAACCAAAACGGGCTATGCCACTAGGCAATACTTCAAACCAAATTTGATAAGTCTTAGCCTTATGACTTTGACAAGAATACTTTTTAGAGTTTGTCTAAATAAATTGTAGAAGCATCATACACCTAAGGAGAATCCAGGAGAGTTTTTTTGTCCAGTAGACAATGTGTTGTGCAAATTTTTACAACTATTGGCCTTCTTGTTTCATACAAGAAGAATTTTAAAGATTTTCCTACATACTTAAGTTTGAACAATCTTGGTAAAGGTCCACTGGACAATGTTTTATGTCAAATTTCAGAAATCAAGGCTTGTGGTTTCAGATGAGAATCTTAAAGATGATTCTATGGGGCCAACAGTGACCGCAGAGATATAATTTGAACGATCTTAGTAGAGGTCTACCAGACGGTGCTACACACCAAATTTCAGAGCTCTGAGCCACATGGTTTTAGACAAGTTCTGCATAGACAGGAATTCTTGTAACAACTTAAGTGGAGCTTCATGAAAGGAACATCTAAGTTTTTATCGAATTTGACCATGTGGTTTAGGAGAAGTTTTTAGAAGAAGACAAGAGTCTATGCATGACAGACACAGGGCAATAACTAAAGCTCACCTTGAGCACATTGTGCTCAGGTGAGCTAAAAACAAAATGTGACTGTTTCTCCATTTATATGTTTTTCATTTTGTTTTCATTATAAGGATTTTCTATTCCTGACATCCTTTACAATATCATGGCTAAAAACAACGACAGAACATCTGCATTTTCTAGTGATTAAAACAGGCAGTTTAGACAAAGTAAGTATTTATCACCATATTATATTAACTCCAGTGATGGCTTGTGCATAATTTTCTTAAAGAAACTCCTTTTTCCAAATTCAAATGGCAGATGTTTAAAGACAATAATTACCAAGCTTTTGTCTTGGGTTTCATTTCTTGTATGATGGCTTGAATAACATCTGTGGTGCTGGCCTGGCCTCCCAGGTCTGGGGTGTGAACCTATACATAGATAGGATATAGAATTATCTATAACTAACTGCAACAACTGTACATGAACAAATGCTATCATGTTTCAGATAAAATCTTTCCTTTTTATTTCAGTAAAATGAGGTTTTCTTCGTCAAATTATTATATTAGAGTTTAATTTACTGGTTTTCAATGTCAAAATTTTCTATGTCGGTACTTGTACAATAAGAAATGAATTCTCCAGTTTTCAATATCATAATTATAACTACAACATATTAATTCCCTAATTTTCTTTGTCAATATTTGTACTACGAGAAATTAAATCTATGACATATCAATTACTAAAATACTGTTTCAAATTACTAAGTCCAAATATGGAAATTTTAAAATAATGACATATATAACTTTTTAGTGAACTTTGCTCCTAGACAAATGCTCCTACATGTTTATGATACCTACAATTTCCTGTCTAAATTTAGTTATATGTTGTCCTTTATGTGACTACAACAATTTCACTTTGTATTAAAACTAAAACTTAATGAGAAATTTACATAACTATCAAATAGGCCATGTAAAAAGGTCTATCACTGACAAAAACTTGTGTTAGTTTGATTTGATTTATTGGGGTTTACCCCCAGTTTTAACAGCTGTGGTCATATCCAGGCAGTCAGTCCACCTAACACATGCTCCTGGGTATCCTGGGTAACCAGTTTACAAACCAATTTCTCTGCAAGTGACTGACTACTTTCTAACTTGCTTCAGTGATGAGGGACAAATGACCTATAGACACAATGTCCGAGATCAATTATCACAGAGAAATTTTGACGGCCCTGATGGAGATCGAACTGGGAACTCCAGGATTGACAATCCGATGCTCTACCAATTAAGCTAGCTGGGCCAGCAAAAACTTGTGTTAGAAAACATGAAGAATTCAAACCTTCTTTTCATTGAGGACAGTTAAAACTGACTCTCTAACCAGTGTTGCATGTCTGTAATGTCTGAAATGAATTAAGAGGATCTTTAAATATTTAAGAAATAAATACACAGTCACTGATGTGAGAAAATGACTTTTAAAGTTACCTCTTCCATTTCTAATAGGGCACTGTACCTGCAGACAGTTTTCATTCAAACAAAACAATGTTTCACAAACCATTAGCTCTTTTTTATCAATTACTCACTATTGCTCTAAACAGAGTTTAAACATGAACAGATCAGTATGTCAGCACTCAAGTATTTGTAAACATTCTGTTCTCATCTTAGAAATTGTAAATACATATATGGAGTGTGCAGGAAATCAAGGTTACCCAAGATAATCTAACATATCACAGCTAGCTAGCAGGAGGCCTGTAGGGTTGGCTATGTTCTTTCCCTTCAGTGACAAGCCTGTATTCCTTGTACCCTGAAACATTAGATCATTTCTGCATACTACAACAACACAGATTTCTTTTGCATTTTTCTATTATACTGGTTTAAGAATCTTCATTGTAAACCTCCAGAAACATAAAATTATCAAGAAGGAGAATGAATTAAAAAAATGAAAAAAAAAATACAAAGGATTAAGAAAGCATTTCAAATATCATTTTAGATTCTTGTACCAAAGTCAGCTTTTTACTACAGCTACACAGCAGAATATAAACAGCAACAACAAACTCGACATGACAATTGTCTTTGGCTACATACTACACTGACAACCCTAACAAGGTAGACCATACCATTTCGAAGACAGCATAATCTTCTCCTATGTTTACCCCAGGAACCACCCCTGAGCCACCTACAAGTCCTGTTGCTATGTTACTGAGGATGTTACCATAGAGATTAGGCATTACAAGAACATCAAACTGTTGTGGACGAGACACCATCTGAAATTATCAGTCAGAAAATTCAGAAAAAGAACAAATATTATCAGATTCTATTCAGTTAGTCCTGTGATATTTAACTCTATGATCAGTACATAAGTGACCTACATAACTGTGGGTAAACTCATCACTGTTTCAGTAAGTAAGAGTACAGAACTACCAAAGTTCACAGATGCTGCACACTTCACATTCACAGACAGGCTGGTTGTCACATTTAGAGCCATGAAACCATGAATTACAGTAAAAGAAAAAGATTCAAATTACAAAATCACCTGTCTCAGTTTTACTGATTTCAAATAAATGTCTTCAGTTAAATTATTTTATCCTGTCAATTATTTCATATCCGACCCGATAAAGGGGGGTCGTATAAATTTTGCTTTATACGGCACATGCTACGTCATCACTGGTGACGTCATGGACTAGTTTTGTGTTCATATATAATATTATAAATAATCAGAAGGAAGTGATTAAATGGTTGTTATTACAAACAGAAATATTTCAATATCTAGATCTTATAATATAGCACGGTCATTTAAGGAAAAAAATATCGAAATTTTGGAACTATTTTGTGTGTATATGTTCACCTGACGGATAACCTTGACATTTGAAACACTTTAAAGATAGGTTTTCAATATCCTAGTAATTAATTGACAAATGCTAGATGTGACAGGATAAATAGAATAATAGGTTAGTGTCTTAAATGAGAAAGTTTATCCGGCTCGGCTGCGGTATTTATCAGGTTCGCCTTCGGCTCACCCGATAAATTCCTACGCCTTGCCAGATAAACTTTCTCATATTAAGACACTTACCTATTATTCTCTATATCTTTCAACATCACTTTATCCTGTCAATTATTTCATATCCGACCCGATAAAGGGGGGTCGTATAAATTTTGCTTTATACGGCACATGCTACGTCATCACCGGTGACGTCATGGACAACTTTTGTGTTTATAATCAGAAGAAAGTTATTAAATGGTTAGTATTACAAACAGAGATTACTTGAATAAAAAATAAATATTTCAGTATCTAGATCTTATAATATAGCATGATCATTTAAGGAAAAATATATCGAAATTTTGGAACTATTTTTTGTGTATATGTTCACCTGGCGGATAACCTTGACATTTGAAACACTTTAAAGATAGGTTTTCAATATCATAGTAATTTATTGACAAATGCCAGATGTGACAGGATAAATAGAATAATAGGTTAGTGTCTTAAATGAGAAAGTTTATCCGGCTCGGCTGCGGAATTTATCGGGTGAGCCGAAGGCTCACCCGATAAATTCCTACGCCTTGCCAGATAAACTTTCTCATATTAAGACACTAACCTATTATTCTCTATTTATATTCTTGTGCAATTCAACATTCAAAAGATTAGACAAAAAAAGAAAGAAATACATTCCATTCTTGTATGTCTATTGATTTACCTGCATACTAGCATTGTCAATAATCATATCATTGAATTCAATATCAGGGTAACCACTGGCAACATTTCTACAACAGTTTAAAAACAAACCATCTCCAAGTTTCCTGAAAATAAATAAGGCATTCTGCATTTGTATGCTAACTTAAAAATTGTCAGTCTTCAGTGAAAAAACATGTCAATGATGATGGAAAAAAAGGTGGCATCAAATATAGTGCAAGTTATACATAATGTTGCACAAAGCTTTACAAGTAAGTGCTAATTGGGAGAACTTACATCTTTCAAAGGGGAAAATCTGAAGTAGAAAGATATAGGTTCTCTTGACACCTTCGCTTACTTCAGTTTCTCAGTAAGCCATATTTCTGGCAACAATTATTAGGTATAAAACACAAATTCATATGCACACTCTCAAATCTGGACTTAAATCTAATGTCCAGACAAATTTCTCAATTCAGGCATCAATACAACAAATTTCCATTCAACTTATCCTAAAACTAGACTTCATATTGAAGACACGACGGATAGTATGGAAGAGTTCACAGAATCAAGATTGAATTTCACAAGCTCAATCAAAACGAGATTTCCAAAAAATAATAGTCACATGCTAGAAGTCACAAGTTATGATAACTGAAAAAAATATCAGTCTGCTACCAAAACATGCTTTTGTCCCTTCGGTATTTTTTTTTTTTTTTTTGCAAGGAACAATGATGTAATACATAAATAATATCTGATCCTACAAAAAAAGAACTGAGCTAGGACTGTATCTCATTTAGCAGTTAGTGTCTGTCAAATGTCACAGCAGCATCTAATATAAAAACTAAGTCTACAACCTGTAGAAATATTCTAACCATGATAAACTTACATTATGTTAGCTTTATGCACAGCAGTAACCTTCTTCCTGCCGTGTTTTTTAGCATACTCAAAAGCATACTTTGCAATATTTGTTGACTTGGCTTCTGTGATGATTTTAAGACTTTCAATAACACCTTTAACATTCTGAAACACAGAGAGGAGATAGAATGAAACATTCTGGGGATTTTAACTCCAGAAAAGGCTTCAAAGTTTTGTTGTTCAAAGTCAATTGTAATCGATACAGAAATGTACATGTGGTGTGCATCAACAGGTTTTTGGCTAGGGTTCTGAAGGTCCTGGGGTTTAAAATCTAGCCAAAACTTAGGGTGTGTCTCTTGGGCATAGACAGCTAAACCACACATATCCTGGGTACCAGTACTGAATGTTACTGGTTACTGGCTTCTTCTTTCAAGAAATGGTTTCATCTAGTATAGTGTCTCAAGAACAACTGTTATAAACTTGGTTACCATTCATTGTAATCAAACTAAAAACAAGTCAGCATGTATAAGTTCAATAAAAAACGTAACAGTTTCTTTAAAAAAGAGGGCCATGATGGCCCTGGATCGCTCACCTGAGTACTTTGGCTGTGGGTTTGCTGTTAAGCAAACATAAGAAGCAGTATTTCATTTTCTAATTCATGATTTGTAGGTGCCTACAAACCAAACATCTAAAATATCAGTCAATAAATAATGGCTTCATGACAGAAAGTAGAAATATCTATTATTAGCTATGGTGACCTTGACCCAGTGACCTCAAACCCCACCTATGGGTAGAGGTCCATGCAAGGAACCTACATACCAAATATCAAAGATACTGGTCTATAAATGAAGGCTCTATAAGGTAAAGTAGATAAATCAATTTTCAGCCTCGGTGACCTTTACCCTTATCTAATAATTAGAACAAGCTTGATAAAGGTCCATTAGACAATGTTTCATGCCAAATTTTAGATAAGAAGACTTTTAAAGTTTTTCATTTCTGTTGCCATAGCATGGAAATTTTGAACAACTTTTGTAAGGCTTCATGCAAGGAACATTCCTGCAAAGTTTTATCATCTTTCACCAAGTGGTCTAGGAGGAGATGTTGTTTAATGTAAAAAGTTGACGACGAATGACAGACACAGGGTGATCACAAAAGCTTACAGTGAGAACAATGTGCTCAGGTGAGCTAAAAATCTATCTCTTTCACTTCCCTTTTTTTTCTAAATTGTTCAACTTTCAGGCTTAATTTACCAACTATATATAATCAAATAATCAGACATATATTCAGCCTGCTTTTTAAAAAAAAAGTAATTTTCACCTAATTGGAGACGCATGTGTTTGCTATGGTAACAAAATTAGCCAACATGTAGAGACTGTAGAAATTAATTTCCTATCCTTTTATTTCTTGAACACAGTTCTGTCATTTGCCAAATGAAAATGGAATCAAAATAGCATACTTTTCATGTGACAAATTAGAAAATATCACAACATATGACAAATCACTAATACTTAAACAGGAAAGACAGACTGACTGATTATTGCACATTCTTTAACTTACTTTACTTGATGAACCCCCATCCCACACCCTTGTTCTTGAGAAAGAGGAAGAAAACTTTATCAAGAAGTTTTTGGAATTTTCGAAGGACCAGAAGACTTTTTTTTTGGCATATAATGTGACAGAAAAGTCTATATCATATGATTATTACCTCATGTTCAAGGTTTGTGTATTCTCCTTCTGTGTTTTCACGAATCAAGACCATATCAATCCCAGAATGCCTTGTACTTACTCCTGGCATGGATTTACAGCGAACAATATTTGCAAACAATTTCAAATCAGTCCTGCAATGAAATATTTCAAATACATAAAAAATGAGAGTTTCAAAAGGCCTTATTACCAATCTTAAAGTCATACATACAAAAGCTAATACTTCCATTGTCAATGAATTCTGAATGTCAAATATCAAGACAAGGTGAAAGGTCAACTTTAAACAGTTTTCAACATTCTGTCTGTTGCTCAAGATGTTTATTAATAAAATTTGCTCAGCAATGGCTCCTTTTACTTTCTGAAACAAGGGCACATAAGGTGTTGGGTGTGTTTCTTTGTAGCTTCACTCTTATTCTCATCACTGTGATATAATGAAGCATAAATAACACAGTGAAAGACTAAGTAAGCTCATGAGTTCAACCTGCGTATTGTTCAAGTAACACTTTTATGAAACAGTGACTTATTTGGAATTCTTTTTACATCACTATTGATTTTACTCAGCTTCTTAAATGCCCATGCCTTAAAAAAAGATAAGAACAAAAATTACATACCGCAGTTTTACATTCATTGAGGGTACATTGCTGTCGTGATTTGTTGAAATGTTACCTGCAAAAAATATAAGATTTCTTTATTTTTTTTGTATTTCTGTTACTTTTAAAAGCCTGAAAAGCAAATTTTACAGAAGTATTTCAGATTTGACTGTTCTATGAGATTATCCTCTGTAAAAAGGGTTTTCGATTTTACGGGTATATATTTGGTAAAACATTAGTAATGCCTGCAAAAACTAGGAATTTCATCTTATGAATTTTATATTTAATATTGTAAGAATACAATTTCAGGTCTCAGTTAAACTGGATTGTCTTTAGTTAACAGTGGCTGTGTTTTCCACCACCCCTGGAGCTAAAATTTTGCTATACTGGTTAGCACTATGCACTGCATAATAATTATGCAGCTTTTGAAAATATTTCCTAAAATAGTATTTCTCATTATCTTTTAATTTACCTTTAATGGCAACTCCATTTCTGCCCACAGACAGTAAAGCCTGGTTGAGGAATTTCTCATCCGTTGTCTCAGCATTAATGTTGACCTCCTCAAACACAATTGGTGCACCTGCATACCTATTAGAACAAAATAGTACAGTTACGATAATCATTGGCTGAAATTATATTTCGTCCAATCACATTGCAGTATTTTTTAAATTACTAGACACTTCAACTTTATCAGTTTATCAATGTCATCTGCTTGCTCAGTTCAATGATCACTGATTTCAGTCAGTACACAAACTATAACTTTAACCACTAAGCCAGTTAGTATTTATAAGTAAGCATTTATTAAATTATTATAAACTTATCTGACTGCCCTGCTGCACCACTCCAGACCAATTTAATTTTATTAAAACCGCATGATAAATACTAACCTATATTAAACTGACGTATCTAGTTTCTGTAAACCTCAACTTTATTAGAAAGGAAGTTTTGAACAAAACAGATGGCATAGTTGCTGCCTTTGGTATGAAATGGGTGCAAATTAAAACAGAGGTCCTACATGGGAGACATATACAATGTATGTCTGTATTTCTACGGATACTAACAGATGAAGGAACAGTTAAAAGGTACATGGTTTGAAGCTGTATATGAAACATGTTATTTGTTTATTGATGCTATCCAGCACAGCTGTCCAACCAAACTTCTAACCTACTCAACACTTTAATTAAAACTTTGGCCCAAAAAACGAGGTAGTAATATCGTATGAACATTAACAATTATTGCATTGTTAATTAACTGTTCAATGCATAAGTAAAAGTGTAATGCAAATTCTGAGGCACTCTAATAGATGACTTTAGATTCCTTTGAAAATACATTTTTATTTCAATTAAAGCTGTCAGTGCTGCTCAGTGAGATGACTGGCTTTCATAGTGAATGATGCAGACATGAGAACAGTGGCAAAACTGTAGTATAATCAAAGAACACCATGATAAGTCAACTGAATCTGTGGTACATACCTAAAAATCTCCTCCATATGTTTTAACAACTCTGGTCCAACCCCATCTCCAGTAAGCACAGTCACTGTATTTCTTCCTCCATACTTGGCAAATTTCTAGAAAGGATAAAGAAATCTTCAATTATGACTGAAATTATACTAACACAAGATCAAACATGATATGTTTGAGCAAGACTTATTCTCTGCTCTCTATTTATGTGTGTTAAATAATTTTCTTCCATCCACACTTGAAGTTCAACTGTTCTCTAATCATCTGAAGTTCATCACAATCTTAACTTTTGATATCCTGACCTCAGTATCAAAATAGAGGGTCAAGTTTTAAATGGTAGACCAATCTCTTTAACAAAGTTTAAAGAGCAATGGTCTTTCCATTTTTGTGTTTTTGGTTTAACAGCATTAAAGAAGTAACATATACGGTTTTCTTCTCTTCATGGTCAATCTTTCTATTACGTTGAGAGCCCTAGATTCAGGTGAATAAAGCTGAGCTCTAAATCTTCAGTCAGCATGTTATATCATGGTATATCATGGTATATCATGGTATTACCTGGGCAGAAGTTGATGAGGCTGTTACACTGTTCCTCCGAACCTGAAATATAAAGTATACACTATCAGCATGGAGACTTAACAGTACTTAAACATTAACACTCATGTATCATTGCTGGAAGTTACCGGTATTATGAAAGATAAATATTTCTTGAAAACATCATTTGCTCTTGAAGTAGCTGAAATTCATGTAAATCTATTTTTTCACTGATTCATGCTCTCTCATTCATATCACACCCATGGAAAATATGCATGCAGATATGGTATCTAAAATCTAGTTTTAACAATTCACAAAAATGAGATTTTTAATTAGAAAACATTCAAATTTTGTCTTACTGTTGAAAACAAAAACTTTCTGCTTAAAATCAAGATAACTTGAAAAGAAATTTCAGGTATAGCTCAATAAACTGATCTGCAATAATGCAAAACTTCCATTTCAAACAGGTAAACATTTGACACCTCGTGGATTACACAACATTAATTTTACCAACAAACTGCTTATTCAGCAACTACATGTATTTAAGGCCATGAAACACTGGAGTGGATCAGTGGTCCACAGGTAACGCACTGCCTGGACTGGTAACCCTGACATCCCCAGACTGATCCCCTTCTCCTCCACTTAAAATACTTACAATACTAATTGTCTTTCGGATGAGACATTAAACCAAGGTCCCATGTATCATTGCTGTACACTGAGCATGCAAAAGAACTAAGGGTGTCTCTGGAATGGGATGCTTTCTGTATCTTGCACTATCTCCCACAACATAAAATAACTAATTTCTGCGGGGGTTGTCTGACTATCGGTCATATGGGCAACTGGTACCAACAATAAATAATCTCAAATAGAAAGATTAAACATAGGAGTTAAGAAATTGGCCTGATTGTGGGCCATTCATCTAAATGTATTAACGTAAAAATAAGACTAGTATTTGCTGAGCCTGATTACTAAATTTGCTCTAATTCATGAATGTTTGTACATCAGAGGTGTAGTTTAACTTTCAATCTTTATGTGCAATTGTAGAGTCATGAACGTTTGTACATCAGAAATTTAGCAAAGACAATTATTCAAACATCAATCTTTATGTGCAAACATAGAGTGATGAATGTCTGTACATCAGATATGTAGTAAAATTTTTATTCAGCTATCAATCTTTACATGCAAATGTAGAGTCGTGGAAGTGGCCTAATGTCATCAGCTCTGGCAATACACTCCTCCCCTCTTCAACCTTCAGGAGTTGGGCATCAACTGTACAGCTTCCTACAAAGTGTAGCCCATTTCCGCTCCTACTGTATCAGGAGCCAGGCATCAACTGTACAGCTTCCTCTAGAGTGTAGCCTGTTTCCCCTCCTACTGTGACAGGAGCCAGGCATCACCTGTACAGCTTCCTACAGAGTGTAGCCCATTTCCACTCCTACTTTGTCAGGAGCCTGGCATCTTTGTACAGTTTCCTACAGAGTGTGGCCCATTTCTTCTCCTATTCAAACTGTGACAGGAGTCAGGCATCAACTGTACAGCTACCTCTAGAGTGTAGCCCTTTCCACTCCTACTGTGTCAGGAGCCTGACATCAACTGTACAGCTTCCTACAGACTGTAGCTTGTTTCCATGCCTACATTGTCAGAAGCTGGGCATTCCTACAGTGTGCCCCATTTCCGCTCCTACTGTGACAGGAGCTGGGCATTAATTGTACAGCTTCTTACAGAATGTAGCTTGTTTCCACTCCTACTGTGACAGGAGCCGGGCATCAACTGTACAGTTTCCTACATAATGTAGCCTGTCTGCTCCTGACTAAGCAAGGGACTTAGGGGAAGACTTATGGACTGAAATTCCTCTTCTTCTTCTTCTTCTGGATAATGTGCCGGACTCCTCTGGAGCATCGTCGCACAATTGTGAAAATATGTCCATGTGCAGAGGGAAAACGTGCAGGCTAAAACAGGCTAAAAACATCTTGCTCCAGAGTTAAAGATGCAGCTCGCCAATCCGGGACTTGAAGACTTCAAGGGATGGCTAAGTAATGACAGTGTCCGGGAGGCTGTCCCATAGACGGATGCCTGATGGAAAGAATGAGAATTTGTAGGAGTTGACACTGCAGAATGGTATGAGGTAATGATTGGCATGGCCCCTTGTATGAACGCCAACTGGAAGAAGTAGATGTTGAGCGGGGATGTCAACTAGGTGGTTGACAACACGGTACATCATGACAGCTTTGGATTGTCGGCGCCTGTCTTCCAAAGTGTCCCATTCTAGTTGTTCCATCATTGCCGTTACACTGCTGGTGTGTCTGTAGTCACCAGTACAGAAACGGGCTGCTCTCCTTTGGGCGTTTTACAGCTTGTTGATGTTGGACGCTGTATGGGGGTCCAAAACTGTGGATGCATATTCCAGCTGGGGGCGAACTAAGGACTTGTAGCAGGTGGCCTTGGTCTCGCGAGGGCACATGGATACGTTCCTGCGTAGAAAGGCGGTGGTGGTGTTGGCCTTCTTAGCAACAGAGTCAATGTGATTGTTGAAGGATAGTGTGCTGTCAAGAGTGACGCCAAGGTACTTTGCCCTATGGGTCTCTTGAAGTGTCTGACCATAGATAGTGTACGAGCCGTCGATGATCTTCCGCTTGTTAGTAATACGGATCATCTCACACTTGTAAGGGTTGAATGCCATCAGCCAATCTCGCTCCCACTCTTGAAGATGATTGAGATCCTCTTGTAGTGCCTTACTGTCGCTATCGGAATTGATGGTCCTATATAGAAGACAATCGTTGGCGAAGAGGCGTGCTGTGGATGTGACTCTGCTTGGCAGGTCATTTATGTAAATCAAGAACAAGAGCGGGCCTAGTACGGTCCCTTGAGGGACGCCAGATGTCACAGGAGCTGGAGATGATATCTGCCCGTCAAGGACGACCTGTTGGTGTCTATCAGCAAGGAAGCTGTTTATCCATCCCAGTGTCTTGCCCCTAACCCCATAGTGGTGAAGTTTGGCTGAAAGGCGTCGATGTGGTACCTTATCGAACGCCTTTGAAAAATCAAGCAGTATGCAGTCAATTTGTTGTTTGTTGTTCAAACCTGCTGCAAGGTCTTGGACTGTGCAGATGAGTTGTGATTCACAAGATCTCTTCTTCCTAAATCCATGTTGTTGGTCGGATAGAAGTTTCTTGTCATCAAGGAACGTCATCAGATGCCTATGGACAATGTGTTCCATAGTTTTACAACAGATCGATGTGAGTGAGACCGGGCGATAGTTAGAGGCTTTGCTTTTGTCTCCCTTCTTGAATAAGGGTGTTACTAAAGCTTGCTTCCAATCGTCGGGTACTTGGCTCTGGTCGTGTGAAGCTTGGAAGATAAGAGCTAGGGCTGGGGAGATGGCTGATGCCATTTCCTTCAGGAACATAGCTGAAATATGGTCTGGTCCAGTTGCCTTGTGTGGGTTAAGGTCCTCCAGGAGCTTCCTAACGCCATGTTGATGGATATATAATGGTGGCGCTGTATCTTGAAGTTCCGGGCCCAAGTCTGGCAGGTCGTCATCATTCTCTGTAGTGAAGACGGAAGAGAACTGATTGTTCAGTATCTCTGCCTTGGAACGTGGATCAGAGTGGTTTATGCCGTCTTTCTTCAGGGGTGCTACGCCTGAACTATCGCACTTCATGCTCTTGACATACGAGTAGAGCTTCTTACTCTTTGTACCGGGCTCACTAACTATGTTCCGCACATACTCGTCTCTGGCGTTACGGCATTTCTTCTGGTTTTCTTTCTGTATGATCCTGTATATGTCCCAGTCGGTCTGGTTTGCTGATTGGCTCTCCTCGTTGCCAATGTAGAAAAATCCTACAGTCTACAGTGAGGATTGAACCCAGGTCTCCTGGCTGACAGTCAGACTCTCCAACCATGTTGCAAAATAGCTAAACCAACAGTGAGGCTGTTGGAAGTGGCATAAATTGCCCTTATGTCAACCAGTCACTACAGTAATTTTAGGTAGCTAGGATAGTGCAAGATACAGAAAGCATCCCATTTCTGAGACTCTCCTTGTTTTTCACCATGCTCAGTGTACAGTAATAATAAATGGGACCTAGGTTAGTCTGTAGTATAGTCAGTTTTGACCTTTGGCAGTAATAAGTTGAAGCTGAAGTGATTTAACTTTTCATCCAACAGAAAGTTATTATTTTTATTAAAGTGAGAAGTGTGTGTGGGGGGGGGGAACGAAGTGAAAATCTTACATATTTTGTTAGTTAATGGGATTGGAAATTAATGGCGAAGCGATTTTATATGATCTTTTAGCGTTACCTGGGACAGAATTCCAAGATTATTAAGAAGTTTTTGAACTCGAAAAGAACGCCGTATGGAGGCTGCCATTTTTAACCTTGACCTTTGACACAGAAATAAACTCCGTTTCATCGGCTATTTCCGGAATGACAGTGTAAAGCCGCATTTCGGAGGAATACCGGCAGCGGAGTAGAACCATTACTGACTGTCTTTGGGATGAGATGTTAAAACCAATGTATTAATTCTATACACTGAATAAAAGAAACAGGAGTGTCTCTGAAACGGGATGATATCTTGCACTCAAGTCAAGTCATGTCGAGTAAATTTATTTATAAAGTCGGATACAATAACAAGCAATTAAAAGCATAAATGAGCTTTTTACACCGACTCATATACAATTTACACATAGAAGAAAAATACATGTAATCATGGTTAAGACATGTAAAGTATATTGAAGATAAGAATAGGTACTATTAGATAATACATTTAAATTTGATTAAAGTAATTACGTTATGTTAAATAAATTTCATTTAAAGGATATCACATCTATATGACAGTTTCATCAGGGTCTTTCAAATAGGATGTCCTATTTGAAAGACCCTGGTTTGACTAAGAAATGGAATAATTAAACACTTAAGCAAATTAAGATATAGTACACGTACATTAAGAACTAATATAAAATTAGCATCAATTAAATTACACATTAAGAACTAATATATAACAAGCATCATTTAAAAACATCAAGCATACAGCTAAACAATAATACAAATTATTGTATAAAACATACTTAAGAAGCAATAAACATATCTTTTTTTATACATCAACATCAAACACACAGCAAGCACAGGGCATAATCATGGCATAAGCAGATAAGATACAGATAGCTACCCGGCCACAACCTAAAATAACTAAACTCTAGATACAAGAAGAGTTATTTAAAGTCAGTAGATCTGAAAGATGTGTCGGTAAAAGAATTCACTTAAACATTTATTTTGAATGTTTAAAATCCATAAAACTTGTTTACTCCACTAATAAAAGCTGGCAAAGTTGGGGCAGCCTTAATCTCGATCGGTAATTCATTCCAGAGTCGTATAGTCCTTGAGAAGAATGAGCTCATGTGATGTTGTGTTTTTGCTTGCGGGATGAGGAATTTGTTGTTTCTTGTGTTTGTAAGGTGATTGTGATCAACATTGACTTGTTTGTTCTTTATTTTGTATAGCATGACCAGGCTGACTTGGTTTCGCCTTTGCTCTAGTGTTGACCATTTTAATTCCTTAATCATGGTTGTTACACTGCTTCTATAATGGTTGTCAATATGAACATACCTTGCAGCTGACCTCTGGACCATTTCTATTCTACGAGTGAGATATTTCTGCCATGGGTGCCATATAGTCGAACAGTATTCGACCTGTGGTCTTACATGTGTTTTGTACGCTGCTTCTTTGAGTTGTTTGTTTTGTGTTTTGATGTTTCCTCTGATGAATCTTAAGCTGGTTTTGCTTTGTTTGTGATGTTGTTAATGTGTAATGACCAGTTCAGGTTTCTACTTATAATTACTCCTAAATATTTCGCATTTTCTGTGGTTTTCAGAATAGTGCTGTGTAGGGAAAGATGACTGGTTTCTTTTTCACACTTGTCTGGGTTGAATTCCATTGACCATTCTTTTTCCCATATTTCAAGGTTATTAAAATCATTTTGTAAGCTTTGTGCTGATGCTTGTGATTGAATTGTTAAATTAACTATGGTGTCATCCGCAAATAGACGCACCCGGCTCCTGACACTTCCTGGTAGGTCATTGGTGTATGCGAGAAAGAGACATGGACCTAAGACCAATCCCTAAGGGACACCAGAAAGCATAGGGAGCCTGTCGGAGACCTTGTTTTCCACTAATACTTGTTGCGATCTGTTTCTGAGAAAGTTTTGTATCCGTGAAGTGATGTGTGGGTGAACTCCCACGTGTTTAGTCATATCAATAACTTTTCAACTCCTTGAACTGAGATGGATAAGGGAGCCATGGGTGGGTGACAAATGGTGAGTCTTTCTTCGGACTGTAATGTGACCATTTTCTTTCCTTTTTCTTTAATTTTCACACTGTTTGGGGATAGAGCTCGCTTTTGGATAACCATGGTGACTATGTATTCTCACTGGACTGCTTTGATGTGGGAGATCATCAGGGACATGCTCAAGAGGGGGGGGGGGGGGTGAAACTTGACTGGGGGCTTAAACTGTCAAGTGAGACTGCTGGTGATGTTGAATGTACAAAACCAAGAAAAGCTTGAGTTGGACAGGAAGTCTTAAGTTTTGTCTCCTAGCCCTTGACAATCAAAGTGATACAAGGTACTGCAAGAGTCACACAGGATGCCTTTTTCATCCCAAGTAACCTCTTTAAAACATGTTCCACATGGATACTGACCAGAACTTGTTACCTTGTATGCATTAATTAACAGGAAATCCAAAGGTCGCGGGTTAGATTCCCCGCTCCTCCATTAATTAATACAACTGATTGTCTTTCGGGTAATACATTTAATCGAAGTCCCGGTGCCACAAAATATACACGTAAAAGAACCAGCCCCGAGAGTCCCGGGAATGGCAGGTTTTTTGCATCTTGCACTATCCCACATAGGCTAAAATAACTAAACTCTTGATTATATGGGAAACTTGTACCGACGATGTTATTAAACTCAAATACATAGAGTATACCGACAGCAGTCAAACTGACACGATCAGAGCGAAGGTAAGGTGATTTTAAATTCAACCCATTTCGATACCTAGAATATATAATATCGGTATATGAGGAACCTTAAAGTAACAATTTTTGCCTAAGTCTACTCGTCTAGAGCAGTTGTTAAAGCACCTTTCTGGTGTTACAATGATACAAACAATAGCAAGGTTGTCAGTATTTGTATATGTGGAATTATACCAGGTACGTTTATTAATATACGTATCTGATTATACCTGTGAACATCGTTCAGGATGAAGAAAACACAATCATGGGCGATATGATTGCTGACCATTATCAAAATCTTTTATGTGTGAATGGGTAACGGGCCATTATTAAGAAAAACTAATGTCCGACTAAGTAATTCAAATGGTGTGTCGAGACCGGCTTGACTTGCAAAGCAGTCGAAATATAAATAAATGTAAAGTAATGTTTCAAATTTATACGTAATTGTTAGGTTTAATGTTAAAGTCTTCTCATGATTATTTCTATTAATTGCTGAGATTTAAAACAACTAGTTTCCCCAGCACGATAATTGCCACTATTCTTATTTCATAAATGCTACACAAAACAGGAGTACGTTATTTGAAATCAGTCTAGTAAAGGGAAGTAACACTCAGTCTCAGCTTGCCTACATCATTTATTCACTGCGCATGTCTGGCTTAGAATAGCTTGAATGAAATGACGTACATATTACCTCAGGCCAGTACTGTTTTATCTATGAATGTTTATAGGGTAAAGATAATACACTGTAACACTGTTGATAAAAATAAACTTTGTATCATGCAAGCTGGAACATGTAATGAAATACGGTCGATACTGGGTATATAAATTGCTATACGAGAGGCGTAAAGCTCATAGTGAACAAATTGATAATTAAGAAAGCAGGTAAGGCACATTACAACTATAATATTTCTTTCACAACTAGAAAATTACAATTAGTTACTAGTAAGACATACAGAAGAATTCTCTTAAAGTACAACGTAATATAAATAGAAGCAAATTTAACTACATTACATGGCAAAAGCATGTATATAGTATTTTTAGCCGAAGGTGATCGTATTCAGTTTAAGCTTATTCAAAGTGACCCTGAAATTTTCAACAAGTTCAAGGTGCACTGATGTGCACTCTTAATAGATAATTAAAGATACTAATGTTTTTTTAAAACAACTTTACATCTATTAATTATTTAATTTGAAAATTGTCAAATTTTTAACCCAGTCGAAAAAAATATTGTCCAGAAAGCGTATTTTCATTGACATCCATCTTAGAAGTGAAAGAAGGCGGGCCTTGTAACTTTTAATTTACATGATTTTTGAACATGCATTTTCAGCATTTTTCTTGCATTTTACACATATATATCATTTTGACCTTAGCTATAATTATAAAAGAAAATCGATTTGGTAAATATAAATTTCAAACATAGATTATGATTATGTATTTCAGAACTAGTTCATTTGAAATATGCTAGCAAGCGTAAAACTTTGTTTGATCTCAGGTATAATTTGTGAAAGACTATCGATTTGGTAAATATAAACTGCAAACACCTATTATGATTATATATTTCAGAACCTGTTAATTTCAAATATGCCGGGAACCAAGCGGAAAGCTTCGTTTGCGTTTCCATACGAACGGCCTAACAAACTCACCAAGAAAACGAGCAGTACCACTGTGTCTAGGACACTGAGCACAATCACCAAAAGAACATCAATTACTAAACCACCACTGAAAATGCCGAAATTTCCTTCGCTGAAAGCGGCAAGTCACGCGGTTGGAACTGATGACACTACAAAGGTAATTAATCATTTAAAAAAAAAAAAAATTAATTGTTTATTCTGTCATGTAAAATGTTCTGTCTTTGCTTTCATTCACAAAGTTGAAAGGTTTTAAGTATTTAAATCAAGTATGTAAGAATGTTTCCGATACATATATTTATATAATCTTAATCCAAAGAGAAGTGGCCGGGTAGCTAATACAAGGAGGTTTTTGTGTTGTTATTTTTCAATCGTTAAGTGTTTTATCACCTTACCAAGATGAAGCGTTTTGTAGTTATCAGAGAGGACATATTTTATTTAATAAGTAGATAAATCTTTTATACAGTATTCTTTTGTTCTGTTTTATAGGTATTGACCGGAAGTTCTGTAAGTGTAGCCGGTTCTCCAACACCACCGGCTCTCCGAAGAGCGTCTACATTAACAATAGAAGATGAGAGCAAAGGTGACTCATCTAAAAGTCCATCAGTATCGAAGCGGGTATCCTTGTCCTCCAAACCAGCATCTCTCACGAAAAAGTCAAGCAGCTTTGTTGAGGAGGGAGCACTTGTTACTAAATTGTCAGGGTTACGCTCGGGTTCTATTGTAGGCGAAACATCATTAGCGACGTCAACATCTTTACCTAAGGAAGTAAGTTCATCAAAATCATTATCTCGAAAATCTTCGAGTGTGAAGTCAACAGGTAGTTCTTCTAAAGTTCCCTCACTGCCAAGTGGGTTAACTAAACTTGCATTACCTACAGGAGGCTCTAGAACCGGAAGTTTGCACGTTACAAAGTCGACACTTGTGGCAGATATAGATGAGACTGAAATGTCGTCTGCTCTGGAATCTTTAAAGAGTCACATGTCCAAAGAGGGATCAACAAAGCGCTCAAGTCTGTCAAAATCTTCTTCAGCGAGGTCTACATCTTCAGCTAGAGCAAAAGATGTAGATGAAGACACTGAAGAAAATATGGAAACTGCTACGTCATCAGCAGACGACAGGCCCGAGGTAGCTGGCCATGGTGCAGGTGGCTTTATGGAAGTTGCTATCTCGTTTGATACGACAGGTTCAATGTACGGTTGCCTAGAAGAGGTCAGAGCTAAAGTACAAGATCTCGTTCAGAGACTGCAGGCAGATATTCCAGGTAGGCGTTCTTATAATGATTTAGTAGTCCTGATGTAATATACATTTAGTCATTTAATCCATTTAATACCAGTTACACGTACTCTTCAAAATAATCAACAGGAAAAGATAAACAATGTTCATGTGGTACAGCCATGTAAATGAGTTGTATTCAAGACAACATCATGAATGATAAAAATAAAATAAGTTCATACAAAGTTCATGTCATATAAAATCTGTTGGCTGCTTTATTTCAGTATAAAATTGCATTATTTCGCCTTTATATTCGATGAGAATAAATTGTGACATCCTAGAATCTATACAGGTATATGTAGATGAAAATTCTCTTCGAAGACTTTGAGTTTAAACATAGTTACAGGTTAAGCATGAGGAATGAGGAGTATTTATTGAAAAAAACGATTGAGAAAATAAGTTTTTGTTTTGATCCTCAGGAATACGTGTGGCCGTTATTGCTCATGGTGACTATTGCGACGAAAGTAATTACGTGATAAAATGGATAGACTTCGGCGCCAGTTTGCCGGAAATTTGCGACTTCGTAAAAACTGTAGGTCGCACCGGGGGTGGAGACGGCCCAGAATGTTACGAACTTGTTCTACAGAGATCACGTGAGGTGTTGTCATGGACTGAAGGAAGCAAGCGAATACTGGTCATGATCAGTGACAACATTCCGCACGAGCCAGGGTATAAATATGGCGGCAAAACGTACTATATAAACTGGAGGGATGAATGTGTCGCTCTAAGAAACATGGTTAGTACTTTCCCTCTGCATGAAATAAACAAAAAATAGACATCTTAAACTGTGATCTCTTGCCCTGGGCTTGTGAACAGCTAAGTAATTGGAGGTACAATGTTCTATCATGCTATTTAATTGCTTTGAAATTTGTAACGTATGAACTTACCAGTTTCTTCTGTCTGGAAAAAAAACGTCTTCTACTCTTTTAATAAAGATTCATTTAGTTTTTAAATGTTTTGATGATTTACATAGATATTTATAATCTCTTACAGGGCGTGAAGATTTATGGGGTCCAAGCGGGTTCTCCATCAACAGCTACAACAAACTTTAACGAGGAAATGGCTAGGGTAACAGGCGGAAAACGTTTGACTTTGGCCAACTTCAGTTGCATATTTGACGTTCTTATGATGATATGCTACAGAGAAGGGAATCCAGAAATGCTTGCAGTATGTAAATTTTGCGCTTTTTAAAACACGTATCCTCTTCTGTCGTTCTTTAAAAAGTTTAAAAATTTAAATATTTCCTAGAGAATGGCTAATGTTAAATTTATATGCCAATACCATGTAAATATTTGCGTGAAAAATTACTTTTTTACTGAAAAGTGTAAAAACACGTTATGGATAGTCCACAGCCCTATTGTCAAAATTGTCTGCTCATTTAAGTCAGTTGAAAAAATATGGTGTCATCATAAATTTCAGGTCTATGAGCAAGAAATTATTGATCGTGGGGAGCGCATGGCAGACGATATTACTTCTCTAAAGAAGACATTCGACATGCCTTCAACATCGACAACACCCAGCCCTGTGCATTTGGCAGGAAAACCGTCACGTGGGGTAATCAGGGCACGCGGAATTAAAGGCATTGGGAAAACAAAGAAAGCGAAGGTCACAAAAAGCAAACCAGAAGCAAAAAAGACAAAAGTAAAGGAGGGCAAAAAGAGTAAAGCTAGTGGGTCGATTAAAAAGAAAGATACGACCCCCAAGACAAAGAAAACAAAGAAATCAATGTCTGTAAAACTGGTAAGTTGTATTAAACATCGCATACCTTTTCTTAACTTCTATTCATTCATTTTACAAATTCTTCATTCTCAGCGTATGAAAATGCCATTCACTGCAGTTCTTTCACACACGATATTTCCCTTTTCTCTAAGCGAATTGTTTTTAATTTCAGCGGGAAAAGCTCCCAGACTCTTGCATGTCTGCTGGACCTTTGAAATCCATCACGTGGTCAAAATGGGTATGTGCCGTAGAACCAACGATGCCGAAAACTAAGACAAAGTCGAAATATGTCAAGTTACGAACAAATCAAGGATATGGTCCAAAGGCAATTTTTGATAACAATTTCAAAGTGTCTGCTATTTATGAAGTGGCAGTGCAATTACCTGATTCCCGGAAGAAGTATGTTGTATACTTACGGATATCGAAAGCCGGCTTTTCACGTAGCGGACTTTGGGCAACCAACATACTCAGACATAAAAAAGTGCGAACAGAGGTGAACAATGTTTTGAAACAGGGATGCACAATATATATCAGGAGGGGCCTTCCAAAAGCAAAAACGTCTGTGAAAAAGAGAAGCCAGACGGTAGCAGCAAATGATTATATCCGAGACAATTATGACTACGCTTGGAAAAAATACATATGGAGGCAAACCACCGACGGTATGTCGAAGTTCGGACTTAAACACAGAAATCTGGAAATCAAGAGAAAAGGAAAATGTTTCACACTCTCTGATAGCAAACTTTAAAATTTACATCGCTGCATTTCATTATGTATAAAGAATTTGTTATCAATTTTATCCATCCTTTTTTCCTGTAATACAATGTAATTAAATTTGAGATTGTGTCAAGCGCTTTATTCATAATATATTTCTTATGATAAGATTTTGATATGTTCATTTATTCATACTTTTGTATCAGATATTTTTTTATATTATACAAAATTGTTTTCATTATTAATATTATTACAAAGGTAGATACTGGGCCTTGTTTTCAGTAATTCATATATAAGCATCTACGTATTGTAGTTAAAATCACTTTCTTTTGCACACATTCTAATAATGCTAATATATGTAGAATGTAAATTAACATTATTTTACTTTTTTATCAAAGTTATTTGGCTGTGACCAATTCTAGTACAAATGTACATTTGTATTTCATTACTATCCGTCAGTATTCTATTGAAGGCTGATAAAAAATCACATATTTTTAAAATGCTTGGTTTTGGTGTATTGTTTTTCTTACACATAACACAGTTAAAGATGAGACTACAATCATTGATTTTCTAATCGATGCTTTTATTGTAATTCTTACACCAGTAGTAGAGCTTTATTTTATTGAAAAAAATGATTACAAAAATAACCTTTGTTCTTTTCTAATTTCAGCTTATCTGAAACACACACACACACACACACACACACACACACACACACACACAACTTAGTGTTGCTTTATTTTATTGAAAAAAAATGATTACAAAAATAACCTTTGTTCTTTTCTAATTTCAACTTATCTGACACACACACACACACACAAAGAACTTAGTGTTGCGATGAGTGGAATTGAGCAGACCAGATATTCACGTTTAGATGTCAATAAGACAAAAATACTTACAAACGTCATAAAGGTTGCTGAAAAAAAAACGTTCTTATTTTAACCTTGAGTGATTTTGTTGTCTTCAAAAACATTTTTGTTACCGTATTTTAAGAAATAATAAAAGTCAAAATACGAAATGTTTGCAAGTTGTTTTTTGCGGGTTGTCTATACATTTTAAGTGATTACGGAATTTGTTGAGAAATTTGAATTATCTTCCATTTTCAGTTTCATCTAAATAGATATCTTAAAAGCCCTTTCCTGTGGCAAGAGACCGCCAGTCTGGTTCGAACAACCCGTGTATATATATATATGCCTGACAAAAGTGTATCGTTCTGGGGAAAATTAAAATAATGATAATCTGACTTACTCGTATTATGTAGAGTATTCAAAGGAAATTTCCGATAGGCTAAGTATAATAAACACTTTCATTGTAAAGATCATCCTCGGTAACCCAGGGGGACTCTCTATGTTTACACTTCATTCGCATTCGAGTAAATTGAAAATTGAAAAAATTGAAAAAAAAAAAAAAAAGAAAGATTGAGAAAATAAGATTTAGTTTTGATCCTCAGGAATACGTGTGGCCGTTATTGCTCATGGTGGCTATTGCGACGAAAGTAATTACGTGATAAAATGGATAGACTTCGGCGCCAGTTTGCCGGAAATTTGCGACTTCGTAAAAACTGTAGGTCGCATCCGTGATGTTGGCGGAACCAGCACCCGTGGGTTCCGACGATGTGTAAAGATCGTCTGCAAGACATTACCTTCTGATTCCAGAGGAGTTTCCTTGTTTTGAAACATTTATAGACAGCCATGAGCTTCAACCAGGAACAGTTCATTTCTATGTGTGTTACTAGTCTGGCAGATCATTATTTCAGCTTTTTTCATGTTTACAGTAATCACGAACTTACATTTATGATAAGATTACAAAATCATTTGCTTAGATAAAATGAACGGAGCGTATTTTTTTCAGTTTAATTAGTAACGTGTAGCTAAAACAACAACAATAACAACAAATGACAAGCGATCACTTTTTACTTTAAGAAACTTTTAATTGGAACACTAGTATTAAATAAGTCAATAATGTATTCATTAATTCATTTATTACATTATTACATTTATTACATATTACATTTTCTGTCTAGATTTTTTAGACATTTATTTCCCTTCTCATGGAATTTTTTAAGGTTAAGAATCCGGTATCTTTCGCTAGTTTCTTCCATTTCAGAGTTTATCGTTTTCCAGTTCGTATTTTATTTTATATTGATAAGGGAGAGAACTTTGTTTGAATAGAGTATTGACCTTGACCTTTGTTTTGGAGCCAGCTGTCAAACGCACTGTAGTGCATGCTTTGCAGTGACAGGTAAATTTTTACATAAATTGCCAGTTTGCAATGTAGAGCTATTTAAACGTTGCAGCCACAAAGTTCTTTTGCTGAACATCTACGTCGAATTTGATTATTGATGTAAACTTGCCAAACCTTTCCTTGTCAGTCAGAAATCCAGGTACTGAGGTATATATTCAGGTCATTGATACATACTTAGCAGGTAAATGGAAGTTACTGCCCTAAAGGCTAGTAAAGATTTTTTTTGGTAAAGTAAGATTTTAGGCTAGTAAAGATTTTTACTGGTAAAGTAAGATTTTACTTTTTTAATATATTATCACTTATACTATGTTATCTATGTCTCTGCTATAATGTATTCATTTTTAGCTTCTTTCTGTGATAAATAATGTAGTTAACACCGGATAGATTTTAAAGGCATTTCCAATAGCCTGGCTGTTGGGCTAGCTCTTTAGTGACATGGTTGGAGTGTCTGGAATGTTTTCTAAGTTAAGCAGTGTCATTAATGGTCAGTATCTGGATGGGTAGTCTCATTTACGAGACGTTTGGGCACCCGTTTTTCATTTGGATATTTATTATGTGCCCTAAACGTCGTGGAGGATATTGCCAGTCGGAAAATACATCAATATCCTACTGCGGCAAGGTTTCCTGGACTACTGGACGGGTGTCCGAAACCGTCCTCATCAGCCTGGTTACTATATTAAATAACTTTTGGCGTAATAATTATCTGATAAACAGTTATGACATTTTGAAGACCAGTGAGATAATGTGGTGGTATTTGCAACTCTGGTCTGTCTTGAAAATGTGTTATGAAGATACTTGAACTTAAGAGTGATATTTTCACAAAGATCTGTAAATTCATTGATTGTGTTAACTGAATTATGTAATGTGTTACAGTTACTGAAGAGCTGTGTATCTGATATCATGAACCTTTTGTGGTTACTTTGAACATCATTCCATCCAGTGTGGCTGCAGCTGCAGCATTGTTTAAAGGTAACGATATAGTCTCGTCTTATTTGTAAAGTGACACTTAGTCAGTAGTTCTGTTGGTTTAATAATTACTTGATCACTTGTCTGTAAGTACATAAATTTTGTAATGTATGAACAAGTCATTGCTTTGAACAATCGCATTTTTAGCCTTATACTTAATAGTTCATAGATTAATTAGAGATATTTTTTTACATTCTTACAGATGGCATTAATTTTTGACTTGCAAAATTTCTTAAATGATTTTTTCCAATGTCTTCATATAGACACAGTAGAATTTATCATTTGTAGGGATAGAAGTTGAAAATTTGCTATATGAATGGAATATAGGGTTCAGGCCATTATCAGATTGCACCAATGTCCAGGCTGCAACCTGTCTACACAGGTCAGAAAGGCATACAGTTGGGTGAAGGTTAAGTAACAATTATATTTCTTGTTGAATATTTTTATATATTGTTTATAGCTCTTGTATTTCATAGTATATCAATAGATGCTTCACCTTGGAAACAATGTACCCTTATAAAACAGTGTACTCCTTTTCCTTGCAAAAAAACTTGAAAAAGGAAAATGTAATTGACTTTTGGCTCATTTCTGAATATTATCCAAATTTTTGATAAAGATATCTTTTATCACTTTAATTTGTTGTGAAGACTTTTAAAAATTGCCAATTTATTGTATATATTTTATCATTGCCATTTATAAAAGTATAACACCTTTCATAATGATTGTGTTTTATCAATGTTTTAAGATTATCAGTTTATGATAAGGTTCTTTATCAAAACCATATGTCACACTGTAGAAATTATGATACAGATAAGATAATTATCCACCAATGAAGACAGATTGATTCAAGATGGAATACCATGGGTTGTTAAACAGCCGTGTGCTAACTGCCTTGAAAAAGAGGGATGTGGAGAAAGTTCAGCAGTTACTTCTTATGCCTAACTTGGACCTCAACTACTCTACAAAGAAAAAAATCACCCCACTGATTCTTGCATCCAAATTAGGTAAGCTATTGTTTTCTGTTTGAATTCTGTAGAGTTGAGTGTAATATAATTTTAATTTTCAGTTTGTATTTGTTTAGTCATGAAATCTTTGTTATCCAGAGAAAAGGTTTTTGTAAAATATTGTTGCTACTGCATAGGTCAGACTTGGTGTTTTAGCTAGGACTGTATGGATACAGTGTAAGAAAACCTGATATTGAAATTGGTACTCATAGAAAAGAATCCTTAAATAAAAACGTTTCTTCTCTAATAGACATATCAATTTTTATGTAATGAAAAGAGGTTAAATATTTATTGTGTTTAGTTGTAGCCAACTTATTCACATTTGAAGACATTATTTTTCCATTCCATAAGGAATGAATGAAGTTTTAACCATGAAGGATTCTGTTCTTTTGTGTGATTAAGTGTAATTGCATAGGGGGCATGGCATGGTTCATTACGAGGTTACTTGAATTTTAGCCTGGGAGAGGTGAGGAGGTGTTCTAGTAAAATTATTAAGGTGGAGAGAATATGACAGTTATGATAAGGAACTTAAATTTATATCCAGGTCTTCTGACAATTTGTGAGAAACTAGTTTCCCTAAAGGCTGATGTATCTTGCTCAGATGTAGATGGCAGAACAGCACTTCATCATGCAAGTTACCATGGTTATGCAGATGTTGTAAATTTGTTGATAGCAGCAGGCAGTAGTGTACATGCTGTAAGCCTTTTTTCTTCTTACAACCTCTGTCAGAACTATTATAATGATAAAGATCTCAGGAATGCACAATATCCCTTTCCACTTGATGGCTATTAATGTTTGAACATATAGGCATTGGAGAGTGAGAAATTTTTTTTTCTCCTAAACACCAAGGTCTTTTTGTACCAAATTTCACACAAATATTCCTTATATTTCCCTTTTCTAAATTTGCTCAAATGATTCTGCTCCATTTCCTAAGGGCTTTAATTGGCCCTGATTTCACAAAATGGTGACCAGACCTGAAAATAGAAAAATTTATCAACTTTCTTGCTTCAGATGACATCTCTTACAAACCACTATATCGTAATATATCCCTATTATCAAAATTTGCCTGCCCAAGGGGTCCTGTTTGTATAAATTATAAGATCTTTAAAAATCTTCAATTCAGAAACTGTTATATTGCTTTGGATGTCTGTACAACAGCAGACCAACAGTCTCAGGTGATCAGTCCAGGGCCGTCATGGCCCTCTTGTCTTTTTTTAAACTAATTTGAGTCAAAGACATGAAGAACTAAAATTATTGTCAATATTCCTTTGTTTAGTGAATCATCTTTCTTGAGTTTAATATTTGTGGCTGATTGTCAATTGTTGTAGTAGATATCAGTCTAATGTCTCAACTTTCTTGAATACAGTCATACAGTTAACACTTCCGGTAACTGCAGTTAAACAGAAAGAGTAATAATCACTTGAAATCATTTTATGACTGCATCAAATAAAAGTCTGCACTCTCTCTGTATAAGGATAATCAAATGTTGTGATCAAACAACAACCTTTGGCTTTGGTACATATCAGATCTCAGTTTTTAGCTGACATTGACAAAGTGGATGGTGTTGTCTTGCAGTAAAAGGGACATGATGTAGCCTATTCAGAACCAGGGTACCTGAGACCATTGCTTGGTAAAGGGTTGCCATGGTAAGCTGACTGCTGTAACATATGGTTTTATTTCAAACCATCAAAACCGCCTTAACTTTGTAGATAAATTGTGTTAATGACAGGTGAACCAAGAGGGAGATCTGGCCTTGCATGAGGCTGTTTCTAGTGGCAACACAGATACAGTGGAGGCATTGCTGACAGCAGGAAGTGATGTCAACAGACCAAATCTTGTGACAGGAAGTACACCCCTTGACCTTGCTGTACTCCATGACAGAGAGGATGTTGTATATGCATTGATACAGGGTGGAGGTAATGTTCATAGGTATGTGTGATCGAGTTTGGAGCAATGTATTCTGGGCACTAACTGGTTCTTATGTGTGTATTTTTATCCCATAAGCAGTGATGCATGTGCAGATTTAGAGTTATCAGTGACTTTGATCAGCTTGATTTTGAAATCTCATGGTTGCAGAAAGTGGAATGCAACTTTTTAAAACACCTGCATTTTCTACATGTACATATACTGGTCTTGAAAAAAAAACATCATTTAGTTGATACAGAATTTATTATTTTGGATATCATTTTTATGGTAAATGCCATAGGTTGTAAGATTGTTAATCTACTGTTATCAAACATTTAACAAAATGATGTAAGGCTATTAACAGTAGCAGAAAAGTATTCATTTTTAAGGCAACTGGAAAAATTCTATTTCAGAAAATCCAGTGCTGGGGAAACAGCCTTGCACTTTGCAGTACAAGTTGGCTCACCAAAAATCATAGAACACTTACTGAGTGCTGGAGCAGACATTAATTGTACAAACAATCTTGGTGAGACACCCCTAGCACTAGCTGTTCAGGAAAAGAAATTTAACATTGTGAAGTATTTGGTTGAAGCTGGATGTAAATTGGACCACACTGAATATATGTCACCACTTTATATTGCTTGTAGACAGAACAGTCAGGAAATCATTTGTTATCTGCTGTCAGAAGGTTTCAATATCAGTTTAGACAGGTGGTTAATGAGATATACTTACTTAAAACTCGAGGAATCTAATCCAGAGCTATTGGAGTATATATTTTATAGATGTGAAAATCCATTTTCATTGAAGGAGCTTTGCCGGAGTTCACTACGCAGAAGATTACGTCCAGGACTAAAGGAGAAGCTAGCTTTTCTGAAATTACCCAAGTCCCTTAAAGAGTGGCTTGCTGCAGATATAATTTATGACATTAATTCCTGAAGTGCCAAAGGTATTGTTCTTGTACCAAAGCCAAAAACCGGAACCACTTTAGTGCATTATTTTTGTGGTATGAGGACATTATTATTTGTTAATAGTTACATTTCATTTCATTCAACCCAACACATTTGAAGTTTCTCTACAGTGGCAATTGTTTTAGTGTTATACAAGGTGTGGTTATTTTCCTGAATATTTAATGTTAACAGTTCTAGTATTATAGTAAAATACAGGGACTCTTATAAACATACTTTCAAACCAGAGTTAAAGACCACCAATAAACCATATATAATTGTATCAAAGATATATAAAGGAAGTCACCTTTGAACAAATACCAGACTTTGCTCTTTTGAAGGGAAGTTTTTGTATGAAAGTTTTTACATTATAAGCAGATATTCTCACCTTCAGTCTAAAAAAAAATACTGTATGTTGAATTGCTCACAAATAACTCTTGAGAAACAATCGGGGTGCTAAGTTGGTGTTATTGTTTTAATATTTAATTTAATATTTTGTTATTTTGCTGAAAAGGAATCACATAGTTTCCATTACTTTCTTCTGATGAAAGAAATGTGTGCATAGATTTCATATAAAACTGTGAGTGTATCTATGAAAACTTGATTATTTGATATTACTCTAACTTCAAACTTTTTGTTTCATTTGCTCTGTGATATTCAGTAAAGTTTTTTGTTGTAGATTAAAAGTTTTGCATGCTCGCTTGAAAAGTGAAACACTTTATTTGTGTCTGTATCTTTCTAGTCATTTTGTTGTTTAGGCTTATTTTTTGGTTTTATATCAGTTGCTTGTCCAACTCTCAGAGAGATTTATTTAAGTACATGTACATTGTATCATGACTGTTACAGATATTTGGTGAGACCAGGACTGTTAATCGTGCAGGTTTGCTTGTGGTGTTTTATTTTATGTCTCATTGGAGTACAGTATTCTGTTTGTAGTTGCATTTTATGTTGGTTTATATTTTGGATTTAACTTTAGATAACTTAGAAACCTTTTTTTTAAAAAAAAAAACTGTTCAGTTTTATGAGAATGGAGGTGTCATCATACATTGATGCAGGTTCATCATATTTCATGTACGTATATTGTCCACGACTCTGGTCATATGTCATGTGACTTTCTTATTATGTATATTTGTGTTTACTTTTTCATTACTTATTGTGTTTTTATGGCTAGGTATTTTTCATTTTTCTTTAGATGGTACTTATGAGTTTTTTTGTTATTTTGATCAGACTATGATCGGGTCCAAATTAATGCACTGATATCAATAGTGTAAATTGTAATAATATGTCTTTTTCTGTACACAAATATATGAGTATAAACAGCATTTGGATTTTACTGTTATATTTTACATTTAATCATTTTTGCCACTCTCAGACATTATTATCTGCATGTATGTAAATTTATGCTCTTGAGAATTTTAAGTTTTTATATTTGCAAATATTTCTTGCCTGTTTTTGAGCAGATAAACTCAAAAGAAAGTGAGTCATCTGTTCAGTTACCAGGCAGTCCATTTTAAACATCATTGTAGAAATTCAGTAATTCTTTCAGTAAGACATTGTAGAATTTTTATTCCTTCAGGTCTAACCACACATGGTGTCTCTATAGCAATGTACATGAACTGAAGTTGGCATTAAAACACAGTAACAGTGTACTACAAAATTTCTTTTGCACTTGTGCCAGGAATTAAAGATGCAGTAGGTTCAATGAGAATCTACAAAAAATGATCAGGCCGACATGAGCAAAAAGCAATTTTTTCTGCCTTTCTCAACTTTTTGCTCAGACTTACAATGCTGTACGACTGTAATTATGTCTGTATCCTACCCCCCAAAAAAATCTGTAATAAATGAAAAGCACAAGAGCTGCAATATAATATTCAGTTTAAAAAATGTTTTATTTTCAATGTTGCTTTGTAAACAAGTGATTCAAGTTTTTTTCTCAAAACACGTTGAGCTTGAAAAAAGTTTTAAAATCACGGAGACAGGTCTGTCTATCATTCAAAGAATTGTATTTCAACTGAACTATAATTACTATAGAACATTTGTTCTTAGTTGCTCTGTACATAAAGTCTGTAAATATCTGCATGGTGACTTAGGCAAAACCGGTATGTACAAACATGAATTGAGATAGAATGACAATCACTATGGTATCACTCACTGTCCTGCGAGATGCAACCTGATGCAAAGGAGAGTATTATGTATGCTGCTTTACTTATGTTTTGTTTTGTTTCAATAAACAGAAACTTTTTGGCAAAAATAGATGCCTTAATCTTAGAAGACATGCCTGTGAAACACAATAACAACAACAACATTTGTTCCATTTTGTAGTTTATTCTTTTATCAGTTCCTTAATAATATTTCATAGAAGCAGACTTTATATCATTTGGACTGCCCCCTAAATGATTGAAGTTTCCTTGACAATTTTAGTGTAGTCTTTTAGTGTATTAGATCCACAAAAACTTTTTATAGACTGTTGACAAAAACATACACAAAACACAGCCATTAGTAACAAAATATAATCACGAACATGATTTACCCCACTCACTTGATGCAGAGGGAACAGTACCATGAAGTACTGTGATACCCACTTTTTATTCATTTACCATGTTTAAAGGCCTGATAACATTTGAAATATATTCAAAAAGAAATAGACTTAACATTTTTGAGTTCCTGTAAAAGTTGAAAAGGTCTCAAATCTACACAAATAAATGGAAATGAGTACTCTTCAGAGTGGAGGTAAGGGTATTATGAATGCAATATGTTGTACAAGAGGAATAGTGAGGCCAGATGAATAATTAAGAAAATTATAACTTAAATTGATTAATATTCTTATGCTATAGCTGATAATCTGATTGATTTATGTAAATTATTAGAAAGATAATGCTGTTTGAATAGATGGCAGCAGAGCCAATAGTGAAATTATTTCATCAACATCACTGAGAAGTCAACAAAATTTTGAAAAGCTCAAGTCGCAAAATAATTTAGGTTTGTTCAAGTCTTTCATGACAGTAAGCAGCAAAGGTTGATCAAAGCATTAGAACAAGGATTTAGAATAACATATACACACAGAAACAATCAAAATTACAGATACTATGAAAGAGAGGTTTTATACATAAACACATTAAACAGTGAACAAAAGTTCACAAGATGTAAAACAGATTATTATGAAGACTATGTGCATGAGCAAAGATAAATGTACGTTCAGAACAAGGCAGTGCATCTTTGATGTAAATTTCATACACTTCCTTTAAGCTTAATTAGTGAAGTATAGAAATCTCAATGATACAGTAATAACACAACTATACAGCTGCTATATGAAATGGCTGGCAAGAAAGAATTTCAGTCTTTTCCCAAGTAGGGTTTTACAATTTAATTATACAAACCTTGATGCTCCTGTATTTCTTGGAATGATCAGAAGTGTTTTTATGAATGTTGTTCAGCAAATTTGAAAATCCAGAACATGGCTGACAGATATATGCTACAAAGTCTGTTAGTTTCAATAAAAAATGCTTATGTGACTTGCAGTTAATCTGTTGTACAGGTAGTATTAAAGCTAAAACTAAAAGGTCCCAATATGGGGTTATTCTAAAATATAGTCGAAAGTGAATGTAAATATTGTCTTTTTTAAATGTAAAAAATATCAACATGTACATTAATGGTCTCCTTTCTACATATTATACATATAACATTTTTTTTACAAAATCATATACAGAGATTACATGTATAGCACACTTAAATATAAAAGTAGAAATATATAATAAAATTTACATCTATGCTTATCATATACTGACATTTTTGGGGTCTTCGAATAAAGATAAAAAAAAATATCTATAGTAAACATTTAGAATTTACATCTTACAAAAGTGTCATGCTTGAAAACTAACATTTCAAAATACGGAAAATATGAACTGTGCTTAGATGCAAAGAAATACTTTATGGAAAATTTACCAGAGAAGTTTATTGAGATATTTCACTTTTTTTTTAAAGTTAATTTTTAATTATTGATGAAGTATATTTGTCTTATTACTAACTATGACAATGAACCATCATTTACTTGTGTAAAACAAGTTGGTGGTTTTTTTGGCTATTCACTAGATACAGCAAGCTCTTTTAAGATGATATTATTTCTGTTTTATGCTGTTTTATATAAAGTTTTATTAACTGGAAACAAAATTTGCAGGGAAGGCAGCATATATCATTGTTCAAATCACATAGTGAAATCAAAAAAGCATTAATTAATCCTTGTTTTTATGTGAATATAAAAAAAATAATTATATTTCATTATTTCTCCAAAGACATTGATTTCCAATGAGAAATGGCTAACATCAGGGTGAAATATCTCCCAAACACAGCCAAATAATGTATCTGAAATCAAGAACACCTTTTTTAATCAAATATCTCGAATACTTATCAAGAAATTTGATTCTGCACAATGTTTGGCCACATAGTTATCTATATATGCATAAGTCCACCTAGTATATTCTGACAGAGTTCGAGTTGGCCACATAGTTATCTATATATGCATAAATCCACCCAGTATATTCTGACAGAGTTCGAGTCTATCTATAACCATACATTATAATACATATGTAAGATAATCATCCTTTTTTTAAAGTCACAGTATAGCGCTGATCACTTTGCAAAATAATGCCAATGAATCCCTCCTAAGCTTAAGGTCATATATCTATATATGGCTTAGTATTTTTTAATGATAGAAAAAACTGCTCTAAAACGTTCCAGGCTATTTTTTGCTATATCCCTAGATCCATGCAAAAGTGACCCTGAACTTTGAAGTAATAGAGCCCAAGATCTAGTATGGCCGTTCAGTATCTTCTCAAGTATTATCCTTCATAGATTTCAGTCATGCCAGAAACTGCACAGATATACACTGTAAATAATAACTTAGAGCTGTTTCAAAGCAGACTCACTATATTATTTCTACGAATTGCAGACTATAGGGAAATAAAATATTCCAGAGTTTAGTGTGAAATTCGGTAGTCATATTAGAAAAAGCATCAGTGACACTTCTGTATCATTTCTGGTTTAAGTGTTATGTCATAGCCAATTTTGTAGAAAAAAAAATCTAATAACAATTGGCAATCTCATAAACCTCGAGCTATACTCTGATTTGATATCACATTCTTTTCATAACTCACATAAAAGTCACAGTAACAATACCAGTATGTAATTTTGCATAGAGTCTAAAGGACGATTGCATCAAATTGATACCAATGTGTGTAAAACTACCATAGAAAAAGGATCAAACAGCAGAACTCTTTTTCTTCGAAGTTTCAGCAAATATTGGTAGAATAGCTTGTTCTTTATTAAGTTTTCGCGCTTCCCGTGCAGACGACGACCTTGAACGTCGCGTGCTGCCACTTCCGCTTCTTGAACTTGCACTTCCGGGCGACCTTGACCTATCATGGTGTCTGTCATGGCTTCCCTGACGTTCACTGCTCCGAGTACGTCTCGGTTTTCTTCGTCCCTTCTCATCTTTTTCGTTGTCTTTTCTGTACCTACGATGTGAACTTGACCTTGAAGGTGAATTTCGTCTAAGACTTGGATTCTTCTGAAAGCGCGTTGAGGACATTGTTGTTGCTGTGAACTCAGTACCTTCAGTTGTCAAAGATGCTTGAGTGACCTCTGAACTTTCGTACGTTCTGCTAGATGGAGACGGTTCTCTTTTCCTAGATTTATTATTTTTAAATGCTTTCTGGTCTTCCCATTCCTTACTTTCTCGGCGAGCAAGATTTTTTTCATGCTTTTCAAGAGTTTCAATTGTAAGTGGTGAATCACTACGCGGATTTCGTTTAGAAAATTCATCTCTCCTGGACATTCTTTGAGATTCATCTTCAGTTCTACGATACCTTCCATTGCTTTGATTTCTAGAACCATCAAGATAATCATCCTGTTTACCTGTAGCCCTTTTATATGAACTACGAGTTCTTTTTTCTCTGTCAGTTTCACGCTCCATTTTGTAATTACCCCCAACCACTTCATCGTCAACGCTTGAAGAATCCTCGTATGAGGATTCGCTTGAAAAAGCGTCATTTATTTGACCACCACGCGGTCGACGAACACGAGGAGGGGATAAATCCCTTCCCTCAGCGTCACTCCCTAAAGACGAAGTGTCGGAACTGTGTCGGGCAAAGGCTGGATTGGAATGCCCCGAGTCACGCCCCCTCTCCCGCCTCCTGCTACGCCGCGCTGCCTCCGGGTCGGGGAACTGGTTGACTTTTGATCGTTGTGGGAAGTCAAACTGAGTATTGGATGCCGCTGGAACAGAACAAAACACACACATACACACAATGAATTGCAAATTTGAGCCAAGAAAATTGTTTTCATCGGAAATTTTATTCCAATTTTGATGGTACGAGATAGGTTTTAAAATTTTACTCTGTAGGAATGGAATCATAACAAGCTTTAATTGACTAAAGTTAACTGACAATTACCGACAGTATTTTCAACATATTCTTTATATTTTAAATGTTTCAGGTGGATATGTCTGCGCTAGCTAGTCGAGACGGCCATAAATCACCAAGTGTCAAGTTACATAAAATTACATAGTCTCCTATATACTTTCACACGATTTGAAACACATTCAAGTATTTCACCACGTTCTATGAAGAAAAAATCATTTTATATTGGAAAGAGGCTGGAAAATAATCTTAAAATTAAAATCTTTATTTTGGCCATCAGATATGAAAGAAATCCGAGAGGAGAGAAGGAAATACCAAAACACCGTTTCAGATACTAAGTCGCTTTTCTGCAATATTTGACGTTTACTACATAAAAAGATTCAATAGGAAACTAAATCTCATTTTTTAAAACAGCTTCATAAAAATGTTAAAACATATTTACCTGTTGTAAAAACGTCATTCGATTTTGTCATGTTCGTGTTTGCCTTCTCCTTCCTAGCCTTCATGTAGCAATAGATTACCAGCGCTATCACGCCGACAATAAGGGCACATCCCCCTACGCCGGCGCCGATAAATATGCCGGCCGAGGCTCCCCCTCCCCCACTGTCCGACATGTATGGGTATTGACCTAAAATAAGATTTCAACCTGATATATCACGAAATCACTAAAATACAGCTCCTAAAGCTACGAATCACTAGGAACGAAAAAACTGCCTATATCCCTAAGGTAAACAAGACATAGGAAGTTGCACCAATCTTCAGAAGTAACTGTCGTGAATACAGCAAACATATGTGTAACAAATGTGTTACTGTATTCAAAGTATTGTTAGCTGTCAACTGTCAAAGCAATGTGACATGTACATTAAGTACCTCTGAGTGCAAGACAGTGATCATCTGCTGTAATTTCATAATAAGTGTGGACTTGCATGAAAAGAAATTGGTCTGTTTTAACACTTCAGAATCCCACAAACATTAGTTTAAAGACCTTTTGATTACCTATCTTGAAAACTTCCCGGAACCCCCAAAAATCCGTCCACTAAAATTGTCAGACTTAGCAATACCTGTTTAAAAGCGGTCTAATGTTACCTGGAGACTGTAAGAAGTATCTACCGCATTTTCTTTACATAATTCCCATTATTTTGTTAAAGTTTTCTGGTACGGCATGCAAACAAAATAAGCAGACGAAAAATTCTACTAAAGATGTCCAAATGACCAGGGACGGTCAAACAGACATCACTGGCTAAACAGACAGCCAAATTTAATTACGTATTTATAATAACATTCATCGTCATGCATAATGTATTACGATATTTATTGTTTAAACTGTCAGATATGCGACATGTATTCACTTTTACCTGCCATGCATTTTGCCTGTGTCTGTCATTAATATGATACAAATAACCTGAATATTATTTCAGAATACATTCACACTGATTAAAAACTTTTTTGTAATAGACATTTCAGTTTTTATAAATTACACATAATTTTAATTAAAATTCATTTAACTTTGCTTTAAACTGAAACTTAATTAATCGGAACTTGTCTAAATGTATGTTCTTATTTCAAAGAATGATTGTATGATGAGTTAACATTTAAATATTCAATCAGTATCTACATGTATATATAATATGTATGTCTGCGTCTGACGGTCAATGACACTGAACGATTCACTTTGTGGCCTGTCATTCAAAAGCTGTACTGCTAATGATCGGGAACATTGACCCCAATAAGATTTAGACGCCTTTACCTGTTCTGTCTTAAAAAGAGCAAGTTTTAAAAAAAATGTATTCAAAAATAAGTTCCGTAATTTCTGCGTATGTCCTGCATGGTGGTTGCAACAATAGAAACCACATCCTGAATTTTATTAGATTATGGATGGACACGAACAATCTTCTGTTCTGTACAATTTTAATAGACCACGTTTTACAAGTTTGAAACCAAAACATCCCCACCAATCCTCTTTTTTTTTTTACAGCGTATCCGTGTCAACTATCGGTGTCTATTTTTGTGGAAGGCATTCATCAAATAGGAGACTTGATAATTATGAAAGATGTTAAACCAATTCATTGCAAAAATTTAGTAGTAAAAATTAACTGCAAAAAAGTTTTTTTTTCTCCGACCAACAGTACTGGAGTATTTTGCAACTGACACATCAAACTCGTAATGACGTCTTGAGCATATTCTTGAGTCACTTATCCTTTGGGTCAGAATCTTGCTATATCGCGGAAGTTGAGATATTGACCCATACAAAAAGTTACAAAATATCTCGTTTTGCGTACAATTTGTATGACTTATTCGACCTGAAGGTTCAAACAACAATTCATGCAAAGACCTTGCTCTTAAAGTTCAAATAAAAGAAACTAGAGTAATGAGGAATACATTACATTTGATACTCGATATTCTAACCACACTCATTCCAAAAACGATTATGCTTAACTCATACTACAGTCATTCGATCCGTCTTCTAAAATATTTAAATCGAAGCCTTGAGTAATTATACATCTCTCATGTAACATGATAAAACACTGATCTAATCTGAGATCGTGAAGCTGAAAAGAGCAAAGAGGCTCCGACTCTATACGTCATTGTGGATACATGTAAAATGCAACCTGTACTTATACCCCTATGGCTTATGTACAAAACTTTTGGTCGGACTCGATAACGGAGCTTTCCTTTTTCATTATTCATTAATATCCACCATTTTTTCATTTATAATTATCTTTTTTTACGGTCTCCAAAAATCTACAGATTTATTTCTGTCACTCTTAATACGTCATGTATACATGTCTAACAGAAGGGCAATAACTCCGTCGTGTTTAATTGGGTCTCAATCCACACGTGTGCACTGATACAAGTTTGTTTTGTATTACTTAAATACAGAAAACTGTGAAACAGGAAGTATTTTGTAGCATACTTGAAATTGCCTTTTCTTGATTTAGGTTACATTTCAGAATTTTCGCAACTGCTAACAAAAAAGAACTGTAACCTTGACCTGAGTCATATTTCCATGACACTCTTTCAGGAGGTTAGTAAACCTGACAAACTTTGTTCATACTGTAAATAAACTAGAAGATAGCCGACTTACTTATATAAAATGGTTACATTATTTCCTCAGATATCGAAAAGTCAGTAGCATTTTTGCCTCGATTCGGAGGAGATATAGCGTTACATATAAATGATTTAAAAAGAGAAACAACATACATTGTAATATGCTAACATATATAATAACTTTTCATATCTATTTTTTTTTACCAAAACACACTGTTATTCTATGTTACAATGATAATGAATCACTTAAATACAGCATACTAGAAACGACGGTGTTGTGTACCCAGTGGGTTTAAAATTTCAGTAGAAATTAAATGTTAGAGAATTTCATTTTAGAGATAGATTTGTATTTTCTCAGTAACTTTGACTTTCTCTTCTGATGAAGCACAAAAGCGGTCTTTAGTAATGTAATGTGAAATCAAATTTCTAGTCGGGTTTGTATACCTTCAGAGCACAATTTAATTCGAGATCCTTGATGTCTATCTCAGGTACTCTGTCACAATCCTATTGCATACTAGACCTATAGAAACGCTTGAGGGAATATTTAAGTCACTATTAGCGACAGCTATAGTACGTAGTTATTATAATTTATGGCTGAATTATAGTTAGTTTTATACATAGCGCACATACCTTTGACTTGTGTTAACTGAGAAAAAAACTAAACTTAAAGGGGTACGCTAAGAAATTCTGCATTTGATTTGAATGAGTGTTTGCCTTTAAGAGCTGACTTTCCTTATCTTGTTGTCAACGTTTTCTTAAACTGTTTTCAGTGTTTACAGTGACCGGGAATTAACATATGCAGACTGATAGTACGTTCAGTTTTATAACGGTAAAGAGATAATGGTTATAACGAAAATATAATAGAATAATGATTAAGATAATGGTGACCACGATTATAATAATGACAGGAGTGATGTTGTTGGTGCTGATAATGACGATGTAATAGTTGTTGGTGGCGACGACTGCGTTGTTGGTGACGATGAAAATGAAAGCGAAAAGAAATTTTAAAAATTCATCTTACTCGTAACAACAAGATAACATTTACAGACATAAAACAGAGCAAGAATGCGATAACAAACCTCTGACGGTTGAGTAAACAAAGGGAAATGTATCGTTCCTCATTGTTATACTTGATGTGTTATATCCTTGTGTTGTGCTAGGGAAACCGGCCGTTGAATTCATCTAGTCCTCTTTCTTAATGAATATACACTTAAAACTATGTTAAAACGTAAAATATTCCTCATTCAACAACATGATTAGACCAAAATCATCTCGCCTTGATGAAGGAAATAAGGCTGGGTCGATATTTACATGTACACTGATGTCCAGACCATGTTATCAGTGGTCACTTTTGAAATGCAAATTGACCACATTCAATTTAACTTCACGGTCAGTTTAATGACCGCAGGGCTTTGTGACACATCAAAGAGTCAATAAACAGGTGAGAATCTGTAATAAGTGTCGTAAAACTGAAACCCTTAACATTTAGTTGTTGAATTACATCAAATGATAGATCGTACTATATTGTTATGAAATATTACTCAACACGTTTTCAGGTCGGTTTGTTTATTGCCTCAGGTGTAACTTAAATAAGTATTTAAAACAAGATTCAGTTATTTCCTGTTTCTTACCTGTAAATATTACGAGATAATCCTGCGAAAATATTTGATACGCTAGAATATGTCCTTAAGACGCCATTTTGAAAAAAGCGTTATGGTTTGTTGTATTATGATATCATGGTTTCTATAAATAGAATTATCGCATTCCTGACTTTACCTGTACTGGTTACCTGCCCTATGTTAATTACAGGTAACTGAATACCAGTTGATACACGCCTATATCATATATGGAGTGGTAAACAAATAACTGTTTATTGATGACAAATAAACATAACTTAAGTACTTAAGTGATTATTTAGTGAAATTTATAAGAGAACTAGTATAGATTGAACCGGATAATTTATGTCATACTTTTTCATGTCACTTTTTTGGTTGAAAGCCACAAAACCACTGAATGACTGATATACGGTGGTATTTATGTATTTTAAATTGGTAGTCTCGGGTTCTATGGGACGAGAGCATTATGTTATATGCATGCACAGAAACTTGGAACATAACTTGGACGCTAAACATGCGTGCGAGTGAAAAACTATAACTCATTTTCATACCTTATTACTATAAATAAATAACATAATGTATGACGTTGTGATTTTCATTCACTTGTATAATTAGTATCCTAGTTCAGTTCCTAGCCCCTGTGGGTATACAAGGAGCGCTCAGCTTCAAAAACAATTATTTTTGAAACATCAGGTGCTTGCGTTTTTTTTTCCAGTTTTTCTATCATTTGGAAAAAGTGACTTGACATCTTTTTTTTATATAAACTCCTGTCAGCTTGTTTTCTCTGAAACCTTTTATGAGTAACCAACAATTATCAATTTATCTACACAGTTTTCAACTTTAAGGCAAACTGTTTTGTGAATAATTGTTTTTTGTCTCATGGTGCCCACAGATTGTTCCAAACAAAAAAATTAAGGGGTACAACCTTTGATCCTGAAGCCTTCAATAGGTACTTGCATCATTTTGCCGAAAAAAATCATACTAGTACTGAAACTGACATAAAAATCTTGAAAATGTTCTGCGAGTAGTCTACAAATATATATATATGCCGTGTTCAGATTATCTAAATTAATCCTGATTGAACAGGATAAATCGCCACAAGCTATGCATTATTAATCGTGACGAACCCTGCGTGATTAATCGTCACGAACCCTTCATGATTGATCGTGACGAGTCCTGCATGATAAATCGTGAGGAACCCTGTATGTTTAATCGTGACGGGTCAAGCATGCTTAATCGTGACGAAATCTGCATGATCAATCTTGACAAACCCTGCATGCTTGATCGTCACGAGCCCTGCATGCTTAATCGTCACGAATCCTGCATGATTTATCGCCATGAACGAACCCTGCATGATTAAACCTCAAGAGCCCTGCATGATTAACCGTGACGAAATCTGCATGAAAAATCGTGACGAACCCTGCATGCTTGATCGTCACAAGCCCTGTATGCTTAATCATGACGAACCCTGCATGCGTGATCGTCACAAGCCCTGCATGCTTAATCTTCACGAATCCTGCATGTTACATCGTCACAAGCCCTGCATGCTTAATCTTCGCGATCCTGCATGATTTATCGCAACGAACCCTGCATGCTTAAACGTCAAGAATCTTGCATGTTATATCGTCACGAGCCCTGTGTGATAAGTCGTGACGAACCTGCATAATTAATCGTGACGAGCCCTGTGTGATTAATTGTCAAGAACTATGCATGCTTAATCGTCACGAGCCGTGCATGCTTAATCGTTACGAATCACGAACCCTGCATAATTAAACGTGACGAACCCTGCATGAATAATCGTCACGAACCCTGCATGGTTAATCGACTTTGGTTTCAGTCTCGATTCAACACCCGAAATTTGGTAGTTCTGTACCATAATGAAAATTAGCTGTAAAATTTTTCTTTGCCATCATTACGTTGAAATATATCGTGATGAAAAACGTCGCAGTCATAAATACATGTTCTGCAAAATAAACTGAAAATCGACAAAAAATGCACTTGGCTCATATTGGCATACCTCAGTCACGTTAGTTGACACTTTAGCAAGTCGCCACAAAGAACTACTTTTGTTAGACTAGGGCGTAGGAGCGAATCAGTGGTCCCGTGGTAACGCTCAACGGTCGAGAGTTCGGTTTGAATAAGTGCTGTGAGTCTTTAAAAACAGGTAACCATTTATTACACGTGAGCACTGTATTGATGCATACGTACAATTTTAGTCTACATTTCATATCTGTACGTTTCTCAAGACATTAACTACCGTAACTACAATTCAAAATATATAGTCATTTAATTTAATTTCTCTGCAAAGATGATTGAAAAGTAACTCACTTGGTTGTACACCATTTGGATAACGTGTTGGTCTTGGGTTCCTTTCTATTACAGTTGACATTCCAATAGTTCCAGTAGTAAAACAAAAATAGTTATCAGTTGATATAAAGCAAGAAAAAAAATGGTTTTAAAATGTAATGGAATGAGTATTCAACAATAAGTGTGATAAAAGTGAGTCAAATACTGATAAAGATGAAGAGATAACATATTTTAATATACAAGTTAATTAGTTATGAAGGCACGTCGTCGCTAAGGTATATAGTGTCTGTCTGATAAAAGAGCGGAAACAATTCTATACCAAGTTATGGTAGTACATGCATGTCTTTGCCGTAAAATAAATTGGGCGAAAATCTCGTGTTAGTTACAAACAATGTATAATATTCGCTATAAGTTACAACAAGCGCTTCTCGTTTCCAGGCCATTTCTAACGAACCAGAGGTTTGAATTCAGCCAGACTTTGCGTGAAGCTTTACTAATTAGAAATGTGCATATTGACAGTGTCATGGTTTTTAAGTCATATATGCTTAAAACGGCAGAAAGCGGGTGTTTTTTTTTCTCTCCAGAAATTACAACAATAAATTGGAAGGTACAGTTTTGTTTTGTAAATTTTTCTTATTTATTTATTTTGCAAACATGTCTATTCCAATAGCTTAAACATGGACTAGAACCGACGTAACAGATTTGGAATGCTACGTTATCGCGACGAAGAGAAACATATGAAGGAAGAGTTGTTATAAATATAGTTGTCGGTGATTAACGTATTTTGAAAGCACTTCATGAAGGGTTACGCGACAGTAGAAAGTAACTATTTAACATTGGATTTCAGTCAAAGAATATTACCCAGCTGATGAGCAGCAAAAATTGTCGATTGTATTCATGTTAAATCTTCTGTTATATGTGTTTATTCATTATACTTAATATTAGTGCACTTTAAGTTCCTTTTTTCCAGCACACTCATAACTTTTTGAAGTTTCATTTTAGATACGAAAAAGCATAGATTTGCAATGGGACTTTGACTGTAAGACTTAGTAAATGAATGATATTTTCCCAATGATTTGTTTACAGAAGTTAACAGGGCATTGAGAATGGATACAATTAATTAACAAATTAACAACGAAATGAAAAAAAATGAACAAACCATCATAAGTAATATGTTGGATATATGCAATATTCTGAATAAATGAAAGAAGAAGGAAGGAAAGAAGAAGCTGTAAGGGGAAGAATGCATTTTCGAAAGATTTATTTCGAAATATTTTACATTTTGTTATAGAACTGGATGTAAACGAGTTATTCTATTGAGTATGACATCTTGTTTATACATCCCACAATCATATTCTGAGATTTACCCAACACTTAAATTTAAAACAGAACAGAACAGAACAGAAAGTTTATTGACGTAAACTATACAGTTTTTTGTCTTACTAAATATATAATAATGCTTTTATTTTTTTGTCATGAGATTACAGAAATCGAGGTAAACATTTCAAAGTAAACTACAATACAGTGTAGCAATTAAGTAGCTATTTGAATGGAGGATGTACCGCAGTATATAGCAACAGTAGTATAATTACTTTCTTATGTTTAATACCAAATCTACATAAGGCTCAGTTTGTAGAAATTATTATATATAAGGGTTTTTCAGTGAGCAAATGCATAGTATACAAACTTGGCTGATGCTAACAATACATTATTATCAGAACTTTGTAAAAGTTAAAACGTATTTCCAGCTGAACATACCAGGAATGAAACGTTACTCGTAATTGAAATGCTTGATATGTGTTTTTAAGTTATAACACGTCTAATTTCTGTCATTATCTGACAAGCCTTGGGAGGCCCTTCAACCTTCGAAATCATGAATGCCGGGGATGCCCCGCGATGCAATTAATTCTACTCCTACATCCTTCGTAGTTGATACGATTGTTGCTAACTTCAGGAGAAACCATCACGTTTGACTGCAGTTAACTGCATAGTATACTAATAGTACCTTGAATGTAAAACAAGAAATGTGTCGCATACACGAATGCCCCGAAACATTGCAATGGTCACAGTCTTGGTAGCTTACAACTTAACTTGACGTTACCTTTATAATTTGTGCCAAAATATTTTGCAGTCTGTGAACTGAACAAAGTACCCATATGTCTAGAGGTAAGACTATTATATATCCTTTACCTATTTGCATAGCTGGTAAAATTAATAAATTCCCAAAACTGATGTGTTTCAAAAAAATACTGGTCTAGTGTTTTGTACCCATAGATCACCACATGTATTTTACAGAAAAAAGTGTTTCAAAAGAGTTTCTTAGATTTTTATGCTCCCGCTGAACACCCAAGTTGAAAATATAGTTCAATTACAAAATTGAAGCAGTTGCACCCAGAAGCAATATTAAGTAAAAATAAAACAAAATTGCAGTAACTCCACCATCAATAACCGAATCGCAAAAGTCTGACTATATGCGCTACAGCACTTGATAATGACAATTCTGAGAAAGTTTGGTGAACATCATATAAGAATTGTAGGAGGAGTTGTGCACAGAAGCAACATTTCGTAAAATCAAACAAAGAACAATAACTATGCAAAATTAATCGAACTGCAAAACCAGGAGTATATGCGCTGCGGCACTTGAATATGATCATTCTGTGAAAGTTTGGTGAAAATCGCAAGGGAAATGTTTGAGGCAATAACTCAGCCAATATTCGAATTGAAAAATAAACCCGGAGTATTTGCGCAGCGGCACTTGATAATGATCATTCTGTGATAATTTAGTTAAAAATCGCTTGGAAAATGTAGAAGGAGTTGCTCATACAAGAAATAGTATGTTAAATTAATCAAAGGGCAATAACCCTGCCAAAAACAATCGAATCAGAAAAGCCGGAGTACATGAACTGCGGCACTTGATAATGATCATTGTGTGAAAGTTTGGTGAAAATCAAATGAGAATTATAGGAGTTACGCACAAAAAGATGGGACGATCCGACGGACAGACGGAGTAACGGACAGACAGTGTGACTTCTACATGCAACCCTTCGGGGGCATAAAAAAGGACTTATTAGAAGTTGGCTTGCATGACTGTATTCTAAGACAAGGTCAGAAGTCAGACTGTTTTATATTGTGCCGATGTAACGGTCGAGATGTCCCTTGGACAGGTGGTATCATGTTTAGCTTACTCTGGATACTTGATGTACAGTCTATAGATGGGTTATCAGCTTATGTTTGAAAAGAAAACATCACTTAATCTACAAAAAATGAAATAATTATTGGAAGTTTTGACTTGAAGTATATTTCATGATTAAAATTTCTGACATTTTCACACTGGACAGGAAACTATAAGAAATACCAAATAATTTTCATTTATTGACTGTTGCATATGTCTATTTTTTCTTTTATGAAGTTTCTCATCCATGTTTGGCGGAAACCAGGTGGGAAAATCAGCATGGTAATCAGTAAAGACTACTTATAGTATGTCTTACATTTATAATCATTGCAGCATAAGTAAGACAACTGTTCAGAGATATGTTTCACTTTTCTGTATGTAACAGAAAATAACAGATTATGAAGTGTCCATTTCCGTGTTATCTGAATGCTGGCACGTTTTGCCATTTTGTACGGTTATCAAATCGCCCTTAGCGAAAATACCTTCGCCGTCCTCGAGTTCTACACTTGGCCAAACCACCAGGAATACACAATCCTTTTCCATATCTTTTGATTCTACGTCGTCTTGACAAGAATACTGCATGAAACAATCCTTGACGTGGCCACTGTATGGCAGACCAACAACATCGAAGTTAAGCAACAACCTTGGGTTGGATATTGTCATCAACCAACAACAATCAATAAATTCATGAAAAAATCCTTGCAGACGTTTCTCGATTTCTTCTTTATTTTCGTCAGTACAAAATTCTTTGGTATTGTCGGTAGTCAAGATCCTATCCATCACTTTCTGAAAAAGTTAGTATTAGTCATTTTAATTTCTACCATATTGTTTTATTGTTGTTTCGCCCTTGGGGTTGTGTTGGCGAAGTTATGAAGTGACATTGCACTTAGTCAAGAAGATAAGATGCGATAACACGATTGTAATAGCGCGTTATTGCATTGTGATTTCGTGCTCTCGCATCTTAATTCCACTTCCTGGCATTGTATTTTCGTGTTAGGGCGCTTGAGTGAAACTAGGATGGCCCTTAAAGGGCACTCCATTAGGTTCAATCGTAAAATGCTTAAAGACATAGCTCTGAAATATGAAATTCATCTTACACCTTAACTATGATCCATTTATTGTTAATTGAACAAACGCTACAAAGTCACAAAAACTAAAATGACCTTTTCTTTATATATCCAGAAAAGGTTTCTATTTATATGTACATCTAACAAGAGCAACCGCAAGCGGGGACCACGCTCCATTTTTTTCGTATTTCCAAAGGCAAACCGTCAGAGGAAGCACATTGTGGTGAAGGGATTTCAAATGAAACATCATTTGGAAATATGATTATACATAACAAAGTTATGGCCAATTTTAGCAACATTCAGAAATTTGACCTTAAAGGTCAAGGTCAAATTCAGTTTAATCTTCTTTGGATGTATTGTCTAAAAGGTAGTTATGTCCAAGCATGAAGACACTACATCCATTAACAACAAAGATATAGCCAAGTTAAGTAATGTCAAGGTCATTTAAAGGTCAATGTAATGCTTGAATTGTTCAACACTTTTGTTTTATTCTCAGTGTTGTTTTGTCCATGTATAGATCAAATCCGTCCATAAATAACAAAAGTGTTGCTATTTTAGCAAAATGCAATAATTCGAACTTGACTGTAAAGGTCATTTAAAGGTTAAGGTCATAATTTAATAATATAACATGTAGGATTTGTCATGAGCGTTGTTTTGTCCAAGTATTAATAAAAAAGAACTAAAAATGACGTTATGGCCAATATTAGCAAAATTTAATAATTTAACCTTGATGGTCAGGGTCATCTGAAGGTCAAGGTCACAGTTGAAAGATTCAATGTGTCAGTTTTGTCATAAGTGTTGTTTTATCCAAGTTTAAATCAGATCCAACTATAAATACCAAAGTTATGGACAATTTTAGCAAAATTTAATAATTTGACCTTGAAGGTGAAGGTCATTTATGAGTCAAGGTCAAGTTGAGTTTGCTTCACTTGAAGATCTTGTCCAAAGGGTCGTTGTGTCCAAGTATGAAGACAATCCACCTATAAATAATAAAGTTATGGCAAATTTCAGCAAAATTCAATAATTTGACCTTGAAGGTGAAGGTCATTTATGAGTCAAGGTCAAGTTTAGTCCGGTCTACTTGAAGATATTTTCCAAAGGGTTGTTGTGCCCAAGCATGAAGAGAATCCACGTATTAATAATAAAGATAAGGCCAATTTTAGCAAAATTCAATATTTTGACCTTGAATTTGAAGGTCATTTATGAGTCAAGGTCAAGTTTAGTCTGGTCTACATGAAGGTCTTGTCCAAAGGGTTGTAGTGTCCAAGCATGAAGAGAATCCACCTACTTATAATAAAGTTATGGCAAATTTTAGCCAAATTCAATATTTTGACCTTGAATTTGAAGGTCATTAAAGAGTCAAGGTCAAGTATAGTCTGGTCATCTTGAAGGTCTTGTTTAAAGGGTTGTTGTGTCCAAGTATGAAGATAATCCATCAAGGAATAAAAAAATTATGATCAATGTTAAAGTTTTTGGACGGGAACGGCAACTGCAACGACAGCATGACTATAGCAATAACTCGATTTTTTTTTCAAAAAAAGTCGAGCTAAAAATACTCAATTGCATTTACATTTGATAAATCAGTGTGGTGAGATACTGTCGTGTAAATCTACACGGGACAAATTATTTCTTACAAATAAACTTACACAAACGAATTAAATATATATTACTTTTATGACAGCTTTTCTTACGCGTTCCTGTTGCCCGCCCTGTCTTCTTATCTTGAACAGTTCGGGTTCCTGAATGCATACAGAGCAAACATATAATACGTGTACGAAAAGTTTTTAACACTAAAAACCACTACAACAAAAAAAGCAACTAAAAATGAAAATTTATAATAATTTCTTAAGAAGATTTTCACAGTGGAATCGGTAAAAAGTCTCATCTGATAGAAGTCTTTACAACATGTGAGCTTTTATGATAATTAGATGACGGCGAACAAATATAATCTAAGAATTTATACTGATACAAAGAAAAAATGAGATTTCACAAATAATTGCATTGTCTGGATTTTATGAACCTCGTGAGGAATGCAATAGCATCTGTTCAGTAGAATTATATGAAAGGAATACATATCTAAACATTTATGATAACAAAAGCATAAGTAGAAAAATACTTGCATCTTTAGAAGATGGCCTCTTGTCATCCCCAGACAATAACAAGAATTGACGCATCTGACTCTCCGCAAAAGAGACACATTCTTCAGTGGCTTGCTTATGGAGATAAGATATAAGATATAAAAGCAGAAAAAACCAAATCATTAAGATTAATATTTAAAAAATGACATTGGCTATTAAATTAGAAGGTATCTGTAATACTGTATTGATGAATGCGTACTACATGGCACAAGACGAGATAATTTAGAAAAGAACGATGACAGAAACCACTGAAAATAACAAAATAATGAAAATATGTTTTAAAGAACGAGCATTTAATAAATTGCCACATGATCTTATGCGAATGGTAAGAGTACTTAAACGAATTAAGCAGTTATACAGATGATACAGATACTCTTGAAAACCTGAAGAAAGCACCTGACTTGCATCTGGGAACGTGTTTTGTAGTCTTTGACTGTAACCTGCTTTATGGTACGTTATGTATCTAGGTTAAGAATTCGAGAATGATCTCTAATTGAACACTGGAGATTGTCATAGGATCAATACTAGAGCGATTTAGATACTAATGTTGTATCATCTGCATGGCTAGCTCAGTTTGCAAAGAGCCTGAGTTGCAAGGGAGGGAAGCTTGTTCGAGCCCTGCCCTTTTGAACACGATAACATACTGTTTTTAATCAACTTTAAGCAATTTGTTCTATTTAAAAGTTTACATGCATGAGATCTGTAAGAAGCTTTATTATCTCAAGCTCTTTTAACTTTGAGTTTCCATCGAGCCACTCAGCAAGATCTCCCCAATTTTTGTCATAGAGTGTTTTAAATTTCTTCGCCAGTTTTGTATTGCTAAAGTCGTCATTGATGTTCTCTAGACTTCCTTTGCTCTCTAAGATGTTTGCCATTTCAGCTGTGATGTCATTTGATCTGTAAGGTCAATTCTAACAAAGTTGAACAGCATTCATAGAATAGTTAGTTTTAATCAGTACACTATTTATACTGTAAAGCATTTTGTGTCATTGATACGAAAAAGAGAGAGAAAACTTACGTGTTTAAAGAAAACACTTGTACATTTGAAGCCTTTCTTTTCTTTTTCTTAATTGTGACATTATATTCAAGCAAATGATATTTAAGAGTACTTAACCGGAAAAAATTTACCTTTCTGTTATTTTTTTACATTCTAATTTCAGGGAATCGTAATTTTCTTTGCTACGATCTAGCTGCCTCTCTCTTAGCTCAAGTTTTGCAAAAACCTGATCTAAATTTTCTTGCATGTCTTCAATCTTTTTCTGAAAAGGATAAAAATAAACAAACAACAATTTCAACTGCCGATAAATATAACTTATTTTATTTTTGATATTAAATTGTCCGTGAACTAACTGCGGTGTTATTGCAAAAAATGTTTTTGATAAAATATTTCCGAAGGTCACAGGAACGTGTATACCATTAGTTCTCAAGGTAATACAGTATTGTACAATTTTGAAATTTTGCACTCGGATAGCTCATCAAGAAATGCATATTTATTTCAGAGGAGAAATTCCTTCAGACAAATTAATGCTCTTTTCATTTGTCCTTCATTTGGCTTGTTGTGCAACCTCCTTTGCTTTAAAACTAATTTAAATATAACCTTGCGAATATCAACAAGAGGGCCATAATGGCCCTGTATCGCTCACCTGAGTATGACTGCTTTTAACAAAGTTGTCATGGACCTGGTTAATTGACCCCAGATGACCCATATTCGATCTTGAGCTAGAAATCATTGATACAACCTCTCTGACTAATTTCCAGTATATTTGGACTGAAAAAATAGCCTCTTGAGTGTTAACAAGGTTTTCCGATATTTGGGCTCTGTGACCTAGTTTTTGACCCCAGATGACCCATATCCAAATTTAAGCTACAAATCATCAGAACAACCTTACTGACAAATTTCAAGGAAATTTGGACTCAAAATGTAGCATCTAGAGTGTTTACAAAGTTTTCGATATTTGGGCTCTGTGACCTAGTTTTTTACTCCAGATGACACATATTCGAACTTGAGACAGAAATCATAGAATCAACCTTTCTGACAAATTTCCAGGTTATTTGGACTGGAAATGTTACCTCTAGAGCGTTAACAAGATTTTTCCATATTTGTGGTCTGTGACCTAGTTTTTGACCCCAAATGACCCATATTCAAATTTGAGCTAGAAAACATTGAAACAACCTTTCTGACAAATTTTCAGAATATTTGGACTGAAAAGTGGCCTGTAGAATGTTAACAATTGTTTTTCTATTTTTTGGCTCTGTGACCTAGTTTTTCATCTCAGGTAACCTATATTTGAACTTGAGATAGAAATCATTAAAACAACCTTTCTGACAGATTTCCAGGTTGTTTGGACTGAAAGTGTTAACTCTAGAGTGTTAACAAGGTTTTTCCATATTTGGGCTTTGTGTCCTTGTTTTTGACCCCAGATGACCCATATTCGAACTTGAGCTAGAAATCATAGAATCAACCTTTCTGACAGATTTCCAGGTTATTTGGACTGAAAATGTTACCTCTAGAGTGTTAACAAGGTTTTTCAATATTTGGGCTCTGTGACCTAGTTTTTGACCCTAGATGACCCATATTCGAACTTAAGCTAGAAATCATTGATAAAACCTTTCTGACAAATTTCCAGGTTATTTGGACTGAAAAAGTAGCTTCTAGAGTGTTAACAAGGTTTTCTTATATTTGGGCCCTGTGACCTAGTTTTTCAACCCAGATCATTCATGTTCGAACTCGTCCGAGAAATTAATGAAACAAACATCCTGACCAAGCTTCATGACAATTGAGGCAAAAATGTGATCACCAGAGTGTTAACAAACTAATTGTGGACGGACGGACGGACTGACGGACGGACGACGGACAAAAGGTGATCAGAAAAGCTCACTCTGTCACTACGTGACAGGTGAGCTAAAAATGGTTAGACCCTTCTCAATTGTACTTCCTACTGGTACAGACCTTGAAGGAGGTTCTGATGTAGGTTTTTTAACTTTCAAAGACGTTCATTATTTCAAAACAAACAAGAGCCATGTTACACATGGTTAATCCCCCCGCCGCCGGGAAGAAGTCACCTGAAGGATATATTTTCAAAACCTAAATGTAATAATGCGCGTATGCAGTTTGAAGAAAATTCCTAAAAAAAGGCGAGGTAGAGTTATTGTTCTTGCACACTGCACTTCCTACTAATGTGCTATGTCAGTGTATTAAGTTTAAAGAAAATCGCACAAGTACTTTGCGAGTTATGCTCTGGACATTTTTTCCCTAGTAAATCTGATAAAGGGGAATAACTCTAAAAGTTGGCAAGATAGAGTTATTGCTCTTATACACTGCATTTTCTACCAGTAAGCTATGTCGGTGTATTAAGTTTGAAGTAAATCCCTACAGTACTTTCGGAGTTATGCTTCGGACAATGTTTTTCAAGTAAATCTGATAAAGGGAATAACTCTAAAAGTAGGCATGGTGGAGTTATTGTTCTTGCACACTGCACTTCCTACCAATGTGCTATGTCAGTGTGTTAAGTTTGAAGTAAATCGCTCAAGTACTTTTGGAGTTATGCTTCGGACAAAGTTTTTCAAGTAAATCTGGTAAAGGGGAATAACTCTAAAAGTTGGCAAGGTAGAGTTATTGTTCTAACACATTGCACTTTTTACCAATGTGCTATGTCGGTGTGTTAAGTTTAATGAAAATCCCTCAAGTACTTTTGGAGTTATGCTGTGGACAAAACGTTTTAAGTAAATCTGGTAAAGGGGAAAAACTCTTAAAGTAGACAAGGACGGAGTTATTGATCTTATACACTGCACTTCCTCCCAGTATGCTCTGTCAGTGTATGAAGTTTGAAGAATATCGCTCCAGTACTTTTGGAGTTATACTTCGGACAAAGTTTTTCAAGTTAATCTGATAAAGGGGAATAACCTAAAAGTAGGCAAGATAGAGTTATTGTTTTTAACACTGCACTTCCTCCTACTGTGCTCTTTCAGTGTATGAAGTTTGAAAAAAAATCACTCAAGTGCTTTTGGAGTTATGCTTCGGACAAAATTGGGCGGACGCACGGACGGACGCAGAGACGGAGACCATTTCTAATATCCCCTCCGCCTTTGGCAGAGGGATAAATAAAATCAATTTGAAACAGGTAAGCTGGCTTTCAACCTTTACATTAATAGCATTATCAGTAAGAGTCTGACTAGAGGAAAAAAGTAAATATCGAAAACAATACACACATTAGAAAGCGTAAGAAAAACTCTCGAAGTAAGAGGACAGACACTGAACTTAAAAAGTTTCGTGAAACTAGACAAAGACCAGAAAAAACAAACATTACATAGTTAAAGCAGAAAAATCTTGTTACTCCGAAAATATTACGTTCTACATACATTCTTGAAAGATAAATTATAGCCTGTCCCTTCTCAAGTATAACAATGTAATTCAGGGAACTAGATCTTCTGGGTTGACATTATCAGACGCTTTAAAGACAGTGGACGTAAGGCTATCGTACTCTGTAATACTGGATCGATAGTAAAATATTCGATCATCTATAGATTGCACATTACCTCCAGTTTCTTACAATTCTCACATGAACCTTTGATTAGTTCAGCCTCTCCGGAGTCTCTGAAATAAAGGATTAGATAATTTGATGTATTGTTTTAGTTAATCTTTTGCACATTCATTTATATATATGTTTACAAATGCAATTTATCAAAAGACATCCGTTATCTTTTAAACAACGAAATGTTTCAGGACAAACAAGAGCGTTATGCATATAATTATAAAAGCAGGAGGTCTGAAAAGGTATCAGTAAGCATCTGCATAACTAAAGATGACACCACCTTTTATTTCATTTAGTATAAAGGAAGAAAAACATCAAAAGGACACGAAAGGTAATGAAATGTATGCAGTCAAATCCGATGTTCATTTCTTGACAGGAAAGAATTTTACTTATCAATTTTATAAGTCACATTGTATACAAGTATATATTAGCCATTTTAAAATCAAGCGATTAAACATATAAATATCATGTAGAGAAATAGCATAGTGATTCAGGAATAGCCCGATTTGATCACCGGATATATAAGCCCATGAGCCGTAAACATGTCGCGATTCTATACAAGGTTGGATTTCACTTGAGTTTTCTGTTATTTAGTAAGTAGATAAATTACCAATATTATTGATAACAACTGTCGGATTTTTCCGCCCTGTTCATACAGAGAGCCTTCAAGATATATCATAAATAGGAAAAAAGTCGGTTTCTAAATGTGGTTGCTCGTTGAATATATACGCCACATAATCTGAGAAATTATAACTTTAAGTTTAGAACAATTTTGAAGCGTACGTTTTGTTCCATAAATTGCAATCTGTGAGAAATAAAGTACATGTATGTGAAATGTTTTCTTTAAAAAGATACGGCATATAAATATTCTGTTGAACTATACTGGGACGATTATTTTGTACTGGGTATAGCTATCTGTAAAAAGATATCGTGTATTGGGGATTGTAATGTAAAAAAAAAAAAAAACAAGAGCGCCGCAAGGCGGAGCAAAATACGCCCGTCAATTGAGCAATTTGTTTCAATAACATCTATCCTTCTAAAAAATTTCAAGTCAATAGCTTTGATAATGTAGGAGTATGGTCCAGACAAAGATCAAGTACGAAAATTGAACTAAGGGGAATAACTCCAAAATAATAAAGTGTACAGTGATGGTTCTTGTGTATGCACTCCGTCTCAATGAGATCTACCCACCTGTGAAGTTTCAAGTCAATAGCTTTGATAACGAAAGAGTTATGCTCCGGACAAGAGAATTAAACAAAGGGCATAACTCCAAAATCAAGACGTACAGGTTACGGTTCCTGTGCACTGCACTTTGCCTCAATAGGACCTATCCATGTATCAAGTTTCAAGTCAATAGCTTTGATAATGTAGGAGTTATGCTCGGGAAAAGAAAATTAAACAAAGGGAAATAACTCCAAAATCATGAATTGCAGAGTGACGGTTCTTGTGCATTGCACTCTGTCTCAATGAGATCTATCCACCTAGGAAGTTTCAAGTCTACAGCTTTGATAGTGTTGGAGTTAGGCTCCGCACAAGAAAATTAAACAAAGGAAAATAACTCCAAAATCAAGAAGTGCAGAGTGACGGTTCTTGTGCATTGCACTCCGTCTCAATGAGATCTATCCACCTATGAAGTTTTAAGTCTATAGTTTTGATAGGGTAGGAGTTATACTCCGGACAAACTTCTGGTCGCCGCCCGTCCACTGCACGCCCGCCATGGGTGATCCCATAATACGTCCCGTCTTTGTAGATAATGGTCCTAAATCTTAAATGTTAACAACCTATCCGCTTTCAAATGCAATTTACTTTTAGCGTTCATTAAAAAACAAGACGGCCATATGTTACGGTCTAGTGCATACCCTCTTATAATTGTATAAATACAATCTCTGACAACTGCGTCATATGGCTTCAGCCGGAGCCGAGGGTAAATAAACATAAATCTGTTCTGATCTGCGTCAGGGAATAGATTCTTTGGCCTTTGATGCGCTAAGATCGAAGTTTGAATCCCACTCTGAATTGTGTATTCTAAGATGCATTGCATCTTTTTGATACGGACTTTCTTATTCGTAAGATGGGGCTCGTTCAGGACTGCCTCTCCTGGACTTAGTTATAAAAATTAAGTAAAAAGAATCTTTTAAGATTTCTGTCTGATTTTCTTATCTAAAAAATACACAACACCATTCGTCATCATAAATGCTGTCTTTCACAAAGGGTATGTGTTACGGTCTAGTGCATACCTTCCTATAATTGTATAAATACAGCCTCTGATAACTGCGTCAAGGAATCGATTCTTTGGCTCAGTGGTTAGGGTGTTGGCCTTCAATGCGCTAAGATTGGAGTTCGAATCCCACTCTAGGTTGTGTATTCTAAAATGCATTGCATCTTTCTGTTACTGACTTTCTTGTGCGTAAGACATAAAATGTACAAACAGCATTTAAAATTCTAAGTAAGGTGACTTCCTAAATGGGTTTTTAATCACTTGTATGTAAGCATTTTGCATTGCATTATCATTCTGTTCAAATATTACAAATAGACCTAAAGAAATGAATAGATAAATTTTTAATGCATGACGGCTTTTAATTTTTTGTTGGAATTTTTATCATCAGTGACGGTCAGTTTAAATGAACATTATGTGAGTTATCAAAAGACGTTTACATTTAATAAGAAACAGAAGCAGCTTATTTTGATATCAGAGTCAGTTATGTATTTTTTCTATGACTTTTTTTTCCCAAACATCTTTTCATTTACTTACTTTGTTTTGTAGTTGTAAGAATCATGGCTGAAAGCGACGTGTTTGTGTGATACTGAATAAATTATTGTTTAAATACTGATTGATATTTTCAGATTCATGTTGAGTGTTTTAGTCAGTTAAGTTTGTGAAGTGCTCTTCATATTTCGTGAAGTGCAAGCGTTACAACGTTTAGAAGTTTAAACAGATTAGCTGACTGTATAACAATTTAAGAAACGTACGAAGAATGCAGCTTTGGCGTTCCATACAAAAGGGACGATTTATGTATAAAACTTGTACCGATCCTGCAAAAAAATGTTGTTTACAGCTCATTTTGGCTACTAAATCCGGTGAACGGTGTTCTCCGGTGAACGGTGATATCCGGTGAACGGTGATATCCGGTGAACGGTGATCTATCGTGTTTAACGAGTTTTGCATACATGTTCAAGTCTAAAACAATACATGCTTTTTTCAGTACAATAAACATTAGGAGTGTTACCTTACTGATAACTACTTTCAAAAATCTTGCACGCCCAAACAAGAAAGGCAGACAACAAACTTTTGAGTAAATCTTTTTGCTATTTTCTCGTTCCATATTCAATTTGTTTAACTGAATGTGTATATCTGTGTTTAATATTATTGTATCTTATCCAGGAATGACAGAACTAATCTAGTAAAATACACGAGCAGTTATATCTTTCACATTCGTTTGGAAGTTGGCCAGTACTTTCTAGTCACGTAGTAAATCAAAACACAGATTTTAATCAGACAAAATGCTAACCTTCTTCTAAAGCAACTCATGACGAAAGTAATAAACACTTTCCAAGCTTTAAACGGAAATCTTTTTATGCATGTTAACAGGCATCGTCCAAAGTTGTAAATCAATTTACGGCAATTAACTGAAATTGAAAAAGAATCTACAAAAACAAGAGTGCCTTGGCAGAAAATTTCATTTGCAAACAACACACATCAGCACTGTTAGTAGCAAATAAAGCGTACTTCAGGTATAAGCGTTTGGAAGGGGGAGATTTGTTTTCTTTTATACGACGGTACATCTCCAGTAAAACTTTTATTTTATTATAGATTTCATGTGTGTTTACGTTCAATCTCCTAGCCTTAATTCGACTTCAAATATGCTATTTGGATTAAGTAGCAGTACCACTTTTTGCATTTATAGTAGTAACCCAAAAATTATTAAAGCTCTTTCTTGTTGACTTAAATCCTCTTTTCTATATCCTATTTATATCAATATTCTTTGGAAAACAAACACTTTACATATATGTACGCAGAGAAATTATCTTTAGAACGAATTTATATATATTTTGGTCAAAGGTATTTCTGGACACCTATAACAATAATGAGTACTTATAAGGTATTTTTCCTGCTCTGATCAGCCTTGGCTTAAATTGTCTTTTGGGATTTTACATTGAAATCAAAAGGAATCATGATTTTGTCTATTGATATGTGAGACATTAAAAACAAAACCAAAAGTTTGGTATACGGGTTTATAGCAGAATGAGAGGGCCAATGGGCCTAGAGCGCTCACCTGGGTTCAAAGATGAAAGAAATTTTTATGAATGTAATGATGCATATCACAGAAATGGACCAATGTAATTTCATAGCCATAGCTCCAAAAACAAAAATAGTAGGTCAGTAGGTCAAAATATAGGTCATGAGACGACATTTTTGAAATCGGAACGAAAAGCTGTACACACAGTCCAAATTTCATTGCCGTAGCTTTAAAACAAAAAGTAGGTCAGTAGGTCAAAAATATACGTCATGATATGACTTTTTGGAAATCGGAACAATAAATTGTACATATGGTACAAATGTCATTGCCATAGCTCCAAAAACAAAAAGTAAGTAAGTAGGTCAAAAACATAGGTCATGCAATGACATTTTTGAAATCGAAACAAAAACTGTGCACATGGTCCAAATTTCATTGCTGTAGCTAAAAACAAAAAGTAGGTCAGTAGGTCAAAAATATAGGTCAAGGAATAATGTTTTTAAATCATCTTGAAAAAAATGTACAAATGGTCCAAATTTTATTGCCATAGCGAAAAACTTAAAAAATGAAAAAAAAAATTTTGGTGATGGGGGGGGGGGAGTGACCCCCAGGGGAGGGGGGATGACCTCACTGTGGTCACAGTGCATACTACCAAATATCTAAGCTCCAGGCCTTTCAGGTTTTGACAAGAAGATTTTTAAAGTTTTTTGCTATATAACTCTATGTAAAATATGTGACCCCTTGGACGGGGCCAATTTTGACTCAGGGGCCATGATTTGAAAAATCTTGGTAAAGGTCTACTAGACAATGCTCAACACCAAATATCTAAGCTCCAGGCCTTGTAGTTTCTTACAAGAAGCTTTTTAAAGTTTTCCCTGTATCTCTTTGTAAATCAAGTAAGCGCTGGGCGGGGTCAGTTCTGACCCCAGGGTCATAATTTGTACAATCTTTGTAGAAGTCCACTAGATGATGCCTCATACCAAATATCTAAGCTCCAGGCCTTGCAGTTTCTGACAAGAAGATTTTTAAAGAATTTACTTTATAACTCTATGTAAAACATATGACCCCTCGGGCGGAGCCAATTTTGACCCAGGGGCCATGATTTGAACAATTTTGGTAGAGGTTTACTAGACAATGCTGCATACCAAATATCTAAGCTCCATGTGTTGCGGTTTCTGACAAGAAGATTTTTGAAGTTTTCCCTATATAACTCTATGTAAATCAAGGGACCCACGGGGCGGGCCAATTCTGACCCAAGGGTCATAATTTGAACAATCTTGGTAGAGGTCCACCAGATGATGCCTCACACCAAAATCTAAGCTCCAGGTCTTGCGGTTTCTGACAAGAAGATTTTTGAAGTTTTCAGTATATAACTCTATGTAAAACATGTGACCCCTGGGGCGGGGCCAGTTCTGACCCCAGGGTCATAATTTAAAAAAATCTTGGTAGAGGTCAACTAGATGGTGCCTTATACCAAATATCTAAGCTCCATGCCTTGTGGTTTCTGACAAGAAGATTTTTAAAGTTTTCACAATATAACTCTGTGTAAAATCAAGAGACCCCCGCGGCGGGGCCAGTTCTGACCCCAGGGTCATACTTTGAACAATCTTGGTAGAAGTCCACTAGATGATGCTACATACGCAATATCTAGCTCCAGGCCTTGCGGATTTTGAAAAGAAGATTTTTAAAGTTTTTCCTTTTTTTGCCATGGCAACCAGAGTTCTAGATGGAATTTAATTCTTTGAATAACTTTGGTAGAGCTTTATGCAAGGAACATCACTGGCAAGTTTCGTGGAATTTGGTCCAGTGGTTTCAGAAGAGATGTCGTTTGAATGGAAATGATGACGACGCACGACGATGGACGGAGGGGGATCACAATAGCTCACCATGTCACTGCGTGACAGGTGAGCTAAAAAGCTGAAAGAAAATCTGAACGGTTGTTGTAAATTTCTGACATTTCTTTCTAATAAGAAAACGTATAAAAAAAAGCGGGGATTGACAATAGGACGGACAAATTTAAATTCATCATTGGATAAAGGGCATGAAAAAACTGCAGATATTTTCAACTTATTTCATCGTATAATTTCGATTCCTTCTTTCATGTTTTATTAAGTTTTGTAGATAAATTTCGTGTGTCTTCATGCGAGATATACTCTGTTACTCCTATTATAAACTGTGTTGCTGTTCTTATTCTTTAGTCGTCATGCTCGGCTCGGCTGTCATTATGCTCTGCTGTCATTATGCTCGGCTGTCGTTACGCTCGGCTGAGGTAATGCTCGGCTGTCGTAAAGCTCGGCTGTCGTTATGCTCGGCTGTCATTATGCTCGGCTGTCGATACGCTCGGCTGTCGTTACACGCGGCTGTCATTCTGCTCGGCTGTCGTTACGCTCGGCTGTTGTTACGCGCGGCTGAGGTAATGGTACAGGCTGTCATTATGCTCAGCTGTCATTACGCTCGGCTGTCGTTATGCGCGGTTGTCATTATGCTCGGCTGTCGTTACGCTCGGCTGTCGTTACGCTCGGCTGAGGTAATGCTCGGTGTCGTTACGCTCGACTGTCGTTACGCGTGGCTGTCATTAAGCTCGGCTGTCGTTACGCTCGGCTGTCGTTACGCGCGGCTGTCATTATGCTCGGCTGTCATTATGCTCGGCTGTCGTTACGCTCGGCTGTCGTTACGCGCGGCTGTCATTGTGCTCGGCTGTCGTTACAATCGGCTGTCGTTACGCTCGTCTGTCATTATGCTCGGCTGTCGTTACGCTCGGCAATCGTTACCCTCGGTAGTCTTTACGCACGGCTGAGGTAACGCTCGGCTGAGGTTACGTTCGGCTGTCATTAGGCTCGGCTGTCGTTACACTCGGCTGAGGTAACGCTCGGCTGAGGTTATGTTTGGCTGTCGTTACGCTCGGCTGTCGTTACACTCGGCTGAGTTAACGCGCGGCTGAGGTTACGTTCGGCTGTCGTTACGCGCGGCTGAGGTAATGCTATAGGCTGTCATTATGCTCGGCTGTCATTATGCTCGGCTGAGGTTACGCTCGGCTGTCGTTATGCGCGGCTGTCATTATGCTCGGCTGTCGTTACGCTCGGCTGAGGTAATGCTCGGCGTCGTTACGCTCAGCTGTCGTTACGCGCGGCTGTCATTATGCTCGGCTGTCGTTACGCTCGGCTGTCGTTATGCTCGGCTTTCATTATGCTCGGCTGTCGTTACGCTCGGCTGTCGTTACGCGCGGCTGTCATTGTGCTCGGCTATCGTTACACTCTGCTGAGGTAACGCTAGGCTGTCATGCTCGGCTGTCGTTACACTCGGCTGTCATTACGCTCGGCTGTCATTATGCTCGGCTGTCATTATGCTCGGCTGTCATTACGCTCGGCTGTCGTTATGCGCGGCTGTCATTATACTCGACTGTCGTTACGCTCGGCTGAGGTAATGCTCGGCGTCGTTACGCTCGGCTGTCGTTACGCGCGGCTGTCATTATGCTCGGCTGTCGTTATGCTCGGCTGTCGTTACGCGCGGCTGTCATTTTGCTCGGCTGTCATTATGCGCGGCTGTCGTTACGCTCGGCTGTCGTTACACGCGGATGTCATTGTGCTCGGCTATCGTTACACTCGGCTGAGGTAACGCTAGGCTGTCATTATGCTCGGCTGTCGTTACACTCGGCTGTCATTACGCTCGGCTGTCATTACGCTCGGCTGTCGTTACGCTCGGCTGTCGTTACGCGCGGCTGTCATTATGCTCGGCTGTGGTTGCGCTCGGCTGTCGTTACGCTTGGCTGAGGTAATGCTCGGCGTCGTTACGCTCGGCTGTCGTTACGCTCGGCTGTCGTTACGCGCGGCTGTCATTATTGTCGGCTGTCGTTACGCGCGGCTGTCATTATGCTCGGCTGTCATTACGCGCGGCTGTCATTGTGCTCGGCTATCGTTACACTCGGCTGAGGTAACACTAGGCTGTCATTATGCTCGGCTGTCGTTACACTCGGCTGTCATTACGCTCGGCTGTCATTACGCTCGGCTGTCGTTACGCTCAGCTGTCGTTACGCGCGGCTGTCATTATGCTCGGCTGTCGTTACGCTCGGCTGTCGTTACGCGCGGCTGTCATTATGCTCGGCTGTCATTATGCTCGGCTGTCGTTACGCTCGGCTGTCGTTACGCTCGTCTGTCATTATGCTCGGCTGTCATTATGCTCGGCTGTCGTTACGCTCGGCTGTCGTTACGTTCGTCTGTCATTATGCTCGGCTGTCGTTACGCTCGGCTGTCGTTACCCTCGGCAGTCGTTACGCGCGGCTGAGGTAACGCTCGGCTGAGGTTACGTTCGGCTGTCATTATGCTCGGCTGTCGTTACACTCGGCTGAGGTAACGCTCGGCTGAGGTTATGTTTGGCTGTCGTTACGCTCGGCTGTCGTTACACTCGGCTGAGTTAACGCGCGGCTGAGGTAAGGCTCGGCTGAGGTTACGTTCGGCTGTCGTTACGCTCGGCTGAGGTAATGATCGGCTGATGTTATGCTCGGCTGAGGTAATACAGGAGTATAGTTTTGCAATTACTTTCAATCTCGCACAATTAAATTGATATATCCGTAAATAGCACCGTCCTTTGACCATTCGAGTAACAATTAATTTAGGAAGCGAGAATATTTACCAGAAAACTTCTCTTGATTTAGCCCAGTTTCATGTACAAAGATAAAATATATTACTAGTAAAATAACAGTATTTTAAACATGTGTTACAACTATGCTTCTAATGCACATTCTAGTCATTAAAACAATCAATGCAACCTTAAATCCACAAGTCTGCAGGACACACTAACAGTTCCACAAACTGGATGATACATCAGTTAAATACAAAACTTACGTGATTATTAAGAAACCCTCGGCAGACCTAAGTTTATAACAAACATAACGAATATTCAATATGTGTTGTAAAAAGTTGTATCTCATTGTAAATCATATTATTTAACTATATCTTTTCTTTGAAAGTGAAACAAGATATGTGTGTTTACTTTAAGAAATAAATTCAGTGATTGCCACATGCCTGTGTAAATGCCTAATGCCTTAGTAAATGCCTAATGCAATGCCTAATTCCTCAGTAAATGCTTCTGTAAAAATTCTAATGCTTTGTAAATGCCTTAGTAAATGCCTAGTGCAATGCCTTATGCCTTAGTAACTGCCTAATGCCTCAGTCAATGCCTAATGTAAATGCTACTGTTCAGTAAATGATACAATAGTAAATGCCTTATGCTACAGCAAATGCCTAATGTCTAAGTAAATGCCTTATGTCTTAGTAAATGCCTGATGTTTAATTAAACTAGATGTTTTTTTTTTTGTAAATAAAAAACCCCATGTCTTATATTATAGAAAACTGTGGACAGAGTTATTTCCCAGAACACTTCTCGTTGTAGGAAAACAGCGACAACATGGCAGGAACAAGGCAAAATCTTGTAATATTGGCGATCATCCTATCGGTTTGAAGTCTACAGGCCAAAACATGCTCCAGTTTTTAAGCACAAAAAATATTTTTACAAGTCAAGGTCACTCAGAAAGCATGCACATTACTGACTGAAAGGAATTTCAAATTTAAGTGTAAGTGACCTTTACCATTGTCATAGTGACCTCAGTGGAGAAAATACAATAAAGTATCATATAAAGTTTGAAGGTTTCAGGTCAAAAGGTACTCTACGTATCAAATGGAAACAATGTAACCTTGGCCTTTGGCTTACAGACCCCCACCCCCCAAATCAATAGGCTTCTGTAACTCAAGGGCATTCATTTCATGAAGTTTGAAGACACTAGGTCAAATAAAACTCTAATTATTGAGCATAAACTAATTTTACATATAAGGTTACTACGACAATGACCTTGTAATTGAGCGGAAACCATTTTCGTATTTAAAGTTACTGTGACCTTGACCTTTGATCAGCTGACCCCAAAAAACAATGGGCTTTTTGTACTCAACAAGGACAATCATCCTATGAAGTTTGAAGACTCTTGGTCAAATAGAACTTAAGTGATTGAGCGGAAACCAATTTTAAGTTAAACAACACCGTGACCTTGATCTTTGACCAGCTGAACCCAAAATCAAGGGGTTTCTTCTACTCATTAAGGACAATAATCCTGTGAAGTTTGAAGACTCTGGGTCAGATATAACTCAAGTTATTGAGGGGGAACTATTTTCAATTAAAGATCACTACGACCTTGATCTTTGACCGGCTGATCCCAAAATCAATAGGCTTCTTTTACTCGTTAAGAACAATCATTACATGAAGTTTCAAAATTTTCTGCCAAATGGCACTCCACTTATTCAGCGTAAACCAATTTTTACATACAAGGTCAATGTTACATGAACTGTCAGCCGACTGACTCCAAAATCAATAGGCTTTTGTAGCTCAATAAAGGCAGCTATCCTATGAAGTTTTAGGGCACTGGGTCAAACAAAACTCTAGTTATTGAGCGGAAACCATTTTCACATTTAAGGTCACTGTGACCTTGACTTTCGACTTACATATCCCCATAACAACAGGCTTCTGTAACTCAATAAGGGAAATCATCCAGTGAAGTTTCAAGACTCTAGGTCGAAAAGTACTCTAGTTATCGAACGGAGACGTAGTGTTACAGACGGACAGGGCAAAAATAAAAATGCCTAAAAATACATACGCCTACGTAAATACCTAGTCCTCAGTATATATCTGTCTCGGTAATTGCCTCATGCCTCATCAGTAAATGCCAAATACCTCAGTAAATACCTAATGCCTTAGTAAATGCCTAATGCAATGCCGAATGCCTCAGTAAATGCTTTATGCAATGCAGTGTGCCTAAGTAAATGCATAATGCAATGTCTTTTGCCTTAGTAAATACTAAATGACACAGTAAATGCAATATATAATGCCTCAATAATACCTAATGCCTTTGTAAATGCCTAATGCGATGCCGAATGCCTCAATAAATGCTTATTGCAATGCAGTGTGCCAAAGTAAATGCCTGAAGCCATGCCTAATGCCTCCGTAAATGCCTCACACTGCCTAATCCCTTAGTAAATGCTAAATGGCTAATTAAATGCTTAATTAAAAGCCTAATGCCTCGGTTAATACCAAATGCATTAGTAAATGCCTTATGCAATGCCTTATGCCTTTTCAGTTTATGTTTAATGCCCTAATAAATACCCATTGCAAAACTTAACACCTTAGTAAATGCCTAGTGCATTGCTTCATGCCTTCGTAAATGCCTTTTTCCTGCCCAATGCCTTAGTAGCATTAAATGCCTAATACATTGCCTTATGCCTTCGTAAATGCCTTTTGCCTGTCCAATGCCTTAGTAGCATTAAATGCCTAATGCCTCAGCAAATACCTAATGCCTCAATAAATGCCTAATGATAAGTCTTTAGTATGTCACAATCTCTTTTTTCAAAGGTAGGGTTCTCTTATGACTAAGAGCTAACTGTTACAGAACACAGGCATCTTTTTTTGATTACAGGTATTGATAGATGCCCCTTTATTGAAGACATTCATAGGCATTAAAGTGAATATTTCTACTACTAGAGGAAAATATCTAAAAAGTGCAAATATCCAAGAAATACACTCATATGGATGATAAAAAAATGAAAAGCAAGTCTTCAATGTCTACCTATCAAGTTCAGCGTGAGATGTAGCCCTAAATTGCCATGTCAAGTTTAAGATGATTTCATTTTCCGCCAAGTAACATATATAAAACTTTGATTTCAATTCTGAAAACAAGCTGGAATTCTTGTCCTATTTACTTATTTATTTAATACAGTTATTTCGGAATATTTGTTTTTATATAGTAGATTTAACTGTTTATGTGCTTGAAACAACGACCTGAGATGTGTGGTTTCGTTTGAATAAATTACATCTGACTGTCCTTGGTCTCTGAGAATCAGAGCATTTCTGCACCATATCAAAATACTGTCTTGTACAAAATAGTACTGACTGTGAAAGACTACTGAAATGGTCTAAGATATTATAAGAAGGAAATAATACATACACGTTTGTTTCTCTTGGTCCATTCTGGTGAGTTGTTTGCTGATTAGCTTTCATCATGACCAAAGGATAAGCTGCAAAAATACATGACGACAATGATTTTCCAATATAGTCAAATATATATCACCAGTTCTCAGCTAGCACATGAAAGACGTTTTATCATGAATCCCTTTATCCATGTTAAACATAAAAATAAAGAAAATATAATGATAGATTCTATTTAATTATAAAAACTTTTTCTTCCTTTCTTTTACCAGCAAATAATCAGGGGCCACTTCAATTCAATTATTTTTACTTCCTCTTTCGGTTTTAACGACTAGAATCATTATATCTATTCTCATTTAACCTTTCCCATCGGAAAAATACATTGATATAACATTAATAAAAAATGAAATCTGGAAATATCTGTGTTCTTTCAATCGAAAATACAAATTTTATTTAAAACAAAAATACTTACCCACATCAGCACCAAGAGACATTTCCCTAACAACTATTATAATACTGGTTCCCGACACCCACTATTAAAAACCTGTACAAGCAGAAATAAGCAGGAGAAAACGTCACGAGTTTTAGTGGAATTCCAACTTTCGGTTTATAAACACCGTAGTAGAAGCGGAGAAAATCTGCTTCGCTCATTATTGTATATAAAGGGAATACAAACTTGTAGTTATCTGTTTAGAATGTTATCTGTTTTTGATTCGATTAACTGTGAGATTAAAATAGTGTTTAGTGTAAAATAATATCGAAATTTAAAGTTCAAGTTCACTTTCGCCCGTTTCGATTTATACACAGCAGAAATGGCCTCTGGTGGATCATCTGACGATCAGCGGCCAGATCTACGGTATATGGAAGATACAGTGGATACAGTGGATTTAGGACCGGCCCTTAGTGGCATGTCTGTGAGTTTACTTTAGTATAATGCTGTCCTCGGAGATATTAAACAACTAACATGTTCTTCAGCTACATCATACTGTTTTACTGGAGTACTAGAGATAAAAGTAACGTTTTTAAAAAAGTCGTTTAAATCTGTTTATCCTTATACTGTACATGTTGAAAGTTAAAATGAAAAGGAAATATTTTTCTATAAGAATCACGAATTAGTGTTTTTGATAAAACTTTTTGCTTCATAGCCCGATGCCGCAAGGTTGTGTCGAAACTTTAGACACTGTCTAGCTACTGTAAAAAACTGTTCCACAATTGTACTGAATCAGTACAAAACTTAAGAAGTCATACCGCAAGGCCTTGAGCTAAGGTTTTTGGCTTAAAGCATTGCCTAGGTGACCTCTACCGAAGACTTACAAATTATGACCCCGAGTAAAAATTGGTCCCACCCGAGGGATCACTTAATTTTGCATAGACTTTTCTGAGAAAAAAACTTTTAAAATCATTTGTCTGAAGCCATAATGCTCTACGTTAAGATATTTATCATTTTCAGCTGTGTAGGAAAAGTTTTGAAAATCATCTTGTCTGAAACTGCATGCCTTGGAACTTAGAAATATTGTGTAAAGCATTATCTACTGGATATGTACCAAATCGATGGGAGCCCTCTTGTTTTATTTCATTTGATATCAGAAAGTAGAAATGAATTCAGAACGACCGCGTGTTTTATTGTGAAAGATTGCAATATTACCGGCAGTGGCTGTCATTATAGTTCTGAAAAAGTGACCCTGAGATAAAGTTTTGTATGTACTTATACTGCAGCGAAAGTGAGCAAACAAACTTAATGGTTCTTTTCGAGAAGGTTGCAATTTTATTTTCTAAAAAATGTCCACTGTCGACGAATTGTGATAATAAAATGCACATCTGCGTTGAGACTTAATTCATATGTAAAACTAGGTCCATAAACATAAATGTGTAAGTGTTGTACAGAAAAAGTCGCTAGTATATAGGGAGTCTGTTTAAGGTAGAAAATGGGAGTTTCAGTCATATTTATCATAACATCGGCGTTGTCTCTCCTACTCAGAGAATAAAGTGTAAGGAAAGCAAAATTGCATTTATCCCTCAAATATGCTCGTATGAATAATTGATCTAGTCGAAGTTGTACTAGTAGAAATAGTGGTAATAAGAAGCTCAAGCTGTAGGAGATCACTTTTAAGTCTTTTAAAAGTACAGAAATAGATCACTATTTACAGTAAATACAACTTGTTGAGAGGCATTATTCTACTGGACTCACATGATTTCAGTACAATTCGAGCAAAAAAATTATCAGAAATACGACAGTAAAAAATACGTTCATTTCCTACTATTTCAAGGTTAAAAAACACTATTTTCTCAAATTAAGGGGATTTCCACTCCACGACTAGTCATTGCCATAGATTTTGGTACATATGCCAGCGGTTATGCCCTTCAGTGGCGCTCAGATTATACTAACGATCGTCTTAAAATCCACTGCAACACCAAATGGACATCCGGTGGATTCTGCACATACAAAACACCCACCTGTTTGCTGCTGAAACCTGACAAGAGTATTGCAGAGTTCGGGTACCAGGCAGAATCTAAATATAGCATGCTTGGGACTGAGGACGAACAAGAGAAACCAGAGGACTGGTTTTTCTTTAGACATTTTAAAATGATGCTATATCATAGAGAGGTAGGTCTTCCTTTTTTTCGTACAAGTTCACCTTAACTCGACAACTGTCGGAAAGATATTTTATTCCTTTTATCATTACACAAATAACCTCGTGGAGTATTATGTTGTGTTTCCTTAATTGCTAAATCAATAATTCCATGTGCTGAAATTCAATCTAGCACAATGTAGTTTCACGCATCATGCAATAAATCATGACGTAGTGTCACATAGCATGCAGTATAACACGAAGCATGCCACGTGTCATACAATATAATACGAAGTATTGTCACGTGTGATACAATATAACGTTGTGTTGTGTCATGTGTCATACACTATAACTTAGTGTAGTGTCACGTGTTATACAATATTACTTAATGAAAAAAGTGGGGAAAAGCGTATTAAAAAAAAAACAAAGTTAAAAACACAGAAAAAGTAGAGGAAAAGCTAGCATAAATTCATTTGTGAGTTAGGTGCCATAACTATAATATAGTGTGCTATCACCTGTTATGCAATATAACATAATGAAGTGTCACGTGTCTTACAATATATTATAATGTAGACACACGTATTACGCAATATTACATGTTACAATGTCACGTCATGTGAAGCAATTTCCATTTTTAAGCGACTGGAAATCAGCTATTGGTTTACAAACAATTTCCACTTCTGTGTGCGTGTAAACTGTTGGAAACTAATTTTATGTCTTACTCAATATTCAGAATGTTAGAGATGACACACCAGTCGAAGCAGCCCATGGAAAAACATTACCTGTGATAGAAGTTTTCTCCAAGTCAATTCAGTATATGAAAGATCATGCTGTTGACCACTTGAAGAAGAATGGCATAACTTATCCGGAAAAGGAAACGAAGTGGGTGATCACTGTACCTGCTATCTGGACAGACTCTGCAAAACTCGCCATGAGACGTGCTGCCGAGAAGGTTAATAAGTAATAAATTACTGAGTATTTAAATATATCAATTCCCTTAAAACCCTAACGACCGCGCCACTACTTCCCGCTGGAAAATATGTTTTATATTTCTGGAATCAGGAAAAAAAATCTTCCTTAAGGCAAATACAACATTAAAAGTCAAGGTGGTAGAACATGTGGGTTTTGAAAGAGAAAAATTAATCTACAAAGTCTGAGATAATTGAAATATTAATAAATGTAAAAAAATATATAATGGCAATATCAGGGCCAGAACTTGTCCATTGCTTTAGAAATGGCCAGGTAGACCAAATCGACTAGAAATAACTTGAATACTGTTTTAAATATGCAGTAATTACAGTTCAGCAGATACAAACGAATAATGTATGAGTATATTATAAATTATAAAACACATACATTTTACATTAAATTCAGGGGAACTTTTAGAGGTGCTGTTGCAAATAAACAAATGTCTTATTGTATCATATAAATTACTAACATAATTCTTAATTGAAGGCTGGTATAATCAGCACTCATCTGTCGATTGCTCTGGAACCAGAGTGTGCTGCCATTTATTGCAGTCAACTACCTGTGAACCAGCTAGAAGTACAAGGGGACGGTGGAAAATTGAAGTATGTAGCTGCTCCGGGCTCTACTATCATGGTCGTCGATATGGGAGGTAACAAATAATTTGTTATCTGAAAATAGCATGCCCGATGTTATTAGAAGCAATTGGATAAACTACTAAAAACTCAGTATTTTCAAGTTTCACTGCAAGATGATAAATGTTTTTGCACTAACACTGTGTTCAACAAGCTACGTTCTTAAGCATAAAGAAACCTGGTCTCGATGATGTCACTGATCCATGGTGAAAACAGTTCATTATTTTTATGAATAGGTGGAACAGTGGACATCACGACTGTTCAGATAAACGAAGATGCAACAATGAAACAAGTTTGTATGTCAGGCGGAGGACCGTGGGGTGGAATGAAAGTGGACGAGAAATTCATGATGATGCTTCGAGATCTTGTAGGCCAAGAGGTGATGAAGGATTTTGTTGAAAATTATCCAGTAGACGAATACGATCTTAGGATGGATTTTGAAAGCAGAAAAAGAGAGGTAATCAGTCAAACAAATTCCAAAGAATTTGATTAAAACGCGAATATTAGAATTTTAAAACAAAATTGCGAATAGAGTCTATTGTTTGAATCAACATCATAGGCTTTTCATATTTTTCTATTCCAGGTAAAACATAAGTCAGAGCCAAACTCAGATGAAAGGTTTAAGATAAAACTGCCACAGTCTTTAAAAGATTTGTGGGAGGCAGCTGAAGACAAAAAAGTTGTCAACATCTTGAAGAGTAAACAAGACATCCGATTTATGAACAGTCGCCTGTCTTTCCATCCAGATGTCATACGTGGTTTCTTCCAAGAGGCAGTGAAAGGAATCCTGGATTATATCGCGGACGTCTTGAAGAGCCCTGAACATCATGGAGTAACAATTGACTCGCTTATTCTGGTTGGAGGTTTTGCTGAATCGAATTATGTCGTCCAGAGTTTGCGGGAAGGGTTGAAAGATCGTGGCATTCCGGTTGTAAGACCCCAGTCTACTGAACTGGCCGTTTTGAATGGTGCTGTTCTGTTTGGGCAGAATGAAGAGATTATAACGTCAAGGATCATGCGTTATACATATGGCGTAGCCATGATAATGGAGTACGACAAAGAAAAACATAAAAAAGAAGAGATGTTTGAATCGGATGAAAAGTTATGGGCAAATAACGTTTTCCGGAAACATGTCACTAAAGGACAGGAGGTCAAACTTTGTCAGTGGATTTCAGACAAAGAATACTACCCAGCTGATGAGCAGCAGAAAACAGCGACGGTGTTGATATTTTCCTCCAACAAGAAGGATCCAATACATACAACTGAGCCCGGTTGCGAATGCATCGGAAGTCTAGAAGTTGAGTTTCCTGATGCCAGTTATGAAGTGAAAGAAGGCGGACCACGAAGCAGAAGGGCGGTAGAAGTTGCAATGAAATTTGGAGGAACCGAACTGAAGGTTAAGGCCATCAGCAAGACCCTGGGCAAAGTGTACACGAAAAGTCTTAAACTGAAATAGTATACTGAAGGTGTCATGTTTATTTCATACAACAGCTATTTTGCAAAACTTCTTTATGTGATAGTTCTTTTGACAGACTGCTGTCTAAAAAAATCTTAATTCTGTAGAAATACTGTCGACTGAGAGAAAAAGAATGTTTGATGTGAATTCGAAGTCTATTCTCTTTCAAAATTGTATATTCAGAAATTGTCATAATAATGTAACTGTATTTTGAATGTCTGCAAGCAGTTATATACTCTTGTAAACTGCAAGCATATTTTCCCGGTGTTTTTCTTACTTACTTGGATAACTTTTGCATATTTACATATTTAAATTGTTTTATTAAATTATTTTTCTGATCATTATTTCATTACTTCACATTATCTGTTAAGATCTATACAGTCATTATGTAAACTGATAAATCCCTGACCCTACCCCCAACTTCCGCCAACTTACACCATCAGTAAAATTGAAGGACAAAAGAACAAAAACAAAAGTGAGCTTCATTTAGAAAAGCACATTACAGCAGAGCACATACATATTCTAATGTTATCAGATTAAATGGTGTGAATCTATTTTAACAGACGCCGAAACCCTTTTAATCACTATTTCTCTTTAAAAACATTTTTTTAAATATTTCAAGTCAGTTATATTTGATCTGTACTTTTTTCACATTATCAGACAAAATCTTTAACCCACTGAAATCTGATTTGTGCTGTTGTAAATAACTTAAAAAAACAAGGCAAAGGTAATCTTTTTTCAAAAAAAAACAACAACAGTAACTGTTAATTTTAAATGGAATATGTATTGTTATATAAGGAACATCATCTACATAAGCCTTGATATTGCCCAGTCCAGTATTTATCACATTTGAGAATAAATAACACTTTATTTACAAAATCTTCACTTACAGTATGAAGTCTTAACTTTTAAACTCAGTGTTTCTCTAATTATAAAACGGTTTAAAGAGAAAAGAAGCGACACAGAAATAGTTACTGGAGAATATAGAAAGGAATAATGGCCGCGTCATAAACCTCCAATGATAGATTTCCTCGCTTGATTAGCAACACACTGACAAATGCCGTTTTGAGACTGTCAGCAACAGCTTACAGACTGTAGAACCACAAATATTAAAATTATGCATCAAGGGATGCGAGGGCATTGGCATATCCACATATTCGTACCACATACAGTGATAATTTCGTAATCCGTAACTAGTCATACATACGGTGCCACTGAAGTGACAAAGTAAACACTTATTTTTATTCTTGTCACATTAATTTTATTCGTTTAAATAATAATTCGTTTAAACGAAAAGTAATGTTAATTCGTTAAAACGAATTCCTATTTCGTTTAAACTAATGATTATTTCGTTTAAAAAGACAACTTATTTCGTTTAAACGAATTACTAATTCTTTTTAACGAAATAAAATAAAGGTGACAACAACAAAAAAATAAATAAGAGAGTATCATGTCAATTTAGGGGCTCCGTAGAAAGCAGATATTTTACAGTATTTTCTGGCCTCATTGTTATAAGTTCCTGCATACATTGTCTTTTTGGTAGGTGTATACTATAAATGTGGAAAATTACGTTTAGATTCCGAGAAACTGAGCACGGAATCCGAAACTGAGTATGATAAAAATAACATGCACATCTCCTTTCCCTACGCCACTGAGTTTACGAAATACACTATACATTGCAGTCATAAAAATAATCTATATATACGCTTAAATTAGTTTCTTACTCATTATTCCTGTTTCGAATAATGAATAGGGAACTAGTTCCTAATTCCTTTCTCGAATAAGAAACAGGAAACTTGTTCGTGTTCCTTATTCAAATATACATAAGAAACAGAAGAAGAAGAACCTATCAGAAAAAAAATATTTATGCTTGATCAGCAACAGAGAAAAACACTCAAAAGCAACAGAAAATATAACACATGCAAACAGCGATAATGAAAACTTAAAATGATTAAAAGAATTTACAAATTAAATATCAGTCCCCAGAAATATCAGCAAAGCATCGGCGACGCAGAATAAAATGTAAAAAAATGTTCAAGACGAATAGGGAATATGGAACCAGTTCCTTATTCCTTATTCACAATCTCAATAAAGAACACAATAGCTTACGCCAAAAAATCCAGCAATTACAATTATTTTTATAAAACTGCATTAGAATTGCAATTGCAAGGAACAATCATCTTAGTCATTGAATAAAGCATCCACATGAACACTCAGCAGAGGAGAGATCGTAATTTCTGGTGTGCTTTAAGTGAGGCAAAAATTTGCTGGTGTAGAAACAGGCGGATTTCTTCATTTGGGCGGATAATTTCGACAAGTAAGTAAAAGACAAAACGAATATGCTCGTGCTGTGGCCGCTACAATTCCCCATTCCCGGTTACTTATACTGGGTCTATAACCTTCGAAACAAAAAAAAGTTATTGATGTTCTTTGAGGCACAGTTTTAGTTTAAACAGTAGCAGCGATTTTGAATTTAGACCATTGTTTGCATGGTTTTCGAAAAAATTGGGCATATAGTTCATTGCAGTAAAATGTTTACAGATCATTGATAATTAATGCCTGATGAAAATCCTTCATGACAAATCATGACACTTCTGTGTTGTGATCGAAAATAGCTACTTTCAGCAGGCTTTTAGTGCCTGGTGTTGACTTTAAGTAGATTTTAGTTTCTGGAGACCACTTAAAGGAAAACATATGCTGGCGATCTTCGACGTAACGGTGCAGATATTTATGTATATTTATCTCAGTTCCCTCTGTAGGATTGTTTGCATACATTTAACCAGTCTTGATATTGATTGATTGATTGATTGATTGATGGTTATCCTTTGAGAGAATTAGTAGGTTTCCTAAATTGCTTCAAAGGTTATTTTGTGTTTAACTGAAAATACCACTTTGTTTTCCAAGACAAAAGTATTTACAATCAGCAAAAACAATGTTCTGCTAATTGTTAGTGTATTGACAGAATATCATTATTATTAAGAATATATGTTGCAAATGTTTATTTGTCCTCTATTTTTCTACATATCATTTCAGTAAATGTATCGACTTCCAGACTGACTGAAGAAGGAATACCACTTTTCGTATTTAGTGTGGTTTTCGGCTCAAAGGAACATTTTTTGAAACTATAAAGGTGAATCTACATAAAATCAAATTTAACATTGTAGATTTTCTTTATGTATTTAAAAATTTCATTTAGATAAATGACTTGATCTGACTTTAATATAGGTACTTTGTTTGTACATTAATACATACATGTACATATACTGTCACTCGTGAAAGGGAAAAAACAAGACCACGTGTACAGCAAGTTTAACCATTGTATTATGCATGTAGCTGTTAATACATGTAGGTAAAGACCTGAAAATATATTATACAAAGGTGTTAAATAAAGTCTAACATGGATATTCTAAGTTATTACCTATAATAGAGAAATATTGTCTCAGAAATGGAACAAATAATTTTGAGAGCGAAACTAATTTCGAGCAAATATATTTAAAGTTTATGTTAAATGTAATTTTTATGCATGCCTACATAAAGAGAATAATGTATATGAAATGTCTGACCCAAAAACTTACAACATGTGGGGATTTAAAAACGATGCAAAGTGATTCAAAATGATAATCTTTCCGCCGTCTATGCGTTTCAAAATGGTGACTAAAAAATAATCAACTCAACTCACAGTAATTACAAGCAAGAGCAACTCCGGAGTGAAATACAGAAAAGATGTCGAGCGGTCCGGGGCACCTGAAGAGACTCAACATTTGACGTAACAGCACAGTACATGTATATGAAAAAAAACAATGTGTGGCAATTAAGTTTAAGTTAAAGTCATATGCATCTTTCATGTGTGAATAGATGTTTGTGAATCAGAACAGATAAACTCATTAGAAAATTAATTGCACCATAAAAAATTGCCAATTTCCAGCAACATTAAGTTTCTTATTGATTATTCGATGCGGCTGCGATCCTGATTACACTAAATTCAGATTACATTTTATGCATTTACATATTTGTGTAAGTACATGTATATCCTATTTACAGCGGTCTTCTGTTTCATAAAATGCTTATATCAATGATTTCATCGGCCTTAAAGAGGAAAATTTTTAATATTTATGCTTTAATTGTCTTTGTATTTGTAGATACGAAAGAAAAATGCCTCGATACAAGAAGCGGCCATCCTTTGTCTGTACAAGAAGAAGCGATGTTGAAAAGAGCCAAGTCAGAGTGCAAAACACCAAATTCAAAATTTACGGTTAAAAAGGTGCCTTACATTCACCCCTCAAAGGACCCGTAAGAAAAAACTTATTTCATTTTCGACGGTTTTGCCATAGCATTTAAAATGTTCCTGTTCGTTCAAATAGAAATAAATAGAATTTTCGCATTCCTTATGGTGACAAAAAAGTTTACCTTTACTGAATTATCGCATTCCTTACGGTGACAAAATAGTTTACCTAAACTGGTTACAACAATAAATTAGATGGTACATTTTTGTTTTTCACTTTTTTATTATCTATTTATTTATTTATTTTGCAAACATGTCTATTCGATAAACTTAAACACGGACTAGAACCGACAGATTAAGAATGCAACGGCATCGCGACGAAAAGAAACCACAAACACTTGTTTAGAAGCGAATATAAGGCATTTATGAATGGCCATTCTCCGTAATATAATACTATGAAGGAAGAGTTGTTTTAAATCAGATAGTTGTCGGTGATTAACGTATTTTGAAAGCACTTCATGAAGGGTTACGCGACAGTAGAAAGTAACTATTTGTCAATGGATTTCAGTGAAAGAATATTACCAAGCTGATGAGCAGCAAAAATTGGCGATTGTATTCAGGTTAAATCTTCTTTTATATATGTTTAATTGTTAATTTATTATACTTCATATTAGTGCACTTTAAGTTCCTTTTTTTCCAGCACACTCATAACTTTTTGAAGTTTTATTTTAGACACGACCAAGCATAGATTTGCAGTGGGACTTTGAATGTAAGAGTATGTAAATGGATGATATTTTCCCAATGATTTGTTTACAGAAAATAACAGGGCATTGAGAATGAATACAGTCAATTTACAAATTAAAACTGAAGTGAAAATGGATGAGCAAACCATCATATGTAATATAACGGATATATGCAATTACTTGAATGAATGAAATAAGAAGGAAGGAAACAGGAAGCTATAAAGGAAGAATGCACCTTTAAATGGCAGAAAAAAAACCGTCATAATTTGATGGGGTTTTTTTTATTTTGGTATTGAAAGGGATATTTTTTTATATTTTGCTTTTAGATGAAAGCCCTTATAATATTTCTTTTAATATGGTTGCCTCTTTTGGTAAAAACGTATCACTGGAATTAACAATCAAATTAAATTACTAAACGGGTTAAGTTTGTCACCTTGTGAATATTAATCATTGAAATGCTAAGTACGTGTCATAAAAAGTAAAATACAACATTATAATATTTTGCAATAAAAAATTTTATTTTGTTTTGCAATTAAAAATTTTGGGGTAGCTATGATTTTTGTGGGTGGAAAGCGGGAGGAGAAACAAACAATATTTTATTTTAGGCCTAACGGGGTAGGTTTTTACCGATAAAAGTGAATAAAACGTTACATTGTGATGTGTTTCTGTGACACATTATGAGTCAGTAACTTAGTTTGGATATGTTCTTTACAATTACAGCAAAAATTATAAGATGTACAAACATTTTCTCTTTCGTTTGCATCACTGAGCCTTCTGTGAGCCAGTCGCTTTAAATAGATACCTTACCCGATTAAGTCGGGTTATTATGCACAAGTTAGCCAGTACGCGATAAAAACCCTGTAGCGAATCTATTAAGTAACGAATAGAGTAGGTGCAAAAGAAGATAGGTAGTGAATATATAAAAACCGGGAACGGACAGGTGGCGAAACGTCCAGTATTCGTCACTATCTTATCTATTCAAACATATGCGTGTTCTTAATTCTATTACACTTGCTCTTCCAGTCATTATGCAGTGAGTTACTTCAAGAGAAACCGGAAAAGGCAGACATAAATGGCCAGAATCATATTAGTTGATATTCACTGAATTCTTATTTCGTCATATGTAGCACCACGCCACTCAGCAGTTACGTCCCTAAATAAACGGGAGCTTAATGCGTAGGGCATGGTTGAACTAACATATTAATACCGGTATTTAGGGACCGCATGTTAAGAAAATGTTGATAATCATCAAACGTGATGTTTTCAAGCTCTCAGGATAATACCTTAATCAAAACCAATATATTTTATTCAGTGAAATGATATGATAATTATATGAAAATAATCATTAATAACAACTAGTCCACAACTTTTGCTCTAACTTTGACAATATCAAATATAGTCGGCGCTCTGCTGAGATATGTATTATACAATGTACATGTATTTGTTTCTTACTTGGTATTTGTCCATTTACTGTTAAGCAGACATTGTAGGAACATGCTACAAAAGTATTTTTAATAGTTATCCTGTGATTGTTTCTATTGAAATGCTTGAATTGGAAAAATGAAAAAAAAAGTTTTGTTCTTTTCTCCAGTTCTAACTTTGTACAAGTAAACATGCCTTTTGCTGATTTGCTGCTACTGCATTTCCCTATGAATTGCATGCTTAATTTAAAATTAACAATTAGTATATAAATTTATCAGTGCTGAGACCTGACTAAACTTTAAAGTCACTGGTTTTTATCTGGTTTAGGCCAGCAAAAAATTTGTCACAACTTAACCATATTTGTAGGTTCATAATAGCATTACCAGGAGCGAAGAATATCCTAGTGCTTGCAGCGCTTTGATTCCTTTAAGTTATCACACTTAGATTTCAAGTTACAACACGTCTAATTTCTGTCATTATCTGACAAGCCTGGGGATGGTCCTTCAACCGTCGAAGCCATGAATGCCGGGAATGCTCTGCGATGCAATTAATTCTTTTCCTATTCCGGTGATAGAGTCCCTTCGTAGTTGATACGATTGTTGTTAATTTCTGGAGAAACAATAACGTTTGAATGTACTTAACTGCATAGTATACTAATGGTACCTTAAATGTAAAACAAGAAATGTGTCGCATACACGAATGTCCCGAAACATTGCAATGGTCACAGTCATGGTAGCTTACATATTGACGTTACCTTTATCATTTGTGTCAAAATATTTTGCAATCTGTTGAACTGAGGTACGTACCCATACGTCCAGAGAGGTAAGACTGTTATATGTCCTATTTACATGGCTGGTAAAATTAATAAATTTCCCAAACTGGTGTGTTTCAAAAGATCCTAATCTAGCGTTTAGTACCCACATGTCACCACATGTATTTTACAAAAAAGAAGTGTTTCAAAACAGTTTCTTTAAAACTTTTGGATTTTTATGCTCCAGATCAGTTGAACACCAAAGGCGAAAATATAGTTCAATTATAAAATTGTAGCAGATGCACACAGAAGTAATATTAAGTAAAAATTAAACAAAATTTCAATAACTCCACCAAAAAAGATCGAATCACAAAAGCTCGAGTATATGCGCTGCAACACTTGATAATGATCATTCTGTGAAAGTTTGGTGAACATCATATAAGATTTGTCGGAGTTGTGCACAGAAGCAATATTAAGTAAAATTAAAGAAAGAGCAATAACTATGCAAAATTAATCGAATTGTATATGCGCTGCGACACTTAGATAGATAGATTTATTTCGGTATCACAGTGCATACAATGGTTATGTAAAAACATGTTGTATCAATAAAATAATTCACTGATTAAATAAGATACAAGCATGAGTATGAACCATGTCATGCAACACAGTACCAAGGATAGCACAAAAAAGAGAGTGATCCCTTATTTCCATTGTGGTCCTTAAATAATGATCATTCTGTGAAAGTTTGGTGAATTATCATTAACTTGATAATGATCATTCTGTGAAAGTTTGGTGAAAATCGCATGGGAAATGTAAGAGGAGTTGCCCACTTAAGAAATGTTATGTACAATTAAACAAAGGGCAATAACTCTGCCAAAAATACTCAAATTGGAAATGCCGGAGCATATAAACTGCAGCACTTGATAATGATCATTGTGTGAAAGTTTGGTGAAAATCAAATGAGAACTAGAAATGGGTTTTTGATTGAACAAAAACAAATGTCTCCCCCCAACCAGTTGCTGCAGGCAGTATTGAGTCAGACAATTGTAAAATAAGGGGGATATTTTTGTCAAATGTACATGATGAACAAGAAACTCATACTCTGTCAAGAAAGGATTGAGCAGAAACCTTGTTTCATATTGTACAAAATGGTTGTATTCATTCAGTCTAGTACCTGTAGCATGTTGGAATCATGTCGATGGCAGTGCTGTTACATAGATATGGGCAAAAAACATGAAGCCAGTTACAAGGTGTCTTCTTCAAGCACTCAAGTTTAATCTATTTCCACTGATAAGGAGAAAAGTTACATCATGATAGCTGTAGTATGTTGGAACTACTCCTACTATGTTTGAATTTGACATTTAACTTGCTACGGGGAGACATTTGTTTTTGTTCAATCAAAAACCCATTTCTAGTTCTCATTTAACCTCCAAGTGTGATCTTGACCTTGAGACACCACATCCGCAAAGTGGGTTCTGCACGTCGCCTTGATGAGGTGAACATCTGACCCAAGTTTCATAAAAATCCTTCAAGGGCTTTGGAAGATACAGAGCTGACATGATTTTGTAACGGACAGACAAACGGACAGACAGACAGACAACCGGGGGAAAAACAATATGACTCCCCCGATGAGGTGAACATCTGACCCAAGTTTCATAAAAATCCTTCAAGGGCTTTTGAAGATACAGAGCGGACACGATTTTGTGGCATTTGACATTTAACCTCCAAGTGTGACCTTGACCTTGAGACACCACACCCGCAAAGTGGGTTCTGCACGTGCCTTGATGAGGTGAACATCTGACCCAAGTTTCATAAAAATCCTTCAAGGGCTTCTGAAGATACAGAGCGGACACGATTTTGTGGCATTTGACATTTCACCTCCAAGTGTGACCTTGACCTTGAGACACCACACCCACAAAGTGGGTTTTGCACGTCGCCTTGATGAGGTAAACATCTGACCCAAGTTTAATAAAAATCCTTCAAGGGCTTCTGAAGATACAGAGCTGACACGATTTTGTGGCATTTGACATTTAACCTCCAAATGTGACCTTGACCTTGAGACACCACACCCACAAAGTAGGTTCTGCACGTTGCCTTGATGAGGTGAACATCTGACCCAAGTTTCATAAAAATCCTTCAAGGGCTTTGGAAGATACAGAGCGGACACGATTTTGTGACGGACAGACAGACGGACGGACGGACTGACAGACGGACGGACAGACAACCGGGGGAAAAACAATATGGGGGGGGAGACATAATTATAGGAGTTACGCACAAAAGATGGGACGAACGGACGGGCAGATGGAATAAAGGAAAGACAGTGTGACTTCTACATGCCACACTTCGGAAGCATAAGAAGGGACATAGTAGTAGTTTGGTTGCGTGATTGTATTCTAAGACAAGGTCAGAAGACAGATTGCTTTATAATGTGCCGATGTAACGGCCGAGATGTCTCTGGGAGAGCTGGCATCATGTTTAACTTACTCTGGATACTTGATGAACAGGCTATAGATGGGTTATCAGCTAATGTTTGAAAAGAACATATCACTTAATCGACAAAAAATAAAATGATTGTTGGAAGTTTTGATTTGAAGTATATTTCATGATTAAAATTTCTGATATTATCACACTGGACAGGAGATCAATATTTGGAGGAAACCAGGTGGAAAATCAGTATGGTAATAAGTAAAGACTACTCATAGTATGTCTTGCATTTAAAATCATTACAGCATAAGTAAGACAACTATATTCGGATATATATGGTTCACTTTTCTGTATGTAAAAGAACATAACAGATTATGAAGTGTCCATTTCAGTGTTAATCTGGATGCTGGCACGTTTTGCCTTTTTGTACGGTTATCAAATCGCCCTTAGCGAAAATACTTTCGCCGTCCTCGAGTTCTACACTTGGCCAAACCACCTGGTATACACAATTCTTTTCCAGTTCTATTGATTCTAACTCGTCTTGACAAGAATACTGCATGAAACTTTCCTTGACGTGGCCGGTGTATGGCAGACCAACAACATCGAAGTTAAGCAACAACCTTGGATTGGATATTGTCATCAACCAACAACAATCGATAAATTCATGAAAAAATCCTTGCAGACGTTTCTCGGTTTCTTCTTTATTTTCGTCAGTATGAAAACCTTTGGTATTGTCGGCAGTCAAAACTCTATCCATCACTTCCTGAAAGAAGTTAGTTTAGAAGTTAGTCATTTTAATTTCTACCATACTGTTTTTATCGTTGTTTCGCCCTTGGGGTTGTGTTTGCGAAGTTAAGAAGTGACATGGCACTAAGTCAAGAAGATAAGATGCAATAACGCGATTGTAACAGCGCGTTATTGCATTGTCATTTCGTGCCCTCGCCTCTTAATTCCACTTCCTGGCATTGTAATTTCGTGTCTTCGCATCGTGTTAGGGCGCTTGAGCGAAACTAGAATGGCCCTTAAGGGGCACTGCACTAGGTTCAACCGTAAAATGCGTAAAGACATAGCTCTGAAATATGGAATTCATTTACACCTTAACTATGACCCATTTATTGTTAATTGAACTTATATTAAAACGTTACAAAAACTAAAAAGCCCTGCTCATGGTAGGGTATTGTGACCGGCCTTTGTCCGTCGTCCGTCAACAATTTCATTTAAACGACATCTCCTCTGAAACCTCTGGGCCAAATTTAATGAAACACGCCTGGGATGTTCCTTGCATGAAGCTCTACCAAAGTTGTTCAAATAATTCAATTCCATCAAGAACTCTGGTTGCTATGGCAACTTAAAGGAAAAACTTGGAAAATCTTCTTGTCTGAAACCACAAGGCCCTGAGCCTTAAGTTTTGGTATGTAGTTTTGTCTAGTGGACCTCTATCAAGTTTATTCAAATTATGCCCCTGGGGTCAAATTTTGCCCCATCCCGGGGGTCAATGGATTTTACATAGGCTTATATAGTGAAAATTTAAAAATCTTCTTGTCTGAAACCACAAGGCCCCAAGATCTAAGATTTGATCTATAGCATTGTCTTGTAAACCTCGACCAAGTTTGTTCAAATAATTCAATTCCATCAAGAACTCTGGTTGCTATGGCAACTTAAAGGAAAAAACTTGGAAAATCTTCTTGTCTGAAACCACAAGGCCCTGAGCCTTAAGTTTTGGTATGTAGTTTTGTCTAGTGGACCTCTATCAAGTTTGTTCAAATTATGCCCCTGGGGTCAAATTTGGCCCCATCCCGGGGGTCAATGGATTTTACATAGGCTTATATAGTGAAAATTTAAAAATCTTCTTGTCTGAAACCACAAGGCCCCAAGATCTAAGATTTTATCTATAGCATTGTCTTGTAAACCTCGACCAAGTTTGTTCAAATTATGCCCCTGGGGTCAAATTTGGCCCCGCCCCGGATGTCAACTTATTTTACATAGGGAAAACTTTGAAAATCTTCTTGTCTGAAACCACAAGGACCTGAACCTTAATATTTGGTATATAGCATTGTCTTGTAGACTTCTACCAAGTTTGTTCAAATTATACACCTGGGGTCAAATTTGGCCCTGCCCCGGGGGTCAATGGATTTTACTTAGGCTTATATAGTGAAAATTTAAAAATCTTTTTGTCTGAAACCACAAGGCCCAGAGCCTTAAGATTTGATACGTAGCATTGTCGTGTGGACCTCTACCAAGTTTGTTCAAATTATGCCTCTGGGTTCAAATTTAGCCCCTACCCAGGGGTCATTTTATTTTACATATTCTTATATAGTAAAACTTTAAAAATGCTCCTGTCTGAAACCACAAGGCCCTGAGATCTAAGATTTGGTATGAAACAAGCTTTATTAAGCTTTTTCGAATTATTTGATTAGGTTAAAGGTCACCGAGTCTAAAAATAGGTTTATATACTGTACCTCATCGAGCCTTCATTTAAAGACCAATATCTTTGATATTTGGTATATAGGATCCTTGCATGGACCTCTACCCATGGGTACGGTTTATGTCACTGGGTCAAGGTCAAGGTTACCATAGCTTATGATAGATATTTCTACTTTCTGTCATAGTGCCTTTATTTATTGTCTGATATTTTACATATTTTCATATTTATATTAACATTACTTACATATTTTCAGTTAAAACATGAAATACTGCTTAACTGCAAACCTACGGCCAAAATACTCAGGTGAACGATTTAGGGGCATCATGGCCCTCTTGTTCTTTATATATCCAGAAAAGACTTCTATGTATATGTATATTTAAAAATACTTAATTGCATATACATATGATAAATCAGTGTGGTGAGATACTGTCGTGTAAATCTACTAGTAAACCTAACACAAACAAATTAAATTTATATTACTTTTATGAATGCTTTTCTAAAGCGTTCCTGCTGCCCGCCCTGTCTTCTGATTTTGAACAATTCGGGTTCCTGATTGAATACAAAGCAAACATATGTAATGTGTTTATGAAAAGTTAATAACACCAAAAGAAAAGCAAAAAAAGAGAAACAAATCGACAAAAAACAACAAAACAATAAATATTTCTCACAGAAGTCTCATCTTGCATACTACAAGCCTCATGAAAATGATGAACACTCACTAAATGAACTTTGGTCATCTTTAGTAAAAATTCCTCAAAACAACAACATCTGGGTATTGGGTAACTTCAATCTCCCAGACATGAACTGGTCAAATGAAACACCAACAGATACATGCAAATTCAAAGACATGTATGATAATTTTGCAGAGAACATGATTAATCATAATCTTGAACAAATGGTCAAAGTTCCCACACGGGATAAAAATATCCTAGATCTCTTTCTCACTAACACTCCGGGTCACGTTCATGACACAAAAGTCTTACCAAGCTTAGGTACATCAGATCATGATATAGTCTTCCATGAACTTAAGGTCAAAAGAGGGCGAATCAGGCAATCCCCTCGACTGGTCAAATCATACAAGAAAGCAAACTGGTCTGACTTCAAAAATGACTTGGTCACTTTCAGTAGCACGTTCAACCAAAATCAAAATGAAGACCCAAACCAATTATGGGACACGTTCAAAGCTGAGATCAAAAGGTTATCATCCAAACACATACCGTCAAGACAATGCAAAAATAAAGCTGATTTACCATGGGTTACTCACGATATTGTTAAACAGATTAGGAAAAGGAACAAACTCTTCACAAAAATAAAAAGGTCTCGGTCACAGAATTGTCAGAACATAAAGAAATTCAAACATCTTAAGGCATCAGTGCAAAAACAAATAAGAAATGCTTCTTGGTCATATCTAGAGTCAATCATCTTCTCAGATAATACAGATCCAGGTCATAAGAAAAAGTTCTACAACTTTATTAAACACAAAAAAACTGAAAACATAGGAATTTCACCACTCAGCTCTGATGGGCATACTTACAGTGACCCAGTGTCAAAGGCAAACATACTAAACAGACAGTTTGAATCAGTTTTCTCAAAGCCTTCACCACTCAGTCTCAAACAAATAACTAAAAGCTCAATGTCATCACTTGGTCACCCGCCCATGGCTCCCATATCCATCTCAGTTCAAGGAGTTGATAAGTTGTTGACAGGACTAAACCCCCACAAAGCCCAAGGTCCAGATGAGATTTCACCTAGGTTACTCAAAGAGCTACACACAGAGAAAGCACCAATCCTTAAAATCATATTCCAAAGATCACTAGACACAGGTATTGTTCCTAAGGATTGGAAACATGCCATCATCACACCAGCATACAAAAAAGGGTCAAAATCAAAACCTAGCAATTACAGACCAATATCACTCACATGTATAGCATCAAAACTAATGGAACACATCATTGTTTCAAACATGATGGATTACTTTGACAAACACAACATACTTTGCCCACAGCAACATGGATTCAGGTCAAAACATAGCTGTGAGACACAGCTCATTGGCTTCACACAAGAAATAGCTGACAACCTTGATCAAGGTCAACAAACTGATGTCATAGTCATGGATTTCAGTAAAGCTTTTGACAAAGTAGACCACCACAAACTCATACACAAGCTGAAACACATGGGAGTTCATCCACACATCAGTTCATGGATACAAAACTTTCTCAAAAACAGATCACAACAAGTATTAGTGGAAAACAAGGTCTCGGACAGGCTCCCTGTGCTTTCTGGTGTCCTGCAGGGATCGGTCGTAGGTCCATGTCTCTTTCTCGCATACATCAATGACCTACCAGGAAGTGTCAGGAGTCGGGTGCGTCTATTTGCCGACGACACCATAGTTTATTTAACAATTAAATCACAAGCATCTGCACAAACCTTACAAAATGATTTGCACAACCTTGAAATATGGGAAAAAGAATGGTCAATAGAATTCAACCCTGACAAGTGTGAAGTACTCAGAATACACAGGAAAAAGAAACCGGTCATCTTTCCTTACACCCTACATAACACTAAACTGAAAACCACAGAAAATGCAAATAACTTAGGAGTTACAATAAGTAGCAACCTAAACTGGTCATCCCACATAAACAATATCACAAACAAAGCAAAAAACAGCTTAAGGTTCATCAGACGAAACGTCAAAACACAAAACAAACAACTCAAAGAAGCAGCATACAAAACATATGTAAGACCACAGGTTGAATACTGCTCAACCATATGGCATCCATGGCAAAAATATCTCACACACAGAATAGAAATGGTCCAGAGGTCAGCTGCAAGGTACGTTCATAATGATTACCACTATACAAGCAGTGTAACAAACATGATCAAAGAACTAAAATGGTCAACTTTAGAACAAAGGCGAAACCATGCCAGCCTGGTCATGCTACACAAAATAAAAAACAATCAGGTCAACGTTGATCACAATCACCTTACAAACACAAGAAACAGCAAATTCCTCATTCCACAATCAAAAACACAACATCACATGAACTCATTCTTCCCAAGGACTATACGACTCTGGAACGAATTACCGACCGAGATTAAGGCTACCCCAACTGTGCCAGCTTTTATCAGTGGACTAAACAAGTTTTTATAGATTTTAAAGTACTTAAAATAAATGTTTAAGTAAGATCTTCAGTTAAATCTTGTTTTCTTTGTTATTAACTTTTATAATTTTAAATGTTCCTGACACGCGCCTGCCTAGTATAGTCAGTATTGACTTTTGGCAGTACTAAGTTGAAGTTGAAGTTTTTACAATATGTCAGCTTTAATGATTATTCAAATGACGGTGAACAAATAAAATCTAAGAATCAATACTAATACAAAGAGGTTCCTGAAAAAAAGAGATTTCACAGAATAATTGCATAGTCTGGATTTTAAGAACCTCGTGATGAATGCAACAGAATGTATTCAATAGAATAACAGAAAAAAATACATTTATGCTAACAAAAACATATTTAAAAAACTTGCATCTTTAGAAGATGGAATCCTGTCATCCTCAGACAATAACAGGAACTGACGCATCTGTCTTTCCGCAAAAGAGACACATTCTTTGGTGGCTTGCTTTTGGATATAAGATATAAAAGCATAAAAAATAATGAATTACAAACACTAAAGCACAAAAAAAGACTTAGGTTTACAATAAGATCAAGATTTAGAAAATGGCAGTGGAAATGAATTAAAATGGTATCTGTAATACTGTACTGATGAATGCATTCTCAATGGCACAAGACGAGATAATTTAGAGTTTTTAGAAAAAAAGATGACAGAAACGAATGAAAATTACAAAATAATGAAAATATGTTTTAAAGAACGAGCATTTAATCAATTGTCACATTATCTTAGCAGAATGGTAAGAAAACTTGAAAGAATTAAACAGTTAAACGCATGATACAGTTACTTGGGAGCAGCCTGAATAAAGCACCTGACTTGCATGTGGGAACGTTGTTTAAAGTCTGTGACTGTAATCTGCTTTTTGGTACATTAGGTCTTTAGGTTAAGAATTCGGGAATGATTTCTAACAGAGCACTGGAGATTGTTAATACCACAGCGACTTAGCTACTAATGTAGTATAAATTGCATGGCTAACTCAGTTTGCACAGACACTGACTTGCAGAGAGGGAAGCATGTTCGAGCCCCACCTTTTTCGAACACAATGACATACATATTTTTAAAAAATAAACTTTAAATAATTTGTTCTATTTAAAAGTTTACCTGCATGAGATCTGTAAAATATTTTATTCTCTGAAGCTCTTTTAACGTTGAGTTTTCATCAAGCCACTCAGCAAGACCTTCCCAATTTTTGTCATAGAGTGTTTTAAATTTCTTCGCCAATTTTGAATTGCTATAGTCATCATTGACGTCCTCTAGATTTCCTTTGCTTTCTAAGATCTTTGCCATTCCAGATGTGATGGCATCTGATCTGTAAGGTCAATTTGAACAAAGTTGAACAAAATAACACATAGCACAGTCAGTTTTAAACATTGAACTATTTATACTGTAAAGCATTTTGTTCCATTACAACGAAAAAAAGGAAATCTTATGTGTTTAAAGATAACACTTGTACATTAGAAGCCTTTCTTTTCTTTTTAACTGTGACATAATGTTCAAGCAAATGAGATTTAAGAGTATTTTACATGAAAAAATGCACCTTTCTTTTAATATTTCATGTTCTGATTGCCGGGAATCGTAATTTCCTATGCTACAATCTAGCTGTTTCTTTCTTTTGTCAAGTTTTGCAAGAGCCTGATCTAAATTTTCTTGCATGTCTGCAATCGTTTCCTGAAAAGGATAAAAATAAACAAACAACAATTTCAACTGCCGATAATTATAATTTATTGTCTTTTTAATATTTAGTTTTCCGTCAGCTAATCAGCGGAGTTATTACTTCTTACTGTTATATCTGAAAAATACACTGCTCAAAATAATTAAAGGAGCGCTCATATAATCTATAAAACACCATACGCGTTGAGTAGATTTATGAATATCGTTTACAGAAATAACAAAATCGTTCTGTTTACAAAAACAAGTCGGCATTTTCATCGCCTCAGGGCCGTCAGACTACCTTCTGGAATCACATAAAGGTCTGTGCACCCGTCAATAGATATCCCTGCCGACACCATAAGTGACCCACCGCCAAACCTGTCATATGGAATAATGTTACATTCCGAATACCTCTCTCCTCGGCGACGCCGCATCCTCACACGCCTGCCACAGGTCAAAACATGGTAGCGGCTCTCGTCTGTGAAGAGCACAGATCGCCAGTGGCGCAGTTGCCAAGTGACGTGTTCCTGGGCAAACTCTAAGCGAGCTCTGCGGTGAGCTACGGTCAGAATTGGTCTTCTGGAAGGTCTTCGGGATATTGGAACGAGATCCTAGAACCAATTGTTAGGCTATATGCTGGTGCAATAGGTGAAACTTTTCGTTAAGTGCAAGGTAATGCTTGAGCACACACTGCAAGAATCGTCCGGAACTTCTTTGATGATGAAGGTATTGAGGTCATAGACTGGCCAGCGAGGTCTTCCGATCTTAAACCTATAGAACATGTCTGGGACATGCTTCCTTGTAGACTTTCTTCGCGTCCGAACCCTGTGCAGAACGTTCGTGAGCTTTCTCATGCTCTTGTAGCAGAATGGGATGCATACCACAGGATATGATCAGACGTGTCATCAGGAGCATGCCCTGACAATGCAGAGATGGCCTAAACGCCCGAGGGGGATACACTTATTACTGACACTGACTATGAAACGTTTCCAGGCCTGAATCTGCTTTTACAGACATTGATTGTTCTCCTTTAAGACCACCATTTCAAATTTAATTCGATAGTGTTCATATCCCGGACACTGTCTCTGTTCAGGAATGTGCCTGTTGGCGATGAAAGTGCCGACTTGTTTTTGTAAACAGAACGATTTTGTTATTTCTGTAAAAGATATTCATAAATCTACTCATCGCGAATTGTATTTTATAGATTATATGGGCGCTCCTTTAATTATTTTGAGAAGTATATTTCCAAAGGTCACAAGAACATGCATACCATCAGATGAAGATCCCAATGTCATACAGTTTTGTACAATTTTAGAGTTTGAAATCGGATATCTCATCAAGAAATGCATATGTATTTCAGAAGAGGAAATGCCTTTAGACAGCTTAATGCTCTTTTCCTGTGTCGTTCATCTGGTTTATGCTATCTCCTTTGCTTAGCGCTATTTTAAGTCAGATAAAACAAAACAATCTATTAGCGTATGTCCCCAACGCATTTCAAAGACCACAAACTCATTGTTTGTGTGGAAACAAAAACTTTGTGAGTATAAAAGATAGTTAGACCTTTCTAATTGTACTTCCCATTAAAATAGTCCTTGGAGGTTGTTCTGAAGAAGGTTTCTTTTAACTTTCAAAGACGTTCATATTCCAAAACAAATAAAATCAATTTGAAACAGGTAAGTTGGCTTTCAACTTTTACTTTAATAGCACTATCAATATGAGTCTGTGTACAGGAAAAAAGAAAATTCTGAAAACAATATACACATTAGAAAGCATGGTATAAAACAAGAAAAAATCATGAAGTAAGGGGAAAGCATGTTAAAAAACAAGAAAAAATCATGAAGTAAGGAGAAAACATGTTAAAAAACAAGTAACACTCATGAAGTAAGGGGACAGAAACTGAACTAAATGCAATTTATCAAAAGACATCCGTTATCTTTTAAACAACGAAATGTTTCAGGACAAACAAGAGCGTTATGCATATAATTATAAAAGCAATAAAGTAAGGTAGGAGGTCTGAAAATGTATCAGTAAGCATCTGCAAAACTAAAGATGACATCACCTTTTATTTCATTTAGTATAAAGGAAGAAAAACATCAAAAGGACACGAAAGGTAAGGAAATGTATGCAGTCAAATCCGATGTTCATTTCTTGACAGGGAAGAATTTTACTTATCAATTATATAAGTCACATTGTATACAAGTATATATTAGCCATTTTAAAATCAAGCGATTAAACATATAAATATAATGTAGACAAATAGCACAGTGATTCAGGAATAGCCATATCATTTGATCGCAGTGGGTAACCGTTCACCGGATAAAGAAGCCCATGAGCCGTACACATGTCGCGATTCTATACAAGGTTGGATTTTAGTTGAGTTTTCTGTTATTTAGTAAGTAGATAAATTACCAATTTTATTGATAACAACAGTCAGATTTTTCCGCCCTGTTAATACAAAGAGCCTTCAAGATATATCATAAATAGGAAAAAAGTCGGTTTCTAAATGTGGTTGCTCGTTAAATATATACGCCACATAATCTGAGAAATTATCACTTTTATTTTAAAGTTTAGAACAATTTTGAAGCGTACGTTTTGTTCCTTAAATTGCAATCTGTGAGAAATAAAGTACATGTATGTGAAATGTTTTCTTTAAAAAGATACGGCATATAAATATTCTGTTGGACTATACTGGGACGATTATTTTGTACTTGGTACAGCTATCTGTAACAAGAGCCATGTTACACATGGTTAATCTCCCCGCCGGGAAGAAGCTACCTGAAGGTTGTACTTTCAAACACTCAATGTAATAACGTTTGAAGAAAATCCCACAAAAAATAGGCAAGGTAGAGTTATTGTTCTTGCAAACTGCACTTCCTACCAATGTGCTATGTCAGTGTATTAAGTTTGGAGAAAATCGCTAAAGCACTTTTGGAGTTATGCTTCGGACAAAGTTTTTCGATTAAATCTGATAAGGGAAATAATTCTAAAAGTAGGCAAGGTAGAGTTATTATTCTGACACATTGCACATCCTCCAAATGTGCTCTTTCAGTATATGAAGTTTGAAGAAAATCACTCAAGTACTTTTGGAGTTATGCTCCGGACAAAACTGGAACGGACGGACGTACGGACGGACAGAGACCATTTCTAATATCCCCTCCGCCTTTGGCATGGGGATAATAAACTCAAGAATTCAAGAATTAGAAATACATGTATATGCTGGGATTTTTAAAATGTAAACAAGTAAACCTAATAAAGGAGTATAACTCTAAAAATAGGCAAGGTAGAGTTATTGGACTTGCACACTGCACTACCTACCAATGTGCTCTGTCAGTGTATGAAATTTGAATAAAATCCCTCAAGTAGTTTTGGAGTTATGCTCCGGACAAAATTTATCAAGTGATTCTAACAAAGGGGAATAACTCTAAAAATAGGAAAGGTAGAGTTATTGTTCTTGCACACTGCACTACCTACCAATGTACTCTGTCAGTGTATGAAGTTTGAATAAAATCCCTCAAGTAGTTTTGGAGTTATGCTCTGGACAAAATTTATCAAGTAATTATGATAAAGGGGAATAACTCTAAAAAAGGCAAGGTAGAGTTATTGGACTTGCACACTGCACTACCTACCAATGTGTCCTGTCAGTGTATGAAGTTTGAATAAAATCCCTCAAGTAGTTTTGGAGTTATGCTCCGGACAAAATTTATCAAGTATTTCTAATAAAGGGGGATAACTCTAAAAATAGGAAAGGTAGAGTTATTGTTCTTGCACACTGCACTACCTACCAATGTGCTCTGTCAGTGTATGAAGTTTGAAGAAAATCACTCAAGTAGTTTTGGAGTTATGCTCCGGACAAAATTTATCAAGTAATTCTAATAAAGGGGAATAACTCTAAAAAAGGCAAGGTAGTGGTTATGGACTTGCACACTGCACTACCTACCAATGTGTCCTGTCAGTGTATGAAGTTTGAATAAAATCCCTCAAGTAGTTTTGGAGTTATGCTCCGGACAAAATTTATCAAGTAAATCTGATAAAGCGGAATAACTCTAAAAAGACAAGGTAGAGTTATTGCACCTGCACACTGCACTACCTACCAATGTGCTCTGTTAGTGTATGAAGTTTGAATAAAATCCCTCAAGTAGTTTTGGAGTTATGCTCCGGACAAAATTGTTTCGGACGGACGGACGCACGGACGCACAGACGCACGGATGCACGGACGGACGAAAGGCATTTCTAATATCCCCTTCGCATTTGGCGGGGGGATAAAAAGATATAGTGTATTGGGGATTGTAATGTAAAAAAAAAACAAGAGCGCTGCAAGGCGGAGCAAAATACGCCTCAATTGAGCAATTTGTTTCAATATCATCTATCCATCTAGGAAGTTTCAAGTCAATAGCTTTGATAATGCAGGAGTATGGTCCAGACAAACATCAAGAACGAAAATTGAACTAAGGGAAATAACTCCAAAATCATGAGGTGTACAGTGACGGTTCTTGTGTATGCACTCCGTCTCAATGAGATCTATCCACCTGTGAAGTTTCAAGTCAATAGCTTTGATAACGAAGGAGTTATGCTCCGGACAAGAGAATTAAACAAAGGGCATCACACCAAAATCATGATGTACAGGTTACGGTTCCTGTGCACTGCACTTCGCCTCAATAGGACCTATCCATGTATCAAGTTTCAAGTCAATAGCTTTGATAATGTAGGAGTTATGCTCGGGAAAAGAAAATTAAACAAAGGGGAATAACTCCAAAATTCTTGAATTGCAGAGTGACGGTTCTTGTGCAATTGCACTCTGTCTCAATGAGATCTATCCACCTAGGAAGTTACAAGTCAACAGCTTTGATAATGTTGGAGTTAGGCTCCGCACAAAAAAATTAAACAAAGGAAAATAACTCCAAAATCAAGAAGTGCAGAGTGACGGTTCTTGTGCATTGCACTCCGTCTCAATGTAATCTATCCACCTATGAAGTTTTAAGTCTATAGTTTTGATAGGGTAGGAGTTATACTCCGGGCAAACATCTGGACGCCGCCCACCCACTGCACGCCCGCCTTGGGTGATCCCATAATACGTCCCGTCTTTGACGGGCGTATAATAAGTAGTTATGTAGATAATGGTCCTAAATCTTAAATATTAACAACCTATCCGCTTTCAAATGCAATTTACTTTCAGCGTTCATTAAAAAACAAGACAGCCATATGTTACGGTCTAGGGTATACCCTCTTATAATTGTATAAATACAATCTCTGACAACTGCGTCATATGGCTTCAGCCGGAGACGAGGGTAAATAAACATAAATCTGTTCTGTTCTGCGTCAGGGAATCGATTCTTTAGCTCAGTGGTTAGTGTCGGCCTTTGATGCGCTAAGATCGAAGTTTGTATCCCACTCTGAATTGTATATTCTAAGATGCATTGCATCTTTTTGATACGGACTTTCTTATTCGTAAGATGGGGGCTCGTCCAGGATTGCCTCTCCTGGACTTAGTTATAAAAATTAAGTAAAAAGAATCTTTCAAGATTTCTGTCTGATTTTCTTATCTAAAAAATACACAACACCATTCGTCATCATAAATGATGACTTTCACAAAGGGGATGTGTTACGGTCTAGTGCATACCTTCCTATAATTGTATAAATACAGCCTCTGATAACTGCGTCAGGGAATCGATTCTTTGGCTCAGTGGTTAGGGTGTTGGCCTTCAATGCGCTAAGATTGGAGTTCGAATCCCATCTAGGTTGTGTATTCTAAGATGCATTGCATCTTTCTGTTACTGACTTTCTTGTGCGTAAGACATAAAATGTACAAACAGCATTTAAAATTCTAAGTAAGGTGACTTCCTTTAAAACTAAATGGGTTTTTAATCACTTGTATGTAAGCATTTTGCATTGCATTATCATTCTGTTTAAATATTACAAATAGACCTAAAGAAATGAATAGATAAATTCTTAATGCATGACGGCTTTTAATTCTTTGTTGGAATTTTTAATATCAGTTGCGGTCAGTTTAAATGAACGTTGTGTGTGTTATCAAAAGACGTTTACATTAAATAAGAAACAGAAGCAGCTTATTTTGATATCAGAGTCAGTTACGTATTTTTTTATGACTTTTTTTTTCCAAACGTCTTTTCATTTACTTACTTTGTTTTGTAGGTGTAGGAATCAAGGCTGAAAGCGACGTGTTTGTGTGATACTGAATAAATTATTGTTTAAATACTGATTGATATTTTCAGATTCATGTTGAGTGTTTAAGTCAGTTCAGTTTGTGAAGTGCTCTTCATATTTCGTGAAGTGCAAGTGTTACATCGTTTAGATGTTTAAACAGATTAGCTGACTGTATAACAATTTAAGAAATGTACTAAAAATACAGCTTTGGCGATCCATACAAAAGGGACGATTTATGTAAAAAAACTTGTACCGATCCTGCAAAAAAATGTTGTTTACAGCTCATTTTGGCTACAACATCCGGTGGAACGGTGATCTATGGTGTTTAACGAGTTTTGCGTACATGTTCCAGTCTTAAAACAAAACATGCTTTTTCAGTACAATAAACATTAGGAGTGTTACCTTACTGATAACTACTTTCAAAAATCTTGCACGCCCAAACAAGAAAGGCAGACAACAAATTTCTGAGTCAATCTTTTTGCTATTTTCTCGTTTCATATTAAATTTGTTTAACTGAATGTGTATATCTGTGTTTAATATTATTGTATCTTATCCAGAAATGACAGAACTAATCTAGTAAAAATACACAAGCAGTTTTATCCTTCACATTCGTTTGGAAGTTGGCCAGTACTTTCTAGTCACGCAGTAAATCAAAACACAGATTTTAATCAGACAAAATGCTAACCTTCTTCTAAAGCAACTCATGACGAAAGTAATAAACACTTTCCAAGCTTTAAACGGAAATCTTTTTATGCATGTTAACAGGCATCGTCCAAAGTTGTAAATCAATTTACGGCAATTAACTGAAATTGAAAAAGAATCTACAAAAACAAGAGTGCCTTGACAGAAAATTTCATTCGCAAACACCACACATCAGCACTGTTAGTAGTAGATAAAACACCACACATCAGCACTGTTAGTAGCAGAGAAAACGCACTTCAGGTATGTGTTTGGAAGATTTGTTTTCTTTTAAACGACGGTTCATCTCCAGTAAAACTTTTATCTAATTATAGATTTCATGTGTTTTTACGTTCAATCTCCTAGCCTTAATTCGACTACAAATATGCTATTTGGATTAAGTAGCAGTACCACTTTTTGCATTAAGTTAGTAACCCCAAAAATTATTAAAGCTCTTTCTTGGTGACTTAAATCCTCTTGCTATATCACTATCCTTTGGAAAACAAACACTATACATATAATGCACGCAGAGAAATTATCATTAGAACGAATTTATATATACTTTGGTCAAAGGTATTTTTGGACACCTGTAACAATAATGAGTACTTAAAAGGTATTTTTCCTGCTCTGATCAGCCTTGGCTTAAATTGTCTTTTGGGATTTAACATTGAAATCAAAAGGAATCATGATTTTGCGAGAGAGACTATTACGTGATATGTGAGACATTAAAAACAAAACCAAAAGTTTGGTATACGGGTTTATAGCAGAAAAAGCTGAAAGAAAATCTGAATGGTTGTTGTAAAATTCTGAACTTTCTTTCTAAAAAGAAAACGTATAAAAAACAAAGCGGGGATTGACAATAGGACGGACAAATTTAACTTCATCATTGGATAAAAGGCATGATATAACTGCAGATATTTTCAACTTATTTCATCGTATAATTTCGATTCCTTTTTTCATGTTTTTTTAGATTTTGTAGGTAAATTTTGTAGGTCTTATGCGAGATATACTCTGTTACTCCTATTATAAAATGTGTTGCTGTTCTTATTCTTTAGTCGTTACGCTCGGCTGTAATTATGCTCGGCTCGGCTGTCATTATGCTCAGCTGTCATAATGTTCGGCTGTCGTTACGCTCGGCTGTCGTTACGCTCGGATGTCGTTACGCTCGGCTGTCATTACGCTCGACTGTCGTTACGCTCCGCTGTCATTATGCTCGGCTGTCGTTACGCTCGGCTGTCGTTACGCTCGGCTGTCGTTATGCTCGGCTGTCATTATGCTCGGCTGTCATTACGCTCGGCTGTCATTATGCTCGGCTGTCGTTACGCTAGGCTGTCATAATGCTCGGCTGTCGTTACGCTCGGCTGAGGTAATGCTCGGCTGTCATAACTCTCGGCTGTCATTTCGCTTGGCTGTCATTACGTTCGGCTGTCGTTACGTGCGGCTGTCGTTACGCTCGGCTGTCATTACGCTCGGCTGTCGTTACGCTCGGCTGTCATTACGCTCGGCTGTCGTTATGCTCGGCTGTCATTATCCTCGGCTGTAATTACGCTCGGCTGTCATTATGCTCGGCTGTCATTACGCTTGGCTGTCAGCTGTTGTTACGCTCGGCTGTCATTACGCTCGGCTGTCATTATGCTCGGCTGTCGTTACGTGCGGCTGTCGTTACGCTCGGCTGTCATTACGCTCGGCTGTCATTATGCTCGGCTGTCATTACGCTCGGCTGTCATTACGCTCGGCTGTCATTATGCTCGGCTGTCATTACGCTTGGCTGTCAGCTGTCGTTACGCTCGGCTGTCATTACGCTCGGCTGTCGTAACGCTCGGCTGTCGTTACGCTCGGCTGAGGTTACGCTCGGCTGAAGTAACGCTCGGCTGTCATTATGCTCGGCTGTCATAACGCTCGGCTGTCATTACGCTCGGCTGTCGTTACGCTTGGCCGTCAAAACGCTCGGCTGTCATTACCATCGGCTGTCGTTACGCTCGGCTGTCATTACGCTCGGCTGTCATTATGCTCGGCTGTCATTACGCTTGGCTGTCAGCTGTCGTTACGCTCGGCTGTCATTACGCTCGGCTGTCGTAACGCTCGGCTGGCGTTACGCTCGGCTGAGGTTACGCTCGGCTGAAGTAACGCTCGGCTGTCATTATGCTCGGCTGTCATAACGCTCGGCTGTCATTACGCTCGGCTGTCGTTACGCTTGGCCGTCAAAACGCTCGGCTGTCATTACCATCGGCTGTCGTTACGCTCGGCTGTCGTTATGCTCAGCTGTCATTATGCTCGGCTGTCGTTACGCTCGGCTGAGGTAACGCTCGGCTGTAGTAACGCTCGGCTGTCATTATGCTCGGCTGTCATAACGCTCGGCTGTCGTTACGCGCGGCTGTCATTATACTCGGCTGTCATTATGCTCGGTTGTCGTTACGCTCGGCTGTCATTATGCTCGGCTGTCATAACGCTCGGCTGTCATTACGCTCGGCTGTCGTTACGCTTGGCCGTCAAAACGCTCGGCTGTCATTACCATCGGCTGTCGTTACGCTCGGCTGTCATTACGCTCGGCTGTCGTTATGCTCAGCTGTCATTATGCTCTGCTGTCGTTACGCTCGGCTGAGGTAACGCTCGGCTGTAGTAACGCTCGGCTGTCATTATGCTCGGCTGTCATAACGCTCGGCTGTCGTTACGCGCGGCTGTCATTATACTCGGTTTTCATTATGCTCGGTTGTCGTTACGCTCGGCTGTCATTATGCTCGGCTGTCATAACGTTCGGCTGTCATAGCTCTCGGCTGTCGTTACGCTCGGCTGTCGTTACGCTGGGCTGTCGTTGTGCTCGGCTGTCATTATGCTCGGCTGTCGTTAAGCCCGGCTGTCATTATGCTCGGCTGTCTTTACGATCGGCTGTCATTACGCACGGCTGTCATTACCCTCGGCTGTCATTATGCTCGGCTGTCGATACGCACGGCTGTCATTATGCTCGGCTGTCGATACGCACGGCTGTCATTACGCTCGGCTGTCGTTACGCGCGGCTGTCATTATGCTCGGCTGTCGTTACGCTCGGCTGTCATTACGCTCGATTGAGGTAACGTTCGGCTGTCGTTACGTACGGCTGTCATTATGCTCGGCTGTCGAAACGCTCGGCTGTCATTTTGCTCGGCTGTCGTAACGCTCGGTTGTCGTTACGCTCTGATGTCGTTACGCTCGGCTGAGGTAATGCTCGGCTGTCATTATACTAGGCTGTCATTATGCTCAGCTATCAAAGCTCGGCTGTCATATCGCTCGGCTGTCATAACGCTCGGCTGTCGTTATGCTCGGCTGTCATTACACTCCGCTGTCATTATGCTCGGCTGTCGTTACGCTCGGCTGAGGTAATGCTCGGCTGTCATTATACTAGGCTGTCATTATGCTCAGCTATCAACGCTCGGCTGTCATATCGCTCGGCTGTCATAACGCTCGGCTGTCTTTATGCTCGGCTGTCATTACACTCCGCTGTCATTATGCTCGGCTGTCGTTACGCTCGGCTGAGGTAATGCTCGGCTGTCGTAACGCTCGGCTGTCGTTACGCGCTGCTGTCATTATGCTCGGCTATCGTTATACTCGGCTGAGGTAACGCTCGGCTGTAATTATGTTCGGCTGTCGTTTCCCTCAGCTGAGGTAATGCGCGGCTGTCATTATGCTCGGCTATCGTTATACTCGGCTGAGGTAACGCTCGGCTGTAATTATGTTCGGCTGTCGTTTCCCTCAGCTGAGGTAATGCGCGGCTGTCATTATGCTCGGCTTTCGTTACACTCGACTGAGGTTATGCTCGGCTGTCATTACGCTCGGCTGTCGTTACGCTCGGCTGTCATTATGCTCGGCTGTCATTACGCTCGGCTGTCATTATGCTCGGCTGTCATTACGCTCGGCTGTCGTTATGCTCGGCTGTCATTATGCTCGACTGTCATTACGCTCGGCTGTCATTATGCTCGGCTGTCGTTACGCTCGGCTGTTGTTACGCGCGGCTGTCATTATGCTTGGCTGTCATTATGCTCGGCTGTCGTTACACTCGGCTGTCATTACGCTCGGCTGTCGTTATGCTCGGCTGTCATTACGCTCGGCTGTCGTTACACTTGGCTGTCGTTACGCGCGGCTGTCATTATGCTCGGCTGTCGTTACACTCGGCTGTCATTTTGCTCGGCTGCCGTTACGCTTGGCTGTCATTACGCTCGGCTGTCGTTACGCGCGGCTGAGGTAACGCTCGGCTGAGGTTACGTTCGGCTGTCATTATGCTCGGCTGTCGTTACACTCGGCTGAGGTTACGTTCGGCTGTCGTTACGTTCGGCTGAGGTAATCCTCGGCTGATGTTATGCTCGGCTGTTGTTACGCTCCGCTGTCATTACGCTCGGCTGAGTTTATACAGGAGTACAGTAAATCTAAAAATCTGCAGGACACACCAACAGTTCCACAAACTGGATGATACATCAGTTAAATACAAAACTCACGTGATTATTAAGAAACCCTCGGCAGACCTAAGTTTATAACAAACATAACGAATATGCAATATGTGTTGTAAAAAGTTGTATCTTATTGTAAATCATATTATTTAAGTATATCTTTTCTTTGAAAGTGAAACAAGATATGTGTGCTTACTTTAAGAAATAAATTCAGTGAATGCCATATGCATGTGTAAATGCCTACTGCCTTAGTAAATGTCCAATGCAATGCCTAATTCCTCAGTAAATGCTTCTGTAAAAATCCTAATACTTTGTAAATGCCTTAGTAAATGCCTAGTGCAATGCGTTATGCCTTAGTAACACCCTAATGCCTCAGAAAATGCATAATGTAAATGCTGTTGCTCAGTAAATGATACAATAGTAAATGCCTAATACCACAGCAAAAGCCTAATGTCTAAGTAAATGCCTAATGTCTTAGTAAATGCCTGATGTTTTATTAAACTAGACCTTTACCATTGTCGTAGTGACCTCAGTGGAGAAAATATAATAAAGTATCATATGTGGTTTGAAGGTTTCAGGTCAAAAGGTACTCTACGTATCAAATGGAAACAAAGTGTGACAGATGAACAACTGACACTGCAAAAACAACGAGTTCAACAGTCTGGCTGAAACGGATTTAGAGGTATTGATCGGAGAATATTTTTTTTACATTTAAGTCAATGTAACATTGGCCTTTGACTTACAGACCCCCCAAAACAATAGGCTTCTGTAACTCAAAGACAATCATTTTATGAAGTTTGAAGACACTAGGTCAAATAGAACTCTAATTATTGAGCATAAACCAATTTTATATATAAGGTTACTATGACAATGACCTTGTAATTGAGCGGAAACCATTTTCGTATTTAAGGTCACTGTGACCTTGACCTTTGATCAGCTGTCCCCTAAAACAATACAAGGACAATCATCCTATGAAGTTTGAAGACTCTGGGTCAAATAGAACTTAAGTTATTGAGCGGAAACCAATTTTAAGTTCAAGAACACCGTGACCTTGATCTTTGACCAGCTGAACCAAAAATCAAGGGATTTCTTCTACTCATTAAGGACAATAATCCTGTGAAGTTTAAAGACTCTGGGTCAGATAAAACGGAAGTTATTGAGGTGGGAACTATTTTCAAGTTAAAGATCACTATGACCTTGATATTTGACCAGCTGATCCCAAAATCAATAGGCTTCTTTTACTCATTAAGAACAATCATTACATGAAGTTTCAAGATTTTCTCCCAAATGGCACTCCACTTATTTAGCGTAAACAATTTTTTACATGTAAGGTCATTGTAACATGAAACGTCAGCCGACTGACTCCAAAATCAATAGGCCTTTGTAACTCAGAAGGGCAGTCATCCCATGAAGTTTGAGGACACTAGGTCAAACAAAACTCTAGTTATTGAGCGGAAACCATTTTCACATTTAAGGTCACTGTGACCTTGACCTTCAACCTACATATCCCCAAAACAACAGGCTTCTGTAACTCAATTAGGGAATTATCCTGTGAAGTTTCAAGACTCTAGGTCAAAAAGTACTCTAGTTCTCGAACGGAGACGTAATGTAACAGATGGACAAGGCAAAAATAAAAATGCCTAAAAATACATACGCCTAAGTAAATACCTAGTCCTCAGTATATATCTGTCTCAGTAATTGCCTCATGCCTCATCAGTAAATGCCAAATACCTCAGTAAATACCTAATGCCGTAGTAATTAATGCCTAATGCAATGCCAAATGCCTCAGTAAATGCTTTATGCAATGCGTTGTGCCTTAGTACATGCATAATGCAATGTCTTTTGCCTTAGTAAATACTAAATGACTCAGTAAATGCAATATATAATGCCTCAATGATACCTAATGCCTTTGTAAATGCCTAATGCAATGCCGAATGTCTCAGTAAATGCTTATTGCAATGCAGTGTGCCAAAGTAAATGCCTGAAGCCATACCTAATGCCTCCGTAAATGCATCATACTGCCTAATCCCTTAGTAAATGCTAAATGTCTAATTAAATGCCCAATTAAAAGCCTAATGCCTCAGTTAATACCTAATGCATCAGTAAATGCCTTATGCGATGCCTTATGCCTTCAGTGAATGCTTAATGCCCTAATAAATACCTATTGCAATACTTAACACCTTAGTAGATGCCTAGTGCATTGCTTTATGCCTTCGTAAATGACTTTTTCCTGCCCAATGCCTTAGTACCAGTAAATGCCTAATGCATTGCCATATGCCTTCATAAATGCCTTTTGCCTGCCCAATGCCTTAGTAACATTACATGCCTAATGCCTCAGCAAATACCTAATGCCTCAATAAATGCCTAATGATAAGTCTTTAGTACGTCACAATCTCATTTTATCAAAGGTAGAGTTCTCTTATGACTAAGAGCTAACTGTTACAGAACACAGGCATCTTTTTTTGATAACAGGTATTGATAGATGCCCCTTTATTGAAAACATTCATATGCACTAAAGTGAATATTTCTACTACTGAAGGAAAACATTTAAAAAGTGCAAATATCCAAGAAATACACTCATATGGATGATAAAAAAATGAAAAGCAAGTCTTCAATGTCTACCTATCAAATTCAGCGTGAGATGTAGCCCTAAATTGCCATGTCAAGTTTTATATGATTTCATTTTCTGCCAAGTAACATATAATATAAAACTTTGATTTCAATTCTGAAAACAAGTGGGAATTCTTGTCCTATTTACTTCTTGTAATTTAATACAGTTATTTCGAAATATTTGTTTTTGTATAGTAGATTTAACTGTTTATGTGCTTGAAACAACGACCTGAGATGTGTGGAAGTTTCGTTTGAATAAATTACATCTGACTGTCCTTGGTCTCTGAGAATCAGAGCATTTCTGCACCATATCAAAATACTGTCTTGTACAAAATAGTACTGACTGTGAAAGACTACTGAAATGGTCTAAGATGTTATAAGAAGGAAACAATACATACACGTTTGTTTCTCTTGGTCCATTCTGGTGAGTTGTTTGCTGATTAGCTTTCATCATGACCAAAGGATAAGCTGCAAAAATACATGACGACAATGATTTTTCCAATAAAGTCAAATATATATCACCAGTTCTCAGCTAGCACATGAAACACGTTTTATCATGAATCCTGTTATCCATGTTAAACTTAAAAATAAAGAAAATATAATGATAGATTCTATTTAATTATAAACACTTTTTTCTTCCTTTCTTTTACCAGCAAATAATCAGGGGTCACTTCGATTCCTTTATTTTAACTTCCTCTTTCGGTTTTAACGACTAGAATCATTATATCTAGTCTCACTTAACCTTTCCCATCGGAAAAATACATTGATATAACATTAATAAAAAATGAAATCTGGAAATAGCTGTGTTCTTTCAATCGAAAATAGAAATTTTATTTAAAACAAAAATACTTACCCACATCAGCACCAAGAGACATTTCCCTAACAACTATTATAATACTGGTTCCCGACACCCACTATTAAAAACCTGTACAAGCAGAAATAAGCAGGAGAAAACGTCACGAGTTTTAGTGGAATTCCAACTTTCGGTTTATAAACACCGTAGTAGAAGCGGAGAAAATCTGCTTCGCTCATTATTGTATATAAAGGGAATACAAACTTGTAGTTATCTGTTTAGAATGTTATCTGTTTTTGATTCGATTAACTGTGAGATTAAAAAAGTGTTTAGTGTAAAATAATATCGAAATTTAAAGTTCAAGTTCACTTTCGCCCGTTTCGATTTATACACAGCAGAAATGGCCTCTGGTGGATCATCTGACGATCAGCGGCCAGATCTACGGTATATGGAAGATACAGTTGATACAGTGGATTTAGGACCGGCCCTTAGTGGCATGTCTGTGAGTTTACTTTAGTATAATGCTGTCCTCAGAGATATTAAACAACTAACATGTTCTTCAGCTACATCATACTGTTTTACTGGAGTACTAGAGATAAAAGTAACGTTTTCAAAAAAGTCGTTTAAATCTGTTTAACCTTATACTGTACATGTTGAAAGTTAAAATGAAAAGGAAATATTTTTCTATAAGAATCACGAATTAGTGTTTTTGATAAAACTTTTTGCTTCATAGCCCGATGCCGCAAGGTTGTGTCGAAACTTTAGACACTGTCTAGCTACTGTAAAAAACTGTTCCACAATTGTACTGAATCAGTACAAAACTTAAGAAGTCATACCGCAAGGCCTTGAGCTTAGGTTTTTGGCTTAAAGCATTGCCTAGGTGACCTCTACCGAAGACTTACAAATTATGACCCCGGGTAAAAATTGGTCCCACCCGAGGGATCACTTAATTTTGCATAGACTTTTCTGAGAAAAAAACTTTTAAAATCATTTGTCTGAAGCCATAATGCTCTACGTTAAGATATTTATCATTTTCAGTTGTGTAGGAAAAGTTTTGAAAATCATCTTGTCTGAAACTGTATGCCTTGGAACTTAGAAATATTGTATAAAGCATTATCTAGTGGATATGTACCAAATCGATGGGAGCCCTCTTGTTTTATTTCATTTGATATCAGAAAGTAGAAATGAATTCAGAACGACCGCGTGTTTTATTGTGAAAGATTGCAATATTACCGGCAGTGGCTGTCATTATAGTTCTGAAAAAGTGACCCTGAGATAAAGTTTTGTATGTACTTATACTGCAGCGAAAGTGAGCAAACAAACTTAATGGTTCTTTTCGAGAAGGTTGCAATTTTATTTTCTAAAAAATGTCCACTGTCGACGAATTGTGATAATAAAATGCACATCTGCGTTGAGACTTAATTCATATGTAAAACTAGGTCCATAAACATAAATGTGTAAGTGTTGTACAGAAAAAGTCGCTAGTATATAGGGAGTCTGTTTAAGGTAGAAAATGGGAGTTTCAGTCATATTTATCATAACATCGGCGTTGTCTCTCCTACTCAGAGAATAAAGTGTAAGGAAAGCAAAATTTGCATTTATCCCTCAAATATGCTCGTATGAATAATTGACCTAGTCGAAGTTGTACTAGTAGAAATAGTGGTAATAAGAAGCTCAAGCTGTAGGAGATCACTTTTAAGTCTTTTAAAAGTACAGAAATAGATCACTATTTACAGTAAATACAACTTGTTGAGAGGCATTATTCTACTGGACTCACATGATTTCAGTACATTTCGAGCAAAAAAATTATCAGAAATACGACAGTAAAAAATACGTTCATTTCCTACTATTTCAAGGTTAAAAAACACTATTTTCTCAAATTAAGGGGATTTCCACTCCACGACTAGTCATTGCCATAGATTTTGGTACATATGCCAGCGGTTATGCCCTTCAGTGGCGCTCAGATTATACTAACGATCGTCTTAAAATCCACTGCAACACCAAATGGACATCCGGTGGATTCTGCACATACAAAACACCCACCTGTTTGCTGCTGAAACCTGACAAGAGTATTGCAGAGTTCGGGTACCAGGCAGAATCTAAATACAGCATGCTTGGGACTGAGGACGAACAAGAGAAACCAGAGGACTGGTTTTTCTTTAGACATTTTAAAATGATGCTATATCATAGAGAGGTAGGTCTTCCTTTTTTTCGTACAAGTTCACCTTAACTCGACAACTGTCGGGAAGATATTTTATTCCTTTTATCATTACACAAATAACCTCGTGGAGTATTATGTTGTGTTTCCTTAATTGCTAAATCAATAATTCCATGTGCTGAAATTCAATCTAGCACAATGTAGTTTCACGCATCATGCAATAAATCATGACGTAGTGTCACATAGCATGCAGTATAACACGAAGCATGCCACGTGTCATACAATATAATACGAAGTATTGTCACGTGTGATACAATATAACGTTGTGTTGTGTCATGTGTCATACACTATAACTTAGTGTAGTGTCACGTGTTATACAATATTACTTAATGAAAAAAGTGGGGAAAAGCGTATTAGAAAAAAAAAACAAAGTTAAAAACACAGAAAAAGTAGAGGAAAAGCTAGCATAAATTCATTTGTGAGTTAGGTGCCATAAACTATAATATAGTGTACTATCACCTGTTATGCAATATAACATAATGAAGTATCACGTTTCTACAATATATTATAATGTAGACACACGTTTTATGCAATATAACATGTTACAATGTCACGTAATGTGAAGCAATTTCCATTTTTAAGAAAAAAGCGACTGGAAATCAGCTATTGGTTTTCAAACAATTTCCACTTCTGTTTGCGTGTAAACTGTTGGAAACTAATTTTATGTCTTACTCAATATTCAGAATGTTAGAGATGACACACCAGTCGAAGCAGCCCATGGAAAAATATTACCTGTGATAGAAGTTTTCTCCAAGTCAATTCAGTATATGAAAGATCATGCTGTTGACCACTTGAAGAAGAATGGCATAACTTATCCGGAAAAGGAAACTAAGTGGGTGATCACTGTACCTGCTATCTGGACAGACTCTGCAAAACTCGCCATGAGACGTGCTGCCGAGAAGGTTAATTAGTAATAAATTATTGAGTATTTAAATATATCAATCCCCTTAAAATCCTAACGACCGCGATACTACTTCCCGCTGGAAATTATGTTTTATATTTCTGGAATCAAGAAAAATAATCTTCTTTGAAGCAAATAACAACATTAAAAGTTAAGGTGGTAGAGTATGTGGATTTTGAAAGAGAAAAACTAATCTAAAAAGTCTGATATAATTGAAATATTAATAAATGTAAAAAATATATAATGGCAATAGCAGGGGCAGAACTTATCCATTGCTTTAGAAATGGCCAGGTAGACCAAATCGACTAGAAATAACTTGAATACTGTTTTAAACATGCAGTAATTACAGTTCAACAGATACAAACGAATAATGTATGAGTATATAAAACACATACATTGTATATTAAATTCAGGGCAACTTTTAGAGGTGTTGTTGCAAATAAACAAATGTCTTATTATATCTTATAAATTACTAACATAATTCTTAATTGAAGGCTGGTATAATCAGCACTCATCTTTCGATTGCTCTGGAACCAGAGTGTGCTGCCATTTATTGCAGTCAGCTACCTGTGAACCAGCTAGAAATACAAGGGGACGGTGGAAAATTGAAGTATGTAGCTGCTCCGGGCTCTACTATCATGGTCGTCGATATGGGAGGTAACAAATAATTTGTTATCTGAAAATAGCATGCCCGATGTAATTAGAAGCAATTGGTTAAACTACTAAAAACTCAGTATTTTCCAGTTTCACTGCAAGATTATAAATCTTTTTGCACTAACACTGTTTTCAACAAGCTACATTCTTAAGCATAAAGAAACACGGTCTCGATGATGTCACTGATCAACGGTGAAAACAGTTCACTATGTTTTATAAATAGGTGGAACAGTGGACATCACAACTGTTCAGATAAATGAAGATGCAACAATGAAACAAGTTTGTATGTCAGGCGGAGGACCGTGGGGTGGAATGAAAGTGGACGAGAAATTCATGATGATGCTTCGAGATCTTGTTGGCCAAGAGGTGATGAAGGATTTTGTTGAAAATAATCCAGTAGACGAATACGATCTTAGGATGGATTTTGAAAGCAGAAAAAGAGAGGTAATCAGTCAAACAAATACCAAAGAATTTGATTAAACCGCGAATGTTCGATTTTTTTAAAATTGCGAAGAGAGTCTATTGTTTGAATCAACCTCATAGGCTTTTCATATTGTTCTGTTCCAGGTGAAACATATGTCAGAGCCAAACTCAAATGAAAGATTTAAGATAAAACTGCCACAGTCTTTAAAAGAGTTGTGGGAAAAAGCTGAAGACAAAAAAGTTGTCAACATCTTGAAGAGTAAACAACAAGACATCCGATTTATGAACAGTCGCCTGTCTTTCCATCCAGATGTCATACGTGGCTTCTTCCAAGAGGCAGTGAAAGGAATCCTTGATTATATCGCGGACGTCTTGAAAAGTCCTGAACACGATGGAGTAACAATTGACTCGCTGGTTCTGGTTGGAGGTTTTGCTGAATCGAATTATGTCGTTCAAAGTTTGCGGGAAGGGTTGAAGGATCGTGGCATTCCGGTGGTAAGACCCCAGTCTACCGAACTGGCCGTTTTGAATGGTGCTGTTCTGTTTGGGCAGAATGAAGAGATCATAACGTCAAGAATCATGCGTTATACATATGGCGTAGCCATGATAATGGAGTACGACAAAGAAAAACATAAAAAAGAAGAGATGTTTGAATCGGATGGAAAGTTGTGGGCAAATAACGTTTTCCGGAAGCATGTTGCTCAAGGACAGGAGGTCAAACTTTGTCAGTGGATTTCAGACAAAGAATACTACCCAGCTGATGAGCAGCAGAAAACAGCGACGGTGTTGATATTTTCCTCTAACAAGAAGGATCCAATACATACAACTGAGCCCGGTTGCAAATGCATTGGAAGTTTAGAAGTTGAGTTTCCTGATGCCGACTATGAAGTGAAAGAAGGCAGACCACGAAGCAGAAGGGCGGTAGAAGTTGCTATGAGTTTTGGCGGAACCGAACTAAAGGTCAAGGCTATCAGCAAGACCCTTGGCAAAAAGTACATGAAAAGCCTAATATTACAGTAATGTACTAAAGTTGTGATGTTTGTTTCATATAAAAGCTATTTTACAAAGTGTTTACTGATTTTCTTTCTCTTGTGATAGTTCAAGTTTTTTGACAGTGTAAGAAACCCTTTGGAAATACTATTAAGTGTCGAATGTAAAAAAAAAATTGTTGTCAATTTGAAATTAACAATGCAAAGTCACTCAATGCCTATCAGCTATGTTGTATAACAGCGTGGAAGAGTGTGTTGTTTGTGATTAATGGTACATTATTTCGAATCCAGCTCGGGACAAGTAGGGTGTTCCGAGATACAGTTAAACAGTTTTAAACATAAAATGATATGATATGATAAGTGCATTATTCTGAATGTCGGTCAGCAATTATATACTCCTGTAATGTGCAAGCAGGTTTTCCCGGTATTTTACTTATTTACTTGCGTATGTTTCCTTGACACTGTTTTACTATCTTATTTTTCTTTTAATTATTCTGTAATTTCATGTTTATGTTCAAATCAATATTATCATTATGTAAGAATTATTGTATGTATTGAGTGATCCCTGTCCTCATTCCCCAAACTCAGACAGTCTGTAAAATTGAACAAAGTGAAATCTATTTTATCTGTTATTATCTTTGTCCCGTCAAATATTGTTTAACCCACTGATGTCTGTTTCGTGCTATTGTAAATTATTAAACGAACAAGGCAAAAGTTAGCCGGCAAGCAACAAAATCAAAATACCTGAAACAGTGATCATTGAAAAAAGTAAGTTACTGTGGTCAGAATAATTAGGGATAGTTCTGAAAAGACTCATGAAAATTCCATTATTTTCGCCTCTTAGGTATACCCCGAGTCTCGGTTTCAACCGCGGCCAAAAATGAATTGAAAAGGTACGTTTTTTTCAGGGGTTTATTGTGCTGTAGCCAAATCACTTTATTTCGGGTCATAAGTTGGCCTTGTTGCGAAAATCTGCGATACGGACAAAGTTATATCGCCTCATGGTACTGCTTATTAAACAAGCCATGACAAAATGTTAGCATCCCGTTGATTTTCATTATTTTTGTAAAGTTCCACTTTGCATATGATGTGTTTGACATTTTAATGGCCTTGTGATTCGCTAAAATTTTAAAAATAATTTTTTTCTTCTGGACATTATGTGCATGAAACAGTTAGAAAATGTTAAAATGGACGTTGCTTTGGAAGCCCAGTTTTGACTTGAGGTACCGCACATCGAAAATGGTGATAATACTGACGGGACATCTTACGCTAATCATGGCAGGAAGAAAGACAGACAGACACATCTATTTCGATCATCATGGTGACATTACAAATACATGATACAAGATGTTCGACGAACAGTGGTACACATCATGACAGACAGAATTTAACACAGTATAATCGACGCAATATCTAAAACGAAGTGTCATTGAAGTTAAAAACGTTAAATAAAACTAGTTTAAATACATGTAGCCATTTCAAAACGAATAAACGATAAAAAAAAAACAAAAACAAGCATTGTAGAGGACGTAAGTGGCCGAATTTGCAACAAAAAAGATATTCCATGGAATAAATCTGCCACTTTCGCCGTCCTAGGTTAACACCGAATTTATATTTCAATCTTAAGAAAAAGATTGTATCGTCTTAATCTAACCACAGGTATTAACACAAATTTTACGTTTTTACCATTCAAAACATTCTTGGTAGTACATATGGCCATTAGTTTTCTATTTATTTCACAATATTTTGTACGGGTACGACTACAGAAAACAGTTTTGAACATACAATCTACATTTACAATTTATATAAAAAGGTTGTATCTACTACTTAAACCCTACCTAATGAGGCGTCAGAATGACGCGACGTCAAGACAAATTCTGAAAAGTCTAGTAAAGTTTCAGTCAGAGTTGGGTGAAATGCCATGTATCAAAATTTTGATTTTATATGAAAATGGGTGTACAGTAACAAACGAATAAAATTTTACTACACAAATTCAGCATTTCGGACTTCAAATTGGCAAGTTCCCTTTGCCTGTATCTACAGTAACTACATCACCCTTGGCTAGAAAACGGTCTGCAAGTTCTACACTCGGCCAGACCACTTCAAGTACATAATTATTTTCCATGACTTCTGATACCACCGTCTTATCACAAGAAAATTGTTTGAAACGTTCCTTGATACGGCCGCTGTACAATTTACCAACAACCTCAAAATTCAAGAACAACCTTGGATTGGATATTGTCATTAACCAACAACAATCAATAAATTCACGAAAAAAATCCTGCAGTTTTTTCATTGTTGTCTCTTTATTTTCGTCTTGGTAAAGCGCTTGTGTATTGTCACTCGTGAAGAGTTCACTCAACACTCTCTGAAGAATAAAATCGCACTTATTTTGAAAACTCCTAGTAACTAAAGCAAGGCTCAATATTAACAAGCGAAATTCTTTCAGCTAAATCTTCTCAATTTGTAATACAAACAACACTGAAACCATGGTATATCTATAGAAAAACTTCTTTGTTGCAATTTAAGAAAGGAAAAACAATGTTAAGGTGAGAAGGCGTTAACTACTTTCCTTTGTTGTATTTTAACCTTTACGATGTTACCGTTCAAAATTGATAGATAAAACAAAAACTAAATTTTCATTTACTATCGCATTTACTTATTTGTAAGGTGTTCTTGCGATAAGTTTTGTACCGAATATTCAACTTTCTCAAGTTACCTTACAAACTAGTTTACTGTACCTTTGTGAGCTCATCTCTCGCGTGTTGCTGCTGTCCACTCTGTCTTCTGATTTTGAATAATTCAGGTTTCTAGCGGATTGAAAGGGAAACACGTTAAATACTTGGAAGTCTTACTAAAATTATTATGTCCACACTTACTCTAGGGAGAATTTGCAAGAAAGGCAATTAGCTATTAGTTCAGAGAAAAATTAGTAACAAGGTTTTTTTTACTTCTTGTAATAAATATTAGCTTCTAGCAACTAAAATCTAAATATGACAAGTAGTTATCTTAACCAATCAAATGGACCAAACTAACAAATTACATCTTTTAATGATGTTCAGGGTGTCCCAGAACTGTGCTGTCACGACATGCTTATCTATAGTACGTTTTGATTTTGTACAGCTCAAGGTACGTCATTATCAGTTTTAAATACAAGAAGCTGATTTTTTTATCATTTCCTAACAAATGTAGGAATTGCACCCAAGGTATTTAGAGCAAACAATACGACAAACATTGAGGTGTACACACAGTCAAACGTTCAAGTAGCTGGTGAGCTAACAAGATATCTGAATATATTTCACCGACATACTTATGATATATACTGAGGTGTACACAATCAAAATGAACAAGAGTTAATGAGTTTGGGTAGTTCTATCTATCCTAGTCTGGGACGCTTTGGAGACCATGCCGAGATGCATCAGGCAAATATAGATGGCTAGGTACTTATGGCATACTTTGAGCTATGGACTTGTAGATCAGTCTAATCTATCCAGGTCTGGGACACCTCAGATATTATCAGAAGGTATGACTAGTTGGATCTGTCTGTTATAATTGCTTACTAGTAATTTTACTGATTCCTTTTATTGTCTTTTTTAGGACGCATAGCCAGCTCCTTGAAACAGGTTACTTTTATTGTTTTTTATAGCCAATCTTCTAGTAGCTAACCTTTCTTCTGACCAATCTGCTACCTTTTCACATGTCAGTTTGCAACGTTTTTGTCAGTGTACATGGTTGTATTTTACTGGAGCTGGGTATCTTCTCTAATTTCAATAAACTGATAAAAGCTATTCCATCATTCATTAAATGACACAAAAGAGAAAGTTTCTAGTACTTATATGCAACCTCAATAAATAAAACAACAACAGATGTTTAATACTTGCATCTTGAAAAGATGGAATCTCTTTGTTTTCAGGCAGTGCCAGAAATTGACGTATCTGGTCTTCGGCAATGCGGACACATTCTTCATAGGCTTGCTATTTGTCGGGTATATATTGTAATATAAAATGCAAATATAATTCTTTGAAGAATACAATCAGCTAGACTGTTAACGCAGAATTTCTTTAAAACAGAGAAACGAAGAAGTTGGTACACAAAGAGTATCTGTAAACATACAACACGCATAGATATCCAGTCTTTAAACTAATGTGACTGAAATCCAGTAAGTGAAATAGAATTAAATACAACATATTTAAGTGTTATTACATTGTGATGTGAGTTAAGAACTTATTTAACTAACAAAATGACGAAAAATTATGTAAGAAAGGAAGTGGTAAGGATTTCCCACTAAAATAAATAAAACAAAACAAAATTTAACAAACAAACAAAAAGAGAGCGATAAAACTTTAGTTTTAGAGAAAAGTGACGTCACCACACTTATGCTTAAAATGAAAAAAAATCAGTTTTAAAAGAAAATCGTTTGAACTGATTTTTAAGAGACCACAAAAAAGTTAAAATGATGCATGATGTGTTTTTTTACCATACATTTTCCTATTAGAATATTCTATCGACACTTTACCTTGCTAAGTGCTGTAAGTGTTTTAATTTTCTCAAGCTGTGATAACGTTGGATTGTTTTCATCAAGCCAATCAGCAAGTTCTGTCCAATTGTTTTCATAAAGATTCTGAAATCTCTTTGCTAATTTTTTGTTCGCAAATTCATCATTAATATTCTCCAAATCTCCTTTATTTTCTAATAGGTTTGCCATTGCGGCTGTTATATAATCTGAACTGTAAAAAGGAAGAAAAAACACTTCCGATTTTATTAAAGTGCATAGTGATTTCTTGTAAGTTTTCTAATTCGAGGTAAAGTCACTTTATCAGAGATAACATTTTTTAACGTGTGAAAATACCATTATAGTTCGTTAAATAAATAACGTGTAATAATTACAGCAGAATTTATTAGCCCTTCATTCTATTATGTTAAATTACTCCAGTATATATTGGGCGATAAAGAATGTATAAACTCATTTTATAAAACTAGGAAATCACTTTATAAAACTAGGAAATCAAGTGCTTTTAAATATTTGTCTCGATCTTTAGCTACACATTCTATGGTAGATTGATAATTGAAAGGTAAGACTTTTAAGATTTTAAGTTTTCTACACAAAGAATCGGCTTGTAATTTAATTTCAATTTCAATGTTCAAAAGGACAAAATGATACCTTTGTCTTAGTTTTTCATTTTCTTGTTTAAGAAAAGAATTCATTTTTCCTAGTGAATATATTCTTTCACGTGCCTTTTTCAAAGTATTCTCCAAGTCTTCTTTGTCTTTCTGTAAAAGATAAAAAAAATCCTGTTACTACGCACATATAATTTGCCGTAGTCGTATACGCGCGCGCGTGTGTGTTTGTGCGCGCTAGGCGGGGGGAGGGGGGGGCGGTAAGAAATTAAGAGATTTGAAGTACTTTACATATTTTTGCCTGGTGTACTATTTCTTTATGGCGCACAGGTGTAACACCACTTTATTTACTTTGCTATCGTTGATCGAGGGCCAATGCTATACTGCAACACTGATGTCGAAACGAAATCACCACTTGATGTAGTAGTTGGTCAGTCGCTTAAGATTCTAAAAATATTCTTCTTATCAAGCAGACCTATTTTTTGATCCTCTAGTTATCTGCTATAAGCATCACACTATCCTAACAAAACGATTCGTCTCCAGGAGGTAATTATCCGTACTTCACTACAACGTCGCAAAACGTCTTTATAAGCAGAATTAAGATTTAAACGGGACTCGATGCTAAACAACACTCGAGCTAATTGATCAGGAGTCGGACGTGCTGGTGTCAAACCACGTGTCCGAATATCATGATTTTGATATCTTTTAATCGAACCTACGTAGGGACGCCTGACCGTAATTTGGTTTGCGTTCAAGAACTTGTTACTTAGAAATGCTTTATTCTTTGCAGTACTGTAGCGGTTTTACAGAGATGCTTAACTTGTAGCGCCTGAATGAACGCTATCCTTACAGTAAAAATGTCTTTCCAAATGAAATGTCTTGCACCGTCATTTACTTTTATACCCAGTTCAAGAAGCACACTGTCTTGAATTCTACCTTTTAATATCTATCGAATCAAAAACACAAACCTTTCCCGGGACGGGTGTTAGTATTTAAGGGGTTTAGTCGACAAGTCGATGGCAAATGAAGGATTCCGTTATTAAGAATATTTTAGATAAGATGACGAGTGAAAATATAATTGAATAGTTCACTTATATATTCCAAAAGGTTTTAAAATCACAACGAGTTTACGATTGTATATGAGCATACTTTCTTGTAGTGTCATTGTTGAATATTTTACTTACTAGAAATAAGCTATAAAACTTTTCTTGGCAAAACCTGCCTTATAAGCAATTACATTTTAATACAATTTATTACTGTAGATCATATTCTACTTCAAAAAACTTTATGGCGATGCTAGTATTTACGACGTACTTTATTGAATTTTACAAAGAATCTAGTACTGCGATATTCTCCATTTAAGTGTCAACATGGTTTATAAGTTTTTATCTTAGTCATTCTAAAAGTGAAAAAAATGCATTATCAGGAAAAACCACAGTCAGAAAACACAGGCTCCCTACACAGTCAAAAAATAGCGGAACAAGGAACATAGATTTTCAAAATAATCAGTAACAAGGGAATTTCAAATGGACTTGAATCCATTTGAGTGTACGGTTTTTACTGTATTTTTAAGGAACCTTAAACTACAGCACTCTATTTTGTTTGCAGATGATCATAAAAAGAAATTTAATAGAAATATTTAAATTGAAGACCTGTCTGTTCAGACAAAATATAACTAAGGTAATGCACATTTTTTGAAGAACAACAACAACATGTTTGTTCAACCTTTTATTTCCATATATCTCTTGATGTTAATGGTGATAATTATGATACTGAAACATTGTTTGTTTTGTTAAGTAACAAAATAACATGAATTTCATGGAATAACATGCTTGAACAGAATAACAAACATGCTTGAGTAGAATAACAAATATACTTGTAATATCAATTATGATAATAAACTATGACCATGCTTTCATTACTTTGATATAATTCAACATATTAAAGACCAGATGAGATACAGTCACTGTCGTAGCAAAGTACGACCGGGAACCAGACAGAATTTTTAACTTTAGATATCTTTTTTCTTTGTGAGCCGAATTTCATTATTTGAAAACATTAAACATTAACATGTATCATTTTACATCCTTTGAAAGCTCTTTAAATTCATCTTTTTGAAAATATAAGCAGACTTTGAATTTTTGCTTTAAAAGAAAAACAACTAATTTATACCTGTCGTTTCAGCATTTTTTCAGCATTTTTCTAGCAGCCTAGATGCACTAACCATTTACAAACAAGAAAGTGTACAGTTTTGACAATTATTTTTTAAATATGTAAAATGTGAGTTTTCAGACATTTAAATGATATAAAATATTGAATTGTTTGATGAAAAATGACTTTGTTACTGCAATTACAAAATTACTATGTTTTGCATTTTTATCAACCGCCATATTTTTGCCAACCTTCAAAAGTTACCTGTATCTCTTATCAGATACTTGTTACTATAAATAGATTCAATAAGAATAACATTCAATGTTCCTACACAATATTACCAGACAGTCACGTGATTCTGTCCGAAGATTTCCGGAATAACACGACTTCGCAAATTGATTCAACAGTTTGTACATCGTAAAAATACGTAATGCTTCGGCAATAATCGGATCTTCTAACAGCCAATCAAAACATAGAATTACATAATATTGGATAACACTAACCCCGCTCCAATTGTACATACAGGAATATAATACTGGCAATTTTCCGTACAGAAAAAAAGAGACACCGCTAACAATTAACGAAAGTAAGAACTCGTAGGGTTACCGCCTAGGAACGGTCAAGAATCATTTGGACAAATATTGGCGTTTTTGATAATATATAAAATTGTTTAATTATCAGTTGTGAAGTTGAGATAAACATGGACAAAATTTCTAGATAAAACAAGAATGTCATCGATTTTTTATATTTATAAACATCTTTAAATGTCAGTTATCAAATGTATTTTAGCATGCAACTATCTGTACTGTTAGCTCGCCTGAGCACGAAGTGCTCAGGGTGAGCTTTTCTGATCAGTCTTTGTCGGTCGTCCGTCCGTCAGTCCGTCCGTCCGTCGTCAACTTTTCATTCAAATGACATCTCCTCTGAAACCAAAGGGCCAAATTTAATGAAACTTGCCTGGGATGTTCCTTGCATGAAGCTCTACCAAGATTGTTCAAATGGTTCTGGTCTATTGCATTTTTGGTTCACTGGAGCTAAAATTAGGTTTTAAAAGTTGGATCTTTAAAAATCTTCTTCTCCGAAAACACAAGGCCTGGAGCTTAGATATTTGGTATGAAGCATTATCTAGTAGACCTCTACCAAGTTTGTTAAAATTATACCAGTGGGGTCAAAACTGACCCCATCCCAGGGGTCAGTTGATTTTACATAGATTTATATAGGGAAAACTTAAAAAATCTTCTTGTCAGAAACCATAAGGCCTAGAGTTAAGATATTTGGTGTGCAGCATTGTCCAGTGGATCTTTACCAAGTTTGTTCAAATCATGTCTCCTGGGTCAGAAATGGCCCAGCCCCGGGGGTCACATGTTTTACATAGAGTTATATAAGAAAAACTTTACAAAATCTTCTTGTCAGAAACCGCAAGGCCTAGAGTTTAGATATTTGGTGTGCAGCATTGTCCAGTGGACCTCTACTAAGTTTCTTCAAATCATAGCCACTGACTTAAAATAGGCCCCACCCTGGGGGTCAGTTGATTTTACATAGGCTTATATAGGAAATCTTTAAAAATCTTCTTCTCAGAAACCACAATGCCTACAGCATATTTGGTATGTAGCATTGTCTAGTGGACCTCTATCAAGTTTGTTCAAATTATGTGCCCTGGGTCAAAATTGGCCACGCCCCAGGGTTCTCTTGATTTACATACAGTTATATAGGAAAAACATGAAAAATCATTTTTCTCCAAAACTAATAGGACTAGACCTTAGATATTTGGTGCGGAGTATTGTGTTGGGAACCTTTACCAGTATTGTTTATATGTTGGCCCCAGGGTCAAAATTGGCCCCGCCCCGGGGGCCCTTAATATGTAAAAAAGGCAATCTTTAAAAATCTTCTTACTGGAAACCTCAATGCCTACAGCTTAGATATTTGGTATGCAGCATTGTCTAGTGGATGTCTACCAAGTTTGGTCAAATTATGTCCCCTGGGTTAAAATTGGCCACGCCCCAGGGTTCTCTTGGTTAACATATAGTTATATAGGAAAAACATGAAAAATCATTTTTCTTCCAAACTTATAGGACTAGACCTTAGATATTTGGTGTGGAGTATTGTGTTGAGAACCTTTACCAGTATTGTTTATATGTTGGCCCCGGGGTCAAAATTGGCCCCGCCCCGGGGGCCCTTAATATGTAAAAAGGCAATCTTTAAAAATCTTCTTACTGGAAACCTCAATGCCTACAGCTTAGATATTTGGTATGCAGCATTGTCTAGTGGACCTCTACCTAGTTTGTTTGAAAAATGTCCCTGGGGTCACTATTGGCCCCGCCCGAGGGGTCACAAGTTTTTAATAGCAGTATAGAAAAAAATCTTTAAAAATCTTTTTGTCTGAAACCACAAGGCCTTGAATTTTAAAATTTGGCATGAAGCAAGCTTTATCAAGCTTTTTCATATTATTAGGTTAGGTTAAAGGTCACGGAGGCTAAAAATAGATTTATCTACTGTACCTCATAGAGCCTTCATTTATAGACCAATATCTTTGATATTCAGTATAAAGGTTCCTTGCATGGACCTCTACTCATGGGTAGGGTTTGAGGTCACTGGGTCAAGGTCAAGGTCACCATAGCTTATAATAGATATTTCTACTTTCTGTCATAGAGCCTTTATTTATTGACTCATATTTTACATATTTGGATTGTAGGCACTTACATATTTTCAATTAAAAAATGAAATACTGCTTAACAGCAAACCTACAGCCAAAGTACTCAGGTGAGCGATGCAGGGCCATCATGGCCCTCTTGTTTTTAAAAGGTCTGTCTGCTAAAGAAATGCAGAATACTGAACTTCGAAACTAGATATAATGGAAATGAGGTTATTGGAGCAAAAAACAGAAAAGTGACTTTATAAAACGCATCAAAAGTACAGAAATGTAAACGTTTTCATCAATATATAGGGTGACATATGTTTTTCAAAATAATACGTATTTTACCTTCAGTTTCTCACAGTTCTGACATGACTTCTTAATTTTCACAGATTTCCCAGTGTCTCTGAAATAAAAAAACATTTGATTTACATTTGTAATTCAAATGTACAGTAATGCTCACGCATTTTCACACTTTGTCTATGGATAATACTTAACCTACAGTTGTATAAATAATTCTAACGAGAAGGCCGTGATGGTCCTAGGTCTTTCACCTGAGTATAACTGTTGAAATGTAACGGATTGTTTATCAAAATGCTGCGTGCCAAATTTCAGAAGTTTATGAAAGAAGATTTTTAAAGAGTTTGTCTTATTTAGTCTTTGTAAACATTTTGCCTCTAAGATGGGACCAATAATGGCTTCAGGGACATAATTTGTACAATTATAGTAGAGGTCTACCTGATAATGCTACACACCAAATTTTCGAGAGTCTGGGTCTGATGGTTTTAGGCAAGAAGATTTTAAAAGTTTTTTTTTTCATTCTTGTTGCCATTGCAAGGCTAGATATAAATTATTTAGATCATATCGTTTCTGACAAGGTAATTCTTATAAATTTCTAACATATCAAACATAAAACTTGAGACCCCTTGGTTGGGACTCGCGTATATTTTTGCTACAAATATCAAAACTGTAGGTATGTTTTTATGAAGGAAGACAGTTTAAAGAACTTTCTATAAATCTTTATGTAAAAATGTGATAACTCGGGGTAACATTAGTCTTATGGATATATTTTTTTCCATTTCACTAGAGGGTCATAAATAAAACCTGTATACAAAAACTCCTGATCCTTGACAAAATAGTTGGAGATAAGATAAGCACATAAATCCCCTCTTGGGCTTACCGTGCACCCTGGAGCATAATATTAGCTTTTGGGTCAAGTTCTGTTAACTAGATAATATAATACATGCAAAATATGACTTTTCTAGTCGTTTCTGTTCTTGACAAGAAGACTCCTTGACAAGAATAATCCCTGACAAGAAGAGTTTAAGACATTCGTCTTTTCAATGTCTTTTAAAACCTTTTTTCCCGGTTAATTCTGAAATATTACGAGTGCATAAATTAAAGATTTTGCCTGCTAACGGAAAGACGTCAAGGTATAAGACCCATGATGTTTTTCAACTCTAAGTAAACGGAGGATTTGTTTGATGAAAATAAAATACTATGACAAAAATAGACAGTATTAGACACTTTAACAATGAGCTAATAAAAATTTGACAAGTATTAACTTAAACCCCCAAAACATTTAATGCACCTATAAAGTAAAGAGAAACACGTTGTTTTTTCTTAGTCTGGCCATGAAAACAACACCAATGTGGAATGTATCCACTCACAGTATGAAAACGTAATTACACCAAACAAAAATAAGCATATATCAAAGTAAATCTAAATTCACATATTTAGTGCTTCAAATAAGCAATTTTTATCTTTTCATGTATTTTTTATCAATTAAACAAAATGTCAAATGGGTGTACCATGTAATTTTGATGAAATTAATATATGAAGTATTTGATACCCAAATTTAATTAATTCACCATGTCTAGAGCTTTTATAGCATTAAAATCAGATTTAAAAGGAAAGAAATTCAATAAAATTCTAATAAAATTATTGTTTTAAAACATAAACGAAAATTCAAAAGCTTACGAAAAAAAATTCGAGTGGGGTTTAAAGCAATACCCTTCAAGGAAAAGGTCTCAAACATACACAAATTAATGAGACTGAGTTTTCATCAGATTAAAGTTTAGTCATTTTTATCTAATACCTTAAATATTTTCCTTTTGATTTAAAAGAATATGTATAACAAGCTTTTTACTAACGGGGTATAATATTTTCTATCAGGACAATTCTTTATACAGTAAATTTGAACAGCAAAGTGCTTTTAGAAATCAGTGCCAATGTTTAATCACCAGTTGGCGTACATACCAATTCATTGGAATACAGCTATGGTTTAAACTGCCAATATCGTACTATAATATCGGGTAAAAATATATCTTGAAATAATTTTCAGGTAAATACTGTTTGTACATATGTTTAAAATTTGTAGATCTAAAATCTTACTCTATTACAATTTTATTTCTTGAAAGTTTGTTGCTGGTTTTTCTCATCATGGACGCTTGACTCATAACATCGTAGTTTCAAAATCACAAGATACATTAAATCAATGAAACTTTAATTCCTTAACACAGACGAGAACAAAAAATCTTTTTAAAAGTTCAAACATGCGGTTTACGAAGCTGAGAATATGTCAATACTTAACTTTAATAGTAATGGACATGATATTCAGGTTAAAGAAGACAAGCAAGTTAATTAAAAGCAGGAAGCAAAGGTGAAATGAAATCTTTTGGAGACAATGTCAATTATTTACAAACCATTCTAAAGAGTATCTATGCCATTATTGCGAACTAAGCTGGCCTTTGAATTAGGGAAAGAAGTAAGTTGAATGATATTCGGCATAAAAATGTTTACGTAACCATATTCCCTTTACTTAATGGTGTAGTGCGAACGCATTATGAGATATTGAAGACATGCCAAGATTTGCAAGGAGAAACTAAAGTCGCTCGAGCCATTCATTTCGCCAAACGTTTTTGTACGGGATTATCAACATTAAAAAAGAAATATACAAGAGAAAGTATGGCGTTAAGGAAAGCTTACTTAAATTGATTGCAAAATGAAGGTTTGGAGCAAATAAGCACCGTACCATGGTTATTTGTCAACGGAATGCGAAGCACTCTGTAGTATTTCTATCAGGAACTAAAACATTAGACCATAATGGGAATTTACCAGAGTAATAAAAGATTTCCATATCAAAGATATACAGACATAAAGATTTCTACAAATATATATAACTGGCATCTGTGATGATTTTGAATGAGTTTACCTGATGTCAATGAGTCAGAGCAAAATACTAAGTACAACAGGAAAACTGAATACATTTATTTTAAGCTTTAATTTCAAATAGTTGTTGTACTGCCTTTTTGAGTGGATAGCTTTCTTTTCCATTTCAACACCTTCTATATGTCCATGAGTCTAAAGCGTAAAAAAGGTTTTGAACATACGTTTTACTTTTAATTATAAATTATTTCTCATTTTATATGAAATGACGCAACACAATTTGTAATTTATCATCGTTTAATTGTAGGGTATGCCTCCTTAAGTAGCAGCACTGAAGTCCGGGTAATTGAAGTTAAACTATTAACAGATTTAAGAAAAATTCTTACCACATAGTATTAATTAGATCAATTCTTAGAAAAGAAAACAATTTAATACAAACAGCATGCCCACATAGCCCGATAATCGTTTTTTTCCTTTTCGCTTTGCCCTTGAAATAGATGACTGAATACAGATTGATATCCATGTACATAATTACAAGCCGAAAAAAACTTGATATCAAAGGAGGTTGTCTAGTCTTTGTCAAAGACTCCATTCTGCTTAACGTATAAAATCATTTGTAAATAGCGGGAGGATGTGCTTTAGAGGTTAAAGAAGGACAGAATTTGAAGGGCAGCAAGTCAACAAGGAGCAGCAGATTAAAGAAGTGCAGCAAGTCCAATCAGCAAAGCAAGTCCAAACAGCAAAACATGTCCAGGAAATGAAGTCCAAGAAGCGTAGCAAGTCCAAAAAGTGAAGAAAGTCTAAGAAGCAATGTCCCAGAAATGAAGCAAGTCCATGAAGCAATGCAAGTCAAACAAGAGGGCCATCATGGCCCTAGATCGCTCACCTGAATACTTTGCCTTTTGGTCTGGTGTTTAGCAAACTTCAGAAACTTTTTTAAGATTCTTTTTCCTTTCTGTTGCCAAAGCAACCAGAGTTCTTGATTGAATTCGATTCTTTAAACAACTTAGGCAGAGCTTCATGCGTGGAATATCCCAGGCATGTTTCGTCAAAGTTAGCTTAGCGGTATAGGAGGAGAAGTCATTCAAGTCAAATTAGGCGTCCGGAAATATTTAGATATTGGTTCAGTAACAGTAATTGGAGATTTAAATGCACGTTGCGGAAACAGAAGTGATTTCATACAAAATGATACAGATTTTAATAAATATATACATGTAATGGATACAGATTTGGATTGTGTTTTAAATAACATGCCTCATAGATTTTCTATGGACGATACTGTAAACATGTCTGGCTTAAAATTGTTGGATATATGTAAATGCAGTACTGTAAAAATTGTTAATGGGCGTTGTGGTAACGACGCTCGAATTGGCAGTCATACAAAGATAAGCTCAAATGGTTACAGTTTAATCGATTATGTTTTGTGTTCTTGCGATTTATTTCCCTTGATAAAAGACTTTATTGTTCATGACTTGTACACTTTCTCAACACATGTACGACTTCAAGTAAGTTTTTCAGTTGCATGTGTAAAAGAGCAACCATACACAGGTTTTATAGCTGATGAAGGTAAAATAAGATTTAATATGAATAAAGTTCAGAAATTTAGAGATGTTATGAATTCCGAATTGATTATTTGATTAATATAGTAAGTGATATTATTTCATTAGATATCAATATAGACACAGGTGTTGATAGAATAGCGTCTTGTCTATATGAAAAAGCATGTAATGTATTTGGAACTAAAAGTAATACTCGTATTAGTGAACAAACTAATTGTCATAATAACAACACATCGTTTAATGCTGAATGCAAAAGTGCTAAAAGGGAATTACGTAATGCAAACAGAAATTATAGAAGATTAAGTTCATCGGAGAATAGAGATATCCTTGTAATTAAACGTAGACGATATAAGCAGATGAAACGGAAAGCAAAGTCATACTACAATAATAAAAAGAAAACTTATCTACACGAATTAGCGAAGAAATGCCCTCAAAAATTTTGGTCTGAAATTAAGAAATTAAAATCAAGTGCGAAAGGGAGTAGTAAACATAACGAACATGACTTTTTTCAACATTTTAAGAATTTATATGGTGACGACTATGTTTTCTGCGTAGATGATATAGATGAACAAGTAAATACTAATACTGATCATGATAGTGTTATTGATGAATTAGACAATGACTTAAGTGTTGATGAAGTTGAGCGAGCATTGTCTAGTCTAAAACGTGGTAAAAGTGGAGGAATCGATTTACTTATACCTGAGATATTTATAGAATGTACGCATACACTTGCATCGGTTTTACGTGATCTATTTAATTACATGTACGCAAATAGTATTTATCCAATTATATGGACCAAAGGTATTATTGTTCCCGTGAGCACTTCTGCTCAGGTGAGCTAAAAAGCGAAACAAGTCCAGTCCAAGGAGCAAAGGAAGTCTTAGAAGCGAAGTAAGTCTAAGAAGACAAGAAATTCCAAGAAACGAAGCAAAGAAGTGCAGCATGGGCAAGTAGTACAGAGAGTTTAAATGGCAGTGTGTAAAAGGTTTTCGAAGCTCAGCAAATTTAAGGAAATGCATTAATTTGATAGAGAGTAGTCAGTTTATAAAAAGCACAGCAATTTAAGGAAGTTGAATACACCAGATAAGCGTAGCAACTTCATTTGTACAAAGTGTAATCAGGGCATTGTCACATCATCAGATAACCCCCGTCTGATAACACTGAAACTAACCTCAAACCACGGAAAGGCATGATGAGGACTGATAACACTTTCCAAACTCTAATAAGAAATCTTTTCGTGCGTGATAACAGTTGTCGTCCTGTGTTGAAAAAGCATTTACAGGAAGTAACTGAAATTTAAAAAAAAGACAGACTTTGTCTCTGATCAACTTACATTAAAAACAGGTGACGACTTGTTAAATCCCCTTAATTTACTTTAACTGACTGTCCAGTCATCATTAACATAACCTACGTCATCTGGAGAGCTTTCTTCTTCTTCTTTTTTGGAAAAGTGCAAAATAAAGAAAGCAGTTAGTCCAGAGATTACATGCCCGCTTTTGTTTCTCGCACGAGAGACTACCAACGGTTATAGTTGAAGAGCGGGAGGTTTAGCGTGCAATCCCCGGATTTAACGTCTTGTGTGTCTTAATATCATGCAATACCCTATTTCTTCACGCCCATCATTTCATGTCTCATCTTTATGCTAAAACTACACAATCAAAGCGACTTAAATTTTATAAAACCTTGTCCAGTCTATTTTGTCCCTATACGAGAGCATTGAAACTCATTTCACCTTAATATTTATCTTGTCACCAGTGTCATTCTCAAGTTAAATACGTTCCATTAGTAAAATAATAGATTACTAATACTGAAAGCATTTTTCTCGTGGCATTAGTATGATCCAGTTCCCTACTAGTAAAACTATCTTTGCAGTGTGATGAAAAGATGCAAAATAATACGTACACATCGGTTTCTATTGGTTCAGTTTGCTGGTTGATGTCGTTGTGAGACATAATCGTCTTATAAACTGAAACGCAGTTAACGTTTTCAGTTGTAAATGTATAAACATAATAAATATAGCCTAATATAAAGACTTTCAGGCTCGTAAATGTATGTTCCACGACTACTTGAAACTGTAATCGATTTCAAAAAACAAAACAATAACAAAACATAAATTAAACTTCCTCTTTCGTTTTCAATCTTTTCTCTAATAACTACACGTTATTAGTAAGATTAAATTATTTAGTAAATCTAACATCATTATGTTTATAAGTTTAATAATTAGTACCACTTAGTTTTGTAGATAAAGAGCAGAAACAGTTTCCCAGATTAATATCCAAAGACACGTTGTCTTGTCTCATTTAAGCTAAAAGTACTGCCGGTTCTTGCAGTACTGTAGTGGTAGTAGTCAAGACTACTTAAAACGTCATACTAGTAGTTTGCGTAAACTTCCGTTCCCGTGTCTTTGTTAGACATAATACACTGTTGTACACTGTTCTTAGCTCATCAAAACTCCGAAAACGAAAGTACAGTTCACCCCAGGTAATGTCACAGTCACTTGAAGCTGGGACCTCGCCCCGTCTCCCCAGCCCCCCACCCCCTTGTACAAGAGTTTTGTAGCATAAAAATCATAAATAACAGCTACATACAACTATTCGTACTGTTATCTGTTACAAATTTGGCCTTTTCAAAAAAAGCCCAAACCCACTCTCCAACACTATAATATACACAAGTTATGAAACATCGCGCCTCAAATCACCTCACCGGCCTATGTTTTTCCTTGGTTTTTGCAATAAAAACAAAGGTCTGGAAAATGTTGATGGTGTCTATCAATTGAACAGTAATTATTCTACACATCAATGTCGGTCTCACCATTCTAGGTGAAAGAATAAGGTTGGAATTCAATGAAAATACTCAAAATTTACCCGCCGCCACATATTCTTTCGAGAAATTATGACAGCGGCAACACTATCTCCCATCTTCCCGTATCAAAACGGACAATTCTTGAATGTGGAACCAGTCGTCCGCGGAACCAGCTGATAAGCACATCGTGTTTTTATTTTGTATATTCTGTGTTTTGGTGAAAACTGGATATTATTGGTAAGTTTATCCTTCCGTTTATTGCCATTTTAAGTAATCAAAGTTATATGTGAATAAATAAATCAAGAAATATAACGGTTCCAAAATACGACCGCACAATTTTACATTCAGAAGTTGTCCGTTATGGTACGGGAAAACGGGAGATAGTGTCGCCGCTGTCATTATTTCTCGAAAGAATATGTGGCGGCGAGTAAATTGTGAGTGTTTTTATCAAATTTCTACCTTATTCTTTCACTAAGAATGGTGAGACCGATATTGTTGTGTAGAATAATTATTTCTTGATTGATAGGCACTATCAACATATTCCAGACCTTTGTTTTTATTGAGAAAACGAAGGATAAACATAGGCAGGTGAGGTGATTTGCGGCGCGATGTTTCATAACTTGTGTATATTATAGTGTTGGAGAGTGGGTTTGGGCTTTTTTTGAAAAGGCCAAATTTGTAACAGATAACAGTACGAATAGTTGTATGTAGCTGTTATTTATGATTTTTTTTGCTACAAAACTCTTGTACAAGGGGTGGGGGTGGGGAGGCGGGGCGAGGTCCCAACTTCAAGTGACTGTGGGTAATGTTTCAACTTATTTCTCCCATCATAACTTAAATATGTCTGGTTCTAGAGCAGTATTTACTTTTTTCTGTAAGTTGGGTATTTTTTGTGTAATTGGCGATAAATTGTAGCCTCGTTATTGACTTTTGAGAACAATCGCTAACGTCGAGTTCACCCTAGGTAATGTTTCAACTAATTTCTCCCATCATAACTTAATCGATTTCTCCAAACTAAACAATATTGGTTATGTCCCTTGTCAAGGATAGTCGTGTGAATTTCCATGGAGTAAAAGTAAAAGTTTCTTATATCAAAAAGTGTTTTTTTTTCTTTCTGGAATTAGAAGTGAAAAGGATATTATTAAACACGGTACTATTATTTTGTTTATATATATATAATGAAAATGCATTTAAATAAATTCGTCATGTAATTTTTTTTCTCAATGGTCAGCTATGGACAGCGCCATTAGTCACGGCTTGTTGAACTCTGGAATGTACTGAATAAACTAAGTTTTGTATAAAGCGGGAGTCTTTGTATTGATCTTGCGCCAATTATTCCCGTGTATACTACTAGAAAAAAGTATGTCGGACAAAAATAAAAGCAAAGACGATAGCAAAAAGAAAAGGGGAAGAGAGCAATTAAGTAGTGTTAGTGATCTGGACACAAGTGTAAATACTCCACCCGCTAAAAAGAAAGTAAAAATAGTAAAAATAAAAATGAAAGAGCAGAAAAAGAAAAATACGAACAGCTTACATATATCCAGACACAACTCGTTGAAATTAATAAAAAAACTTGCCAATGTCATGACAAAAAATGATGGGAGTCTACGAGAAATGATTAAAGAATAATCCAGCATATGATCTATTAAAGTCAGTTGAAAAAATATCGAAGTACTAGAAGGCAAACTGTTCGAGAAAGAGCAAGAAAACGATCATCTTAAAGAAGAAATTAAAACACTCAATACAAAAATTGAAACCCAATCGGACGAAAACGGAAAACTATTAAAAGAAACAATGAAAATGCCACAGAATGGATGAATGAAATAGAGCAGTATAGCAGGAGAAACAATATTAGGATTAGCGGAATTGTGGAAGAAAAAGATGAAAAGGCAGACTCAACTATAGATATTGTTGTTAAAACATTAAATGAAAAAATACCAGAATTGAAAATAACAAAACAAGATATCGACGTTGCACATAGAATTGGACCAAAAGAAACAAACAAAAAGAGACAAATTATCGTAAAATTTCATGCCCGAAAACACAAAAATATAACCGTAAGCAATGTCAAAAATTTTAAAGGTAGTAAAATGTTCATTACTGAAGACTTAACGAAAATGTTCATTACTGAAGACTTAACGAAAATAAATCATCATGTGCTTACTTGTGTTAAACTCAAAATGCCAGAGGACATTAAATCTGCATGGACAATGAATGGCAAAATATTATATGAAAACAAATCAGGCCATGTTCATAAATTTCGCTACAAAGACTATCAAACATGGATTGACTTGCCCTGGCCAGAATCTAAAGATAAAAGCAACAGTGATAATCAAGAACGCAGCGCTATTAACGAAGAACAGTGTATTAAGTAGTTTGCTTTACGCAACAGTGCATCCTTATTAGGTACATTTGAGTTAACAAAACATTTGTGCGTGTAGATAATCAATACGTATTTAAGTACTAGCCTAAAACCAGTGGCTAGACTGTGATTACCAATTCAGTTACAAAATAAAAATGAATTTTGTATGTGTAAAGTATACACTTGAATATCAACAAAAACATTTCTTGTCAATGTGAAAATTACCATATAGATGTCATGCGATATAGGTCATGATATTTTTATTGTTTCAAAAATGCACGTTTTTCGTCTTTACATAAACTATGTCGTATAAAATAAGTATCTTTTATTATTAACGAGAGAAAAATGATAAAGGTATACTAAACGAAAAATATATGTAAAATGCATATTTCGTCTGCAATAGCAGCATTATTCTACTTTGCTACCGTTAAGTAACTGTTATTGTAATGAAGATAAAGTATGTTTTTGCAATAGGGAGAACTCTTAAGCATTTATATATGATAAGATGAAATTTGTTAAACATAATGATATTAGAATAGTAAAGATCATGTTGTAAAATAAGCAGCAATATTATATTTTGCTACCGTTTAGTAATTGCTGTTGTAATAAGGATATAGCATAATTTTTGCAGTAGGTAGAATTTTTGTAGCACTTATATATAATAAGATGAAATCAGTTTAACATATGATATCTATATCTAAAATATTGTAAACATAATGTTGTAAAATAAGCAAAATTAATCTACTTTGCTACCGTGAAGTAACTGTTGTTGTAACAAAGATTTAGTTTTTTTTTGGCAATAGAGAGAATTTTTTAGCATTTATATATCATTAGATGAAATCAGTTAACATCTCATATAATTATGTATATCAGGTTGTAAAATAAGCAGCTATATCGTACATTGCTACCGTTTAGTAACTGATATTGTAATAAAATATAGCATAATTTTTCTGAAATAGAGATTTTTTAAAGCATCTAAAATAATAATATGAAATCAGTTTAACATATGACAATTTGTATCTAAAAACTGTAAACATAATTTTGTAAAATAAGCAGCATTATTCTACTTTGCTATTGTTAAGCAACTGCTATTGTAATAAAGATATACATGTAGCATATTTTTTCGCAATATGGAGAATCTTTGGCATTTACATACATGGGTGGGGTGTATGGGTAATCGAACATGGCGGATGTGTTTTGCAACGTGGCAAAGATTTAAGTCATTTTAGTTATTTGCGAGGTAGAGAAGTGCCAAAACATTTCTAATTTAGACATATATACAGACTGAACACCATAGAAAGTGGGAAAATGGCTGGAATTAATACATTTAACAGGTATGACCCGTTAGCAGAAGATTTTGAGACTGTCAAACGGAGGGCAACAAAGAGAGTTAGACATTCGACGGGTGGGGGTTCAACTACATTCGAACAACAAAGACCCACTCCTCCTCAGATAGGTATGGCTGATATTGAAGAATTGAAAATGTTATCTAGTGATGAGAAATTAAATGTATTAATGGAAGGAATGTCTCACTTAGGCCTTTTGAAGTATAGAATCGACCATCTTGAAACTTCAATGTTTATGAACTGTGCCACACATGAAATATGTAACGAGCGCATCAAACTATTGGAATACAAGTCCATTGACGTGGAGGCCCGGGCGAAGGCGTCAAACCTTATTGTATCAGGTGTGGCGGAATGCGCAGATGAAAACTGCGTGCAGGTTGTCTCGAACATTATAAGAGATAAACTACAGTTTGACCCAAAATCTTTCTGTATTCTTGGAGCATGGAGACTTGGGCGCGTCATCCAGACACGTGCCCCACATCGCTTACAGCGCACACAACAGAAAACGCGCCATAGGCAAATAATGGTTATATTTAGTCATCAAGCTGAGGTTAATTGCCTTATGGAAAATGCTTTTAGGCTTAAAGGTACAAGTGTAGGGTTTTCCCGCGATTTTCCAAGAGAAATAAACGATGCCCGCAAAGAGTTATGGCCTTTGTTTAAGGATAGTCGTAACAAGTACGGTCCTAAGAAAGTGCATATTATTTTTCCTGCTGCTTTGAAGGTCAACGGAAAGATAGTTAAAGATATGTTTCCAGATTGGGCTGAAGTTTTGAGAGGATCGCGTTGCACCAACGTAAACCAGAGAGTGGCCGACAGAGTGAAAACAAATACCGATAGTATAAAACAGGCATTTAATACGCAACTCACTGAAACAACGAAGGTAAATTCACAGTCTAATGATGTAGTGAAAAATAGTGTACCAAGTGAGTTGTCTGCGTCGAACGCGCAGCAGTCAGAATATACTGTGTCAGAATCTACCACTAATTCGTCCAAGTCTGCTGAAACTTCAGATAGTGATGAAACTGAGGCAAAAGAAGATGATATTCCTGTAAATTTGGCGCCTGAGTCAAAACTCAATTTACCTCTACGTACTGGTCCTCTAGCGTCTGCACGGCGCAGGAAGCACGCACCAAATAAAAAATCGACTAATGATACACCTGCGCGTGGAAAAGGTAAAGGCACAGGCCCCTTCAAGTCGAGTAGTGTAATCCAAAATAAACTGTACGCAGACGTAGTTTCCAGTGATCAACAATATATTCCGCCAGTGAAACCCAATGGTAACACAGACGGATAGGTACCTTCGGGGACAGTTCAAAATAATAATAATTTGAAAGAGTCTGAAGAATTTTTATCAAATACCCCTTACAGGACAGTGAATCATGAAAATCTGTGTGAGGAAAGTATTGTGAAAGACTCCTTTAATTATTGTAAAAGTGCTGATTCTAAAGAATCAAATTCTGTTAACAATGCATTTTTTACACATTTATGTTCTAATTGTATGAATAAGCCGAGTTCATCAAAAGTAGTAAATTGTCCACACTTTATTAATACTGTACCAAACCATGTATCTTCCAGCAACTTTTTTTCTTGTCCTGATTGTAAATACTTATCAAGTAGCCCAATTCAAAATGAATGTTTTCATTTTTCAAATATACAGAATTTTCAAAATGAAAATGTCACCATAGATTCTAAACTTACTTTTTCAAAGTTTAAAGAGTTCAAAATTGGTAGTCTAAATACTTGCGGTCTCAAAAGTAAATGTCAGTACCTTGATTTTATTGAGAAGGTACAATTTTATGATATTTTTTGCGTACAAGAAACAAAATTAGATAGATTCGATATAATAAATGTCCCTGGATATAAATTCTTTTCGAAGCCTAGAAGAGAAACATATTATAGAAAATCTGGTGGAATTGGGTTTTTCATAAAATTGTCACTTGTGAATGATATAGAGGTTATTGATACAGACTCAGAATACGTGTACTGGTTAAAAATGACCAAACTATGTACAAATGATCTAGAAAGTTGTTTTATCATAGGATCTGTATATGTTCCACCTTTACAGTCACGTTTTTTCAGTGAAGATGAGTTTGCAATTTTTGAAGATGAAGTTTCTTCTATGTGTTCAAAGTATAGTTACTGTATTATACTAGGAGATGTCAACGGCCATACAGCAAAGTTGTCTGATTACATTGAAATTGATGATTTTCTAGCTGAACAATTTAGTTTTGATGAAGATTTTTTGTACAGATTTAACTCTGTAAATAACATAATAAATCAACGATTCCAGTTGACAAGAGAGTCGAAAGATGTGAAGACAAATAGCATAGGTCTTAAGTTTTTAGATATATGTAAAAATAATAACCTGTTGATCTTAAATGGTCGTTTTGGCAAAGACAAAGGTATTGGTGATTTTACTTTTAAAAGTGTATCTGTCATTGACTACGCTGTTTCATCAGTAAATTGTTTCAACTTTTTAAAAGATTTTGAAATTATTGACCTAGACCCATTATTTTCTGATGGGCATTCTCTTCTTGAATTGTGTTTAGATTTTAGTGCTTTTAAACTTGAACGAAATTCTGCCAAGCAATATAGACAAACAAACTTTGGAAAACCACCAAAATGGCAAAATAGACTTAAAGATAATTATGTTTCTAATTTAAACCTATCAAAACTAAATGAGATACAGCACAAAATATCTAAACCCCGAAGACCGTTTACTAAAAATGATATAAATTCAATTGCATGTGATTTATCAAGTTTATTCACCGACTCGGCGCGCTTAACTTTTCCAACCCCTTATACATTTGAAAAAAAAGGGAACAGTAAACAATCTAAACCTTATTTCGGGCCTCATTGCCACAAGGCAAGAAAAAGATATCATAGGGCGCGGAAGAAATATAATTTGCATAAGAATATGGTAAACAAGTCCGAGTTAAATAGGGCGAGTCGGTTGTATAATCAAACCATGAACAAATACGTACGTAAACATCGATTGTTGAATGAGAAAAAAATCCGTGATCTTCATTCAAATAAGCCAAAAGAATTTTGGAATATTATTAATAATTTCAATAGAAATACTGATAGTAATAAAATGCCAAATATTGACGAATTTTATCGTTATTTCAAAAGAGTAAACGAAGACAACTTGAGTAACCCTATGGAGGAGATTGACATAAATATTAACTTGCAATATGACACAGAAGTTTTAAATAGCGAAATTTCAATAAACGAAGTTTTAAAAATGATAAATAAAAGTAAAAATTCCAAGGCGGCCTCTCCAGAGGACTTTATATATAATGAATATTTGAAAACTACTAAACACTTAGTAGCACCAGTTTTAACTGATTATTTTAACGAAATATTTAAATCTGGAATAATGCCCGATAGTTGGCTTGTGGGAACAATAATGCCTATTTATAAAAAGAAGGGCTCACCTCTAGACCCCCGAAATTATCGACCAATAACAATTCTCAGTTGTTTAGGTAAAATTTTTACTGCAATTATTAACGAAAGAATTAACAAATTCCTTACTCAGAATAAACTTCTTAATGAAAATCAAGCTGGATTTCGTTCAAACTACTCAACTACAGATCACGTTTTCGCTCTTAAATTTCTTATTGATAAGTTTCGTTCAAAAAATAAGAAACTGTTTTGCTGTTATATTGATTTTTCCTCCGCATTCGATGGAATTTGGAGGGCTGGTCTCTGGAGTAAACTTATTCAAAGTGGTATAAATGGAAACTGTATTCGATTAATCTATAATATGTATTTGGATATCAAATCTTGTGTATCTGCAAATGGAAGTAAATCGGCTTTCTTTAAAAGCACGTGTGGCGTGCGTCAAGGTGAAAATTTGTCTCCGATCATGTTTTCTCTTTACCTGAATGATTTACAAGATTATCTTGAGAAAAACAATGCTGTGATAACTATACCTACATACAATGAGGATGCTGAGTTTTATCTCAAGCTGTTTATTCTTTTATATGCTGATGATACTGTACTTATAAGTGATAGCAAAGAAAATTTTCAACATTTACTTAATGATTTCAGTGTATATTGTAAATTGTGGAAATTATCGATTAACTTAAGCAAAACAAAAATAATGATTTTTGGTACTAACAAACCAGAAAATTTCAGTTTTTCATTAAACGGGGAGCTAGTAGAAAGTGTAAAAGAATATAAGTATTTAGGTGTATTATTTTCTAGCAGTGGATCTTTTCTCAATGCTAGAAAATATATAGCTTCTCAAGCAAATAAAGCCATGCATATCCTTTATTCAAGAATCTTTAACTTAGATTTACCAATTGATATTCAGTTAAAATTGTTTGACCAGACCATTGTCCCAATACTGACATATAACTGTGAGGTATGGGGAACAGAAAACTTAAATTTAATTGAAAAGATACACACCGATTTTTTACGTAAAATTTCCAAAAGTAAGAAAACTACACCATTGTATATGTTGTATGGTGAATTAGGCAGATATCCCATAGAAATCACCATTAAAACTAGAATTATAAGTTTTTGGAGTAAGCTATTGATGGGTAACGAAAATAAAATTTCATACATATGCTATAAAAATATGCTATTTTCCAACACTGAATTTAAATGGATAGAATATGTAAAAAGTATCCTTAATCATACAGGTTTTACTTACATCTGGGATAATCAAAGACAAATGAATCTTAAAAACGTACATACTTTAGTAAATGAAACACTAAAAAACCAATTTCTACAGAATTGGAAAAGCCAAATGTCAAACTCATCAAAAGGAGCGAACTACAAATTACTTAAGGACGAGCTAAAGCTCGAACCATATTTAAAGATTCTACCATCTTATTTAAGATTTATTTTATTTCAATTTAGATGTGCAAACCATAGATTTCCTGTCGAAACTGGACGTTGGCGGTCTAGACACGTGGCTTATCTTAACCGCACGTGTAGCCTATGTACATTTAATACAGTGGGTGATGAATATCACTATCTCTTAGAATGTCCTTATTTTAGTGAGCAGAGAAAGCGGTACATTTCTCCTTACTTCATTCAAAATCCAAACTTACGGAAATTTCGAGAACTCTTTTCTTTAGAGGCAGAAAATAAGCTTAAGAAGCTTACCGTTTTTCTTCGTGTTCTTATAAACCATTTTAAATACACTTAGTGTTAAACCAATTTTGCACTTTCATATTTCCAGTGAATCTGTTCTTCATGAAACATGTTAAGGCACGTTGTAGTAAAAATAAGGTATAGTTGTAAAACCATACTTGTGAATGAAAAACATTTTATAAATAAGATTATCTGCTATCTCGCAGTCTTATTAAGACGACCCACGAGTTGCACGGGCTCATTTATTTACTTATTTATACCTTACATTAATCTACTGAATAGTACTAGATAAACACTGTTTATGCTTAGATGATTTTTTTTTCAAATAATATTATATTTAGATCATCTAATATGTACTTTTATAATCTGCACGAGTTGCACGGATCCATTTATCTACTCATATCTTACTTCAACTTACTATATAGTACTGCTTAGATGTTGTTTTTTTTTGTTTTTTTTTCTTAAAATGACATTATTTTTAGATCTTCAAATATGTACTATTATGATTTGCTTTTGAAACAAAAACTTATCCACTGTCCCCATAGCAATTTTGAATTGTTGTCTTTAGAGACATGTATGTGTCTGTGTATGTGTGTTTTTCTTTCCTATAACAGTTCGATTACCAAATGTTAAAGAATATAATTTAAAATTATTGACCATGTTGTTACCAAAATTGTAACCTGGTTTCAATAAAAGATTGTTGTTGTTGTTGTTGTTGTAAAATAGGATGAAATCAAATTAACGTATAAATTATAATAAAACGTTCTTGATAAAGCATAAGTTTTAATATCGTCACAGATTTTCATACTTTTTTTTTTGGCAGTTAGTATCACGTGAAAGGGTTTTTATAGTATTTTTATTGTTTGTATCACGTGAAAGTTTTTTATTTAAAAATTTTTGCAGCTAGTATCACGTTAAATGTAATAATAATTAAAACGGTGAAATTAAGCAAAGTAAACTGTATTTGTGATATCAAGATGAACATTGTTCAAACGGAAAAAATCAAAACTAAACATTATATATTTTATTGATTTCTCTGAGAGTCAGAAATGAGGAAATGCAGTCCTTAACCCTCTTCTAATAGTTGATAAACTCTTTTTTATTTAACTTCCAAATGAAACAAAACGTAACATTTTTATTACTTTCTCTAAATTCATGAAATATTTACAAAATTAGACAGCTGTCAGACAACATGGCCTTCACAAAAGCAAATAAATGAACCATTTACTCATATTTTGGTACCGTAGATCATTTCCATACATATTACATGTACACATTTTTTACTCTTTCTGATCGATAGGTATGACAACACTTATTAACTCACTTAACGTAAGAGACTTATCAAGTAGCACAAAAAGACATCAAATTTTTCATTATTTACAAGATAGCAATTATGATAAATGTTTATTACAGGAAACTCATTTCACTTTCAATAATGAACAATTATGGAAAGCTGAATGGAAAGGGCAATCTTTTTATAGTGGTAAAAAAAGTAATAGTGAAGGTGTCGCTATTTTGTTTAATAATAATTTCACAGGAAAAATATCCAATTTTAAAGAAATTATACCTGGGCGCTTAGTTTCAATTGATATACATATGGAAGAATGGCAATTCACTCTTTTTAATATTTATGGTCCAAACAAAGATGACAGTAACTTCTTTCAAATTTTGAATAAAGAAATATCAAGCAAAATAGAAACTAATCTTATATTAGCTGGAGATTTCAATACAGTAATGGACATTTCACAAGATAAAAAAAATGGTAGAGAAGATACCCATAAAAAATGTAGGGAAAAAATATTAGAAATTGTAAATACGTACAACCTAATTGATATATGGAGATTATTAAACCCTACCAAACATCAATACAGATGGCATTCAAATACTCAGTAGACTGGATTTCTTTTTAATATCTGATACACTAATTAATATTACTTAAAATTGTAAAATAAAGCCAGGATATAAGTCAGACCATTCTAACGTCGAAATAAGTTTAAACTTCTCAAAAAAAAACAACAAAGGAAGCGGCTACTTCAAATTAAACAATGCACTATTACTTGATGAGAAATACATAAATGATATAAAAAATTGCATAAATGATATAGTAAACTTAAATAGAGAATCCAACCCGAATACATTATGGGAACTCATCAAAGGTGCTATCAGAAATCATTCAATTAAATATTCAACTCATAAGAAAAAGGAAGAACGAAAATTGGAAGAGAAACTTATTTCTGAAATTGATAATCTAGAACGATCACTTCAAACAAATGACTTGAATATTAAAGAAGAATTACAAATGAAAAACACTGAATTAGAAAAAAATTATAGACGTTAAAATTAATGGTCTGATGATAAGATCAAGAGCGCAAGATATCGAGGGAAATGAAAAAAATAGTACATATTTTTCAAATTTGGAAAAACGAAAAGCTGAAAAGAAAACAAAACATATATGAACTCATCAGAATATGACTTCTTTGATATTGAAGGGAATAAACTTAACGAAGAAGAAAAAAGTTCCTGTGAAGGAGTTCTGACCGAGCAAGAATGTATGAAAGCACTTAATGAAATGAAAAATAAAAAAAAGTCCAGGATCAGATGGTTTGTCCGTAGAATTTTACAAAACCTTTTGGAATGATATCAAATCGTACTATATTGAATCAATAAACTTTTCTTTTGAAACAGGAAACCTTACAGATTTACAAAAGCAAGGGGTCATTGCACTGATACCAAAAGCAAATAAAGATACATCTCTACTAACAAATTGGCGTCCTATTAGTTTACTTAATTTTGACTATAAAATAGCAACAAAAGCTCTTGCAAATAGATTTAAAAAAGTTATAGGTTCAGTTGTAAACAATTCGCAAACTGGTTTTATACAAGGAAGATATATTGGGGAAAATGTTAGATTAATCTTTCAAGTAATTGGATACCTAAAAGAACATGAAGAACCAGGTTTATTATTGTTTGCAGATTTTGAAAAGGCATTTGATAGCCTCGATCATAACTTTATAATTAAAAGCTTGAAATATTTCAATTTTGGCGAATCTTTTATAAAATGGGTAAAACTTTTCTACCATGACATTACAAGCATTATAATAAACAACGGTTTTCTGTCTGAGTCTATCCCTATCAAACGTGGCGTTCGTCAAGGCTGTCCTCTTTCGTCTTCGCTTTTCATAATTTGCATTGAAGTTTTATCAAACTGCATTAAAAAAGACAAAGATATAAAAGGGATCTCAGTAAATAATCATGAAATAAAACAGACTCTTTGCCGATGATGCCACTTTTATGAACAATGGATCACAAGAGTCATTTGAGAAACTAGCTAGAACACTTACAAATTTTGAATATGCTTCTGGTTTAAAACTAAATACCAATAAGTCCACGGTGTTACGCATTGGATCACTTAGAAAAACAAACTTAATTTATTGTCCAGATAAAAAGTTTAAATGGACGTCAAATTCCGCAAACACATTAGGAATGTGTTTTACTAACAATGCAGAAGAAAATATACGACTTAACTTAGGGCCAAAATTATTAAACTTCGAAAACTGTTTAAAACAATGGGAACACAGAAAATTGACGTTATTAGGAAAAATTACAGTGATAAAAAAATTCGCATTACCAAAACTTATATACCCCTTTACGGTATTACCTAATCCCACAGACGAAACGATAAAAGAAATTACAAAAATAGCATATACCTTCTTATGGGATAAAAAACCCGAGAAGATTAAAAGAAATGTAATAACTCAAGATTACAAACATGGAGGTTTGAAAATGGTAGATATTCCAAAATTCATTACATCAATAAAAAGCTGTTGGGTTAAAAGAATAATTGATGAAAGTAATAGCGGAGATTGGAAAATCTTTTATAGTAATCTACTGCAAAAAGTAGGTGGTAAATTAATATTTGAGTGTAATTTAAAAGGACACGATATAGACATATTATGCCAAAACAACACCTTTTTTTAAAGATAAACTAAAAGCTTGGAATAAAATAAAAATAAAGCCATCAACAACAGTATCTATCGGTAAAAAATTAATTTGGAATAACTCTGATATTAAAATAAATAATAAAACCTTTTTTTATATAAAAATTGGCATGAAAAAGGTATGAAATATCTAGAACATCTTTTTGACTACAGAGCCAACCAGTACTACACCTTCGCAAATTTCAAATATTTATATGATATAGATACTACTGACTTTCTTAAATATCAACAATTAATAAATAGTATACCGAAAAATTATAAACAAATGTTGAGAAATGAAGGACTGGTAAATAATCAAGAAGATACAGTGCTAAAAAGAATTAGAGATTCAAAAAACCCAAATAGATTATTATACAATCTACAAATGAGTCAATCCAAAAATCCCGATATAATATCGGAAATGAAATGGAAAAGCTTTTTTGAAAATAAACAATTAGATTGGGAAAAAATATATGTACAGCCTTTGATTACAACAATAGACACAAAATTAAGAAACTTTCAATATAAGTATTTAATGCGAATAATTCCAACCAATGATTATCTTTTCAAATGTAAAATTGTCAGTTCTAATTTATGTGACTTGTGTAACATGTATGAAGAAAAATTAGAACACCTATTCTGGCGATGTCATTATGTACAAATAATATGGAATAATGCACTGAAGTTTCTAGCACATAAAAACCAAAATATAACAATGGATTTTGAACTTGTAAGTTTTGGGATTATAAAAGATGGCAAAAATATAAAGGCAATAAATTACATTATACTAATGATAAAATATCATATTTTTCAAATGAAAATCAGAAAAACTATACCAAACTTTGAAACATTCAAACATTTCTTACATCTCAGAATTAATATAGAAAAAGAAATAGCTCTCTCTAAGAATAAAATTACTCAACACAATAGTAAATGGTCCTTTTTGAAATAATCAAAATATATTTTTCACATTCATCTTTGTATTTCTTTAGCATAAATAAGCCCCACAAAATCAAATTAAATTGTCACACATCTATTCAAAGCGAAATGTACAAATCAACATATATAAAATACACATAACAGTATGGAAACGATCGAATAAAAAAAGAAAAAAAGAAAAAAAAAGAAAAACAAAAAAGCTTCTTATATTCTTAAATATTATACAAGACTATCTTGACTTTGGACTCACTCTTGCCTTACTCTTCTTTCTCACAATTTTTCAACCCTGTCTTAAAACACTGTATTTATTTTTTTTCTTTACCTTCATTCTAATTTCTTATCTTTTTCTTTTTTTTCCTAAAAAAACCCCACTGCATATATAATGCATTATAGGGTCATGAAGGATCCGCTTTTTCATGTATTTCATGTATTGTATTGTAACACTGTTTTTTTTTGTTATATATATATATGCAGATGAAAATCGAAATAAAAGATAAAAAAACAATATTGTGAAGCTAAATATGTCTGGTTCTAGAGCAGTATTTGCTTTTTTCTGTAAGTTGGGTATTTTTTGTGAAATTGGCGATAAATTGACTTTTGAGAACAATGTTGATATTTTCCACTAAATCATGCCCAAAACGCATTTGTTGTATCAAAATCCATCTTGAGTTATAAAATATAGACTTTTCTCCACTTGTTATAGAGTGGCCATTCACCAACTCGAGCTATTTTTTTACAAAATTTGCGAAAAACGGTCATGCTTTGTGTACAGTGTCTAGCAACAAAATAAATTCAAGTGACCGGGGTGTAATTGTTCAATGCACAGGGTTAGTAGCATATCTACAGTGTCTAGTAGACAGATCTTTTCAAAGTTTAGTCTTAATTATATTAGTTCTGTTTGGAAATGCTCTAATTTCAGACTGAAACATGGACAAATTGGAAGAAAAAGAAGAATATTCAGAGTTAATTTGTAAATAATTTATCTGTGGAAGCAACATCTGATATACAGATTTCCCTTTCACTAAGATTGCCAGATTTTATGGTTTTCTTGAGTGGACTATCCTTTGGTACATAGTTCCTGTTGGAAATGTGTATAATTTTACTTATTTCATCAATAGTTATTGTACGACCTTGTTCTCTACATAACTCTGCGGTCACTTTGTAGTTACCTGTTTTAACGTCCATCTAACTCTTATGTCGAATTTCGAAATTAGGATGCTTTCTATAGCATGCTGAATGGACTCTTTAAAAGATGCATAATTCTGTCCACATACTATGCACTGGTATTTCATGGCAGCAACTGAAACAATAATAATAATTATTATTATTATAAAATAATAATACAATGTAATATCATTATCATCAGAATCAGCATCATCATCGTCGTTATGATCATTATCATCATCAGCAGTACCAGCAGCATTGTATTTGTTATTGTAACACTATCCGCAATTCGCCGACAATAAACAAAGAAGGAATTGAGCGTGATATATCATATAATTGTATCAGAGCACGCTAAATAAAAGCGCGCGCCCGCTGACGTCACTGCAAACTACTTTCGGCTGTTCTTATTTGTCATTGTAAAGCGAAAACTGTTTTAAAATATTTTTATAGTGAAATATTGTTATGGACTAAATTATCTTCTTTGATGCTCATCTATGATAAAAATGTAGATATTTGTTAAAACGTAAATTATTGACTGATAAGCTAAAATAACCTAGTTGTTTTCATTTTCTCTTTCAGATGCGTAATTATTTAATCACTCAGGCCTACGACCTTCGTGATTAAATTAATACGCATCTGAACTCAACACCATGCTATATTTGACGGTAGAACATTCAAACTTAAAATCTATTTCCTAAATGTAATATGAAATAAACTGCACACAATCATAAGTTGGATCACCTGAGTTTAACTGCAACAAATTCTCGTTAAAAACATTCGCAAGCTTTTATAGACAGTGTTCTAGTCTTTCTCCCGTAAGATAAATTTTTTAATTCGTGCTTAACCTTACTAGTCAAGGCAAATATTTTATTAAAGTTCATTATCATATATGTTTGTTTTCAAATGAGGTCTTAAGACCGGTAAAAGGTTAAGACCTGGTAACTTAGTTTATTTAACAATGCATAACTCAACATTATTAAATTAATTTTTTTACGGTTTCAGCCAAACTTTACAGTTTAGCCAAGTTCTATCAATGTTGGAATGAAATAAGGTCTATTGAGTTTAATATTTTTCTATAAACTTATAATCACGCATCAAAAGCGGTGTATGCGGGCGGAAACGGTGTACTATTATTAATATTCATCTTTTATAATGTTTATACTTCAATTAAACACTTTGTATCCTTTGCAAACTAATAAAATGTTTCGCTTTACGCTCCCTGCCCTCTACGACACTAATCGCAATTCCTTATTCGGCTTATGTGTATGCGCTGATACTGAAGTTTATTTGCAATTTACAGAAAATGACATCCGTTTACCTACTACACCCCGTACAGTCGCAAACAGTTTTCCATTTACACCCCGTATAAAACCTTGATAGACACTGTACGCAAGGCATGACTGCTATTCGCAAACTTTGTAAAAAGTAGCTCGAGTTCGTGAATGGCCGCTCTAATACAAGTGGAGAAAAGTCTATATTTTATAATTCAAGATGGATTTTAATACAGCAAATGCGTTTTGGGCTTGATTTAGTGGAAACTATCAACATTGTTCTCAAAAGTCAACAACGAGGCTACAATTTATCGCCAATTTCACAAAAAATACCCAACTTACAGAAAAAAAGCAAATACTGCTCTAGAACCAGACATATTTAGCTTCACAATATTGTTTAGTTTGGAGAAATCGATTAAGTTATGATGGGAGAAATAAGTTGAAACATTACCTGGGGTGAACTCGACGTTGGCGATTGTACTTTCGTTTTCGGAGTTTTAATGGGCAATTTCCGGTGAACGGTGTACAACATTGTAACAGAAACGAAGCAATCGTTGCATATAGATAAAAACATACTTGAAGTTTATTAAGTAAGATATAACAGTATAGGTAATATTAAAAGGTAATAAAAGTAGAGGTTTGTGTTTTCAGTAATTCAAGCCTGCTTTCGGTTTTGTAACCTATCTACAACAAATGGGTGCGTTTTGGTCATCATACGACCAGTCGCAAGACTTACAGTTTATAGAAGAGGAAATGGACACACTAGATTTAGGGCCAGCCTTCAATAACATGTCTGTGAGTTTGCTTCTTAGCTCACTTGAGCACAGCTCGGGGTTAGCTTTTCGGATCGTCGGGTTTCCGTCTTCCGAAATTGGTTCGTTAACACTCTAGAGGTTATATTTTGAACCAGTTATCATGAAACTTGATCAGAATGATTGTCTCAGTAAGATCTTGGACAAATTCGAATATGGGTCCTGTCAGACTGAAAAAAAATGTCACAAGGCCAAATCAAAGGAAAAACTTGCTTACACTCTAGAGGCCACATTATTTGTTTGAATAATATAAAAACTTCTCAGAATGTTTGTCTTGATAATGTCTGAGTCAATTCAGATACGGATTATCTTGGGTCAAAAACTAAGTCACAGGGTCAAAACATAGAAAAATCGTGTTAACACTTAGAGGCTACATTTTCTTTCTAAACGTCATGATCATGAATGTTTGTCTTAATAATATCTAGGCCAGGTCTGAAAATTAATCATCTACAGTTAGAAACTAGGTCATGGGGTAAAATCACAGATTTATCTTGTTAACACTCCAGATGCCACTTTTTGCCCAGATATCATGAAAACTTGTCATGATGTGTGTCTTATAAATATCTAGGGTTATTTAGAATATAGAACATCTGAGATAAAAAAACTAGGTCACGTGGTCACAACATAGAAATTTATTTCCGAATATGTTGGACATTTGTCTTGATGCTATCTAGATCAGGTTTGAATATGGGTCATCTGAAATCTAGGTCATGGGGTCAAAACATAGAAAAATCTTGTGAACACTCTAGAGGTAACATTTCCTTTCCAAATGTCATGAAAATAAGTCAGAATGTTAGTCTTGATAAAATCTAGGTTAGGTTTGAATATAAATTAGCTGGGATTAAAAACTTGGGTCAAAACGCAGATTTTCCTCTAGAGGCCACATTTTTGTCCAAATGACATGAAAACTTGCCAGAATATTCGTCCTGATAATATCTAGATAATGTTTGGATATTGGATCATGTCAGATGAAAAACAAGGACACGGGGTCAAAATATAAATTTACCTTGTTAAGTAAATTGAGGACACACTTTTTGTCCAAATGTCATTGAAAGTTTCCAGAATCATTTTGATATTTAGGTCAGGTTGGAGTGTAGGTAATTTTTAGAAACTAGGTCACAGGGTTAAAACAAAGAAATGTTTTTTTAATACTCTTGAATCCACATTGTTTCTGATGTTTTCTCAACAGTAGGCACACACCCAAAGAACTAAAATGAACGACCCAGTGCCATCATAGCCCGCTTGTTGATATTGTAGTCCTTTTTGGTCAGCAACAATTTACAGGGACTCTAGTTTAAGCACAATGCTAAGCTAGGTCTAAAATCAACCTTTAAAATTATCAAAGAGGAAAGAATTATGAAAAGCTTTATTGACTTACATGTAACTAGATTGTATTAGTTCATTTTAAAGAAATTTTAAAAGAAATTGAAACATTTTTCTGCTAGAAAAACGAATACGCTAATACTTTTCGATTGACTGCTAAATGTGAGAAGGTAAAGAAACAACAATTGAATTAGTAGCACTGTTTGGCATTTTTTGCAGTACGACCTTCGCAGTATATTCAAATACTAACTGTACTGAATGATGAGCATTACGGGCGGTATGACAAGACGATACAGACTATAATTCGGACAATATGGACTATATTTCGGTATGATACGAACCGTGTTAAAAATTTCTTTTTACATCAGATTTATTACTTATTTGCATTCATTGATATGAACTGACAAGTAAATTTAGTAAGTTGAATAAATTTAAATTTTGAACATGCTCTTTCACTAATTGTGGGAAATACATCTAGCTAAACCTTCTTTCAATGTTGCATTCAGTTCAATAGATCTTGTCTAAACATTTAGACACAGATTTCTTTAAAGTGTAGTCATAATAAAAAGTTCAAAATGCTAAATTTGTGCAAAATTATAATTTAAGAATTTTTATAAAGAGAAATCAATTTGCAATATTAAATTCGTTATAGGTCAGATTGAGATTCAAAATATAGACTGCAAGTATAACAAATCATAAATATTCATTGTTTATTAAGAAAAAATGATAAAGATAACGACGATTTATGATGTATAATCTCTGGTTTTCGAGCATAGTTTACTACATTGCAATGTTCGTTTTCTAGGACTCAAAGATTTTACAAATAAAGCTACATTAAGAGGTCTGCTATATGATGTTCAGTATATTTCACGTATATGTACTACTTGTGTATGACAAGAAATGGCGAGTTGCAAGTCCAAATTCCCTACAGTGTTGCGATTTCTCAAACATGTTTGCTGTCATCTTACGAAATTTTGACCGTGAATGATATTCCATTTTGATCAGGTCAATACGGAAAGAGCTGACATTTTTTATCAGCTGTCGATGAATACGGAATAAACTGACATTTTTGATTAAGTCAGTAAGCAACTGACATTTTCGCTCATTACGGAATAAACTGACATTTTTTTATCAGGTCTATATGGAAGCAACTAACATTCTCGGTCAGCTCAGCTCAGTTCGGAAGCAAATGGCATTTTGATCAGGTCTATACGGAAGCAACTGACATTTTTGTTTGGGTCAGTATGGAAGCTTCTGACAGTTTTAATCACGTCAATACGGAAACAACTGACATTTTTGATGAGGTCAATACTGTAGCAACTGACATGTTTTTTCATTCAATACGGAAGAAAATAACATTTTTTATCAAGTCAGTACGGAAACACTGACATTTTATTAGGTCAATGCGGAAGCGACTGTTAATTTTGATTGGGTCAATGCGGAAGCAACTCCATACTATTGTGCACAATCACTCATTCAAAACTAAACACAAGAAAGAACAAACGACCACTTGTCGTTTATTGGCTAGGAATACATTGCAGTGTACAATCCCTATGTCAAAATTGACCTTTCTACTCTTAAGGGTATTTATTTCTGGACAATGGTAGGCAAATGAATAATATCTAGATCCTCAAGTTATATCAATGAATTTGCAAATTCCAGAACGAGTACAATAATTCTTTTTATGAAAGATTACTTAGTGTAATAATACAAACTCAAAATAATTTTAAATGTAGTGAACTTGGTAAACATCTTTGTTGACAATTAAGAAGGGCTGTGTGTATTATAAGGTATTTGTGAAATTGATGAAAAAAAATAGATGTGTATATGATTTAATGTGAAGACAACTGGAAGAGAGCCAGAATACTAGTTCTTGTGCAAAGTCTGTAAGAAATTTATTACAATATTTTGATTTTCAAGACGTTTGGTATTCTAAGGAACCGTTGATAATGACTTACTTTTGTCAGTTTTAAAAACAAAAGTAAATAATGTATTTTTACATAAATGGGCTGCTGAACTGACTTATTCGTTTAGAGCAAAAAAACTTACATTTAATTCTCTTTTTCAAATTACAACCTTATTTACAAGTAATCAATTAAAAAATTGAGAACTGTTTTGTGTAGATTAAGAACATCTTCTCATAGATAAGAAAATCAAGACCAGGCGTGCTAAATGTCATCTTGCAATGTTGGTATTAACAAAAACTTAGCTAAGTACATACATAAAGCCTTTGGTCAGTCAACTGACTTATTTCTCACTTGTGAACTTTATGTTGTGAATGAAAAAAACTACAATGTGTGTGGTTCAGTGCATTATAGAAAATACATTTGTTTATATTTGTTAACTACATAATCTATGTGATTCTAAATATTGTTACCATTGTAGTCACTGTCACATTTGTAAAAATATGGAATTGTACTTGTATACTCATGGGTGTATAATATATTGCATTTGTGAAATTAACTCTAAACATTCTGTTAAAAATATTTAGACCGTGCCTATAAATAAGATTTGTACATGCTATTCAAATATACTGAAATGCCTTTGCTTCCTTAAAGTGATGCTTTGACAACACGCGCGACGTCTTTGATGCTTTGAATCAAAATAAGTCTTGTTAACTATCCAAATGTTCCCTTAAGTTATGAATGTGCACAGAAAATTCAAGTACACAGCCCGTATACGACAAATTATTAACATTTATTGTTAAAACTTAAAAGAGTGTGAGTTTAGTTGAAATTTTAGAGGAATCACTTTTTCGATATTGTTTTACAATATGGCTTCGAAATGGTTGAGCAATTTATTATATATTTTATTTGATACTGGCCGTGTGATAGCTCCTTCGGTTGATAACACATTATACAACCCACCAAAAAGATGAACGCAATTTTAGATGTACAAGTGCACTGCCTTTTTATTTCATTAATTATCAGAACGTATAAATGGAATTAGAACCAGAAAGCAATATATCCGGCAATGGCTGTCATTATAGCTCAGAAAAAGTAACGCAGCAAAGTTTTGTTTTTATTTATACAAGACTGAAATGAAAGTGACAACAAAACCAACATTATGGTTCCTTTTGGGAAAGTTTGATTTTATTCTAAAACAATTTTCAGGGTTGAGGTTTTGCAATCATAAAAAGCACGTGAGTGTCTGCATTGAGACTAATTTCTTCCTTATCTTGGGCCATAACACTAAATTGTTCCACAGAAAAAAAATGTATGCTAGTCTGTAGGGAGTCTGTATACGATAGAGAAGGGAAGTGTATGTCATATTCATCTGTATATTACACCTATTTCTCACTCTTGACGTCATAACAGTTGTACTGATAAGAAACTTCACTTGAATGAGAGAACTTTTAAATTAAATGGGAGTCACATTGTTTTCAGTAAATGCAATAACTTTCGAGTCATCATTCTACAGGGGTCAAAATATTTGAATACATAGGCAACTCAAAATGTTGAGGAAATATTTATTAGTAATGTCGCAGTAAACAGCTGTTCATTTGCTATTATTTCAAATTATTTTTTTCTCAAATTAAGGGGATAACTCCACGACTAGTCATTGGCATAGATTTTGGTACCTATGCCAGCGGTTATGCTCTTCAGTGGCGCACTGATTATGAAAATGATCGTCTTAAAATCAACTGCAATACTAAATGGACTTCTGATGGATTCTGCACGTACAAAACACCCACGTGTTTGCTACTAAAGCCGGAAAAGAGCATTGCAGAGTTTGTGTACTAGGCAGAATGTAGATATAGCATGCTTGGGACTGAGGACGAAGACGAGAAACCAGAGGACTGGTTTTTCTTCAGATATTTTAAAATGATGTTATATCACAGAGAGGTCAGTAATCTTTTTATAAATTTATATTGCACGTTCACTTAATTCGGTAACTGTCTTTCATTATTACACAAATGCTTTTGATAAGTCTAATGTCGGCTTCCTTGATACCTTAGGTTAGTTATAATAAGTTCTTGTACTGAAAAACAATCTAGCATGTAGCCTATGTAGCGTCACGTGTTATGCAATAAAACACAACGTAGTGTCACGGGTCAAACATGATGTAGTTCCACGTAGTAGAAAATATAGTGTAATGTAGTGTCACGTGTACATACAATATAACAAAATGTAGTGTCACGTGTTATGCAATAAAACATATGTTAGTATCACGTGTCATGCGATGTAACATCATGTTGTGTCACGTGTCATACACAATATCACTATGTAGTGTCAAGAATTTTGCTTATCACATTATGGAGTGCCACGTATCATACAGAGCCTATCGATTCCTATAAGGCCATACAGAACAATTAACAAAAATCTGTTAGTTCCGACATTATGCTAAAAGTTAAATAATTTAACTGTAAGCTTAGCTAATTGCTGAAATTTCTTGAAAATAAATTTACAAATGCTACTTATAGATATAAGTTAAAACTTGTGTGTTGCCTGAAGTCCACTCCTAAAATCTCTATTGGGGCAATGTGTTTAGAAACTATTTGTGAAATTCCTTCATAAGTCAGAAGTAGTAGGTACGTGTTCACTACAACCTATCAACTGCCTCTGTCCACTTAAAATAATATTGCTCCATCTTTCCGAATAGAGCGAAATATAGCTGTAGTTCTCAGCAAAAGATAAACCTTTCCAGACCACGGCCTGATCACAACTAAGCTAGGCAGTTGTTTATCATAATGCCTAGGCCATATGACTGTGTGAGCTAGGCACGACGGCGTTGGTATATTAACTATATTTATATTCACCGAGCAAATAGCTTACGCATGACATGCTTCTGATTGGTCACTTTGTAATTCTTTTTTGATGACACAGTGTTCATAAACTGTTGAGTGTTACGCTTCAGTGACGCTAAAGATAAATCGTTCTCCTGCAAATAAATGGAACTTTTAAACTAAAAGTGAATACCCTGTTAACGAAAAAATCAACCATTTTTGTTTTCAGCAAAATCGAAAGGAGTTAATCTAGTCTGAATTCAATACAGTAGTGCCACATCATAATGTAGTATCACGTGCTATGCAATATAACATGACGTAATGACATGTTTTATGTAATATAATATGTTGTAATGTGACTATGTAGTGATGTAGTGCCACGCCACTTAAAGCAACTTACTTTCTGAAGAAAAAGAGCGAATTGAGTTTGCGTGGAAACTGTCTGAAATTAATGTTATGTCACACTCAATATTCAGAATGTTAGGGATGACACACCAGTCGAAGCAGCCCATGGAAAGCATTTATCTGTGATAGAAGTTTTCTCCAAGTCAATTCAGTATATGAAAGATCATGCTGTTGACCACTTGAACAAAAGTGGCTTGCCTTACCTAGAAGAGGAGACTAAGTGGGTGATCACGGTCCCTGCTATCTGGACAGACTCTGCTAAACTCGCAATGAGAAATGCTGCCGAGAAGGTTAGTTAGCAATAAATACTTCAGTACTTAAATTAATCAATCTCTTTAAAATCATATCCTAACTACTATTCCACTACTTTCCAGTGGGTCTAGAATTTGTCCATCGCTTGAGAAAGGGCCAAATAAACCAAAGCAACTTGACAAAACTGGAATACTCTTTAAAACAAGCATTTATTACAGTACAACAGACAAAAATGAATAGTGTATGAATCTCTCTCTCTCTCTCTCTCTCTCTCTCTCTCTCTATATATATATATATATATATATATATATATATATATATATATATATATATATATATATATAATATGATCAATATGATGTTTGTAAACACATGCAATGACTTACATAAAAACACGTCGATTTACTTTATATTTTACTCAATTTAAATTTAAACACTTTTGCCCGTATATGATTAAAGCAAATGAGGTAAGTGTTAATGCATTTTTCTGTTTCACGTCGTTATGGCAACCATATTCTGCCGATCCATCGCATGTCAAATAATAACTTGTTGGTGTAACAAACAAACTCGCTTTTTCATATAAAACGGCTGCAAACCTAAAGTTAACGTCATTTCCTATTAGTGTTAAAAACAACGTCAATGTCATAGCGCGGAAGTACTTCGTCACTAAGTATGCCGTGACATAGATTTTGAACAAAGAGCTATGATAAGATTTTGCGTGAAACTTGGAAACACGCCGATTGAAACGGTAGCTAAACTACAAGTGTGGCACAAGCCAACACTTCACTGCACGAATGCCAATATTGATTTTGTTGAAGAAACTATTGACAGTGACAGATGCAAGACTATCCGAGAAATATGAAAAAAAAGGAAATGAGTTTCAAGAACTCTTTTCTTTCAAAAATCGCCAGAACAATGCGCCATTCCATCGGTCTACTGAAACGCAGACGACATTGTCAGTTCAGCTCGGCGCTGAGTTTTTTGAACACACATCATACTCGCCAGACCTCGCTCCATGTGACTTTTCTGTGTTCCTTTAAGTTACTTAAGTGTGCATTAAAAGGACAACACTTCACATGCTTAAAGGAGCTTCAATATGCTGCATTAGCTGTCTTTTGGCATTTTGATTTAGTATTTGACGTTGACGTCGCGTTTGTGACGACCTGAGGTGGTAACGTTACCCATATGCTAGTTTATTGTTTTTTGTTTGTTTGTTTTTTGTTGTTGTTTTTTTTTTTTAAAAAACCGCTTTATGTATTTATGTGAAATTTTAGCAAATGATGTATAAATGACCAAACATTTGTTCAGTTGATTTTTTTACTGTAGCACTGTATTTTGCACTTTTTGCATTATGACAGTTGTCTACGAACTTATTGATCAACCCTCGTATATCAAATGAAAAGGGAAATGAAGAGGTGTCTTTGCAAGTAAATGAATGACCAATTATTGTATATAGTTTAGTAACATAATGCTTCATTTTAGGCTGGTATAATCAGCACTCATTTGTCGATTGCTCTGGAACCAGAGTGTGCTGCCATTTACTGCTGTCAGCTACCAATAGAAATACAAGGGAACAGTGGAAAATTAAAGTATGTAGCTGCTTCGGGATCTACTATCATGGTCGTCGATATGGGAGGTAACAAATAATTTGTTGTCTGGAAATAGCATCCCTGATGTTAGTTTAAAAAAATGGATCAGGTCTAACAAATCAATATTTTTATGTGTAACTGCAGGATCGTAAAATAGTTGCAATATTTTGAACAAGCTATATGATTGAAATATAAAGAAACCCCGTCTTGATGCCATTGCTCAATGATGAAACCAGTTCATTATATTTTATAAATAGGTGGAACAGTTGACATCACGACTCTTCAGATAAACGAAGATGCAACAATGAAACAAGTTTGTATGTCAGGCGGAGGACCGTGGGGTGGAATGAAAGTGGACGAGAAATTCATGATGATGCTTCGAGATCTTGTAGGCCAAGAGGTGATGAAGGATTTCATAGAAAATCATCCAGTTGACGAATACGACCTTAGGATGGATTTTGAAAGCAGAAAAAGAGAGGTAAATAATAAAAATACCAAAGAATTTGATTAAAGTACAAGTATAACAGATTCAAAAAAAGAAAAACAAGAGGAACTAAAATAAAAAAAATAAGAACAAACAAAGAAAAGAGAAGAGAAAACATCTTGTGAACACAGCCTATTGTCTTTGCTTAAACGAACCAACATGTTCATGTTTTTTTCTTTTTCAGGTGAAACATAAATCAGAGCCAAATTCAAACAAAAGGTTTAGGATAAAACTGCCTCAGTCTTTAAAAGTTTTGTGGGAGAAAGCTGAAAAGAAAGAAGTTGACAACATCTTAGAGAGTAAACAAGAAGACGTACAATTTAAGGACAGTCGCCTGTCTTTCCATCCAGATGTCATACGTGGCTTCTTCCAAGAGACAGTGAACGGAAGCCTTGATCATATTGCGGACGTCTTGAAGAATTCTGAACATGATGGAGAAGCAGTTGACTCGCTGATTCTGGTTGGAGGTTTTGCTGAATCGAATTATGTCGTTCAGAGTTTGCGGGAAGGGTTGAAAGATCGTGGCATTCCGGTTGTGAGACCCCAGTTTACTGAACTGGCCGTTTTGAATGGTGCTGTTCTGTTTGGGCAGAATGAAGAGATCATAACGTCGAGGATCATGCGTTATACATATGGCGTAGCCATGGTTATGGAGTACGACAAAGAAAAACATAAAAAAGAGGAAATGTTTGAATCGAATGGAAAATTGTGGGCAAATAATGTTTTCCGGAAACATGTCACTAAAAGACAGGAGGTCAAACTTTGTCAGTGGATTTCAGACAAAGAATACTACCCAGCTGATGAGCAGCAGAAAACAGCGACAGTGTTGATATTTTCCTCCAACAAGAAGGATCCAATACATACAACAGAGCCCGGTTGCAAATGCATTGGAAGTCTGGAAGTTGAGTTTCCTGATGCCGACTTTGACGTGAAAGCAGGCGGACCACGAAGCAGAAGAGCGGTAGAAGTTGCTATGAGTTTTGGAGGAACCGAACTCAATGTCAAGGCCATCAGCAAGACCCTCGGCAAGGTGTACACGAAAAGCCTGAAATTGCAATAATATACTGAAGGTGTAATGTGTATTTCATATAACAGCTATTATGCAAGATTTCTGTATGTAATAGTTCTTTCGACCGACTGTTTTGTAAATAATTCCCAATTGAGGATACCTGATTTCGAATCCAGTTCAAGGCAAGTGGGTTTTCCGAATTAGTTTCAATATTTCTTATTCAGAAATTGTAATAATAATGTAACTGTATTTTGAATGTATGCAAGCAGTTATATGTATATGGAACTGAATTACTGCATTTGTTTCATCTTGCTTGGTGACATTGGTACTTACATTATGTTTGGTTCCAATTTGCTTGATGACATTGGAACTCGCATTATGCTTGATTCCATCTTGCTTGATGACATTGAAACTTGCATTATGCTTGATTCTATCTTGCTTAATAGCATTAGAAACTTATATTTTGCTGAATAACATCATGCTTTATGGTAACTGAATGCGCTATCATCTCATTGCAACTTCATTTGTTCATCTCCGACATATGCAATATACTATATTTTTAATTGAAGTTTTCTTTAATGACAACGCAATATGTTCGGCGTTCTATTACTAGTAATTAATATTACTTGATGTTATAACAATGTTAGGTTCCCTTCAATTACCTTAATTTGCAGAATGTCTTTTACTGCATATCATCTACCTACTTTTATCGAACCTATTTCATCATTAATAATTAATTTTGGTCTGTGCTCGGCGATTTTGTCTTGCCTTAGCATCCTCATTCTCCAATGCATTCATTGAACACAAATAGAAATCATTTCATAAACACAACGCACCAAACAAGAGGATACCAAAACAAGTAAACTAAAGTCAAACTTCACTTTACGGTAAGCACTCAGCAGTAAGCATAATTTGTAATATTTGTATTCAGATTATGAGAATAGATGGCGCTTTGTCGGTACAACCCGTTATTTTCCGGCTGGTCCCGCTATTTTGCGACGAGATATTTGCAATTTTTGGATGTTTATTTCAATATTTTGTTTGCATATCAAAAGTTTAGCCTAATCATAAATGGAATATCCTTAAATGCTACATTTACTTTAGTGTTTATTTTACCTGCTAAATAGCCATCCTTGGTAATCCAGGTTATTTATCATACGTGATAAATAAGGTATAATGTAGTATATACGGAATGTGTACCGTGGGCTCCGACGATGCTAAATAGTTTGATGACTGACAACGCTCGACAAGTTTCATTTACGAAAAAAAAACCCAGCTTAGAGCTATTGTAATAAGCTGTTTAAATTAAAGTACCGTAAATTCGGTAATCAAGCTCTGGATGGCGTGAAAAAGGCGTGGTTTAGAAAAGAGAGATCACTGATGTATGGTCAACGCAGTTTCTTTACGGAATATTCCGATAAGAGGCGGAAATTTTCCGTCGATCTTGATAACAGAGTTCTCGCCCCTAACAGTTAACAATGCAACATAAATTCGAAAACTATATACGAAAATTGGGCAGACAGTGATTAATATGCAATGTCAGTTGCTCAAATAATTAAAAAAAATGCATGTATTAACACAGCATCAGACACGAGGCTTCATAAAGCATAAACATCGAATAAAAGATATGAGTGAAGCTCTAAGGAATCACACCAAGTTCGTGATGAATCATTAATTAAAACTAAAACAAAAACCATTTCACACATTTTGATGTACAAAAGGAAGTATGAAATAAAATATAGTCGCCTTCAAATGACAAACATGCAAAAAGTACTTATCCTTAAATAGCTTGAATAGAGCATGAAGAAAGTTGGATGATACATTTAGCTACATGGCATCGCATTTTGATTATTCCAACATAGTATAAAAGACAATGAAATGGTACAAAACAAGATTGAATGAAACGTTTTGCAAGTTCAAAGACCAACAATCAATGATAGAATTAAGCATAATGCAAGTTCCAATGAAATAAAGCAATTTGAAATCAAGCATAATGAAAGTTCCAATGCCATCAAGCACGATGGAATCATGCATAATGTAAGAACCAGTAACACCAAGCAAGATGGAATAAATGCAGTCATTTTGTTCTCGTAAACTGCAAGCAGGTTTTCCAGGTGTTTTACTAATTTACTTGGGTAAATTTTGCATATTTACATATTTAAATAGTTTTATTAGATTATTTTTTCTTATTATTATTCAATTACTTTACATATTTGTTCATATCTATACTTTCATAATGTAAATTGAAGGATACCTCCGCTCCACCAACTTACACCATCTGTATAACTGTAAAGAAAAGAACAAAGAGAAAAGTGAGCTATTTTTTCACCACAAGAAAAGCACCTTGCAGCAGAGCAAATACATATTCAAATGTTATCAGATTTCAATTAATTATGTGAATATATGTTATAAAAGTACCTGAGGTCGCAATATTAGCGACAGTTCAAAACAAAGTGAATTGACACAAAAGTACTTACTTGAGAATACTGAATACTGATAAATTTTATCAATTCATTTGCACGCGTGACTAGCAACACATTGACAACCTAGCCGCTTAAATATTTGTATTGTATGATAAGCAGCCATCATATCCAGGAAGGAGATAGTCTTTGGGATTGTCTCAATTATAAGAACATGTGAAGTTCTCAATTTTGATGGATTCTGCACGTACAAAACACCCACGTGTTTGCTACTAAAGCCGGACAAGAGCATTGCAGAGTTTGGGTACCAGGCAGAATGTAGATATAGCATGCTTGGGACTGAGGACGAAGACGAGAAACCAGAGGACTGGTTTTTCTTCAGATATTTTAAAATGATGTTATATCACAGAGAGGTCAGTAATCTTTTTATAAATTTATATTGCACGTTCACTTAATTCGGTAACTGTCTTTCATTATTACACAAATGCTTTTGATAAGTCTAATGTCGGCTTCCTTGATACCTTAGGTTAGTTATAATAAGTTCTTGTACTGAAAAACAATCTAGCATGTAGCCTATGTAGCGTCACGTGTTATGCAATAAAACATAACGTAGTGTCACGGGTCAAACATGATGTAGTTCCACGTAGTAGAAAATATAGTGTAATGTAGTGTCACGTGTACATACAATATAACAAAATGTAGTGTCACGTGTTATGCAATAAAACATAAGTTAGTATCACGTGTCATGCGATGTAACATCATGTTGTGTCACGTGTCATACACAATATCACTATGTAGTGTCAAGAATTTTGCTTATCACATTATGGAGTGCCACGTATCATACAGAGCCTATCGATTCCTATAAGGCCATACAGAACAATTAACAAAAATCTGTTAGTTCCGACATTAGGCTAAAAGTTAAATAATTTAACTGTAAGCTTAGCTAATTGCTGAAATTTCTTGAAAATAAATTTACAAATGCTACTTATAGATATAAGTTAAAACTTGTGTGTTGCCTGAAGTCCACTCCTAAAATCTCTATTGGGGCAATGTGTTAAGAAACTATTTGTGAAATTCCTTCATAAGTCAGAAGTAGTAGGTACGTGTTCACTACAACCTATCAACTGCCTCTGTCCACTTAAATAATATTGCTCCATCTTTCCGAATAGAGCGAAATATAGCTGTAGTTCTCAGCAAAAGATAAACCTTTCCAGACCACGGCCTGATCACAACTAAGCTAGGCAGTTGTTTATCATAATGCCTAGGCCATATGACTGTGTGAGCTAGGCACGACGGCGTTGGTATATTAACTATATTTATATTCACCGAGCAAATAGCTTACGCATGACATGCTTCTGATTGGTCACTTTGTAATTCTTTTTTGATGACACAGTGTTCATAAACTGTTGAGTGTTACGCTTCAGTGACGCTAAAGATAAATCGTTCTCCTGCAAATAAATGGAACTTTTAAACTAAAAGTGAATACCCTGTTAACGAAAAAATCAACCATTTTTGTTTTCAGCAAAATCGAAAGGAGTTAATCTAGTCTGAATTCAATACAGTAGTGCCACATCATAATGTAGTATCACGTGCTATGCAATATAACATGACGTAATGACATGTTTTATGTAATATAATATGTTGTAATGTGACTATGTAGTGATGTAGTGCCACGCCACTTAAAGCAACTTACTTTCTGAAGAAAAAGAGCGAATTGAGTTTGCGTGGAAACTCTGAAATTAATGTTATGTCACACTCAATATTCAGAATGTTAGGGATGACACACCAGTCGAAGCAGCCCATGGAAAGCATTTATCTGTGATAGAAGTTTTCTCCAAGTCAATTCAGTATATGAAAGATCATGCTGTTGACCACTTGAACAAAAGTGGCTTGCCTTACCTAGAAGAGGAGACTAAGTGGGTGATCACGGTCCCTGCTATCTGGACAGACTCTGCTAAACTCGTAATGAGAAATGCTGCCGAGAAGGTTAGTTAGCAATAAATACTTCAGTACTTAAATTAATCAATCTCTTTAAAATCATATCCTAACTACTATTCCACTACTTTCCAGTGGGTCTAGAATTTGTCCATCGCTTGAGAAAGGGCCAAATAAACCAAAGCAACTTGACAAAGCATTTATTACAGTACAACAGACAAAAATGAATAGTGTATGAATCTCTCTCTCTCTCTCTCTCTCTCTCTCTCTCTCTCTCTCTCTCTCTATATATATATATATATATATATATATATATATATATATATATCATGTGTGTGTGTGTGTGTGTGTGTGTGTGTGTGTGTGTGTGTGTGTGTGTGTGCGAGGGTTGATCAATATGATGTTTGTAAACACATGCAATGACTTACATAAAAACACGTCGATTTACTTTATATTTTACTCAATTTAAATTTAAACACTTTTGCCAGTATATGATTAAAGCAAATGAGGTAAGTGTTAATGCATTTTTCTGTTTCACGTCGTTATGGCAACCATATTCTGCCGATCCATCGCATGTCAAATAATAACTTGTTGGTGTAACAAACAAACTCGCTTTTTCATATAAAACGGCTGCAAACCTAAAGTTAACGTCATTTCCTATTAGTGTTAAAAACAACGTCAATGTCATAGCGCGGAAGTACTTCGTCACTAAGTATGCCGTGACATAGATTTTGAACAAAGAGCTATGATAAGATTTTGCGTGAAACTTGGAAACACGCCGATTGAAACGGTAGCTAAACTACAAGTGTGGCACAAGCCAACACTTCACTGCACGAATGCCAATATTGATTTTGTTGAAGAAACTATTGACAGTGACAGATGCAAGACTATCCGAGAAATATGAAAAAAAAAGGAAATGAGTTTCAGAACTCTTTTCTTTCAAAAATCGCCAGAACAATGCGCCATTCCATCGGTCTACTGAAACGCAGACGACATTGTCAGTTCAGCTCGGCGCTGAGTTTTTTGAACACACATCATACTCGCCAGACCTCGCTCCATGTGACTTTTCTGTGTTCCTTTAAGTTACTTAAGTGTGCATTAAAAGGACAACACTTCACATGCTTAAAGGAGCTTCAATATGCTGCATTAGCTGTCTTTTGGCATTTTGATTTAGTATTTGACGTTGACGTCGCGTTTGTGACGACCTGAGGTGGTAACGTTACCCATATGCTAGTTTATTGTTTTTTGTTTGTTTGTTTTTTGTTGTGTTTTTTTTTTAAAAAAAAACGCTTTATGTATTTATGTGAAATTTTAGCAAATGATGTATAAATGACCAAACATTTGTTCAGTTGATTTTTTTACTGTAGCTTTTGCACTTTTTGCATTATGACAGTTGTCTACGAACTTATTGATCAACCCTCGTATATCAAATGAAAAGGGAAATGAAGAGGTGTCTTTGCAAGTAAATGAATGACCAATTATTGTATATAGTTTAGTAACATAATGCTTCATTTTAGGCTGGTATAATCAGCACTCATTTGTCGATTGCTCTGGAACCAGAGTGTGCTGCCATTTACTGCTGTCAGCTACCAATAGAAATACAAGGGAACAGTGGAAAATTAAAGTATGTAGCTGCTTCGGGATCTACTATCATGGTCGTCGATATGGGAGGTAACAAATAATTTGTTGTCTGGAAATAGCATCCCTGATGTTAGTTTAAAAAAATGGATCAGGTCTAACAAATCAATATGTTTATGTGTAACTGCAGGATCGTAAAATAGTTGCAATATTTTGAACAAGCTATATGATTGAAATATAAAGAAACCCCGTCTTGATGCCATTGCTCAATGATGAAACCAGTTCCTTATATCTTATAAATAGGTGGAACAGTTGACATCACGACTCTTCAGATAAACGAAGATGCAACAATGAAACAAGTTTGTATGTCAGGCGGAGGACCGTGGGGTGGAATGAAAGTGGACGAGAAATTCATGATGATGCTTCGAGATCTTGTAGGCCAAGAGGTGATGAAGGATTTCATAGAAAATCATCCAGTTGACGAATACGACCTTAGGATGGATTTTGAAAGCAGAAAAAGAGAGGTAAATAATAAAAATACCAAAGAAATTGATTAAAGTACAAGTATAACAGATTAAAAAAAAAGACAAACAAGAGGAACTAAAATATAAAAAAATAAGAACAAACAAAGAAAAGAGAAGAGAAAACATCTTGTGAACACAGCCTATTGTCTTTGCTTAAACGAACCAACATGTTCATGTTTTTTTCTTTTTCAGGTGAAACATAAATCAGAGCCAAATTCAAACAAAAGGTTTAGGATAAAACTGCCTCAGTCTTTAAAAGTTTTGTGGGAGAAAGCTGAAAAGAGAGAAGTTGACAACATCTTAGAGAGTAAACAAGAAGACGTACAATTTAAGGACAGTCGCCTGTCTTTCCATCCAGATGTCATACGTGGCTTCTTCCAAGAGACAGTGAACGGAAGCCTTGATCATATTGCGGACGTCTTGAAGAATTCTGAACATGATGGAGAAGCAGTTGACTCGCTGATTCTGGTTGGAGGTTTTGCTGAATCGAATTATGTCGTTCAGAGTTTGCGGGAAGGGTTGAAAGATCGTGGCATTCCGGTTGTGAGACCCCAGTTTACTGAACTGGCCGTTTTGAATGGTGCTGTTCTGTTTGGGCAGAATGAAGAGATCATAACGTCGAGGATCATGCGTTACACATATGGCGTAGCCATGGTTATGGAGTACGACAAAGAAAAACATAAAAAAGAGGAAATGTTTGAATCGAATGGAAAATTGTGGGCAAATAATGTTTTCCGGAAACATGTCACTAAAGGACAGGAGGTCAAACTTTGTCAGTGGATTTCAGACAAAGAATACTACCCAGCTGATGAGCAGCAGAAAACAGCGACGGTGTTGATATTTTCCTCCAACAAGAAGGGTCCAATACATACAACAGAGCCCGGTTGCAAAAGCATTGGAAGTCTGGAAGTTGAGTTTTCTGATGCCGACTTTGACGTGAAAGCAGGCGGACCACGAAGCAGAAGGGCGGTAGAAGTTGCTATGAGTTTTGGAGGAACCGAACTCAATGTCAAGGCCATCAGCAAGACCCTCGGCAAGGTGTACACGAAAAGCCTGAAATTGCAATAATATACTGAAGGTGTAATGTGTATTTCATATAACAGCTATTATGCAAGATTTCTGTATGTAATAGTTCTTTCGACCGACTGTTTTGTAAATAATTCCCAATTGAGGATACCTGATTTCGAATCCAGTTCAAGGCAAGTGGGTTTTCCGAATTAGTTTCAATATTTCTTATTCAGAAATTGTAATAATAATGTAACTGTATTTTGAATGTATGCAAGCAGTTATATGTATATGGAACTGAATTACTGCATTTGTTTCATCTTGCTTGGTGACATTGGTACTTACATTATGTTTGGTTCCAATTTGCTTGATGACATTGGAACTCGCATTATGCTTGATTCCATCTTGCTTGATGACATTGGAACTTGCATTATGCTTGATTCTATCTTGCTTAATAGCATTAGAAACTTATATTTTGCTGAATAACATCATGCTTTATGGTAACTGAATGCGCTATCATCTCATTGCAACTTCATTTGTTCATCTCCGACATATGCAATATACTATATTTTTAATTGAAGTTTTCTTTAATGACAACGCAATATGTTCGGCGTACTATTACTAGTAATAAATATTACTTGATGTTATAACAATGTTAGGTTCCCTTCAATTACCTTAATTTGCAGAATGTCTTTTACTGCATATCATCTACCTACTTTTATCGAACCTATTTCATCATTAATAATTAATTTTGGTCTGTGCTCGGCGATTTTGTCTTGTCTTAGCATAATCATTCTCCAATGCATTCATTGAACACAAATAGAAATCATTTCATAAACACTACGCACCAAACAAGAGGATACCAAAACAAGTAAACTAAAGTCAAACTTCACTTTACGGTAAGCACTCAGCAGTAAGCATAATTTGTAATATTTGTATTCAGATTATGAGAATAGATGGCGCTTTGTCGGTACAACCTGTTATTTTCCGGCTGGTCCCGCTATTTTGCGACGAGATATTTGCATTTTTTGGATGTTTATTTCAATATTTTGTTTGCATATCAAAAGTTTAGCTTAATCATAAATGGAATATCCTTAAATGCTACATTTACTTTAGTGTTTATTTTACCTGCTAAATAGTCATCCTTGGTAATCCAGGTTATTTATCATACGTGATAAATAAGGTATAATGTAGTATATACGGAATGTGTACCGTGGGCTCCGACGATGCTAAATAGTTTGATGACTGACAACGCTCGACAAGTTTCATTTACGAAAAAAAAACCCAGCTTAGAGCTATTGTAATAAGCTGTTTAAATTAAAGTACCGTAAATTCGGTAATCAAGCTCTGGATGGCGTGAAAAAGGCGTGGTTTAGAAAAGAGAGATCACTGATGTATGGTCAACGCAGTTTCTTTACGGAATATTCCGATAAGAGGCGGAAATTTTCCGTCGATCTTGATAACAGAGTTCTCGCCCCTAACAGTTAACAATGCAACATTAATTCGAAAACTATATACGAAAATTGGGCAGACAATGATTACTATGCAATGTCAGTTGCTCAAATAATTAAAAAAAATGCATGTATTAACACAGCATCAGACACCAGGCTTCATAAAGCATAAACATCGAATAAAAGATATGAGTGAAGCTCTAAGGAATCACACAAAGTTCGTGATGAATCATTAATTAAAACTAAAACAAAAACCATTTCACACATTTTGATTTACAAAAGGAAGTATGAAATAAAATATAGTCGCCTTCAAATGACAAACATGCAAAAAGTACTTATCCTTAAATAGCTTGAATAGAGCATGAAGAAAGTTGGATGATACATTTAGCTACATGGCATCGCATTTTGATTATTCCAACATAGTATAAAAGATAATGAAATGGTACAAAACAAGATTGAATGAAACGTTTTGCAAGTTCAAAGACCAACAATCAATGATAGAATTAAGCATAATGCAAGTTCCAATGAAATAAAGCAATTTGAAATCAAGCATAATGAAAGTTCCAATGTCATCAAGCAAGATGGAATCAAGCATAATGAAAGTTCCAGTGTCATCAAGCACGATGGAATCAAGCATAATGAAAGTTCCAATGTCATCAAGCAAGATGGAATCAAGCATAATGAAAGAACCAGTAACACCAAGCAAGATGGAATAAATGCAGTCATTTTGTTCTCGTAAACTGCAAGCAGGTTTTCCAGGTGTTTTACTAATTTACTTGGGTAAATTTTGCATATTTGCATATTTAAATAGTTTTATTAGATTATTTTTTTTCTTATTATTATTCAATTACTTTACATATTTGTTCGTATCTATACTTTCATAATGTAAATTGAAGGATACCTCCGCTCCACCAACTTACACCATCTGTATAACTGTACAGAAAAGAACAAAGAGAAAAGTGAGCTACATTTTCACCACAAGAAAAGCACCTTGCAGCAGAGCAAATACATATTCAAATGTTATCAGATTTCAATTAATTATGTGAATATATGTTTAAAGACGTCGAAACCCTTGCAGTCACTATTTCTTTTTTTTAAATATGTTCAGAAAACGACACTTTTTGAAATATTTCAAGTGAATTCTATTTTATCTGTAATTATTTTCGTTTCTCTGAAGTCTGTTTTGTGTTATTGTAAATAACTTAACGAACAAGGCATTCGACATGAATAGATTTCTAGATTACCTGAAAACGGTCATCTTTGAAAAAAGTCAACAGTAACTGAGGTCGCAATATTAGCGACAGTTCAAAACAAAGTGAATTGACACAAAAGTACTTACTTGAGAATACTGAATACTGATAAATTTTATCAATTCATTTGCACGCTTGATTAGCAACACATTGACAACCTAGCCGCATAAATATTTGTATTGTATGATAAGCAGCCATCATATCCAGGAAGGAGATAGTCTTTGGGATTGTCTCAATTATAAGAACATGTGAAGTTCTCAATTTTGAGTTTCGCATCTTCATATCCGTGAGAAAACAAGCTGTTACCTACTTGTAGTCTAGTGATATCTGGAGTGCACCGTTCATTCAGTTATAGACACAGTTGTGCTATTATGTAGGATTTCATAATCATTTTAACAGAATTATACAATTCACTGTAGAATGAATTGCATAAGTGTTGATGTATCTTTCAAGTGTTCATTCAGGGGTTGGTTGTTGTGACGGGCGAGTGGTCTATGGCGTTCTTACTTTGCATTGATAGGCAGTGCCGTTCGGTGGGGGTTCGAATCCCACTAGGAATTTGATTATTTAAAGGTTTATTCTAATACTTGAAACTCATAATTAGGCTTATATAAGGCTAACTCAGACTGACTTTTCTAATTTGATTTCGAACTGATGTTAAGTTGTTGAAACGGGACGAAGCCATATTATCATTTCAAGGTATTTTCATGACCGATCAGAATATTTCCCAGTTTAAAAGTATTTAAGCACACCGTTCAACCGGTATTGCGAATGGCTGTTAGATTTGTTTATACTTATTTAATTTTACATCGATTGGTAAGCAAGTTCTTGCAACTTATATTAATCCCTCTCGATGACTGCTTCCTGGGTTCAAACCAGTACTCCAGCCGATAGTGAGGAATGAGGAAGGTCCCTGAAGACCCTCATCCCTGGTGGAATTAGAACCACCAACATCCGGATCGGAAGTCTGGAGCCCTGACCCCTCCTTGGCCCGCGAACAACAGCGAGTGTAAGACAATAGCCCACTAGGACACTAGCCCACTAGGAAAATAGCCCACTGGACAATAGCCCACTGGGACACTAGCCCACTAGAATAGCCCACTTATTTGCATAATTGCATTTAATTAAGAAATTGAGTATTTAATGAGTTTAAAAAAATAAGAATTCATAAGTCAACAGTGTAGACGTTTTTATATACTGACATTTCTGTTTAAACAAACAGCAGATCCAGATCCAATGGATTTTTTACCAGCTCTATACTTTTTTACTCATGTTTATTTGGTAAACACAGGGTATAAATGAGTGAAAACACTTTGCATAATTAAATACGAAAATTAATGCAGACAAAGGATTGAATTTGTATTTGAAATATATAAATGTGAATATTAAAACAATTAAACATCTATATTATTAGTTTATACATCAGCACCCTTTTTGGTAAGCAGTGGGCTATTGTCCTTCCTGTCAAATTTAGCAGTGGGCTATGGTCCAATGGGATATTGTCCAGTGGGCTAGTGTTCTACTGGGCTATTGTCCCTGTGGGCTTTTGTCCGTTCCACTGGCAGCAGGCTGTGTGCATGTCAATATTTGGTGCTGGATAGTATTTGCTTGTTTTTTTATGTTCCCCTCAAAATTGTTTTTGGTGATTTCCTGTTTTAAAAGGACCCTAACGACGTATGCACGGTTTAAACTATGCTCTACTGAGCGTGAAATCGCTCAAAAAGTGTGCAACTTTCTACTTATACTTGATACTCCCGAGCGATCTATACTGACTATAACTGGGAGGCGCTTTGTCAGGAAAACTGTGTTAACAAGTATTATGTGCACTGTTAAAAGTTTAAAAGATAAAAAGTTCACAGAGTAAGAGAGTGCATGATTAAAAACAATAAGGGCGGGACTAGATGGTGACGGTCACCAGCCTATCCTTGAAGATATCTAGGCTGGGACTGGATTTGACCTGGTATGGTAAGCTATTCCAATACCTTAAAGTTCTGGGAAAGTAGGAGCTGAGGTGGTACTGGGTACGAGACTGGGGGATCAGGAAGTTCAAGTTTCTAGTTGGACTGAGGTGACTATGGTCGACATAAACAAGGTTGTACTGGATCTGCGAGGGGAAAATCCCGTGAACCGGGACCCGGGATCCGGGATCGTATTAAACATATAGGGAGACAATAAACAGTGTTGGTTTTGATATTTGTCGTAATTTGTGGCAATAAAAAGTTACATTATTTGATTTTTGCGATAATGAAATAAACAAATGTTCATTTTGCTTATATATTTTTTTAAATTACCACGTACTTTTGGTAATGCTTTATAAAGAATTTCAATACGTTATTAAAATGCTTATATAATAATAAAAAAAATGTCGCAACTTTATCCAATATAAAAAATAAAATCCATCAACGATAAAATTAATTTACTGAAAAAAAAAAAGATTTTCACGCCTATACTATACATGCTTATCTATAACAAAAGGCAAGCAATAATCGATTATTTATCGATGACACCTATGGCAGGTGGTGTATTCCGGAATTACTATATGTTTAATACGATCCCGGATCCCGGCTTTTGTAAAGACGATCCCGGGATTTTCCCCTCGCCTGGATCTTATAGAGAAAAGGTAGGGAGGATTGGAGTCTACGGCTTTCTAGGGTGGGCCATCTAAGTTCATTTAACATATTTGTTACACTACTTTGAAAATCATAATTATTACAAACATATCTAGCCGCAGCTCTTTGTACACTTTCAATTTTGTAGGTAAGATGTTTCTGCCAAGGGTGCCATATTATTGAACAATATTCTAGTTGAGGTCTGACATAGGTGGTATAGGCTTGAGTTTTGATTTGCCTATTTTGAGTTTTGATGTTTCTCTTGATAAATCTTAGGGTACCTTTGCCTTGGAGGTAATGTTATTAATTTGATTGGCCCAGTTCAAGTCTTTAGAGATGGTAACTCCAAGGTACTTGGCAGATTCAGTTGATTTGAGAGTTTTATTGTGTAGAGTGTATGGGAAGATGGTGGGGTTCTTTTTTCAGGTGATCATTAGCACCTCACATTTGTCCGGATTGAACTTCATGGCCCAGTCCCGTTCCCAGTTTTCTAGTTTATGTAGGCCATCTTGCAGTCTGTCTGCGTCTGTCTGTCCCTTGATTGTCAGGTAAACTATAGTGTCATCCGCAAATAACCTTGTTTTACTTTTGACAGATTCTGGCAAGTCATTGATATATGCCAGAAATAAACAGGGACCAATAACGGAACCCTGGGGGACACCGGATAACACTGGTAGTTGATCGGAAGTTTGACCTTCAACTGCAACCCTTTGGCTGCGGTTGCTGAGAAATGACCTGATCCAGGTGGATACTTGTTGATTTACTCCTAAAGTTTTTAATTTATGGACTAGCTTGTGATGGTCGACTTTGTCGAAGGCCTTTGAGAAATCCATCACAATAACGTCCGTCTGTTGTCCATTGTCCAGATTGTCAAAGACTTCTTGGGTGAAACTCAATAACTGAGTTTCGCAACTACGTTTAGACCTGAAACCATGTTGATAATTACTAAGGATGTTGTGACTGTCAAAGTAAGTCATCATGTTTGAGACTATGATGTAATTTAGAGGCAATACATGTGAGAGATATCGGTCTGTAGTTTCTGGCTTTAGATTTATGACCCTTTTTATATACTGGAGCAATAACTGCTTTTCTAGACTGAATGCGTCTTTTTTGAATCGGTCGAAAATATTCTTTCTTATTCAACGATAATTGCGGATATTCAAACAAAAATACTACAGGTCGCACAACGCCATTTGCAATTTAAACAGCTCAGTTGTCTCCCTTATTAAGAGCCACGCCCACTGAATGCGGAAGTGAGCATCACGTCACAGGTAAAGCATCTTCACAACATTCCAGTTGACAGCGGAAAACACAGGTAAAATTTTATCAATTTATCTTTGATAATTTCAAGATTTGATTTTGCTTCAAGTAGCTTAAAGTGTTTGTTTCCGACAGGGTGTAGAGTTGTCAATGATACTATATCAGTTCATCAATTGCACAAGTTTATCTGAATACTGATAAGTGATTTTTTGTCGAGCCCGCTTACGGAGAGCTCGAGATAGTCGTCGCATTTGGTACCACAGATCGATGTATGTACGTGCGTGCGTACGTCCGTCCAGATTGGTTTGTCCGGACCATAACTGCTCTGTGCATAAAAGGATTTTGAAATACCTAGGCACATTTGTTCACAGATGCTGTGTCGTGCGAAGACCCAGCTTCCCAGCTTAAAGGTCAAGGTCACAGTGACAGCTCAAAGGTCCTAAATGTTGATTCTAGACCTTGTCCGGGCCATAACTTCTCTGTGCATGGAGGGATTTTAAAATACCTTGGCACATTTGTACACCTTGATGAGATGGTGTGCCGTGAGCAAGACCCAGATTCCTAGCTCAGAGATCATGGTCACAGTGACAGCTCAAAGGTCCAAAATGTTGATGATAGAAATTGTTTGGGCCATAACTTCTCTGTGCATGGAAGGCTTTTAAAATATCTTGGCATGTCAAATGTCAAATTTCCAAAATTTTGATGAGAGACCTTGTCCAGGACATAACTTCTCCCTGCATGGAAAGATTTTAAAATACCTTGGCACATTTGTTCTCCTTGATGAGACAGTGTGTGGTGTGCCAGACCCAGGTTCCCAGCTTAAAGGTCAAGGTCACAGTGACAGCTCAAAGGTCCAAAATGTTGATTCTAGACCATGTCTGGGCCATTACTTCTGCCTGCATTGAAGAATTTGAAAATACCGTGAAACATTTGTTATGCTCCCTGAAAGAAACATCATATAGGCCTGCCTTGTCCTTCCATCATCATCTTCCTACAGTTTCCATTTCACTGTTCCCTCCCCATAGGCGGCTTTCCATTGGTAGGCTCTACATGCTGCCCATGGGTATTCTAGTTTCATAAGCAGGCTAAATTGTCATTTATGTGTTCATACATACATCTTACCAAATATTGAAAAGATGTACATTTTGTGTTAATAGAAAGATTTTTAATTATTACCTTTTTATTAAAGATACCTTCAGAACTTGTGGTTGAGAGAGATTGTAGTGTAGATCTGAATGCCTCAGTAAGATAAAAAATAATAATTACAGCATGTCCTGGTACAGTTAATTGTTATTAAAACTAAAGCTAGGTTTTGTTTGATATAATCATAAGGCATTTCAGAATTGTGATATTTTTTAAATTAATGTGATTTATATATGTCTTTCAATATATTGATTTATATATTTTTATAATGTACCATGCCATGTATCATATGCTGAAAATAAATTATTATTAAGATCCTCAATAAGATGCTGTGATGTCTATCATAATGGAATAAAGTTTGAGCTATTTACAAGTGCTGCAGATCCTTATATTTATATATATGTGATTATATTCTCTGTTATTTTACACCTAAAACATTGTACTAACTTTATCGCCAGTAAATGTCATGTCCTACACTTGTTTCACTATATCATTACCAACTGACCCATGTGGTTCAGTACATTTCTCTTCATAAGAGGTTAGGGTCAGGGTTCTAGCAGGGGGTAATGATTATAATAATTGTGCTGTTTTATGGTCATAGTTATTTTTAATTGCCCATGTTGTCTATAACAATGATGAAAATAAGTTCAACTTCAGTAAAAGAAAGAAAAAACTAACATAAATATAATTTGATCATATATTATTTTAATAAAAGAATTATGTGCAGTGTAACTAGCTTGATAGAAGAATTATGTGCAGTGTAACTAGCTTGATAGAAGAATTATTGTGCAGTGTAACTAGCTTGATAAAAGAATTATGTGCAGTGTAACTAGCTTGATAAAAGAATTATGTGCAGTGTAACTAGCTTGATAGAAGAATTATTGTGCAGTGTAACTAGCTTGATAGAAGAATTATTGTGCAGTGTAACTAGCTTGATAGAAGAATTATGTGCAGTGTAACTAGCTTGATAGAAGAATTATTGTGCAGTGTAACTAGCTTGATAGAAGAATTATTGTGCAGTGTAACTAGCTTGATAGAAGAATTATTGTGCAGTGTAACTAGTTTGATAGAAGAATTATTGTGCAGTGTAACTAGCTTGATAGAAGAATTATTGTGCAGTGTAACTAGCTTGATAGAAGAATTATTGTGCAGTGTAACTAGCTTGATAGAAGAATTATGTGCAGTGTAACTAGCTTGATCTGGATTGTCTTATAAGAGGAAATATTTATAAAGCTACATGGTAACACCCACTCAGGTTTATGAGTACTATTAGTGGTGATAGCTTTGCTGTTCAGTGATACAGATACATATAAATGGGTGGTGTAAAGGTTAGATAGAAGAATTAGTAAATTAAGTTTAGACATTGGCTAAGGTTTAGTGTATCTTTGCTGATCTTTGTAAAATAACACAGGTCATTGGAAGTTACATTTGCCTATCATGTTAAAACCACCTGCTTGAGGGTTTGTCAATTTGTAGATTAAATCCAGTAAAATATTATCAATGAAAATGGAAAAAAATAAAAGGGCTGGAGCTAGGATGTGGTAAGCATTAGCATGGCCCTTTCTTGGCTTAGAGAATCAGGTACTCAGGTGAAGCCATATAAAGCTGAATGGACCTTGAAATCTTAAAGTAAAGATGAAGGTCATTACTATGACATGTACCCTGCTTTTCTCCATTTATGACAAATTATACAGCTAGACAGCTATTAGTATTATTATTTTCTTACTTCTGATATACCAATCTATTGTTTTTACTTTCACCTCTCACTGCTAAAAACTTCTGGTACATGTTAAGGACTTTAGTCCGTAGCCAAAAAAACTAGAGTTAATGATCCATTTTGACTGCAAAAAATGCTAAAGAATTTGTTGTGCTTGTAGCTTAGTTTTTGGTTAAGCTTCACTGACTTGAGATACATACCATGTATGATACACTACCATCACTTCTTTCTATCACAAATATATGACAGATCCTAAAATGGTAAATGTATGTAATACATTAATTCATTAAGTACTTAAAACCATCATGATTTTGTCATTTTTGTCAAGTGTCTTTGCAACATCTGAACAAATCAGAAAACAAAAAATCCCAGGAAAAAATGCCCCGTAAATATTTATGCCCATATAAAGATCTCAGTGAGTGTGATTCATTCATACTCCATCCTACACTCGCCTATCTGTTTATAATACACGATCTGATACACTACATATACATAGCCTGCATTAACTTGTTCGGAGATTCAGTTGCAAACCAAGGTATGTTTTTAATAACTTTTCAAGTCAGGGGAAAATCGATCCTTAATGATAAGATTTATACATAATCTGTAAAAATGTAAGCTAGGTTTATTAATAAATTTCAGGAATGTCAAAGTCATTATTAAGTTTACATTAAACACTTAGTCATAATTTCTAATGAAGGCTCTGTTGTACATGGCAATGGGGTTTGGTTAACTTTATATATACATATATTAATAAATATTAATTTGTTCTTGTTAATACATTTGAAAAACTTCAGACTTATGGTTGATAAAGAGAAAACATTATAAACTTATAATTCAGATTGATGAACAACAAATAAGATTGCAACAAAAGATTTAATTTTTGCAGGTGATAATGTCTAAAGTCATTAAATGAGAGAAAATGGCAAGGATTGTATTAAGTAGATGTGGATGATTTGAACCACAGTTACAATTACATATAGACAGGTTGATTTAAGGTTATTTGTACACTTTTGCATAACTTAAAAGGCGGTTGGAGAAATATTGCAAAGTGCTGAGTAATGCTATACATATTAAAACAGATGGTGTCAGGAACAAGAATGCATTGTAAAAATGGTGAAACATGAGCTGTTTCATTATGTCACACAGCATCATTAAGTAAAGATCTGATTTAATTATGTAGATGGTGTATATTTTAAGATGGCTAGGATGTAGCTACTTCAGCTGTTATGAGTACCAATGATTGCCTGATCAATATAGCTGCAGTCCAGTTTTCCTGCTTATTGCCAGTTATATCTGTCATATATGTGGTACCTGGTTTAAATGCAATCTTGTTGCTAATTGTTTTTGTTGTTGTTTTTTTGGACATTTTTTGGTCTTTGAATCAACAGACGTTGGCTGATACTAAAATGTTCATAGAAATGCATTTAATGCATTTGCTTGGCATCTTTTGTTCCTAGCAAAAAGTAAAGCAGAAAATGAAGAATTGCTTTTACCTGATCATTGCAATATTATTTTCTTTTGATTTAGTTTTGACTATATTTGCCTGTTGAAATTGAAATAGCTTTGTACCAACACATAGATTGAGAATTTTGATAAAGAAAATGTAACTCATAACCAAAATCTTTGTGTTTAAAAAGATGTTGATAAGGTCTGTTCATTTAGACTGAGTGTAACTTTCTTCCACTTGGTGAAACTTTCTTCTACTTGCTGCAGTTTTAATTCCATTGGTGTCATTTTCTTGAACTTGGTGCAGTTTTCCTCCACTTGGTGTAACTTTCTTCCACATGGTGTAACTTTCTTCTACTTGCTGCAGCTTTCTTCCAGTTGGTGTCACTTTCTTCCACATGGTGTAACTTTCTTCCACTTGGTGCAGTTTTCCTCCACTTGGTGTAACTTTCTTCCACATGGTGTAACTTTCTTCTACTTGCTGCAGCTTTCTTCCAGTTGGTGTAACTTTCTTCCACATGGTGTAACTTTCTTCTACTTGCTGCAGTTTTCCTCCACTTGCTGTAACTTTCTTCCACTTGGTGCAGTTTTCCTCCTCTTGGTGTAACTTTCTTCCACTTGGTGTAACTTTCTTCTATTTGCAGCAGCTTTCTTCCAGTTGGTGTCACTTTCTTGTACTTGCTGTAACTTTTTTCTACTTGCTATCACTTTTTTCTATTTGCAGCTGCTTTTTTCCATTGGTGCAGCTTTCCTCCACTTGATGCATCTTTCCTCCACTTGCTGCAGCTTTTTTTCCAATTGGTGTCAATTTTTTCTGCAAGGTGTAACTTTCTTCAAGTTGGTGTCACTTTCTTCTGCTTGCTGCAATTTTTTTCCAGTTGATGGCACTTTCTTCTGTTTGGTGTAACTTTTTGCTTGCTATATCTTTCTTCTACTTGCTGCAGCTTTATTCTACTTGGTGTAACTTTCTTCTGCATGTTGCAACTTTCTTTCAGTTGATGTCATTTTCTTCTACTTGGTGTAAATTTCTTATACTTGGTGCAACTTTTCTTCCACTTGGTGCAACTTTTCTTCCACTTGGTGTAAATTTCTTCTGCATGCTGCAACTTTCTTCCACTTGCTGCAAATTTCTTCTGCATTCTGCAACTTTCTTCCATTTGCTTCAGATTTCTTCTGCTTGCTGCAAATTTCATCAGCTTGCTGCAAATTCTTCCACTTGGAGCAAATTTCTTCTGCTTGCTGCAAATTTGTTCTGCCTGTGCAAATTTCTTCTTGCTGCAAATTTCTTCTGCTTGTTGAAAATTTCTTCTATTTGCTGCATCTTTCTTCCACTTGGTGCAATTTTTCTTCCACTTGGTGCATTTTTTCTTCCACTTGGTGCATTTTTTTTCTGCTTGCTGTAGATTTCTTCTGCTTGGAACAACTTTCACATAGGGGTAAACTTCAAAAGTTTTGAAGAAGGTTGTGTTAGTTTTACATCAATAAGGTAGAGAAATGGACAAGGAAAATTTTGTAATCTCATGATACAACATTTCATTTAAAACTGATTTATCTTATACATTAATAAATTTAATAGTTCCTCAGTTTAACTTCCTTCATGTTTTAATCACTAGGCATGTAATGTTTGTAATCTTACATATAGACAGAATGGCATACCATTTATAAAAAAACAAACAGAAGTAGAATAACATATTTAAGGTAGTGCTTTAAATTAAGAAAAACATCTGCTTCCTTAATGTCATTTAAAAAATTGTTTGATATTTAGAAATGGTTATATATATTGCATGCATGTGTGTTTTCAATATTTACTTTTTTACCTGACATTCAGTAAAATGTGAATGTTAAGTTGCATTAAAAAGTGCTTGTTGAAGCAGATTTTTGTCAAGCATTCCAAGTAAGGCATTGTCTTTAAAAAAGATTGCTTAGGTGTACAGAAGTGATGAAAATTTAATGTTCTTTGACTACAAATCAAGAGGTCATGGTTCGAGTCCCGGGCTGGCCTGTCTTGGTATCACCTTTAGCTGTCCTGAGTTGTTGAAAGGGATTGTTAAACCGAGTTTATTCACTGCATTAATTATATATGTCATAGATCTGTGAAGATTTTGCATGGTGAAATAATTTGCCTTGTATATTGTGAAACGTTAAATCAGATAAGATGTTTTCTTTATGAAAATAATATCTGATCACTACTTACTACTGATCAAAACATGATAATGAAAACAATGTCTCACTGATCAGTAACTAAAGTTATTTATTTTTGGCATTATTGACTTTAATGATTGACTAGGACGTGTTCAATGAATAATTTACAATGCTGTTGTCCCAACAGGACATTCTTAAGTCATTCACTCATCACTGACCAAATAATCCATCATTTATTTGGCAGGTACAAGTTCTGGACAGTTTTATGTCAATACAGGAATGTTCATATCTTGTTTTCACCAGGTATACTGGCGTTTTTAGATAAATATGTGACCTGTATGTTTTACCAGCATGTATATAGTAACTGACTATGACTATATTACACAGGTTAATTAATTTCACCTTACATTCCCTTTCAGACAGCAGCTGATACAGTATTTTCCTTCTTCCTGATCTACAGTAAACACAAGTAACAAAGGTAAGAGAACTTTTTTGTCAGTCCTAAAATGAAAAGAATTTAAATATTTTGTTTAACTATTTGTGTATTGGACATATTTTAACATTTCAGTATACTGTTTGAAGTAGATTGTGGTTTCAAAAAAATTACCTCTTATAAAGTAGTAATATTCTGAGTAAATTAAGTTTGTCACTTATCTTTGTGAGATCAAAATCAGAAGAGTTATTGTGTCATCTGACTAAAGTTAGGGGACATATAATTATGTGTTTCTTGCAGTGTCCCTGTCGGCAGCAGCATCCCATTTTGCTTCTCTGGGGCATAACTCTAAAAGTACTGGAGTTATCAACTTGAAACTTCATAGGTGAATAGATATCATTGTGGAGAGATGCAGTGCCATAACTCTGTTTCTCAGAATTTTTGAGTTATTGCCCTTTGTAATTTTTCATACTTAATTCTTGTCCTGGGCATAACTCAAAAGGTGTTGAAGATATCAACTTGAAACTTCATAGGTGAATAGATCTCATAGTGGGGAGGTGCAATGCCTAAGAACCATAACTCTGTTTCTCAGAATTTTTGAGTTATTGCCCTTTGTAATTTTTCATACTTAATTCTTGTCCAGGGCATAACTTGAAAGGTATTGAAGATATATTAACTTGAAACTTTACAGATGAATAGATCTCACTGTTGAGAGGTGCAATACCCAAGAACCATAACTCTCTTTCACATTATTTTTGAGTTATGGCCCTTTGTAATTTTTCATTCTTAATTCTTGTCTGGGGCCTATAAATACCCCATTCCATACTAAAAAATTAAATAACTGGTATGCTATCGTCAGGCCGCACATCCGACTCACGGAGTTCTAGTTATTTAAGATTCTCAAACGAGATCAAAGATGCTAAAGTGTATATTTTCTGAAACACTCTTGGTTCTTTCACATGGTTAGCATAGAAATTTGGTATAATGGATCTTATCCTATACTATAGGCTATGAACTATTAATGGAGGAGTTGGGACTGAACCTGTGGTGCTGAGTTGATAAGTCAGACATGTTTTTTTATATATCACTTATCATAATCAGCTCTTGATGAGTAATTATTGTATGATACCACTGATTCAGAAATGAGGTGATTCATTTTTCTCAAAATGTTTATTAGCCAGTGTATAATGCTTTGCTGACAATGATATCTTGTATTTGTTCTAGCATTATTTAAGATATTACATTCTTGTAGAAAAAATGTCTGGACTGGTAAAAGCCAAGAAGTATGATTGGAAGGATTCTAACATGGCTCTGTTTGGATCTGATACAGAGAAGCAGGTGAAAAGTAAGTTACGATAATTATTCTACTTATGACATCTCTAGTTTTGTGGTGTCTGACACAAGAAAACTTAAATTGAGACAGGTGCCAGTGTAGTTATCAACAATTTTGCTTTGCTAGAAGATATATCATATATTTTGTATGATATATCTTTATGTATGAAATGATGTGAAACTTTCTTTAGTTACAGAGAAAACTGAATTCATGCAACTAGTATTGTTAGCCATTTTGGTTTTCACAAACACACAGAGACACACACATTTTGGTTTTCACAAACACACAGAGACAAAAAGTTACTTCTTAGTTCCTTTTTATACAATATTATTTGTGCCCTAAATGACCATAGTTGTTGACGGGCCATAAATCCCCATTCATTCATTCACACAGAGACACACATATTTTGGTTTTCACAAACACACAGAGACACACACATTTTGGTTTTCACAAACAGAGACACACACATTTTGGTTTTCACAAACAGAAACACACATTTTTTAGTTTTCACAAACACACAGAGACACACATTTTGGTTTTCACAAACACACAGAGACACACACATTTTACACACACATTTTGGTTTTCACAAACACACAAGACGCACACATTTTTGTTTTCACAAACACACAGAGACACACACATTTTGGTTTTCACAAACACAGAGACACACACATTTTGGTTTTCACAAACACACAAAGACACACACATTTTACACACACATTTTAGTTTTCACAAACACACAGAGACACACACATTTTACACACACATTTTGGTTTTCACAAACACACAGAGACACACACATTTTGGTTTTCACAAACACAGAGACACACACATTTTGATTCAGATTGAAACTGTTTACTAGTCTGTCATAAAAATTTGAGTATAAATGCAAACATTAATATCAACAGCTGTTTAAATAGGGAAAAAAAAGTATCTACATTGAAGTATGAAATGGTTGCTTGAAAATTTCACCAGCCATGCATGAAGTTTTCATAGGAAAAGCCATGAAAAAACTCAAAATGTACACCAAAACTAACTAACATACCTGCATAGGAAAAACAAGTGACATTAAAACTTGCCCATTGATACCAGTGTGCTTGTTTGTTTTATATGTATACTAAAGATATGAAATATGCAGAACTGAAATTGTACTTTTTTCTTTATTGATTGAAGAATCTTTGTCTTTGGTTTGTATACCAAAATAATTTTTAATTAAATAATGCTTCAATGCACCTCTTACGTGGAATGGTTTCCCAAGCTCACTGACTTAAAGTAGCTAAATATGTGACTATTGAGCTCAATCATGAAGAAATGATAGGTTAAAACTGGCAGCCAGCTGGTATGACTTTGACTGTTAGAGGAGATTAAACTTGGCAAGGCAAAATTTGAATTATATATGTTGTAGCATTTTCAGTTCTTTTTACAAATGTGATAATTTTGTTTTCTAGAGGAGTCAGCAGAGTGTGAGCCAGCTTGGCAAGGTACAGGACAGGATGTGGGCGTAAGAGTCTGGAGAATTGTGGTATGTACAATATCATTAGAATATAGAACAATTTTTCTTACATATTACTGTCTAACCTGCTGTACCTTACACTCTATAGTCTGAGTTTCCTTCTCTTAAAACAACCTGAATGTTTACAATTTCTGTTTTAGAGCTCTCTTGCTAAAGTATCGCTCCAGTAACACACTTCACAAAAAAAAAAAAGGACTTTATACCTATAATTTCTATGGACATTTTTTTTTGACTAAAACCAAGAAATCAGCAGGATTGTTTTGAGTGTAGGTTTTTGTAAGTAATCATTATTCATGTTAAAAAGAACTAAGTATTTATGATCTTAGAATAATACACCATTTTGTTTTACAGAAATTTAAGGTAGAGAGCTGGCCAAAGGAGGACTATGGGAAGTTCTATGATGGTGATTCATACATCATCCTCAATGTAAGTTATGTAGAGCTCTTTATAGGTCATATGTTCGTTTTAGGGTAGTTATGACATCTTTCTATCAGTCTGTCCCTTTTAGTTTATTGTCAGTACTGGTTTCCTGTGTCACTGAGGCCTCCTGAAGGGGTAAGTAAGTCAGGTTTTTTAGGGGATAGTGAAATATAGAGAAAGCATCCCTTTGAACAAAATCTTGTATTTTAACAGTCTCAGTTTATAGAATTGATTTGTGATACTTTGGTTTAACATCTAATTTGAAAGACAATTAGTACTGTTCGTGGAGGAGCTGGGGATCAGACTTGTGACACCAGCATCACTACTGGACCAATTTTCAGTTGTAGATTTCATGCTGCAGAGACAGTCTGTGTTCTTCATAATTGTCTACCTACATGGTTTATTGGTTAAAACTGATTTGTTTCTTTGAGCTTAAAATCTGAATTTGAGCCGTGCTCCTGACTATGACTATATCTGAGACTTTGAGAGAGTTGCTAGTTCCTTGCAGTGTAAAGCGTTCAAGTTGAGGGACTTGCAGAAATTGATAGTAACAAAGACTTTAAGTCTGAAGATAATATGTTAGGACTACTTTGTTAAGGTAAACTGTTCAGGTTGAACAACACTATAATTAAAGGTATTACTATGGAATCCATTACTTTCTTAAGGCTGTCAGGAAAAGACAAAACTGAAGTTCAGTGAAATATTGTATTTGCTGATTTTACAAGTTTAGTGATGTATTCTGTTTGTTAACTTTATGTGAGTCACACATGTTTTGAACTATCTACTATATGTAAAAGTTGAAAATTTGTTATTAGAATGATGTTGTTATTGTTGAGATGGGCGGACAGAATCAGACTCAGTGGTTTGAGACCTTTTTTTATTTTTTTTTTTTAATTCTTATGAACCTTCTTTAACCAAATTTGATCAGTTAATAGCTTAAAGCAAGACCTTCATAAGGCTTGTGTTTTTTGGGGGATCACTCACTGTAACTAAAAATAGATTTTAAATTCTGCACAGTAATTTAATTTTCATTTTACCTTTTGTACTTATAGTTACTGGTTAATATTTGATAGCTTAGGAAAACATCTTGATCATTTTCAACAAGAATATAACTTAAAGGGGCTGTGCTCCAGATGACACAAAAAAGAAAGTTTTCTTGTATTATAAATTTCTTGTGATATTTATGATTAATGCTTAAAAACTGACTAACTGACAAAAAATAAGTCAGGTAATCACATTATAAATTGATTTTTTTCCTTTCATAGTGCTATATTGTAACGCGACGGTATAACTATATTGTATAAGATTTAAAGTAAACAATAGTTATTTCGTATGCGGCGATAGTGGTGACAGTTAAAGCGTTGTTAATATTTTGTTAACATGAGGGTCCAGAGTTCAAATCCGGCTGAAGCGAATATATTTTTTTTTTGTTCTATTTTGACTTTTATAAGCAGTTTTGAAGTAAAATATCATTTTGTTATAATCTCACGGCATCTAGATATTTAATTTAAGTAAAAAAAAAATTTGTATCAAATCTGGAGTTCAGCCTCTTTAATACTTGGACAAGCTCTTTTATGTTGTTTTTTGTTTCCCAAGATCTGAAGTTTGTAGTGATAAAGTATGAAGAACTATTATACAAGTTGAGTTTCACATTTTAGTGAGTTCTTTTCAATGCCCATACAAAAGTCAGCTTTCTTTTAGTTTATGTACAAACACAGAAGTGTTAATACTATGTGTATTTTTCACAGACTTACAAGGACAAGGATTCAGATCAGTTACTGTTTGATGTTCATTTCTGGATTGGAAAACACAGCACACAGGTAGGTGTTATAACTGTTTAAGTCTTATCTTAATTTGGTAATGAGTATAGAAAACTATGGCTGAAAAGGGATGAAGACTCTTTCATGGCTTTTAAACAAATTATTTTTTATGCTGTAAATTCTCCCTGTGATGTCCTTTAAATTATAAGCAGTAATACTAAATTTTATATACGTTTATCATCAGGGATCTGTTTAATACCCATGAACTAGGTTTTACATCACTGACTAAATTTACTATCATTAGTAAGTTAGTTCTGGTGACCTACTTCAAGAAATTTGAGGTATATAACATTTGCTGTTCTGTGACTTGGTCTGTAGACAGTATTTTTTCAGGTCAGTAACTTGAGAACACATTAGGGTGAGACTTTGTTCTTGGTAGTTGGGATGCGCATCAAGTTTACAAGGGCTGATGTTGAAGTCAATGAGACAGGCAAAGGGGGCACATATATGTTTCACTAACATACCTTGTCTTCATGAACTATTTTTAAAATCATAATCTAGGTCTATCATCTTGAACTAGGTTTATCAACATTACATCCATCTCTCACCATACACCAGCTTTATCATCATAAACTAGCTTTTTTTTTTCATGCAATAGATTTATCACCATGAACTAGTTCTCAGAATGCATTCTATCACCATGAATTAGGTCTGGCAATATTAACTATTACCGGTAATTAAGTTTATCATCATGAACTAGTGTTATCAACAAGAACTAGAGTTATCCCCATGAAGAACGTCTATCACCTTGAACTACATCTATGTTCATGAACTAATTTTATCACCATGAACTAATTTTATATCTTCTCAATTAAAACAGGATGAGTATGGAACTGCTGCCTACAAGACTGTGGAACTTGACACGTACCTTGATGACAAACCTGTCCAGCATCGTGAAGTTCAAGGTCATGAGTCACAGCTGTTCAAGAGTTACTTCGATACAATCACGTAAGTAAAGTTAATTTATCATTATATGTATTTGCTGTTTACTCACTGGAACAGACTGAGGTATTGCTTTTTCCTAGGGATGACAATAAATATCAAAATATAGTAACTGAGTACTCAAACACTTTCTTGAAGGGTTAACCAGTTACATATTAGATTTATAAATGCCAACGAAAAAATTATATTGTATATTTTATATTTCAAAGCATATTTTAATATTTCTTTACTTACTTACCTACTTTAGAGTTTTTGAAGCTAGAGAAGAGAAATTTAAAACACATGGATAGATTTGAATACAGATTTCAAACTTGAATTTTGCTGACCTTGACATACTTTTATTTTTAGCTCACCTGAGCACAGTGTGCTAAAGGTGAACCGTTGTGATCACCCTGTGTCCATCATGCCTTGTCAACATTTTTCTTTAAATAACAAATCCTCCATATGCACTTGGTCAGAGTTAATGAAACTTTAATACATTGTTCCTTCAAAGTTGTTCAGATTAAATTCTGTGCAAAACTCTGGTTATTTTTGCAACAAAAACGAATTTTAAAAAAATGTTTTGTCATAAATTACCAGGTTATGAGCTTTGATATTTGGTATGTAGCATTGTCTAAAGGACTGCTACCAAGTTATTTCAAATTATGTCACAGGGAACTGTATTGGCCCTGCCCAAGGGGTCACATATTTTAGATAGAATGATATAGGAAAAACTTTAAAATTATTCTTGTTTGAAATCACAAGGCCCAGAATTTTAATATTTTGCATAAAGCATTATCTAGTAGACCTGTACCAAGATTTTGCTTTAGTTTTAGTTATAACAATGTAATTTGAATATGTTCAGTGATACTCAGGTGAGTGATATAAGCCCATCATGGCCCTCTTGTCTCACTTCTTAGTCTGTCTGTTTGCTTAATGTGTTACAGTGAGAGTGTGTGTTTGTGTGGGGGAGTGGGTGCATGTTTACATGCTTTTCTGGGCTGTATGGAAATTGTTCTTATGTGAAATATTAGAAGAAGGCTTGAACTATTTTGAACATATTGCAGATGATATTTAACAGTATGTAAGTTAAGTGTGGCATTTTAACTTCTGACATGTAACTGTTTATTTACAATAGATACTTGAAGGGAGGTGCTGACACAGGGTTTAGACGTGTACTTCCTGAGGAATACCAGCCAAGACTGCTGAGGTTCCAGAAAGAAGGAAGACGGGTCATTATGACAGAGGTAAGAAATAATCAGAACTTATAAAAAACACTGGAAAACATTGAAACTTTGTTTAAAAACAGGAAGTTTAAACAAAATAACAAGATGTAATTAACTTTACTACCGGTATTTTGCAAGAGATGCAAGTACAGTAACGTACTGTCAGAATGTGATGGAACATAATTTTTATTGCAACAGAATGGAAATTCGGTCCTATAGAGCCCTGCCTATCAAACTGTGTCAGGCACTTTGACTGTGGTTCTTCCAATAATTAAAATGTTATTACAGTCATTCTTAATTATGATCTCAATCAGGCTTGATGTTATAGTGATGCAAAACAATGAAAATGTGATTCCAGAATAAACGTCAGTCACCAAAGAATCATATTCCGACTATTTGTGAAATTGAGTAACCGAATAATGATTGAGTAATTTTGATTTATGTTTAACCTTTATTCTGAATGATTTTTTTGTAGCTTTAGTTTCTCAGGCTAGGCCATTTTGTAATTGTATTAACTGTTGTTGCTATTCCTATGATGTCATTTTATAAGCCTAAAGGGTTTATTATGTTGTCTGTCCATAGCAGCTTCTTGTCCTCTATATTTCTTACACTGACCGGATGCAATTGAGAGCAGGGTGTATGTTACAGCTTGCTCAGATCAAGGTCAAGGTCATAGTTACAGGCAACTTGTCCACTCTGTATCTTTTGAACTGCTTGAAGGAAATTCAAATACTTTGATATTTTGTGTCTACTGTATATCACTTCAACAGCTTGAAGAAATTCAAACTTTTGACAAGAAATTTTATCATACTGGGACAGGCTTTGGCTGGATCTGGTCATGGTCAAGGACACTTAGAGGTCACATATCATATTGATATAATGTGTCAATATTTTTTTCAGCTCTGTATCTCTTGAACTGGTTAATGTAAAATTTAACATAAGTTCTCGTCAGTAAATATTTTGAATTTATTTGCAGACATTGTTATAATATTGTCATTAAAAGTTGGTATTGCCTCATCTCCTTGTTATAGTATTGCTGTTGATAGAGTATTTATGCATTGTGTAAAATGTCATTCACTGTTAATAGTTTCTGTTAGGCGTGTATCTTCCTGCTTCTGCCAATCTCTTGTTTGGTCTCTTATCAAGTATCGGTGTATTGACCTAATGATGTTTTTAAAGGTTTTACTGTCTACACGATTTCACAATACAGCATGCTGTATCCAAAAATACTTTTTTAAATTTACAAAATGAGTCAAAGTGTTTCTGAACTGGAATATACTGATGCATTAATATATGGTATGTACATGGAACATATATTTCTTTTTTAGTTGCCACGCTGTAAGAGTAACTTACATAATGGTGATGTATTCATCCTTGATCTAGGACATAAACTGTTCCAGTGGAATGGAGAGGAATGTAACAAGGATGAAAAGTTCAGGGTAAAACATTTACCATTTTTTCTCGTTATAAAACTTTTTTTTTGACGAATTTGAAAAAATCTTCATTCAAACAAAATTTAGCTTTCAGTGAGATTTATAATACAGCATAACTTTGATATTGAGACCATCATAGGGACCACAGCCTAGTGGTTTTATTTTGAAGTTGGTCTCATTGAGTTTCCTTGACGTTGGTTTGCATTCCTTCTTATGTGCAAAATATGACTTTCAGCATTTATTTAATATTACAAATGTGCAGTACTCTCATCTTTGCACTTTTTTCGTTTTTTTGGAAGAAATATGTAAGGAACAGATATTGATAAAAGATTAACTCGCAAAATTGACAGATTATAAACTTTATATATATACTGTGTATTTGTCATCATCCTATATGTCCTATCCATAAAATAACCTACATGCATATTTTTTCCAATGGGCATAACTGATTGAAATAAAAATAAATGACCTGATAAAATCTGTTATTTCAGACTGTTGCGATCATTTAAACATTTGAGATTGGTCAAAATAAGATTTTGAGAGTTTTTGTTGAAATTTCACTTTTAACAGAATCAGACAGATCAGTCTTTTCTGTTACATATACTGTATGAATCAGGCATTAAAGTATACACTAATGCTTAGTGGCATTCTAATAGGAAGACAAAATAAAGAAATACAGTCTTGTTTTTTTTTAAAATCTATTTTGGTAGGGTCTTTTCAGCTAAACTTCTAAAGGTGGTTTGTCCATTTTGAAAGCTCTCCTGGGGTGGGATATATGTTAAACTGGAAAGGCCCTTACTAAGTTAAAAGATTAGCTCACCTGAGCTCATGAAGTAATGACATGGTATTTTTTGGAAAAAAAAATACTGTACCATATCCAAACAACATTTTTGGACAATTATAAACATCTTTGAAGTGTGCTTACATCTTTTAGACAGTGTGTTAGCAAAGAAATACTGGATTACCATTATGTTAAATACTGTTTTGAATTCATTTTTATATAGAAATTATTGCTCTACAAAAAAGCCATGCATACGTACTCTGATGAGCACTCAAAGGCCATCATGGCTCTGTTGTTTTACATGCACAACAAGGTCTCTTTTGTCAAAGCACACCTCATTTTCATTTAGCTTTTATTTATCTTTAGCTGATTATGATCTGTAAATGTTTAACTGCAGGCTACACAGGAAATGCAGAAGATTTGCAGTGAAAGGGGAGGCAAGCCAGAGAAAGAAACATTGGACCAGAATGATATAACACCAAGTGTAAGTGTTCAGTCCTACTGGCTTTAGTCGGAGCCTTGTTTAAGGTGGAAGCAAAATATACTTTACATTGCTTGGAACCTGGCTTTGTTACTTTGTTAATATGGAAGTATAGGTTCACCTTCAGTAGGGTTGCAGAGATTGTTTTCCTCAACCATGTTACAGTTGAATTTTATCAATATGAATGTACTGTCTGTAAAAATTGTCAATAATTAACATTTTGATAACTTCTTCCAATCTGTTTAGAACTTGTACAGTTCTTTGCTTCTTAAATATATTCTATTCTAGTGTAATTAATTACAAAATATAATGTAATTGAATGTTATTTGTAATTGAAGACATTTTCACTTTCTTATTACATTTACCAGGGCCTTAATTGAGGCCCTGAATTTACCAATCTATAAATAGGCAGAAATACATTCAGACTTCACAAATGCAGACTCTCTGATGACATTTTTGAAACACTGATGATTATTATGTGTAATGCACATTGTAACTCTTAATGTATGTGGTTAACATTGTTAACATTAGTGTAGTTAAGTCCCTAGTATAAGATTTAATATATTTTCTTTCATTGGCAGAAAATAAACAGTATCTCCATTTTCATATCTCATGTTCTATTTGTAAATCTCATTCTCTGTTTCTTAATTTCATTGTCTGTTTCAAGAACACATTATCTTTTTTCTAGAATTCATTCTCTTTTTCTTGAAATTTCTCTATTTTTATAACACTTTCTCTATTTTTAGAACACTTTCCCTATTTTCTCTATTTTTATAACACTTTCTCTATTTTTAGAACACTTTCCGTATTTTTAGAACACTTTTTCTATTTTTAGAACCCATTCTATGATTACTTTGATGAGGAAGATGATGATGATGAGCCTGATGCAGAGAGAGAAGGTGGCCCAGTACTTTTAAAGGTTTCAGACAATGATGGAAGTCTTGACATGGAAAATGTGAAAGAGGGGGAGAAAATAAGCAGAGAAGATCTTTCTTCAGATGTAAGTGAAAGTTATTAAACAATCAGCTCTTCTTGTTTGAATTTTTAATGTTATTGATATAATTGCTGTATTTTTTTTCTATATCTGATACTGGTTTGACAAATTCTGAGAAATTTCAAACCAAATTTTGTTAAAATATTTGCTAGTTTCATAAAGGTATCTGCTTCAATTTGACAGAGATGGTTATAAATGGGTATTTTAAATTTTGTTAATTATGCCCCCTCTTCAAAGAAGTGGGGGTATATTGCTTTGCATTTGTCTGTCAGTTGGTCCGTCTGTCCTTCGGTCCGTAGACCAAATGGTTTCCGACCAATAACTAAAGAATGCTTAGGCTTAGGAACTTCAAACTTGGTAGGATGATTGTCCATCACCAGTAGATGACCCCTATTGATTTTGGGATCAAGGGGTCAAAGGTCAAGGTCACATTGACCTTGTAGGTAGAAACGGTTTCCGACCAATAACTAAAGAACGCTTAGGCCTAGGAACTTCAAACTTGGTAGGATGATTGTCCATCAGCAGTAGATGACCCCTATTGATTTTGGGGTCAAGGGGTCAAAGCTCAAGGTCACATTGACCTTATAGGTAGAAACGGTTTCCGACCAATAACTAGAGAACGCTTTGACCTAGGTTCACCAAACTTAATATACTGGTTGGTCATCACCAGTAGATGACCCCTATTGATTTTGAGGTCATTAGGTCAAAGGTCAAGATCACAGGGACCTTCATCCTAAAAATGGTTTCCGATCAATAACTAGAGAATGCTTTGACCTAGGTTCACCAAACTTGGTATGCTGGTTGGTCATCACCAGTAGATGACCCCTGTTGATTTTGAGGTCATTAGGTCAAAGGTCAAGATCACAGAGACTTTCATCCTTAAAACGGTTTCCGTCAATAACTAGAGAACGCTTTGACCTAGGTTCATCAAACTTGGTATGCTGGTTGGTCATCACCAGTAGATGACCCCTATTGATTTTGAGGTCATTAGGTCAAAGGTCAAGCTCACAGGGAACTTCATCCTAAAAACGGTTTCTGATCAATAACTAGAGAACGCTTTGACCTAGGTTCACCAAACTTGGTATGCTGGTTGGTCATTACCAGTAAATGACCCCTATTGATTTTGAGGTCATTAGGTCAAAGGTCAAGGCCACAGGGACCTTGATCCAAAAAACGGTTTCTGATCAATAACTAGAGAACGCTTTGGCCCAACCACAAGCAATTAGGTGCTGCCGAGGGGCATTTATGTTTTACAAACATTTCTTGTTATATAAATGACGGACAATTTTGCTCAGTATCAAAATGAGTATGGTAAGTTACATTTAATTAGTTTTTTTATAGTTTTTCTGAGAAATTAAAAGCTTTGTCTTACACAGAATCACTTTTGTAACTATGCATCTAGCCTGAAAGTAGTAAAGGTTTGTGTCAAAGATCTAAAAAGATTGCATCAAAGATTCAGTAGGTTTGCAAGTATTAACAGATTTCATGAGCAAGCCAACAACAGATCAAGTTTAACAGTTTCCACAGTAAATGTTTTGATGAATATTATTATATAATGATATACATAATCACAGGATGTGTACATAATTGATGAGAGCAATGGATTGTTTGTGTGGATTGGTAGTGGAGCTTCTGTTGATGAGAGGAAAAATGCCCTCACTTATGCTCATGTAAGTTTTTTTTGGGGGAAAAAAACAATTCATTATGCTCATTTAAGTTTTTGTGAAAATGCTTCACTAATGGTAATATAAGATCTTGTCAAAATATTCTCATTTTAGTCATGTTCATAGAAAATTCTGTTTTGTTCAACAAGTTATTGCAGAATACCCTTATATGCTTATTAAGTTCTTAGAATAGTGCCCCCACTTATGCGTATGTAAGTTTCTTGGAAAAATGAGTTTTCAAATATCTCATCATTTACACTCATATTCTTGGCATTTCTGTTACAATATGGTTACGTTTCACGAGTCTTACTGGCATCACAGTAAGCTGGTGAAAAACCTGAATTTGTTATCGCTAGATAAGGTAAAAAACCTGCCTATAGCCATCAGACTGTCTTTGGTTATGGTCTTATGGCACTGGAAACTTTGCCATATATATATTTATATAAACACTGTTCTATTTCCTCCTGACAAATGGATGTCAGTTTGGTTCTAACATTATAGATTTTAGAGCAGCTACATTAATTGCAAATAATGTCTTTTTCTCTTGGATCTTTTCAAGCTGTTGCATTATGGCAAGATTTATATTAACATGGTAATTGTTTCTTTTAGAATTACCTGTCTGGAAAAGAGTACCCTTACATGCCTATCACAGTAGTTGCAGAAGGCTCTGAAAGACTGTCAAAAAGCTTCCAGACTGCTGTCGCAAATTGTGCCTAGACTGGTCCCAGACTTCAACATAATCTAGGCAGTCTCAATTCCAGTGTTGCCAGCTTATATCTCTGTATTGAGATCAACTACTTGTATTAGTCAAAGATTATCTGGATGACGGCCAAAAAGAAACAAACATATTCTAAAACATTTTTCATTTTTGTGTTCTGAAAGTGACGTACAAAACTTTGCCTACAATTTGATATCTGCCTTCATATACCATTACAAAGTGTCTATTATATTGGCATATTTTAATGCTTTTAGTAAAATTTATAACTTTAGTGCATTTAATAGCAAATATGGTATGTGTTCTTATTTTCTTGCTCTGCTTTTGATGTGTTCTTGTTTTTTTTACTGAAATCTAATTTAGAAGATATTTGAAAATTTGAAATATAAAATGTGGTTTAACTAAAAAAACAGATGTTTTCCTAGTTTTTTGGTACTTTTTAGTTTTACACTTGGACATTTTGGTCCAGTGTATAATCAAGATTGTGCAATTCGTGGCTTACCTCAAACAAAGTCTATTTAAGCTGGGTTAATGAAAGAAAGGGGCCATTGTTGGGTTCTAATTGAACTGGGAACTGTTCTGAGAAATAGGAACTGTTCTGTGATACAGGTTTACAGTTAACTAAAGTAATACATGCAGTTCTCTTCTTCGTTGACCATACCCTTGAGAAACTTATCTTTAACCTATTAAGGTTAAATAGGTTATTTAACCTATTAAACATTCCATTTTTTATATCAATGTATAAAATTTGTTTGGTTAAAACGTTAAGCAGTCAGTAAAAACATACAGTATCTCAGTGTAGGTAAAAACATTCCAAGATTATTGGTAAAACATTCCATTCATTTGTCAGTAGAAAAGAAAACATTCCATCCTGTTGTCAGTAAAACATTAAGGAAAGAATAAACAATTTTATTTCATTTTTTATAGACCCCTGTATTAAGACAAGCTGTATAGTAATACTATATACCTTGACACTTATTACATTTATAATTTTTACTTCTCTTTATATCAGCTTCATCTGTTGTTTTTGTTAAAATGTAAAACTTCATGAAACTGCCACAGACAGAATAGGAGTCTGGTGATTAGAAGACGGATTTTAACTTTATTGCTATCTTTGTAATGTCTCTGTTCAAAAAAGGTTGTTTAATGGTCTAATTAATCTAAATTGCTTGGTTCACATCAGCTGAAGATGACATCAAACTCACAAGGTTATTGAAATCTAAATGCACTATATAATTCGAGCTCTACAATTCTATATGCTGTTTCTTTGTGAAAGCCCTGATCAATGTTTATAGTAATGTTTTCTGTCCTTTCCTTTTCTGCAGGTGCTGCTTTTATTGATTGTTAAATTGTCGTGTGATAATTGTTCACCTGTTCAAGTGAAATGTGATAATTATCATGCTGCAGGGTCTCCAGCTGATAAGCCCAGGGAAACAGGAGAGCCCTTAAACCTTTCCTGCGGGATCCTTCTTGGCGACAAGGGTCTTTGAAGGTGATATTAAATGCATTGGAAGATTTTTTTTTAATCTTGATATAATTAACAGATATTTTTCATCCTTTAGGAATACTTAAATGAACATTTAACTTGACATGTTTTTCTTTTAACCGTTTTTAATAAAGAAATAAAGATGAATTTAGTTATTTTATTATATTCTGACAAAAAATTACCAGGTACATGTATTTAAGATGCTTTTGTAGAAAGGTGATGGCTTCTGGATTGTTTTGGAAAGATGCTGTAAATTACTGAAATTTTGTAAACTGTAAATGTGTGAATAAAGAAGTATTTCCTTAGATGGGATATTCAGCTGGAGATGTATATATTGCAGCATGTTTCAACCCGATGTTGTTCTTTTTGTGAATTTCTTTATTGTTTTGTTGCAGTAGATCTGTTTTATTATAAGATTAACTTTTATCTCCTTTTCAAACATATCTTTCTTATTTTGCTGTAGATATATCGGGCATTCCATGTCTGTTTTATACTATAAATATATATACATGTAACTTGCCAAATGACAATATGGTTTTTTTGTTCAAGGTTGTATGATACCTTTGTGTTCTTTTGGCTGACCAGTACTGAACAAAAAGGTCACAGTTTTGCACGAAGTTTTAAAATGCAGAATCTGTTAACATGTACCTTATCTCTCCTTCTGAGGGTTGTCTGGCTTTGTGACATTGTCAGTGGGTGGGGAAAAATGAGAGCTATTTGGGGGATTTGAAATAAAGGTATCATATGACCTTAATTATTGCACAGCTATATTTGTATACCAGCTGTAACAGTGTTTCTTTTCTTTGTTTCTAGACAATAATGAATAAATTAAATGGAGCTGGACACAGTAGTTGGTTCTGTATCAAACTTCCTATGTGTAATACCCTTTCCAATGGTTAAAGAGTTCTTGAAAAAAACAAGATTCCTCTCTGACCATTGTTTTGATATTTAACAGTAGTCTTTCTGTCCTACAGATTCTAGGAACTTGGCAGAGGCTTAGAAATAGTTCAGCTTTTGGCAAACATATATACTAAGACAACTAGACATTTCTGTTTCAGCTGCTGTCTTAGCACTGTTTGCTGCTATCCTGTTATGTAGGGTCATTTTCTCAGACATTTTCCCCAGTAACTAAACATCAGAAGTACTAGAAACAGTTTATCAAGCTTTGCATGTTTGTGCCTGCAATGTGGCCGAAAATAGGTTAATCGTGCACAAACGCGCACGCACGCACACTTACCGTGTTTACCAAACTGCACACACCAGAAGAGCTATATACAGGATGGCATCTAAAATGGGAATGCTGCTTGCTTACAAATGTGTAGAGATTACAGACCCTGGCACATTGATGTTTTGACAAAATGTAGATGATATTACAGGCCTTGCACATTGATGTTTTGACAAAATGAAGATAATAGTACAGGCCCTAGCACATTGATGTTTTGACAAAATGTAGATGATATCACAGGCCCTGGCACATTGATGTTTTAACAAAATATAGATGTGACTACAGGCCCTGACACATTGATGTTTTGAAAAAAATGTGGGTAATATTACAGGCCCTGGCACATTGATGCTTTGACAAAATGTAGATGAAATTACAGGCCCTGGCACATTGATGTTTTGACAAAATGTTGATGAAATCACAGGCCCTGGCACATTGATGTTTTGACAAAATGTAGATGGGATTACAGGCCCTGGCACGTTGATGTTTTGACAAAATGTAGATGAGATTACAGGCCCTGGCACATTGATGTTTTGACAAAATGTGGATGATATTGAACACTGTTAACATTTTCTCGGTATCAGTCTCTGTTAGAAGACTAATGCAATGGTTGACCATGCGCTGTATCAGTCTCTGTTAGAAGACTCATGCAATGGTTGACCATGCGTTGTATCAGAATAGATCATAAGTTGTAAAGAATTCGGACTTATAAGGTCAAAACTGTGAAGACAATAGCTATACTTAATTACATGTTAACAGGACATGGTCGCGAAGAACACTTGACCAAAGTATTTTGTTGGGTTTTCTTTGATACCAACTTCCTGATCGAGAGTTTAAGTTTGTTGATATTTCGCGGAATTTTAGTCAGTGTAACCAGTAATCAAGAGTTCGCTAGCAAACTGGATATGTAAACATGTTGGCAGTTTCTCAGGAAAAGGTCCATTTCTGGCTTTTTGCCAGCCTACAGCAGTGAACTAATTGTGTGTATTGTATGATCATAGACCTAAAATACCGTTTAGGTCTTTGGTATCACATACAAGATATCGACTGACATATCGTATCGTTTGTGTATCGATCATGTGTCGTGAAAAATGTAAATGTCTAACTCCTTATCTAGAAAGATTGCCTCTGAAATTCTTGTTTTAGGGAATGTTATCTAGGACAAATTGTCTGCCAAGAGATCTTATCTTCTTGAAAATGTAGAGTAAATGCTTACAAAATTTAAAATATGGGCATCTCTCAAGTTCAAAAGTTATGTTACTGACATTGTTAACAATTTTAAGATAAATTCATTTATTTTGGTACTTGTGATAATCATATCAGATGCTGGTAATTTTGTATCGATTGGTGGACTGGAAATAAAATGCCAGTCTAACAACATACGAGATATTTTATTACATCTACAGATGTCATGTGAAAACACAATGTTGAAAGGGAAATAACTATCGGTATCACATATTTCACTTGGAAAATAACTATCGGTATCACATATTTCACTTATCGGTATCACATATTTCACTTGGAAAATAACTATCGGTATCACATATTTCACTTGCATTCAGCAGTACTTCCTATCAGTTTTGATGAGGTATATCACAGTAATTATCGGTAACAGGTTAATCTTTACAGATACTTCATACACTGAAGACCAATGACAGAATTAGCGGTATTATCGCCCGACGGTTCTGACCATTGCATACATGTGTGCATTCTATACAAGTTAACTGTCCATGATCTAAAACTAGCTAACTGGTTTTAAAAGTAATTATATTATTATGATAGCTTTAACAATAGCTAAAGTAGCAAACGGCTACAAAAATTTCAAAATGATATAAAAATCACAACTATGTTTATAAATTCCGACAAAATCATTTTTAAAAAAGGAATGGATTTTTCACAAAATAAGAAATCTGGCTACTTCTTTCTTCGCACCAACCTAGATATCGATCAAAACAATAATTAATAACGGTAACAATATTTACACCGATTTAACTGCGTGACAAAATTTCCCTATTGTACTGGTATATTGTCCAATGATAATGCGCGGGACATGTACATAATGAAGGGATCACCCGCTCCTAAACGAGCTCAACTGTCTTTCGGAGAGACTTTAATCCGAGGTCCCGGGTATAAGTGCTATAAACTAAGATTGAAAAGAACCAGGAATGTCACTCGAACAGGATACTTTCTGTATCTTGCACTATCATTCACATTCTAAAAATACTAAGCCCTTTAGGTGGCGTCGGTCACTTGGGAAATCGGTACCGACGATAAATAAACTCAGACAGATATATCATACAGATCAGGACCAAAATAACGCAGAATATGAATAATGCTACTATTGTTTGCATTACTAGAACGATATCACGTGACTTTTCCAATGCTCATGCTTCTCTTATTTAACTGTATAGAATAACTTACAATAGCATTTTTCTTTCAAAGTAAAGAACCTACACTGACTTTATTTTTCCGAACTAGATAGACTAGTCTCACCTTTACTACTATGTTATTTGAACAGAGTTCATGGCATTTGAAAAGTTCTTTTTTCTTCAAACGATTTAAATTTATAAACGATTTGTGCTCAAAATACGTCAATGAACTGACATTTTGCCAAGGTCTGTAAGGGGAAAACAATCAATTGGTATTTGTCAAGCTGTTTTGTAAAGCTATCAGTATTAAGCAGATACCGATCAATTTATGAACGTGAAAGGAAATATAATCAAACAAATCGATAAAGCTTATAAAATACACTACACAATAATGTCCTCAACAAATTATGACAGTTAGGTGTCAATACATGTGATTTACAAAGTCTGACATATAGATGCTATTTTTCAAAACGCGTCTGTTGTCTACACCTGTTGTGTCTCAAATTGAATACTATCATCCTTTTCGCCAATACCAACCAAGGGATCGCTGCAAAGCTAACGCACTTAACACATGCAGAAGATGTCTGATCTTTGCTGTTTATACTGCTTCTGTCTGTCTGTCTGTCTGTCTAAACATATGAAACTGGCTTGCAATCTTGTGGAAAAATTGCTAAAACAAAGGACAGTAATAATCGCCATTGTTCAGTATCATTTCTAAATCCAACCGTCTTTTTACACAGAGTAACCCAGAAGACCAATGTTTCTGCGACTTTGACTATTGTCAGTTCGTTGTCCTGGAAATATTCAGAAATCAACACCATACCACATCTATGTGTTGTCACTCAATCAACAGGGTCTGCTATAGGCGAGAAGAATCTGCATCTATTTTACTATACATGTATAGTTTTATCTCCTTGCGTATGCGGACGGAAGTAACAAATTCATATCACAAAAATACGAAATGAAATTCAAAGGAAATAAAATCTTCTCAACAGCTTCTTTTGACAAAACTGCTCCCTCAGTCAAGCATCAAAGAACAAAACAAATACTAAAAGCTGTTTGACGTTTGCAAAAGTCTAGCAAGTTTTGCAACACTTTATCATAAAGTTTAGAATCACGTTACCAGACATTGATTGTCTGTTTAATCAACATATATCCCAATATATATAGCATTGGTCGCAGAAAGTGTTTGCTTGTTGATTCAAAATCTTGGTGACAAAATGGCTATCACAGAAAAGGCAGGGGCAGTGCTGCCTATAAAATTTATCACAGACTTGCCTTTTACACATTATTCGTCTGTACCTGGGTCCAGAAGATGGTCCATTTGAGTCCTTATCTGACGTCTTTGATTAAGTAGTCCGCGTAATTCTTGTGCGACATGAGTTAATCGTCGACCAAGGTCGCGCACTTCGGCTAGCTGCTCCTGGCGTCTGCGTTCACGTTCTTGTTGGAATGATGTCAGATCCTGGCGCCCTCTATCCAGTTCCGCGGAAAATACAGTCATCAACATATCCAAACGTTGTCGACTTTCATTTAGTCGCTCACGTATCAGTCCAAAAGAGCGGACTTGAGATGGTCTCCGTATGGTTGCTTCGATGGTGAATCGCCGAGGAATTTCACCATTATCTGCTGGAGACGAGGTGACTGGTGTACTGATATTGTTGTTTCTATCAGTCTGCAAATTTTGAGTTTCTGTGGTTCTGTTGTCGAGACTGTTCAACGGTATCAAAGGTGTCAAAGTTGGCAGACGGCGTGGCGTCTGTGTAGTAGGACGTGGTGTTGTTGGTGGGTGGGGAAGAAGAATTGGTTCAGTTGTTGTTAGTTCCGTCGTAGGGTTTTGGTTTTCATTTGTTTCTGGCCGAGATTGGTTAATATTTGTTGTCTGACTATTTGTAGCTCTACTTTCTATTCTTCCATTGTTTTGTATTCTTGCGCGAGAAGTCAGACGACTATTAAGACCTGTTGCTGTAATGTTTGACCGACGCTGAGGCGAGGAAGAATTTTGGCGATGTCTGCTGCGTGTTCTCGAACGGTTCGTTCTCTGTACATTTGTGCGTTGGTTACTGGACGCATTTCTACCGGAACTTTGTGTGATGTTATTGTTGTTCAGTGAGCTTGTGCCCAGCGGATGCCGCTGTGAATATGTTCTAGAAGAGGGTGTTTGTGGAGAAGAAACCAAAGAGCTCTGCGTGTTATTTGCACCCGAACGACTTCTAGAATTTGAGGTAGGCCTAGATGCTACAGTGTTCTCTACAGTGGGAAGTTGTGTTGGTTTGACGTCTGCTGTTTCACTCGGCTGTGAACTGGAAGTGCTATCCGAGTAAGTGTCGTGCTGGTGCGAGGGAAGAAATTTTAACTCACCATTCCATCTGCATGACTTTAATGAGCATTTTACGGTTTTTGAATTTATTTTTTCGTCTAAAGAATGATTTTTGACGTAAAGTCCTTCCCCCCGACAGACTGGACATCTACTGTGGTTTACCGGATTCCCGCTCGTTGACCAAACGAAAATACACGAGTAGCAGAACTTGTGTTTGTTTCCGCACTGACGGACATCTTTCAAAATTTGATAACTGAAACAGATGAAGAATTCATTCAGCACAGAGCTGAGATAAGAAATTATTTGAGCGTGGAAGTAAAATGTGTTGTTGTTGTTGTTGTTGCTTTTTTTGCCTGCTTAGTATAGTCAGTATTGACTTTTGGCAGTAATACCTTGAAGTTATTACCACATTATTTCTTTTTGTTTGTTTCTTTTTTGTTCAACTTTTTTTTTTTGTTCACCTGTATTGGAAAACAATATCAGAGTCCATTGTGTTTTATTCAAATGACGCATTATCAAGGCTTTGACGTATTTTAATATTGAAAGGCTTATATTAAACACATCAAAAGTTTTGTCCTTTATCGGCTAGAATTATCTCAAAGTAAACATCGGTATGCAGGAAAAAAACAAACTTTATTAATGATTAAATTAAATGCATGCATTTGGCAGATCTACTTAATAACAGGTAATATCTAAAATGTTATCTCGATAGATGGACTGACATACAACAAAATAAAGAGAATTGTGTATTTACCATTTGACAAGGATGGAGTTTAACTACATGCTATATTGCTACAAGCATGTCACATGATTTTTGAACAAGAATAATTGACATTACTCAATGTTGATATTTGCAAATTTATATAAGGGTCACCTTGAAATGTGATATATAGAGAATACCATGCAAGTGTCTAATATTATAAAATATATATTAGAATATATAATATATATAATATATATATTATAAAATTTATCAGGCAAGGCTTAGAAAAAAATGAAGACGATGCTCTGTCTGATAAACTTGTGGGTGACTGATAAAGCTAAATTGATCAGGCAGGCAGTTTATTAACAGAAATCGATGTAATGACATGATAATATTTTTTTTCTTCCAATACATATTTACCAGATTGAGCATTCTATCTCGTCTCTTTCTTCGTCGCTTAGATCCAGGAAAATGTCTTCAGGGTGACCACCTGCTTGCATTTTAGGGACATCTTTGGTGAAAGTACGGAGCATAAGCTCCAGGAGAGCAAACAACGGCTCTGTGTCTGCCATGATACTTTTACCGCCACCTTCTAAGTCTCTTTGCAAGTATTTTGACAAAACCCCACCAATTCAACAACCATTTACTGTTTTTGTTCACAAAAACCTACATGTTCCAAAACTAAATACAAGAACAGTTAATCCGTTGATATGTGTTACTTAGTTCTAAAACGTGACAAAATTGAATACTTAATCTCTTTGTTCATATTGTTACTCTGAACTACATACATTTAGTGTCCTGTTTCGATGTGTTCATCAATAAATGTCAAGTATTTTTACTCACAACCTCTTAGAAATCTAGGACAAGGCCTAAAAGCTCGAGTAAGTACATATCATCGGTATAAATATCAATATTTAATTACAAATCGATTATATGATCAGCGCCTCAGGTATCGATTGAACGTTGCATGTGATCAGCAATGCAGTGCCCGTTTTTAGGTCCCCATGGCTAAGTACATGTCCTTTTGAAATGCGGCTAAATGTTTTAAAATAAAGTCCTGTTGATATTTAGCACTCGAAATACCATATGTTAATCCTTTGTAATTTTTCTTTCACATTTAAATCTCATGCTTTTTAGAATGAAACGGTTTACTTTAACAAACGTACGCGATGTGAATGTGTCAAACTGTCTCTTTACACCTGTATTCCATAAAGTTATTTAAATATGAAATCTGAACTGTCCTTTGCCAAAGTTTCCGCCATTTATGTCTGCCTGATCAATATTGTAGACACTTACCCGATTTGTTTAACAAAAGCTTCGGCTGATTAAAACTGATATGCAATATATGGATATTGGAACGAGTCCAATGCGTCAGTAGTTACTATTGTGATAGGGGAAATAACTCCATTGAACACTTAATCCGAGGCGGAATAAACAAATTGTCTCCCTTATTATTATTATTGTCACGATATTTTAGAAAAATACTGACAACAAACATTGATAATGATCGTTTTAAATAAGATAATATTCAATTAATGATATTTCATTTTATAATCCTTGAAATACACTTTCTTTTGTGGTAAAATAACTCAAGACACTGAAATCTATAAAAAAACACTGAATGAAACACGGAACAACAAGACTATAAAATGATAAACAAGACACAAAAAGCCAGACACTGAATGGAATAACAAGATATTGAGAAAGAAGACACTAAAATTAGTAACACTGAAAAAAAAGACATTAAATATTCAAACACTGAAAGGACACAGATCAAATTACGAGACAGTGAATAACAAGACATTGAAATGAGTTACACGACATTGAATGAAACGACGCTGAATGATAATACACCTAATTGAGTATAAGGAAACTGAATTAAAAAGACACTGAATAACAAGATATTGAAATGATTAACAGTACACTGAATAACAAGACACCGAAATGAATTACAACATACTGTTTAACAAGACATTGAAAAATACACTGAATAACAAGACACCTAAATTAATTACAACATACTGCGGATTAACAAGACATTGAAATGATTAACAGTACACTGAATAACAAGACACCTAAATTAATTACAACATACTGCGGATTAGCAAGACATGGAAATGATTAACAAAACACTGAATAACAAGACACCGAAATGAATTACAACATACTGCGGATTAGCAAGACATGGAAATGATTAAAAAACACAGAATAACCAGTAACAATGCACTAAAAAATACACTGAATAACAAGACACTGAAATGAATAGAAAGACACTTAAAAATAAGACGCTGAATGAAAAAAAAAAACAAAAAAATAAGATACTGAATAACAAGACACTGAAATGAGTAACAAGACACTGGATAAATGTATACTGCAATGCATAATGATACACTGACACAAAACAGTGAAAAACAAGACAATGGATTATAAGACAAAAACTGAAACAATAAGATACTTGATAATTAGACTCTTATTGAAAAGACTATGAATAACAATATACTGAAGAATGAGTTACTGAAATACAAGGCACTGAAAAACAATACAATAGATAATAAGACACTGGATATCAAGTCACTAAAAACAAGTTAATGGACAATAAGACATTGGCCATAACAAGTCACCTAAAAACAAGTCAATGGATACTAAGACAATATATTGATTAATGAGGCACTGAAAAATAAGGCACTGTTCAAAAAACAAGACACTTGACAACAAAACATTGGATAACAAGTCACTAAAAACAAGTCAATGGATAATAAGTCACTGGATAACAAGATACTGATTGAAAAGAAAAAGACTGATAAGACGCTGGATAATAATATACTGATTAATGAGGCACTGAATAACAAGGCACTGAAAAGCAAGACACTTGACAATAAGACACTGGATAACAAGTCACTGACTGAAAAGACTCCGAATAACAATATACTGAATAACAATATACTGAAAAATGAGGCACTGAATTACAAGGCACTGAATAATAAGATACTGAATAATAAGATACTGAATAATAAGACACTGGATAAAAAGGCACTGTAGTTACAACAAGACATTTAATAACAAGACACTGACATGAAAAACAAGAAACTGAAATGAGTATAACTCTTTGCCTGCTAAATATCTAAAATGGACTTGCACATTTTTCAATTTGGACAGATCCATTGGGGTGCTTTTTGAAAATTTACTGACTGAATGGCGAATAGTGCAGACCATGAGCAGACTGCACAGACGCTGAAAGCGTGTGAACAAGGGCGCGACTGACGTAGTCCAAGACATTTTATGATTTAAGTTACAAGAAATTTGAAGTTGGCTATGGAAGGCTTATTTTTAATGTCACTGAGTTGTAACTACTGTCCAGTATTGACATTTATGAGTATATATTCACCACCAGCTCTTGTGATATTGGTGTCCTTCTGAAAAATCATCTAGGTGAGTAAACGGATGTTATAAAAATACACGTATTTTAAAACACTGATCACTTCAATTATGACAAAATATTTTCATTGTGTAAAACACCTTGATTGTTTGTCTGAATGTCAATCTGACTGAAGTTCACGATTTCCCTGCGGTTATAGCGTAGCGATGTTTAGGATATGATTTTAATCAGACTGGTCTGAATGTCCTCTTTCTAATCTCATCCAAATGTGTGCAATACAACCAACCATGCGGTTGCCCAATATTAAAAACTTACACACCTGTAATACAGGAGGAGAATTTGTTAACATGTAGTTCTATACTGAAACATGTTTACAGTTATGCTGAGCAATACATACGTGATGAAATCTTTATTAAACACTATGTGTTAATTTCGTGAAATGCACAAGGGCCATAACTCTTTTTGTAAGTGGGCAAAATCCAGAGCAAAACCCATAGCATCACTGCATGTGCCAAAAAAGATTTTCAAATTTTATTCGAAACTTTATAGGGCGAAGTAAAAGAAAAAATACCACAGCAAGCCAACAGCCAAACATAATGCACATTCCTGAATCTAACTCGATGGTAATAGTTGAGTTAAAAGCTTCTGTGTACAAATGGATTCTAAAATAATCTAATGAACATCACTTCGTTGCTGCGTGCTTTGGATAATAAGCTCATATATTCAGCAGATCATGTGAACTTATCTTGAAGATTTTCAAGACATGTTACATTAGACTTGCAGACACTAACGGACGAAATGCGAGATTTGAAGCTAAGTAAAGATCTATCTATGAAATGATTGTTTCAGTCCGAGATAAGTTACCTCCCTTACCTATGACACGCCATTTGAGGAGACGCCAAAGTGTTGCAGAGAGCATTGATTCATTAGATATTAAAGATAAAGTTGAACTGTTTTCATCGTCGCAAATGTGTTGTTAAGGGGAAGATAAGAAATACCTGTATGTCGCAATACCGAAAATATTATATTGCCTGATATAGTACGGTTAATTTAAGGAGCTATCAAATTACAATACAGTATGGCGTAGAATACGCACGTGCGTACAATTCGTTCCGGGAGGAAACACTTCCTTTTATATAATAATCATAATTTAAGCATCCGTAAATGACGAAATATGTGGAGTTTCCAGGGGCTTCGATCCTTGGACCACATCCGGACTCTGCAATGATCCTTCAAGGGGGCCTGACGCGGACACCTGGATCCCTTCCTTCTTTTATTATAAAGGCTACATTCATTTACTGTTATACATGTATTATGGCCGTGCATGGGGGTTAGTAAAAGAGATAGGTACTAGGGCTCCCAACCAATCCACCGAGGAATGACATAGCAACATGCAGGAAAAAAAATGCAAATTCTAAACCTTAAATTTAAAGCCTCGGTATACTACAATATGTATATGGTTTTTGTGCAGAAGAGAGAGTAAGGTTAAAAATAAAAGCATACTTGATATTTATGGAGCAGTCCATGCAGCCAGCGCTGACTTAAATCTGGAGACTGAGTCAGCACTGACTACATTCTAGGGTAGTGTTCCACAGGTAGACTGTGCGTGAAAAGAATGAATACTTGTATGTATCATTAGTTGGTTGTACCAGGTGGTAAGCTTGGCTATGGCAATGGCTTGATTGTCTGGTATACGGTTGTAGGTACTGGTTCATGTCCACTGCTACTATGTTATTAGCTATTTATAGAAGAGGAATAGCCTGTTATTGGTCCACCTACTTTCTTGGGATGGCCAATTTAATGATGTTAAGATGTTAGTCATACAGCCTGGTGCCATAGAATAGTCGTAGGCAACAAATCGGGCTGCTCACTTTTGTATAGATTCTATCTTGTTGACATCATTCTTCAGGTAAAGGTCACTGCAGAGGAATATTCTAATGTTGGATGCACAATTGAGTTATATGCTGCTGTTTTAATTCCTTTGGAAGCTGAATTTAAGTTGCATCTTAAAAATGCTAGTGTTTGACTAGCTTTATTTGTGATTTTGTTTGTGTGAGCAGACCAGGATAAATTGGATGTAATTTCAGTCCCTAGATAAATAGCCTGGTGTACAGTTTGAAGTGGTTGATCATGCAGGGTGTTTTGAGTCTTAAGTGTTTTCTTAGAACAGCCAGTGATGTGCATGATATGGCACTGCCATCCTCCATTTCCGCTCCCATTCAGCCAGACTATTTAGATCCTGTTGGAGTTTAGCAGAATCAGAGGCAAAGTTAATCACAATGTAAATAACAGTCATCTGCAAAAAAGGGGCAGCTAGATTTGACAGCTAGTGCTAGGGAGGTAATTTATGTAGAGCAGAAACAGAAGAGGGCCCAAAACAGAGCCCTGCGGTACACCTGATAGAACTGGTGCTTTATCAGAAAGACTACCATCCAAAGCCACTAGCTGGTGTCTGTGACCAGAACTGTCGTGACCCAAAAAAGCACTGATTGATTGCAAAGTGTTACCTCTAACACCATAGGGTGAAAGCTTGTGCAAGAGCCTACTGTGATGAACAACATCAAAAGCCTTGCTAAAATCCATGATGGCTACGTCTATCTGACTCTTCTGTGTTGCCTTGACGTGTATGAAACCAACTAGCTGTGTTCCACAAGAACGACAGGCATGGAAACCATGCTGATTGTAAACCAGAGTATTATTTTTATCACAGTGGTCAAGGATGTTGCTTACCACGATATGCTCAAGCACCTTACAAGCTCAAGGAGATGGGTCTGTTATTTTGGCGAGACATTTTTCACCATTTTTTGAAGATTGGTGATACAAAAGCTTCTTTCCTATCAGCTGGGATAACACCTGATGATAAAGACTTATTAAACAGGGTTGTAAAGATGGGTGCTATCTCCTTGGCACACTCCATTAGAATCTTGGGCTTTATGGCATCAGGACCAGCAGCCTTATGGGGGTTAAGGTTATTTAGAAGTTTTAACACCCCATTCTCTGTCACATAGTCGGAGAGGGGTCAGTGTTCATCTGAGGCACGGAAGAACTGTTATCATTAACAAAGATGGAAGACAACTGTCGATTAAGAACATCAGCCTTTTCTTTCGATGTTTTTCATAAAAAACCCATTTTCACAAAGAGGAGACACTCCTGGGGATTCATTTTTTAAACTTTTGATGAAACCCCAAAATTTTTGGATGTACCATGCTTGTTTTCAGATTTTTCACACACTATGTTATTCATATATAATCCCAATAAGCAGATCTGGTGTTTTTAGCTCACCTGTCACGCAGTGACAGAGTGAGCTATTAGGATACCCTTGTGTCCGGCGTCCGTCGTCCGTCCGTCGTCCGTCGTCAACATTTTCTTTAAATGACATCTCCTCCTAAACCCCTGGCCCAATTTTAAAATAACTTCATACTAATGGTCCTTAGATGTCCCTTTACCAAGTTTGCTCAAATGGTTCCGGTCCAATGCACAATATGGCTGTGAGGCCCTAAAAGGTGTTTTTAAAATGGAAATTTCAAAAATCTTCTTGTCTGAAATAACAAGGCCCAGAGCTTTCATATTTGGTATGAAGCATCATCTAGGGGACCTCTGTCAAGTTTGCTCAAATCATGACTTCCGGGGTCAAACTGGTTCAGCCCCGGGGGTAAATAGATTTTACTTAGAATTTATATAGGAAAAACTTCAAAAATCTTCTTCTCCAGAACCACAAAGCCTGGCGCTTAGATATTTTGCATGTAGCATTAACTAGTAGACTTCTACCAAGTTTGCTCAAATCATGATCCCCGGGGTCAAGTTGATCCCGCCCGGGGGTCAGTTAATTTTATATAGAGTTTATATAGGAAAAACTTCAAAAATCTTCTTCTCCAGAACCACAAAGGCTAGAGCTTAGATATTTTGCATGTAGCATAACCAAGTAGACCTTAACCAAGTTTGCTCAAATCATGATCCCCGGGGTCAGATTGACCCCGCCCCGGGGGTCAATTGATTTTATATAGAGTTTATATAGGAAAAACTTCAAAAATCTTCTTCTCCAGAACCACAAAGCCTGGAGCTTAGATATTTTGCATGTAGCATTACCTAGTAGACTTCTACCAAGTTTGCTCAAATCATGATCCCCGGGGTCAAGTTGACCCCGCCCGGGGGTCAATTGATTTTATATAGAGTTTATATAGGAAAAACTTCAAAAATCTTCTTCTCCAGAACCACAAAGCCTGGAGCTTAGATATTTTGCATGTAGCATTACCTAGTAGACCTTTACCAAGTTTGCTTAAATCATGATCCCCGGGGTCAAATTGACCCCGCCCCATAGTCAATTCATTTTATATATAGTTTATATAGGAAAAACTTCAAAAATCTTCTTCTCCAGAACTGCAGGCCTGGAGCTTAGATATTTTGCATGTAGCATTAACTAGTAGACTTCTACCAAGTTTGCTCAAATCATGATCCCCGGGGTCAAATTGACCCCGCCTGGGGGTCAGTTGATTTTATATAGAGTTTATATAGGAAAAACTTCAAAAAATCTTCTACTCCAGAACCAGAAAGCCTAGAGCTTAGAAATTTTGCATGTAGCATGACCTAGTAGACCTTAACCAAGTTTGCTCAAATCATGATCCCCGGGGTCAAATTGACCCCGCCCCATAGTCAATTCATTTTATATATAGTTTATATAGCCATCTGATCTTAGTCTGCAAAGTTTGCTTCGGTCTTCCCAACTGCTGAGTTCAGTACGTACAGTCCATGGTCTGTGGATCACCTATCTTGTGTGTCATAACGTGCTCTCAAATTCTGTACTGGTACAGAATTTACCAACACAGGTTAACTGCATACCATTATGTAACTTAAATACTGTCTCAAAATAGCATATACCCTAACACAAAAGTCACTTCTAGACTGTACATTTCTGAAGGAAACTACTTTCAGCCAAAATGAAAACATTACACCTGTTTCAGATATCCATATTTCAATTTGTACTTCATACAATAGTTTCATGTTAACTTACAAAGAAAAAAAAAATGTATCGAAAGTCTAATGACTTTGAAATGTTAACATTTTCCATGTATTTATCATCTAGACGAAATGAGGTAAACTGGAAATTATTAAAACAGTTCATGTAAAGTTAAAACTTCACCAATCAGCAAGTGTGGACACATGCCCTTCTTTCACCAATTCTCTCCTCATTATGTCTACAATATCGTTTCATGGTCTATCAGGTGAGCGATTCAGGGCCATCATGGCCCTCTTGTTCTGAATAACAGCTTTTAATTTCTTTAATAGTTGGTAACTTTTAGTCTTTTTCATTTTACTGTATTCGTAAACAGTCACATTTTTTCATGAGCCTTTTAATGCTTGAGTTTATCCATGGAATGTGGTGTCCTCCAGAAACAGTCTTTACTTGGATAAATTTTTCAATCAAAGTATCTAAGGTAGATCTAAAGGTTTCTCATATCTCATTTACAATCATGTTTTTAAGATGTCTATTTGATGTAAATTCCTGTAAGCTTTTCTTTACTCCACACCAGTTTGCTTTATCAAAAAGAGAGATTTTTTGTTTTTCTTTTGGATTAATTTTGGCATTACAAAATGAATGTATCGGTATAAACTGACAAGAAAGTAGGTGTAACGTGTGAGGAACATGAATAAAACAAAAATGCATAGTAGTTATGTGATACAAGTTGCAGAAAAAATAAACAATCAAAAGCTTGTGACATTCAGCTATATGTGTTTAAAGTTTTTTGCTGTAGAAATAAAGTACTTTAAATGATTAACATGGTCTTACAATCATTTATCTTAACCCTGAACATGCTGAATTTTTGTAATGGATTTGCCGAGCTTTGAATTTGGAACAGTCCATTCAAAGTTTAAGGGATTTCAATATCAAAATACTAAAATGGAGCTACCAACAGTATAGAGCCTGGTCAGACTGCACGGATGTGCAGGCTGGCCTGGCTCTATACTGGTGGCAAAGGCTAATCACTTTCGGTTCCAGCAGGTTAAGGGTTAAAGAAAACAAAAAATGTCCTTTAACTGACATTTTCACTAACACTTTTGTTTTTTTTACAATGACCAGAGACATATTAATTTGGACTGTTCTTGTCAGTTCTGCCAAATATTGACAGAAACTTTTAAGACTTTGCAGGGCACATGATAATCATGCTGATATACTCTTCTTTTATCCCAGTTTGGCTCACCATATTTTACTTAATGTTTTACTGTGGTTTCATTAATGAAAGGCTATACTCTGAAAGCTGACATTTCTCTGACTTCTTCACTTTTGAATACAGCTTATATATGCAATTTGTGGATTTTAATCAGTGTCAGAATGTTGCTCTGTATACACTTTTCAACAGACTGGAAAAAATAGGCCATCCATCTTATCTGTAAAGTCATTTTATTGTTTGTATGTTATATTATTTACATAGACTTTTTTCAAGTTTATTTTTTGAGCTGAAACAAACACCATAACAGTGTTTGAAGCCAGAATTTACAATGACACTAGCTTTATTGGTCTCATTTACAAGCTGTTCTGGCAGCTTTTTTTCTTTTGGAGGTTTATAATGTGCCCTAAACAGAATCAGAAGTATATATGTTGTTTTTACTCGTATTTGTAGTTTGACAATATAGAGTTCATGGATTTATCACAGTTTTTTCCCCCTAGAAAGGCTCTTTTAGATAGATCTATGTATATACACACAGCAACAGTAAAAGATTTACCGTATATAAAATTCAGTTTGGAAAGTATTTTTGTCCTTTTTTTTTAATTATCCTCCACTCTTGTGCTAAGCTTTCTCTGGAAAATTCTATTGTCATTGATATATACTTACTATTGTTTCAGTTCATTTCATTTAATTTCAATTATACTTACATTTATCATCCACCAGTTAAATTTCTAAACTATACAACTAAACTTTACTGCAATTGTTAAATTCTAGGGCAATCAACAAATGGATCTATGAATATTTCTCTTTGGTGTAAAGAAATTTTACAAGTATCTCTTGTAGCTGCTGAGATTGTCTAGGATAATAGGGGAGGTAACTCAGTATAGCAGGTGTGAGCTATGGTAAATCTTCATGTACTGGGTGATACAAGTATTACACCTGATAGGTATCACACAGACTACAGTCTGCCAGTAACAGACATATCACATGCATAATTACACTGGACTATTTACAAGCATTATTTTGTCAGAAATATATTGGGTTTTTAAATGTGAGCCAAAGGTATGTCTTTTTTTACTTTCATAAATGTTTTAAAAAGTAAAATAGTGTACAACTTTCATGGATGATTTTTTTTCTTGACTAATATCAGTAATAATATAACAAATATAGAAGGGGCACTTACATCTGTCCCCCCCCCTCCCCCCCCCACACCAAATCCCCTTATGAATTGTTAAAGTCTTAACTATAACTAATACTTTATGATGAGAGCATTTCATGCACTCAAACTCCTAAATGTTGTTCTCTAGAAAGTTGTAAAAAGGCAGTGAGCTTTTGTATTTCATATTAACCAAAGAACATTGATGAAATAAGTATTTTTTCAGCACTAATATCTGTAGACTGACATTTTTATGGATTGTTTAAGTAAATTTTGTCACTAGCAGTATAGTGAATTGTTATATGCCAGCTAAGTGTGTTAGGACTCATTTTGATTGCTTTTATAAATAAGAAAAGCTCCTGTATTTTTCACTTCAGACGCTATTGTTTCATTTAACTACTGTATGAATGAACAAAACTTAATATTTTATTACATATTTTCACAAATATGTCTGTTTTTTGGAAGGAAATTTTGGTGGAATCCTTTGATTGCCTTTTTTTTCTCTGGGTTCAGAAATTTCTTTCCTCCAGGTACCAGTAATGAAGAGTTATGATCGAGAAAGTTAAAAAAAAGTCTCAGGTGCTTAATAAAACCATTGATTCCCTGATTCTCTCTATCAAATGCTTAAATACACCTATATCTCACTTAAAACAGAACATCCTATGAATATTATGTAAAAAAATGAATACCATCTGTTACATGTTGGTTTTTTTTTTGCTAGAATCAAGGTAAGTTACATTAAACAGAAATATTGGAGGTATGAGTCATCTCTGCTTTTGAAGATAGAGGTTATTTTGTGTACTATTTAAATATACTTTATATCAAAATATTTATTTGAGGCTGCTGACATTCGAGTTGCTTGTTCTATTTAGTTAGTACAAGTATGTATTAATTTGAAAGTTCTTCTGATTGAATGACAAAAAATCAAAATTTGAAAATGTAATTGTAGTGGATATCTGGCAAAGATACCTGGTCACTGTAAGTTTAAGAGTTACAGGCAAGATTGAATTTGTGGCTGGATAGTTTTGGAATAAATGGAAGTTTTATTTAAGATTATGTAGGTATAATTACCATAAAAATGTCCAAGTTTCAAACTGTCATTTTCCTAACACTGAGAATGACTGTGTTGATTTTTTTTTCAAACTACTGCCTGATTGAAGGGTTGACCTTGTTTCATTTTTTATTAGGAAGTGTTTTTGTTATTTTTGAATTGATCAGGGCCCTAGGCCCTGTATTTATGCAGTATTTTTTTTCAGTATGAAAGTGTTTTATTGCTAGACTTCAATTGAAACTTTTAATGGGAAAAGAGGTAATTCTGTTGGCATATGCTGTCCACAGACATTTTTGTAAGTTCTGGAAATGCACTGGTCAGATTGTGGAATATTCTCTTCTGGAATGTGTTCAATACACAGTACATTATGGGAGAGATAATCTATTCTATATACAGAACAGCCAGAACTAATGAATGACCACATGTGTTCTGTCAGATAGAAATCACCAATAATTATTGAACAGTATAACAATATGAAGGAACTGAGGTGAGCTTGGTGCATCCCTCAATAACAGAGAAACATTACAACAAAGTTAACAGATATGAATATAAATAAGGTTTTAGTAGTATCTTAAAATCCAAACCAGGTATGTAAGAAAACAAAACAAAACTTTATAGCTATGAAAATAAGTAACAGCTGGCTTAATTTATCAGTTAAAGAAAAGAATAAATCTCGAAAAACAGCAAGGGTGTTTTGATCTAACTTATAATGTAACTTACTGCTTAAAATTTAGGATCAGTAAAATTTGCTCAGGATCAGTAAAATTTGCTTAGTAAACAGGATCATAAAATTTGCTTTGTGTACAGGATCAGTAAAATTTGATACGTATACAGGATCAGTAAAATTTGATTAGTATACAGGATCAGTAAAATTTGATTAGTATACAGGATCAGTAAAATTTGATTTGATTTTTTATTCAATCTTGACTTTGAATTATCTCTATCTTCAATTAAACTTTCAATGGACGGCTGCTTTTAATTTTCTTTTCATATTTTAATGAAATAATCTTCTCATTATTTCTCATATTTTGCATACATTATTAAAGGAAAATGTCAAAAGAAAATCAATCCAATACTATTTTTTCATTCAGGATTTCCAAAGTTATGAGGTATGTTGTCATATTATTAGTTTATAACCGCTTCTTTTTTTTGTTCGAGCTTTTTGTTTTGTTGAAACAGCTGTAGCAAATGTATTGATTATTATAGCAGGAAATTGTTCTCGACATGATGGAAAATATAAAGAAAGATTGTTTTTTCCCTATCATATTCTGTGAAAAAATATGATATAGAATGTTCTTGATGATTGATTCAAAAGGCTCATCAAATCAAAAGAGCCATAAATTTGGTAAAAATAAGTTTGATAAAAAGTTGTTGTAATTAAAATAGGACTTGAGAATTATCACATCTCACACAATGTAACTACAAAGCCTCTCTTGTAATGATAATACCTCTGCAATCCACTCAGGCGTTGGAAATTTTGCCTGGAATTAAGTAAGACAAAATACAGTTATCATTAAAATTCTGAATAAAATGTTGATGATGGCTGATTCCATGTGAGCTCTGATATAAAACAAAGGCTTCAATGTTAGAACTGGTTTCTGAACTTTTGCCAGATTTTGTTATGTAACACATGAGGAAAATATTTTTTTCCTGGAAGGTATTAATTATTTCAGTTTTGTTTCCTTTCATTGATTAATTTGTTACCTGACTCTTTGATTAGTTTTATGATGATTTCAGGCAATTACTCAAAGGTGAAACTATTAGCATTGTTAAATAGTTTGGAATGAATGCAGTTGCTTGTTATTCTGTGCCAGAATGTTCGCATTATCATTCAGTTTGATCTCTCCTAGCATTATAAAGAATGTATATATCCATCTGTACATCCTTGTAGTCTTCTGTGATAGCCTACTGTACAAGGAAATATTATAGTCTCATCCTGTTAGAGGAAAAAATCTATACCATATTACTGTTGTGGTTGTGGGTGCAGGAATTGTGTATTGGATAACTTATATGTCACTTGTGTATTGGAAATTACAAGTACAATTGATTGTATTCCCACTGGAGACCTGGGAACTAAATAGTCAGTATTGTACATAAATTATTTCATTAAAACAATTATTGGAAATAATGGAATTGTTTACGAGTTTCAGAGATCACGTTGTTATGGAATGTGATAGAAGGAAGGTAATTATTTGAATGAAATTCACAATTGTCTTACACAGATGTGAGGAATAATCAATATCATGTCACTAGAATATTATTGTTTATTATCAACTACGCCTCATTACTGTTCACAGGTAAGGTATATTACTAGAGTTCCACAGTTTTCTCTGATATTTGTAATATCCCTGTTTATTTGTACAGGTTTTCTGGAGTGTAGGAAAGGTACAAAGATTGTATTGTGTTTGTATCTTCTAACTGATTGCCTACTCACCTGGTTGTTTACAGCATTCATGAGTGAAAACCTTCATACAGGAGTGAAAACTGTACTTTTCTGCTATTTGATTCATCAAAACAAGAGACTTTTTCTGTAATTTGACTACAACAAATAAAGAGGTCTTTACTGATTTTGTGTATTTCTTATGCTAATGTGAAATAGGAATTATAATGAACATAAAAAAGAATTAATGTTCTTAATTCTTTTTTTTTTTTTTTTCCAGAAATAACACCAGGAAACAGTTATAAGGAGCTTAGTGAAAAACTCAGATGTTTGTTTGAAACCTTGGACTTTCTCAAAGTTATTTCACCCGAAGGTTGTCACCATGGTGAAAGGATGGACTCCAGACAGGTCAACAAGTGCTGTGATCATGGTGCTAATAATGTGTTTGAAGAATTCTTGGTCAAAAACAGGTGACTTACTGTTGTAAGAATATTTTGTGGGACTTAAAATGTTTTGTTGTGAATTATATTTTTTTTGTATTTGTTCAGCAAGGCTTACAGACATTTAATTAACTAAGTTTGTTTATATTTTGGTTAGTATTTTGTCCTTTCATATTCAAGTCAGCAAAGAGTTTAACTTAAAAAAATGTTTAATGCATTCAGGTCATTTTTAAAATAGAATTTTACCAGTGAAAAATTCCGTTACAGAATGATGTTTTCAAGGCATTGGCATAATCATCTTTGTTTTTTCAATAGCTAACTGACAGAATAGTTTTCTGTTGTTCAAATGTTCAGTTTCCTAACTTATTCAATTGGTCAGTTTCCTATTTATAAATTCTTCAGTTGGTCAGTTTCCTTTATATAACTTCTTCAAATGGTCAGTTTCCTATATATAACTTCTTCAGTTGGTCAGTTTTCTATATATAACTTCTTCAATTGGTCAGTTTCCTATATATAACTTCTTCAAATGGTCAGTTTCCTATATATAACTTCTTCAGTTGGTCAGTTTCCTATATATAACTTCTTCAGTTGGTCAGTTTCCTAACTTCTTCAATTGGTCAGTTTCCTATATATAACTTCTTCAATTGGTCAGTTTCCTATATATAACTTCTTCAGTTGGTCAGTTTCCTATATATAACTTCTTCAGTTGGTCAGTTTCCTATATATAACTTCTTCAAATGGTCAGTTTCCTATATATAACTTCTTCAATTGGTCAGTTTCCTAACTTCTTCAATTGGTCAGTTTCCTATATATAACTTCTTCAATTGGTCAGTTTCCTATATATAACTTCTTCAATTGGTCAGTTTCCTATATATAACTTCTTCAATTGGTCAGTTTCCTATATATAACTTCTTCAGTTGGTCAGTTTCCTATATATAACTTCTTCAAATGGTCAGTTTCCTATATATAACTTCTTCAACTGGTCAGTTTCCTAACTTCTTCAGTTGGTCAGTTTCCTATATATAACTTCTTCAATTGGTCAGTTTCCTATATATAACTTCTTCAGTTGGTCAGTTTCCTATATATAACTTCTTCAGTTGGTCAGTTTCCTATATATAACTTCTTCAAATGGTCAGTTTCCTATATATAACTTCTTCAATTGGTCAGTTTTTTTTGAAAGAGAATAGTATGTGCATGGTTGCTTTTTACATTGTTATCCAGATAAATCGCTACAAATTAAAGTCAGTTGAGACACTCACCCTTTGTGAGGTTTGAACCAGTTACTCCATGATTGGAAATACAGCATATCACCCCATGACAGTTGTCCATAATTGGTGACTCACAGTGCTTTGAGTCAGTTTCAAAACAGTCACATAATGCTCATGGAAAATTCTCCTTTCATGCATGCAGTGATAGTATGAGTTGATTTATGTGTGATTAGAAAAAGTACTTGATATTTTAATGCTAAAGTGCTATCTACCTCAGGTAGGGATTTATAGTATCAGCCTTAAAAAATTTGATAATGAATAAAACCTTATAGATTTTTGTTTGCCTGCTGGTATTCTATGAAGTATGTCAGAGCTTTGACTAGCAAAATCCTACAATAGGTTTTAGCAGAGTCATTTTTGATGCTCATATTAATTTAACTTTTCCTATGTTATTAGACTTTCACCAGGCTTCACCTCTGTCATTTGACCCTTTCTTTCAAATGACCTTCACTGCTGACCTTTGCATCTGGTTCATTTTAGTAAACAAATATCATTATTGTAAGCTGGTCTTTATATTTTAGTTTTGTATTTGCACCTGTTTTTCCATTTATTTTATGTTGTATTTACAGGGTGTTTTTTTTTATTTCTGATTTAATTTTGTGTTGTATTTGCAGTGTTTGGTTCAGTTTGAGTTACCTCTCTTTAATTTGTTGTACCTTAGCTTTCCCAGGATGTATACATGTATAGATATTGTGAGTATATAAATTTGTACCCTGTATATAAATCATTATCTTTGTTTTTTTGCTTTATTCTTGCTTTGCTTTCTTTAGAGTGGCACATCATTAAATAGTCAGCTGAAATATTTAGTAACTAAATTTGTGCCTGGATTATTGTTCAGAAGTATAACTGGCTATCTATCAATGAATGAAGCATTTTGTTTCATAACGTTTATATTATGTAGAAATTCACAGTTTAGTAGAAAACAGATTTTGCACGTCTGTGCCCAGGTCTGGTAATAAAGTAATGTTAACAGAACATTGGCCTTAGGACTAATGGTCCTTCACAGTTCTGTTTTGTTTTGTAATTATTTTACAAATTTTAACATTTATCATAGGTCATTAAACTTGTACATGTTTGTGAGTGATACTAAAGACAGTCCATCTATAAAACATCCTCTTTAAAGTCAGAGATTTTTATAATTCTAAATCACAGAGTTAACACTTACGAGAAGTGGCTGCATTTTCATACATCCCTGTTTGAGCTCTTGTCTGATATATAAATCAGGGAAAAAAAAACAAAAACGATTTCACATTTTCTGTTCAGAATATTAGAAGAAATTCTTATCTTAAAAAAAATTCTGAAATCTTATTATTATCTTGTTTCAGTTTATATGGATCGTTATGGAGATTGTTTCCATGGTGGGCCCATGGAAATAGAAGAGGAGAGTTACACAATAAAAGCCCATGGTGGTGATGCCTATGATACACTGAAATGTGAAATAACATTCAAATCTGTGAAAGAGGACAAACTGTGTCTGAGTTTTAAAGATTTCTTCATCAATAAATGTGATGTCAAACTCACCGCATATTCAGAAAAGTCAGCATCGGGGACTGCCATGGTAAATGTTTTATTTGTTAATGATTAACATTTTTAAATCTTTTAAAGGCTAATATGTTATTATTTTAAAAAGACAGTTACAAAAAATTAAATCAGATGAATTCTGCAGGTTACAGAACATGCATATGTCAGAGAGTTTATACATGAGTAAGCAGAAAGGACCAGTTATTGCTATAAATAATTTATGTGTGCTGAAGACGGCTTTGGTCAATTAATAGCTCACTTCAGTAAGAGAGCTTTGGTCAGCTGATAGCTTGCTTCAGTAAGACAGGTTTGGTCAGTGAATAGCTCACTTCAGTAGGACAGCTTTAGTCAGTGAATAACTTGTTTCAGTAAGACAGCTTTGGTCAGTAAATAGCTTGCTACAGTAAGACAGCTTTGGTCAGTAAATAGCTTGCTTCAGAAAGACAGCTTTGGTTGGTTAATAGCTTGCTTCAGTAAGACAGCTTTGGTCAGTGAATAGCTTTCTTCAGTAAGACAGCTTTTGTCAGTGAATAGCTGGCTACAGTAGGACAGCTTTGGTCAGCTGATAGCTTGCTTCAGTAAGACAGCTTTGGTCAGTGAATAGCTGGCTTCAGTAGGACAGCTTTGGTCAGTGAATAGCTCGCTTCAGTAGGACAGCTTTGGTCAGTTAATAGCTTGCTTCAGTAAGACAGCTTTGGTCAGTAAATAGCTCGCTTCAGTAAGACAGCTTTGGTCAGCTAATAGCTCACTTCAGTAAGACAGATAGCTGAGGTCAGTCCATTCTTCGCTTCAGTATTAGACAGCTTTGGTCAGTTCAGAGCTTGCTTCAGTAAGACAGCTTTGGTTGATTCAAAGCTTGCTTCAGTAGGACAGCTTTGGTCTATTCAGGGCTTGCTTCAGTATGACAGCTTTTGTCAGTTCAGAGTGCACTTCAGTAAGACAGCTTTGGTCAGTTAAAAGCTTGGTTCAGTAAGACAGTTTTGGTCAATTCATGGTTTTCTTCAGTAAGACAGCTTTGGTCCATTCAGGGCTTGCTTCAGTAAGACAGCTTTTGTCAGTTCAGGGCTTGCTTCAGTAAGACAGCTTTTGTCAGTATAGAGCGCACTTCAGTAAGACAGGTATGGTTGGTTGATAGCTTTCTTCAGTAAGACTGCTTTGGTCAGTTAATAGTTTGCTTCAGTAAGACAGCTTTGGTTGGTTAATAGCTGCTTCAGTAAGGCAGCTTTGCTCAGTTAATAGCTTGCTTCAGTAAGACAGCTTTTGTCAGTTCAGAGAGCACTTCAGTAAGACAGCTATGGTCGTTTAATAGCTTTCTTCAGTAAGACAGCTTTGGTCAGTTAATAGTTTGCTTCAGTAAGACAGCTTTGGTTGGTTAATAGCTGCTTCAGTAAGGCAGCTTTGGTCAGTTAATATCTTTCTTCAGTAAGACAGCTTTGGTCAGCAAATAGCTTGCTTCAGTAAGACAGCTTTGGTCAGTTAAAAGCTTGCTTCAGTAAGACAGCTTTGATCAGTTAATAGGTTGCTTCAGTAAGACAGCTTTGGTTGGTTAATAGGTTGCTTCAGTAAGACAGCTTTGGTTGGTTGGTTAATAGCTTGCTTCAGTAAGACAGCTTTGGTTGGTTAATAGCTTGCTTCAGTGAGACAGCTTTGCTCAGTTAATAGTTTGCTTCAGTAAAACAGCTTTGATTGGTTAATAACTTGCTTCAGAAAAGGAAGCATAGGATTTACCTTTAAATTTATTTTTTTAGACGTTGGTAGACTTACAATTAGTCAATTATTTGACTATTTTCCTTTAGAAAAGACTTCTTTTCAGTATGATGTATCTATGAGAAGTTTTATATATATATACCATATATGTCTGAGCCTGTTAAAACTTGTTCTTCATACAAAACTAGACAAGTTTGTTTATCATTTGGAGGAGGAGTAAATGAAAACTTACTCACTTCACAGTAAACAGTGCTGCAGACCATGATCAGACTATAATGTGCAGACTCACTTACCATGGTCTGAATTTGTCACAAAGGTAAGATAATTGAGAACAAAGAGTAAATGTTAAACAGAACGAAAATATTATAGCAACACAAAGTGACTATTTTGTATATATTTCAGGGTACATACACATGTCGCACCCCAGATATCCCAGACAGGGTGTGTAGTGAAGGTAGATACCTCACTGTACTAATGAGCAAACAAGAGCTATCACATGAGGGCTACAATTTCTTACTGGAAGTCAGAAAATACAGTGATAGTAAGTACCTTTCAAGATTTGGAGAATATAAAGAATTGTTGGTACCTGTTTAACTTTGCTTTAATATTCTCTGGATATGTGTAAGGAAGAAGTTTTTGACCAGAAGATTATTCTGTAACTAAACATTTTAGTCTAAGATTGACAAAAAACTTTAAGTTTTCAAAACTTAAATTTGTATTACTGTAATTTCATTTCCACTCTCGTTGAATAGAGCTAGTTTCGGACAATTTACCTTACTTGCACATACTATATTTAAATAATTTTACATGGATTACAAATGTATTTGCAACTGTAAATGGTTTTGTAAGCTTATATGAACTTATCTTAGGGAACAAAAATTAAAATGAATTACTGGTCTACTGCATTAAGAATTATGGTTTCTATGTATGCATGTTCTTGTGAACATAAAAATAGCTAGGTTCCGTTGCTAGGTTCAATTGCTGTGGTCACATGCATTGAATAACTTTAGTAAAAGTCTACACAGTTGTTTTCAGTCTCACAAAAAACTTATGTTGAATGGTTAAGGTCACAGTTTGGACTCATGTCAAGTTTCAGATTTCCAGAGTTTGAAGAAAGTATTTTTCTTGTCAGCTATGTAATTTTTGAAGTATTTTGAAGCATGCTAAGTTTTAATCAGAGTAACAGGGTAAAAATTTGACCTCAACTATTTTATCATATTATATGTTTTTTTTATAGTGAAATAATTGATTTTTAGCTCACCTGTCACATAGTGACAGAGTGAGCTTTTCTGATCACCTTTTGTCCGTCGTCCGTCCGTCCACAATAAGTTTGTTAACACTCTGGTGGTCACATTTTTGCCTTAATTGTCATGAAACTTGGTCAGGATGTTTGTCTCATTGATATCTCGGACGAGTTCGAACATGGGTTATCAGGGTTGGAAAACTAGGTCACAGAGCCCAAATATAGAAAAACCTTGTTAACACTCTAGAGGCTACTTTTTCAGTCCAAATATCCTGGAAATTTGTCAGAAAGGTTCTATCAATGATTTCTAGCTCAAGTTCAAATATGGGTCATCTGGGTTCAAAAACTAGGTCACAGAGCCCAAAAATAGAAAAATCTTGTTAACACTCTAGAGGTTACATTTTCAGCCCAAATAATCTGGAAATTTGTCAGAAAGGTTGCTTTGATGATTTGTAGACTAAGTTCAAATATGGGTCATCTGGGGTCAAAAACTAGGTCACAGAGCCCAAATATTGAAAAACCTTGATTACAATCTAGAGGTTACATTTTTAGCCCAAATAATCTGGAAATTTGTCAGAAAGGTTGCTTCAAAGATTTCTAGCACAAGTTCAAATATGGGTCATCTGGGTTCAAAAACTAGGTCACAGAGCCCAAAGTAGAAAAATCTTGTTAACACTCTGGAGGCTACATTTTCAGCCCAAATAATCTGGAAATTTGTCAGAAAAGTTGCCTTGATGATTTCTAGATCAAGTTCGAATATGGATCATCTGGGGTCACAAACTAGGTCACATGGTCCAAATATGGAAAAACCTTGTTAACATTCTAAAGATAGCATTTTCAGTCCAAATAACCTGGAAATTTGTCAGAAAGGTTCTATCGATGATTTCTAGCTCAGTTTTGAATATAGGTTTTCTGGGGTCAAAAACTAGGTCACAGAGCCCGAAAGTAGAAAAACCTTGTTAATGCTCTAGAGGTTACATTTTTAGTCCAAATGTGCTTGATATTTGTCAGAAAGATTGTTTCAATGATTTCTAGCTCAGGTTTGGATATGGGTCATCTGGGATAAAAAACTAGGTCACATGGTCCAAATATGTAAAAAACTTTTTAACACTCCAGAGGTCACATTTTCTGTCCAAATATCCTGGAAATTTGTCAGACAGGTTTTCTTGATGATTTCTAGCTCAAGTTGGAGTATGGGTCATCTTGGGTCAAATACTAGGTCACAGAGCCCAAATATGGAAAAACCTTGTTAACACTCTACAGGTAACATTTTAATTCCAAATAACCTGGAAATTTGTCAGAAAGCTTAATTCTATGGTTTCTAGTTCAAGTTTGAATATGGGTCATCTGGAGTCGAAAAACTTTGTAAACACTCTAGAGGCTACATTTTCAGTCCAAATGTCCTGGAAATTTGTCAGAAAGGTTGTTTTGATGATTTGTAGCTCAAGTTTGGATATGGGTTATTTGGGGTCAAAAGAGCCCAAATATAGAAAAACCTTTTTAACACTCTAGAGGTAACATTTTCAGTACAAATAACCTTGAAATTTGTCAAAGAGATTGTTTCAATAATTTCTAGGTCAAGTTCGAATATGGGTCATCTGGGGTCAAATAACCAGGTTCATAGCAACTTTGTTTAAAGCAGTCATACTCAGGTGAGCGATACAGGGCCATCATGGTCCTCTTGTTTTATTAATTAATCCCCTTCCGCAATGCAGGGAGGGGATTATAGGAATGGCCTCCGTCTGTCAGTCCGTAACACTTTTGTGTCCATTCCATAACTTTTAAACTGCTGAAATTTTTTTGAAATAACTTGGCACAAGTGATCACCATTATGAGACGATGTGCAAATTATTGGGTTTGCTACCCCCAAGGTCAAGGTCACACTTAAAGGTTAAGTGTTAAAAAGTTTACATTTCGTGTCAGCTCCATAACTTTTAAACCGCTGAAATTTTTTTGAAATAACTTGGCACAAGTGATCACCATTATGAGACGATGTGCAAATTATTGGGTTTGCTACCCCCAAGGTCAAGGTCACACTTAAAGGTTAAGTGTTAAAAAGTTTACATTTCGTGTCAGCTCCATAACTTTTAAACCGCTGAAAAATTCTTGAAATTACTTGGCACAAGTGATCACCCTTATGAGACAATGCACAGAGCGCAATAATTGGGTTGCTACCCACAAGGTCAAGGTCACAGTTTAAGGTCAAATATCCACATTTCACGTCTGCTCTTAAAATTACTAACTTGGCTCACGAAAAGTTTTTTAATTACTTTGCACAAACGATCACCAGTATGACATGTTGTGCAGAACCCAACATCCAGGTTGCCACCCCCAAGGTCAAGGTTAAATGTTCTCCATAACCTTTTGACTTTATGGAAGATTTTAAATAACTTGGCACAAATAATTACTCTCATGAGACTATGTGCTTATAATATGCATGGCACAACATCATGGTCATGGTTGGTTAAAGGTCAAAAGTACACATTCATGTCCACTGTGGAAGGGGATTTAGCTGTCCTTCAGACTCCCTTGTTATATATTGTAATAGTAATTCTGCTCACTTGTTTGAATACTATAAGAATTTTAAAGAATTATTATTAACAGTATCAGTGTCAGAGCTTGAGGGAAATCTCAGTAAGTTGTCAGCTTGAAACAGAAGCAGTATGCTTAAACATTGAATTATACTGAAGTAATATGTCATTTCAGAAACAATTAAGAAATAATAAAAGATGAAAAAACTTAAGAATCATATTAAATTGTAAAACAATTTAGGTCAAATTTTTGTCCTGTTACATAACTTTTTGTTCAAACCAGACCAACATTTAAAATTTAAGGTCAAGGTCAAGCTTTGTTCTAAAGCTTTCGTTGATACGTTCATCACTAAATTATAGATACTGAAATCTGCTAGATCATATCACTTGGATATATCATTGGCAATAACTATTGGCCTAAAATAGTCAGGCAGTCAAAGCATAGAGTTGGAATGTAGAAGGGTTGAAGGGTATGTGATTCACTTGCATTGATAGCTCTAGTTAACTTTAGTTTGTTTGGTGCATGATATGTTGTATATTTCTGCATGTTATTTCACTTTCATTAAACCAGGTGATGCATTTGCAGATGGAATAGATGCTTACATAGTCAGCATTAGTGTCATTGTTGGAGTAATCGTCGCGGTAATCGTCATCATCATCCTGACAGCAGTCATCATTGTTTGCTGCTGTTGTAAGAACAATCATCCATTCAACTCGTCATTCAGACAGAAATCAAGTGCCTCTTGCAGAACAGCATATACTGATATTCCAGTACAGCCATCAGGTAAACATTCTCTCACATATACTGGCTGAATTGTCAAGTGGTTGAATCTTGCTAAGATATTTGTCTATATGTGGGGGGTGGGCTGGAGGTAGAAGGTTTGAATCGTTTTTAGGATTGACAGTACATTTAGTAACAATCAATAAGCTAGCTCCTAGTTTAGTTTATGTGTAATGGTTACTCAGTGCCCAGCCTTTCTTACTTACAGTACAGGTTTAGAGAGAAAAGGTGTCTTATCGACGACTTATTTTAGAGTTACAGCTCTTCTTCATGTTGAAAAAAAAAATACTTGCAAACCCTTCTTAATAAAGATCTGACAGAATCCAAAATGCTACTTAATGCTGTCATTCAATGTTCAAAAACTTTTTCTGTAATTTCAGCACCACCCCTGCCATCTGAAGATCCTCCTGCATATGCCGAGCACCCACCTCCCTACAGTAGTTCAGATGCCCAGCAATCAACAGAGCAAAATGTTAGTGTTTTTCAGTATCTTAAATTGGCATTTTATCATCCCCTATTGATTGTTCCATGGAAAGGTGATCTACCAAAATACAAAATATATATTGTTGTATCGGACTTTGAACTGGAACTGAGCCAGACGGAAGAAACAAAAGTTATGAGTTTATATCAAAGTAAGACTAGTTAAGTCTCTAGGATAGTTAATTAATACATTGACCTTCTTTGGGTTGAAAATGTCTTGCCTAAGGTAATGAACTGAAGGATTATTCAGAACACTCCCATAAAAAAGCTCTAATGTTAATGCTCCGTTTGCAGACCTCGAGGTATTGATTTTTCTGGTATTCTGAGATTACATGCTGAGATTTTCCAAAATTATTCCTCATATTTATTGAAATAATCTGATTTGAAAGCTATGTTGATCTTTATTTAATTGCTATAATCTGACTTTATTCTCAGTGAATTTCCAATAAACTTCCTAATCAACAAATTTATGACCAAGAAATAATGATGTTTTATGACTGTTTGGAAAACCCCAGGGCTTGATTCCACTGATAGTAATTGGTTGCCTAGGTGATGAGAATGATAGGTGAAGAAATCATAATTTTTAAACTTTATGAAATAAAAAGGTTTTTATAAGATATGTAATTAGCATTGTTTTGATGCATTTTGGAGACTGATTGGTTGTAGAAGGTGAGAGAGTTTCTGAAGGCATTATTTGTTTGGCAGCATACTAATGGTCATTATGTTTTCAGTGAAAGATTCAGCATTCAGAAGTTAGTATGTTTTCTTTTGCCTTTCTAGTGGTAGAGTGAGTAGTGATATAAAAGATTTAGATATCATGTTTTACATTTGCAGGCATTTGTTTGATGACAACCTACATGTTATAAGACAATATTGGGGCCAGTTCTGTTCTAACCTTGACATCAGTGATGTGACTGAACCAGTTGGATGGATACACTAGAAGATAAACAACAACAACATAGTGTTCTTATTTACCTCTGAATTGTTGATAACATTGACTTCATATCTCTCAGTACACTTTCATTTTTGTAAAATCGGAAGTTTAAAAAAATGAAAAACATTAAATTTTGGACTTTTTGTATTTTATCAGAAATAAGTTACCCAACTCTTCCTGTGAAAGACAGTAGAATGTTTCACAGCAAAATCTGTTTATAGACTTTGAAATCTTGTTGAAAATTTCAAAAGTAGAACACTCGTGAGAAATGTGATACAATCTAGATAAAGTCAAAAGAATCACAGTAGAAGGGAAAAATCAGTGTTCTCAGTAAACATTGTCTGGTCTCTTCTTTCCTTTTTCCTATGAACAAAAGTTGCAGTTTAATTAAATATATGATTCTTTGAAGAAAAATAAATGATTAGGTCTTTAGCTGATTCAAGGAATCTCATTACAATTGTATCTACTTATATTTCCATGTAGATTACAGAAGATTTTACCTTGAACAAAGAATGAACCTAAGAACTGCTCAATAAACTGCTGTACACACACTTAAAACAGTATTGTTTATTCTTACACTTATAGTTTTTGTTATCTCAAAAATTCTTCCAAGAATTTTATAAATCTTATAACTTAGACAATAAAGCTGTCATGAGTTTTTTTTTTTATCAGATGCCACTGTAAGTCACTGCAACACGTGTTCAAAAATTATTCTCAGAAAAGTTTTCAGCATTTCATCTCACAGTCATTGTATTTGGTACTCATTTTTTCCAACTGAAATGAGATTCATTCTATGTTCATTTTTATCTGTACGTTTCTACATAATGCATAATGATTCCAATGTTCTCTTTTTTTTTTCTTTTTTTTTTCGTTGTAAATGCAAACTTTATTTCATTCCTGTTAGTTTCAGCTGATATTTTATTTCGAGGAAATTCCTGTTATTTTCTGTATTAGGCAGTACATAATAATTCATATAAATTTTGTAGTATTAGGAAGTTATGTCAGTTCTGTAGAATTTTTTCATGTTTCTTGTAAATAATTATGTCATTAATTCACATGTTAATAGAAAAAATCCAAAGTTTTTTTTTTATTTCATTTTTTCTGTTATTTTAATTGAATATTTTGAATTATCCTGTTAATTAGAGTTTTTTCATGTTATTGAAATTAGTTCATACTAGATCTTGTTAAAAAGAGGAAAAACAAATAGGAAAAAATATGGTGTTTCTTTATGTTCATTTGTTGTTAAACATCCAGAGGATGGATTATAATGTTTAATGTTTTTCCGTTTGTTCAAGCAAACGAGTAGTATGTTAACTTTTTATTGGTTATTTCAGTTTCTGTTATTTTGAAAGGGCACTAGGGATGTTGCAGTATTTGTTTGTGGTTTATGATAATTTTATATTGTTAGTCATTGTTAATCTTGTCACTTGTTCTGTTTATGTTATTGTTTTAGTTTTATTTCACAAAGTGCTGCTTGCCAAGACAGTAAGATGTTTTACATACAATGTATATAACCATTAACTGTCTTTAAAGAATCACATTTTGTTAAAAATGGCTGTTGTCATGCTTAACTAGTCAGGTTTGCATGGTAAAAAAATCACATAATTCAGTTAGCTTATTCTTTTGAATGGTATGGCTGCAATAACAGAATAGTATTCAAGGTAATATGACACTAAATAGCAAGGGACACTGCCAGTATTCTTTTACTATACAGTTCTGAAAAAAAACAGGATTGTTTAAATAGATCTTTTACACAAGTACCTAGATTTAGTAAATATAATGAACCTATCAATGCTTTGCCCAAGGGAGAGGGCGGCAGGCACCATGGGACTTAGACATTTTTCTTTTTTTGTAGTCTAGATCCCTACCTTAAAGCAGTCGCAGTTTATCAAGATCCCCACAGTAGGAGATGCTTTACATATCAAATGACCTGAGACAAAGTAGTTTCCCGGGACTCAAAGCCATTCTTGTCTGTCAAACTCCTGCCTGTCGGCAATTGTGTTCTGTCAAAAGCCCCGTGTATGCCTGCTGCTCCCTCCCTGGGGCAAAATATTGATAGGTACATAAAGAAATCATCTTGAAACACAGCATTATAAAGAAGCTTTGCTTTTATGAATCACTAGATACAGAATAAAATATTATCAAATATTATTTTCATATATTCATTTATTTCTGTCTATAACTGCCTAAAAGTGCAATAGTTATGTTTTATGAAATTGATAGTTTACTTGTTCTGTTTGTTCTTAGAAAGGAGTTCATTATTAAAATGTTAGTTGTTTCTGTTTTCATTAATTGTCAACACATGTCTTGTTTATTGTTTGTGTAAAAAATGTTTCAAATGTCTACTGATGAGGCGTGTAGCTTGCTGGTACCATATGAAAAGATACTAAGCTAGGTTCAACTTAATGTAGTAACTTTATCAGTGTGGGTTGGAATCATGTTATGAACCTTCCCAAAAATGACGGTCAGATAAAACTTATAATAAATGACTGAAATATTGTGGTAACATGCATTATACTACAGACAGAATGTAATATAACAGTTACATGTGGTACCAACAATATCTATTGTATATCATATAATGTAATTGACGCAATTGTGACACTGGCGTGGGTTTGCCATTCTATATAGATATTCAATCTGCAGATTGATTGTTAGATGTTCAAATAAACTCTTATTATCGTAAAAAAAATGTGCATTGTGAGAACAAAAAATATGTGAACAACTTTTATAGAAAAAATTAATGTGTACCAAGCTCTACACAGCTTGTTAGGTTTTTAATTAACTTTGTTTTGTTAATTAACTATTTTGTGATAATTAAGTACTTTTTGTTAATTAAGTATTAATGGGGGATAGCAAAAGGGTTCTATCTCCTGTCAAATAAAGGGGGAGCAACAACTGTGGATGCTTTCACTTTGCATCTCTGTCTGTCTGCACTTTGTTTTTGTCATTTGGTTTCATTTATTTATTGTGTGTAATATTTCTGAATTGTTTATTCAAGTATGATAAAGTTCATTTATGTGCAATACACTTGAATTTTGAAATATTTTCAATTATTTTAAACTATTTTGATCTTTTGTTGTACATTGCATGATTTTTTTTCATGCAGACAGCAAGTATTTTTTGTTCTTCTGAGATCTCTTGTTTTTATTCACTTGAAATTAAAAACAAAACTGATTGGCTAAATATAGAGATGTAAAGATATATTATACATCTCTGCTAGAAATTGAAACCAATTTTGATAATATAGGAAAACGAAATTTGATAGTCTAGAAGTTAAATGGATTAATTTGATTAAAAACAAATTTGGTTGGCTAGCAATTAAAACCAAATTTGATTATACAGGAAATCAAATAAAATTTGACTGGCTAGAATTTAAATGCAAAAAGGATCTTCTCAAAAATGAAAATATGTCCTTAGCTAAGAAGCATACTAATTTAAGTTATATGAGAACTTATGTATATTTTTGACTTATAATAATGAAATAATATAAAGAAGTACATACATTTTTAATATCAAAGGGTAAATGCAAAAAGGTTCTAAGAGCTATCAAATAAGGAAGCAGAAAGCACATTTTGTATTCATTTTTCAGTATGAACATGATTTGAATTAGCCTTTTATTAGAAGTTACAATGTACACAGGCCAGTTTTAAAATCAGGGATGCCATGGCATTTATATCTTGAATGTTTTCAAGAACTCATATTGAGACTGCATTTTCAAAAAAAAAAATTATATCTGCCTATTTTATATTATCTTTCATATTTGAGCTGAAGAACTAAAGATATTAATCTGAAATCTCTTCTAATTTTTCTTTGATTTATTTGCTCTGGGGGTTAATTAATTAAGACTCAATTTTACTTTAAAAAGTTTATATATTAATCCTATTCAATGTTACTCGAAAAATGGTGAAAAAGTGTTTCGATTTATTTTCAAACAATGAAAGATTACCCACTAAAATCCTCTATTCAATAGATCTATCATACATTGTATTAAAATTATTTTGAATTTAAACCGTACAATACAAATCATTATTTTGATTAAATTCTGTTATTTATCATGTGTATTCCATGGATCATGATCAAATTGATTTTGAAAATAAATTATTTTCAGTTTAACAATGCCTTTTTTTTATTCATGTCTTCTCACCTGCAGCCATGAGACAGGGCCTCAAAATTGTAAGAGTAATCTCCCATCCCGGAAGTGGTAATTACTTCACAACAGTATCAACAAAAGAAATTGAGCTGCCTGTCAAACTTTAATTTCAAATGAATTAAGAAAATTCCGGGGATTTAAGTAAATGGCAATATGACAACTAAAGATAGCTATAAGGTGAGATGTAATGCATAAAATATCTTGTTTTTCCGCTTCAATTTTTTTCTTAAAGTTACTAATTAAAGCGACAGGTGCCCTTTCTACTAGCATTGCAAAGTGGATGGGGTAAATTATATGAGAAATCAGCTTCATTGACCATGATTGAGGTATTGATGTTTTATTTGTCTCGTTGGTTTAAATTAACATTTGAAATGCTTGTATGTAAACAAAGAGGAATTTTGTAGCAATAATCACATGCTCTGTATAGCTTGAGTTCATCTGTTTAAATGTCTGTCTGGCGGCTGTCACAGGTGACAGTATCACTGAGCTTACACTTCCTAAAAAAAGATATTAAAACAGATTTTTTTGGTCATTTTTACTTTAAATTTGTCTTTGTTTTTTAGAGGTTATATGCTCAGTGATACTGTCATCGTATGCAGATGTAAACCAAATATTTTCATCTGCACAATGATTTAGGACCAAAAAGAGGTCATGCCAAGAGTTAAAGCCCTGTCACTGACTTAATTCTTGTGGAAAACTTGTAAGTTACTTGCATGAGTAGCTGAAATAATAATGAAAAAATGCCAACAGATATTGGATAGTTCTGGTCAAGTTAAAAAAGCACTTTGACAGTAATGTTGAATGAATTCTAATACATTTTATTGGTGTTTTAAAACATGCAAAATCATAAAAGTATATTTCAATATGTACAACCTGGATGCTTTAAAACATTTGAGAAGAATTTTACATGTTAATACAGATCGTTGATTCTTCTTTGAAGTGTTATCAACTTTTTATTCATAATTCAGTAATTTTGAAAAAAAGTATATTTATTTATGCCTGATGCTAGTCTCACTGTTTTGCCACTGAAACTGAACCAGTTTTACGGGCTACTATGCTTGTTTACCTTTTACAGCTTGAAGGTTGAACAACTAAAAATATCAGATCTATAAAGGCAGTTCAACTCTTACAGCATAATGAATGAGGCTAGCATGATGCAAGTATAGAGTAAAGTTATATACAGAATAAGCTCAATATTTCTTAAGATAATTTCATATATGTGTGACTGATAGAAGGGGACATGGTAAGGCCAATTATGTGATCCTAAAAAACAGATGGGTGTTTGCAAGTTTGGGCGGTATTGTGACCTGGGCCAAACTTTGAGATGACATTTAAAAGTTATAAAGGAGAACTTTATGCAGATCAGTGGTCTAGTGTTGTAATCCAGAGGTCGTTACTGTGGCACAGACTACTAATTTGCATTCAACTGTGACACGGACTACTAATTTGCATTGAACTGTGACACGGACTACTAATTTGCATTCAACTGTGACATGGACTACTAATTTGCATTCAACTGTGACATGGACTACTAATTTGTATTCAACTGTGACACGGACTACTAATTTGCATTTATGATGTTACTGTAATATAGGTACCATATATTGCTGCTACTGGGATACCTTCTTTATCTTGAACTATCACCAACAACCTATAAGAACTCAATCTCCCAGGTGTTAATAGAAAGACAGAGGACTGTCATTCTAGGATCTTCATTTCTATGTTTACACAATGGTTGATTGAAAGATACTGAACAAAAACCTAACATCCCAGATAATTTTGGTCATCCTGGAAAATTTCTTTGAGTACTGTACCTAAATTGAACAAAGTTAAAGATTTACAACTGAATTTTTTGAATTGTTTGGCAAAGAGAAACCCCTGGTCTAAAATTTCAAACTGGACTTAAATGTGTCAGTTGCCTGAACAGCTTGAAAGAACTGGTTACAGGTGTTATACCAGTAATACTGAAATGTTGGTGATAAATTTTGTTCACGCAGGAAGGTGATACATCAAACTACGACATTCAAGATGTGGACACTGAGGTAAAACAAGATTCTATATCACAGATGTGATAAACTTGCAGTGCAGCACACTTGTTCGTGGTCACTGGCATAGTGTTCTTTCTTTCTCCACCTGGTCACAATTCTTCTTCATATCATTAAATACTAGTATCAAATGTAAAATAGTCCATGTTTTATACAATGTAATAATAAATGAAATATAAATAAAGTGTATGTTATAGCATGAATAAAAATATGCTTTAACTGCCTCAAAATAAGTCATTTTTTTGTTAGATTGTTTAAGCATGATCACCATTTAAATGCTTTAATTTATCAGAATATTTTGAAAAATACATGTTTCAGTTTAAAACATTCAATGAATTTCTAGTTTCCATGTTTACACACCTTTTCATTCAACAACAAATGCCTGAATGAAGATACAGGAGAATTTGATCTAATCAATAGAGAAAGTCTGATTTTCAGAGAACAGCACTCTATTGAAAACAAAGCTTTATTATTTCTTGTATAAAGAATACATTTCACACTCCTTTGTTAAACCAGTGTAAAAAATGAAATCTGATATTAGATTTGCAAACAAGAGGTCATTGATTTTTGACAGAATACGATTCAGAATCATTTTAATGAGCATTGAATTACTAGGCTTAAAAATCCTTTCTTTTGATATTCTCATTGAAAGAGTGATTCCAATATTCTGACATGATCTTCCTGCAGGTAGCAGTTTTGAAGATAAGATTTTTTATCAGGCAGAGTGTGATTTCATATATATCATATATCACCTTCTGTATTGTGTATAGTATGTAATGTCACAGGTCTTTTCTTTGACTATTTCACTGCTGGCTCAAGTGCACTTAGACATTTTGTAAAATTGTAGTGTTCTGTCTAGAATGAAATGACATACTATTCTTGTATGCACTGAAATCATTGAAATAGTTGACAATATAACTTCATTCATGTGTCACATTTTAGAGTAATAAGTTATTTCAAATAATTTTTTATAAGATTAAAAAATGGCTTCTCTGTTAAGTCTAATGACACTTTACAAGATATATTCTACAAAAACGTTGACAGAATATTGAAACCAGAAAATAGTTAGAAGGCAAACATGTGACCATGCATTTGGTGTTATTGCATACGTTGAAGTGCTTGTTAGCTCACCTGAGCACAAAGTGCTCAAGGTGAGCTTTTGTGATCGCCTGATGTCTGGCGTCTGGCGTCCGTCGTCCGTCCGTGCGTGCGTGCGACGTCAACTTTTTCTTCAAACAACTTCTTCTCCTGAACTGCTGGGCCAATCTTCCTGAAACTTGGCAGGAATGTTACTTGCATGAAGCTTTACCAAAATTGTTCAAATGGTTCAGGTCCATTGCATTTCTAGGCCACAGGAGCTAAAAATAGATTTTCAAAGTTGGAACTTTAAAAATCTTCTTCTCCAGAACTACAAAGCCTGGAGCTTAGATATTTGGTATGAAGCATCATCAGGTGGACCTTTACCAAGTTCGTTCAAATCATGACCCCTGGGTCAAAAATGGCCCTGCCCCAGGGGTCACTAGTTTTACATAGAATTATTTAGGAAAAACTTTAAAAATCTTCTTGTCTGAAACCACAAGGCCTAGAGTTTAGATATTTGGTGTGCAGCATTGTCCAGTGGACCTCTACCAAGTTTGTTCAAATCATGGCTCCTGGGTAAAAAATGGCCCAGCCCCGGGGGTCACATGTTTTACATAGAGTTATATAGGAAAAACTTTAAAAAATCTTCTTATCAGAAACTGCAAGGCCTAGAGTTTAGATATTTGGTGTGCAGTGTTGTCTAGTAGACCTCTACCAAGTTTGTTCAAATCATGGCTCCTGGGTCAAAAATGGCCCAGCCCCGGGGTTCACATGTTTTACATAGAGTTATATAGGAAAAACTTTAAAAAATCTTCTTATCAGAAACTGCAAGGCCTAGAGTTTAGATATTTGGTGTGCAGCGTTGCCTAGTAGACCTCTACCAAGTTTGTTCAAATCATGGCTCCTGGGTCAAAAATGGCCCCGCCCCAGTGGTCACTTGTTTTATATAGAGTTATATAGGAAAAACTTTAAAAAATCTTTTTGGCAGAAACAGCAAGGCCTAGAGTTAAGATATTTGGTGTGCAGCATTGTCCAGTGGACCTCTACTAAGTTTCTTCAAATCAAAGCCACTGGGTCAAAATAGGCCCCACCCTGTGGGTCAATTGATTTTACATAGGCTTATAAAGGAAATCTTTAAAAGTCTTCTTCTCAGAAACCACAATGCCTACAGCTTAGATATTTGGTATGTAGCATTGTCTAGTAGACCTCTATCAAGTTTGTTCAAATTATGTCCCCTGGGTCAAAATTGGCCACGCCCCAGGGTTCTCTTGATTTACATATAGTTATATAGGAAAAACATGAAAAATCATTTTTCTCCGAAAGTCATAGGACTAGACCTTAGATATTTGGTGTGGAGTATTGTGTTCAGAACCTTTACCAGTATTGTTTATATGTTGGCCCCGGGGTCAAAATTTGCCCCACCCCGGGGGCCATTAATATGTAAAAAAGGCAATATTTAAAAATCTTCTTACTGGAAACCTCAATGCTTACAGCTTAGATATTTGGTATGCAGCATTGTCTAGTGGATGTCTACCAAGTTTGTTCAAATTATGTCCCCTGGGTCAAAATTAGCCACGCCCCAGGGTTCTCTTGGTTTACATATAGTTATATAGGAAAAACATGAAAAATCATTTTTCTTCCAAACTAATAGGACTAGACCTTAGATATTTAGTCTGGAGTATTGTGTTGAGAACCTTTACCAGTATTGTTTATATGTTGGCCGCAGGGTCAAAAATGGCCCTGCCCCGGGGGCCCTTAATATGTAAAAAAGGCAATCTTTAAAAATCTTCTTACTGGAAACCTCAATGCCTACAGCTTAGATATTTGGTATGCAGCATTGTCTAGTGAACCTCTACCTAGTTTGTTTGAAAAATGTCCCCGGGGTCACTATTGGCCCTGCCCGAGGGGTCACAAGTTTTAAATAGCAGTATAGAAGAAAATCTTTAAAAATCTTCTTGTCTAAAACCACAAGGCCTAGAATTTTATAATTTGGCATGAAGCAAGCTTTATCAAGCTTTTTGAAATTATTAGATTAGGTTAAAGGTCACGAAGGCTAAAAATAGATTTATCTACTGTACCTCATAGAGCCTTCGTTTATATACCAATATCTTTGATATTTAGTATATAGGTTCCTTGCATGGACGTCTACCTATGGGTAGGGTTTGAGGTCACTGGGTCAAGGTCAAGGTCACCATAGCTTATGATAGATATTTCTACTTTCTGTCATAGAGCCTTTATTTATTGACTGATATTTTACATATTTGGTTTGTAGGCACTTACATATTTTCAATTAAAAAATGAAATACTGCTTAACAGCAAACCTACAGCCAAAGTACTCAGGTGAGCGATCCAGGGCCATCATGGCCCTCTTGTTCCCATGTTTTGTCATTTTTGTAACTTTTATTTAGTACTGTAATTCATATTGTATTTCTAAGTATGAATATTTAAATATAAAAAAAAAAATGAACAGGAGCACTCAAAGGGAGTTCAAATTTTGCTTCTTATGTGAAGGATGAGCTCAGAGGAAAGAAACAGACTTGTGCCCACTTTCTGCCATATGATTGGAAATGTCTTCAACAAAGCTTTAATATTGTTACATTATGTGTTTAGACCTTATCCTCACCTTTGCAAGAAATCAGAGAAGTTTGATGACTACTTTGATTTATAATAAGATTAGAATAGTTTTACATCTAGACCAGCCCCTATAATATATGTTACTGTACCTACAGAAGTTACAGGAAAGCCTGCAGCAGTTTGATGAGAAGAACAAGGCTGTCCAACAGAGCATACAGAAAATAGAGGCTGCCAAGAAAGAGAAAGATGCCAAGGCCACATTGGAGGCTCTTGAGGGGCAGTTACAAGGAGCTCTACAGAATATAAAACAGGTAGTGTCTACAAACAGACCATAATTTTGTGACAGAATGAAGTTAGTCATAGCTAAACAGTTTGTTACAGTCAAGTATGCACATGTTAAGATACTCAGTTTACATTCAACCAGTTGGTTAGGGAAAAGATTTTTTGACTTGGTTGTCTAGAGTGTTAGTTTTTGTGTCGCCTGACTATAGTCAGGGGACACATAGGTGTTATTTGTAGCAGTGTCGGCAGCAGTGGCCAATTTTGCTTGTCCGGGGCATAACTCTAAAAGTACTGGAGTTATCAACTTGAAACTTTATAGGTGAATTGATCTCACTGTGGAGAGGTGCACTGCCCAAGAACCATAACTGTTTTTGACATAATTTTCAAGTTATTGCCCTTTGTAATTTTTCATACTTAATTATTGTCCAGGACCTTTAAAGTCCCCATTTTATAGAAAAAAATTTAAATAACTGGTATGCTATCATCAGGCGATATGTCCAAGTTATTCAGGACCTAGAAGATGTGAGTTCTTATTCCATGAGATTGGGACTTTTTATGATGCATTGCATCTGTATGTAACAGACAAAAACTAGTAAGGAGTTAAACTCTTTAACATTTAAATGAAGTAGAATTTCAATAGAATTCTTTGTATCCAAGTGTTGGAAAGCCTGCCTTTAACTAGAAGAGAGTTACAAGTTTATGACTTAGTTAAGCAGGTGGTTCCTGAAGCAAGCTGTAAAGTACATCAGTGTTTAGTACACTATAAACCTTATTCGAAACAGTATTACAGTATGACGGGGTGCATAAAAAACATGTTATTGACATTATACAAAATTTTGATGGGGATGATTATAACAGTTTTAAACTCTTTAACAGTTCATAAATCATTAAGTGAACTGTTAAGATGTTATGATAAGCAGTTTTTCAGCCTTTAGACAATTTTTGTTTGTAAATTTTGATAAAACGATGATGTCTTGTGTTCATAATTATGAATTCAGTGTTGATGATTTAGACAAGATGCATTCCAAACTGTCAAACAATGCTGTCAGTGAATCTGGATTTCTGTTTGTAAAAAGTTGTAGAAGGTATTTGTCAAAGGTTGAATTTGTTACTTTGCTTTTATATGAACAGTGCAATGCTTTTGAATGTTTCAGTTGGAGAAAGAGATACAGGACACACAGAATGAAGTAGGCCAGAAACTGGGCCATAGATCTTCAGGGCCAGGAGAAAGAAGGTAATTGATGATAACACACAGTCCATTTAATGTTTCTTGTTAACCATGTAGATTAAAAGTAGTTTAATTTAGGGGAATATGCCCTAACATAACATGACCTAATTTTTTCTACAAGAAATTAATTGAAAAAGACAAACATTAGCTAAAGGTCAGTGCTTAACAAAGTTTACATGGTGAGGGTCCACTGTTAGGAATAAGGATTATCTCCGGCTTGTACACATCTGTTTGAAGAATAAGAAAGGAAAACTTTTCACAAACAACGAGTCACAAGCAAACATAATAATTTGACTATATGTAGTAATGTATTTTGTGTAAAAGATTTTCAGTTTTTGCTTAAAGTCTTTAGAGACAAGGCAAATTTAAATCAAATTCCTGCAATATTTTTGAAGTAGTAAGCCCTCAGTGAAGCATTGTAATTGATAGTGAAATGTAAAAACACTGTTTGCCCACCTGAGCACATGGTGCTGGAGGTGAGCTTTTAGGATGGGTCTTTGTCAGTCGTCTTGCATTATGTGTCATCAACATTTAAGTTTAAACAACAGTCATATCCTCTTTCACCCCTGCATAAAAAGTGATGTAATTTGTCTGGGATGTTTCTTGCATGAAGCTCTACTAAGTTTGCTAAAAGTATTCTATTCCATGCAGAACTCTGGTGGCTATGACAACAGGAAGAAAAAACTTTAAACATCTTGTCTGAAACCACAAGATCTAGAACCTTAACTTTTGGTTTCTAGCATAATCTAGTGAATCTTCACACAGACTGCTGAAATCATGCCTGTTGGGATCATTTTTTGCCCCATCCTGGGGATAACTTGTTTTACATGAAGCTATTTAAGAATATACTGAAAGAAATTTCTTCTCTTAACGATAAGGCCTAAATGTTTAATAAACATGGCTTAAATGATGCCTTGTTTGGTTATCAATGGCCCTACTGTAAGGTTTTTATGTTTTAAGTGGATACATATGGAATATTCACATAAATGATCTCATTTATCTAGGACAAAGCTTAGTAATGCTGTTGAATTGATTTTTACATACAGATCACATAATATCTAAGCCAAAGCCTGGTAATGCTGTTGAATTGATTTATACATACAGATCTCATATATCTAAGCCAAAGCATGCTAAAATGCCAAATTTGATTTTTACATACAGATCACATAATATCTAAGCCAAAGCCTGGTAATACTGTTGAATTGATCTATACATACAGATCTCATAATGTCTAAGCCAAAGTTTGGTAAAATGCCAGATTTGATTTTTACATACAGATCTCATAATATCTAAGCCAAAGCATGGTAAAATGCCAGATTTGATTTTTACATACAGATCTAAGCCAAAGTGTGGTAAAATGCCAGATTTGATTTATACTTGCAGAACTCATATATCTAAGCCAAAGCCTTGTTATACATCAGACATGATTTATACATGCAGATCTCATGTCTGTAAACCAAAGTTTGATGATACACCAGACTAGATTTATTCATACAGATCTCATAATTATACATAAGCAAAGCCTGATAATACACCAGACTTGATTTATACATACAGATCTGGTATACCTAAGCCAAAGCGTGATAAAACACCAGACTTGATACATACTTACACTGGCAGACCTAAACAGGGGCTGTCAAAAATACCAATGATGCCTATGAGAAATAAAGGAAAAGGTCCAGTTGATAAATTCATGTCTAGACTACAGTACCTGTGAGTCAACTGCATGTCTACATTTGAGACTGAAAAAATAATATATATTCAATAATATTGCATGGCTGCATTTGTGACTGAAAGATTTGTTATGCTGATGAATGTTTTAATAAATATTGCATGCATTTTTGTATCAGAACTTAACGATATTTGTTGCTGTCTGTCTCACATGGTCATAGTAATTGCAAGACAAGATTGTTTGGACTTAAGGGTGCAGCTTTTATTTACTTTTAGGGATAGCAGCTTGTACCATTTTGATACTTGAATATTCCATAATTTTTCTGATTGAATACTCGGTTACTTGGAAGATTTCTTAAGAATTATTTGGTAATCCAGATTTTGCACACAGATGTATGCATGGCTTATCGTTATGGAGCATTGAAAGCAGTGAGTAAGTGGCCCAGATACTGCTTTGACAGTTCACTCTCTCATAGAATCTAAACAAAATATTTAGCTGGATTTTGTTGAAGAAGCTTGAATTGAAATTCTCCTGTCTGTGACTGTCATACTCTTTCTAAAAAAACAGTAGCAAGACTTTTACCAACATTAAACAAATATTCCTGATTGTAATGATTAGTCACCATCAGTTATTTTTATGGCACCAATACCTTCCAACAGAACAATTCCAGACACATGCAAAATCTATCACAACAATATTGCCACAATCCATGTCTTATCTGCTTCTAAGTATTTGCTGCTATAAATAGAACTGCAAGCCAGGTACTTGAAATAATTTTTGAAACACATGAATTGTCATACTAACACAACTATCTCAAATAGATCAATCTCGTGCCATATTATCTGCGTAAACACTCGGTTGTTCCTGTTCATTGATGATGATGATGAAGTAAGTTTATGAGGACTGAACACACCCTTTGCCGTAAAGCTTGGGTCTTTTTCACGTTCCCGTCCTTGTTCCTGTTCATTGTAGTTAGCTGACTAAACCACCAGTACATGTAAATCTCGGTTATGAATAATTTGAGTTACTCTCTTTAAACTGATTAAAGAAACAAATTTATAAACGTGTGAGATGTATTTCTTAAATTCAACATCCTATCTGGCAGTCTTAGGCAGTTTTACATTACTGTTGCCCTTAAACAAGTTTTGGCAAAAAAAATATGTTGAAAACGATGCAAAATAATTGGTGTCCTCACAATTTTGATCAGATTCTTAAAACAATATATTATTCTTTGATGCTACCTGGTCTTTAATGAGCCCCACTGGTGCTGAAGTTTGATAATTAGCAAATTGAATAATAAAGCAGTCTAATGATTAACTTGACAGAATTGTTGTTTATTACAAATGTGTGTTTGAATGTTAATATAGCCACTTAATCTCCAGCAAGTTTTAAGCACTAACATATATACATGTACATTCAAAGTCACAACTTCAACCACTGCCATTCTTATGTCTCCAAGAGTCTTCCTTTTTATGTGCTCAAAGAATATACTAAATAATTCTAAAGAATTCTCAGCTTAGAATACACTGTTAAATTCTACTAGGTACCCCTACACCCAATACAGCAACCTAAAAATAGAATGGGAATACCCATGTTACAATGAGTAATTAAAGTAAGTATAGGAAACAATATCTAATACATGTTCTTGTTGTATGACAGTGACATGATGCCTTACTTTCTTTCTGGTTTTCGTCAACTTAAAAATCTGACATGAAGTGTCAAACTGACACAGGCATAGTTATAGTTTCAGAAGTCCAGATTATACCCAGTCTTTTTTGTTGCTCCATTAATGCTTAAATTTACATCTTGAATTTTCTGTGTTTTATGAGACATATAGCTCTCTTAAAAAAGTGTAATGCTAAAGATGTATTGATCTATCCTGCTTTTAATGTTTATGCTGAAAGAGTATTGATCCATATTGTTTATAAGGATATGCTGAAGGAGTTGTAATCTGTCCTGTTAATAAGTATTATGCTGAAAGAGTATTGATCCATATTGTTTATAAGAATTACGCTGAAGGAGTTGTAATCTATCCTGTATTTAAGTATTATGCTGAAAGAGTATTGATCAGTACTGACAGGGTATTATAGGGTTTGTGAAAAATTCATGTATTATTATGATATATCCTTATTGAAAATACAACAGATCTGTATGAAGCTGAGATAATATAATCACACTTTTACAGATGCCTGCCTTTATTAATACTCAAGACTGTACATCGTATTCTGCTAGCACAATGTTCCTTATGAAATAAACTGTAGACGTGTGTTCTTGTTAGAAAAATACAGAAAATGCAGACAATTAATGATAGTTTGCTTAACTATTGTAGGAAACCTTTAGATCCAGATGAACAGGAAATGGCGTATGAGTTGAAGTCACAGTTGTTGAAAAATGTTGAGATTCAGAACCAGAAACTAAAAACAGAGTTCACCTTACACGAGAAAATGACAGAATCACGTATGTTGTCACAGCAGAACAAACGTCTTCATGATGATGTGACACTGTCCAGAGCAAATTCAATGAGATTGATAAAAGTGTTTGAACGCAAAGCAAAAGAAGGTATGTGAGCCATAATCACAAACTTTGGTCAAATTTTACAAATAAGTATCAAGCTACTAAAATGAGCAAATGTGTACATTGACTCTAGATGAAAAATTACTGGTACTTCAGTTGAAAAATGGTTTATTGTAAAATATTCTCAACTTTTATAGGCATTTACCCTTCTACATGTTGCTAAAACTAAAAGCCCATAATGATTAAAGCGGCACTTCTGTTCCCAGTTTCTTTAGCTATTGTCATCTGCCACTATTATAGTTATTGTCTGTAACTTATCATTCTGTGCGTAAATAGATAATTATTTGCAAATTAATCTAATTCACAGCTGATAGTAAATTAAAAGAGATGACCCAAGAATTGCACAGGTCACAGGATTTGGCAGAGAAATATCGCAACCTGTACGAGCTTGAGCGGAGAAAGAATGCGAAGGAGGGAGAACATCTCCCACCTGTAGAGGATGTATCGAAGCTTCCTGACAAAGAAACGTCCTACAGTTTCCTTGGCACCAATACTAGAATAAATGATATCATTAGGAAAAATGAGGTAAAATCACTATTTCACTGCTCATTATTAATGAGGTAAAGTCACTATTCCACTTCTCATTATTAATGAGGTAAAATCACTATTTCACTGCTCATTATTAATGAGGTAAAGTCACTATTTCACTGCTCATTATTAAAGTCAACAGAAACACATTATTTCTTCTTGTGTACTGTAATAGAAATGCTTAGACTTGACAGATCTTTCAAGAAGACACTAGATGAAGAAAGGGATTACAGTTTACATTTTTTATAACATTTTTTTCAAAACATTTATTATTTTGAAATGTATTTGCTTCATTCAAAATTAAGTTAAATACTCCTTATCAAAGTTTAGGGAACGTATTATAAGTTTATATCCTATGAAATACATGTAGTATTGAAAGAAAGCAAATTTTGCAAGTTTGTGTGGTTCTACCACTGTCTTGACAAACATGTTTTCAGTAAAAACAAAAAGTTCCTACATTAAACTTCTCTTAAAAGAAAATTTTTAGGCAGTCCATTAGAAACATGGTAAATGACAAAATTTTATCAGGTATTGTTCATGTTTTGATTATTGACAGGTTTTAGTAGAGGAGAACAGTGACCAGAAGAGAGAGATTCGACGACTCAAGGAAGATAACCATAGATTGGTTAGACAGACTAAACTAGCCATGCAAGACAGAGATCAGATGCTGGTGGGTTCTTCTATATCTTTCCTTTGATTGAAATTTGTTTATAAACATGGATATTTTTTTAATTATTTTATTTTGAAATTTGGTAGAAATGAAATAAGAAGAAAATTTTAGTGTAGAGCAAAAACATTTTTTGGTTCCTTAAAAACAGAAGTTGTGATACTGTAAAAAGATTTGTTTCTATGAAAACATTATCAGGTCCTTCGGCGATTTGCAGAATTTGTGTTTGGTCCATATATAAAATGTTATTTGCAGGGATATAAGAGCAACAGTCATATCCTAGAAACACAGGTAAAAATAAGCAATTTTTGGAATTTAAGACCTCTGTTATTCTCCATTTGTCAATAATCTATTCACCAGAATGTTCAATATCTCAGAAATGCTTCTATAGTTTATAGGAGGATGACATTATGGTGTAGGTGTTAATTTCTTTATTTACAGCATAAACTAGAGACAAGTGAAGCAAACAGAAGAAATCTCCTGAAAAGACTTGAGAAAGAGAAAGACCAGGTTAGTCTTCTGAAAAACTGCAAGTTGGTTGGCAGACATATTGTTTTTGTACTCTCTGTCTGTCTGTCTGTTGGTTTGTCTGTCTTCTGTCTGTCTGTCACAAAGTTTGTCTGTGCTTCTTCTCCTTTACTGCTGGTTGGATTTTATTTTTTTTTTTATCATTTTGTCCAAATATTAACACTTATGGACATTCGATAACTGCTCGTCAGATTTTAACAAAAATTCGCAGGAATGATTGCTAGCACCTGTAGTTACACTCATTGTTGATGTGTTCCGGTCGACTGATTTTTTAGTAGAAATATAGCCCTTTATTTGTCCAAATTTAAATACACTTAGGCATAACCACTTCATAACCACTGATTAGATTTTGAGGAAACTTAACAGAAATGATTTTAAGCGAAAGCAGTTATGCATATTTTCATCATGTTCTAGTCGGACTATTTTTTGAAAGTTACGACCCTTGATTTGTCCTAAATTGAATACAGTTGGGCATATCTCCATGTCTTCTAGTTAGATTTTGATGAAACTTCCCAGCAATTATCATTAGCAAGTGTAGTTATGCATACTACTTGCAATTGCTTATACTGGTCGGATGTTGCAGCCCTTGATTTGTACAAACTTGAATACAGTTGGGCATGTCTTCATAACCATTGGTTGGATTTTGAGTAAACTTCACAGGATAATCTTGATCAAGTGTAGTTGTAAATATTATCAGGGTGATTTTTATATTCTTCGTGGTATAATGTGGGTAGAGACATATGTTTTTCTGAAAAACAAATTCTGCTTTATATATGATTTCTAAAAACCATCTTGTAAAACTTGATTTAACTGTTCTTTAATGTGATTTGAGGTAAAAACATTAAAAGTCTTATATACTGTTTCAGCATCAGACACTTTCAAGAAGTTTAACGAGGCAGGCCTCTGATTGGATCTTGTTGAAGAAACAGATTGCTCAGTTTGATGAGGAATACAGATGGAGCCAGGTAAAGTCCTCTTTGTCCCTCTCTTCTATACAATTTACCTTAGACCTTCTCTTTGATACAATCTACCTTTGTCCCTCTCTTCTATACAATTTACCTTTGTCCCTCTCTTTGATACAATCTACCTTTGTCTCTCTCTTCTATACAATTAACCTTAGACCTTCTGTTTGATACAATCTACCTTTGTCCCTCTCTTCTATACAATTTACCTTAGACCTTCTCTTTGATACAATCTACCTTTGTCCCTCTCTTCTATACAATTTACCTTTGTCCCTCTCTTTGATACAATCTACCTTTGTCTCTCTCTTCTATACAATTAACCTTAGACCTTCTGTTTGATACAATCTACCTTTGTCCCTCTCTTCTATACAATTTACCTTAGACCTTCTCTTTGATACAATCTACCTTTGTCCCTCTCTTCTATACAATTAACCTTAGACTTTCTGTTTGATACAATCTACCTTTGTCTCTCTCTTCTATACAATTAACCTTAGACCTTCTCTTTGATACAATCTACCTTTGTCCCTCTCTTCTATACAATTTACCTTAGACCTTCTGTTTGATACAATCTGCCTTTGTCTCTCTCTTCTATACAATTTACCTTAGTCCTTCTCTTTGATAAATCTATCTTTCTAACTCCCTTCTATACAATCTACCTTTGTCCCTCTCTTCTATACAATCTCCTTTTGTTCCTCTCTTCTATACAGTTTACCTTAATCCTTCTCTTTGATACAATCTACAATTGTCCTTCTCTTCCATATATTCTACCTTTTTCTTTATCTCCTGTACAATCTACAATTGTCCTTCTCTTCTTTACATTCTACCTTTGGCCTTCTCTTTTATATATTCTACCTTTGTCTTTATCTTCTATACAATCTACCTTAGTCTTTCTCTTTGATACAATCTACCATAGTCCTTCCCTTCTATACAATCTACCTTTGTTCTTATCTTCTAGACAATCTACCTTTGTCCTTATCTTCTTTACATTCTACCCTTTTCCTTCTCTTCTATACATTCTACCCTTGTCTTTATCTCCTATACAATCTACCATAGTCCTTCCCTCCTATACAATCTACCTTAATCCTTCCCTTCTATACAATCTACCTTTGTCCTTATCTTCTAGACAATCTACCTTTGTCCTTATCTTCTTTACATTCTACCCTTTTCCTTCTCTTCTATACATTCTACCTTTGTCCTTCTTTTCTTTACAATCTACCTTTGTCCTTATCTTCTATACAATCTACCATTGTCCTTCTTTTCTTTACAATCTACCTTTCTGCTTCTTTTCTATACAATCTACCTTTGTCTTTTTTTTCTATGTATTATACCTTTGTCTTTATCTCCTATACAATCTACCTTAGTCCATCCCTTCTATACAATCTACCTTTGTCCTTATCTCCTATATAATCTACCTTAATCCTTCCTTTCTATACAATCTACCATTGTCCTTCTCTTCTTAAATTCTACCTTTGTATTTATCTCCTATACAATCTACCTTTGCCCTTATCTTCTTTACGTTCTCTCTTTGTCCTTATCTCCTATACAATCTGCCTTTGCCCTTATCTTCTTTACGTTCTGCCTTTGTCCTTATCTCCTATACAATCTACCTTTGCCCTTATCTTCTTTACATTCTGCCTTTGTTCTTATCTTCTATACAATCTATGTTTGCACTTATCTTCTTTACATTCTGTCTTTGCCCTGATCTTCTTTACATTCTACCTTTGTCCTTATCTTTTTTACATTCCACCTTTGTGCATTTTTCCTATACCTTAATCCTTCCCTTCTATACAATATACCATTGTCCTTCTCTTCTTTACATTCTACCTTTGTCCTTATCTTCAATACAATCTACCTTTGCCCTTATCTTCTTTACATTCTGCCTTTGTCCTTATCTCCTATACAATCTACCTTTGCCCTTATCTTCTTTACATTCTGCCTTTGTCCTTATCTCCTATACAATCTACCTTTGCCCTTATCTTCTTTACATTCTGCCTTTGTCCTTATCTACCATACAAACTACCTTTGCCCTTATCTTCTTTACATTCTACTTTTGTCCTTATCTTCCATACAAACTACCTTTGCCCTCATCTTTTTTACATTCTGCCTTTGTCCTTATCTCCTATGCAATCTACCTTTGCCCTTATCTTCTTTACATTCTGCCTTTGTCCTTATCTTCCATACAAACTACATTTGCCCTTATCTACTTTACATTCCACCTTTGTCCTTATCTCTTATACAAACTACCTTTGTCCTTATCTCACTACATTCTACCTTTGTCCTTATCTCCTATACAATCTACATTTGCCCTTATCTTCTTTACATTCACCTTTGTCCTTATCTTCCATACAAACTACCTTTGACCTTCTCTTCTTTACAATCTACCTTTGGTCTTATCTTCTTTACATTTTACCTTTGTCCTTATCTCCAATACAATCTACCTTAATCCTTCCCTTCTGTACAATCTACCATTGTCCTTCTCTTCTTTACAATCTACCTTTCAGCTTCTTTTATATACAATCTACCTTTGTCCTTCTCTTATATACATTCTACCTTTGTCCTTCTTTTCTTTACAATTTACCTTTGTCCTTATCTTCAATACAATCTTCCAGTGTCCTTCTCTTCTTTACAATCTACCTTTGTGCTTCTTTTCTATACAATCTACCTTTGTCCTCATCTTCTATACATTCTACCTTTGTCCTTCTTTTCTTTACAATTTACCTTTGTCCTTATCTTCTATATATACTACCATTGTCCTTCTCTTCTTTACAATCTACCTTTATGCTTCTTTTCTATACAATCTACCTTTGTCCTTATCTTCTGTACATTCTACCTTTGTCTTTCTTTTCTATACAATCTACCTTTGTCCTTATCTTCAATACAATCTTCCAATGTCCTTCTCTTCTTTACAATCTACCTTTGTGCTTCTTTTCTATACAATCTACCTTTGTCCTTATCTTCTGTACATTCTACCTTTGTCTTTCTTTTCTATACAATCTACCTTTGTCCTTATCTTCAATACAATCTTCCAATGTCCTTCTCTTCTTTACAATCTACCTTTGTGCTTCTTTTCTATACAATCTACCTTTGTCCTCATCTTCTATACATTCTATGTAAGTCCTTATGTTCTATACAATTTATCTTAGGGCTTCATTTTTATACAATTTTTCTTAGTCCTTTTTCTTCTTTACAATTTACCTTGGTTCTACTCTTCTATGCAATCTGCTTCATGGAACAGAGCAGTTAATACCCTGAATAGAAATTATGTGATTTTCAAAGTGACAAGTCTTCTTCCTTCTTTTCTTACACAATATTGCTTCAATTATTTTCAGAATATCCAGAACAAGTGTTTTTCTGGATGTCCATTGTGAAAAAGCACTTAAAGATTTTAGTATATTGTGTGTACATGTCATGTATGTTAAGAAAATACTTTTATTCTACACATGAAAAATGTTCTTGTTTATTTTGGAATCAGTTATTGTTAGAAATCTGAAGATAGATATGTGAATTGTTCAAAAAAAGGAAATGTACAAAATGCTTCAGGAATTGCTTACTTTATCTCCAGCTGTGATGATCTTTCAAGATTGAAATGAAGTATTGTTGAAATATGATTGAATGTGTAATGATAGAACATTATCATGGTGGTAAACAAAACAGTCTTTGATTCCTTTAATTTTTTTTGCTTCAGACAGAAGATGCGATACAATGAAAAATGCATTTCTATGAAAAAAAGATCAGGCCAGTCTCTGATTGGAAGAATCACATTTCGACAGTATACCTTAACATAAAATGTCTTTTTGAAAACTTATGTTCAGTACTGGTTTTCTGTATTTCTTAACCTTACTAAGTAAATACCTTAAAGAGATCAGTGTCAGAGACTTTGACATGTAAAATACTCACAAATGATAACAATACATCATAGGTTATAGGGTTATGGCTGAAGAATGCCAGGGGAAGGGGACGTCAAATTTTCCCACCACTGGCCCCTGAGGCTTTGCAAGATATGGTTGCAAATGATCCAGCACTTCATGATAACAAAAGTGAACAAGTGGACTAAGAATAATTAAGTATGATGCACACACATGCATGATTGTTGCATGCACATGCAGTTCATATGTGCATGACCATTGCAAAGCACACGTGGGAGGTATGCATGGTGATTGCTTCACAACTACTCAGAGATAGAATATTTAAACAGCCATATAATCTCTGCAGTGATTACACACCTAGTAACTTTGCACAAATCGAGGGGATGAATATGAAAAGTGCCATGTGCTTCTCAATGTTATCGCACTTACAACTTTTTCACATTGATCCCTTAAAATGCTTCTTCATGTTTGCATGGTTTATTACTTTATATCAATAGAATTAGAAATACATAACTGCTGAAAAAAACAGCTCTTCAAAGATGATTGAATATAACTGCTTTTTAGTCTTGTAATCAAAGTTCTGTCATCATTTATATTTAGGCTTGGATGCATGTATATTATACCTAAATTTAGATCATAGAAAATGACATTTACACTGAGTTGTTTTTACTGCCACCCTTTTTCCTGCCTGAAATACCTCCTTCAGCTATAACTGAATTCGCTTATAAAACTTTATAATATAAAAGATTTTTTTACAGGGTAGGTAATTTTTTCTGTCAGTCCAAATGGTTTTCGTTTTCAGGTTTTGGTATACATGTATTTCTTTCAGCTAGAGAGAGATTTGCCCAAAAAATAAATGACCTGTTAAGTTTCTTTTTGTTGAAATGCTCATGCTGAGGTTTAAGACATTGAAGGAGCTTTTCAAGTTCTTCCAAGCATCAGTCTTAATATTTTTACAGGGACCATTTTTGAAGAGGTTTACTTTCTCTTTTTACAATTTTTATAAGTGTAATGATGCCATGGTTACTACAAATATGTTACTTTTTTTCTTAAATGAGATGCAAGATTTACAGAAAAGAACATTTTTTTACAGATAAGAAAGAATGTAGCCTCTGCACAAAGTCGTACCCCTAGGTATCTCAGCGCTGCTAGGTATTTGCCGCCTGTATTTTGGCTTTGTGTTCAGCATCACAACTGCATGATTTTAACAACATTGCCATCTTTCATTTCAGACATGCAAATGCTTAATTACTCATTTGCATTGAAAATTTTATTCAATTTTAGATGAAGTGTTCACAGTATTTCACATAGTTGTGATAATTTGGAGCACTGTTGTCATGATTAAGAGTGACAACATCAATAGAACTGCAATGAAAAGTATTTGAAGAAATAGTTAATTGGTATCAGTATTTTTGTAGAGCATTGCTAGATTGCTTTGTATCATTGTCTTAAACTTACAGAACATCACTTTGGAAAGAATTTTACATCTGTGAATGAAGAAGCAAAAACATACACGTACAAAATGACAATGATATAGCCATATTTTTTTATTTCATTTTTTGAATTGTAGAAATTTAAAAGAAAAAAAAGTCATGCCATACATTATAACATTATGCATGTTCCATTCATTTTTCTGCAAACATTCATAAGATTGTTATAAGAAATAATCCAAATGTCTTGTAAATATTTAATTAAAATTGATATGAACATTCTGAAGTTAATTTTCAAGCTTTGAATGTTTGTAATGAGGAAATCATTGCTACAGTTCTGGCACCTTATTGGCTAGATTATGTGTTCTGCTCTGACCATTGAGGAGTCAGAGAATTGTGTCTTTGACATGAAGGACTATGTTAGACTAAATATTTACGGTTTTATAATGTCAGCATTGTCTGCAGACCAGTAAGTATTGTGATTCCTGTGAGAAAGTATTCATTTATCATTTCAGTTACAGCACACAATCAGGGAAAGAGGGCATTTCAGTATTCAGTGACATTTTGGTGAAACATTTGTTAAACAATAGCTTTTTTATTTCAAATGGAATATTAAAAAAACATATTGTGCACTTATTTTAAATGGCAGTGGTACAGATTTCTTGATAAAAAAGGAACTACTGTGCTGATCTTAAGTGGCTAGCTAGCCAACAGATTTACTCTAAACTGGTCAGCTGCCATACAAAACTACTCTAAATTGGCTAGCTAGCAAAAAAATTTACTCTAAACTGTTCAGCTGCCATACTAAACTACTCTAAATAGGCTAGCTAGCAAACAAAATTTTCTCAAACTGGTCAACTGGCCTACTTAGCAACTGTGAATTGGCTAGCCAGCAAACAAATTTACTCTAAACTGGTCAGCTGACATACTTAGCAACTGTGAATTGGCTAGCCAGCGAACAAATTTATTCTAAACTGGTCAACTGGCATACTTAGCAACTGTGTATTGGCTAGCTAGCAAACAGTTTACTCTAAACTGGTCAGCTGACATACAAAACTACTTTAAATTGGCTAGCTAGCAAACAAATTTACTCTTAACTGGTCAGCTGACATACTAAACTTCTCTAAATTGGCTAACTAGCAGACACATTTACTCTAAACTGGTCAGCTGGTATACTTAGCCACTGTGTATTGGCTAGCTAGCAAACAAATTGACTCACAACTGGTCAGGTGGCATACTTAATTACTCTAAATTGGCTAGCTAGGAGACAAATTTACTTTAAACTGGTCAGCTGGCATACTTAACCACTGTGTATTGGCTAGCTAGCAAACAAATTTACTCTTAACTGGTCATCTTGCATACTAAACTACTCTAAATTGGCTAGCTAGCGGACATATTTACTCTAAACTGGTCAGCTGGCATACTTAGCCACTATGTATTGGCTGGCTAGCAAATGAATTTACTCTAAACTGATCAGCTGACATACTAATCTACTCTAAATTGGCTAGCTAGCAAACAAATTTACTATAAATTGGCCAGTTAGCAAACAAAAATACTCTTTATTTTCCAGTTACTGTACTAAGCTGATCTAAGTTGGTCATTTGCTAACAAGGCTTCTTTTATATAGACAAGGCAGCAAAAGACTCTTGAAATTTTCCAAGGAACACTGTTTTATTTCACCAAAATGACACATATCATGTATTGTACATTACTGAGTGCTATGGAAATGTTCTTTGCTTAATGAATGAAATACATTGGTTTGTTTTTAATCATGCATTATTATTTTTGCTATATAGCTGACGCAGAGATTGAAATCAGCATAGAAGTGAGTTTGTCTGTTCATAGCTTTGCTGGCTATAGGCCTTCCGTCATCATCTGTTGCTTCTGACATAGCTGCTTTTAAAATGGCCTTTGTTCTTTTCATCATTTGTTGGGAAATTTTCAGAATAAGGGATGATTAAAATGTTTGTTGCATGTGTTTTAGATACATTGATAGCTTTTATTTCATGTACATTTTTCTGCAGTTAATTCACTCAGCAGTAGTCTTGGTGTGGAAGAATGGCCATCTCACCAGGTCCAATAGTCTCACTAAGCTAACAAAATTGCACTTCAAAAATCAGAAGATTCACACTCTGCGTCTCACTCTGCATTTAGATTTGTAAAAATTACTTTCTAATTTAAAGAAAATGTCAGTACCTTAAATTTTAACTGATTTTTTACTTTAAAGAGAATGTGTTTCTTTTCTTCTTCATTTATATCTGATACTGAAAATGGAATACAAATTAAAGTCTGACAACAAAATGAGGTTGTAATACAAAGGGAGTGTCTAATATGTATTTGTTGGTACTGGCTGCCATGACCAATTTCCACAGTGGACAGCAAGACAAAGAAAGTATCCCAGACTCCCAGTAATTTCATTGGCTGAGATAATCAAATTGAAATCCATTGGAAACAAATGAATGTTTGTCATTAATTATTCATGAGTACAAAATTTTCACATCCAGTCTTTCCATGGTTGACAAATAAAGTGAAACAGAATGGAATAAACATGGGTTTCTGAAAAAGCTTAACCATGACCCGGCTATTCTATTTAACAAGTTCAGTTTGTACAGCATATATGGAAGAATGAGGAGTCATACCTGCCAGCTCTGTTGATCAGTCAGACTTACAGGACTAGTCCATGTATCCACTCCTATCTTTATATCTGCCAGTACCAGCTGCCCTTATGACTGGCACCCCAGAATACTTTTTATGTTTTGGGGGGAATGGTGCAACAAACAGAAAGCATCTCATCCCAGGGAAACTCCTGTGTCTATTAACATCTCATCCCAGAGAAACTCCTGTGTCTTCTACATGCTGAATAAGTAGCACTGATACTACTCCAGAGAGCTCTTGTACCTTTCATACTCTCTTGTTACATTTAATTTTGAGTATTGAATAAAATATAGAGGACATTTTAAAGCAGCTGTGACAGATGGGTCAGGTCAGGTGTTTATTTTGTTCAGTGTGCAACTGTATATATTAATTTTAGGTGTTTTCATAGCTATGTAATACTATCATACATACGTCATTTTAATATGTGTTATTGTACAATGTAGAAACGCTTGCAGTTATAACGATACAGCTTTATTCTTTGATTTAGTTTTGTTTTTGCACAATTTTATGTTGACATAACATACTGTATACTATATAGTATGGAAAACCTGTTTTTATTTATGTCATGGGCACAGATTGTGTTAATGATTATAGTTATTTTTCATTTCAAGACGTTTTATTCAGTTTTGAACTGTAAACTTTAAGTTATAGCTGACACCCACTGTGACAAAATACAGAATAGAGGCTTAACAGACATTGAAACAATATAAACACTTGAAAAGCAGTTCAAATATGGTTGTGTTGTTTTAACTGAATTTATGAAGAAATAAACTCTTGAGAGTAAAGAGTACTGTTGATGTATTTGAAAGTTGATTTTTGTTGCTGTTACATTTTTAAAGTGTATAACAATACTGGGTTAGATGACTGTTACCTAGTGTGAAATTTGATGTTTGCTGTTATAATTTGTAATTTAGTGGCTTTTACCTGACTTTAATGGTAGTTGGCTGATTGATGTCAAAACTAAAACTTACTGAATACAAAAAATGAGCAGTCATATTTGTTGGGTTTTTTTTTGTTTATCTTTATCTTAACACAAACCAGACAATTTTATTTCAAAAGGTTCTAATAATTTTAGTATTTTATTGAATAAAAGGTTCCTTTTATTTTATTCCAGATTGTATTAAACTTACAGGTGTATTTTTTTAGGAAAAAAATCTCTTTGACCAGTTAGAAAAAAACATGATTTGATCATGGTTAAATATGATAAAAAACATATGTAGGTGGAATTTTGATTTAATGATATGTATTGTTATTCTTTAAAGTGAGAGATAACTCTGTAATGATCTCTGAAGAGTGGTTTCAGCAGTTGCTTGCTTTTGAAATAAAAAAAATAAAAAAATAAAAAAAATATATAAGATGTTGCAGGGTATTTTTAGTATAGAATTTTGATTGACCTGTGATTTTTGATGTCTATTTCAGGTAGGCCGTGTGAATCCCCAGACTGCAGAAGAAAGAAGTCATCTTCATCCTGTCACAAAAAATGTTTACATGCCACGGAAAATGTTCCCCGTAGAACAATACGACAAAACCGCCACTCAAACTTGAGAATACCTGTAGTTTATTTGTTACTGTATCTTTATTTTGTTCTCTACGTAATTATAGGTTACTTGCCTTGTCCTGAGTTATATGCCAGCATTCTTCCCACAGAGTAATATGATATTTGCGTGACTTCAGAATATGACATAATAGTCATGTACTATGCTTTCTATGTTATTTACTTGATTTGAACATTATTAAATTTTATGTCAGGGAAAATTTGAAACAAATTTTATTTTGCTATATATTTCTGTTGAAATATTTTGTAGAAGAAAAATGAGAACAACCCTTTCAGTTCGCAGTGTAGTTCTGACAAGGATAGTAAAATTAATGCATTTTTTATTTGAACATTGAACATTAAATGGATTAACCAGTACAAAAATATGTTTAACCAATAAATGTAATATTTTCTTTTGCAAAGGGTATAAGTAATAAATATTTCATTTCTTCAACCGTTTTCTAAAGATAAACTAACATTTACTACTAAATATATCACTGCTTTAATTAAATGCAATTTTATTTAATAAATGGGCAAACAGTCATGAGTCGGGCACCACAACAGTTTTCCTGCACAATCCTATTTATAAATCTGGTCATTAACAATATTTTGTCTGCCTTGTTCTTATTTTACTGATACAGTACACTGATGGATGTTTATCAAAGTATAAGAGGTAACAGGATAAATCATAAAAATAACAAGACAAATTGTAAAAATATTGGGATATATCATGAAAAATTATGGGATAAATCATAAAAAATAACAGGAAATCATAGAACACAACAGGATAAATAATAGAAATTAAAGATTCATGAAAGGTAATGGGTAAAATTCTTCATTTCAGGGTAAATGTTTGGATTGAGTGCTGGGGTATTGTTTCTTTGGTGTGAATGAAGTAATTTGATGGCATTTTTTGTTTTGTTCAAAGACTGCTGTAGCTCTGTTTTACAGTTTTGTTATACGCTGTAGTTGTTATATGATTTTTTATTGTTACTTTTATATATGACTTGTCTAATTGGTTTAGTGGTTGACGATGCTGAAAATCTCACTGATTCAGGGTCATAAGTTAAAGCCCTGCTACCAACCTTTACCATTTGTGTGAGAAAATTGACAGTTTCTTATAGAGAATGGAAGTCTAGTACTGGTCGTTTCCAGGAATGATTGTTAGGTAAATTGACTGCCCAGTATGACTTTAACTATTAGAGGGTGTACAAAGTAATATTATTTTCATTTATATGATTGACTTAATCAAATCCAGGTAGATTTACAAACGAAGGACTTGAAGCTTTAATATGCAAGGGATTTTGTACAAAGGTAGCCGCACAAAGTTACTATGTGAAAGGTTTTAATAACGTTGATCTATTGTTCGACAGGAATATTCATTATTCAAGTGCTTAAGACAATCAGCATGTATTTATTTTAGCATTTTTCATTATATTGCTAATTTTTAAAGAAGTCCTGAACCTAATCAAATCTATTTTTGTCAAGATGTACAAGATATTCATTAGATTTCTCAAAGTAATTTTCTAGCAGATTATTCAGAATGTTCTTGAAGTTTAAAATTCATTCTATTTTATGTTCTTTGCAGCTTTAACTTGGATATTTTTTATTGCCTACAGTTTACTGTATAATGTATAATTATGTTTATATGAAATCAAGTAGATTTTCTAGATCAGTTTTAGCAGCATTAGTAAGGTGATGTATTTATTCTAGTCTGTGTACACAGCAGTGCTTTTGTGTGATAAAATTATTTCGAAATTTCTTACCACAAAACCTCAGGGTAACTTTTAAAATAAGTTTGAGTGCCTTTTTTAAAAATGGACTATCAGTTGTTGAAAATATTATGAATACTGTTTGTTACAGAAAGTTGATGTCTACAAATGTTACCTTCTGAAATATTTCAATAGATATTCAGTGGATATTAAGCATGTAATCTCAGAGCCTGAAATATTTAACAATGTTTATTGACTTATTCTTATTTGGTTTAATTAGATTTGTAATAAATTTTGTTTTTCTTGCCATTTTACCGTGCCCGATCATTTCACCGTGTGTTACTTGATTGATTAGAGTTGCTTGATTTATTTGATTGATTTTATATTGAAAATTTTGTGTTGCCGTTGTCCAAACTCATCACATGAACAAGATGGTGAGACTTTTTTACCTCCCCATTTTGTTTACTGATAAAATCTGTAGAGACTAACATGCACTATTTGAGTGGATCTGTATCAAACAATCAAACTTCATAGCTAGATTGTAACTTTTTGCAAATTGTGTTGATACACATTGTCTCTCTAGTTTTAGAAAGTTGTAACTATATAGCCGTTTTGAATTTTATATGGACACTTTGTGTAGATCTGAGAAAACAAACCTTTGGAAAGTGAAATTTAAAATGGTTCAGTTTGTATTCTGATCAGATCAAGGTAAAGCTTGTCAAAAAACACACTTTTTTGTAGTGAAGTGTGAAGATACTTTTGATGGACAGAGGCTACACATCTGAGCACCATGTAATACTGGTACTATATGGTCAAAACACAAGATTACCAAAAAAACAAAAACCAAAAACACTCCAGTCCTTTCAGAACTTTTTTGTCAGGAATGAAAAATGTTATACAGAAAAATTGCAGTTCTGTGAGCAAGTAAAAAAGTCTGTCCCCCATTTAAGACTAGTGTTTTGTCTGTATTTTGCATACACTGTTTGTACAATTTGCACTTATCAAGACAAGTCTATTTTCTTTCTAGTTCATTTTGAGATTTATGTAGATAAACATATAGGGCTATGCAGATCTATATAAATGTCTGTTGTAGCATATACATACACATAGTTCATTTTGCAGTACATTATGGGTATACTAAGTGTAGATCTAGATAAATTAATCTAAGTTTTTTTAAGCAACGAGGATACCCTGTGTCGATCCAGTTGTCAGTATATAGTATATATCTAAAGTGTTGATATTGTTGAAGGTCTTAATTCATTTGTTCAGCAGTTCTGGGTTTACCTGCATGTACTAAAGTGTTGATATTGTTGAAGGACTTAATTCATTTGTTCAGCAGTTCTGGGTTTACCTGCATGTACTAAAGTGTTGATATTGTTGAAGGTCTTAATTCATTTGTTCAGCAGTTCTGGGTTTACCTGCATGTACTAAAGTGTTGATATTGTTGAAGGTCTTAATTCATTTGTTCAGCAGTTCTGGGTTTACCTGCATGTACTGTTGTTCAGCAGTTCTGGGTTTACCTGCATGTACTGTTGTTCAGCAGTTCTGGGTTTACCTGCATGTACTGTTGTTCAGCAGTTCTGGGTTTACCTGCATGTACTGTTTTCACCTTTTTTTTTCCATTTTTTTTTAAGGAAAAAAGAGTAACAATAGTATTAGACATAATACAACTATAGTATTAGACATAATACAACTATAGTATTAGACATAATACAACTAAACTTCCAGTGGTTTATATTACTTTACTTCGCTCTTCATTTCATTGATGAAGCAGTATTTTGATACAGCAGTTGGAAGTTTGTTTGGCAAGATCACAGATCAAAAGCAAATTTTTTAACATTCTGTTTTCATCTGTGATAGGATATGCATGCTGTGATATGATTTACAAATGTTTGTTCCCTGTCTTTTTTCTGTATAATTTACTGTTGTGGGCTGATAGAGATATTCTTCTGAAACAATTAAAGTGTTGAACTTTTGATGATTGCTTAACGTTATACACTTTGCACATATACAGGTTTTAAATGATGCAGTTCGTACCAAACATACAGGCAGTTATTACGTAGTAAGTAAATGAATACTCAGCCTTCTTTATGATGATTTCCCATTCATTAAATAAGTGATTGTGATTTGTCCACAGAACAGTTGTAGTGGCCTTCAGCTCTGGGACCAATGCAACTGACCTCGCACAAATAAACAGGCCTATTTCAAAATACTCAGTAACATTTGATATCACTGTATAATATCACTGTACTTGCCTTTTTTAGTTTACCTGAGCACTGTGTGCTCACAAATAGCTTTTGTGATCACCCTGTGACCATCTTGTATGGTGAGGCATCAACATTTCCTTTTAATTGACATCTTCTCCTAAACTACTGGGCCAGAGTTGATGAAACTTGCCAGAGATGTTCCTTGCATAAAGCTCTACCAAATTTGTTCAAAGAATTGAATTCCACCAAGAATTCTGGTTACCATAGCAAGGCCTAGAGCTTAGATATTTTGCATGCAGGTTCACCTACAGGTCTTCTACCAAGATTATTCAAATTATGTCCCTGCCCCAGGGGTCAGTTAATTTGTGAAAAGTCATAAGCTTTAGACCTTGGATATTTTGCATGGTTCATCTTCTAGGTGTCCTCTACCAAGACTGTTCAAATTATGCCCCTGGGGTCATTAATGACTGTCAGGGCTTACATGATTTTACAAAGGCTTATATTGGGAAGATTTCAAAAATCTTCTGGTCTAAAACCATATGCACTAGAGCTTAGATATTTTGTATGTTGCATTGTCTAGTGGACTCTACCAAGTTTTTGTGTCAAGGGACACATAGGTGTTACTTGCAGTGTCTGGGTCGATGTCTGGGGCATAATTCTAAAAATACTGGAGATATCAACTTGAAACTTCATAGCTGAATAGATCTCATTGCCAAAGAACCATAACACTCTTTCACATAATTTTTGACTTATTGCCCTTTGTAATTTTTTATACTTAAGTCTTTTCTGGGGCATTACTCAAAAGGTATTGAAGATATCATCTTGAAACTTCATAGGTGAATAGATCTCATTGTGGGGAGGTGCAGTGTCCAAGAACCATAACTCTTTTTCTCACAATTTTTGAGCTATTGCCCTTTATAAGTTTTCATTCTTATTTCTTGTCTGGGGCATAACTTGAAAGGTATTGAAAATATTAATTTGAAACTTCATAACTCACTTTCACATAATTTTTGGGTTATTGCCCTTTGTAATTTTTTCATACTTAATTCTTGGCCAGGGCCAATAAATCCCCCATTCCATAGAAAAAAAGTTAAATAACTGGTATGCTATCATCAGGCGACACGTCCGACTCGCAGAGTTCTAGTTTTCAAATTATGTCCATGGGGTCAAAATTGGCCCCGCCTTGGGGTCATATTTGTGTAAAATATTAAATCTTCTAAAATCTTGTGAGAAGTTGTTAGCTTTAGGCCTTAGATATTTTGCATGGAACATCATCAAGAGGTCCTGTTCCAAGATTGTTCAGATTATGAACCTAGGATCATGATTTGCCTTGCCCCATAAGGTTTATATAGGGAAAACCTTGAGAGTGTTTTTGTCTGGAACGTATGCCAAAGAGCTTAGATATTGTTTATGTAGCATAGTATAGTGGATACATACCTAGCTTGTTCAATTTGTGTCCCTAGGGTCAAAATTGTCTCTGTCCCTGGGTTCTCTTTGTAGAAAATATGAGATATTTGAAAAAGGCAAAATCTGTTATTTTCCTTCTGATGTTTTCTCAACAGCAGACATGATCTATCTGAGTTTATCGTCGGTACTGGTTGCCCATATGAACGACGCCCCAGCAGAGATTAGTTATTTTATGCTGTGGGGGATAGTGCAAGATATATAAAGCATCCCATTCCAAAGATAACCCTGGTTCTTAAGCATGCTCGGTGTACAGCACTGATACATGGGTCCTCGGTTTAACATCTCATCTGAAAGACAATTAATTAGTACTGTTAGTGGAGGAGGCGGGGTATTGATCTCGGGACCCCTGGGTTACCAGTCCAGGGCGTTAGCACTGGACCACTGATCCTCTCCTGTTAACACGATTCATCTTTCTTTCTGTTTGAGTTGATTTATCATCAGGACAGGTTGCCCATATGACCGACGCCCCCCCCCCCCCCCCTGCAGAGGTTAGTTATTTTATGTTGTTGGGGATAGTGCAAGATACAGAAAGAATCCCATTTCAGAGACAACCCTGGTTCTTTTGCAAGCTCAGTGTACAGCACTGATACATGGGACCTCGGTTTAACTTCTCGTCCAAAAGACAATTAGTAATGTTAGTGGAGGAGCATGGGATTGATCTTAGGACCCCTGAGTTACCAGTCCAGCATGTTTCCACTGGACCACTGATCCTCTGTCAGCACGATTCATTGGCTGTGCACGATATGGTTCTAGCGCAACCCCTCCTACCGAGCTGTCAAAGGTGAGAAGAGCCCTTCTATCTGAAAAGGGAATACCTTTAAACTCTGCCTCCAGCTTAACTATTAGTGAAGACGAAAATTTTCTATTACAATCACCCATTTGAACACGCCGTATACTGCAATAGGCTTGTAATTCAAAGCGGATGAAAGTCAAACAAACCTAAAGCAGCTTCTGTGTTCCCAACTATTTTAAGTTAGAACTGTTCTACTTTCACTTGACCAATAACCCGCAGTGTGCCACATTCGGAACACCTCGGGTGACTTCTTTCGGAAATAATGTGGTAGGCGCCATATTGAACTATTTTATTACAGGTGGTGTCTGCTATATTGAAAACATTTCTTTAAAGCCCCTATACCTGTTTATACCGGCTCTTTTCATATCTTAGCTGGAGCACTTTGATTTCTTTTTGGTTGAGGTTTCAAAGGTTGTCTTCAAGACTTTATATATTTTTTAGAATGTTAGTCTATTTTAACTGTTTGACAGTCATGCCATGAGCTTTTTCCAAACAGACAAAATAGATTGAAAATCAAAACAAAACAAAAACACGTGCATCTGACACCTTAGCGTGATACGATGATGGTAAGTTGAACCGTGCACATTACTGAAACATGAAATTTCTTAATGTTAATTTTGCTGTTTTCATTTTCAAAGTTTTCATTTTAGTTTTAAAAGTACACTACATCTAAGCAGAACCAAAAACAACAAACTCAAAACAAATAACAAAAAAGCGCCATGATAAAGACCATTTCGTCAGAACCTTGAAACTGGCGGGAAAAAAGTGATAGGGACTGTTACAATAAAGGGAATAATTACAACGACAAGCATTCATAGTTAAGGCCTTTATTCCATGCTGAAATACGCATTAAATAAATGTTGGTGTTGGTATCATCTTGCTGTTGATCCAGCCAACATAGTTTGGAACGCGCACGTAGACGCTTGGCATTGTTGTGTCACATCCGGCGGCGCCCCACGATGTAACTCCAGCAAGTCTACCGTTACACACCATCGGACCGCCACTGTCTCCCTGTAATAATCAACAAAGGAATGTCGCATTGATTGTACTGTACAAAAGCTACTTCTTGTTCATGCCACAACAAATGTGGATTCAACAAAACAAATGTAATTGAGGTAAATGGAAATGAATTTGTTCGTATTTAAGTAATCTGTCAACTATTGCCAAAACATCAGGACTTCTTGTTTAGATTAGACTGTTAACAATGTTTTTCAATATTTGGGCTCTGTGACCTAGTTTTTGATCCTAGATGACCTATGTTGGAACTTGAGCTAGAAATCATCGATACAACCTTTCTGACAAATTTCTAGGATATTTGGACTGAAAAAGTAGCCTCTAGAGTGTAAACAAGGTTTTTCTATATTTGGCTCTGTGACCTAGTTTTTCAACCCTGAGAACCCATGTCCATGAGAAATTAATGAGACAAACATCCTGACCAAGGTTCATGACAATTGAGGCAAACATGTGACCACTAGAGTGTTAACAAACTAGTTGTGGACGGACGGACGACGGACAAAAGGCGATCACAAAAGCTCACTCTGTCACTACGTGACAGGTGAGCTAAAAATAAATGCAAGGCATATCAGTCTCCACGCAGTTACTCTGCGTGGAGTTTGAACATGAAGACATCTAATAAGTATTGGTGTTAATATCTATGGGCGCCGATTTTTACAGGAAAAAAAAAACAATTTTTGGTTCAGAATGAGCAGGATAAAATATCAATATCAAAGTGCAAATATGCAAGGACTTGTAATACAATTATCAAACTGCAAATAAACACAACTGTTCAAATCAAGACCTCTTTTAAAGCGACTGACTCACAAATGGGTCGACGGTGAAAAAAAATGTTTGTACATCTTGATATTCTTGCTGTAATTGTGAAGAATATATCTAAACTAAGTTACTGACACTTTTTTTGTTACAGAAAAACATCAAAATATAAAGTTTTACACACTTTTATCGGTAAAAAAATTGACCCCGTTAGTCACGGGGTAGATACATTAGTTATATAACATTAATTTTGACAAACTTTAATATCTGGACACTGTCGCTCAGTGGTGTAGATCGTCAATCTATATTTTACTGACCGAAAGGTCATGGGTTCGAATCCTGGTTAAGTCAAAACTTCTTTTGTCAGTTTTCATGGTGAATAGAAGCATAATATTATGTTTTTCCATAGTATATTAACTTCTCTTAAATCTTAAAGAAAAAAAATCAGCAAAATTTTTGCGAGTCAGTCGCTTTAAATGACACATAGGCACATCGACCCATACAAAAATACGCGCACACACAGAGCTTATACTGATGTGACAGATATATATTTTTCTAAAGAAAAGTTATATTATTCCGTTATAGATCAAGTACAATTTTGATTATGTTCGCAGGGTTGATAAAAATCTAAAATTGTGTGCTGCTTATGATCACATGGTCATGTCCCTGATCACGTGATTTTCTCTCATGAAGCTTATCGCACGAGCAGATCCAGAGGGGGCCCGGGTCCCCTAAAATTTCCGGACCATTTTTGTATGAGTATTTTGAATATGTCTTTAAATAATGTATACTTTATTGTTCAACATTGAATTAAATAATCAGAGGCCCATGTGATATTGCCAAATCAGTATACTCTAGCATAACCTCAACCGTTGAAATGAAGTAGAAAACGGACACAAATTGGGCCGAACATTTTGCGCCCCACCCCTTAACCTGAAATCCTGGATCCGCCCCTATATCGTGGGTGTGGCAAAGACCTAGTCCTATTCTTGTCTTACCTGACATGACCCACTGTTTCTCTCGTCAATGCAGACATGGACAGAATGTGAGTAGGCGGGCGATAAGACAGTATTCCATTTTGACTCACACTGTGACCTGGTCAGAATCACCCCTGTCGTCTGCTGGAGGACATTAGGAATAACCTTGTCTTTCGAGTCCCCTGCACGTGTTGAAAAAAAAATGATGACAATGTAAATGATTCATTACTTTATAAATGCAGTAGCATGTATACACAAATGGTTTTAACGTTGAATTAACGTCCCTAATATAAGAAAACGCTCAAGCAAAAATGTGTGTCCAAATAAACGTTTGCTGACAGGAAAACAATTACTATTATATGCAAGTTTGCTTTTAGCAGATTCTAAAGTTAGACAGGCTTAAAGAGAAAACATCAGATACAAGAACTTACCTTCGACAGTGTGTCCCCATCCAGAAATTGTACACGTCATCCCATCCAATACAGTGTTAGCTTCAATCAGAGGAACTGGTTTGTGAATAGACGTATTTATGTCTGTATTCAGTTCTAAAAGTGCAATGTCGTTCGGGTATGCGGGTTGAAACAGTCCACTGGATGGATTGTATGACTCGTGCTAAACATGGATAAAAACTCAGTTGTAACAAGAATTCTGAACCCTTTGTTTCAAATTATATGACAGTGAGCGACAATTTCCTTTTTTCTTTGACTGTATATTTCAGACATACTGGGCAGGTATATCTAGCCATGTAATAACTCCAGGATTCATCAATTATAGCAAGCTGTGTGCTTTAAGACATTTCCGTCACGTCCATTTCGAGGAACGAAGGTGAAAAAGCGCTGTCTGCTTCTTTATTTTATAGCACATAAAACTTGTTCATATCCACCATTGATTAAATTTTGTAAATGCGACGTCGCTACTCTGTGGTATAAAATATTTACAGCTATTTTCTCGTGTATTCATTTGTATTTCTTACTTTGGCCAACAACCATCGTGCGAGCATAAATCACATATACTCTAATACATATATAACTAAACAGTATATAATCTTTACATGTTTAGCTATTAGCTAAATGTCCATAAACGAAACACAAATATAGCATCCAGTACTTCTTAATGTTTAATACGTAGACAAGCTCTGTGCGTTATTAATTCACTAAAATAGAGCTTTGCTTTACTTTCCTTTATAGTCTGGATTATCAGCCCCTTGTCTGCTATTCTATTCCCAGGACTACTTTCCCATATACCGGTCTACTAGCTCGTTATAATTTGAAATAGTTCTTTCTATTGAAAGATTTAAGACTTGAAGTACCTACAGGAAGCGGGTTTTTTTCTTACAAAATATAAATTTTCAATAAAAACTTCTAATAGAACAAGATGAAAGCTTTCTTACAGGGATTATTTTATAGATGTAGTGGACAACTCTATTCGGATCATCTCTCCTGCCATCGTTAAGTGATACTCTGAATTTCGTTACGTCATAATTCCTGAATTCAAAATTAAAAAAAATAGTATTAATCATTAAATCAGGGAGATTCAAAGATATTATTCTGTCATTCATCTAAATGATACGACTTAAATAAATGTGTTAACCAATAAATAAATCGAATATGATGTCTCTTTGTGATGACTCCTTATCGGATTGCTACGCAACTCGATCTTAATCTAAAATCATTACATATCATTTTAGGGCATATGAAAAGTCGCAGTATTGCAATGTTTATATTTGTATTGCAAATTGTCTCGTCTATAATGTAAAATAAGATTAGTATTTATCAGTAGTACTTAATAATGTCTTCATTTGTATTCAATCAATTTACATTTGTATTTCCTGTGACGTCAATTTCTTTTTGTATAAGTCATTTTTATGAAAAATATACAATTTTTTTTTCTTCCAAAACAAATGAAACAACAACCAAAATTGTAAATACTGAATCTTAACAATCTAAACAACGTTTAACATGCCATATTGTTTATGTTAATTGACTGTTACTGATGGTACACTGAGAAGGACATTGAAACATTACCCCATGCTTTATATCAATGGTAGAATACTACGTCATCGCGCACCTGTTTAATGCTCTCTTGTGGACCTTTTTTGTCAACAAACTGTCGCTTGAAAGGTAAAATGGTCTTTTTCAATAAGAAATCTGTAGAGTTGCAAAAAATCATGTTGTGCACCGAAGATTGACTGGTGTACTGGTGAAACTTTTTTCAGCAGGCATTCAGAAAAAAACTTTCACCCGTTTTCAGGCCTAAACTAGAATTTTACATTATAAAAATTCTTTACGTAAATACAAAGCACACCAACCAATCTTCGGTGCACAATATTATTTTTTGTAACTCTACAGATTTCTTACTGAAAAAGACCATTTTACCTTTCAATCGACGGATTGTTGATCCGCGAGGGAGCATAAAAGAGGTGCACGATGACAAAGTATCCTGACATTGTATATATGATCAATTTAATTCTATCGAATTTTATCTCCATTACATTAAAAGGCAGATAAAGCTTGAACAATGATATTGCAAAGACTTACACGAATTCCACGCAGTGGGCGGCGGTAACAACCCATCTAGATCCGATAACAGAAGCCCCGCAAACGTGACTAAAGCCATTGCCGCCGTTGTATTCTAGGGAGGCCTGGTGAGGGTGATCAGCAATGCTCGTGTCAGAACCCCCGATAATCCTGCCCGGAAGTCGACTCCCTGTTCAGATAAGATGTTATAATAATAATAATGACTGATAAAAACTGAGTCCTTGATAGCATCTGTTTCTTTTTTTAGTCATTTCGGAAAATGTTAGTTTTGTAACTCAAACATTTTCATAACAATTTAGGAATTTTATGAAGTGGCCAAAATAGTTAAGAGATACATTTGTTAGCCGTATACAGTTATTTAGTCTCAGTACATAACCTAACCGCAAGCATGCATGACAATTCTATAATAACCTCTTACTTCTTTACTCTAATAAATAAATAGATCCAGAAATCTCTATTTACTGTTTGCGACTGAAGGGACAGACATTTAGATGTCAACAGCATAGATCCATATAACATCAAATAGATGGTATGTACTTCTTTCCGAAATATTGGAATCACTAGAGCTTGTTTTTATTTATATTACTTGTTCCCAAAGAATGTTACAAAACAAACAAGCTTGTCTAGTGAGACTGCTAAAATGATAATAATAATTATTATAATAATAACATCGTTTCTGTAGCAATTATTAAACAGTTCAGAGAACAGACTGTTTCCTATTAATAAAAAATAATTTACGGTCCTGACTAAACATACATCTATTTATAGAATTCATTCGATAAGATATTATATACTGAATAATGATATTTTTCAATTTATTAACATAATAAACATCGTCATTTTTTGTCCAATGAAATAAAAGACAACAACAAAAAAGAGAAATTAGAAGAAACATACCGAACACAAGTCCAAAACCTAGGAAGGCAAGTGCTACCGTTGTCAGCATGCTTGTTTACCGCTTGCTTAACGAGTCAGCAGACGACAAAAAAGCCAAAGCTGTGAAGCTTTTTATAGTGTACAGTCGGACACTCATCGCTGTTTCAAGTATTTCTGACAGGTTCTGGTGAGTTATTACATGAGAAAATTTCAGCCTGTTCGTTCTCGAACTGTTTGACAGTTAGGCCATTTAAACACAGAGGTAAGGACAATTGGAATATGATCAAATAAAAAAAGAAAGGGAAAACGGCTTCAAGTATAGTCTCCATGTGTGTGTTCATAGCGAATGCTTGCACATGTAGATGATAATGTATTAATTAGCGTGTTTTCATTCATGTACTTAAAAAGAAAATCAACATGATCTAAAGTTTTGAACCTTTGACAAACTGCACAAGTGTTACACCAAGATAATAGTTGTTTTTGTGGAAAAAAATGTGAAAAAGAATCTATTTCTATTATCAAAATCTGCCAGTCTAGGGCATAATTCGTGCAAGTCCAGAAAAGTGCATTTCCGAAACAGCAAAGAATAGTGCGCCTTTAATCGTTAGAGCTGAATAATTGAAGCCTATGAATATTCAAACAGCCCGATAAATTGTCCAACTAATAACGAAAATAACTTTTTCTTCAACCTCAGACTTTCATTTTGACATTGGTAGATAGCAAAATGTTTGCATTATGGTGGGGATAAAATGTTACAGTCTTATCAAGTTAGTGTCTTAATACAGACAGTTGGATGGATGGGTGACGGACAGACCTACGGGCAGAAGTACACCGGACAATTCTGTTTTGTTAGTTTGTTCAGGTGCACCAATACTTTAGTCTAAACTTAAGAAGTGCTTTAAAATGATATCATATTTCATAATAAAATAACTTTATAAACGTAGTTTAGATTAAAAGAAAAACACTTATTAAGAGTAATTTATTGTGAGCCGAGATTAAAGTTTTATTAAGTGTCACGTTCGAACACAAAAGAAAACTTTCAACAAGTCGTAAGAATATGAATAAAGTGCTGAACTGTTTTTATTGTCTTGTTGTTTAACATATTTTCTGATGGTAAAGACAACATCTGTACGGTAGAGAAAGGGTAATGCTGTTAGGTAATAAATTAAGAAATACACAAAAATAATAATGTCGGAATAGTTGTTCAAAATAATGAAAAGTCATGTGCTCTTTGTGTTTAAATAATAAACCTCCCAAGTTTTTATACATTCCGAACGGGGATACATATAGGCGCCGGTCCGTCTCTATGGCTGTCCGTCCGTACGTCGCCCTTTTGTTTTCGGGCTTGCTCACACTATCGAAACTGTGTAACGCTTGACAAAATGTTTCATGGTTTTCATACGATTATGGCCCTTTGATTACAAAATAGAGCCGTTTCATTATCTCAAAAACCGGTACCTTGAATCACACCAAACTTTGTATGGAGTGCTTATTTTCCGGACCGGCCAGTTGAATGAACAACATAAATTGATTTTGATCAAAATGTTAACCGACTGGATCAAGTAAGGTGAAAAAACAAACAAACGAATAAAACAAAAAAAAATACAAGAAAAAAAAAACGGCGTGATTTTTTTTCCAATTTCAATAGAAGACAGGGGCAGTCATAAAAATAGTAATCAAGTTGGTATTTTATTGGTAACTGCTAATGCTGTAGTTGCTGTTGTTTTAGTTGTTATTGTTGCTGTCTTTCTACTTACTATCTTTCTAGTTTTTGCTGTGATTATTATTGTTGTTGTTGTTAAATATTGTTGATCTGGTTGTTTTTGTTGTTAGAGTTACTGATAAAGGTCCTCATTTCATGATACTATGGTTGTTGTTGTTAATGTTTCTAGATTTGTTCTTTTGTGTTTTGGTTGCTGTAGTTGTTGTTGTTGTGGTTGCCGCTGTTTGCGAAGTTGATGTTGGTGTTTTGATGTAGTAAATGTTGATGTTACCTTTTCATGTTTCTGACGGTTGTTGTTGTTGTTAAGTAAACACTTTCTTATATAATTAAGTCTTGTCGGGAGCGATTACAAAACTTTACTGTTTTACTTTTGCTCCTTAAGTTATTTCAAAATGGAGAGTTCGGGACTGTGAAACATTACCTGCAAATTTCAGTTTCCTATATATAAATGAATAATTTTAAGCAGTCATTTGCATTTATTAAAATCCATATCATCTGCTTAAAACTGCAGTACAAAGTCTAACTAGACCCATGTTATAATTGTGTGTGGACATATTATACATATAGGGTATCATCCGTAAAATATAAAGTTACGTCTTTCACTTATAGTTAATCCTCATGTTAAAAGGTAACATCGTTTACAAATAGGGTATAAGATATATGGTTACAACTTTAAGATGTATGGTTAAATCTTTAAGATATATGGTTACATCATTAAGATATATGATAACATCTTTAAGATATATGGTTACATCTTTATTCTTTAAGATATATGGTTACATCTTTAGGATATATGATTACATCTTTAAAATATAGGGTTACATCTTTAAGATATATGGTTACATCTTTATTCTTTAAGATATATGGTCACATTTTTAAGATATAGGGTTACATCTTTAAGATATATGGTAACATCTTTAAGATATATGGTTACATCTTTAAGATATAGGGTTACATCTTTAAGATATAGGGTTACATCTTTAAGATATAGGGTTACATCTTTAAGATATAGGGTTACATCTTTAAGATATATGGTTACATCTTTAAGATATAGGGTTACATCTTTAATATTTAGGGTTATATCTTTAAGATATATTTAAGATATATCGTTACATCTTTAAGTTATATGGTTACATCTTTAAGATATATGGTTACATCTTTAAGATGTATGGTTACATCTTTAAGATGTATGATTACATCATTTACCTAAAGGTTTACAGCCCATAAATACAAATTACTGTTTCTATTGGTTCATATATGTAATTAGGGCAATAGGATAATTTTCATGGCAACAGGGTATTCGTTTGAAGGATCATAAATCAGAATATCAACTCATAAACTTTTTCCATACAATTTCTCCTTTGTTGAAATTAAAACTATATAAACTTCTTCTTCTCTGTAAGTATGTCAATAACCTTTGAAGAAAGTGCACAGTGTCTCTTGTAATCTGTACCATGATCTGTTTTCTACTTTCTTATCTAGTTAGCTAGTTCCAGTGTTTCAACAGTTCAAGTGTTTCAACAGTTCCTGTGTTTATACAGTTCCTGCATTTAAACAGTGTCTGCATTTCAACAGTTCTTGTGTTTATATAGTTCGTGTTTATATAGTTTGTGTTTATAAAGTATGTGTTTATAAAGTTCCTGCATTTATTCAGTTCCTGCGTTTCAACAGTTCCTGCATTTCAAAAGTTCCCGTGTTTATACAGTTCCTGCATTTCAACAGTTCCTGTGTTAATACAGTTCCTGCGTTTATAAAGTTCCTGTGTTTGAACAGTTCCTATGTTTATACAGTTCCTGCATTTCAACAGTTCCTGTGTTTATACAGTTCCTGCGTTTATAAAGTCCCTGTGTTTATACAGTTCCTGCGTTTATAAAGTTCCTGTGTTTGAACAGTTCCTATGTTTATACAGTTCCTGCATTTCAACAGTTCCTGTGTTTATACAGTTCCTGCGTTTATAAAGTTCCTGTGTTTATACAGTTCCTGCGTTTATAAAGTTCCTGTGTTTGAACAGTTCCTATGTTTATACAGTTCCTGCATTTCAACAGTTCCTGTGTTAATACAGTTCCTGCGTTTATAAAGTTCCTGTGTTTGAACAGTTCCTATGTTTATACAGTTCCTGCATTTCAACAGTTCCTGTGTTTATACAGTTCCTGCATTTCAACAGTTCCTGTGTTTATACAGTTCCTGCATTTCAACAGTTCCTGTGTTTATACAGTTCCTGCATTTCAACAGTTCCTGTGTTTATACAGTTCCTGCGTTTATAAAGTTCCTGTGTTTCAACAGTTCCTGTGTTTATTCAGTTCTGGCGTTTCAACAGTTCCTGTGTTTATACAGTTCCTGCCTTTCAAAAGTTCCTGTGTTTCAACAGTTCCTGTGTTTATTCAAGTCATGTGTTTCAACAGTTCCTGTGTTTCAACAGTTCCTCCTGTGTTTATACAGTTCCTGCATTTCAACAGTTCCTGTGTTTATACAGTTTCTGCATTTCAACAGTCCCTGTGTGTATACAGTTCCTCCTGTGTTTATACGGTTCCTGCATTTCAACAGTTCCTGTGTTTATTCAATTCCTGTGTTTATACAGTTCCTCCAGTGTTTATAAAGTTCCTGCATTTATTCAGTTCCTGCGTTTCAACAGTTCCTGCATTTCAAAAGTTCCCGTGTTTATACAGTTCCTGCATTTCAACAGTTCCTGTGTTAATACAGTTCCTGCGTTTATAAAGTTCCTGTGTTTGAACAGTTCCTATGTTTATACAGTTCCTGCATTTCAACAGTTCCTGTGTTTATACAGTTCCTGCGTTTATAAAGTCCCTGTGTTTATACAGTTCCTGCGTTTATAAAGTTCCTGTGTTTGAACAGTTCCTATGTTTATACAGTTCCTGCATTTCAACAGTTCCTGTGTTTATACAGTTCCTGCGTTTATAAAGTTCCTGTGTTTATACAGTTCCTGCGTTTATAAAGTTCCTGTGTTTGAACAGTTCCTATGTTTATACAGTTCCTGCATTTCAACAGTTCCTGTGTTAATACAGTTCCTGCGTTTATAAAGTTCCTGTGTTTGAACAGTTCCTATGTTTATACAGTTCCTGCATTTCAAACAGTTCCTGTGTTTATACAGTTCCTGCATTTCAACAGTTCCTGTGTTTATACAGTTCCTGCATTTCAAACAGTTCCTATGTTTATACAGTTCCTGCATTTCAACAGTTCCTGTGTTTATACAGTTCCTGCGTTTATAAAGTTCCTGTGTTTCAACAGTTCCTGTGTTTATTCAGTTCTGGCGTTTCAACAGTTCCTGTGTTTATACAGTTCCTGCCTTTCAAAAGTTCCTGTGTTTCAACAGTTCCTGTGTTTATTCAAGTCATGTGTTTCAACAGTTCCTGTGTTTCAACAGTTCCTCCTGTGTTTATACAGTTCCTGCATTTCAACAGTTCCTGTGTTTATACAGTTTCTGCATTTCAACAGTCCCTGTGTGTATACAGTTCCTCCTGTGTTTATACGGTTCCTGCATTTCAACAGTTCCTGTGTTTATTCAATTCCTGTGTTTATACAGTTCCTCCAGTGTTTATACAGTTCCTGCGTTTCAACAGCTTGTGTTAATACAGTACCTGCGTTTCAACAGTTCCTGTGTCAATACAGTTCCTGCGTTTCAAACGTTACTGTGTTTATACAGTACCTGCATTTCAAAAGTTACTGTGATTAGTCAGTTCCTACGAGTTAACAGTTCCTGTATTTCAACAGTTCCTGCGTTTCAACAGTTCCTGTGTTTCAACAATTCCTGTGTTTATTCAGTTCCTGCGTTTCAACAGTTCCTGTTTTTATACAGTTCCTCCTGCTTTTATACAGTTCCTGCATTTCAACAGTTCCTGTGTTTAAACAGTTCCTCCTGTGTTTATACAGTTCCTGCATTGCAACAGTTGCTGTGTTGATTCAGTTCCTGCATTTCAACAGTTCCTGTGTTTATACAGTTCCTCCAGTTTTTATACAGTTCCTGTGTTTCAACAGTTCCTGTGTTAATACAGTACCTGCGTTTCAACAGTTTCTGTTGATACAGTTCCTGCGTTAAAAAAGTTACTGTGTTAATACAGTACCTACATTTCTAAAGTTACTGTGATTATACATACCTGCATTTCAAAAGTTACTGTGTTAATACAGTTCCTGCATTTCAAAAGTTACTATGTAAATACAGTTCCTGCATTTCAACAGTTCCTGTGTTTATACAGTTCCTCCTGTGTTTATACAGTTCCTGCATTTCAACAGTTCCTTTGTTTATTCAGTTCCTGCGTTTCAACAGTTCCTGTGTTTATACAGTTCCTCCAGTGTTTTTAAAGTTCCTGCATTTCAACATTTCCTGTGTTAATACAGTACCTGCGTTTCAACAGTTCCTGTGTGAATACAGTTCCTGCGTTTCAAAAGTTACTGTGATTATACAGTACCTGCATTTCAACAGTTCCTGTGTTTATACAGTTCTTCCAGTGTTTATACAGTTCCTGCGTTTCAACAGTTCCTGTGTTAATACAGTACCTGCGTTTCAACAGTTCCTGTTTTTATACAGTTCCTCCTGCTTTTATACAGTTCCTGCATTTCAACAGTTCCTGTGTTTAAACAGTTCCTCCTGTGTTTATACAGTTCCTGCATTGCAACAGTTGCTCTGTTGATTCAGTTCCTGCATTTCAACAGTTCCTGTGTTTATACAGTTCCTCCAGTTTTTAAACAGTTCCTGTGTTTCAACAGTTCCTGTGTTAATACAGTACCTGCGTTTCAACAGTTTCTGTTGATACAGTTCCTGCGTTAAAAAAGTTACTGTGTTAATACAGTACCTACATTTCTAAAGTTACTGTGATTATACATACCTGCATTTCAAAAGTTACTGTGTTAATACAGTTCCTGCATTTCAAAAGTTACTATGTAAATACAGTTCCTGCATTTCAACAGTTCCTGTGTTTATACAGTTCCTCCTGTGTTTATACAGTTCCTGCATTTCAACAGTTCCTTTGTTTATTCATTTCCTGCGTTTCAACAGTTCCTGTGTTTATACAGTTCCTCCAGTGTTTTTAAAGTTCCTGCATTTCAACATTTCCTGTGTTAATACAGTACCTGCGTTTCAACAGTTCCTGTGTGAATACAGTTCCTGCGTTTCAAAAGTTACTGTGTTAATACAGTACCTGCATTTCAAAAGTTACTGTGATTATACAGTACCTGCATTTCAACAGTTCCTGTGTTTATACAGTTCTTCCAGTGTTTATACAGTTCCTGCGTTTCAACAGTTCCTGTGTTAATACAGTACCTGCGTTTCAACAGTTCCTGTTTTTATACAGTTCCTCCTGCTTTTATACAGTTCCTGCATTTCAACAGTTCCTGTGTTTAAACAGTTCCTCCTGTGTTTATACAGTTCCTGCATTGCAACAGTTGCTGTGTTGATTCAGTTCCTGCATTTCAACAGTTCCTGTGTTTATACAGTTCCTCCAGTTTTTAAACAGTTCCTGTGTTTCAACAGTTCCTGTGTTAATACAGTACCTGCGTTTCAACAGTTTCTGTTGATACAGTTCCTGCGTTAAAAAAGTCACTGTGTTAATACAGTACCTACATTTCTAAAGTTACTGTGATTATACATACCTGCATTTCAAAAGTTACTGTGTTAATACAGTTCCTGCATTTCAAAAGTTACTATGTAAATACAGTTCCTGCATTTCAACAGTTCCTGTGTTTATACAGTTCCTCCTGTGTTTATACGGTTCCTGCATTTCAACAGTTCCTTTGTTTATTCAGTTCCTGCGTTTCAACAGTTCCTGTGTTTATACAGTTCCTCCAGTGTTTTTAAAGTTCCTGCATTTCAACATTTCCTGTGTTAATACAGTACCTGCGTTTCAACAGTTCCTGTGTGAATACAGTTCCTGCGTTTCAAAAGTTACTGTGTTAATACAGTACCTGCATTTCAAAAGTTACTGTGATTATACAGTACCTGCATTTCAACAGTTCCTGTGTTTATACAGTTCTTCCAGTGTTTATACAGTTCCTGCGTTTCAACAGTTCCTGTGTTAATACAGTACCTGCGTTTCAACAGTTCCTGTTTTTATACAGTTCCTCCTGCTTTTATACAGTTCCTGCATTTCAACAGTTCCTGTGTTTAAACAGTTCCTCCTGTGTTTATACAGTTCCTGCATTGCAACAGTTGCTGTGTTGATTCAGTTCCTGCATTTCAACAGTTCCTGTGTTTATACAGTTCCTCCAGTTTTTAAACAGTTCCTGTGTTTCAACAGTTCCTGTGTTAATACAGTACCTGCGTTTCAACAGTTTCTGTTGATACAGTTCCTGCGTTAAAAAAGTTACTGTGTTAATACAGTACCTACATTTCTAAAGTTACTGTGATTATACATACCTGCATTTCAAAAGTTACTGTGTTAATACAGTTCCTGCATTTCAAAAGTTACTATGTAAATACAGTTCCTGCATTTCAACAGTTCCTGTGTTTATACAGTTCCTCCTGTGTTTATACAGTTCCTGCATTTCAACAGTTCCTTTGTTTATTCAGTTCCTGCGTTTCAACAGTTCCTGTGTTTATACAGTTCCTCCAGTGTTTTTAAAGTTCCTGCATTTCAACATTTCCTGTGTTAATACAGTACCTGCGTTTCAACAGTTCCTGTGTGAATACAGTTCCTGCGTTTCAAAAGTTACTGTGTTAATACAGTACCTGCATTTCAAAAGTTACTGTGATTATACAGTACCTGCATTTCAACAGTTCCTGTGTTTATACAGTTCTTCCAGTGTTTATACAGTTCCTGCGTTTCAACAGTTCCTGTGTTAATACAGTACCTGCGTTTCAACAGTTCCTGTGTTAATACAATTCCTGCATTTCAAAAGTTACTGTGTTAATACAGTTCCTGCGTTTCAAAAGTTCCTGTGTTTGTACAGTTTCTCCAGTGTTTATACAGTTCCTGCATTTCAACAGTTCCTGTGTAAATACAGTGCCTGCGTTTCAACAGTTCCTGTGTTAATACAGTACCTGCATTTCAAAAGTAACTGTGTTTATACAGTTCCTGCATTTCAAAATTTTCTGTGTTTATACAGTTCCTCCAGTGTTTAAACAGTTCCTGCGTTTCAACAGTTCCAGTGTTAATACAGTACCTGCGTTTCAAAAGTTACTGTGTTAATATAGTACCTGCATTTCAAAAGTTACTGTGATTATACAGTTCCTGGATTTCAAAAGTTTCAGTCTTTATACAGTTCCTGTGTTAATACAGAACATGCGTTTCAACAGTTCCTGTGTTCATACAGTTCCTGCGTTTCAAAAGTTACTGTGTTAATACAGTTCCTGCTTTCAAAAGTTCCTGTGTTTATACAGTTCCTCCGGTGTTAATACAGTCCCTGCGTTTCAACAGTTCCTGTGTTTATACAGTACCTGTGTTTCAAAAGTTACTGTGTTAATACAGTTCCTCCATTTCAAAAGTTCCTGTGTTTATACAGTTCCTGCATTTCAACAGTTCCTGTGTTTATACAGTTCCTGCATTTTAACAGTTCCTATGTTTATACAGTTCCTGCATTTCAACAGTTCCTGTGTTTATACAGTTCCTGCATTTCAACAGTTCCTGTGTTTATACAGTTCCTGCGTTTATAAAGTTCCTGTGTTTCAACAGTTCCTGTGTTTATTCAGTTCTGGCGTTTCAACAGTTCCTGTGTTTATACAGTTCCTGCCTTTCAACAGTTCCTGTGTTTCAACAGTTCCTGTGTTTATTCAAGTCATGCGTTTCAACAGTTCCTGTGTTTCAACAGTTCCTCCTGTGTTTATACAGTTCCTGCATTTCAACAGTTCCTGTGTTTATACAGTTTCTGCATTTCAACAGTTCCTGTGTGTATACAGTTCCTCCTGTGTTTATACGGTTCCTGCATTTCAACAGTTCCTGTGTTTATTCAATTCCTGTGTTTATACAGTTCCTCCAGTGTTTATACAGTTCCTGCGTTTCAACAGCTTGTGTTAATACAGTACCTGCGTTTCAACAGTTCCTGTGTCAATACAGTTCCTGCGTTTCAAACGTTACTGTGTTTATACAGTACCTGCATTTCAAAAGTTACTGTGATTAGTCAGTTCCTACGAGTTAACAGTTCCTGTATTTCAACAGTTCCTGCGTTTCAACAGTTCCTGTGTTTCAACAATTCCTGTGTTTTTTCAGTTCCTGCGTTTCAACAGTTTCTGTTTTTATACAGTTCCTCCTGCTTTTATACAGTTCCTGCATTTCAACAGTTCCTGTGTTTAAACAGTTCCTCCTGTGTTTATACAGTTCCTGCATTTCAACAGTACCTTTGTTTTTTCAGTTCCTGCGTTTCAACAGTTCCTGTGTTTATACAGTTCCTCCAGTGTTTTTAAAGTTCCTGCATTTCAACATTTCCTGTGTTAATACAGTACCTGCGTTTCAACAGTTCCTGTGTGAATAAAGTTCCTGCGTTTCAAAAGTTACTGTGTTAATACAGTACCTGCATTTCAAAAGTTACTGTGATTATACAGTACCTGCATTTCAACAGTTCCTATGTTTATACAGTTCTTCCAGTGTTTATACAGTTCCTGCGTTTCAACAGTTCCTGTGTTAATACAGTACCTGCGTTTCAACAGTTCCTGTTTTTATACAGTTCCTCCTGCTTTTATACAGTTCCTGCATTTCAACAGTTCCTGTGTTTAAACAGTTCCTCCTGTGTTTATACAGTTCCTGCATTGCAACAGTTGCTCTGTTGATTCAGTTCCTGCATTTCAACAGTTCCTGTGTTTATACAGTTCCTCCAGTTTTTATACAGTTCCTGTGTTTCAACAGTTCCTGTGTTAATACAGTACCTGCGTTTCAACAGTTTCTGTTGATACAGTTCCTGCGTTAAAAAAGTTACTGTGTTAATACAGTACCTACATTTCTAAAGTTACTGTGATTATACAGTACCTGCATTTCAACAGTTTCTGTTGATACAGTTCCTGCGTTAAAAAAGTTACTGTGTTAATACAGTACCTACATTTCTAAAGTTACTGTGATTATACATACCTGCATTTCAAAAGTTACTGTGTTAATACAGTTCCTGCATTTCAAAAGTTACTATGTAAATACAGTTCCTGCATTTCAACAGTTCCTGTGTTTATACAGTTCCTCCTGTGTTTATACAGTTCCTGCATTTCAACAGTTCCTTTGTTTATTCAGTTCCTGCGTTTCAACAGTTCCTGTGTTTATACAGTTCCTCCAGTGTTTTTAAAGTTCCTGCATTTCAACATTTCCTGTGTTAATACAGTACCTGCGTTTCAACAGTTCCTGTGTGAATACAGTTCCTGCGTTTCAAAAGTTACTGTGTTAATACAGTACCTGCATTTCAAAAGTTACTGTGATTATACAGTACCTGCATTTCAACAGTTCCTGTGTTTATACAGTTCTTCCAGTGTTTATACAGTTCCTGCGTTTCAACAGTTCCTGTGTTAATACAGTACCTGCGTTTCAACAGTTCCTGTGTTAATACAATTCCTGCATTTCAAAAGTTACTGTGTTAATACAGTTCCTGCGTTTCAAAAGTTCCTGTGTTTGTACAGTTTCTCCAGTGTTTATACAGTTCCTGCATTTCAACAGTTCCTGTGTTAATACAGTGCCTGCGTTTCAACAGTTCCTGTGTTAATACAGTACCTGCATTTCAAAAGTTACTGTGATTATACAGTACCTGGATTTCAAAAGTAACTGTGTTTATACAGTTCCTGCATTTCAAAATTTTCTGTGTTTATACAGTTCCTCCAGTGTTTAAACAGTTCCTGCGTTTCAACAGTTCCTGTGTTAATACAGTACCTGCATTTCAAAAGTTACTGTGTTAATATAGTACCTGCATTTCAAAAGTTACTGTGATTATACAGTTCCTGGATTTCAAAAGTTTCAGTCTTTATACAGTTCCTGTGTTAATACAGAACATGCGTTTCAACAGTTCCTGTGTTCATACAGTTCCTGCGTTTCAAAAGTTACTGTGTTAATACAGTTCCTGCTTTCAAAAGTTCCTGTGTTTATACAGTTCCTCCGGTGTTTATACAGTTCCTGCGTTTCAACAGTTCCTGTGTTTATACAGTACCTGTGTTTCAACAGTTACTGTGATTATTGCTTATTGTCTTGTTTCACTAAGTGATTAAAGTGTCAATGACTAACCTAGCTAATTCTGTATTCTTCAACAATGATAAACATTGACATAAACCTAGATAATCATCTACAACACAGTCATGCATCTTCTGGTACAAAGTCAGATCCTGTTGAAGCAACAAACAAGAGGGCTGTATCAATCTCAAGATCACTGTATATTGATATATAAGAAAAACAACACTAAGGGTATCCATGACTTTCTTTTATTTGTTACTTACATGAATAACATACAAGATGAGAACTAAATAAAATACCATATATACAATAATAAGTAAGCCCAAATCATTCTGGAAGCATCATTGTTTAGGAATGTACTGTGCTACATCTTTTATTGCCAACAAAAATACAGTGTGTGTAAGAATTATCATAGTGCATAGGAGTTTTCAGTTCAGGTCATATTATGTCTATGACTTTAAAAACAACACGTCTTATGACACAGTTAACAATACAAATAACAATATTTGTCTGTAAAACAGTGTTTAAAAACAAATATGTATAGCTTGTGACCCTGTTCTGTGACCTAGTTAGCTACAGAAACTCTGACAGGCTCATTTTTTTATTACGACCAAACAGTGAACAAAGTTCTCAGCCTTTGTAACATTGCTTCAGAAGTTTGTGAAAAGTTAAGGGACAAAACTAACCCAACACCAACTGCCTCCTATGTTTTAAATGATTTAGATGTTATTAAACATTCAAAATAATAAAAATACCAACATTACAATCAAGAAATGCCTATAACAAAAGAAAAACCAGAGCTCCACTGAAGCCCGAAGAAAGTTACTGACAGCAGAAGACTTTACGCAATTGATAAACACTTATCAACAAGAAACATTGTAAGCTTTTTTTTATTTATAAGGACAATATTATCACAATGTCTGCAAATAAGTTCAAAATGTTAATTGTTTTACTGATTAGTTCTTTGGTCATGTTTTACCCTACTAACAGCCAACATGCAACCCAGCAGATTTTATGTTAAGTGTAGTATGTTTCCAAAGTTCCACAGTTAATTAAACAAGCAGTTCAAGGTAAGTATGCCAAGTGGCTTGTAAGTATCCTTGACCATGCCCCATGTCTCACTATAGTACAACACTTATGTACTTAAATAACTGGTACCTTTAAGCAGTTTTCAAATATTTCTGCCAAACAGAAAGTGTTTATGGAGAGACAACCTCACAAACAGATGGACAACTAAGGGCATAACATAATACATGTATGTGCCTTAGGCATATAAACTTTTCTGCCAAACAGTTGAAATTTTCTTCAATCAATTCAAGAGATACAGAGCAGTCTCCAAATTTCACAAATTATACAAAAATATGACTATGTGTGACCCTGACCTTGAGGCAAACTAGCCAAAACCTATTCTCTGAACATCGTCTCAGTATGGTAAACATTTCTGACAATAATTTTCAGTATCCTTCAATCATTTCAAGAGATACAGGGTGAACAATAAATATCACATATGAAATAATAATGACTGTGACCTTGACCTTGATCCTAGCAAGCTGGAATCTGCACTCTGTATATCATCTCATAATGGTTATCATTTCTGCTAAATAGTTTCAATCTCCTTTAATCAGTTCAAGAGATACAGAGCAGACAGGAGATATCAACATACAACATGAATGTCAATGTGTGACCTTGACCTTGATCCAAACAAGCTGAAACCAGCACTCAGCACATCGCCTCAATATGGTTAATACAAATGCCAAGTAGTTTCAATCTTCTTCAATTGGATCAAGAGATACAGAGCGGTCACAAAATTTGACAAATTTGATAATAATGACTGTGATCTTGACCTTATCCCAGCTAGCTGTAACATGTGCTCTGCATATTGTCACATTAAAATTATCATTTCTGCCAAGCAGTTTCAATTTCTTTCATTTGATTCAAGAGATACAGAATGGACAAGACTTAGTGTGACCTTGACCTTATCCCAGCAAGCTGAAACCTGTGCTCTTCATATTGTCATTATGTCTAACATTTCTGCCAAGTACTTGCAATCTCCATTGATCATTTCCTGAGATACAGAACGAACATGAAATTTGACATATTAAATCATAATGACTAAGTGTGACCTTGACATTGATCTGAGAAATCTGTAACCTGTGCTCTGCACATTGCTTCATTATGGTTAACATTTGTGCCAAGCAGTTTCAATTTGATTTATTCAGTTCAAGAGATACAGAGTGGACACAACATTTAACACATTAAATCATGATGACTAGGTGTGACCTTGACCTTGATTTGAGAAACCTGGAACCTGCGCTCGGCACATCGTCTTATTATGGTTAACATTTCTGCCAAGTATATTCAATTTGATTAAATCGGTTAAAAAAGTACAGAGCAGACACGAAATTGCTAACAGATATCCAGACAAATTGATACTTAAGTGGCCAGTCTATTGTTCTCCCAATTGTTTTTTTAGCCACATGAGAGCATTTACAGCTACCTATAAGCTTACAGAATGAACAGCATCAAAGAAAATTTACAGTTACCTATTTTTCCCATAGACACCTAAATATCTATTAGTAAGTACAGACAGACGGATGGACGACAACGGGCATAACATAAAACGTCCCTTCAGGTGTATAACAATTACAGCAGGAGGGTAAACACAATATAATTTGAAGGCAAAGACTTCTTTAATGATAAGTAGCAGTAGCAGGAAATTTAAATATGTAAGTATTGTATTTCTAACAAATATGAGTTAATAATTTTTTTTTTCACTTTTTTTGGAAGTACCACAATCAAGGAGTATCCATTTCAATTCTAAATCAACCTGACAGACCATTGACCCTCTGAGTACAGCTTTAATTAATTTAACTCAGTATGTGTTAAAAACAGTGATATGGTCAAAATCAAGTTATTCATTTTGATTACAGTATGAGATATAGTGATGTAGGCCAAGTGAGAGACCTTCTGTATCTGACAACTGTCATCCTCCAGTAAATGAGTCATCACAACCATATTAGTCTTGAACCAGAGTTAACACAACTATCATTAAATCTAATGAAAATATAATTTAAAGCTCACAGAAAATAAGAAATATATATATATATACATATGAAATTAGATAATGTAACTTTGAACATATGTGAATTTGGTAAGTTTGAATTAATTAACAACAAAAAAATATTGCAAGTTAAGCAAGAAAGCTGGTGCCAAAACTAGCAACAAATTTCTCCCCCTCCCACCCCCACAAAAAATGCTATAATTTTTATACAATAACTAACAACACAAACACAACACTGAGGAAAGATATGTGGAAAATCTTAACACCAGTTCCCATAACACTGAGATTTCAACAGTAGGCCTTGTCTGTATAGCAGTAATATAAAACTGATACTACCATTAGGTCCAATTGCACATTTCGCAAAATAAATTTTGTAATAAAAAATCATAAATCTAAGTAGCTTTGGTTGCTTAACATTTTATAAGAAGGCAAAAAGTCTCAATTTATCACCACAATCCAAGTTTCTGTCCTGCTGGCTTCATTGCACAACATGCAATAAAAACTGTTAGCTATACATAACTGATTCACTAACGAAATAAGTATTTTATACATATAAAGGCATTCCTGATCTTGAAGAGTTCTCATCAATTGTACTTATTCAGCATTTACATGTTTATTCCAATTCAAATACATGTATGACATATTTACTCCTTGATCCCAGTCAATAATGAAAATAACACAATTACAATTACTGTTTATTTCATTTCCCCCTCTCAAGATAAACTCATTTCTTACACCTTATTTTTTTTTACATTTGTATGTATACAAATTATACTTTCAGCATCACTCATGACCAGAAAGATAGCTGGTCATTTTAACAGGTTGCATAAACTTACATAAAATTTTAAACATAGCTCAAGCTTCAGTGAAATGGTCAACACTAGACTAAAATATATAACCTCCAAATAAAGATAATTTATCACAGCTAGCTATATATAAGTGTGTAAAGCTATCAGCATTAAATATACCTACACAACAGGTAGACATCACAACATATTGATATGTAACACAATAACAAAATGGATTTAAAATACATCAAGCTTCTACTAAAACCTACCTTTTGAATATACAAATTTATCCATTAAAGTCCCATGAGGTTGAATTTATACTTTACTAACAAAGACAAGAGTCAAGATAACTAACTATTCATGTATCATTTAAAATTTCTCATAACTTCAGTATCTTGACCAAAAAAAACCTTTTTTTTCAATTGTCAAAACATAAACCAGGGCATTTTTTTTTCATCTGAAAATAGTAATAATACACACTGTTCCTTCAGCATGAAAGGACAGAAACATTTTTTTCTATTGGGAAAAGAAACTGTAACAATACATAAATTCTTACCATTGGCAAAAAGAACAAAACAGTGCAAAAGTCTTTTTTCAGTGGCAAAAAGGAAATGAGACATTGCAATTTTTTTCCACTGGCAAAAGAAAAAGGGTGTTACAGTTCAAAAGACTTTTTCTTTTGGCAAATAGGAAAGTTCCACTACAAGTTAGGCTTCATTGGCAAAAAGGAATGAAACAAAGCATATGGTTTTTTTTATACTGGCAAAATGTAACATTACACAAGTTCTTTTCTGATGGCAAAAAAGAAATGTCACATTGCGAGTTTTTTTCCACTGGGAAAAAAGAATGTTAGTGTGGAACTTTTTTTTCTTTGTCACACTAAAACTTATTTCCCATTTGCAAAAAGGAATGTAACAATGGCTTTTTTCAATTGGCAAAAAAGGAAAATAACAGTGCACAAGTTTTTCCACTGCAGAAAAGAAATGTTGCAGTGCAAATGATAGTTGTTTTTATCCACTGGCAAAAAGGAATGTAACACTACACAAGTTCTCTAATATTGGCAAAAGGAATGTTACACTACACAAGTTCTCTACTATTGGCAAAAAGGAATGTAACACTACACAAGTTCTCTACTATTGGCAAAAAGGAATGTAACACTACACAAGTTCTCTACTATTGGCAAAAAGGAATGTAACACTACACAAGTTCTCTACTATTGGCAAAAAGGAATGTAACAATACACAAGTTCTCTACTATTAGCAAAAAGGAAGGTAACAGTGTTCAAGTTTTTTTTCCATTTGCAAAAAGGAATGTAAGAGTGAAAAAATTTTATTTCCTCAGCAAAACGGAATGTAACAGTGCAAAAGTTTTTTTCCAATTACAAAAAAGTATGTGACATTTGTGAGTTTATTTTACATTTGCAAAAAGGAATGTAACAGCATAGAAGCTTTAAACACTAACAATAAGGAATGTAGCAGTATACACATTTCATTTCCACTTGCAAATGAATTTGACAGTATATGTTTCAAATTCTTACAACTGGCAAAAAAATTCATAAAATAAATGTACTTAAAAAGTAGTACACCCATTTTGCCAGTGGCTCAAAAAAAAAAAAAAAATAAATAAAATAATACACATTTGTTTCCACTGATAAATAAGGATTATTCAAAGCATTTTCCTATTATTTCATAGTCTTTGTGTCAGATATAATTTATATGGATATATTTCACTTTTTACTGCATTGTCTGTCTACTTGATTAAACAATATCGCTCTGATACTAACATATAACATTTTATCAATAAAAAATATCTGGTTTAATCAACAATGACTTTATGATAACTTAGTTTAAATGTTAACAGATGAGTCCTTATATCATTCTCTATATTCCTTGTGATTGGCATGAGTGAAATGATAAATACAGAATCATTATCATTACTTTATCATAAATTCTACTTTTCACTTCACTTTTCTGATAGTTATAAAAACATTATTATGTATCAAGATGAGAAAAGATCTGTGTTGTTCCTGAGTATGTCAAAAATATTATGTTGAAAATCATCACAACTGACATGAAACATAAGGTAGGGGCAATAACTCTACACCTGATATACTCCGAGAAAAGTTTCCTCGTTTTATCTTGGACTCCTAGATCTCTCATGTGTACTCAGACTAAATTCTGGATCACATGATCTGGACTGTTCATTATATCTATTATCTGTGTATTTCTCAGAAACCAGTCACCATAGATACAACAGCTTGCCTTGACAATCTATTCTGTTGTCAAAGCTGGGCCTACAGCTGTAACTATATTTTCAAGAAAGGAATTCAAATGAGGATTCAAATGATTTATTAATGCCCTTGATGACCACTGGATCACCCTGTTCCCCATTTTCGACAAGCTTTTACACCCATTTTCTTCCACTCATCTGCAGAAACACAGCTCATTTCAAAAACGTCCATTGAGGCAACAGAACATGCTCCGATGTATGCAGCATGGTATCGTTGTGGAGAAGCATGCACCTAGATAAACAGAAAACGTCTGTTTATAATGTTCTTTTCATTGTAAGATCATTGAACTGAAAGGGAAATTACTGCCAATAATATTATTTCTTTGATAAAATAAAATATCATTTCTTTCTGGGGTTTTTCAGCAGTTTACTGGCATTTAATGGAAGATTACTACTCTGATAAATTCATGTCTTGCAGTTGTGGGCTCAAACTTTAAGCTTATACAAGTAAATGAGACTAACCTCTACCACTGCAGCTGGAGGTGCCAACTTCCTCATCTCTTCTTGTAAACGTTCTGCAAACCCAGGTGTTGTTGTTACCCCACCACTCAAATATATAGACCTTGAATATACCAAAAATAATCCTGGAAAATCTTTGCGACATCAAAAAATTTAACATATTGGTATGTCAAACTACAGCTATCACTGAATGAGATTAATACCCCCACAATACCACCTTGTCAGAGGAAAGAGAAAATATTATACATGTCACAAACATCTAAACTTATTGGTGATCTTGCAAAAAAAGTTTCAAATCAATAGTCCTATAGATGTGGAAGTAGCTCGCATCACAAAATTTTGTTATGGGGGGCCTTAAAACCAAACAGCGCACATGTAAAATGTGTCATGCACATTCTCTCTTTTTGGTGAACATGCACATCAAATTTCAAATCAGTAGTCCTAAAATGTGAGAAGTTTGCATCAGAAGATTTTCGTACAACAGGCTGTAAATCTGCAGAGCAGGCATTGACATGCATGAAATACACTTAACACACTCGTGAACATGCAAACCAGGTTTTGAATTGATAGCCCTGTGGCTGTAGTTTGCATCACAAGATTTTGCTATAACGGGCACTAAGCTTGCATTAGGGTGCATGAAAAATATGTCAAGTGCATCTACAATTACTGGTGAACATGCAAACAAAGTTTCAAATTGACGGTCCTGAAAATGCAGAAGTAGTTTTGCTCGCAGAGTGAGCATGAAAATTGTGTCATTTACATCTACACTTATTAATGAATATGCACATCAAGTATCAAATTGATGATCCTAGAAATGTGAAAGTAGTTTGTGAAAGTTTGGCGGATGTACCAGTAACAAACTTCGAAAATGCTTATTTTTTGGTGTGTCAGGGGAACTAACACATGTATAATTAAACTGCATACATTTTGCACATATTTAACATTGGTCAGATATTGATGTAGCAGTACAGTTGATAACATACCTGTACATTTGTTTTCTAGAATCCATCGGACACTGTTGTATAGCTGCATAGATCTGTTTCTGTATGTTTTTATAGTCCATCTCCCACAAGTCAGTGTTGAAAAATCCTTCTGGACTCTTAAAACATGCATAGTCCAACTGCACTGATCTACAATAATTATTTCAAAATACTCGCTGTAAATGAACAGCTTTCACAACTATGACAATGTCATGTTTAACAGATAATTCAATCAGAGCATGTCCTTTTGATCTTGGTAGTTTTTTTGTATGTCTTTTAACCAGTACATCAGATCTGTTGGACAACAGTTTATCTATCAACATGATGGAACCATTACTGGATTACACTTCTCTGTAAGGAACTGCAAGCTCTCTTATATAAAAGGTAAGTATATCAAGGATAGGATATACTCCCCTCAATCAGAAAGTGGTAACAGCTGTTTTACAAGTACACTACATTATCCAGTCTAATACAGAGGTGATCACTCCTTCGTGCCAATCAACTTACTTATACTTAATCAGGTAATAGAACAGAACTGAACAATTAGAATCAAATGATCACACAGAACTAAAGAAGCATTCAAGACAAAAAGACTTTTAAAACTCTTACTCATAAGCCCCTTCTGGAAGATCAAACTGTGAACAATCGACCACTCTGGCATAACTTTCCGGATCAGAGTCACATTTGGCTTTTGTCTCTTTGTAATTGTCTGTCACATAACACGCCTAGAAATATTGAAATTAACAGCATAAATGTAACACTATGATGGACAATACTCTAAGATTTAAAGCTAAAATAAAAATCACAGCAAGAATTCCTGCAAACGCAGATAATTCATTGGTACTTCCTGTGCAATTCTAAGTAAGTTGTTTAAGCAGTAAAACTCATTCCCGTTGCACTGTGTAGGACCATTGTAACTACATATAAAGTAAGGAGAATCTATACTTATAATTCACTTATTCACTTTTTTTTTTAAGTTTTAGCAAGAGAGATTGAGACAAAGAAAAACTCTTACATGCAGTTCTAACAAACTTCTTCACATATATTCTTTTCACACAATAATTCAGAAATCTGATTTCATATTTCTAACCTACCTGTTCACAGATGTATCTGACCAGAAGTTTCTCTACAAATGAGCTGAACTGATATTTATTCTCCAACAATGATATATACAGGGAATCCTGGATCTTCACTCCACCATATGCCTGTCTAGAGACGCCACCTTCTATCAACAGGCCTGTAACAGTTTTTTTATTTACTCTTAAATGTCATGCTTAAATTTTGTTCTCTGCATTAATCAAAAGTTCTTACATAAGAACTTAGACCTTATTTACAACAAAGTTTTATTTACTGAAAAGTTTGAAAACTGTAAGTATAGGCATCTACACCATTGTTCTGTGTTTTGTTCATAATACTTTACTGACAGGTACTCTAACAATTTTTCTAAAGAATGCCTGCTTGTTTTAAATACACAAACTAATACTGCAATGACTATTACATTTTCATATAAATTTCATTTTGTCTTTTTGCAACTGTGACATTTCATCAAAACTATGATGTCTCTGAAAAGGGATCTTATGTTCTTGTATTTCAGACCACCTGTTATTTAAATGCAGAATAAACACTGAAATGTCACAAACCATCGTAGATAGGCAGAATCTCTAGTCTCTCCCCGATATCTACAATGATGCCTGACATTGCGTTGTATGAGTATAGGGCCAGTAGTGATTGCTGCACCATACATACACCCTGTACATGCATGTTATCTATCAGGATACGCATTAGTCCTTCTCGCAACTTGTCACCAAGATTCTGTGGGGTACTTAACATCACCTATGGGAAAAAAAATGTTAACAATCAATTTAAGTTCATAACTGAAGGCTTCCTATAAATGAACTTTACAACTAACATATTTTTCATGCATGACACTTTTGCAATCAAGCTATAGCTCTGCCACAGGTCAGCCTTTCTTCCAGCTAAAAGGACAGCTCTATATGACACTAACACTTGTAGCTTTCTGAATATAACTGAAGAGTTTGTACTGGCCAGAACTTCAGCAAAGTGTCAACATGAGTAGTTAAGCTGCAAGAATTTGTTCTTCACCCGATGTTAAATACCCAGAAGTTATTTATATATATAAACTAAAGAAACAACAATTTTCTTATTCTCTGAGACAATCACTAGTGATACATGTCACATGTTTCTTAGGAGGAGCAGTGGTTGAGGGGTAAAAGCACTGTACTCCCAATCCTGAGGTTGCTGGTTCAAATCCCACCAGGATTGAGAGTCTACAGTAATTTCCACATTTCTCGCATGAAGTTGCAAGAACTTGCTTCCCAATCAATGTAAAATAATTAAGTTTAAACTAAACTAAACATGTTTCTGAGCAATATACCTTCACTTTTAAAAATAATCACACCTTTTGGAAAAAGATTTACAAAACAACTAAACAGTATGAAAACATTGGTATCAAATGATGTGTAACAGATTTATCAGTAAACAAGCATTTATAGTTTACAACTATTTTACCGTTTGAAATGTTTAAATGATGGAGGACAGAGGACAACTTACAAGATATTGTTTCTGGTTGATCCCCAGGTCAGTGAACACTTTCTTCAGTATTTCACTCATCACTGTCATGTCAATGTTAAACTGTAAACAATCAAAATATTATTTCACTGACACTATTATGTCTAGTAAGTCATCTAAATAAAAAATTAAAAAATGAATCAATGATCAATGGAGGCTGTGATTTAGTACTAATAAACAGAGAAATTAAAATAAGTGAAACTCAACAAAATACATCTAGCAATTACAGTCAAAACCAAATCAAACAAAATGAGAGAGAATGAAATTATTCTGAACCACAAAAACATTCTTTAGTCCTGCCAGTACTTTATGCTAGAATGAGAAATGTGATATTATTAAAAAAATGTGATTCTACAAAAAACATGATCAGGTCCTTTGCCGATTTGAAAAATCTAGTTTTGACTGTACATGTATACAAAAAGAAAGCAAATTGTAAATGTACTAAAAAATCGTAGATACACTTATTTACAGTCTAATTGTTGCTAGAAAAATACATAGAAATTAACAGATGAGAACAGAGAATTTACTATAACAATCAGCTATTACTATTTTCACAACATAAGAACAAACTACAGAGATAGAAACCTATAATCTGAAAAAAGTTTCAATCATAAGCAAAAGAATAGTCTTATACATTTTTTCATGTGAAGTGAAGGCTGCAATGTGAAAGGAAAAAGTAAGAAAGCCGACTCTGGATGTAAATAGGCATCAATGCAGTGCTTAAAGGTAGAGTTGATCAGTAGTCAAAGGACTTGTAATCCTCTTCCTTGTTGCATCCGCTGCTCCTCCATTGGCACTTCTGATGACAGAAAAACTCTGATGGATGGACAAACTGAGGGTTCATTACAAAGTAGATTCAAAATAGAAATGCTCTCCGACAGAGGTGGAATGAGGAATTCATGTAAATGGTGAAAGAGGCAACACAATGCATATGAAGGGGATTTATGGAGACTTCTTTACAGATCAATGATGATACATTACAGGGGCAAAAGGGAAGAAAGAAAAGGGACTGCATTGTTGAATAACAAAAGGGGTGTCTTAATGTCAATGCATTAGGAAAAATACAATATCAGGTGAGATCAGGAGCAGGCTTCAAGGCAAAGTCACAACAATGGATTTTATCCCAGAGATACAAAATTCTATCTCTTAGAATTCTCTTTCACAATTTAAGGGTAGCCAGTCCTCGATGGCCCAATGGTTAGTGCATCTGACTACAAATCAAGAGATTGAGGTTTGATCCCCGGTCAGGCTTGTTAGTGTATGGCTCTTAGCTCTTAGAAAAGATGTTCAACCTAAGTTCACAAAATAAGGGTAACAAATGTAAGCTAATTGCTCTTCACTGGCTTGGTGTTTGAAAGCACTGAAGCCTTAGAGACAAACCACTTACTGACTGGATGTGTCCCTAGAAAATCAGATGAAATGAATAATGAAATTGAAGTGCATATAATCATGGACTTAAGTACTTCTTTTATCATTTCTTGCTTAACAACAACAACAATAAGATGCTGAGACAGAAAAATGTGTTAAGTGTTTTAGTGAGCAAAGCTCAAAAAGTATTCTGGTAACCATGGTTTCTGTATGCCAATCTTTTATGTATCAAGATTTACTTTACTCAATAATTTAAAATTAATGCCAATGCCATGTGCAGAATAAAAAGATTAATAGATTACCCTAATCAGTTACAAGCAATCCATATTAATCTTGATCATACAAGAGCTATTTACCTTGTCCACCTTGTTCGTTGGTTGTATTGGCTGTGAGACTGTCGAGGATTTTCTGACTTCAGGTTTGAGAGCATCTGCTCCAACAATTATCTCCCCTGTCTGTTTGTTAACTGCTACAATACTTGGGAAGAACACTTGTGGCAAAGTGGCTAGATTGGAAATACAAGCATGTATTATTCATAATTCTTTATTTTTACAGGTATATAAAAAATACATGATGACATGCAAAAACAAATATCCTTCAACACACTAGCAATCATGTATACTGTATTGTACGAACCTAAAGCATCATTGATGAGAAGTACTTGAAACAGACACCTATCCTTGAAAGACACTGCCAACTTTGTAGTTTGATAACAACATTCGATCCACTTAAGGCCTAATTTTCAAAGTAATTTGTCTATGTACCTTCACTTCTTAAGGAAAACCAGGAGTAAAATCTTTCTCACTTAAATATGCTTTTGTGCAAGGAGTACTTTTACATTACATGTTGATATATTCAGCATTGGTGTAGACAGTAATACCTATTTAAAGAAAATGTCACCATTGTGCATACCTCTCTCTCCGAGAATGCCAGCTCTAATACCACTGCTCCCTAGATCTATAATGACAACTTTCTGAAACAAAATAATCAAAGGATGTGACCGAAATATTTATCACAGGTAAAAAATGTAGAAGGTGTGGATGAGTTTAGAAGAAACAATTTTAAACTCTGTAGCTCTATAAGAAACTACCAACTCTTTTCAGAAAAAGTGTCAGGTTGATTGCTGGGTCTGAACTCAAACTGCAAATGATTGAGAGGCTTAGTGATAAATGAATCAGAGAAAATAAAATTTGGCTGTAGTATTGGCAAATACTTCTACATGTAACTACAAATCAAAGGGGTGAATGCAAGAAAGTGCTATCTGCTTCTTTATGTCATAGTGATCAAGCCTAAAAAATCATACAAAATAAAGAAAAGTTTCTGCAAAGAATCTTCAAATCAAAACATTTATATTGAATTTTAAATGTTGATGCTCAGTTAACTCACAAAACCAAAAAAATAGTGACATTTTTTTTTTTACAAGGGCGTTCTTCCTCACCTTTTTAGGATGTGGTACAGATGCTGGAGCAGGTCTCACATATGTAGCTTTAACATTGTCTGCAGTCTGTGATTCTAAGGCCACCTTCCACTGACCATACTCATTATCAGTCGGTACACGAACCATTAAGTACTTTCCCCGCTAATGGAAGAAGCAAATGCATTATTACTTTCAATTACGAAAACAAGTTTTAGTATGCTTCTGAAACACAGCCATAAATATTTGATAATTTCTGTAAATATTTTGCAGATATAGAAGATCCATTTAAATAAAGAAATAGTAGTTGTTTCCCTTTACTCACTGAAATTATTTAAGCAATAAGCAATTATTTTACTTAAAATGAATTGATGATAAAGGTTCATGATTATATTTTTGCACTATCTCTTTTTATAGGAGCAACTAAACTTGGCTCCTTAAAAGTTGTCGAGACTGGATAAATTTGTTGAAAGAAAATCTCTGTATTGAATGGATTCCAAAATATTGATTGATTCTGGAGTCAATTACATCATATCTTATATCACAATAGCAGTGTACTGGCTGGACTGGATTTTGAAAGTTAGAGCTAAGCTGTTTTAACATCCTACAACAGGTCTTTCAACATGGAACATAGAAATACAAACTGACTCTATCAGAGCCTTTTTGGAATTCTTGACAGCTGTGTATGAACATGTCTGTATGGTTCATCTCTAAACTAGACCCAGGGATACTTATACAACTAGGACTGACAGCGAGCATCATGTTACCTACCCCATCATCGACCCCAAGTACACGTGGTCCCAGCTCCTCAACCTTCCCTCCCATCAACTGTAGACTATCACTTGGTTTGTCCTTGTTCCCTGTCTGTAATATAAATATATTAGTCTAAAGGTGAAGTCTTACTCTGCAGGATTTGTTCGAAAATATTTTCATGGCAACAATGGTACTTTGAAAGCTCAAACTGCACATTTAAGATAGAAATATTCAAAGCAACATTTCACCTACAAGGCTAAGGGTTTCATAGCAACAGTTCACCTAAGCTAGCAACAAAGAATGTAAATTATTCTCATGCAAATTTATGAAAATATTACACCATCCATTTTCCCTGTGAATTAAAATGAAATAAACATCAGTGGGCAAGGCATGCATAAAATGGCAGAAATAAAGTGTCTGTTACTTCAGCTTTACTGAACAACTCAACAATGTAGCTATTTTGAGCATGCACAGAAATGTTGTCAGGCAATTATGAAATGAAATATCTTATAAAGTATAAGACGCGAGTATTGCGTGACAAACTGCAGTAAACAAATAACATCTCAAAATTCAAGCATGTTCTCTTTCTCTCTGTCAAAATTTCCTTGAAAAACCATGCATTTAATTCTGGCTCAAGGCCAAAATTTTACTTTATAATTATGAACACAATAACACTAGGTTTACCATTTAATATGTTAGAAATAGAATTATCACTATATATTAAAAAAAGTAATGCTTCTTCAGTTTTTTTCCTAATCCATTTGTTTCCAAAATCATAAACATTGTTTCCTATGTGAACAGCTTATGGACTGCAAACCACACAAAGTATTTTGAGGACAAATACAATGTAGGTATGTTAGACAAGGCTAGATACAGCTTAGGAAAAATTGAGGCTAAATAAGGAAATGGCTGAAACCCTTCAAAAGTTACTGTATACTCACATGGCATGTTACAGACAGATCATATTTATGTTACAACTCCTCAAATAAAAAAAGTAACCATAAAATCATTCTTATGCCTTCAATAGCTTTGATTAATACTTCTAACCCAACTATTCCCTCACCCAACTTAACCATTTGATTTTATAGTGTTTCTTGTGCAAATGATTAATGTGTCTGTTTTAACCCTTAACCTACTACATTTTTAAAATGGACTTGTCCATCATTCAATCTGGACATAACCATTTATCACTTACAGGGGTTGATATTAAAACATTACTGCCTGACTAGTAAACAGTGTAGACCATCATTAATACTAATCAGACAACACAGATTTGCTGTCTGATCATGGTCTGCACTGCTGCCAAGGTGTAAAATGGTTAAATTTGTCCCGGAATAAGATACCATAATATTACAATGGTTATGGTGAGCCCAATGTTAGTGTGTAGAATGAATCCATTAAAAATATTACAAACAGAATAATGTTCTTCCACCAGTAGTCATAGAGAACCTTGGGAGCAATCATAATGCTTCCTTGTAAAAACAGGGCCATAATTTTCATAAGAACAAACTATTGCAAAATAAGGTACAGAGTATTATGTCAAAAATAACCAGGAAGTCAGAGAAGGGTCTTTTTGTTAGCTTTCTCATGCATAATATAATGTGCAAGTCAATGTTTTTTGCTACAAAGTCACTTAGGGTTTAATGAAATACAAACTGTGTATATAAGCATTCAGTCATTCCTTCATAGTTCATAAGTTGTTTAGGTGCTATCATAAAGCATGCATCAAGTTCTGCTACATTTATTACCATAATAACATTAAAATATGTGTATATATCCTACTGTTTCATGCATATAAATTTGTTTTAAGTATAACATTTTGTAAAACAGTATAATTAAATGAGAACTGTAAGTAAGGGGTAACTAGGTAGCCTATCAATGTTTCTAAGAACTAAGAAATCATCAGTACTCCAAGTGTATAGTACATGTATATTGCAGTTCTTTACTTACGTTCCTGCTGACCTGTAGGTGACAATGCTAACTGTTTCAGTTTCCTATATGATTAAAGAAAAATTTCCCATCTTTTTCACAGTGAATGCATTCACTGTTCTTAACATGCATTGGCTACAATCTCAGTAGATGACTGATGCTAGATTATTCCAAGATTCATAGTCACAAATGACCTTTCCAATGAAGAAGTCCTCACCTGCATTTATGTATTAGAGGTATTCTAGGGCAGTCTACTGCCTTGTTTGTCAAGGCCTAGCAAGCTTAAATGTTCACAAGTAGCACTTGTTAAAACCTGTTCCAAGACCTTAAGGTCCTGAGTTCAAATCGACCACAGGACAAGTACAACATGTAGATATTTCCAGGTTACAAACAAATCAAGCTAATAGTTAAGTTTCTTCAAAACCAACTATGAGTACAACTTCTTCATATTCACTGAAGCTGCCCAAAGTGTACAGTTTACCTGAAAATTTAACCATCAGTTTCAGCTTCCAATAGCTTAATGCTGGTTACTAATTGAGGAGCACAACTGTACCACAATTCTTTATTGAACAGTAATAAAAAAAAACATATAAATTTAAGCCAAGGCCAAGGTGCTCTGAAAATACCTCATAATAATGTAGCCAGCCATCTTGGGCCCTAAAGAACCTTCTCTTCCAGGTCTTCAGCAATGTTGCCTTCTTCTTGTTCATTGGCAGTTTCTCCATCAACCCCTCCATGCCAATAAACTTATGAGAAATATCTTCTATATTCTGTAAGGATAACACACAAACCATGTGATCAGCTGATTCCAGCATTACCATATATAGACATAAAAGCCGTCACTACTGTGGACTAGTTCTCTTTGTATTTTCTGATTACTGTAAAATATTCCTAACTTTTTTTTTACAACCGCAGCTTTTCATTTTTTTATGCCACTTTTCTGTTAGTATTATCTACGACATCTATTTCTGTACTCCTCAAAAAGGGTTATAACTTTGTAATAAGACAGAAAAATCTAGATCACAAGGCTACAAAATGGAATAACATGTCAAGTTTGAAATAATGCTAGCGAATTTCAGATTATTTAAGAAAATAGTGTATGGGCTATTTTGTCAGAATCTTTAACGTAAGCCCAGTCAGGAACTACCATCAGTTATGCTAAGGGATATCAATATTATAGTAAATGTTATGAGTAATGCTTTCCTGCACTTACATCTGGCATCATCTTCACTTCATAAAGCTTAGCTAACAACTTGGACTGAAATGAAAAATGAAAATTAATGTTTCTGTTAAATGTCTCAAATGATTGTCATACATTTGCATTCTATAGTATAACAAATTGTATTGACAGCAATAACAAAGATGCTCCTAATAAAACATGTTGGACACATCCAATCTGATTCCAGTTTTGTGACAAATTTTTGCTCTGATAATTCTCGCCTTTGAAATTACATGTAACAACATAGTAAGTTCTGAAATATTTCTTGTATTTTCAACCTCACCAAATGGTGCCAAGAGACAGCATCAATATAACAAGAAACATTCCAGTCAATTTCTGACAAATGTACATTAGCTGGCAAGAACAAGCTCTCTACAGGCAGGTCTAGTAATATAACTTTTAAGGTCCCTTTTTCTAGTGTGATAACTTAAGGGTACCATTCCTAATATAACAACTTACAGGGTCCCACTCCTAGTATAATAACTTACAGGGTCCCATTCTTTAAACTTGACTCTTGTATCAACCACAAGCTCCTCCTCATCATCTTGTTCTTTGTTACCATGGATACCTGATGCTCCAGAAGTTGTAGATTTATTCTGACCTGTGACACCTGTCTTGTTAATATGATTACCATGGTGTTGAGCAGGAATACTTGTTGTTTGCTGAACTTTTTGTGGAGCATTTTCTTGTTTTTTGGTGATTTCTGAAATGACATAAACAACTATTACTTGCATTTGTTTAAAAATACCAGCTGTCTAGACTGTGTTTCTTTATTAAACTGCATTCCAAGAGATCATCAAAGCATGCAATATAATTAGCGAGTCCTGAATAACTTTGGATATCAGAAAATCCCCTCTCTCTCTCTCTCTCTCTCTCTCTCTCCTCTCCTCTCTCTGTACATGAATAAGTAATTCTTTGGTTCATCATTGACAGTTGCTTTTTAACTATGTAAGAACTAAATCTAGAATATCTGAAACTGATTGACTCAAGCATGACTATAGTTTTCATGAACTGTTCATTACCTTGCTATTTCAGGGCCCAGAAATGCTTATTAACTAGTTCCTAGGAATAACTTAGGGTCCAAAAAGGCCTCACCATAGCGGCTAACACTGGTTTGAAACATGAACTGCCATGTTTAGAGTTTTGACAGAGAGCAGAACTGTTACCTGTTTAACTGAAAGTAATAAATGGCTGTAACCTTGGCCTTAAATGGATTCAAGGTGCAAGTTAAACAAGAGGGCCATGATGGCCCTGGATCGCTCACCTGAGTACTTTGGCTGTAGGTTTGCTGTTAAGCAGTATTTCATTTTTTAATTGAAAATATGTAAGTGCCTACAAACCAAATATGTAAAATATCAGTCAATAAATAAAGGCTCTATGACAGAAAGTAGAAATATCTATTATAAGCTATGGTGACCTTGACCTTGACCCAGTGACCTCAAACCCTACCCATGGGTAGAGGTCCATGCAAGGAACCTCTATACTGAATATCAAAGATATTGGTCTATAAATGAAGGCTCTATGAGGTACAGTAGATAAATCTACTTTTAGCCTCCGTGACCTTTAACCTAATCCAATAATTTGAAAAAGCTTGATAAAGCTTGCTTCATGCCAAATTTTAAAATTCTAGGTCTTGTGGTTTCAGACAAGAAGATTTTTAAAGATTTTCTTCTATATTGTTATTTAAAACTTGTGACGCCTTGGGCGCGGCCAATAGTGACTTCAGGGACATTTTTCTAACAAACTTCGTAGAGGTCCGCTAGACAATGCTACACACCAAATATCTAAGCTCTATAACTTACGGTTTCTGACAAGAAGATTTTTTTAGATTTTCTTATATAACTCTATGTAAAACTAGTGGCCCCTGGGGCGGGGCCATTTTTGACCCAGAGGCCATGATTTGAACAAACTTGGTAGAGGTCCACTAGACAATGCTACACACCAAATATCTAAGCTCTATAACTTACGGTTTCTGATAAGAAGATTTTTTAAGATTTTCCTATATAACTCTATGTAAAACAAGTGACCCCTGGGGCGGGGCCATTTTTGACCCAGAGGCCAGGATTTGAACAAACTTGGTAGAGGTCCACTAGACAATGCTACATACCAAATATCTTAACTGTAGGCCTTCTTGTTTCTGACAAGAAGATTTTTTAGTCTTTCCTGTATAACTCTATGTAAAACAAGTGACCCCTGGGGCGGGGCCATTTTTGTCCCAGAGGCCAGGATTTGAACAAACTTGGTAGAGGTCCACTAGACAATGCTACACACAAAATATCTAAGCTCTATAACTTACGGTTTCTGACAAGAAGATTTTTTTAGATTTTCCTATATAACTCTATGTAAAACTAGTGGCCCCTGGGGTGGGGCCATTTTTGACCCAGAGGACAGGATTTGAACAAACTTGGTTGAGGTCCACTAGACAATGCTACACACCAAATATCTAAGCTCTATAACTTACGGTTTCTGACAAGAAGATTTTTTAAGATTTTCCTATATAACTCTATGTAAAACTAGTGGCCCCTGGGGCGGGGTCATTTTTGACCCAGAGGCCAGGATTTGAACAAACTTGGTAGAGGTCCACTAGACAATGCTACACACCAAATATCTAAGCTCTATAACTTACGGTTTCTGACAAGAAGATTTTTTTAAGATTTTCCTATATAACTCTATGTAAAACAAGTGACCCCCGGGGCGGGGCCATTTTTGACCCAGAGGCCAGGATTTGAACAAACTTGGTAGAGGTCCACTAGACAATGCTACATACCAAATATCTTAACTCTAGGCCTTGTGGTTTCTGACAAGAAGATTTTCAAGTTTTCCCTATATAACTCTATGTAAAATCAACTGACCCCTGGGGTGGGGTCAGTTTTGTCCCCAGGGACATAATTTGAACAAACTTGGTAGAGGTCCACTAGATGATGCTTCATACCAAATATCAAAGCTCCAGGCCTTGTGGTTTCGGAGAAGAAGATTTTTAAAGATCCAACTTATAAAATCTATTTTTAGCTCCAGTGAACCAGAAATGCAATGGACCAGAACCATTTGAACAATCTTGGTAGAGCTTCATGCAAGGAACATCCCAGGCAAGTTTCATTAAATTTGCCCCATTGGTTTCAGAGGAGATGTCATTTGAATGAAAAGTTGACGACGGACGGACGGACGGACTGACGGACGACGGACAAAGACCGATCAGAAAAGCTCACCCTGAGCACTTTGTGCTCAGGTGAGCTAAAAATAAGAAGTCAAATTTCAATCTCCTACTATATAATTATGTATTATATCAGCTGCTAGTAAACTAAGTTGGTGGCTGCCAGAACTTGACATTAAATGAAACACATAAAAGATCAACCTCTTTTATTATTAAATAAAATTATGTGTGAAGCATGCACTTTTCATCATATTACCAAACATGCAAAGATAATTTGTACATTCTTCTAAATGACAGGAGAGATTACTGCTATACAAAACATCACATCCCTAAGAAAAATGAGGATTACTGCATATTTCACATGCAAATACCATGTTATTTATGCATTCTGTCTGTATGTTTCATTCTCTGCATGATTAATATTACCATTTTGAATACACTATACTGTATAATGTCTAATGGTTTGTTTTTGTAGCCTTCAAGAACATTCATGAACAGGCTTCTTCAATTTGAGAACACTTTTCTGAGATCTCAAAAATTAATAACATGCTATATATATATAATATATACAGGTACAGGTGCTTAAATTGTAACTGAGGATTGTAATTATGTGTGTTTTCTAGGTAATTTCAAGGAAGCACATCCTGTTTTGTTTGAATCTCATTGTTCACCTAGTCATAAATCAGTATCGGTATCAGACAAGTGACTAACTTTTAAGTTTTATTTATTGTCCTTAATTAAAAATTGAAGACATCTTTTTACAGCTTTGGTAAAAGCAACTGTGAACAACATTGAAATAACCTGCATGTGCTGAAAGACACTCTGTTACTAAATGTAACACTCTCATTTGGTAATGTATGATTACGTCCATACAAAGTGACTGTGGATATTTGGCAGAAAGTCAGCCATTAATTTATACTAGTAAGGGTACTGGAAATGTAAAACCCTTATGAGGAAACTGACCTTTTAACATATTTGATTATTAATAGAAAAATGCATGTCCTCTTCACAAGAAGCATAAGACTTGACTATAGATACTATCAATGCTGTTTTTTATTTTGGACAGGTCGTGGCCAGGACCTTGGCTAGGTTTAAACTCCCACCTCCTAGGTTCTGAACCAAATATATTTTCTATCACACAATGAATCCTGACAAAATCCAGACAAATATGTGGCAAATACTTAGTGAAATGACAAGTCTGTTCTGTTTTTCAGTCACATGTTTGTTCTAAATCCTTCCTACATACTGAAGTGGGTGTAGAGAACATCAAGTGGATTAGGGTATTGAACCCGTCTCTGCATTATTGACATAAGAAAACATTTTAAAGCATAAAAAATGTTCATTTATCAAACTGTTATCAAACTGCATGAAGCAATTATGTAGGTGGATGTTTACCAAATGTTCACATAGTTAACTAAAACTAGGATGGGTAATAAATGAGTCTAAATTCCATTACCTGGTTCAGGTGTGTACAAAGGGAGATAATTTATTTACAACTTAACTAGGCAAAGACTGTGACTTGTGTTGTGAAAGATCAAGGTAAATCCTGTATGGGTTGCTCTATATTTTAATGTTTTTCAACAGAATTTGTCAATACCCAAAAATCACCCTGCATCAAAAGAAAATTCAAAACACTAAAAGGGTGAACAGTAGCTTTGTTTTAAAGGACTGGTGACTAGTTTCTCAGTCTGACTGGTATACACTTCTTCCAACAAACAGATGGTTGTTACATGCCTGCCCCATGATACACTGCATTTATAAAGATGATACAGAGAACAATTTGTTCATGCTTTCTTCCAGGAACTTAGCAATATTTCTTATTTAGTATGAAAAACTGTTAAATATCTTCTCAGGCCGATGTCTCAGACTATATATAAAGGGGTGGAGGGATTTCAGGAAAGGCTATATAGAGAAACTTGAGCTAAAATGTATTCATTCTAACACAAGATTACTGGCAAATGCTTGCAACTTATAACAAGTACCAGTAACTTGTTCCTGCTCCTCTTATTTCTGACCAGAGCTTGTGCCTAAACTTTGACTTAACTATGGGTTACTGCTTCTGACAGATAATTTGATACTGAGAAGTCTAAAATGAGAACCAGTGGAAGCTTAATGAGTAAAATTTGACATCTTAAAGGAAAATGAACATCTGTAGTAAATGGGCATATTTGCAACAGTAAACATACCTTTTTCTTGTTTAAAGATAAAATTATCACATCATGAACATATCCCCTGAAGACATTATTGTTAGTTTTAACATTATACAACCATTATTACGGTGTATCATACATCTTCACAGCTTGTCCCGTGTACTAGCTTCCAGCTACAAATCCTGTCAACAATACATGCTCGTTTTTATAAATCAAGACAGATACCCCATCCTCTGAACAAAGCTTTTAAATGAGGAATGTCTCCTTAATGTGAGAGAATAATATATTTTCCTAAATTGCCTGCTTCAGACTAGCCAAGTCTGGCTAACGTAAAAAGTGTAGCCTAAATTAATTTCATTACAGCCTGCAATAAGTTATTTTTAGTGTTCTTAGACTAGAGGTGAAACTTAATTGTCTGGAATTCTGGGACAGTTTTGACAACTGCTGTTCCAGGAAGTGCGAGTCTTGGCTGAGACATCTGGGCTAATTTTCGCATATTTCTGATGTAGGTTCTTGTAGTTCTGTAACAGGTTCCAAGTTTCCTTAAGAGTTACAAATAACTATTTAAACATGAAAATTGTAAGTTTTCTTTCCAGGGGAGAGAATAAGTTTCCCTGACAAGGGAGGGAACTCTGTTAATGATTCCCCCCCCCCCTTGGTAAACCAGTGGCTTTATTTGGTTTTGCTTATCAAGTATTCAGTTGTAATTAATTATATTTGCTCTCAACATATTTGTCCATTGCATGGTACAAAGCTAAGATGGGAGCAAGCAACACCATTAGGTGACTCCAACAGCCTTTTCCTGGGTCAGTGGATCATAAAACACATGGCATAAGGCATTGGACTTCACAAAGCATTAAATCAGTGTATATTCTGGTTAGAAATAAACACTTGTGCAAACAGAACTTGGTGGTAAGGTGGGGTAAAAGTCTGTCAGGAAATGCTAATGGTGACTAATGACACTGACAATGACTGATGGCCGGATACAGCCTACAGCCTCCTCCCAATGTAGCTTACATGAATCAATAGAAAACATGTTTACCATCACAGGTAGTCATTAAGTCTGGGGATATATAAATCAAGTCATTACTGGCATGAATGCATTTATTCATTATGCTAATATATGCATAGTTACAAGTAATCAAACAGCCTGACCCAGGGCACCAACAACATAAAACACAGCAATAAATAACAGATACATTGACAAGCTAGATCAGATCAGTACAACTTAATCAACAGTAAAAACATATCTGCATAACAATTAACATAAAGTTTTAAAATGCACTTTTCGAATGCCAAATCCTTTAGATATGGTATAAGTCTTAGATAGGTATATATCTCAATCATGCAGATTTTTGTTTCTGAAACAATGTATGTCACTGCCTATGTGTACTTATTCTAGAAAAAAATGAGCATTATTTCCAACAACCAAGAAATCCATGTTTAAAAGAGCTGCTTAATCTGTCCTATCATTGTCTACAACTGCATTTGTCAGAAGCTGAGTTATGGCTTGGACAAAAAATATGAGAAATTATAATAAACCAAAAAGAAGGGTTACTGTTCTTTATGCTTCTTCAAACAATGGGAGGCAATTCATAAACCAGCAGAGTTATGGTTCTTGGCAAATGAAATATTTCCAGCAGACAAACAACAGAAATCATGATAATTGCAAAAACACTTAACAAATCATGACACACACTATACCCATGCACTAACACTTTCTGTCTACAATGAAGGTTAATACATCTTCAACAAAGTACTACTCTATAAGATATTGCTTTTATGAGAGAAGAATTGAAACAACAAGTACTTTTTCCATAAAAATATGATATTACAGTTATTTTCTACCAACAATGACTACATATAATTTTAACTTAGTATGACATTTCTTTGAAATTTAACTTTTTCCTTCTTAGTTTATAACATGGATTATTCATACAAAGTACAACTGGTCTGATGAATGGGGTGATTCAGCTGCTGTACAACTGGAATACTGTACCTCATACAATCCAACAAAACTTTCATTCTATAAGGTATTTGGTACATGATGTTTGTACATATATTTATATACATAAAATGTGAAGTGTCTGTGGTACTGTAAGAGTATACAGTATGTCATACCCACTAACTGATTTTTTTTTAGGATGGCGATTTTTCAGTTATTACTTCTGTTCCATTAAATTTTGCACAGCTGAAAACAACAGCTGATCTAGATAAATACATATAAATATAATGAAAATATGGAATTTACATTTTAGTATCTTCCAGAACTAAGAACACTTTAAATCTCCAAAACATGTGTTACACTCAACTGATGGCAACTGCATTCTACTTACTTGTAATAAAAGAAGAATGATCAACCTTAACGCAAAATACCAAACTTGTCCTGTAACTTACAACAGTGTTTCTTTCATTACCTTTCATTACAACAGGTCTTAAAGCAATAAATTCAACAAAGAAGCATTGTACATCTTGGCAAGAGATTTGCATAGATATGTGTCATATATATTATATATGATATTAAAAGCAAGAATATATAGATTAGTCAGTTCACCGAGTTATGCTTTAAGCATTATTTCTTTTTCAAATCATGGAATTAAAAATATAGATTTCAATAAACATACCGTAACAGTTGTGCAAATTAACATTGAATTATCTACAACCATAGGTTTTGAATTTTTCTTCAGCTATCAATTCAAAACACCTAGATTAGTACTCATTCAAAAAGAACATCAAATGCAACCAAGGCTGCTATATAAAATCAACTAATTAATCTAAATAAAAAAACAAACAACAACAAACATACAAAAAAAAACTTCTAAAATGTACCATTTAACAAAGTTCAAATCACTATCTACTTTCAAACCATTCAAGTAGAGCAGCTAACCTGACCTATTGTCACCTTTCACCAATTGTCACCTTTCACAACTTAGGACAAAGCTACCACTACATAAATAACCATTTTGATATACATTTGTTTTTGTGTCGCACAAAAGTGAACAGTAGGGGTCCTTATAACTTGATGCTAATTTGGTATCATTCAGATGATTAAAAGAAGTGATGTTCCTGTTGTGTATAAAAAGTTTTGGGTTATGTTGGCAGCTTCTAAATGTGCCTTTTGCATAACAAAGATTATTGTGAAACAAAATCTTACTGAAAATACTTAACATGTTCCTTATCCATCAATGAATACCGCTAACTCTTTTTGACTCTGTATCCATATTAAAATAATATAGCTATATGTAAAAGTAAAAGTAAAGTGCTTGTTTATTATAGTGTCACCCCTACTGAAAGGGCCAGCATCCCGGGCTAATGAGACACCTCTATTAATGTACACATTTACTCCCCAATTCCTTATCCTATGTGCCAGGTGCCAGGTGGACTGGCATACAGTAACCATTCTTTAACTAGCTGGTGGCTCATCAACCGGCCACATCAGAACAAGCCTTCGACCTCCTGCTCCGTAAGCAGACACCTTAACCACTAGGTCACAGAGACTGTATGTATTTGAAAAAAATATGAATTTTTTTCTAAAACACAAAGAAGTCTTAACTGATAATAGCATAAAAAATGTCTCAAATGAACCTATAAGTAATGAAAAAAAAAAAAAACTGCCAATGAAATGCATCCATAATGCTAAACTTTTCAAAGTGAACAAAATGAATAAATAAAATTCTATCATAATATTACATCAAAGCAACAGTTCAAATTTCATTTTAATGTCATAAAAAGATCAATAAACCATTAAACTAAACTATTTCCTAACTTTTTCATTACTGGTATCTATGTATATCAAACCTCTTGCAAGCACTTTTAGGTAAATTTTGTTACAAATATCATCCTTTAAACAAGAGAATGTATCAAACTGAAACAACAGAAGAAATATACATCCAAAAATCAATCAATCAAAATCAAAATCTATCACTGTTCCTAAAAAATTCATTTCCTAAACAATTTGCCTTTCAAAAATCCCTTTTTGCCTTTCTCCTTTTTACCAACCTCTGTTCCATTTACAAGACCATGGTTCTCACCTCCATTCTGATTCTTATAGTTATTGTTATCTTTATTGTCATCAACATTATTTTTTTCTCTATCACTCTCATTGCTTGAGTCTCGTTTCTTCAGGTCAAATTCTAACATATCACAAGCTTTCTTTGCAAAATCTAAATGAGCTCTGTTAACTGTTTCTTCATTATGTTCATCAGCCTTAGAAACAACTGTTTTTTCCTTCACGTGATCACTGTAAGCGGCATCAATGTCAGTCTCCATGGCACCTGATACTGGGTGGCGTGTGGTGCCTATTGGTGACAGTAAGTTTAACACTGCATTGTGACTGGTCTGGCTAGTTGCTGAAGAATTTGACACAGTTCTTGGTCTAATGAAGGCAGACCTACTGTCCCTGTTTAAGCTGGTGTTTGACCCATGTAGACTGGACTTTGACCCCCTCAAGCTTCCAGTAGATCCAGAGTCTGACCAGGTTAACTCAGAGAGACTGGATTTCTCACGCTTTAATGAAGAAGATGAAGCAGGTCTTTCTCTATCTGCCTCTGATGCTGAGTTGGACCGCTGCAGTGAGGAGTCTCTGGACCTACTTTCTGCCTTCTCCCAAACTGATTCCCCCTTATCATGACCTCTTAGACTATTCCTTCGTTTGGTATCATTCCTAATAAATGGATTATCATCAATGGTAGTAAATTGCCCTTTTGACTCAACACTAGCGTTATCATCAAACACTTCTGAAGTTTCACTTCTGGGACTGATGGGTGTATCTCTTGCTCGAGGTGAAGCCAGAGGTGGTTTCCTAAGAGACACTGGAGATCTAGGAGAGACTTGTGACTTTGGTGTGTCCAGAGAAGACAAATCTAGTTTTTCAACCTTTGTTACTGCTTTTGCTGGACTTTGAATCTTCTGCCTCATCTGAGTAAGACTTTTCTCCTCTCCAGAACTTGGAGGAACACTGCACACCTCAGAAGACTCTTTCTTGATAGTGCTTGTTTCTGCAGTCTGTTTTTCAGTTTCTGTTGCCTTCTTAACTCCATTTTTCAGAACATTCACTTGGTCAGAACTTTTACTTTTGGCAAGCTGTCCTCTCGGTTTATGTTCACTATTTGCATTATCTCTATCTACACTGCTTGCTCGAAACACTGAGAGTTGTGGCTTGTTCTTTTCTTTTCTGCTAGCATTTTCAATAGCTTTTGTTTTCTGTGAAACAATTCCTCTCAAGCTTGTACTCTTAGCTTCAGCTTCAGCGATATGAACAATATCAGGTGCGGAACCTTTCCTAACTTTCCCATCAGTGCTGGATAAATTGCCTGTGTTCTTTAGTCTACTGCTAGTTGTACCTTTCATGTACCCCTGCGTCCCACTCACAGCTTTTGGTTTGTATCTGTAGCCTTTTTCTGACTTTGTACTAAGCTCACCAAATGATTTAACTGAGTCTTTGGAACTTATTTTGTTTTCAGCAGTTTTAGCCTTGTCACTGTCTGGACTTTCTCTTTTTGTTTTCTTTTCAAACGTTTTAGTCAGATTTTCTTTTGTTAATGGAGATCCCACTTCTTCAAAGCTTGATTTACCACAGTGTTTGCAAACATAGGTAATATCTGGAAAGTCAATAACAAATTCTGTCTGTACACTTATTTCTCTTGTAGACTTTTGTTCTGTGTCTTTGATTTCAACTTCTGTGAAGAGCTTTGTTGGGGATGAGACAGGAGTGTTTGGTTCTGACGTATGCTGGTGTACAAATTGTTTCAGCTCTCTGACATCTTTCTTCAGATCTCGTGCAGGTTTTGGTGACATATCTTTAGCTCTTGATTTCTTTTTCTGACTTGCATTTGTTTCACTCATATAACTTGGAACCGGATTTTTATTCTCATTTTCACTAAATGAATGTTTCCTTTTCTTCTCTTGAGTTAGAGATTCTAGTTTGGCTAATTTATCACTTAAACTCATTCCATTTTTCTCTGATTTCCTAGTGCTGTTTGGTGTGGAAGCTTTTGCAGGGGTTCTCAATTTCATTTTCTGTGAATCAACCTCACTTTCAGATGTATGAGCAGACTCATTTTCACTATCTGAACTTTTCAATTTGTCAAGTGGAGATTTACTCCTTATGACTTTGTTTTCTTTCCTAACACTTTTTCTCATACTAGTTGGAGTTTTGCGGCAACCGTTTTTGTCACTCTTCGGAGTTTTAGTTTTCGAGAAGCTCTTTTCAAGTTCTGCTTTCACTTTAGTTCCATCAAGCTCTCTTGAAATATTTGGATCCTCTCCAATGGCTTCACCTGTAAAGAATTCATGCATTTTGTCAAGTTTCCCAGGTGTCAGATTATGCCCATCCCATTCAGATGGATCAGCTTGATAAAAACTGTCATTTACAGCTAACAGCTTTCCCCTTTCATCTGCAGATGTATCAAAGTCAACTTCAACTATTTCATATGTCACTGAACCATCTGGATCTTGCACAATGTCATAAGAAACATTTGGATCTTGAACTATATCATATGATACATTTGGGTCTTCAACAGCTTCTGATGTTTTGATGTTCCTCCTAGAATATTTTCTTGAAGGTGTCAAGCCAGCTGGACTTTTAAAATTTCCAAAAGTTGAACTGATTTCTTGAGCTACAGACAATATATCATCAGTTGGCTGGACAAGTTCTGGCAATTCTTCAGTGTTCCTTTCACCTGTATTATTTTTTGAATCCCTATGTCTAAATGGAGGAACAGTTGGGATTGACTGAGAATGTTTACTGCTGTAATTGTAAGTGTCAGCCTTGGATGTCCCATTTCCATTTTTCAATCTTTCTATGAAGTGTAAAGGTTCTTCACCATGGTCTTCTTCAACATCATCTTCATGTTGTTCATTATTATCTGTGTTTTCAAATACATTATTAGTATGTCCATCATCGTAATGTTCACTGTAGCCATTTTTGACAGTCTCTGTACCACTCGGTTCACTATCTGTGCTACTTGTGTAAGTTCTACTTTTGGTACTAGGCTTGTTTAAAAATGTACTTCTGAAGTCACCAAATACATTTTTCTTAAATTCTTCTTCAGGATTTGAGTAACTCGAACTGTAGGACTTGTCTGCATAGTTTGATCCAGTATCTCTGGTGCCCCCTCAGGGGTTTCCTTATGCCAATGCCACTTAATAATTCATTTATCGTTCCACTAAATATATTTCCATCTTGGGTTTGCTCCTCTTGTCCATAAACGTATGATCCTGCCATCTTAGGTCTCGCACCACCAAAAGTATTTGAATTCTCATCCTCCCGTAGTGAAAGCGTCCTCCTTATTCCATATCGAGATGAGGTCTCAGGCTCTACTGAGTTAACTCTTGCTGTCCTAACGATAGAAACACCCTTTCCAGAATCTTTCAGAAGTGCTTGTCGTTTTGCCTCTCTTTCTTTCCTCATCTGTTCCAACTCTTGTAATCTCTTTAGTCTTTCATTAATCTCACTACCCTCTGGCCCCCACATACCTCCTAATAAACTAGAGTAACTTGATGTGCTTGCACTCATGATTAGTTTCGTTAATACAAATAATTCTTTTTTTGTCTTAAATCCCAAAATTTGTTCAATGATGTCTGTACTTCTTATTGTTTTTGTTTGCGATCAGTCTTCCTACAAATTTTTCTTTCAAATACTAATTCTAGGGTCACTGATAAAAATGTCACGAAGTCCATCAAAATCAAAGCTCATATTTTCATATACAGATCTGAAGTTTCTCTTCATATCCAGTTCATGTCACTCATAATTTCATAACTTAAGATTCAATCCATTCTGGTTTAAATGTCACTGTTAATAATATCCAAACATACCCATGCATAGGTGTCAAGGTCATCCAAAATCTTTTAAATTACAGAAATATCCAGAGTTAAGTTAGTTTCTTTTGTAAAAAATCTTCTTTTATCCAATCTCCAGGTTCACTATTTATTCAGTCACTGTTGTGTATGATGTATATAAAATATCTGCTTAATTTGCCCACAATTCAATTTTCTACCACAGTTTTATGATACGAAACTTAAAGTAAAACCAGTCCAAGGAGAATATTTACAAGGTAGTTATCTCAATCCTGAATGTCATGCTTGGTAGACTGTAATTTCCTTTCAAATTTCTTTTTCACTTATCTCACAGTGTTAATACACAAAAATACATCCTCCGCTGCACATACAAATCTTCATTGATTGAATCATCACATGATAAAATTCTAATTTCAAATTTAAAAGTTGCCGTTTATGTGGTATGTCTATCCACTTGTGAAGTAACTGCCATGCTTCGCTAGATTGCCCGCACTTTACAACTTTAAGTAAATCTGTCCCGCCAAAGTGAAAGCCAGTTATCAATCAAACAGCTCAGTCATTGCCTTAACTGACAAAATATATATTACACACCTTTTTCTTTGTAGGTGACAGCATTTATCACTTACATATACCTTTACAATGTATGCTGTTTATAGATCTTAACATTTGGCATTATTAAATATCCTTCAATGAATTAATCTCGACTTTAAACAGTCACTTCCACCATTTATTCATTCTAGTATTGTAAAACCATTCTAGTGTAAGCAAAATTTTAATAGCACTTAAACTGTGTTTTGGTTTTTACTGTGCTTTTATAACCCTATGGACATTAAATGAACATTTTGTATTTACGATCATTTACCCATTCTACCGATTAGCCAATGACAATAAGAAAACTGTTCCTTTTGTAAATATATGTTTAAATTCAGCAATACTGAAAACATATTATATGGTAAAATTGTGTCATGTATAGAGTTTTCAGTGCTTTCTACAGCTGTGCTTTGATCATAAAAGTTTTAAAAAGTTTTAAAAACCTCTCAAATATCATTTCTTCGCCCATACCACTTTCGACATAACAAGCAGGACAATGCAGAACAGATAAATTTGGGTTTCAAAATCTTTATCTTTTTTCTGATAAAATACTCTTATAAATTCATTACTGCCATAAAAATGACTAAGGACAAACACACACCACAATTTATCAGTGGCGGTTATTTAAAAGCAGACCTCTGATTTTGTCTGCGCCCACAGGCAACATACACAAATATGTACTGAAAAAAACCTGAGATAACATACACAGCCAGACAACAAACATACTCTCCCAAACAAATTCGACATAGTGGCTGATCTAAGAAACTTCTACTGACAACAGTTACAGGAACCTACAGATAATGCAAGATATTCAAGTGGAAGTAGAAAATTGATATGCTAACAATGCTTCCAAGGTGCAAAATAGTGTCTATTTGTGTCATTACAACACATACATTAGTAATTTATTTGTAAGAGAAGAGCATAATGGTTCAGCTGAACATTTGTCAGTCTCATTAATTGGGAATATCCATGGTGAGAATTTTGATAAAATAAGGTCTTTAACTGCTTGTACCTTGTAAAGCTTTCAGTATTTTATCTCTCCATGATTTTACACATTTTGCATCAATCTGCAGAATGCAACATTAAACCCAAAGCTCCTTGCATGACAGATAAAGTTCCTAATATCATAAAATGCTGTATAATTATAATACTATTATTACTTCAGACCTTTTCACATATATGGTTCTTTCAAAGCAAGCAGTTTTCTGTAGTTACATATATAGTTAGTTCTGGAAGGTTAAAAGAACTCTTTCATACAATATTTTGGTATGAAAAAAGATCTCTTTTACACATTTTTTGGAATATGGTACACTTAAATTTGTATCCAAATGTAAACTGCAACATTTTTACTGCTAAGGTAAGGCAAGGGGCTTCAGCTCATGGTCCTTAGTATTTGAAAGATTATGAGGTTATACTGGTTCGCACTTTAATGACAGCTATCATTTCAACCTGACCACAGAGGATGACAAGCTTAATGCTATCAAAAGAACTTGGCCCTGGGCATACTGGAGCTGTGGGTGGGACTTATGACACAGGTTTGACTGTACCAAACATGGTTATATACAAAGCTGACTAATGGCAAGCTTCAAGGCTATTTAAACCATTAGAAGCAAGATTAATGTGTCTGAACCTTTGATTACCCTTGTTTAACATGGAAAGTGACACTACCTGTCTATTTATCTCTCAAAGTTGTGCAAGGACTAAACCTGACAAACAGTACATGAAATGACAAAAACATTTGTCAGGAACTGTAATGAAGTGTGATATGTCTGACATAAGGCAACTCTTGTAAGTGTGGTGAACATTATGATTCATACACACTTTGTTCAAATACTGACTTAAAATGAAATATGAGCTTTGAGGATCAGTTTCTAGCTGAGAGCTGCAAAAACAGGGACTCAATTTCTTCAGACAAGACTAAATGGGAAATTTTCTTGAGAAAGGACCAAAACTTCAAACTTAAAAACAAATTTAAAAAATTTTAAGCATGAGAAAGCATTAACCGAGAAATATTGATCTATAATGCAGACTTTATAACCTTCTGTAATATATAAATTGTCTGAATTAGGGCTAAAACAGATAACATAGATCCAAGTAAAACACCTAGAACTGTTTTACATCTAGAAAGCCTGATATCCAAATTGTGCTTGTGATGCTAAAATCTCTTTCTTGTAAAAAAGATATTGCCATTGTGTCAAAACCCCATTTTTGAAGTCCAACATGGCAATTTAGAAAAATAAATGTTTAGCTACATTAAATAAAGTCTTTGTTGCTTTCTTGCTTACATGTTAACTAACATACTTACAAGTAAAAATCTAAATTTCTTTTGCAAGTACTAGTAGGTTCAACAATGTAAGGTTGACCACTGTTAACAGACGGGTAGTAAAACATTCCAAATTTGCCAAATTAGAAAAATCTTGACAGATGCTCTTAAGTTTATAATATAAGGTAAAGATCTTTCAGGTGCAAGTTATTAATAACACTCCAAGTTCAAAGGTTCCAGCAATACAAAACTAAATAACTTAGGAAAACTGTGTAGTAACATTATATAACAGAAGCAAGCCAACATTAGTCAAAGATCTTGCCTCGAGATGTTTTATAGTACAAAATATCCCAAAAGCTCAGCCTAACCTAGTGATTAATAGAAATTTGGCAGGTTTGTAACCCTACCTTATTATTTTGTATTATCTAAGTTTATAATCTATTCCTTATATGAATGGGGGATAAAGATCAGACTTGAATATTTGTATTCTATAGTTACTTACTTAGGAAAGATTATTTTGAACTTTTCAAATGACCAGACTAAATCTGTCAAACAAGGGAAGAATTACTGTCTGAAAAAACTTATCCTTGTCATTATGTTTAAGAATTAATCAATATGAAATGACCATTGACCAGTACTCAGTATTGATCGTACAGGAGTTTAAGACATTATTATAATTGGCATTTAGTTTTGGGATCACTTCTTGTAATACTCTCCAAAAATGGTACAGCAGACAAAAAGTTTGCCATTATTTCTGGAATGAACCTATCCTTAAAAGAGCTATACCCTTCCAAAATAATGAAATTAATGTTTGTGCAGAATAAATTTTTTCAAAATATCTAAGCATTTTCCGTTTCCGATAACAAATATTGTTATGCTAGATAAGTTTACACGCAGTCTGAACACGCCGTGTGTACATGTAAGCTATCGAGACGCGTCATAAGCTACAGTGTCATTGGCTGGGATATAAATAACAATAGTGGAAATTCCAGGTTATCGAGAGGACAAAAATAAATGCGTCGTCCTCAGATCTAACCCTAGGGAGATCATGAACTTCAGTCAGATTGCTTTATGCAGTGTTACCATCAGTTATGTAAATGGCATGTCCTTTTAAAACCTCTCTCAATCTGCATGCATTTATTTCCATATAACAGACAAGCAGTGGTTCAATATTGCAGCACGTTTTCAGGATTAGCTGAGTCAGCATAATGGTTTCTCTAGACAGAGATATAGCTGTATTAATAACACAATAAAATATTTATAAATTATTCTACCATGTAAGGCCATGTTACTACGACTTTAAGTTCTTTGCTGGAAAAGGCATAGAATAATGAATGGCTTGTTTAATAATTACTCAGGCAAATAATAGAAACTGATTTGTCAAAACAAGGAGCCAAACAAAAACTAGTGTATTTCATGAAGAATCCCTTTAATAGTCATCTGTTTCCAAATGTGGAAGTCTGTTTAAGTTTTACACATCTGTTTCATAATGAGAAAGCCCACCTTTAAGTTTTATTCATCTGTTCTAGGATATGAAAGTCTGCATAAGTTTTACACATCTATTTCCAAATGAGAAAGTCTCCTTAAGTTAATTCATCTGTTTCCAAATGAGAAAACTGACTGCCTAAGTCTTATTTAAAAATCACTTAAAATTCCTAAGGGGCACTGCAGTGGATTATATGCATGGGTGTTGAAACAAACACACTATGTGAATTTTATGTTACAGCGGTTTCTTGGAGAGTCAGAAAACCAGCCATATTTACTTTAAATACAGTGACTACGTATTAAGATGTAAAAAATTTGAAACTGAATATCAATGGTCATACTGCTTGATTGATGGAGTATTGCAAGTTTTCATTATAAGATAATTTTCACCATCTACCATTAAAATTCAAAGTAACCTTACATATTTTATATGATAAAACATTCTTACAAACCACTAAAGCATACTATCATGTGTTTATGAAAACTTCTTGTGGGTAGGAATACATTTGCTTAAATTACCTACCTACACGAGTATTCACTGAAGCTTGATGAATTTGGTTAGCCAAAAAAAAGTTCTTTTATCTGTAAAAGGCCATTTGCCTAAATGTTTTATTGTCGACCTCACCCTAATACATAAAATCTATCAAATCATCTATTCAATTTGTACTTGAAAGAGCTGTGTAAGGCATGTTCTTTCCTTCTACTTATTTAATTAAGCAAATGCTGTACACAGTTCCTGATCACATATGCTCCATATAATAATGCATCTTATAAGAAGATAAAGTAACAGCCTATGAAGGAGTGAACATTTCTTGGATTACCTTGCCAGAGCACTTGTTACACTTAAGCATTCATTAAACAACTGTCAACTGGCCTTACTGCTTTTTATGAGTAACATGATGAAAGACAGACAGACAGACAGACAATCAAAAATAGAAAGTTTATCTTGAGACTTATATGTTCAGGTGAGTTATTAATGATAAATACATAAGAATTAGACAAACAACAGGACCTCTGGGAAGAAGTTTGTTCTTGTTAATCAACAACATTGACACTGTTTGCTCTATCAGGCACAGTCACTCTGCACACACCAATCCAATTGTACCAAGATTTTAAGGTGAACATGTTTTTTTCCCCCATTTATACTGAAAGTGTGACAGTTTTCCCCCCCCATTTATACTGATTGCATGTCATATTTAAATTACTTAGAAATATGAATACTGGAGTTTAAACCATGCAAGAGAGATGATTGGAATGAAGTTAACTTTCTATATCACTTTAAGCATACTCAGATAAGCCATTATAAATAAATTAACTAGTTTAGAAATCAACAGGGCAAACCAGTGAATTTGGTCAGTTTATCTATAAGCAGAAGATCTAACAAACTCCATCAAGCAGGTGTGATAAAGACCTAAAGCTGTGATGTTTATCATTCTCTTCCAGGCAAAGTACATTTAGATTACATATTTTTTGCATTTTCAACACTGTTTATTCTTAAAATGATATTATGACTTTTAACAATGTAAGCAAATTCAAAACTCTTGATAACAGCCGAGAGAAGCTAATCTAAAATGTCATGTAACATACTGCACAATGACTGGTTAACTTTAAGGTAAGGTAATTAGCAAAGTATCACTTCACTTATTTAATCTGAAATATCCATTCAAAGCATTGATGCCCATGACGTTTTTTTTATCCTAGACAAAAGGCATAATCACACACATTTTGTCTAAAGACCATTGAAAATCAGACACATGTACAAGATGATGGTTTTTATAATGTTTTATTTAAGGTCAATATTGGCACAGCAAAATTCCACTGTAGTACCATGATTTATCATGTAATAATGTATACAGATATAGAAAAGGATAAAAGAGAAGCTTTTTGAAAAGCTAGGCATCAATAAATATCACCCATTAGGTTTGTTTAGCACCACTATGAGACATTAAAGCAATGTTTATAAATACATATTCAATTCACTAATACATTCTCTCCTATAACATTATGCTATCACAATTTCTATAGTTTTACAATTCATATTACAGAAATCTATAAATATATCTAGCCATTAACACACACTGACATTAATAAACATATTATGTACATGGTTTCTGAATATTTGAGATATACAATTTTTATCTAAATCATATTTAAACAACCGCACAAGTGTTCTAAGAAACACATGGTAATAACAAGTTAGATGTATGACTTGAAACGCAATAGTGAACATATGAGCACACCCTGTATATCTGTCTTTTCTAAAGAAGCTTCACACCCTGTATATCTGCCTTTTATAGTTAATCTTTTTCTTAGTTTTTTATTTTTTTCCAGAATGAAAGTTATCAAAGCTTCAAAATGATGCTAACTTCATTGTTAATTATATGAAAACAAGCATTCAAGAAAAGAAAGGACCTCTTTTACAGTAGACGCCAGGAGGAACTCTTGTTTTCCTTAAGGTCGTTCCGGATTACACATTCCGTAAAACGCGGCCAAATCCGCTGCATTTCGAGGATCCCAGCCGCGGACATGGTCACCAAATATCGGTGGACGTCAACTAAATATTACCGCAAACTTTTTCACAGGTAATTATTAATATAGAGGCTGATTACATGCATTTCGGCGAATTTAATGCTTTAAAAATATCAAATAAATGTATAAAACTCTCATTCTGATGCATTTGTTTACAAATGTTCCTACTTGTTAATGCATTAAAACATAAATCACAATCTACATGATACATTTCGTTTTACATCTGACAAGCCTGTTAATTTCAGATTAAAAAAACATTGAGACTGCTTGAAAGTTTCTTGATTTTACATCATTTTCAATATAAACAAAATAAACTTCTCGAAGGCTTACAAGTTAGCCACTCATAGAAAAATATTCCAATACTAAATTGTTGAATCATAATTAGACACCTCAACATAACAGACTGTGGTTCAATGCAGTCTAACTTTACACTCAAATATTTGTGCATTAGTTTGTGGTACAAAAATTTAAAAAAAACTTGCAAACAGTTTTCCATAACCTTTAGCTCTGCTGAAGGTGACTGTTTAGAAAGAAGAGGGATGATTCTTTACGCTGCAATTCCAACAGTAATGATATATCTACCAAGTATTACTTTTCTGTCTTTATTCTGACTTAGTGTCTGGTTCCTGGCCTTGTTTGCTGCCAGAGTAGACAGTCCCAACCTGAATTACTCAACCTCTTTGTTTGAACAACATATAGTCATGAAAATTATTTGAAGTCACAATCAATGTACCCATCTTAGATAAAGATTTCTTAGGATCAATATATAAGGACAGACAGACAGACAGACAGACAGACAAGATAGTTTTCCTTAAGCAAAGCTACGAAAGATTTTACCAAGCTTTAACAATGATATGCACCATTCAAGCACCTTTATGACAAAGTGGATCATACTGTCTAGTTACATATTCATTATTTCCTACACAAGCTCATGATTCATACACTCAAAAAGGTCTAAATAGTTCCTTCTGAGTGACAAATGATTCTAATCTGCACATTAGTGATGAGTTACAATTTAAACTTAATCATTTTCAGATTGACTTAAGTTTTGGTAATTACATTATCTACGCAAGTAAAACATCTCTACCTGGGTTTCTAATCCATTTTGGCAATTTTTTTTATTTTTTAAGGATTGAAGGTTGAATATTACAAACATATTTTTGTTGCAAATTTTCAACACAGTTTCAACATTACTTGATATACATCAAGGGTTTAAAGCAAAACTGTTGTAACTACATATAATATAGAATTCTGCACTAACTCCTTGAAAATATGTCCATCATCAACTAGATGAATGTCTCATATTATAACATTGACAGAATTTATGTAACATTCAAACAATGTAGGTAAGTGCTAAATCTCATATTGTTTTTAAGCATATTATTATAACAACTATATCTTGATAGAAGCTTCAGTTATTGGTCATACATAAATTTTTTTAGTATCAACCGTATGCTTAGCTAATAGCACTCTGCGAGCACTTATGGTTTGTCCGACAAATGTATGTTGGTGAGTCCTTTGAAGTATCTAATGAAGTCACATCATCTTCATATCAGTGAAGTAAGACTTAACTTCTACGTAATAAAGATTCATTATCATTGTATGCTATATACTTTTCAAAACATAAAAGATTACAAACAGTCTGCTTGGAAAATCAAGTAGGACAAAATGTAAGTGATTTTACGAACAAACTTTGTATATGTCAGATTAAAATCATGTTGCAAGTCAAAAAATAGCAAGACTGATGTATAAAAGACCCAATAAATGTTAAATCTTAATGCATATAAAAGACATAATAAATGTTAAATCTCATGATACTGTCAGTCATCATCTTTATCATTAGCTGTAAACTGTCTTAGAACACTTAAAGGAATAGTTTGTACAAATTCTTCAAACACTGTTGTCACCGTTTCACTTCCTGCGGGAGAGGGAGCTTCAGAGCCACTCAGACTGCCACCCCCACTTTTAACCAATGGTGATGTAGATGACTTAGTGCTTACATCACTTTTGTTTAAGTCAGACTGATTGGCTGTATCCTGACTTGGACTGGTATCATTTCTGAAATTTGGGCTGGTTGTTGTTTCTGAAGGGATTTCAATTGTAAGTTCACTAGTAACGGAAGATCTAGACCCAGTCTGACTAACTGAGTAGGAAGATTTAGGTACAGTAAATTTACTGGACACAACACTATCAGAAGCTGTAGGGGCAGCACTGCTAGACGGTTTCAGTTTTTTTGTCTTCAAATGAAAATCTATTAGGTGAAATTGGTGAATTACACTTTTCTAAAGGAGACCAGTCTAATGATGGTAATGGTAGTCTGGATTCACCACCCTCTGATGGGAGTCTTTGATATCTAGGTGTACGGGCTTCTATTACATTATCTCTAGCTGCTGGGGAAAGACTTTTTTCAGCTTGTAATATCATCTTGTTCTGTTGTTTGTAAATTCTCACTTAAGTCTGTTGTTTGAGAACAACTTTCACTTTCCTCAATTTTTGGTAAGTCATCGATAACACTTGTATGAGTAATGACTGATTCTCTAGCACTGAAAAAACTTGATGTGGGTGTTTTAACTGTTGAAGGTAGTGCTAGGTCTTTACTTGTGTCAGAAGTAGATGAAATAACTCTTGCAACATTATTAGTAGGTGTGACATCTGAACTTTCTGCAGCAGAGATTAAATCTGAACTTAGATTGGTTTCATCCACAACCTTATTATCACAATTTTTACCTACACTATTTTCACCATTTGTTTTTGTATTTATTCCATTTTCATCATCAGAAACTATAATTATTTCCCCAGCATTTCCTTCTTTATTAATATTACTTTCATCACCAGAAACTGTAATTATTTCTTCAGCCTTTGCTTCTGTGTTAATATTATGTTCATCAGCAGAAACTGCAATTATTCCTTCAGCATTCGCCTCATTTGTTACAAATTCAACAGGACTTCCAGGTGGACTTGGATTTTCTGCTAAAGCTTTCTGTATCATCAGCATCTCCTCAAAGTCTAGATGGCTGGTATCAATAGGCTCATTGGCATTTTCTTGCATCATTTGCAATCTCTCCATCACCAGGTTAACTTCACTATGAATATCAGAGTTATCTGTTAAAGTCGGAGGAGTCTGTCTGTGGATGCTTGACTTGTGAAGACTCTCTTACTGTTCTGGATTGCTGACTGTTTCTGTACAATGCGCTTCATTTTCAGATGAACTTGTAGATGTATGCTGTTCACATCTTTCCTCCGAATGTCTTTGAACTCTTCTACCTGTGTAAGTTTCAGATGAATAATGTTGCTGCACATTTTTTGACCTTGTTTGTGATACTGATCGACCATTTTCACTTGTATGTTGTTCTTCCAAGTACTGTTGGCGTCGCTCTTCTGCTCTCCTTTGAAGTGCTGTGCCTCCATTTTCACTGGACCCTCTTGATTCCAGGTATTGTTGACGTCTTGCCTCAGCCCTTCTTAGAATTGCTGAACTTGCACTGTCACCATATCTAATTTCAGACTGCTCACTTCTTGCATGTGACTGGTCATACCTTAAAGTTTCATTTCCAAACCTATCTGACTGTGTCTCTGACAACACATGCACACCTTCAGACCTTGAAACTGAAGCTGAATCCCCATTAATCAAATTACTTATTACCTGTTCATGTCTTGCTTCTGCCCTATTTTGTTCAGTCACTGTTATTGTACCATTAGATTCAGTTCTAGATGCACCCTGAGTAGCAAAAATACGACTTCTTTCTTCATAAGAACTAGCATTACCTATATTTGGCTCAGTTTCTGAAACAGTGTTCTCGCGATTGATAACTTCTTGTGGTAAATTTGAACGAGGGATTCCATCATATAAAGAAAGTACAACTTTTCCATCTACAAAACTTTCAAGATCAGGTCTTGGTCTTGGCTACAGTGTATAAACTGTATGACTTAAATTTTTCATCAATACTATCACTTGAATCCTCTTCTATTAAGTCACCTCTCTGGTAAAGTTCAAGTAAAGACAATGACTTTATTGAGTCAGTGCTATCACCATTTTCGAAATTTGCATCTCTCTTTCTTGAAAGCATTACAAGGTCTCTAAGTTTGTTATATCTGGCTTGGTCATTGCCCTCCATTGCAGCTATATAGCCATCTGTTTCTTCATTGCTTTTTATTGCAAGTTTTGGCTTTCAACTCTATCTCTGGAAGTTTCTTTTTATTTTTCAGTTCCCTTACAAGAGCATGCGACTTATCTAACCAATAAACTTTTCCTGTATTGTCAACAAAAACAACTTTCTCATCCTCAAATCCAAGCAATGGAATACCATCCTCAGGATACAGATCTATTTTTCTAGATAATCTCCCAGAATGGGAAGAAGAATAGGAGCTGTACGATGATGTATGGGTAGTTTCTCTAGTCTGTGTTACTGAGGAGCTTTCCTGTAGAGTTGATGTGGAAGAAGAGGAAACAGACTGCATTGCTAGTGGAGACATGGATCTTGGTACTAATGTAGATGTCCTCTGCAGTCTTTCTTGCTCAAGAGCACGAGAAATATTAGTTTCAACCCCTTGAATGGTTCTTCGTCGAAATCGAGATTCCCGTCTAGTTTCCCTAACAGATGATGTTCTTGTAAGTGAGCTGTCAGTGGTTAAAGGCATTGCATGCCTTTGAATACTTGAGGTGGAATTTGTGTCACGAGTCGTAGAGGAACTTCTCAATTCTCCAACAGCAGTACTTGACCCTGACCTTCTAAGTGATGACCTTATATTGGAGAATGCTTCAGCTAATCCAGCAGTAACATCAAAAGGCGTTACAGAGGTCCTCGGTGTACTTGAACCGGAACCAGATTCAGACCCGGTCTGAAAGGTAGGTTGTGAAACAGTTAGTGGGGAGTCAGATGATCTTCCTCCATTTAAACTTTCACTACTACTATCAATACGTGGTCCAAATATATTCTGTCTTGCACTCTCAAAGATTTCACGAAAGTTAAGGGTGTCCTCATCCATATGTGTAACAGTATTTGCATTTTCAAAACTCTGTGACCTTACTGGAGTCCTCTGTATATTAGTTAAAACCCCTCGCCTTTCACTTGACCTCTGGCTTGACTGACGTATAAATCGTTCACGTCTCGAATGCCTCACAGAAGCATCACCAGCACTAGGTGTATGCTCAGCTAAATGTTCCTGTCTTAAGCGTTCAAGTTCTTGTATTCGTTGCATGCGTGCATTCACCATCTCTGTGACAGGTTGCTGTTGCTGGTTAAAAGTGGCTGAGAATCTTTCAGCCAGGACTGATGTAATATCTTCCATTTTAATTATCTTAAGTTTTTGAAAATATTCGGTATGAAACAACTTCTTGTATTTGAAGAACGTCTTTTATTGTATCATTGTTTTGTATTTAAATACACCTGATTATCCTTTGTGTAAACCCAAATAACTGATACAATTCCTAAAGTTGCTTTGTTCATCCTTGCCACTTCTCTATCCCAACAAAGCCTTTGTTTACAAAATGTCTATGATCAGCTGTCGGTGTATTGGATAATTCTCCATTCAACAAAATGTACTGTTCAGTAGACCATGAACATTTACAAATCACAAGTAATAGTATACCTTGATATTATCCTATCAAAACTGTCATATTGTCCTGATTATTAATTATGTATTCAGTATCAACAATCACCTTGACACTTGTTTTCTATCTATATTTGAAGCATTCCCACAAGTTTCAGTCTCTCTGAACCAAGTCTTATAATTATGTAATGTATATCAGATATTGTTGTGTATGTTTGTTGAGACAGTATCTGCATATAATGTCCAATCTACACATCAGGTTTTACAACTTCCAACATTACACATTTCTATCGTCAGCTGTTTCCACTAGACAACAATTACAGTATGCCCACAATAAACTATCGTACAATATTCATGAAACTATTTTATGTCCATTTATAGCTACACTTCAAACACTTGATATTCAGTCAACTATGAGAGCATAAAATCACTACATGTCTATGAAATACACTATTTCTGATTTTCAAATTTAAAATGTTTTTCACGTCATTCTATATAGCTGTATTTTAATCACCTGGTTTAGTCAGTGTGCAGTCACCATGAACCTTCAAATACCGTATTTGTCATGGCCTAAAGCCCATATTTCCATCCAAAATCAACCTACGTAAAATTTAAATCCAATCCTTGCATACATATATATGCTGACTGGTTCCCCAACTTTCACTACTTAAATTTACAAATTTAAACCAGTCTATGTTTAAACCAAAACACAATTCAACCTGATAAAGTAATCCTCCCAGGTAATTCAAGTGAATATATAAATAGCAAGATCTATACTATATACTGTTTACTTGAGTGTCAATATATATGCCTTTAAGGGGAAATAAAGCAGTGTGACTTAATCCTGTATTAAATGCAATAGTCAGCTTTCCTGATTACATGATATAAGGATTGTTTCACATCAAAAATATTTGATGTATAAGGATTGTTTCACATCAAAAATATTAGATGTATAAGGATTGTTTCACATCAAAAATATTAAAAATTTTGAATGCTTCAACAGCCTTTGAAATCTATATTTGTTACTTCAAACTGTTGAAAAAAATTACTCCTTGACAAAGTTAATAAACAGTTTGTATCAAACATAACAACAATAAATTAGGCAACAAAGATGCAGTATAGACTTAAACATTGAGCTTTCACTGACAGAAAATGATGCTTTTGATAGAGCAAAGGAAGAGGATTTAGAACAATGCTATTTAAAACTCTAAATCATCATTTTCTATGAGTAAGCGTTCCAAATTTTACATAGATTTTAAAATGAGCCAGACAAAATCAAAGCACCGAGATTTCGACCCCCCCCCCCCACAGAGACCAAGAACCAACAAAAAACAAAATAGAAACGATTTAAGGGCAAAGAACAATTTGAGTTATGATAGTGTTGACGTCGCAAATACGTGTTTTTCAAAGCGAAAGTAGAATGAGAGCTAATTTTACAACGTCAAACTAGTCACTTATATTTTAAAGTGTGCTTTCTGCAGCAGCTAGCCACTACAATTACTATTAAGCCCTTAATGAAATTAAGCAGACGACAGTTATCGCCTATTTCGATGCACACTCCTCGCACCGGTTACGTCACGCTTTTCTACTTACCTAACTGTTTTCTGTACTGATCAGGGGAAGTAACCGCTGCGGGGAGTATGATTTCGATGAAATTATATTTCACAATTTGAGCCGGTCAACTTAAATCGATTGGCGGCTGCAAATTAAGCACACTTTTACTTGTTTACAAGTTAATTGGCGATAATTGCCGCGGGCAACAGTGACAGTTTTATGGCTTTATGATAGGTGTGAAGTACCGGATTAGCGATCAATTGAGGTTTTGGTGTGAGATTTTGACTGTTTTTTGAAAAGTTAGACAGATTTTTTTTTTTTGAAATTATCTGGACCGATTTTTTGAGGACTTTTGGACATCGAAATTGGTCCATAGAGATAAAATTCGGTCAAAACCGGCAAATTTTCGGTTTTCGGGAGCCCTGCTGTAAACCATCTTTTGATCTACGGAAGGCTTTAAATGTCAGGAAATATATTTATATTTAATGTATTAATATTTTAATAAATCAGTCATCCTTGATCAACCCAGTCATCTGCCTTCCATTTGTATTTCTCCTTATCATCTTAAATAAATTCTGTTAAATTTTGCTATATTATTGATAAGGATTGTTTTGACTTTTTTTATATATAATATTTTCTGATTATAAAAATTTAATATTCATTTATTTCCAATATGTTACATAATATAGTATTTTGTTTTTGCTTTAAAAACATTTTTACAGAAAAAAAGCATCGTTATGGAATTTAGGTTATGTCTACAAAACCAAAAAGAGAATGAATGTCAACAGAAAAATATTACAAATTTTCTTACTTTTACTTCATATCATGGATTAGCAAATCAAGATACCTTTTTGTGTTTCTTCTGCAAAGACTTTTTTACCAATGGATCATTGTTTTGACAGTTAGTCTGAAAGTTTTTCAACATACAGCAGCCAAAAGATAAGCAGAAAACCAGAAATGGATATGCCAGTAATATACATCTGATTTTTATAACAATTTTCAATTATGGTTATTATTAATTTATAAATGATCATTTATACCAAATCAATCAGTTCAGAGTAATGACGTCTTCTGTACTGGACTGGCAATGTTCCAGCGAATGTATTGGAGTAATATTTGCTCTTCTTCAGCACAGTACTGAAAAAGCAGTTATATGTCAGAATAAAATCCTCTTTAAATTTTGGTTTTTCAGGACATTATGATGCAATCAAGAAGGAACTTACATCTGCTTATGATGCCATGTTATACATCACCCGGCACTGTGTACAGGATATGCAATGCACAAGATGCTAAAATCAACAATTTATTCTGGACTTTCATACACTTCAAATTTTTGTAACATTAACTTCTTTTATCAAAGTAAAGTGCACATGAAAATATGATAAAAAATTTGCAACAAAACATTTGTTTCTTTAATTATTTACACAATTCTCTTTATCAATCACAAAAACAAAGATATATTTGACTGTACCTAATTTCTACTTTGCAGGACAGTCAGTCTGGACTTCTAAGTGAAACAGCTTCTAGGACCGATTCTTACATGGTTTGTTATTATATAAATACTGATACTTTGGTTCTGTTATTTTTGCTTCACATGCCACATGTAGTCTGAATCCCATCTATATTCATTTGTACTGCTGAGACTGTTGCATCTGATGACAATCATCACAGACACAATTAACATTTTAAGACATTCTCTTCTTCTTTGTGCAAAATTGTGTTAAAATTTTCAAATATAGCAAATTTTCAAGGTGCCAGTGAAGTGAATTCTGACCTCTGTTTGGGTCGTACCTCACCTTGCAGGTTGTACATTAACCTGGTGTGTAGATTTAGTTATTCTCATTTATAGCCTATGGTATCTGATATCTCAAAGGTTGACTAATTGAAAAGGAACAATATATGTAACCATGTACATTCCAACAATCTCCTGTCTCACTTAATTCCTATCAGCCAGTGAATTCTCCAACTTTCAAAGAAGTGTTTGCAAGAAACAAAAAAAACACTTTTATGTGTACTTTTCATTTGTAGAGCTACAAAATGTTTTAGATTCATAATCTGAAGCATGAAAAAGACAATTTCTAGCCACAATTCTTAAAATATGCATTCTCCACCAATTATTGCCCTGTATTATTTTCCCAATTGCTGGTGTACTATTTTGTAAGCTATAAATTCTTCAGCTAGCAGAAATCCCCTAAATCAGGCTTACAGATTCCAGTGCATAATCCCAGGTACAAAGCTCCCTCTAGGAAGAGCTAGAAATGTATCGAACACTGACACTAGTTTTTCATCTGAAATAGCAGTAGCAATTCATACAACAGTATGAATTTAAATAAGTAGATTTACCTTGGTATAATGACTGATAAGCTGAAATTGCTTTTGATGAAGTGAAGTAGATCAAATTTGCATCACAATGTCTGTCTATAATTATCATTTCCACCAAATGATTTTAAAATCAAAATACCAGCTTTAAAGTTATAAGAAGGACATGAATATCACACCTCACTATCAATACAAAGGGAATACAACCTAAGTTCTACAATGCCCTGTGACCTTGACCTCTGACATATAAGTGGCTCTTACACACAACAAGTCATGCTTTCTGCACATCGTTCTAAAATCAAAGATATTAGCCAAACACTAGACACATAAACACACTCCCCTGCAAACACAGACAGGGTAACATGACAAGCTAAGCAGCCATTTCATAACCTGGACATATTTTCTCAACTTTTCCATTAATAAAAGAAATTTAGAAGGAAGAAGAACATACTGTAAGGAAATAAGAACAGAATAATTTTGACTAAACTAGCACTCTGCAAGTCGGGCGTGTCGCCTGACGATAGCATACCAGTTTGAGTTATTTAACTTTTTTTCTATGGAATGGGGTATTTATAGGCCCTGTAGAAGAATTAAGTATGAAAAATTAAAAAGGGCAATAACTCAAAAATTATGCAAAAGAGAGTTATGGTTCTTGGGCACTGCACCTCTCCACAGTGAGATCTATTCACCTATGAAGTTTCAGGTTAATATCTTCATTACCTTTTAAGTTATGCCCCGGACAAGAATATAGTATGAAAAATTAAAACGGGCAATAAGTAAAAAATTATGCAAAAGAGAGTTATGGTTCTTTGTCACTGCATCTCTCCACTATGAGATTTATTCACCTATGGAGTATAGACAGGCAATACAAAAACTGGACTCAATCTCACTATCACACCTAAGAAGACAGAAGGCTACAAAGCCTTATAGTTCACCTACAACTTACCACAACAGCCTGTATCAAGTTCTTATTACAAAAAAAAAACTTACCTTGTTTCTTTTTCACAGCTTCATCATTTGGCTGGGTTTTGAACTGACTGCCTGTGAAGTGGAATTCTGTGACAAATTTATCATCATCCTCAGACATGCCAGATGACTGACTCATGCTATCATCACTGGTCTCTGCAGCTAAGGTGCTCTCCCTTACTTCTTCTATAGTAACCTCCCCTAATGCCGGAATGTCGCCATCCTTTTTTCCTTCAAGTTTTGGAATGTTTTTTGTCTTTTGCTGAGATACGTTTTCTACCTCCCTAGGGGATTCTTCAGAACTCTGCTCTGATTTATCACTGTCCACATCTTTTAAAAGGTTGTCAAACTGTTTGGTCTTGGAGTCATTCTGAGATACACCATTTGAAACTGATTCATCTTTCTTTCTCTCTCCAGCAATGTTTGGCACATTGTCATTTGCACTGTGTTCAGTTTTCACATTCACTGCTTTTGCTTGCTTCAGTTCAGATGGTTTCTTTCCAAGTTTAATGTCACCTAAAAGGTTTCCTTTTTGTTCTACAGGAGTTACTGAACCTTTAGGTTCCATACTTGCACTAGACCTCTTTTCACCACTTTTTGCCAGATTAAGTTTGACCTCAGTGACCTTTTCTGTATGAGTACTGCCAGCACTTGGTTTCAATTGTTTGTCAAACTTCTTCAATTCTTCCAGCATGTTTTTCCTCTCTGTGAAAGAATCTAAGTCAATCATTTGTTTATCGGCATTCATCACAACTTTACTTATAGCCTTAGTTGTCTTACCTTTCACAACTTCTGTCTTTTGTGGAGCAGCATCTAAAGGCTTTCTGAAAACATCATCAGAACTTTTTGATATGTATTTATTTCTCTGTTCAGCCAGTGGTCCCAGCTGGGAATCTGAATTCTGAACGGCCTTTTGCTTTTGCTGGCTGATCACTTGTGATCTCATATCTATTAAGTCTGACTTCACTCTGTCTAATTTATTACTTTCTGCATGAGACTTATTTTGGGTATCACTAGCCAAAGGCAAGCTTTTTCTTGAATCCCCATTTATATTTCCTGTACCATTGACATTATTTGTTGTTTTACTTTTTAAAACTGGACTACTGGATTTTAAAGACTGCACTGATATGGATGTTTTGTTGCTAGAGGCAACATCTGATTGTTTTTTAGACTGGTCTCGAGAGTTCACATTAGACTGTGTCACGACAGTAGGTTTTACTGGTTCTGAGGCCCTATTCTGAACATTAGACTTGGACTGTGATCCTTGAAATGAATTTCTTCTCTCAACGGTCACCTTGCCTTGTGGATTTGCTTGCTGAAATTAAACCAGTTAACTTAAAATACCAAAGACACTCATAAAAACAATTTTCAAGGTAAGAGGTTTGATACTGAAATGGCAACAGCATAAAAATACTTTACCAAAAACTCTGTATGTAGTGGTAAAAAAAAAAACCCACTGAGGAGGGGAAGTAACCCCGAGTCAGAATCTGCATATCATGGATGGTTTATCCACCTGAATGTGCACCTGTTAACTGAGAAATCAAATGAAACTGAGCCTGAACATTATGTAGATGAAATTTAATGTAATATTTAAACCTCCCCATGGTTTCAGTTTCCTGCTATTTTCAGCATCACAGAATTATATATAAAAAATCCTCTGTATGGGGGGAAAAGTAAAAAGAAAAAAATGATAAAGTCAGAATATACACACAAATTAATGTAGTGTGAAAAAAAAACAAATTCAAATTTGAAAGGTATGTAAATATGCATAAAAAACTAGCTTTGGATATAACTTGGGATCTAAGGCTCTAGCTGGAAGTGATCACTTTGGATCTAAGGCTCTAGCTGGAAGTGATCACTTGGGATCTAAGGCTCTAGCTGGAAGTGATCACTTTGGATCTAAGGCTCTAACTGGAAGTGATCAATACTCAAGTAACAACAGAATTTTTAGAGGTATGACTATGTAACATAGGCAATATTGAAATGTGTTTTTAAATCAGGACCATTAAAAAAGTGAATGTTTTACAGAAAACAACAAATTTTGAGTTTGTTAAGCAAGCTTTATTTTGTTTACACAGTAGAAATAGTTTATGCCACAAGGTATTATAGGCAAAAGAAACATGATAATGTGGCTTCTGTCCAAGTGCCATAACTCTAAGAAGCTGCAAAGGATGTCTCACTATATATACATATAGTGGAAAAGTCCAAAATGTGCCAGTCAAGTAATTTAATCTATGTGTACATATATGTTACTATACCTGGGAGAAACACTTCATACTTCGATCCATCAGCAGAGTCAGTCTGGTCTGTGAGGCTGCCATCTCCTTGGAGATGGACTTATGCTGTCCAGAGTTCCTTTTCAGTGTATGAAGCTCAGAGCTGAGACAGTTAAAGTTTTCCTGTTCTTTACTCATCTCCTTCTGTAGAACTGTGATTGTGTCCAGTAAGTCCTGTAAGCAGTTGTTTTAAACATTCATTCAGCAAAATATCAAATACCAGTGATGATAATCATCTTCTCTTAGATATTAAAATCAAATTAAAGAGCTACAATGTGTATGAATTGTTTCTGAGGTTTAAATGTCAGCCCTTAGTTTCACTTACTGATATAATACCATGAGCATGCTGACTAAATCATGTAACAAAACAATGTCATGATAAAAAAAAAGCAATTTCCTGCAAGTCATTTGGTGCTCTCTTAGAAATGCAATCACTACTTGTAATTTATTGTACATGAACAGGTAGCTTATGAAGATCCTTGATTTCCCAACACATTTTGATATAATTTAAAAGATATGCTGCAGTGAAAGTTAATTCCTACTTTAAGGACACAAATAAATTGCGCTGTCACAAACACCCCCAGATCTCTGTTATCTCACTTCCTTAATCTCACTTGATGTCAATTAAGATTTGAAAATAGCAATCTATCACACCTCAGTACTATCTTAAAGTAAAATGCCTACTGCAAAAGTTTAGCTCATCTTCTACCCAACATGGTAAAGATCTGTGAACATTTAACTGTCTAGTCTCTATAGACTACTTTCTGAAAGATGTGCCATTAACATGTGTAACAAACTGCTACTTTCCATAATCAGATTATCAAACAAAAGTTCTACATTGCACACTACCTAAAACAGTACAATGGCAGTTCAAATACCTTGACAGACAATTCATTGATTCTACAAAACTTGCACACTACCTATAACAGTTTAATGACAGTTCAAATACCTTGACAGACAATCCCTTGATTCTATAGAACTTGCACACTACCTAAAACAGTATAATGACAGTTCAAATACCTTGACAGACAATCCCTTGATTCTATAGAACTTGCACACTACCTAAAACAGTAAAATGACAGTTCAAATTTTGGAACGACAATCCCTTGATTCTATATAACTTGCAAACTACCTAAAACAGTACAATAACAGTTCAAATACATTCACAGACAATCCCTTGATTCTATTTCTATACAACACACTACCTAAAACATTATATTGACAGTTCAAATACCTTAACAGACAATCCCTTGATTCTATATAACACACACCACCTAAAACAGTACAATGACAGTTCAAATACCTTAATAGATAATCCTTTGATTCTATTTCTATACAACACACAGTATCAAACAGTACAATGACAGTTCAAATACCTTAACAGACAATCCCTTCATTCTATATAACACACACCACCTAATACAGTACAATTACAGTTCAAATACCTTAATAGATAATCCTTTGATTCTATTTCTAAACAACACACAGTACCTTAAACAGTACAATGACAGTTCAAATACCTTAACAGACAATCCCTTGATTCAATACAACACACACTACCTAAAACAGTACAATGACAGTGCAAATACCTTAACAGACAATCCCTTGATTCTATACAAAACACACTACCTAAAACAGTACAATGAAAGTGCAAATACCTTAATAGATAATCCTTTGATTCTATTTCTATACAACACACACTACCTTAAACAGTACAATGACAGTTCAAAAACCTTAACAGACAATCTGTTGATTCTATTTCTATACAACACACACTACCTAAAACAGTACAATGACAGGTCAAATACCTTAACAGACAGTCCACTGATTCTATACAATACACAGTACCTAAAACAGTACAATGACAGTTCAAATACCTCGAAAGACAATCCCTTGATTCTATAGAACTTGCACACTACCTAAAACAGTACAATGACAGTTTAAATACCTTGACAGACAATCCTTTGATTCTGTAGAACTTGCACACTACCTAAAACAATACAACGACAGTTCAAATACCTTGACAGACAATTCCTTGATTCTACAGAACTTGCACACTACGTAAAACAGTACAATGACAGTTCGAATACCTTAACAGACAATCCCTTGATTCTATTTCTATACAACACACACTATCTAAAACAGTACAATGACAGTTCAAATAGCTTAACAGACAATCCCTTGATTCTGTAGAACTTGTACACTACCTAAAACAATACAATGACAGTTTAAATACCTTGACAGACAATTCCTTGATTCTATAGAACTTGCACACTACCTAAAACAGTACAATGGCAGTTCAAATACCTTGACAGACAATTCATTGATTCTACAAAACTTGCACACTACCTATAACAGTATAATGACAGTTCAAATACCTTGACAGACAATCCCTTGATTCTATATAACTTGCACACTACCTAAAACAGTATAATGACAGTTCAAATACCTTGACAGACAATCCCTTGATTCTATAGAACTTGCACACTACCTAAAACAGTAAAATGACAGTTCAAATTTTGGAACGACAATCCCTTGATTCTATAGAACTTGCAAACTACCTAAAACAGTACAATGACAGTTCAAATACCTTCACAGACAATCCCTTGATTCTATTTCCATACAACACACACTACTTAAAACAGTACAATGACAGTTCAAATAGCTTAACAGACAATCCCTTGATTCTATTTCTATACAACACACACTACCTAAAACATTATATTGACAGTTCAAATACCTTAACAGACAATCCCTTGATTATATATAACACACACCACCTAAAACAGTACAATGACAGTTCAAATACCTTAAAAGATAATCCTTTGATTCTATTTCTATACAACACACAGTACCTTAAACAGTACAATGACAGTTCAAATACCTTAACAGACAATCCCTTGATTCTATACAACACACACTACCTAAAACAGTACAATGACAGTGCAAATACCTTAACAGACAATCCCTTGATTCTATACAAATCACACTACCTAAAACAGTACAATGAAAGCGCAAATACCTTAATAGATAATCCTTTGATTCTATTTCTATACAACACACACTACCTTAAACAGTACAATGACAGTTCAAAAACCTTAACAGACAATCTGTTGATTCTATTTCTATACAACACACACTACCTAAAACAGTACAATGACAGGTCAAATACCTTAACAGACAGTCCACTGATTCTATACGACACACACTACCTGAAACAGTACAATGACAGTTCAAAAACCTTAACAGACAATTTTTTGATTCTATTTCTATACAACACACACTACCTAAAACAGTACAATGACAGGTCAAATACCTTAACAGACAGTCCATTGATTCTATACAACACACACTACCTGAAACAGTACAATGAAAGAGCAAATACCTTGACAGACAATCCCTTGATTCTATAGAACTTGCACACTACCTAAAACAGTACAATGAAAGCCCAAATACCTTGACAGACAATCCCTTGATTCTAAAGAAATTGCACACTACCTAAAACAGTATAATGACAGTTCAAATCATTTAACAGACAATCCCTTGATTCTATAGAACTTGCACACTACCTAAAACAGTACAATGACAGTTCAAATACCTCGAAAGATAATCCCTTGATTCTACAGAACTTGCACACTACCTAAAACAGTACAATGACAGTTTAAATACCTTGACAGACAATCCCTTGATTCTGTAGAACTTGCACACTACCTAAAACAATACAACGACAGTTCAAATACCTTGACAGACAATTCCTTGATTCTACAGAACTTGCACACTACGTAAAACAGTACAATGACAGTTCGAATACCTTAACAGACAATCCCTTGATTCTATTTCTATACAACACACACTATCTAAAACAGTACAATGACAGTTCAAATAGCTTAACAGACAATCCCTTGATTCTGTAGAACTTGCACACTACCTAAAACAATAAAATGACAGTTCAAATACCTTGACAGACAATTCCTTGATTCTATAGAACTTGCACACTACCTAGAACAGTACAATGACAGTTCAAATACCTTGACAGACAATTCATTGATTCTATAGAACTTGCACACTACCTAGAACAGTACAATGACAGTTCAAATACCTTGACAGACAATTCATTGATTCTACAAAACTTGCACACTACCTATAACAGTTTAATGACAGTTCAAATACCTTGACAGACAATCCCTTGATTCTATAGAACTTGCACACTACCTAAAACAGTATAATGACAGTTCAAATACCTTGACAGACAATTCCTTGATTCTATAGAACTTGTACACTACCTAAAACAGTAAAATGACAGTTCAAATTTTGGAACGACAATCCCTTGATTCTATATAACTTGCAAACTACCTTAAACAGTACAATGACAGTTCAAATACATTCACAGACAATCCCTTGATTCTATTTCTATACAACACACACTACCTAAAACATTATATTGACAGTTCAAATACCTTAACAGACAATCCCTTGATTCTATATAACACACACCACCTAAAACAGTACAATGACAGTTCAAATACCTTAATAGATAATCCTTTGATTCTATTTCTATACAACACACAGTATCAAACAGTACAATGACAGTTCAAATACCTTAACAGACAATCCCTTGATTCTATATAACACACACCACCTAATACAGTACAATGACAGTTCAAATACCTTAATAGATAATCCTTTGATTCTATTTCTATACAACACACAGTACCTTAAACAGTACAATGACAGTTCAAATACCTTAACAGACAATCCCTTGATTCTATACAAAACACACTACCTAAAACAGTACAATGAAAGCGCAAATACCTTAATAGATAATCCTTTGATTCTATTTCTATACAACACACACTACCTTAAACAGTACAATGACAGTTCAAAAACCTTAACAGACAATTTCTTGATTTTATTTCTATACAACACACACTACCTAAAACAGTACAATGACAGGTCAAATACCTTAACAGACAGTCCATTGATTCTATACAACACACACTACCTGAAACAGTACAATGACAGTTCAAATACTTAAACAGACAATCCACTGATTCTATTTCTATACAACACACAGTACCTAAAACAGTACAATGAAAGAGCAAATACCTTGACAGACAATCCCTTGATTCTATAGAACTTGCACACTACCTAAAACAGTACAATGAAAGAGCAAATACCTTGACAGACAATCCCTTGATTCTATAGAACTTGCACAGTACCTAAAACAGTACAATGAAAGAGCAAATACCTTGACAGACAATCCCTTGATTCTATACAACACACACTACCTGAAACAGTACAATGACAGTTCAAATACTTAAACAGACAATCCACTGATTCTATTTCTATACAACACACAGTACCTAAAACAGTACAATGAAAGAGCAAATACCTTGACAGACAATCCCTTGATTCTATAGAACTTGCACACTACCTAAAACAGTACAATGAAAGAGCAAATACCTTGACAGACAATCCCTTGATTCTATAGAACTTGCACAGTACCTAAAACAGTACAATGAAAGAGCAAATACCTTGACAGACAATCCCTTGATTCTATACAACACACACTACCTAAAACAGTACAATGAAAGAGCAAATACCTTGACAGACAATCCCTTGATTCTATACAACACACACTACCTAAAACAGTACAATGAAAGAGCAAATACCTTGACAGACAATCCTTTGATTCTGGTGTCAAAATCTTCTTCTTCCATCTTCAATAACTGTGCCGCCGTCATAGATGCCATTCTTGTTCTTCTGTGAAAATGGACAAAAACTACACCTTTTCATAGATGGTGTCTTTCATTTGCATTTTTGAAGTTCAGTTTTTGCAAAGAGTTTAATAAGGATTCTTATGTTTGGATAACATTGTTACATGATCAATATTTCTACTGACATGGGATCAAAGGATCAGTATGCTATTTTGATTTTACTTTCATTTATATGAAAAACAGATATAATACAAATCTGTCCATATAAAGGTATTGTGCATAGGGAATGATTGTAAGTTTTGGAGCAAAACTGAGTCAATTATTACTAGGAAACAACTATTACTATACATACTGTAAATTGTATAAAGGAGTTTACTACAAATCTAACTGCTAATAGTGAAGACATTCAAGATTATTAGAAACCAGTGGCTTACAGTCTGCAGCTCAAGTATACAGTCATATGAAAAACAAAAAAATCTGTGGCACTCAAGATTGATCAAAGAGTAGGACCTCACAGGATGCTTTTTGTACATCAAAGTATTAAATGAGGAAACAATTATTGAGCAGAAACCCAGCCTTATTTCACAACAATATTGAACCAATACTTGACAAGACAATGATTGCTTGCGATCAATATATCTATGATTAATCATACTAAAGACAGTGAGAACACCTGCATTTCTTTCTAAAATTTCTATTTTGGTAACCTGAGTTTTGCTGCACAACATGCAACTATATTCAGTGAATTCAGAAAGAATGTGTAACCAGCAGTATATCACAAATTAAATATTTGCATATAAAACAACAACATATGAGAAATTAATTTATTACCTGAAGTTCAGCTGCCCACTTCAAACTACCAAAGGTCTCATATCATAAATTATTAATGTCTGTCCCCAAACATAGTACACATTTATCTCCCCATGGTGGGTAACAGCTGTCAGACACTGAAATATCAAGAACAATATAGATTACACATAATGTTAAAACACTGTATAGAACTATAACACATGCAAGAATTATCGTGCAGAAAAGCCTTGTTGTTCTCAGACATTTTGATGCTGGGTCATACATGAATGCCCTGACAAAGACATGTTTACTTAAGAGAGGTTGTTGTTTGTTCAGGCAAAATTCTGAGAGACTACACTTTTTAAATGAGAGGAGATGACAATAATTTTAAGGGGCTTTGCTTTCTATAGATATCAAAGATGTTTCCCTGCATACCCTTAATTAATGGTTCATTTTAACATGGATCAATCAATTGAAACTTTTCAGTTTGATTAGCATGAAATTGTGTATATTTTCTGAAGAGAGCAGTTTTGTTCTCATGAAAACTGTCAATTGGAAAGTGTATTTATGAAACAAAAAATTCGGAGAAGTTAGTAAGGGCAAAAAATAAAAACAATGCATGTAAAACTCACATACTGAAAAGAAGCATGTAAGACTCACATACTGAAAGGAAACATGTAAAACTCACATATTGAAAGGTCAAACATGTAAAACTCAAATACTGAAAGGAAACATGTAAAACTCACATACTGAAAGGTCAAACATGTAAAACTCACATACTGAAAGGAAACATGTAAAACTCACATACTGTAACAATGGATGTAAAACTCACATACTGAAAGGAAGCAAGTAAAACTCACAAACTGAAAGGTAACATGAAAAAACCCACATACTGAAAGGAAACATGTAAAATTTACATAATGAAAGGAAACATGTAAAACTCATATACTGTAACAATGGATGTAAAACTCACATACTGAAAAGAAGCATGTAAAACTCACATACTTAAAAGAAACATGTAAAACTCACACACTGAAAAGAGGCATGTAAAACTCACATACTGAAAGGAAGCATGTAAAACTCACATACTGAAAAGAAGCATGTAAAACTCACATACAGAAAGGAAGCATGTAAAACTCACATACTGAAAGGAAACATGTACAACTCACATACGGTAACAGTGCATGTTAAAACTCATACAGTGACAACGGGGCAGGTAAAACTCACATACTGAAAGGAAGCATATACTGACGTACTGTAACAGTACATGTTAAAACTCATACAGTGACAACGGGGCATGTAAAACTCACATACTGAAAGGAAGCATGTAAAACTCACATACTGAAACTGTGCATGTAAAACTCACATACAGTAAAAGTGCATGTAAAACTCACATACTGTAAGGAATCATGTAAAACTCACATACTACAAGGAAGCATGTAAAACTCACATACTGAAACAATGCATGTTTGTAGAACTACTGTAAATGTACATGTAAAACTCACATACGGTAAATGTGCATGTGAAAATCACATACTATAAATGTGTATGTGAAACTAAGAATGTAAAACTTGGATACTTAAACAAAGCATGTTCATAAAACTCAGCTCTTATGTCAAGATGCATACATATATCATACACTTACTAAAATTATAATTCATCCATTTATATATCCTTGATAATAACTTAGAAGCAGTGTAAGTGATAATTTATTTTCCAAAGCACTTAAGGACAGATCCAACAATAAACACACTTCAGCAATTCATATAATTTCTCCTCTCTCATTCATCCAATTCAACCATTAAAGCATTGAACATTTTATCATATTACAAATTTCACTGAGAGGCAAAAAAACATTTGATCAAAGTTACATCCGAATAAAAGTGAATTATTCATTATTTCAGCATTAATGATTTAACACCAAAGTGGACCCCAGGACACATTGAAAATGCATATCTGCTAAACAATTATTTAAAATTGTTGTAAATTACCTATAGGGGCAGCTTTAAACAGTAACTGTATAGACAATGTATATTATACATGTATATATAAGCTTACATGCAACTGATACAAGTAAACAATTATTTACTATGTATATCATGTTGCTATTGTATTCACAAGACAAGATAAAGAAACAATTAGCTAAAAATGTACAATACAGCTGAAAAGTCTATAGTCTATGTATTCAACTGACCAAGACCACTCATTCACTGATAATATTTAATATCAGTATTATTGTTACATTTATTCATCATTTTTACTGCATTATTACATCTTATATCCTTTAGTTAACATCCAAATTTTATTTCTGTTATAAGAAACTGATGTTATTAATGACCAGAGGTAATGAAATGTCATGTCTCAGACAACTTTGCAATTATGTTATCAAGACCTTTTACACTGTTACCAAATCTTTAGGTAGATTAAATTTTCACTATCTCAATGTAACATATATACATGTCCCAAAGAAAGGGAAAATGACTATGACCTCATAATGTAGTCAAAACAATCTTCCGTTTGTTTTCTGCAATTGAATATTATTTCACTGCAAGGGCTCTAACCTATGACCTTTAGGCCAGTGAAAGGTTACACAGCTTTACACTTAAACTCAGGCAAAGTGGTTGGCCTTAACAAATGTGAAGCAGCACACATAGAAAAAAAGAGTAGTGGTACTTATTTCAAATAATGCATTTCTCCAACTATGAATTCTCCTGACTTCCTGTGAGGTTTGGTTGCCTTGCGTTATTTATCATTTAATCAAACGCATGCAACAGACATCTATCTATCTATCCTTTTTACCAGATTTTTTGTACCTCCTCAAAATATCAAAGGCTTGCAAATTTTCTTTTATAACCAACTTGCTGCTTATCAGTTTAACTTTATAGGACCTGAGACCTTCATTTTGATGTATTTCATTAATTTGGCATGCAATAAGGCATTTATGAGGCTACCTAGCTACCTAGCAACAACTGAAAAATAAGTCAACTTTTCTAGCTGTCACTTGCCTGCCTACAACAATATTATCATAATCTTTTATTTCTCTACAAATCAACCATCTTTGATCAATTATTTTAACAGCAATTGTTGAAGGCTACAGTTTTTATTATAAAATACGCTCAGCTTCTGATGCCGTTAGTCCAACTAATTGTACCCGAGTCAAGATAATAAGTAATTTTATATATGGGTCAATATCTCACCTCCGCAAATATATAGCAAGATTCTGACCCAAAACAAAAAATATCTCAGATTATGCTTAAGACGTCACTTGAATTATTTTGACTACTGATGCCGTCTGAGACATTCACATCAAACAACCATTTTACAGTATATCTGATCTTGTCGACAAAGGTCAAGTAAAGCTATCCTGTGAACAATAACATTAACAATGATGGGTCAATTCAATGACAGTAAATGGCCTAACCTCCGCCCCAAACTATTGTCCATTGTGTTAAATTGTTTGAGATAACAAAGAACTGTATCCATATGTAATAGATGAAAAACAGATAATGCACAGAATACAGTTTTTACTGTTAAAATTTGTTTTATCAGTATATTCTCAAAACAAAGGTAGAGTCTATTTCATTAAGAAAATGACGAAAATCAGAGGAAAACAAAATCTTTCAAATCTGAATCGTAATATAATTCTAAAAATCTTGACCATTAAACAAGTGACAAGATCACAAGATCTCAATACTTTGTTAAGTTCACCAAGTTATAAGTAGTCAGTTGCGAAAACGTATCCCATCCACTCTAAGTGTTTACAGAGATATTTAAGCCAACATAAATACAGCCATATCAGGTAGCCTTTTATACCCTTTTAGACTGCTCAAGACCAAATTATTTATGGTTACAATAAACCATATTTCAGGGACAAAACGTACCATAAATAACTGAGACTTCATATTGTAAGTATGAAATATGAGAATACCAAAACAATCAAAAGAACTAAAGATGAATCATAGTGACAGAAGATTACTGACAAAAATGGTATCTGGTTGCCTGAACAAAATGTTTAGTAAAACATAGAAATTTTCTTACAAATGATATATATGAACAAAATATGAACTTAGCGATACAAAACTTACAGCCAGCCTCTGGGGTCAAGCAGTCAAGGTCACTGTTACATCACATCTGATTGAAGATCATGGGTTTGAACACCACTATCTGACCTGACTAAACAAGAAACTTAATTGTGCAAACAGATGACTTGTGTTTGACTCTGGTACTTACTAGAAACAATTGTTGTACACAAAATTGTACCAAGCTTAGCTGAAATGAAAATCAAACCATCAGTCCTGGGTCATATGCACTAATCTTCTATCAATTAACTTGTCTAAATGTAATCATCCCAAATAAAGACTCTGATTATAATTGAACTGAGAACCTGAAATCGACAGTGTTAATAGGTTAATTAAAGATAAACAAAGTTCACAATTGCCGTACATACAAGGGCAGCTACATCATACATTGCTATATGTATATATGTATGTAGCACAGCATAATTATATGAGTTCACAGCCATCAATGATGAAACTAAACAAATATTTACATGTATAATTTGAGAGAGAGATTTCAAGCTGACAGATAAAATTGCTGGATTTCACCGATACGAATAAATTTACAATTTTGATTCATTCACACTTTGTAACCAGGAGATAAACAGTTTCTTTCCTCCCCTCCTACATACTTGTGGTAAATTAATAATTGTATAATATATTTACCTACTTTTCCCATAAATAAAACAGATTTCACTCAAGTCAGCATGCTTATATGGGAATAAAGCATTTTGAAACAACTGTACCTTGAAATATAAAACCCACATCATTTAGCTCTTCTTTTTAATATTTGATAAATGGTGTACATTAGAACATCATAGCCAATTTATTTACAGCAATGTTTCTTTCAATCTTTCTTTAAAGGAAGTAACAACACTAGGATAAATGCAAAATGTTGCATAAGACTTTAAAGGGCCATCCCCTTAAACTAACCAATAATATGGATAAATGCAAAATGTTGCATGAGACTTTAAAGGAACGTACCCAAAAACTAACCAATAATATATATACTGCATATGTTATTTTACTGGATCATTCTCTAAAAAAATGGAAAATTATGGATTACTTGAAGAACATTTTGCTCATTTTTTTTCCTTAAGACACAAAAATGGTGTAACAACATCCCTATAAGAATGCATTTATGTTTATCTGTTTGACTAACACTTAAAACATAGTCATAACTCATCCAATACCACTCACATTTACATGATTATATTCTAAACCTATGGTATGCCTCTTTAAAGGCAAACATATTATGTATAACTATAATATATGCAAATCCATTTTCATCTTTTCCTTGTATAAAGCCAATATTATGCAGAAGCTTGACATGCAAATGCATGATGTGAAAAATACTGTATATATAATATCTATGTCAAAATATATAATTATCATACAACCAAATATTTACTTCACCAACAAATTCTTTGTAATAATTACTCCTGGTGGATTGAAATACATGTATAGAGAGTTACTTTCCTTAATAATTTTAAACTAATTATGTATACATATACAGGTTGCTACCCCTTTCCCCTTTCTGTTAAGAGTCATCCACTTACCGAACTCAAAACAGATAAAGCATGTATGTAACATACAAAATGAATACCGAAATGAACATTCGGCTTCAAATCAGATTTACAATAAGATTTCAAAACATCTGTTTAAAAATTTGCAAACAAATAAACTCAACCATGAATGCTATATATTAAGTGCCGTACCTTGACGAAAATTATATCCAAATAAGGATAATATAGTAATTATATCAATGTGTATGCTTTAATGGTGGGCTATTCTCATTTACGGAATGTTTGTTTACAGTATCACATATCAAGTCGGGAAATCCTGAAAGCCATGTAAAGGCTGTATTCAGGTCATTTACTGAGGTATGACATAAAACTGTATACTTAATCTATTCAACTTGAAACTTCGAAAGTGACTAAATCAAGATAATATTTGACAACTTATTACACTTTCTGGTATTTCATTTTCTTCATTCTAGCTTGAACTTACCATATATTTAAAATCTTTTTTTTGCCAAAAACACTCTTTACTGGACATTATCACAATAAAAATGACTATAATATTACTAGATATATACATATTTAATTACAAAATTGTTTGACATGAGAGGACTATACAAATCAAAATATATTACTTTATACCTAAGAATACAATAATCAATTAAGATTAATTAGTCACAATGATATTTCTTTTGAAAAAGCCTTGATACAGATGATTCTCTTTTCAAGTAGGGAAAGTCTCGCCTAGGTTCAATAAAGCATGCCTTGTGTTACAGCATTACTTTAGACATTTACAGTGAAGGTTGCCTCCACTGACCTTAGATTGTATTATCAAAAGCAGAACATAACCCTTGCTGAAATTTGACTGAACTTAAATCTGATCATGTAAGCTGCTAATCCAATCATAAATTAACTGACCTATGAATAAACATAACTTAATAAAAACTGTAATAACATTACTTTGCTTTTTCTTTACAGTTTAATTACAAAATTCTTCCAGTGCTTGTCATCTTTCTATTATAAATGCTGTATAAGCTGAAAATCAATGAACATCAGTCAGTATCATCTTGAGTGTGAGGGATAACAAATAAGCGACTTTAACCATTCAACCATGCCGACAGAGATGGATCAATGAAAATGTTAAATGATAAAGATAGTAGTGATGCATTCCAGTGCCATTTTCTTCATCAAAAATTCTAGATACCATTGCCTGTCTCTCAACTTTCCTTTGCATGTGTGCTTTTCTGCATGTAAGGTACTACGTGCAAATATCTCTATGGCTACTCAATGTTTCTTTAAAGCAAAAATTTGTAGTCAACAAAATATATCATTCTCTTTGTTCATGACTTTGTACAGAATCACTAATATCTTATCACAGAGGTATCTGGTATATAAAAATGTTAATGATGACAGTAGTTTAAACACGAAAAATAAAATCGCTAAACAACATAACTTCATGTACAGGAACACACAAAACCATCATAAATATCTATAAATACATGTTTTAAACAAGTAAAAACAACAAACTGAAGAAACATTTACATAGATTCAAATATCACATAAAAAATTCTACCACCTGACAAGAAAAGTTGTTTTTTTCAATGACACAAGCATACCACGACTGTCAACGTAACACAACTACATGTCAAAATTAATAAGAACCTGTCATATGTTCATAGGTAACATTATTTCAAAAGCCCCTATCATGTAACACATCTTGACACATTAAGTAAATTAATTAACAGGCATACAGACATACATCTGCAATATTTTCTTCAAATCCTCTTACTGTAACAAAACTTTTTTGACCTGTCTCCGTGATTCTGTTGGAAACCAGGAAATCATCTGTATTCTATGTATGACAGCATACTTCTAAATAAGATAATGAAATCACAATTTCATGAAAACTTGTTAAATATAAATTTTGTGACTACAAAATATCTCGTGAAACTATTGGCCATGTTCTTGAAAATATTACCTGACTGACCCTAAATATTCAAAATAGTTATCATTATTGCATAATATTACATGTATTTAATATCAATTTTTTAGAGGATTTTTCTAAATTTCACAGAATCTTTCTTCTTCACGAAAACCTCCAACTTACCTTTTTATGAAAAATACTGGATACTAACAAGTAACATCCAGTGAGTGAGGTGAGATTTTTTAATGAAATTTATCAAAGGACTTGAAGGCCTAACATTGGACTAAGCTATCCAAGAATGAACCAATAGGTCCAGAAATTTATAAGAAGTTGACAGAAAATCAGTACATTTGTAAAAAAAATGTTACTTTTGCAGTCTTTGAATACCATTTTTCCATGTCCAGAAATCGTTTGAAATAAAAAAAGTTACAAAAAGCATCAAGTTATAAATGTAGAAAAGTAAGCGAGTAAAATTAGCATCATAACATCTAAATCATTGTGTTCATTGCTTTAGTAGCACTATTTGTCTTGTTATGATTAACACACAACGCAAACAAATTACAGTGAATAAAGATAAATATGGTAAAAAACAAATAAAACTAGAGTGCGCCCACCATGCCAAAATGTTGAAAAAGGACCTTAAGTAGATGGATAAAATGTAAGACAAGGCAAGTGGAATATCACAATCATAGCCCTTTAACTGTGAAGAAATTTGGTGTTTATAAGAAAATATACATACAAAATATGAACGAAATCTGTTAAGCATTTTTCCAATCTGACAGAAGTACACGATCTAACTATGGTTAGATCTGAAGGCGACCCATTCATTTCTATCTTCCTGATAATCTGGATTTCCAGTATTGTTATTAATTTATATCCCAGCCAAGGAGACTGCATCTTACAATGCGTCTTCATGGTTTACCTGTACACACGTCGTGTTAATGTAGAGTGTGTAAACTTCTACAGCATTGTTTAATTCATCTTGAATATTTTGAAAATATTTTGTGTTTTGAAGGATAAATGAATTGATTGTCCTTTTATTAATATAAGTTTATTAAAGTTTTGGCTTGTATTTACTATATGAATATTAATTAGAGTATGACCATGCTGACGAAAAAGTTCAAGTAAACAGGCCTAATTATTTTGGTATACCTGATGTATCTTTCAAATGTCAAAAGCTACTGGAAATTTCCTATACATACAATTATCTTTAATATTTTACAAGATTTCTTCAATTAACTTATGGCAGAAAATGACTGACATATTTGGAATCCCATTGATTTTTCACAAGCGTTCAAACAGTTATAAATAGAAACTGTTTCACCTTCAAAAACTTGAAAGCTAGGCACTGATTGGCTGACTTTATGAGAAGGTGACCTTCTTATGGTGATGTTCAGATCTTATTTGCAGAGCATTATTTAGGAGCTGATTTTAATCAGACTGGCATTTTTCTTAAAATGCGTGGAAACTTAATTGTTACAGAAATTAAGTTGAAGAAGAGACATAACTCTGATAAGACTGCAAGTACCCACCAGTAGTTTCATAAGACACATATACATGCAAAATATGAATAAAATCTCTGCAAGCATTTTCTTTAAATGCATGGAAATGAAAATTTTAATGTGAACAGGCCAACTCACAGATGGATGGACTCACAGACAGGACATGCCACTTGAATGGACTTAGGGGCCATTTATTTTGTTGTACAGAGGGCTACAGCCCCTTATTCTATTGAAACTGAATGAAGTCTATTGTTTTCATTTGTTCTGTTTTCTGTTAAATGGCCCCAATCAAATCCGATATTAACTCTACATTCCATGCCTTACAATCAAGACCATAATTCCTTTCAGTGCTATGAATTTTCTAAGATGTTACAATGAAGCATAATGTTGATAATGTTGGTACTACACTTGTGGAATCAAACAGTTATCATTTTCTAAACTTCGAATAGTCTATGAGAGATACTAATGATTCTTGCAATGTCATCACTGAAAACCTGTATTGTGTGCTGTTTTGTATTAACGTTCCACTGTTAGAATTGATTACCTTGGCATTCTCACTTCAACATAAAATCCTACTATGCTGATGGATATATGAGTAACATGACCAAGGTTTTTAATGTTTCCTTTCATTCTTCGAATTACAAGTAATCATTTTTAAATTTTGTAAGCCAAGCAACTGTACTGGAACCTGAACTTGAAAAACCACCCCTAATGTGCAACTTTACTAGTCTGTAGTCAGAGAAATCATTTTCTAATTTTGGTCCAAAATTTTGTCAGAATGTTTAATTTGATTTTTATTTTAAAGAAAAAATGTATATAAACATGAAAAGTATTCTCAAAACATCTATATTTTTCAAATGTATGAATGAGTAATTAGGTGTGAATGAAGTATTTCACACTTCTCGCCTACTGAATATTCCGGCTGAAGAAACGACTTTTCATTTACTATACACAATCAGTTCGAGGGTTGGGTCGACGAAATGACTGTCTTCCAAAAAAAAAAAAAAACACCTGATGGAGAGAGATCCAATTAATTCTTTTAAGCTGAATATGACTCGTGTTTTTTAAGAAAAAAGGGTTAAAAAGACAACAGAATCTCCAAATAAAACAAAAAGACTACACAGAACCTAAACATGAAAAACAACCTGTATGATGTATCCGAATTTCTTCAGTCGGACAAAGTGCAATTTTAATTATCCTGAAAATTACCTTCTTGTCTTTAGCAAATTTATTGCCTGAACAAAATCACTTTCAGAAACAAAAATGTACATATTGTATAAGTAACATAACAATATATTCCACCCTCTAATAAGAAATAATTAAATTACCTGGTTTACCTTTAAAAACCCTGGACGGTGTACTTGCAAAAGACACCCAAACGAATTTGTCCTACATTGGTAAAACGTACCGCGGAGGTTCGCGGATACAGCGAAAGGCTGCAAAAACCTTGGACAAAGTCCCCCATATTCGCATTTTTCACAGAATTTTGACCACTTTATTGTAAAGGGAAAGAGGCGAGTGCAGTCTTTCTTAACTAACTCGATTCAAGAAATTATCTTTGATAAAGGCAGATATACTTTCTGGTGATCCATTTCATCTACGATACGATATTTATTTATTTATTGTCGGTTCAGTGTACAACATGAAGACAAACATAAGTGATGAATAGCTTTTTACCGACATAATAAATATTGAATTGAATTGAATTGAACTGAATTGAATTGAAAAGTGTAATGTAGTGTAGAATAGTGTAGTGCTGTGCAGTGCAGTGTAATGTAAGTGTAGTATTGTGTAGTGTGTGCAGTGCAGTGCTGCAGTGTAGTGTAGTGTTTAGTTTAGAATCATCTATTTTACATCGATTGCGATACAAGTTCTTACAACTTAGATTCATCACGCTCGAGGACTGCTTCCTGGGTTCCATACCAGTATTCGCGCAGAGTGGAGGAATGTAAAGATCGTGAGAGAATCTCGCCTCTGACGGAATTCGAACCTGTGACCTCCGGATCCGGAGCCCTGCGCTCTACCCCTGGACCACGGTCCCTCCTTATCGATTTATCACCTATAAACCTGTACCAGGCTACATGTTGTCTCGTTGAGCTACGTGTACACGCTCTGTCAACACCCAACTTCAGTAAACAGAAGAATAACTGTTCACATGAAAATGTTTTCACTGATGATAACTCGAAAAGGTATTTTTATTTTCAACTTGATAATGTCACACAGTCAACCAAATATGACAGGTTGGCGCAAAGCAGACAATTTGAGTTTGGTTCGTTTATATAAAAAAGATTAAGAGATCATTATGAGAATGAGTGTGAGTGTCCACTCAAGCTGTCCAGTCAAACCGTAGTTAGTGGGCACTTAAGGAACCATAGAGTTGTATGAAATAGTAATTTATTTATTTTGTTTAGGGCAGTGGTTAAATTCTGTGAAATGCATGACACAGAGGTATAAAAACGATAGCTATACCCTCTTGCCTATCTAGAAGTTTTTACAGCGACGTGATCGTGTGTCCTCTTTGTGATCGAGGGTATCTGCATGAGTACGAATCCAGCTCGGGACAGTGGACCTTTCATTGTTACATGGCTAGCATGTATATCTGGAGGGAGACTGCTCATTAATCGAATGGCCTTTTGTAGGAAGGAATCATAAGATATTTTTTCTTATTCCTCATAACATGTTCAGGGTGTCTCATATCTACCCAGCAGTATTTGCATTAAATATGCTTACTGATCATGTTTGAGACAATACCTAACAAATGATGACAGTCATAGCGTGCATATCTTGCTACAGACATTTGGGCCATTACTAGTTTGTTGGTGAGATACTTATACAAAATCTCAGATCGAACATACTACATCAGTATTATCATAGAGCGTGCTCTGCTTTATCTCTGTCAAAAATAATATGATTATCTTGAATTCTAACAGTTACAGTGCCTCTACTGCGAGATATAAGTCAGGGGTTATAGCAATTGACATAAAGTGTTTACACTTTTGTCTTGTAAGATTTTAAGGTAATTATTAATTATGTGAAAAGCAGTGAGTGCTTTTGTACTCATATATGTCAAAACAGTGACTCGTTTTCTTCTTCAGATCACAGGAAACTGATATTCAAAAAAAAAAGTTTCATGAAAAAAAATTCATACCTTCTATATGTAAAAAGTATGAATTTTTTATATATAGAAGGTATGAATTTTTTTTTTTCATGAAACTTTTTTTTTTGAATATCAGTTTCCTGTGTTCAGATCATGGAAACATAAGACCGTAATTTGATAGAATTAAATTTTTTACACATTTTACCAAGCTGATGTCATAGCCGTGATTGCTTCATTTAAAAAAGAATCTTATTTCTATTATCTTTTTAAAAATCTTTTTTCATTCAAGTCAAAAATGTAAAAACAATCTTTAATATATATATTTATATATATATATATAAGTTTAAAAAAAATTAAAGTGCTTTGAACAAAGTGGAGATAAATGCCTGAGACAAAAGGAGGCTGGTTTGTTTGTTACCAGGTACATGTACAGTTTGATCATGAATTTAATAAGTATCAAATATAAATGCTATGAAGTATTTATTGGCAAAACCGAAGACCCTAAATACCAAAATTTGGACCCACTTCACCTGATACCGGATAAGCAATACCGAGTACTGGAAAAAAAGTCAATCTTTACGTCATCGTGCGCCATTGCGACCTTGACCTCCGAGAAACGACGATAAACAATGGAAAATCAAGACAAGATTCAAGATGTTTTGATCAGTAAGTTCGCTGAAATAACGATGTGTATTCTAAACTAAACTAAGATTGTTCGATTGTCTCTCACGAATTCTTCATTTTCGCTTCAGGTTTTCAGAAAACTCCATCAAAAGAGATACCAGCAGTGTTAGAAGACTACCTACGCACGGTCGCGAAAACAGGAAAAACAGTGTAAGTAAACAAGAACGAAATGAAAAGTGAAGTTCATCATTCCCTCATTTAAGAAATTTTTACATAGACTAATCAATGAAAGCTCTCTCCACCCATTTTTCTTCTTAGTGGAGCGAAGAATGAAAAAGAAATATATTTAATTACTATTCTAGTAGGTAACACGACAAATCGGACTATTTATCAGTAACATGATTTTATATAGTAAAAAAGCGGAGAAATCGGTAACAATAGAAACATTGTTTGTAATTGTTTATAGTTGAAATAGTGATAGGGTAGGTATGAACAGATGTTAGTTATTGAAATGGCAGTGGCTACGGTTACGGAACCGTAATCCTAGCCTCCGAGTCTAGGATTACGGAAGTTCTGTAATCCTAGACAAACCCAATGGAAAAGGCTACGGTTACGGAAGTTTTTTTTAAAGAAACGTATTTTCAACAGTTAAATATCAAATAGCATGCCAAATTTATTTTTTATTCATTAAACAAACCATTTTACCAAATTTGCGTTATAAAACTGTCATTTTGTACGCCATTTTGATTGCTGTTGTTTCAGTAACAAACTTACATTAAATATCTTTGTCAAATAGATAGATAGATAAATAGATAGAATTTTTGAAAATAACGTAAAATCGTGTAAATCACTTTTACTTGTCCATCTACATCCAGGCCACACCACGAGGAGGCGCTCAAACCAAAATTTTTATTTTTTTTCTATTGAAATTGTTAGCTCTTGGTTTATGTTACAGAAATGTTATTTCATTATTTTACTTTGTTCTTTTCCTTTCTTTTTGTTATTGTTTTGTGACTTTAACATTGATTTTGAATAAACTTTTTTTAAGAATGGAATTTTTGTTGTTAAAAGACTATTGCATTATAATTTGCACATAGTAATATCTGTTTGTTCTTCATGAAATGTGTTATGTTTTTATTTTGTCGCTTTTCTTTTAATTGCCACCCATTTTCATTTTTATTTGGATCATTCTCTATCCTTCTTTTTTAAAATCTGACTACAAGTTGTAATCAGTCTTTGTTATTACAAATTCACAAAACATTTTATTTTCCAAAAAAAAAAAATTATATTACTTGTCCAAATACAACTGAACGCTCAAGTGAAAGTTTGAAGATGACAAAGATATTTAACGTTAGTTCTTTACTGAAACAACAACAATTAAAATGGCGTATAAAATGACAGTTTGATAACGCAAATTTAGTAAAATGGTTTGTTTAATGAAAAAAAAAATGTATGCTTTATGATAATTAACTGTTGAAAATACGCTTCTTTAAAAAACTTCCGTAACCGTAGCCTTTTCCAGTGGGTTTGTCTAGGATTACAGAACTTCCGTAATCCTAGACTCGGAGGCTAGGATTACGGTTCCGTAACCGTAGCCACTGCCTATTGAAATATTGAGTATTGAAACCTTATGTGTTGCGGTATATTGTAAAAGTTTTATATATTTTAAATGTGTTTATATTTTAACACAATTCCTTTATTAGATTATAAACTGATTTAAATCAAAGATCAAGCCATAATCATTGAATACATTACTACCTTCGACGTCGTTATTAGTAACTATGATTATAATATTATAGAATCATTTTTAATAATGATAATTTCATGACAAACACAAGTTATATAAGTTATAATTACCTGCTAAGACAAACTAATAACTTCTTTAACGCATTGTTAACACCTTTCTATGATGAGCAGTGTACCCCGGCATGACTTTCACACCTACTTTATCACCTTTCTGGGTACATACAATATTTCTATTGTTACCGATTTCTCCTTATTTTACTATATAAAATCATGTTACCGATTTGTCGCTTTACCGATTTGTTGGTAAATCGTAAAAGACACCATAGTTTATTTAAGAATTAAATCACAAGCATCTGCACAAACCTTACAAAATGATTTACACAACCTTGAAATATGGGAAAAAGAATGGTTAATGGAATTCAACCCTGACAAGCGTGAAGTACTCAGAATACACAGGAAAAAGAAACCGGCCATCTTCAAGTTCAACTTACTACTGCCAACAGTCAATTCTGACTGTACTAGGCAGGCAATTTCTTGCAACTTACTGCTTCCTGGGTTCAAACCAGTACTCGCGCCGAAAGTGAGTAATTTTAGGCACTTTAACCCATCGACCACTGCTCCTCCTCATCTTTCCCTACACACTACACAGCACTATACTGAAAACCACAGAAAATTCAAAATACTTAGGAGTTACTGTAAGTAGTAACCTGAACTGGTCATCTCACATAAACAACATCACAAACAAAGCAAAAAACAGCTTAAGGTTCATCATCAGATATGTCAAAACACAAAGCAAACAAAAGATGCAGCATACAACACACATATGTAAGACCACAGGTCGAATACTGCTCAACCATATGGCACCCATGGCAGAAATATCTCTCTCACAGAACGGAAATGGTCCAGCAGTCAGCTGCAAGGTCAGGGCTCTCGCTAGACTCAGAATTTTGGGAGAAGTCACTTCGCCCTGGGTTGAAGGTTAGGGAGAAGTGGACAGACTTCAGAGCGAAGTGGATATTGTTTCGTTACTCTTTGTTTCGGACAACGTATGCTTATGTAATAATAAATTTCCCTTTAATAATTGATCCCTTTTATCAACCAGTATTCAGAAACATAATGAAACTAATATCAACTATTGATACGCAGACCTTTTGGAAAACAATGATCGACGATTAAAATTCTGTAACACTTCCGACGATCAACCTTGTATTGCTGACTTGTTTTTCACAGAAAACCTGATAGATTGCACCTTTTTTGTCTCGTGATACAATAAACATACCTACACAGTTTAATCGCCGTAATTGCTCAGAGGGTACATGATCTTAATCAAGCCCATAATTGCCGAAACATCGCAATCAAATAGGGATCAATTAGTGGTATTTTACAAACACTGAAATCAGCTAAAAATATCCGACAGTAAACTCATTATTATTCATTACTCAATAGTGCTTTTTTAAAAACTAAATGCTGATTGGATTATTTCGCCTAAGTGTCGGTATCGAATGTTCTGGTTGAAAAGATATAAATAACATGGGCGGAGTCTTCGCTCTGTACGTCACACATGGCTATAAGGCAAGGAATAGCGAGAGGCGGAGTTTTACGGGGATTCCCTAATGAGTGGCTGGCAAGCAATTGTTTATGTGTATTGTAAAAAAAACTGTGTATCGTAAAAAAAACTGCCACATTTTATGACACCCATGCTTGCCAAGGGCAACTAAATTTTGATAAGGCGACTTGATTTTCGCTTTGATCTTCACGTAAGGCGAAATTTGAGACAGCAAAGCGACGACTTCGCCCGAATCGCCCTCTCGCGAGAGCCCTGAAGGTATGTTCATAATGATTACCACTATACAAGCAGTGTAACAAGCATGATAAAGGATCTAAAATGGTCAACATTAGAACAAAGGTAAAACCATGCCAGCCTGGTCATGCTACAGAAAATAAAAAACAAGTCAGTGTCGATCACAGTCACCTAACAAATTTCTCAACTCGCAATCAAAAACACTACATCACGTGAACGCATTCTCCCCAAGGGCTATACGACTCTGGAATAAGATTAAAGCTACCCCAACTGTGCCAGCTTTTATCAGTGGACTGAACAAGTGTTATAGATTTTAAACATTCAAAATAATGATTAAGTAAGATCTTTAGTAAAATCTTGTTTTCTTAATTATCTTTTACAAATTTAATGTTCCTGACACGCGCTTGCCTAGTATAGTCAGTATTGACTTTTGGCAGTAATAAGTTGAAGTTGAAGTAAAAAAAAAGCTAAATTAATTCCTATTGCCTTAAAGTGTATTTGCAGTTTATTTCATATTAGCACTGTAAAACATGTTGTATGACATCACCATCAAATAATCATACCGTAAAAACTGGGCAGGAAAATCACCGTGTCTAACGGGTAAGGATAGAGTTCCATTATATGAAATGGATTTTTTTCTTAGGTACAATTTTGATTTGTAAAATATTTGTATATCATTTATTGGTTATTTGAATAAAGAATAAAGAGAGTTCATGGGTTTCAATGTATTTGATATAAAGTTTGTTAAAAAAAGCCTGGCAAAACAACAGATATCCAGGTACAAGTATTTTACTTGACTAATGTTTATCTAGGCACCATTTACCTCATTCAAGCTGTTCAGAAATGGCTGACTGTACAGTTAATTAGCGCTGCGATTGAAATTTAAGTCGAATTTGATATCATAAGATATTCATTGAAAAAATTATATTTTAGGAACTTGTATAAAAATTGTTTCTCTAAAGGGTAATGTTGGTGATTTCTCCCAAAGTAGGATAGTTACTGCTCCCAGCGACTTCTAATTGGGCATTTTCCATGCCTAAAAATGCATCTTGTGGTTGGACTTGGAAAAAAGACATCGCCTATCAAAAATTTTCTAGGTGTCTCTTTGACAAGTCTGATTCGTTGGACTAATGTTCAGTACATCCATTCATGGCAAGAATGTATACAGGTAACTAATAAAGCTATAGATAACACAGTGTGGCTTGGTAGCTCAGTTGGTAGAGTGTCAGCCCTCAATACAATATCTATTGTCAGCACAATTTACAACATGGAGAAAAACATAAGCTATGTCTATTTTTTACCTGACATAAGCCAAAGGCCCTGGGTTCAAGGCCCAGTCAAGCCACGATTTTTCACCACCTGTTACATATTCCTTACATATTTCAATTTATTTCAACATAATGTCTGGCTTGAATCAAAACTATCCAAAATATTTTAACATTAGAATATTTCATCTACTTGACAAATACTTGACTTGTGGTTTCGAAGATATAACATAAATGTAAGAAAAGGGTAAAATACATTTTTACTACCGCTTGCTAAACTGATTAGAGTTTACACTGTTAGGTAAAGAGCGCCGTACAATATGTTTCTTTCAGACTCCGCCTTTTACCTGTCAATAATGTCATTCTAGTGTACAAAATTGGGAAAGCGGTTAGAAAAAAAAAATTGAGTGAAGATTTCCGGTAGCAATGCAGCAACAATTATGACACAGCAGCTTTGAAGCTGCCCAGGCACATTTTTATCGCTGCGGGTAGATTGCAAGACACAGTTTTATTGACAGGTATACCTGAGAAAACTGCCTCGCTGTGATTGGATGATAAGTAAAGTGATAGTTTAAGCTACTGAAATAAACATCATAACGTCACTTTTTACCGCATTCCAAATACGTGAAACTCTAATCAGTGTTGCAAGCGGTAGTATATGTAATAGATTAGTAATTCAGGTTTATTAATTCTTAGTAAAGTTTAAGTGAGCTAGTAAGTTTTTCAAATTTTGAAATAGATACACTAAAAAGAAGACCAACAGCTTAGTTGAATAAAGACTATCACATCTATTGTTTCAAATATTACAAAAAAAGGTTGAAATGTAAATGAACACAGTCAAAGTGTCAGGAATTCAGTTAAATCAGACTTAGAAATGCTATAAAATCCTAAATAACATTTTTTTCCATGGTTATAGAAACTTCAATAATCAAAAATGTTGAGTATTTTGGAAAATAAAAAAAACACCATACAATTAAACACTTCAAAACCAATTTCTTTTCTGTGCAGATCACATCTTATGATTTGAACATAATGCATCAATAATTTTGAGGAACCCTTTGACATGAATGCCATTTTGAAAAGACTTTATGTTGATTGCATTATGCCCTATGGTGAAAACAACAAAAGATTAAGTTCTTGACAAAACTACATGATGAAAAGGTAAATTACAAAATAAGCATAGACATAACACTGCACAGATAAGAAAGATTTTTTTTAGTGAACATGCTTGCAGTAGCTTTCAAAATTAAGTTGCCAGACTTTGGTTGTGGTTTGACTGACAAGTAAATTTAATCTGATAAAACTAGTCAGAACAGTCATCCATTATTTTGTCTTGAATGTTTAAGAGAGTGGTGATTTTGTCTTTCATGAAATAATAATATTTTTTGTAAGATTGCATGAGATAAGTTTGACTAGGTGAGGTCTTAAATCTTTCAAACATTCTTGATGCAGTCACAGGTACAAATTACAATGTTACATTGGTGTTGAAGGCACCACTTACTGTTTTTAGAAATTTTTTTTGATCATTTGGTAAGATTAGCAAGTGTTGAGACCTGTTACTTAACTTTAATATATTTAGTATATATCAGAATAATTCCTATAAAGTAAAGTCACTTAAATGAACATGAAATAAGCCTTAACGTGTGCCAAAGGTACAGATTTTAGGATGCTTTTTAGAAAAATGTAATCATTGTTTATTTCTATGTCTAAATTGTTAGCTGCCTTTTACATGGCAGGTTTCCATGGCCACAGCTGAAGATTTTATTTGTCCAAAAACTCGAGCAGGTGATGGAACAGTTCCACAAGGATGACCCCTGTGAACACCATGCTCCTTTCCCAAATGTTGAGAACACAAAGTTTATTGAGATGAGACAGCGAATCCTAGATGCCTTCCAAAGATTTTCTGGGTAAAGTCTAAATTTATGTCAAAAGTTATATGATGTTTTCTTCTGTAGTTAATTGAACAAACTGAATTTAGAAAGAGTTTGCTAGCATTAAATAAGTATGATGTTAAACTGTTGTAACAACAGAGATCAGTTACAAAACTTTTGTACATAACCCTTGATGATGTGAAGCTTTTTAGCTCACCTGAGCATGCTCATGTGAGCTTTTAGGATCCTTGATTGTCCGGCGTCCGTCCGTCCGTCTGTCCGTCCGTCCGTCCGTCGTCCACAATTCATTCAAACGACATCTCCTCTGAAACCACTGGGCAAAATTGAATGAAACTTGCCTAGAATGTTCCTTGCATGAAGCTCTACCAAGTTTGTTCAAATGGTTCCGGTTCATTGCATTTCTGGGTCACATGAGCTAAAAACAGATTTTAAAAGTTGGATCTTTAAAAATCTTCTTGTCAGAAACCACAAGGCCTGTAGCTTTGATATTTGGTATAAAGCATCATCTAGTGGACCTCTACCAAGTTTGTTCAAATCATGGCCTCTGGGTCAAAAATGGCCCCGCCCCAGGGGTAACTTGTTTTACATAGAGTTATATAGGAAAAACTTTAAAAATCTTCTTGTCAGAAACCGTAAGGCATAGAGCTAAGATATTTAGTGTGAAGCATTGTCTAGTGGACCTCTACCAAGTTTGTTCAAATCATGGCCTCTGGGTCAAAAATGGCCCCGCTCCAGGGGTAACTTGTTTTACATAGAGTTATATAGGAAAAACTTTAAAAATCTTCTTGTCAGAAACCGTAAGGCATAGATCTAAGATATTTAGTGTGAAGCATTGTCTAGTGGACCTCTACCAAGTTTGTTCAAATCATGGCCTCTGGGTCAAAAATGGCCCTGCCCCAGGGGTAACTTGTTTTACATAGAGTTATATAGGAAAAACTTCGAAAATCTTCTTGTCTGAAACCACAAGGCCCTGAGCCTTAAGATTTAGTATGTAGCATTGTCTAGTGGACCTCTACCAAGTTTGTTCAAATCATGGCCTCTGGGTCAAAAATGGCCCCGCCCCAGGGGTAACTTGTTTTACAAAGAGTTATATAGGAAAAACTTAAAAAATCTTCTTGTCAGAAACCGTAAGGCATAGAGCTTAGATATTTGGTATGTAGCATTGTCTAGTGGACTCCTACCAAGTTGGTTCAAATTATAGCTCTGGGGTCAAATTTGGCCCAACCCTGGGGTCATTGGTTTTACATAGGCTTATATAGGAAAAACTTCGAAAATCTTCTTGTCTGAAACCACAAGGCCCTGAGCCTTAAGATTTAGTATGTAGCATTGTCTAGTGGACCTCTACCAAGTTTGTTCCAATTATACCCCTGGAGTCAAATTTGGCACCCCCCGGGGTCATTTGTTTTACATAGGCTTATATAGTGAAAACTTTGAAAATCTTCTTGTAGAAGGAGAAGTAACATTTTCAGTCCAAATAATCTGGAAATTTGTCAGACAGGTTGTTTCTATGATTTCTAGCTCAAGTTCGAATATGGGTCATCTTGGTTCAGAAACTAGGTCACAGAGCCCAAAAATAGAAAAACCTTGTTAACAATCTAGAGGTTACATTTTCAGTCCAAATATCCTGGAAATTTGTCAGAAAGGTTGTTTTGATGATTTTTAGCTTAAGTTCAAAATTGGGTCATCTTGGGTCAAAAACTAGGTCACAGAGCCCAAATATGGAAAAACCTTGTTAACACTCTAGAGGTAACATTTTCAGTCCAAATAACCTGGAATCTGTCAGAAAGGTTGTTTCAATGATTTCTAGGTTAAATTTGAATATGTGTCATCTGAAATCAAAAACTAGGTCACAGAGCCAAAAAATAGAAAAAACTTGTTAACACTCTAGAAGCTACTTTTCAGTCCAAATATTCTCGAAATTTGTCAGAAAAAATGGTTTAATGATTTCTAGCTCAGATTCGAATAAAGGTCATCTGGGGTCAAAAACTAGGTCACAGACCCCAAATATGGAAAAACCTTGTTTACATGCATTGGGGTAACATTTTCAGTTCAAATAACCTTGAAATTTGTCAGAAAGATTGTTTTAATGATTTCTAGCTCAGTTTTGAATATGGGTTATGTAGGGTCAAAAACTAGGACACAGGGCCAAAAAGTAGAAAATACTTGTTAATGCTCTAGAGGTTACATTTTCAGTCCAAATGTCCTTGAAATTTGTCAGAAAGGTTGTTTCAATGATTTCTAGCCTAGATTAGGATATCGGTCATCTGGGATCAAAAACTAGGTCACAGAGCCCTAAAATGTAAAAACCATTTTAACACTCCAGAGGTTACATTTTCAGTCCAAATATCCTGGAAATTTGTCAGACAGGTTGTTTTGATGATTTCTAGCTCAAGTACTAATATGAGTCATCTTTGGTCAAAAACTAGGTCACAGAGACCAAATATGTAAAAAACCTTGTTAACATTCTAGAGGCTACACTTTTAGTCCAAATAACCTGACAATTTGTCAGAAAGGTTGCTTCTATGATTTCCAGCTCAACTTTGAATATGGGTCATGTGGGGTCAAAAACTAAGTCACAGAGCCTAAATATCGAAAAACTTTCAGTCCAAATAACCTTGAAATTTGTCAGAAAGATTGTTTCAATAATTTCTAGGCCAAGTTTGAATATGGATCATCTGGGGTCAAAAACTAGGTCACAGAGCCCAAATATGGAAAAACCTTGTTAACACTCTAGAGGCTACACTTTCAGTACAAATAACCTTGAAATTTGTCAGAAAGATTGTTTCAATAATTTCTAGGCCAAGTTTGAATATGGGTCATCTGGGTCAATTAACCAGGTCCATAGCAACTTTGTTAAAAGCAGTCATATTCAGGTGAGCGATATAGGGCCATCATGGCCCTCTTGTTCATATTATTGTGAGAAACATCATAGAAAACAAAGCTGTATTGTTAGAATGAGTTGAAAAGCTGTGTAAGGACTGTAGTAAAAATAGCCATTTTTAGGAAAGGATTACATCTGAGCGACACTCATTTCCACATGTTCAAGCATAATATTCTAGTAATTTTGACAGCATTGAAAATCCTGAAAGAAAATTTTATTGTTTGTGCCAACCTTGAATAAGGCTTCAGTGTCTGTGAGAGGTGTTTAAGCACAGCAGAGCAATGGGTATGAAACTGGCAGACTAGCAGTATGGTAAAATAATCAGACATTAGCATTAATTAACTTGATATGGTAAAATTGATCTACTCTTTTGTGTACATTTATAAAACATTGCTGTTCATTTTGTTGTAGTGCCCCATTTACAGTACAGAGGATTTGTGAATTAGTTACACAACCAAAGAAGCATTATACACAATGTGATAAATTCTTGAGAGGCATTGAAAAGGTATTGAGTTTGTAAATTTTTTCAGGGTATTGAGTTTGTGCATTTTTCCAGGGTATGTAGATTCTGTACATTTTTCCAGGGTATTGAGTTCTGTGCATTTTTCCAGGGTATTGAGTTCTGTGAATTTTTCGAGGGTATTTTATTAAAGTTCATTGGCCTAATCATGTTGCATTGTCCAGATTGTCACAGTGAAATCAGTTTGTGGGTTAATTGTCTCTGATACAATTAAAGTGGTAGGTTTGTTAATTACCTATTAATTCAGACAGTTTCCATGTAGCCATTTATTTCACTATTGTATGGAGTATGTGTGTCAGTGCCGAGGATATAAGTGCTTTTATTGTATACTTATAAATGAATATTGAATAATGAATTGCGATTTTCATTTTCCGTATTTTCACTGTAAAAATTTATTTTTCACTGCAGTGAAACATATTTTCCGTATTTTCACTGGTGTCTTGCCGGACTACTTTCTTCTAAATTCAGCCAATACACTAAATTAAAGGGGAATTCTTTCGAATCTTAAGGTCAAAAAAGAGAAAAGTATATAATAAACAGAAAATTCAAGTTTTTTCTATAAATACGGGATTTATTTTCATCTCGTGGTATGAAAATTGTCATATTTCACTCGTGGCTATCGCCACTCGTGAAATATTTATTTTCATACCACTCGATGAAAATAAATCCCGTATTTATAGAAAAAACTTGAATATCCTCTATGCAGTATATTGTGTACCCCTTCAGATAAAAAATTTATGAACTTCGAAGTCAGAACTGCAGTCATGTAAAAAGAAAACTTAAAAGAATTTACCAGTAACTGTGACAAGTTCGGTTCAAAGCTTGATTTAGGATTAGGATCAGCAGTTTTATGTTCTTGTTCTATAGATCAGCTCAAGGTTCTATAGATCAGCTCAAGGTTCTATAGATCAGCTCAAGGTTCTATAGATCAGCTCAAGGTTCTATAGATCAGCTCAAGGTTTTGTAGATCAGCTCAAGACAGTACAAATGATATGAAAATCTGCTAGTTTGTTTTATGTTGAAAAGGTTATGATAAAAGAAATATTGATTGTGTACCCTTAGGTTCTTGTTAAAGTGCCATTATTTATAAAAATGTCTTATTTTCAAATTCAAAACAGGCCTCACAATTTTATGAGAATGAAGAATATAATAATTGATAATCAGTTGCCTCATATGTGATCCGTGCTTACTGTTGCTTAAAAAACATAATATAAACACAGTCTTGGTGTTCTGAGTGGACATTAGATACTAAATTTGTACATTTTTAATCTGTGAGTATTTCTAATGACGACCTGTAAGGTTTTGTTGCTAGGCAAAAACAAATGATGTCATCCAAAATAAATTCAAAACAACAAATCATATTACTGGAGTGTGTAATGTATCGTCAGATATTTTACAAACTCTTTTCAGTGCATCAGTTAATGTACCTTAAATAGATGGCAGCAGTCATTACTCTTCGGAAGTAAATAAAAGTTGTTATTGAAAATTGAAATCGGAACAGTTGTCAAGGAGTGAAAGATTTATCGAACATTGTGCAAGTTTTAAAGACTTAAAATCATAGAGAAGCACAATCTGATTTCCAATCTTATGTTCTCAAAAATTTTGTTTCTGAGAGATGCAGATGATTTAGAGATAGATTATCCTGATAAATTGTAATTTATATGTTGTCTGTGACACTCGAATAAATATTTTATTTCTCAGAAAATATTTGCATGAAAAGTTATGTAAGTAATTAGTGTACACAGACTAATTTTTACTTAATACTCAGAGTTTGCCTGTGATTAAGAAATATCTCAGTTTTGATATATCTTGATCACGTAGAGCCTTTGAACAAATAAAGTTTTATCTATGAAAGAAATGTTTCTTCATGTGTGTATCAGTAGAACATTTAACATTTGTTTTCAGAATGTGATGGTTGTAAGCACAGTGGATCCATGTGGAAGGTAGGCTGGTCTTTATTTGTAGAAGTGTTATTTATAGTTTCTCATAGATTAGAACCTGTTTTCTTGTAAGGGATTGTTTCCCTTCTTCAAACATGAATGACCTAAGGACTTATTCACAATTTTATAAAAGCCTCGATTTTTTTCAAAGTTTCTTCTTCACCACATGTTGAGTTGTTGCAGGTATGATTGCCTTGACTCTTAAATGATGTGATTCAAAATAATAACTATACAAGCCAATGAGGCCAGGAGGAAAAATAATGTCTGTTTCAGGGAACCCAGCCCTCTTAGTACATTTGTTTCCCATTTGTAACAATATATTATTACATAAATAGTGAAAAAGTGTAACAAAGAGAGATGAAAACTTCTGTAAATAGTATTTAAAAACCTTAATTCAAGAACTGATGCCCCATTGGTTTGGAATTTAAATGAAAATAGCATATGCTTTCCAAGCATTTTTTTTCCAAGCATTTTTGAAACCATTGCCTCAGACAAATGTACTTTTTGCTTGGCCTGACAATTGATAACTTCATGCTATTAGAGAGCATTTTGTAAAGGCTTCATTTTACATGAAACCACATTAAACAAGGTGCAGACTTGAAGAACTAGTGTTGATCTCTTAAAACTACCATTATAAGCTCTTCATCTGTCTGACAAGAGTGCAGGTTGGAACCTCTGGAAGCAATCATGAAGTATTCTTAATTTCTTAATAAAATCTGAAGAACTTGCCTCTAAATTCAGCATATGTTGAAACATACATTCTCGATAGAAAATTTTGTTCAAGTGCAGACAGATTTAAAGTGTGACCCCCCCCCACCCCTGTCTAGTTTCAGTGATTACTTGTGCTTCAGAGTTAGCAGGATTGTTGCTAAATTCAAACCATAACTATTTGCATTGAAATTATTTATTTCTTTGGGTTACCTCCCTTCCCTCATAAAAGATGTTTATTTGCATCTTGTTCTTATGTTTAAAGTCTTGAGGAACACTATCATTAATTCTGCTAGAATGAGCCCTGTCTTTCGAACCTCCTTTGATAGGTGCTATTTCACTTTTATTTAATTTGTGTGTTTTACAACATTGCGAAAATCAAAAGTCTAAATATACCTCATTCATATTAAAACTTCAAAGCTCTCGGTCAAATTTATGGTACAGATAAACAGGTTATCATTAGCTGCTATCTTCTTACTTCAGCTTTGTTCTGTTTGTAACTTAGATTCTTTATGGCTTTGTCAGCTACATAATGTCTGTTATTGCTATAATTCATTCAATTTAACTATTCTTAATCTGTTTTATTGTGGCATTTTTGAGGACAGGACTTCCAAGCCATTGAAAATTCTATGTTGGACTGAAATAATACAAAATCTACCTTGGCATTTCAGTGATTCAACTAGTCTTAATATTTTGTAACATTATTAAGATATACAGTTTGTTTTTATTAGTTCTATTTTTCGAAGAAAAAAAGTGGAGCTATTGTCTTGTCCCTCTTGTCGGCATTGGTTAACCTTTTCGTTAAGGTCCATTTTCTCAGAAACCATCAAAGCTATTTACTTCAAATTAAGAATACATGTTCACTATTAAAATGTGACACCATTTCTAAGAGCAGATAACCCTCAAATTTAATTTTGCAAAGTTATGCCCCTTTTCCAAGTTAGAATTTCTTGGTTAACCTTTTATGTTAATATCCATTTCTCAAAAAGTGTGAAAATGTTCCCTTCAAGCTTGGAATACTTGATCACCAGCAAGACCCCTACAAAGATTGTTGGTACCCATGTCCTTGGGGTCAAAATTAGCCCCACCGCTGGGGTCACTTAATTTTGCTAAGACTTATATAGGAAAAAACTTCTTAGCTTAGAAATAAACTATTTACTTACATGGGATGGGTATGTACTTCCCCTACGCCCCCCACCACAAACCCCCTTCCCACACCCGCATGGAACATCCACTAGCTGCACTAGCAGTTAAACCCCCCTTTTTATCCTTATTTCAAATACTTAGGCACTTGACTTCCCCGCCCTCCCCCCACCTCAAAATTTATTTTTTTCTTGCATGAGTAACCCCACCCACCCACAGCCTATTACTTAACTATTAAAACTAGTAGGTATTTTCTCATCCCCCTTCCCCCAAATTTTTTTTTCATATATTTTTCATCAGCACTGAGAAAAGTGGATCGTGCTGTCTGCAGATAGGTCTTGTTAACTTTGAATATCACTACAGTTTTTTTCACTTTCATATATTGTGTTTTTTGTTTTCACTTGTGTAAAGTTAATGTTATCTAGTACACTAGAATGTGAACCTTTGACCTTAACAAATATAACACTGATAAGTGGAGGTAAGTGACCTGATATACTGTTGGTGACTACTGACTGAATTCATGGACATACCTTGATTTTAAATCTTTTTTGAAGATTCAAAGTTCAGATACTGATAGCCAGATTTTCTATTGAGGTTGTTTTTATTATGCACCCAAAGTGTGGCATATAGTAGACACACTGTCCATCCTTTATTCCATTTGCTCGTCTATCCCATCTTCTGCGCAAAACTCCTCCCACAATTCTCATTTGATTTTCACCTAACTTTCATAGAATGATCATTATCAAGTGCGGCAGTGCATATTCTCAGGCTTTAATAATTCAATTATTTTTGGCAGAGTTATTGCCCTTTCTTTAATTTTACTTAATATTTCTTGTGTGTGCAACTCCTCCTACAATTCTTATATGATGTTTACTAATCTTTCACAGAATGGGCATTATCAAGTGCTGCAGTGTATACATGTACTCATGGATGGGTTTGCAATTCGATCATTTTTGGTGGAGTTATGGGCCTTTATTTAATTTTACTGAATATTACTTCTGTGCACAACTGCAACAATTTTGTTATTGAACTATATTTTCACCTGGTATTCAACGGGAGCATAAAAATCCAACAGTTAAAGGGAAAGAAACTGTTTTGAAACACTTCTTCTGTAGAAGACACGTGGTGACCTATGGGAATAAAACACAAGATTAGTATCTTTTGAAACACATCGGTTTTGAAAATTTTTCATTTAACCAGCCATGCAAAAAGATAAAGGACATAAAGTAGCTTACCCCTGGATGCATGAGTACTTTGTTCAGTTCACAGACTGCAAAAAATTTTGGCACAAATGATCAAGGTAACATCAAGTTGTATTCTACCAAGACTGTGACCATGGCAATGTTGAATGATTGTGGCTGAGTTATGGCCCTTGAATGAAAAAGGCGTTTTGGCCAAATAATGATTTTTGTGTTGCAGGCTTCACAGTAGCTGCGACATGCTAGAAAGTAGCCATGACATATAGGGATCATTTCTCCATCATCTGTCTGTCCATCACAAAACTTGTCCAGAGTACTCCTCAGAAACTACTGGTGAGATTTCATCCAAACTTTACAGGAATGATCAGTACCAAGTCTCGTTTTGCATGTCATCAGCATTTTCCAGTTTAATGATTTTTGTCAGAGTTATGGCCCTTTAATGATTTTTATTTTTAAAGTTTGTCCCGACTACATCTCTTATACTACTAAAGCAATTTAAATGAAATGTTAGAGGATTGATCAGTACCTCAAGTACTTGCGCATGTCTAACAGGTTTTTTGGTTTAATGATTTTTGGCTGAGTTATGGCCCTTGAATAAAAAAATGCGTTTAGCCATCAAACTGTCCAATCACCTCTCAATACTTCTGTTTAATTGGCTATCATCAGGCGACACATGTGATCACTGATTGCCCTTGTTATCAGTCTGATATTTTCATTTATCCTTCATTCTTTTTTTTTATGGGGAGCAGAAAGTACCTGCTATACAGTAACAAGTGTCTGTATATGTGTAGATGAAGATTAGATTTTTACAGTGTCTTTACATGTATATAATATTTTTTGTCACATTTTAAGATTCTCTACCAGCCAGGTATTTTAGCCATTTATTAAATTAACTTCATGCTTTTTTGTGTGTCTGATTTGAGATACAAAGAAACATAAATGATTCATCCCTCCTATTTAATCAGATATAATGACAGTAACTGTTATATAATCACACTGAGTGAAGGACAATGTAATGTCAAGGTCACTGTCACCTTGAAGGTTGTTTCTTTTCTTTCTCAACCTCCACATTCATAGAAATGACATTTCAAATTATTTATCTTAGTTTTTTCTCCCCCAGTAACCAGTCCTTTCAAGTTTCAAGTAGTATTTTCCTAGTATCTGCTTTACACGGTAAAAATAAAAGGAGATATTTAAGAAGAAATGAAAGGAGATATTTAAGAAGTTATATGATGACTTAAGATTCAGGAAGATGAAAAAATTGAACATTCTATTATGGAAGGCAAAGAGGTTATTTTCAATGGGTTATTCAAACACAAGACTTCCTTTACATTTATTTAAAAAGTTATTATAAGTTACAAAAATAGTCATCACCATTAGTCTATTAGAATAGGTCATATAAAAAATGACTGTGTACAGCATGCTGTAACACTTTCTAGATAACTATATTTTGCCATTCTGCAGGCTCTCAGAATATAAAATTGGATCTTTATAGCAAATGAAACAGTCTGTAACTGTGAATTAGTATTTGTCTTTTACAATAATTGTTTAAGTTGTTCTGTAAATTCTAGCAAAACTGATTAGTATAAAGATTACCTCTGTATCTTAACTTTCTTCTACATGTACATCAAAAACTAGAAACACAAAAAAATGAAAAAAAAAATCTGATTATATAATACAGTTATTAAGCTCATGGCAACTTACTAATCAGAATATCATTTTGCTCATTAAAAATGAAGAAAATGTAAGTAAAGCAAAAATAGAAACTGATACAAAATATGCCATATTTGATGTAAAGCATATATAATATATATACATTACATATATATTAATTCAGTTTATCCATTTTCATGTGAGTATGCAAGTGCACTTATCCTGATAAAATAGTTATGATGAATACACTTAATGATAATAATTTCACAGCTGATAAACTCGGATTGTATCATTACACCACATTCCTACATACAGTCTGTTTTGTCTGGCAGAGTACCCAATGCTCTGTGGCATTACAATGCCGTCACTTTCGTCCAGTATGACCTTGCCACTAGAAAGGTCACCTGACAGCTTGTGTATATTGCTGCTGTCATATCCACACACATATATATAACCTTTGCTGTCGACAGCCAGTCCATATGGCATCCGCAGGTCTCTGTCTTTGTAGATGGCCTTGACCATTCCATCTGTTGAAAGTGCCGTCACAGCATTGTTGGTGTAGTCAGATACATAAATGGTTCTGAGATCTGGGCTTAAGGCCAAATATTTTGCATGGCTAAACAATTGGTTCCCTTCAGAGTCTGAATCAAAACTCTGTAGAACCTTACCTGTCTTGTCCAATATTTGTACCTTATTGCTCTGTGTGACATATATTTTGTCATTTAAATGGATGACCCCATAACATGGACTGTCGGCATCTATGACACTTGTCACTGAAAGAGACTTTGATTGGTCCATGGACAGGAACTGTATCTGCTTCTTGTAGAACAAGGTTACAGCGACAAGATCATCTGTTACCTTAGTGATATCGTGCGGGTCACTCAGCATTGGAAGAGTTGATACAATCTTGTTTTCTTTTGTGTTTATCATTTTAACAGATCTGTTGCCATAGTCAACAACTGCAATGTAGCAATTCGACATGATACATAGTCCAGTTATTGTACTCTGTTGACTGTCTTCCTTTGTTCTTGTACGTATGGCAACTGAATGTTCTAGTTCCTCATTGTCCTCAGTTTGTTCCTCCTTGGAATCAACACTGTCAGCCACTTGATTAGCTTCAATTGTATCTTGTGCTTTCTTGTCACCAAACACTATTTGATTTACTGCAGAAATTTCAGGTCTTTGTTGTACAACTGATCCCATTTCTTTCACTGTAGTCAGCATCTCTGCGATCTTCTGAGATTGTTGATACATATAGTCAGTGATGGTATTTTCACCCACAAGGCGAGCTAGTTTGTCTTCAAGCTCTCTGATGCCTTGCTGTAACTTCTGTTCTGTACTTAGTTTGTTTTCTACACTAGACACTAAAGTCTTCAGACCGTCTTCTATACTGTCAAGTTTTCTAAGCAATGTCTCTTGTTGCTGCTGATTTTTCTCCTTCACTGCATCAACTTCTTCCTCGACAGCTCTTTCAAGTTGATCAAACAAGGTCTTGATTTCTTCTCTTTGTTTCTTAATCAAAGCTTTGGCTGTTTTAGATAAACTTTCATTATTTGTCGTATTGGATTCATGTATTTTCCGCTGCTTCTGAATTTCAGCACAGATAGCCTGCAGATTGCCTTTGATATCGTCGTATTCCTGGCTTATTGCCTCTACTTTGGCTTTTTTAATATCCCGTGTTGGACTATTAACCTGGTGATTTACTTCCGAATTTTCCATCTTTACTTCACAGATAGCAACCCTTTTACTTAAGTTCCAGTTCTAAGTTACTTATGTTTTATTCAGCACTGAAATATTAGTACAGTAAAAAAGACTTCTGTATTTCTATAGTAGCCAAAGTGTGTCCTTGTCTATACACCTTATAGAAAAAATAAAGTCTAAATGAATAGCGTGTTTTATTGCGTAATGTTTAAGGTAGTTTAAAATAGTTAAACCAAATTTGTCACAGATAAAGACATGATTCAGTAACTTAGTAAGATAGCTCACTATATACATGCAGTCTATTGTTGTTGTTGTTATTTTGAAAGTTTTATCACAATTTTCTTTTTGTTAATCAACTGTTAAAAGCTGGCAATATCCAGTACAACAATGTTGATACAAATATTCACTTAAGTTGTTTTTGTTTTTTTTCCACCAAGGAGTAACAATGAATAGACAGTCTTTCACATCACAGCACTTGAGTGATTCAAATATTAAGTTGTTTGTACTTATTGACTCCTGTTTTACTCCTGTTTTAAATGAATCCTGCACTGTACGCTATGATCTAATTCCTGTTTCTATTCCACTGTGATCCTACGGCTGTAATCAATACTAAGATAGTTGTCTCTTTAGATGAGTACTAGCCAGTCCTAAACTAAACATTAAACTCAAAAATTTTATAGTTCTGCTTTTGTTGCGTTGTAGACAGACTGTAGTCTAGAGTAAAATTGTCAAGGATATAATTAAGCTGAAGGATGATCAAGGTTAAAGAAACAATGATTATTTTCAAGGTGACTCAAGGACACACAACTGAAAGTGAAGAAACAAACTTTTGTCACATATCAAGGTATAAAGTATTTGATAAAAAATTTAATAAAAAATAATGAAAAATATAAAAATCTTTTATATTTTTGTTAATGTTGAAAAAGTTCTTATCTTACAAAATTAAATGAGTCCTGTTTCCTATTGAATCTAGTAGTAACTGTTAACATGGTGTAATCCTGTTTGTTACAGGTTGATAATTATGTAAGTATTAGTCATAACCAATCCCCATCAACAGTTCACACTTTATGCCTTGTTTATTTCTTTACACCAGAAAAAATACATGTGGCTGTAGGCTGCACTGCATAAACTTAGAAACTTTGAAAATTCTTGGAAAATATTATAAGATCCAGGCACACAGAACTAAAATAATAACCAAAAAATTTTGAGAGCAGCTGACTGAATAGTTTTAGCTGTATAATTTTATATATGTGAACTGAGATAATTCACTAACAATAAAAAAAAATGAATACTGGACAAGGAAAAAAAAAGCTACAGGAGTTTCTGAATGGTTAATGATTATAGATCAAAATGATAAATATCTTTTCAACTTCCTCATAAACATGGCTTAAGAATATATTGTTTATCAGATTACTTCCTGATAAACTATTTTCAAATAGAAAAAATGGCTGAATGGTTGAAACGCTGGTACTGCTACTACCGAAACTGAGTATACTGCCTTTCTGTTTTACCCCTCAATCACCCCCTGATCCCCAAACACCAAAAAAAAAAAAAAAAGAAATAATAGAAATGATGATAATAATAAAAAAAAATGAAATAAGCAATACCTTCCGTAATGGTGTAGTAAGTTCAAAATTTTGAAAAATAGATAAGAAAGAATTAACTTTTAACAAACTAATTCAGTATAAATTTCTTGATAAAAAATAAATCAGTTACAATTTCCTGTTGTTTAGTGTAGCGATATACATGTTCAATGATTTTTTTTATCAACAAGAAAAGTAACTCAAAGTAACTGTATTGATACATTTGTCATGAGTTATTCATCATATTTCAGTTCACCATATGTCAGGTAGAGAATCTTTCGGTTTTCTTTGAATAAGTTTAATCTGGTGTTAAGTTTCCAACTGTTTGCTTGACTACATCAAGGATACTAAAACTACAGTCTGTGAAATAGTATTGAGGATTATTTTCTTTGTATTTTGTTATTCTTCTGTTCATTTTTCTACAGGAAAATTGTGTCCGAGTCTAGAGGTTTAGTAAATGGATTAGATATGAATGGTGTAAATAACCAGCCTAGGGAAGATGAAAATGACATCACAGATGGCCAGCCATTTGCCTCAATGCCAGTTGCAGACTGGACCAATAACGTGGCCACAGTCTGGCCAAAGCTACCTGCCTCAGATGATAAAAACAACTCTAGCTCAGTCTCTGAGGAACAAAATAAGGTTGATAAAAGTAGTGATATCCAGCCTGATGAAAAGGATCAAGAAAATACTGACTCAGGAAGAGCGAAAGCAGTATCGGATACTGAAAACAGTGAAAATCAGTTGGTTGTTAAAGACAGTGTTGTTAAAGACAGTGCACATAAAGATGTGTCATCAACCTCTCAACCTAGTGAACCTCAAGATTTGGCAGAAAAATCAGAAAACAAAAACAGTGAAAACATTATCAGTCAGCAAATATCAAAAGACGGAAACATGAGCACGGAGACACAGTCATCAGAAATGCCATTGGATGGAGAACAGTCAGGTGACACAAATGACCAATCAGAAGTCAGTACAGATAACAAAGATGGAAGTGCTGTGAGAGAGAAACATCCGATGGAAGTGACCGATTCATCAGCTGATGAACCTCCTGAGAAAAAGGTAAAAAAAGTATGTCAATCAACACTGATACCAGTATTTTCCGAAAATCTAGGCTTCATTAGTTTTCCATCCTGCGATATATTATATTTTAAAATATCTTGGTGAATAAAATGTTTAGGTCAGTGAAGTAGAGGTAAAGTTTTTATGTACAGGATTTCATTACAGATATGAGTTCTTTTTAACAACTGTCACAAAATTAATCCAATTTCTTGTCCAGCTGAAGGTTGACCACTCAGATGATGCCCCTGTACCAGAAGATGAAGAAAGGACACAGGTATCAAACGAACCTATTGGTGACAAGAACCTGTCCCCAGATTCCACCAGTGAGTCGTCTGAGGCAGAGAAGAGTTCAGTAACCTCTGCACACTCAGATCAGTCAGAGAGTACTGTAGGTAGGTAGAAATGCAGTTATATTACTTCAAAACAAAGAAATGACCCTGAAATATTTCATGAATTATGTCAAGTATTCTCCTTTTGATTTGGACTGTGACCTCATTTCACATTCAGTCTTAAGTCTGTTGCTGCTAATGCAATCAGTACATGTAGATTTAATATGATACTTGTGGTAATCATATATTATGCAAGATAAATTTTCAAGATAACAAAAAGCAAGCAAGTGCCATTTTAGTTTCAGTTTGCAACAGATTTGTAATTTTGTTTTTCGTTTCACTCCAGTTTCTAGTTTCATATTGTCAATGATTGTTTGCAGGTGACCAAATACTATAACATTTAGGTCTTATTTGTAGGAAATCTTCATGTTACAGTTGTTATTCATAGTGATCATTTAAACTTTTTATAACATATTCATTAATTTTTCAAGATTCACAGTGCAAGACTTTAGAACAAAAAGATGAACAATCTGAAGCAAAGGCAGAGAGCACTGAAAGTTCAGAAATGACACAGAATGCTGAAGGAAACATTGTCTCAGGAGATAGCCAGTCAGAGGGTACAACACAACCTGCAGTTCAGCCAGACCAATCATTAGACAGCTTACAAAACACAAGAACAGCTGAATGTGACAGTGCAGGGGAGCATGTGTCAGTGGCAAATGTTTCTGCAGGAAATGCAGAGAATATAAAAACTGATGAAAATCAGCAAGAATCTGATGGTTCTCGGGAAGCGACAGAAGATGGCAACTCAACTGAGGATGTGATGGAAACAGATGCAGAACCAGAGAATAAAGACGCAACGGTTGAAAAGGCGGAAACATTGGATGAAAGTGAGCCTATGGACCAGGAGTAAACATGGTAACTTTTCATTGAATTGTGAGAGAAAATTGGAAATTATGAAGTGTCAAAGACAGTCTGAATGAAATAATGAATCATTTCATATCATGAAAATTCAGAGTATCAGTGATAGAAGACAATTTAGCAGAAGTTTGTTTCGAAATAAAAGGTCTGGGTTTAGAAAGGAATCTTTGCAACAGGTACACTTGTGATAAAATGGCACAGATCATTTTATAAATATAAAAAAGTTATAGTATCTTTATCAGAGTTATAACACCATTACAGGATTTTATGTTGTAAAACAAGCAATAATTTGAAGTTTTCAGGGTCTGTTTGTAACAGTGTTTTAAAAGCAAGAAAGAAGAATCACTGTGATCATACAAAATACAGTGTATGAGGGATTGCTTTTAAAATGTTTAAAAAATAGTGATTGATCAGTTTTTAAATTTTCTTGTCATGTTTAAAAAATGTTAAATTTTACCCGAAATCAATTGTGTTCAATAAGGTAAAAATTTTACAGCTTGAAACAGTAAAGCTGATAATAAGGTGCAGTTCTGCAGGAATATTCCCAGTCCAGTAAAGCTTACCTAAGCTCTTGATATTAAGACAACTATATTAAATTTTATATCATAAATGGTTTTGGTCATAGTAATGTTGCATACTGTTTTCATTCAGTATAGGGTGTTTCTAGGTGACAAAACTCAGAGAAATTCTGATTTCAGTATTTCATTGCTATCAAAATGAGAAATGTTTATTCCATAATTATATAACCTTTTCATGCTGTAACAAAGTTTTATTTGAAGTTGTTTCCTAAACTTTAACCAATAGTTTCAGATTTATGCCCTAGGCATGAAATGTTACAGTAATATTTGTTCAGTACTCATATTAAATAACAAAGGTCCTGTTTTGTTTCCATACTGGTGAAAATTTAAATCTTATGATGATGTAGTTATTACAAAATCTGTCTTTTCATAATTTTCTGTTTACTTTCAAGTATTTTTTGTATTTCTTTTTGTTACAACTAAAGTGCTCTGCTATTCAAGATAAAATGTTACTATTGTTCCTCGGTATTTAACCAGTTTTAAAGACAAAAATGAAGTTGGCTGTAAAGGTCATAGTCACTGATTTTAAAAAGCTTCATTTGTCAGATATATTTTGTTTTGTTGAAATTCATATTGTGTACATGTGTATTGATAGGTGTATAGTGGTTCCTACACAATCTTTGTTGAAAATTTAAATGTTACACATTGTCAGGTAAGTTTGTACAGGTTTTATTTTCAGTGAATTTGTTAGTCTTAGGTGACTGTATGTGAAAGAAAACATGAAATAAATTATTTTAAAAGCAGTTCTGAGTTTGCTTAATTTGCTAAATGTGTTGTGTTTATATGTAAAAGGTGTGCTGTGTGTTTTCATACATGTTTGACACCAGCTACTGGTTGACCTTATAGGAAGTTTGCCAGCAGCAGTTTGCCTACCTGTGTTAAATAAGCTTTGGCCCAGACATATACCCAACAGTCCCTTCCTTGTCAGACAGATCATTTCACTCACAGTGCAGTACATAAGTTTGGAGTTTCAGCACAGTTGCAACACTGGGCTACAGGTCACAGGACACTTTGCCTGATAAATATCTAGAATTGAGATGGTAAAAATTCATGTATCCAGAGTTCCAGACAGTTACTTGGCAGTGTGAATTCAAATTTTAACGTCTCAGTCAAAATGTTTCAATATGAAATATTAGTTTGTAAATGAAAACTGCAGAGGCAAAGTTAAAGGTTTCAACAAGATATGACCTATCGACATACGTTTTTTCTACCCAATGCTTTTTAATGTAATGCAGTATCTGAATGTAGACAAGTGATGATACACTCTTGATAATAGTCCTGATCCTAGGGATGCATCTATGAAAAAAAAGACTACTTCCTTACATTAAATGTTCATTTAGTAGTAAAACATGGACCTCCGCACAATTCCATACAGAGTAACTTCCCCTGTCAGTAACCACTGCTTACACAAGTTAATTAGGGCTGAGTGATTTGTGGAATTGTAGCGGGTTAAGAAGTACAGTGTGCACATTATGAATGATAAACTGTGCAACATCAGTCATCCAAATTCTTAAAACTGATCAAAAAATCAAACAAGAATTACAAGATCAAATTATTTATTGCCAAGTCACAGGAATGTTATCACAGTCAAAATAAAATCAAGTAACACTGACCTGTAAAATACATAGTCTTTAAAAAGAACATGTTCCCTAAATGTTCCCATGTACATGTAATATGTCATTTTAAAATATTCTAGTCTGCTTCATCACTGTTATTTTAGCTAAAAAAATCCTTAGTTTTGTTTCTAAAACACCTACGGCAAATCTTCAATTTTACATCAGCATATCTTAAATTACATAAATCAAAAATAACAAAAATTTTGACAAGTTAATATTGTGCAGTTAATATTTCATAAATACAAGTACAAAGAAGCTTACTGAAACTGGACAATGTCTGTCATATTGTAAGAAGTATGGTAAAAAGTAGCTGTACATCACTTTACAACTGATTATCTGAAAATTTCCTTAACTATACTGCAGTGATCAAGATCACTAACAAGATTTGGAACATACGGGGGTATTACAGACTTACTGAATCAATGCCAAAGAGAATCTCTATTTGAGGCTAGTTATGACCTTATTGCACTGAGGTAATGATTTCTAAAAATATAAGGATGATAATATTCAGCAGAAACTATACATGTACATCCACATCAAGATGAATCCATACTGGAGAACTCTTCCTCATCATCAAAGTCCCACACCTGAAAATGCAAAAAGAAGGCCATACATTACATGAGAACACATCATACTAGAAGGTCTCTTGGTGAGAGATGGGTCTGCGGTTTTCATCTTTTGCTGTGAGGCAGAGCAAAATTCAAAAACATATGACCTCCTGCCTGGACATATGGCAAGTATATATGTGTTAAACAAAATATATATGACTGAACTGATATTGCTAAATACAGAAACACATATTAAAGCAAATGGTATACACAGTCTGTTACAGGTTGGCAATGGAAACAACAAATGGTATACACAGTCTGTTACAGGATGGCAATGGAAACAACAAATTGGCAATGGAAACAACAAATGGTATACACAGTTTGTTATAGGATGGCAATGGAAACAACAAATGGTATACACAGTCTGTTACAGGATGGCAATGGAAACAACAAATTGGCAATGGAAACAACAAATGGTATACACAGTCTGTTACAGGATGGCAATGGAAACAACAAATGGTATACACAGTCTGTTACAGGATGGCAATGGAAACAACAAATGGTATACACAGTCTGTTATAGGATGGCAATGGAAACAACAAATTGGCAATGGAAACAACAAATGTTATACACAGTCTGTTATAGGATGGCAATGGAAACAACAAATGGTATACACAGTCTGTTATAGGATGGCAATGGAAACAACAAATGGTATACACAGTCTGTTACAGGATGGCAATGGAAACAACAAACGGTATACACAGTCTGTTACAGGATGGCAATGGAAACAACAAATGGTATACACAGTCTGTTACAGGATGGCAATGGAAACAACAAATGGTATACACAGTCTGTTACAGGATGGCAATGGAAACAACAAATGGTATACACAGTCTGTTACAGGATGGCAATGGAAACAACAAATGGTATACACAGTCTGTTACAGGATGGCAATGGAAACAACAAATGGTATACACAGTCTGTTACAGGATGGCAATGGAAACAACAAATGGTATACACAGTCTGTTACAGGATGGCAATGGAAACAACAAATGGTATACACAGTCTGTTATAGGACGGCAATGGAAACAACAAATGCTAATAGGTTTTATATCTGCTCCAAAAAGATATGCCCCAAAACATTTACAATTATTGTTTCAACAGTGCAACATAACTGGCCAAATAACCTTAAATGGCTGAGAATATTCAACCCAAACAATTTATCATTTTGACCTCTGATTTGTATGTGAAAAACAAGCAAACCACTTTCTTTCCTTCCAAAAATTTCAAGTAAAAAGATATTACAAAAGTAATCAAGTCCCCATCTTAATCACTAGTTAACTAAGGATAAACAGTGAAACTTTATATTTTTTGACATTACCCAAAGGTCAATGTTCATACCTCAGCTTCTGCTGTCTCCTGGTGCATCTGTGTGAGCCCTGTAAGGTCCTCCAGGAAGTGGGGCTCATTAAATGCCTTGAGCAGGAAGTCAAACCCTGAACTCTCGTACTGCTGTACAACCTGTAAACACATTACACTGACGTTGATAGAAATATAACAGATATTTAAGATATACAGAACCACATGGTTTCTACAATCTCTCGTTAATTTGATAAATATGTCATTCCAGAATATCATTCCTCTTTCTTTGCCAATTATTTACCTATTAAAGACAAATCTTACAAGAAATGCTACATGTATGGGAACAAATTTTTCTAAAGACAAAAATGACACAAAATTAACCTATTTTGATCTTAACTACAAAAGTCTTAAAAATTTACATCCTGAAATTATATGGCAACATCACACGCCATCAGTTCCACGAAATTATTTTGTGACATCTTTTACATGCAATTATTTTGTGACGTATATCACACAAAATAACTTTGTGACATCTACAACAAAATTACTTTATGACATCTATTACAACAAATTACAACTTTTTGAAAGACTTAAGCCAAGAATCTGGAATCAGTAATTGTATATAAAGAGAATATACCATTCTGGAACAGGCTGTACATTTATCGAAAGCTCTACTGGCTGGCATTATTTGTTGAAACCTAGACAAAAAGCCTCGTATCTACAAGAAGAAAATAGCAATTCTTGCTGAAGTGTACCAGTATCCACTGAAGTGTACCAGTATATACCAAGGTGTACCAGTATACACTAAAGTTTACCAGTATATACTAAAGTGTACCAGTTGGCAGTATCCACTAAAGTGTACCAGTATATACCAAGGTCTGCCAGTATACACTAAAGTTTACCAGTATATACTAAAGTGTATTAGTAAACACTAAAGTGTACAAGTATATACTAAAGTGAGCCAGTATACACTAAAGTTAAGTGTACCAGTATATACTAAAGTGTACCAGTATACACTAAACTGTACCAATATATACTAAGGCGTAGATTAAACTACAATGAATAGATTCACCAGTGCCTAAGCAATTTGACTACCAGAAAACCAGTCATAATATGGACTGACATTTTGACAAAACTTACACATTTTTTTTAAACAAAATATGTTTTTAAACTATGAATTTTTCCCTGACTTTGGCACCACATTGTTTCTGAAAACACCACAGATTAAGTCTTCCTTGCACAACATTTTGACTTCAATGTATATTGCCACTGTTTTGTTTCACAAATGTTAAATTATCAACAGAATAAGTCATTTACGATCTTTTTATTTCCAAAACACTGTCATGATACCTGGTGTGGAACAAGACCTAGGGGACAGCTGTTAGCATCCAGGAAATCATCACCAAGACCTGTATCCCCAGGGGCACAGCCTCGTTCTGGATGCTGTAGTAAAGATACTAACAATTCTACCGCTAGGGCACTAGCTAAGAATGACATCCCTGGACGTGAAACTGTACACTGCTGGTCCAAAGTTCTATCTCTTGTAGACTGAGAAAACATTAAAATGCAAAATGAGAGCCTAGAGATTAAAAGAGTAAGAGTAGTGAACAGTGCAGTTACAGATTAGGATTTACAAGTCTAGGATAACTCTTACACTTAACAAACAGACTCTGAAGTTTACTTTAGTGTTCTTACTTTGAACTTATTATTGCAGGCCAGGTGTGGTTATTTAGTACATAATTCTCTTTTAGTTTTTCAAGATTTGGCAATTAAATGAACTAATCGTATCACTGTCAACACCTCTAAACTTCTTTGTCAAACTGAATGATTTATTACAAACTTTTGTATGAAAAGGTAACTTAACCAGGACAAAGACAAAACTTAATAAATCTGTATGAATGTAATACAATTGAACTTCAAAGAAATAACAGCTCAAAAGACAAATACTAGTATGCCAATACTATTACTTACATCTCCAGGTGCCACCACATCATTGCAGAAATAACAACCCAGATGGTTCCCTGGAATGATTTTAGTCAGAGGCATTTTCTGCTGGCTGGTCTCTGGCTCATCATATGACTGGTACCCATGTCTCATTACCAGGAAGGTGTCAAAACCAAGGGCAGAACATATCACAATCTGAGAAGAAAGAAAAATCCTTTATCACTTAAATATCCCCAGATAACTGTAAACTACAGTAATAAAAACTTTCAACAGTCAGTCAAGCACCTAATACAAGTAAGATATTCATTCATTTTGCAGTTTAACTGTACAAAAACATACAATGCATTAGAATTTACAAATATTTACACATAAACACATGAAATCTACTTTCATGGCAGGCAACTCTTACTGAGATAGCGAAGTATATATCATGCAGGGCCGGGCCAATTTTTATCAAGATAATATTGACATGTCAAACCAGTCAAATCAAGAAATGCTGTTGCACAGCATATGACTTACTTTTTTCTTTGCAGCAGCCATTACTGTGGGAAGCCATCTACTCTCTCTGGTATCTAACAACAAGAATACTGCATCATGGGAAGCTACAAGTGAGTCAAGCCTTTCTACTTCCTCCTGAGTCTGCTGGACAGCACTCTCTGTGAAAATGTAACATTTATAGTTAAGAAAACTCTGAAATTAGTTTATTACAACAGGAATGTTCTAAGACACTTCATGTGTGAAACAGTGAGGAATTTTATAGATGGAATTAAATAAGACAAAGAAAAAGTAAGGCTTCCTCTAATAGAAAAACTCAAGTAGCCAGTTTGTGACTGGTTTGTTTTCTCATATCATATTATAAGGCTATCTTCACCAACTTTTTCTTTTCAGCAGGCAAATGTGATTTTCAAGAGCTACTTATCCTGGCTTCTTAGCTCTGAAGAGTGAACCTAGAGAATAAAGAAAATGTAGATCTTTATTCTTTACTGTGTTACAATTTCTTACCAGATACTGAGTGGCCTGGCATAGGAATGGTCAAGTTCACACCAACAGCATTCTGAAATAAGTAAAAATATGCTTAACAATTCACCTGAATAACTTCACTAGAAGTTATTCATTAAACACCCATGATAAAGCAAAATATGAATACCCGTCTTCTCTTTCCTACATACTACTTAACAGTGCTAGAGTCTATATATGGAAGCATAAATGGTAATACATCGGCTAATCAAAACTGACCTCCAATACTTGTATTTTAAGATACATGTATAAAGAACACAAATCCATTTCAGTCTTGATTTATATATTAGCATTAACCTGTCTATGAGACACAAATTCTGCAGGCTCTATCAAATGTTCTGGGCTTTTTCTCCTTGGCGTACTCTTGTCATTGCAATCAATGTTAATGAAGTAATTCATAAATAAGACAGACTAGTACCTCTAACAGCACTAGGTGTAAGATGAATGGCCTGTAGAAAAAGAAAACAAACAGACATACCACACCAGGGAATATTTTCTTCAGAGATGCGGCTGCAGCCTCTGCCTTCAGACACCCACCCGCTACCTTCTTACAGTCGTCAAATACAAACAGGGTTTGTCTCACAGGGTTACTGTATGAGACCCTGCCATTATCTACCAGGGTAATGTTCCTCACACCCCAACCCTGGAAAATCAGCATTTAAATTAATGGGTACAATCAGTGATAGCATAGTGAATTACTATATATAAGTTCTTAACACTGTACATTCTCCTTTCTAGAATAATTACTTCATGGTAGGTCATAAAAAAATCTAGATAGGAAATATAAGAGGTTATATTACAAATAATAACAAACTGAACTGTTCTGTAACTAAACTAATGATAAATAGAACAAAGGAGATAATAATTCATTTTACAGTGGAAATTATCATTATGTTTTCAAGAAAGGAATAAACCCAGTGTACAAACCAGTAAGCACCTTGCCACATTACACCCTAGAGTACCTGCTCCCAGTAGCAGACATTTTGTTTGAGAAACAGTTTCAAGGTCAAGGTCAGGTAGCAGACGCCATCTCATCAGCTTCAAGTTTAGGTCTACCGCTGACTCTGCAAGTCTGAAAAAACTTGAAACTTCATCTGAAGCAAACTGTATATCTTAAAAACCTTTGCCAATTACAATTAACAATGACAATTAATGGATCAATCTTATCTGAAAGATGGAAAAGTCTGTTTGAGATATTTAGCATGGTAAGGGTAAATTTTTGTAAAATAAGCTTTTAAGATTATACAGTAAACAAAAAGGTGTTAGTGTGAAGTGGAGATTACATACATCTCAATTAGCTTTTAAAATGACAGTTGAACAGTTTCCATGACAAAAATATCTTTGTTTCAGAATATACTTAGCAAAAAAGTGGAACTCTCTAAATGATGCGACTTTCTCTGACTTCCAAAATACAAAAATCAGGAAAGCATCAGTATGTGTAAGTCTTAACACTATTCCCTTGATTGTCACTAACCTAGCAGGATCCATTGAGGAACTCAGGTTCACAAGTCTTGGTCCTAGCTTTTGTCTTTCATTTTTCTCCCAACCAACACACTTTGGATACACTGAATAACAAAAATATTATATACATACCAAGAGAAAGACTGGCATTCTCATGTAAGTACGTCATTTTTGTGGTTAAAAAGATGACCCAAACAAACTACCAAGCAAAACTTACATAATATACCCATGTAAAATCAGTAATTAAAATATTATAACAGACAATTTTATTAAACAAGTTACCAGTTGGAATGCGTACCTGAGTTATCCCCCATGGTTGAAAGTTTCACATTCAACAGTAAGCTATGGTTAACATCATGTACACCAGATCTACTGAAGTAACGGAAACACACCACCTTCACATCTTTTAATTGCTTACCCCTGAAATACATACATGTATGTTACTATATGGATCATATTGTTTACTTCTTGCAGACCTTTCTTGAAAAAAATCTTTTTACAACTGATTTACTTATAATCTATATGTAGAATTTCCATAAAAATTTCCGTAAAAATTGTTTTAAGCACTGCAATAACATGACTTATTGCTTTAAACTTACTTATTTCACACTTTAAAATTATTTAACATTGACACAGAAACCAATTCTTGCAACTTAATTTAATGCCACTTGATGACTGCTTTCTGGGTTCAAACCAGTACCAGAGGTATTGAATATGGAAACCCACTGGAGATTCCAAGCCCTTGTGGGATTTGAAACCAGTGACCTTCAGAGCCAGCATTATGCATCCTACCCCTCAGCTCCTGCTAAACTCATTGAAATACGTGAGTACTGTACATTAAAAACAATTCTGACAAGTCTGATAAGCACTATTAAGGTATGAAGACAGATGCAAACAATTTCAATATGATATTAGGATTTATAACTTATCTATCTAAACTACAAGTATTACATTAAGTGAACATCATTTTTACCAGTGGTATGATATTAGAGCTATATAATTTCTGAGTGGCCATCCAGGATGACTTTCCATTGTGGAGGGATCAGCAAACCCAAATATAACCTGAAATTTTGATACTTTTATTTTACAGTTCATGATACAAATTTGTTTATCTTGACATATTCAGATGGAATTATATGTACATTTGTATCCGTAATAACAGATACATGTATGAAACAATTTAATGCAGAATGTATTATTATTTTGAATATTATTCATTAAAAAAAAGAAGTTCTAATAATAGCAGTAGCATAAATAACATTTATGTGGTCTGGTCTGGTGTGGTATTGTATGGTGTAGTGTGGTATTGTATGGTGTGGTGTGGTGTGGTATTGTATGGTGTAGTGTGGTATTGTATGGTGTGGTGTGGTATTGTATGGTGTAGTGTGGTATTGTATGGTGTGGTATTGTATGATGTGGTATTGTATGGTGTGGTGTGGTATTGTATGGTGTGGTATTGTATGGTGTGGTGTGGTATTGTATGGTGTGGTGTGGTATTGTATGGTCTGGTGTGGTATTGTATGGTGTGGTGTGGCCGAGCAACAAAAAAAACCCTACTTTGTTCCCATTATTGAGGTATTTCTGTGTGTTTGATACTTTGTCTATATGCAGAGTATCACCATCTTGGACTATTATGAAGTATCCAATCCACTCTCCCAATGATGCTTGAAATGCATTATACTTCTCAACCAGTTGTTCAATCTGAAATGGAAAACAAAATATGACGTCTTCCATATAAAATGTGTGTTCAGAAAATATCAGCTAATATCCAGTAACAAAAAATAACTCTGTAATTTATTTCTTCAACAATAGCATCATAATGTAGCCAGGCATATGGGTGATAAATTGATAGGTTACACCGTGTGGCTTGGTAGCACAGTTGGTAGAGTGTCCGCTCTGTAACTGGCAGGCCCTAGGTTCAAGTCCCAGTTGAGCCATGATTTATTCACCACTTTTTACAATAATATATGTAATAGGTGAAATTTTGTCTCAAAGATACCTGTCCAAAACTAAAAAGAAGTTACATGTATTTACCTGGTTTTCAGTGTATACATCGGACAGTTTCTGTGGTTCATTTAAGAGACAAAACTCTTCTGTTGGGCACAGACATGGGAAAGCAAACCAGTAGTAGAAATGATACTTTTTTAAGTCAGCATAGGTTAGCAACAGAAACCTTGACAACAAGCTTGGATCCTCTACAGCCCTCCCTGATGTCACTGACTCCCAAATTTCTGATCCAATTTTATCCAGTAGAGCTTTCTTATCTACTTCTTTAAAACTGTCCAAGGTGTTGGTATTGAACAATGAACCACGTGCACGAAAGCAACGTGTTGGTGTTTTAGCATCCTCATCAAATGCTGTGTGATCCAAACTCATCCTGCATGGCATTCCTGCAGGATCTCCATTATAATATGAGGCCTGAATAGTTCTGACACTATCATCTAAGCCATAGACATTAAGCTTGTTGTGTGACAATTTATGCCAGAACCCACCATCTAGAAAGCTGCTGAATGGCACAAATTTCAAGGTATAAGTCTGCATCTGTGTCATTGCGAAGAGTGGTTAAAGTTTGCAACCTGCAACACAAAAGCAAAGATTAAGTCAAAATACAGTCACAACTGTAGAAAATAGTAACTAGACTCAGTATATACAGTCACACGTGTCAAAAATAGTAACTAGAGACAGTATATAAAGTAATTGGGGTCAAACTGAGAGTAATCTGCTGGTTTACATAAAACTTGTTTTAGTCAAGCTACCTCTTCTTACGAAAAAGGAAGTCCATAACAGAAAGGTGCAAAACATTTTAGGATACACCACCCAGACTGGGATTCAAACTACAATCTTACCACTAATATATAATATATATATGTACAGGTAGCAAACAAACAGGCAGCAAAAAGCACAGGTGTTTGGCACATACCTAGGATAATATTAGGAGTATCTTGTCATTTCTATACAGGTCTACACCTTAAATATTGAAAATATACACTATATTATTGCATATGAGGTGAAGGTATGTCCAGAAATGGCTAGGTACTGCTAACATTATCACAGGTCAGGGCTTTTATTAAGAGGGATAAGGCGGGTATTTTCCCCTGCTATTTTGAGATCTTCACTTGACTTCTTTTCTTAAAATCAGGCTTAATTTATAACAAACTGGCAGCAAATCACCCGCCTACTTTACATGTACTCCTTCCAACTCAAAAACTTAATGAAACCCCTGACAGGTATGTGCCAAACATCTGTCTTGTAAAGCACAGTCCTCTTTTAGTTTGGACCCACCCGCTCCCCTGATCTGCCCCTGCACTAGACTTTTGTAGCATAAAAGTCATGGTAACACCTACATACAACTGTTTCTACTGATATCAGTACAAATTACAGCCTTTTAAAGAAATCTTAGACCCACCATCCAACACTTAATAATGATATAAACAAGTTATGAAACATTCCACCACAAATCACCTCAGCTGTCAATATTTTCCTTGGATTTCTAAATAACAACAAAGATCTGGAACATAATGCAAGTGTCCATCAGTTAGCAATAACTGTGCTTTAAATCAATATCGGTCTCATCAAATTCAGTCATATAATTAATTAGAAAATTAGTAAAGACTTTTACCATCTACTTGTTGCCACATATTCTTTTGAATGAAAACACTGTTTTTATCAGCTGGTACCGCATACTGCAGCTTACACAGTCAGAATTCAAGAACAAGTTTGGTCCGTTAGGGTACGGGTGATGGATGATAGTGTGGCTGCTATCCTAATTTCTTGAAAGAATGTGGCGACGAGAGGATGGTGAAAGTCTTTATATTAATTTTCTAAGTATCCTCTGTAACCCTTTATATTGGGGTACTTCTATAATCGGTAAAAGACACATCATTGTCCCTGCAAGTACATATACTTAAGCAATTCTAATGCCATAATTCCAGATAGTACAAGACGGCTTTACTTTGTTAAATTAATCAGTTAATTTCTTTTTGTAACTTGTTTCATACTTTAATTCTCTAATAAGTATGCCACCATTTTAATAGATCACCTGTATTAAGTATAGCCAGTATAATTCTTCGAACAACTATAAGGAGACGAATTACCGACCAAAATTAGGGCTATCCCAACTCAGTGGACTGAACAAGTTTTATAGATTTTAAACATTCAAAATTAATGATTAAGTAAGATCTTTAGTAAAATCTTGTTTACTTTGTTACGATCTTGTATAATTTTAATGTTCCTGACATGTACCTGAATAGTATAGTCGGTATTGACTTCTGGCAGTAATAAGCCGAAGGAGACTGATATTGATTTGAAGCGTAATTATTTCTTAATTGATGACACTAGCAGTATGTTCCAAACTTTCATTTTTATAAAGGAATCAATGTAAAAAAATAGGCAGCTGGGGTGATTTGCAGCAGAATGTTTCATGACTAGTGTATATTATAGTGCAGGGTAGTGGGCGTGGGCAGTTTTTAATATTCTATCTTATCTATCTTTCGATACTGCCTAGACTCCCCTCACGGGTATTACTGGCAGGTGCGCGTCTGTGCAAGATAAAAGTTGTTTAAAAGCATTGAAAGGAAGACTTCAAAGCGAGAAAGTGAGATGTGAAGTAAAAAGTGCGAAAGTGTTAAAATATAAGGTGAAATGTATTTATAAGTTAAAAGTTGGTTTAAAAACACTGTTCCGCACCTTAGGCAACGCTTAAACCCCTCTAGATCTGCCTGCAATACAACAGAAGCGGGTAGGCTGTTCCACAAAACTACAGTGTATGGAAAGAATGAAAATTTGAAATAGTTGGACGAGGTGTGGACTTGTCTGAGGGATAGGGGTGCATGTGACGTGACACCCTCGTAGGCCTCTCAAGATACGGAGGCAATGAAATCGCCACCAAGCCATACATAATCTTATAAAACATTATCAGTCTTGAGAGGTCACGTCTGTCTTGTAAGGTCTGCCAGCCAAGTTGGGACTGCATGCTGGTGACACTGCTGTAGTACGAATAGTCTTGTTTTAGGGATAACGACTTCAACTTACTTCAATAACGATAGAAAAGAAACAGATGTATTGCAGAAGTTACCACGATTTTTATGCTTCTTTACTCTTGTGTTGGGGCAGATAAGGGGAGGGGGCTGGGTCCAGCCTTCTACTGACTCTGGCGAAAAGTTCAGTGTCCCGTAATTCGTATACATTTGTGCTGTCCGAATATGCATTTACTTGTCGATTGCGGAAATCTTCATTTTTTTGTCTTAAATATGACTTTTTATATAAGATTTTTATTACAAAAATAATAATATTAAAAAAAAATCCTTAATATCTTGTTAAAAACTACCTCTTTTGATTGCACGCAGTGTAAATGTATAAAAAAAAATGCTATTTCTTAGTTTCTCTTTTGGGTAAGGGCTAAAATGTGAACAATATTGCAGTTACGGATGGGTTCATACAAATGGCGAAAAAGCAATGGCTTCAATTTATCTTTTATAATGTACTACTTATTTATCAAAGTCATACATAGAAACAGCTGAGAATTACAACAGTAATCCAGGTATCCATTCAGCTTCAAGGTACTGACATATTACTTCTGATGGGTAATATCTTCCGTCTAGTGTACATGATGTTCGAATGAAAAAGTTAGCACTTAAACACGGTAATCATTTGATATTATCTTCAACTTCAACTTCAACTTATTACTGCCAAAAGTCAATACTGACTATTCTAGGCAGGCGCGTGTCAGGAACATTAAAATTATAAAAGATAATAACAAAGAAAACAAGATTTAGCTGAAGATCTTACTTAAAACATTTATTTTAAAGTACTTAAAATCTATAAAACTTGTTTAGTCCTCTGATAAAAGCTGGCACAGTTGGGGTAGCCTTAATCTCGGTCGGTTATTCGTTCCAGAGTCGTATAGTCCTTGGGAAGAATGAGTTCATGTGATGTTGTGTTTTTGATTGTGGGATAAGGAATTTGCTGTTTCTTGTGTTTGTAAGGTGATTGTGATCGACATTGACCTGATTTTTTTTTATTTTGTGTAGCATGACCAGGCTGGCATGGTTTCGCCTTTGTTCTAAAGTTGACCATTTTAGTTCTTTGATCTTGTATAGTGGTAATCATTATGAACGTACCTTGCAGCTGACCTCTGGACAATTTCTATTCTGTGTGTGAGATATTTTTGCCATGGATGCCACATGGTTGAGCAGTATTCAACCTGTGGTCTTACATGTTTTGTATGCTGCTTCTTTGAGTTGTTTGTTTTGTGTTTTGACATTTCGTCTAATGAACCTTAAGCTGCTTTTTGCTTTGTTTGTGATATTGTTTATATGGGATGACCAGTTTAGGTTGCTACTTATTGTAACTCCTAAGTATTTTGCATTTTCTGTGGTTTTCAGTTTAGTGTTATGTATAGGGTGTAGGGAAAGATGACCGGTTTCTTTTTCCTGTGTATTCTGAGTACTTCACACTTGTCAGGGTTGAATTCCATTGACCATTCTTTTTCCCATATTTCAAGGTTGTGCAAATCATTTTGTAAGGTTGGTGCAGATGCTTGTGATTTAATTGTTAAATAAACTATGGTGTCGTCGGAAAATAGACGCACCCGGCTCCTGACACTTCCTGGTAGGTCATTGATGTATGCGAGAAAGAGACACGAACCTAACACCGATCCCTGCGGGACACCAGAAAGCACAGGGAGCCTGTCAGAGACCTTGTTTTCCACTAATACTTGTTATGATCTGTTTTTGAGAAAATTTTGTATGCATGAACTGATATGTGGATGAACTCCCATGTGTTTCAGCTTGCGTATGAGTTTGTGGTGGTCTACTTTGTCAAAAGCTTTACTAAAGTCCATGACTATGACATCAGTTTGTTGACCTTGATCAAGGTTGTCAGTTATTTCTTGTGTGAAACCAATGAGCTGTGTCTCACAGCTATGTTTTGACCTGAATCCATGTTGCTGGGGGCAAAGTATGTTGTGTTTGTCAAAGTAATCCATCATGTCTGAAACAATGATGTGTTCCATTAGTTTTGATGCTACACATGTGAGTGATATTGGTCTGTAATTGCTAGGTTTTGATTTTGACCCTTTTTGTATGCTGGTGTGATGATGGCATGTTTCCAATCCTTAGGAACAATACCTGTGTCTAGTGATCTTTGGAATATGATTTTAAGGATTGGTGCTATCTCTGTGTGTAGCTCTTTGAGTAACCTAGGTGAAATCTCATCTGGACCTTGGGCTTTGTGGGGGTTTAGTCCTGTCAATAACTTAACAACTCCCTGAACTGAGATGGATATGGGAGCCATGGGCGAGTGACCAAGTGATGATATTGAGCTTTAGCTATTTGTTTGAGACTGAGGGGTGAAGGCTTTGAGAAAACTGATTCAAACTGTTTGTTTAGTATATTCGCCTTTGACACTGGGTCACTGTAAGTATGACCATCAGTGCTGAGTGGTGCAATTCCGGTGTTTTCAGTTTTTTTGTGTTTAATAAAGTTGAAGAACTTTTTCTTATGACCTGGATCTGTATTATCTGAGAAGATGATTGACTCTAGATATGACCAATAAGCATTTCTTATTTGTTTTTGCACTGATGCCTTAAGATGTTTGAATTTCTTTATGTCTGACAATTCTGTGACCGAGACCTTTTTATTTTTGTGAAGAGCTTGTTCCTTTTCCTAATCTGTTTAACAATATCGTGAGTAACCCATGGTTAATCAGCTTTATTTTTGCATTGTCTTGACGTTATGTGTTTGGATGATAACCTTTTGATCTCAGCTTTGAACCTGTCCCATAATTGGCTTGGGTCTTCATTTTGATTTTGGTTGAACGTACTACTGAAAGTGACCAAGTCATTTTTGAAGTCAGACCAGTTTGCTTTCTTGTATGCTTTGACCAGTCGAGGGGTCTGCCTGATTCGCCCTCTTTTGACCTTAAGTTCATGGAAGACTTTATCATAGTCTGCTGTACCTAAGCTTGGTAAGACTTTTGTGTCATGGACGTGACCCGGAGTGTTAGTGAGAAAGAGATCTAGGATATTTTATTCTCCCGTCTGGGAACTTTGACCATTTGTTCAAGATTATGATTAATCATGTTCTCTGCATAATTATCATACATATCTTTGAATTTGCATGTATCTGTTGGTGTTTCATTTGACCAGTTCATGTCTGGGAGATTGAAGTCACCCAATATGCAGATGTTGTTGTTTTGAGAAATTTTTACTATAGATGACCAAAGATCATTTAGTGAGTGTTCATCATTTTCATGGGGCTTGTAGTATGCAGAGACATATATGTCTTTGATACCAGTTATTATGCAGCTTGATGGTACGTTCAAATGAAACTCAGTATGACAACCAAAAAAAATCCTCTTAGTTAGATGAGCTAGAATGGCTCTTATAATAACAGAAACATTTCTTAGTAATAATAGTGCAACTATTGCAGTATCTACATGACAATTGACATTTAAAAAGCAAAAGACACTAGTGGTTATATATATATATATGAAATTTCAGTCGGATCAAGCTAGATGCAAAAGGACAGCACCAGTTTCCGATTTGATTTTGATTCTGGACCAGCTGGCATCTGACATATCTAACTTTTGACGAGACTCTTTAGTGGATTCCAGAGATTAATTCTAGAAACTTAAGCCTTGCTGCTTGAAAATGGTAGATGAAATGCTGTTCTTGTGAGCTGCTTCCACTGGAAAAGGCAATGATGAAAACTAGTTTTGTCTAGGTGGCTGTTTAGAATTAAAACTTTCTCTCTTAATTTTACTTTATTTCTTTGATTTTCTTAAATTTGAATTCATTAATAAAACGTTTTAATGTTTTTGCGATGTAGATGAAAAATCCTGCAAACACGGAAAAGGAAATTTGACACTCCCAAAACCCACCGCACGTTAAAATATATTTCGTCTTGGGATGATTACATATTGTCTAGATTATTGCATGTGTCTGTGTATGTGAATTAGAGATGGAGATACTTTAAGCACAAAGACATTTTAGATAAAGAAATAAAAGAAAGATGCTCTTGTTTTGTTATCAGTATGTTCAATTTACTTTTTTGATAGCGGAACTTTAAAATAAATAATTAATTTTGATGAATTTGAATTGCCCTTATATGAAAAATAATGGATTTGAAGAATTTTCAGTAAAAATACAATCAGCAATGGCCAAACAACACAGCCACTATTCAATCCAAAAGGTATAATTATACCGTCCCAGCGAGCAAACAACAACAGGGATGTAAAAAGACTTGTAATTTACACAGGTTTTGAGAATTTATACAATCAATGAAAATATGAATGTGTAGTATACAGCCTGCGCTGCACAAAACCACTGACTCATCAGCTGGGAGCCGCCGATCAACGAGTGTTTCATCCTTTAATCTCAGGACACTCTCCCGACGGTGGAACCGCAGTGCTGATCAGGCACTATGGGTCAGTGGTTAGCTGCCAGCTCTTCTCCTCTCTCTTTATCCACAGCCAATTGAATGCTTTCTCTGCTGCTTGCTCCATTCTCCCAACAGCTCTCTTTCTGTCTTCTCCTTTGATCTCTAGGACACTTAACATTCTCCACAACGACTGTGCGGCGAAACCTCTGGCGCCAATCTCGATGGGGAAAAATCAAATCTTCCAGCCGTAAGATCTGCACTGGTCTGCACTTCCTGCCGGTCCTGGTCTTAATTCCAGCCCTCCAGATCAGATCATCTGATAATTTCTTCAGACTCATAACTAATCTGGCTTTAGCAACTTTGAACTCTTCCAAAATTGAAGATACTGGAAGCTGCAGCTAGTTGGTTCTATCATAGAGTCCTATGCTGGTAAAACTGGGTGGTACTCCTAGCAAACTACAAAGGTATCTATCGATGGTTCTTTCAAAGCCTTCCACGTAGTAACTGCTATCTCATACAGCATGAGAGGCCACATTAGTCTTGATAACAATCAATGTTGAAATAACCATGCCTTGAACTTTCCAGGAAGTGATGTCTTATATATTTCCTTCAGGCTTTCTTGGAGTTTGTATTTGATGCGGTTAATGCTGCTTGTGTCGTTTAAGCTTGCATCATACCATTTGCCCAGGCACTTGATGGGATTGTTTACTATGGAGTATGGATGGTATATCTTCTCCCTGTACTTGGAGGTTGAATCTTTGTTTAATCTTCCCCTTCTTGATCACCAGATTCATTGACTTCTTCGGTTTGAACTCCATTCTTGCCCAACTTACAGTCTCATCTAATGCAGTTAGAACCCAACGCGCTTGCACATGTGTTGTTGTAGTTACAGTGAGGTCATCCGTAAACCCTCTTTTGGATGGGAGGTATATCCCTGAGGCTGTCTTTGGTCCTTTGGTTTCCCTCTTTGCAGCATTTATACTTAAGTGCATGCCCATCACAAATAACACGACTGATATTGTGCAGCCTGTTACTATTCCTTTCTCGAGCCTTATCCAAGGAGTTGTCTCTTCTCCTACTGCAAACCGTAGTTGTATGCCACTGAAGTACCTATGATGATCTTCTGGACATGGTTAGGAATGTGGTAGTGCTCCTGTGCAATCTCGATTAACTTGTGTGAGATTGAGCCATATGTGTTTACAAGGTCTAACCATAAAACGGTGAGGTCATTGTGATTAACCTCGGCTTCCCTGATGATCTGGCTAAGGGCACTTGTATGTTCCACACATCCAGAGAACCCTGGTACACCTCCTTTTTGCACTGATCTATCTATATACTGATCTATCTATATAATGGTTTGATGTAAGGTAGCAAAGAAGATTTTCCCCTCAACGTTAAGTAAGGAAATGGTTCTGAATTGTGAAATGACCTTCGAATCCTTTTCCTTTGGTGTAAATATTCCTTCTGCCTGTTACCAGCACTGTGGAACCTCACCCTACCTCCAAATCACCTTAAGGAGATTCTATAGACGTCGTAGAAGCTTGGGACACATCTTATATACCTTGAATGGGATACCATTTGGTCCCGGGGCCGAATCTGTCTTTGCTTTTTTTACCACTTCTGAAACCTCTTTCAGTGTAGGTTTCTTGATGTCTAGTGGTGTGGTAGGCTGTGGTACTGGTTCTATTCTCTTGCACTTGGCTAATGGTACGTCTCGGATATGGTCCGAGTGCGTTTTTTTAGTAACTGTGTGATTTCTTCCTTGCTGCTCCCTATTTTGCCTGACTTTTCTTTGTCTAGCAGGGTCTTTGGGAACTTTTATAAATTTGCAATGAACTCAGCACGGTGTATGGCTCTTTTTCTTCGCTTCTCACGTACTTGTTCTGCCTTGCGTAAGCTTATAAATCGTGCCCGCTGACTTTCCCTCAACTGCTGCATTCCGGGTTTCTCGTCTTCGCTGGCTTGTCTAAATCTCTTTCACAAGATCCTCAGTTCACTTCTGATGTCTTTAATCTGACCCTGTCTTTTGTTCATCTGTACTGCTTTCTTGGAAGTTTTCAGTGGCTTCTGTCCATATATGTCCTTGCCAACTATGTAAAGAAGGTTGTTTAAGGCTACAAGTTTTCGTTCAATTGCCCCTTGAAGCGTTGTCTCCAGTAGCATGTTGAGGTCATCATTTATGTCTCTCCATGCTTTCTTATCTGACATTTTTGACCAGGATATTCTTGGCTTTCTTGGTGGTTCGTCTCCGTAGCCAGCTGTTGATGAGGTGGGATGTGTTAAGTCTGTGTTTGGCGTTGGGTCGCTCTGCGTTCATAGAAACGCTAGTAGCGGGTCTTCATCATCAAAGACTTCTCCTTGAACATCCATTTCAGATTGTCATGTGCTGGTACCCCAGCGCGTCAGCTGCTAAGGAGTCCCCAGAACTGTAGTTTTTTCTGACTAGGATCCCCCACCGTCTCACCAGACATAAAATTTGAGCGTTGCTGCTGCCGTGTTGTGTTTCCATAGTTCTTGCTTGGTGGATGTGCAAGCCCCTAAGATTCTTGCAGACTTTTCCACACTTACTCTTACTTTCTACCTTCGTTCCAGGCGATGTCGATTTAACTACTAGTAGCCGTGTCGTTACCGTTGAATATGGACATTATATTCATAAATTTATAATTATTCAGCAATGGATTTCAAGAAAATCTACAAGTTAGAAAATATCAATTTCTTACACGAAATTAATCTCTATTTATACTAACAAGACAAATGGACATACTATAAGAACGAATTTCTATTTTTTTGCATTCCCTGTGGGCAAAGTACTGACTAAACCCTGCCAGTGAGGTTAACGTGTTTCCTTCTACCTCCGCTTTCCCTCCTGACGGGAAATCTCAGCCTTCCACAGAGGATCATTTTAGATTCTTATTCTTCACGTTTTCATTTTATCCCATCATTTCAACACACAGCAAGCATTACATGTTTTCTAATACTACAAAAAGAGATAAAGTTTTTAGTTAAAAATGCATTGAATGAGAAGTTCCACTAATAATGCTTCCATCCTCACTTGTAACCAAAGACCTGAAGTGTCCTTTTTCAGTGTACGACTTATGTACCACTTCCTTTATGTACCAGGTCCTCTACGTACCACTTTTGACCCTTTATGTACCACATATAGATCATATAGTGGAGTAGTATACCACAATCTAGCTATATGTTTGAGTGATCATCATTATTACTTGTGAAAACATAATATAATAGTGTTGATTAGTTGTATTAATATAATCAACACCTGCAATGTCCAGTTTGGTTTATTGATTGCTTTTTTTTATAAATTAGAAAAAAGGTTGAAAGTTAATATTGCATGAGATAGAATTTAAAAAATCTTTAATTATTAAATCTAATTAAACTTGGATTATTGATGGCGTTTTTGAAATTTTAATTGTATTTCAATTTTGGCTACTAAAAATCAATTTGAATTAAATTTATTTGTGATCTTCATAAAATAGTGCTTTAAAACATTTTAAATCAATTTCTTTCAACTGCTAGAGTGAATAATGTCAGTAATTCATTGGCAGAGGTAACAATAAGCCTTTAATTGTAAGGGAATAATTATCAACTCGGACAATTTTCAGAATTTCCTCCCATACATTATTTTATTCTTAGAAATGTATGTCACCACACTTTTATTATTCAAATTCAAAGTAGCGCACACTTTATTATTTTTATACACACACCAAATTGTTTATTGGATTTATATGTAACAATTAAGACAGTGAGTGCTTTTTCAGATTAAATTATATGTTAAAACACAAATCTATAAATACTTATTCAAATTATAAATTTTTGGGCAAATAAACACTCAAAATAATCAAAAATTATAATTCAAAATAATTAAAATATCCATTACTATATAACCTATTTGTGGTACATAAGGGGTCAAAAGTGGTACTTCAGGTCCTGGTACATAAAGAACCTTAAAATTGTACATAAAGACCCACATTCTCCTTTTTAAAATTCTCCGAATTAACCGGGTTTTCAGTGTTTAAATGCTCATCAGACAAAAAATAAAAAGTTTAGTAATTCGTGGATATTTGAGATAAGATTATTGATTTCCATCGCCTTGAAGATGATAATAGATATAATTTCCCAGCAAAACGGACAGATTCCTGCTGTCATTTAGTGTTGTTGAACCTGAAATTTGTCCTGAATCGAAGACATATAATTTAGTATAATGATACCATCTTCTGGAGGTGTGTGAAGGTGTGTGCAAGACTTGAAGTTTTGATTGGTCAGACGTGGTATTTGCTTAATACCGATTGGTTATTTAATGTGTCACGTTCAAGGACGAAAATTCCCGATAAAGAGCAAATCAGCGAATTGTAATGTAAACAAAAAATTTGGTTTTCATTCGATATTACAGATTTTGTTTGTAATAAAGGTATGTTATTTTTGATAATATGTTTGATGGTTTGCTTACACAATTTCTTTTCACCTGAAAGACTTTTTATTAGCACGAAATCTCATGTTATTTATTGACTTACTGCCATGTCGGTTATTTTTACTGCCAGAAAGTCATGTATATACACACCAAATGGTGGTTCAACTTTGCAGTATATTACGTTGCTAACAAGTTACATGTTTATATTTAAGGTGCTCAAGCAAACAGTGTTTTTGTTAAATAATTCTGACATTGAAAACAAACGAAGACTTCTGCCAAGACCCAAAATACACGTGATTGATGATTGATTATCAGGTGGATAATAAAAAAAGGTAGGCAGGATATTCAACTTATTTAAGTACAGTTGGGGGCTTGGGGGCTTTCCTTTGCAGTGGACATGACAGTATCAGTTTCAGAGAAAATCCTGAGTTTTGCACTTATATTAAGTATTTGCCCAGAAAAAAAAACAAAAAGGGTCCTTTTTCAGTTTTTGCAAAAAGAGCCTGATTCTTACGAAAAGGACCAAAATTTTCTTTGATGTTCGAGATATGAGTGATTAAATGGTTGAAATTTGTTCTTTGTATGAAAATGCTATAACAAAATTTAAACTAAGAATGATTTTTTTATTTACTGGTCATATCAAGTGTTATAGTCTCACTATTTCGCCCCCGATAGGCAGATATTTTATAGTTGTTCACCTTCTACATCTCACTTTGATCTGCATCTGGTTAAGCGGACTCGCCCAATCGTAGGCGATTGGGCACTTTTTATGGCTCGTTTGTCCAACAGTTCACAGAGTTTAAGGCAACAATGATAAAATATGATAACTAAATTCATACCTGATCCTGTAATCCAAGAAAACACACAAATACATAAGTATAGAACTGAAACACTTATCTTGTACCTGATTAATCCACCATTTTATTCAAAATTTGGCAATCAGAAATACTCGGTGTTCTAGGTTAATAGATAACCAGGACAGGGTAAAAACCATGCCGAACCAAGTCCGCTTGGTTATATGCAGTTTAAAATTAGGCTTAAAGGTTGAACAACTAAAAAATATCAGATCAATATATGGGTTCAACACTATAAGCCTAATAAATTAGGCTAGTGTTTATAAAGTTCTCATGTATTTCCTTCTCTACAGAAAGGACTAGGTGACATACAAAAAGGGGCTAACACAAGACAGTAATACAAATAATATCCTTTGAGGTATTGTGATCAGTCAGTGTCCGTCGTCTGTCGTCGGTGTGTGCGTGCGTCCGTGCGTGCGTAAACTTTTGTTTTAAAGGACGTCTCCTCCTAAACCACTGGGCCAATTTCAACAAAACTTCACAGAAATGTTCCTTGCATGAAGCTCTACCAAAATTGTTCAAAGAATTTGATTCCATGCAGAACTCTGGTTGCCATGGCAACCAAAAGGAAAATCTTTAAAAATCTTCTTGTCTAAAACCATAAGGCCTAGAGCTTTGATATTTGGTATGTAGCATCACCTAGTGGTCCTCTACCAAGATTGTTCAAATTATGGCCCTTGGGTCAAAAACGGCCCCGCCCCAGGGGTTGCCCATTTTACATAGAGTTATATGGGGAAAATCTTAAAAAATCTTCTTGTCAGAATCTGTCGGGCCTAGAGATTTGATATTTTGCATGTATCATTGGGTAGAGGTCCTCTACAAAGATTGTTCAGATTATGCTCATGGGTTCAAAATTCGCCCCTCCCCAGGGGTTTGTTGTTTTGACTATATGTTTATAGTAAAATCTTAAAAAATCTTTTTCTCTAGAAAAATAAGGCTTAGAGCTTAACTTTTTGGCATGTAGCATTACCTTGAGGACCTCTACCAAGGTTGTTCAAATCATGACCCAAATTGGCCTCACCCCGGGGCTTATCAGTTTTACACAGAAATATATAGTAGAATCTTCAAAAATCTTCTTCTCTAGAACCATAAGGCATAGAGCTTAGATTTTTTGCATGTAACATTACTTTGTGGACCTCTACCAAAGTTGGTCAAATTATGGCCCTGGGGTCAAAATTGGCCCCACCCCAGAGGTCAGGGGTTTTCCTTATATGTACATAGCAAAAACTTCAAAAATCTTCTTGTCTGAAACCGCAAAAGTTAGGGCTAAGATATTTTGCATGATACATTGTCTAGTTGACCTCTACTGAGATTGTTCAAATTATGGCCCTTGGGTAAAACATTGCCCCACCCCGGGGGTCATTTGATTTTACATAGACTAAATAGCATCTTTTTGGTTCTTTTTAAGCTACAACTATGAAACTTGAGATATTCAGAAAACTTTTGATGCAGATTTTATTCTTGACCTTGAGCTTGACCTAATGACCTACTTTTCTGTTTTTCAAGCTACAGCTTTGAAACTTGAGATATTAAGATAACTTTGGATGCAGATTTTATCTTTGACCTTGGTTGACCTTGATTTTGCCCTACTGACCTGCTTTACTGGTTTTGCATTCAGGTATTTTATCTTTGACCTTGGCTGACCTTGACCTTGAACTGCTGACTTACTTTACTGTTTTTAAATGAAAATTGGAAATTCTTCACTAGAAGGCATAGAGCTTGCTATATTAAATCTAGATTGTGCAGGGCTGCATTTGTAGTCAAATGAGAGATATAGTCCGTCGTTAGTATGTCCATGCATGCATGCTTTCGTAAACTTTTTTTTTAAACAACATCTCCTCCTAAACCACTGGGCCAATTTCAACAAAACTTATCAGAAATGTTGCTTGCATGAAGCTCTACCAAATGTTTTCACAGAATTCCATTCCATGAAGAACTCTGGTTGCCATGACAACCGAAAGGAAAATTCTTTAAAATCTTTTCTAAAACCGTAAGGCCTAGAGCTTAGATATTTGATATGTAGGATCCTTTAGTAGACGTTGACCAAGTTTGTTCAGATGATTGCCTCAGGGTCAATATTGGCCAGGACCCGGGGGTCACTTGATTTTACATAGATTTATATATAGAAAAAATTTTTTAAAATCTTCTCAGAAGATGTTAGATATTTGGTGTGTAGCCTCCTCTAGTAGACCTCTTCCAAGTTTGTTCAAATTTAAGCTCCATGGTCGAAACTGGCACAGTCACATGGTAGTATTGTGACAGATTTAAGGCCAAACAAAAATTATTTGTTTATCAGTCCTTTGCATCTAGCGATTGACTTGTGTGTGTGTGTTATTTGATTGCATAAATATTGCTAAATATATCCAATGGGATATATCGATTCATTGTATGTACATTTCCAAAAACATATGTAAAACATATGGATTCTTATAGGGTAACATGAAATTTAGAGTAGAGTAACGTGGAAGTCACCCAGATTTTAGGTCTTGTCCATCCCGAGCACTACATTTTCTCTGCAGCAAAGACGCTTGATGTCGTTTATCAGTATTATATGAGTTGCTGTGTTAACAGAGTGACGACAGGTTGTTGCAGACCCTATAATTATGTGTTTCAAACTTTGAACAAAGTCATGCGTTTTCACCAACTTTTCAACACAAATTCACGTTTGCTTTTTTCCTGCTTCAGTATGCAGTACCCTCTGTTTCGTTTTACTATGTTTGTCAATTTCCTTCCTTGCTGTATATACAATGTACAGGGAGTTGCACCATTCTCTCAAGCGTCTATTAGTTTTCAGCTTTTTGCGAACAGGCACTGTATAATGGAAGAGCGGATGGAGGGCACATGAGTAAGGGACTAGTTATAATTACCTTTTCAGTCGATCTGATCACATCAAGTAGTCAGAATGAGCCATCTTCATTGCCACTACATTGCCTACATGTAGTCCTAGATATAGAAATACAAGAACTCAGTACATTGGTCATGCATTAAATTAAACTCAGTTCTGTAATGATGATGTAAACTGCGTATTTAATGAAAAACCACATGAGACAGACTGCAGAATATATCTTAGCAAGCAGTGTATTCGAAAAGAAAAGAAATTTTGTACAATAATTGACAGCCTCGATCATATTTAACTATTTAGACTCGTATATCATATGCTCTTTCTGAATTATAATTATATAGGTGACTTTTGACAGTTAAAATAGTATTTATTAAGTGACATACAGGCCCATTGGGCCGGATGGAAACTATTATTACAATTATATTATTGTGTAACAATGTTCACATGTCAGTATAAAAAAAATACTTACTTTTATTTTATGATTTCCAGAGAAATAAAATTGATAATCCACTTCTTTAAAACTGTGGAATACCATTTTTATTATGCCCCCAAAGAGAGGCATATAGTAATCGCACTGTCTAACCGTCCGTCTGTCCTGTAAAATCTTGTCCTCGCTTCATCTCCAAAACCGCTTTAGGGATTACATTGAAACTTTACAGGAGTGTTTGTCACCAAGTCTAGTTGTGCATATCGTCAGTAGATTCTACTCTGACAATTTATTTTTGGCATAGTTATGGGCACTTAGTCATTTTTTAACTCTAAAATCTTGTCCTCACTTCATCTCCAAAACCACTTGAGGGATTTCACTGAAACTTAGCGGGAGTGTTTGTCACAAAGCCTAGTTGTGCATATCATCAGGAGATTCTGCTCGATCTGTTTTTGGTAGAGTTATTGGCACTTAGTCATTTTTTTTACTCCTACTTCTATATTAAAGTCTTGTCCACACTTAGTCTCCAAAACCGCTTGGAGAATTTCATTGAAACTTCACAGGAATGTTTGTCACCAAGCCTAGTTATACATATTTTCAGGAGTTTCTGCTCAGATTATTTTTGGCAGAGTTATGGGCATTTAGTCATTCTTTACTATAACTTTTATATTAAAATCTTCTCCACACTTCTTCTCCAAAACCGCATGGAGAATTGCATTGAAACTTCACAGGAATGTTTGTCACCAAGCCTTGTTGTGTATATCATCAGGAGTTTCTGCTCAGATTATTTTTGGCAGAGTTATGGGCACTTTGTCATTGTTTACTCTACATGTAACTTCTATATTAAAATCTTGCCAATGCTTCATCTCCAAAACCACTGGAGGATTTCATTGAAACTACACAGGAATGTTTGTCACCAAAACTAGCTGTGCATATCGTCAGGAGTTTCTGTCCAAGCTACATCTCCAAAACCACTTGAGGGATTTTATTGAAACCAGAATGTTTGTGACCAAGCCTTGTTATATATAAAACATCAGGGGTTGGGAATAAAACAATATTGTTCGTATTCAAGGCCAAACTAACAGCTGTCTATTTCATTGAATAATTATGTCTTCAACCTTCATATAAGAATCTGAAGCAGAAAAACTTTACCATTTACTTTCAGTTCATGCTCTATTTTTTGTCTGATCTCTTTTCCACAGGCATATTCTTTTATATATTTACACCAGTTTCATTTCAAAGCTTCATTTCGGGGGCATATGTCAATTTCCAGTGACAGCTGTTGTTTTTTGCTGAACTACTTTTTAAATTTTTTGTAATTTTTCAAATTTTCAAATTTCATACACTGATATTGCACATTGGGAGGAAGTGCATTGTGTAAGAATAATAACTCTACCTTGCCTACTTTTAGAGTTGTTCCCCTTTATCAGATTTACTTGAAAAACTTAGTCCGAAGCATAACTCCAAAAGTACTTCAGGGATTTTCTTCAAACTTCACACACTGACATAGCACATTGGTAGGAAGTGCATTGTGTAAGAACAATAACTCTATCTTGGCTACTTTTAGAGTTATTCCCCTTTATAAGATTTACTTGGAAAAAAATTTCCAGAGCATAAATCCAAAAGTACTTGAGGGATTTTCTTCAAACATAATTCACTGACATAGCACATTGGTAGGAAGTGCATTGCACAAGAACAATAACTGTACCTTTTTTGAGGGATTTTCTTCAAACTGCATGCGCACATTACTACATTTAGTTTTTGAAAGTACAGCCTTCAGGTAACTTCTTCACGGCAGGGGATTAACCATGTGTAACATGGCTCTTGTTCATCATAGTTTCAGTAAGGTTTCACAATGTGGAGGCAGAAATCTCATCTGCTGTGGCGTCATGTCAACAATCCTGCTAGTGTCTATGGCAACCAGTGTGTGAGATGCCTTACTGACAGTGAGAAACCAACAGTAGCAATTCGCAGAGAGACAGTAAATGTGTGGGAGAGACGGGCACCTCTGGCACCTAGACATGTAGAGAAACTAGTGAAGAATGGTGTCAGAGTGATTGTGCAACCTTCAAACAGAAGAGCTTACAATATGCAGGTTAGTGAAAAGATCATTTAAGGTTGAGTTTGAAACTATTTTAACTGAATATGAATGAAGAAGATGATACAATAGTTGCATGCTCAAATCTGGATACAGTTGGCAGAGTTTACCATTCAAATGACACAATATTGGGAGAAATATTATTATACATTTTAAGAAGGAATGAATTTTGAGATGTTCACCCGTTTGTTATAGTTTGTTGTTACTAACAAGCTCAGATAAAATTTCAAATTGCTGAACTTGGATAATTCTGTTATAGGAGTATGTAGAGAAAGGGGCCATAATCCAGGAGGACCTTAGTGAGGCATCAGTCGTGATGGGTGTGAAACAAGTACCGATAGATTTATTGATGCCAGATAAGACATTCTGTTTCTTCTCCCACACAATCAAGGCTCAGAAAGACAACATGCCATTACTGGATGCCATACTGGAAAAGGTTTGCATGTTATATGTCGCTTTTTCTTTGTTCAGTCAGAAAAATGGCACATCCAGTGTGATTGATTGCGACCACCAGATGAACATACTGTTGAAGTATTTTCAGTTGCATCTATTTTACATCCTTCATGTAAAAATAATATATATATAGAGGAGACCCTTTCTGTGGACGGTAACAGTTTTTAAATTATGACATTTCATGTTGCACATTTAAGGCTAGTGCTAATACAGTGGAACATCAATAGTCAAAACTTCAATAATTCTAATCTAGTTCAAATGATTTTCTTGGTTTGTTAAGTTAACTGAATAAACTTATTGAAATCTAAAGTGTTGAAATCAGAAATATCAGTAGTCTGAAGTGAAAGCATGAGTCCCTTCTTTTCAGTTTCTTCATAAGTTTCAGTGGTTTGAAGTTGATAATTGATGTCTACATAATTACGGCTGGTGACTTGTTTGTTTTTATGTCCCTGAAGGGAGGCATATAGTTTTTGAACTGTCTGTCCATCAGTCCATCAGTCAGTCAGCACTACCAAAAATAAATGGGGGACATCTAACTGTAAACATAACAAAAAAGAACAATAGAGCTCATTCTGTAACTGTTGAATAAGAGGCCAATGGCTCTCTATTAAAATAAAGAAAATAACAAAAGAAAGGGCCCCCTATCCAGTTTCGGCTTGACGTCCATCCTTCTGTCAATCCGTCTGAAAACTTTAACATTGGGGATAACTTCCTTATCAGTAAGTGGATTTACTTCATACTTAGACACAACATTCCTTTGGACAAGACCTTCCCATTGACCTATACTTATTTGACCTTGACCTCTGAATGACCTTCACCTTGAAGATCCAGTTGTTCAAAAACTTTAAACCCTGAATGACCTTCACCTTGAAGATCCAGTTGTTCAAAAACTTTAAACCCTGAATGACCTTCACCTTGAAGATCCAGTTGTCCAAAAACTTTAACATTGGCCATAACTTCCGTTTTAGTAGTGGATTTACTTCATACTTGGACACAACACCCCTCTGGACAAGACCTATATTAAAATTGACCTATATTTATTTGATCATGACCCCTGAATGACTTTCATCTTGAAGATCCAATTGTCCAAAAACTTAAACATTGGTCATAACTTCCTTATTAGTAAGTGGATTTATGAAGTAAATTATTTACTTCATACTTGGACACAACACCCCTTTGGACAAGACCTTCCCATTGACCTATATTTATTTGTCCTTGACTCCTGAATGACTGGTATTCAGCTCAAAGGTCAAAGCACCACTTTTGGAGGAATAGTCATCTTACAGTGGCAGTTCTTCTTTCACACCTATCAGTGTCTTCACAGAAGGGATGAATAAGAAGCTGTTAAACTGGTCATATCACAATTGAAGTGACAAATTGAGTAAATAATGACGTGAATTTAAGTTCTCACAACAGTTGTATATTAAGTAAGTTATGCTGTTGGTAATATATTCATCAATTTTCCTGAGTTCTTACTTAAAACATAAAACATTTCATCAGAACACTCAGTTTCATACACAGTTTTGTCACCCAGACTGCTGCTAAGCCGTGTTGGAAATAATAGGTGATTACACCAAAAAAACAATTAATGTTGTAGTCACAGTCAGATGTGTGCCACAAATGTAACATCTATAAATTTGTATGTGTGTGTCTAGTGTTATATCTCTCAATTAAAAGTTGCAAATATGACAAAAAAAATTTCAGGATATTACATTGTATTTATGTTTTATCTGTAGTTATTACTTGATGTGTAGTTTCTTCAGTTAGAAAAAAAGAACTTTACTTTTCTCATGAAATGTAAAGTTTTACCTAACCACATTTTACACAGAACACCATTGTCACAACAGGACTGGGACTCATGACAAATCCAAACTATCAGTAATCCAAAGTTTTTTTTCCAGTCCCGGTGACCTCAAACTAGCGATGTTCCACTGTATATAAAACTAGCCAAATTTTCTGTTATATCAAAAATACATGTCATTGTCAAATAATCTTTCGAGAAATTCTGAAAATAGTGTCATAAGTCCAAAAATTATAGTAGCTATTGCCTATTTTGGCTACAGATAATGCTAACATGGACATTTAACTTGTAAGGTACTGGTACATATGGTGTCATTGGATACAAGATGGACGTCTGATATACAAATCAATGCATAAATGCAATATCTACAATCAGGAGAGTCATATTTTAAATGCAGCATTTCTTCTGTATTATCTTGATGAAACATAGATCTGTAAAAATAGACTGGTTAATTCAGATAGAAAACAGTGATTCTGTATTTCTTACAAGGTATTTACTGTTTGATAGTTCTTGTTCAGTTTACACTTTTTAAAGTTTTGATATATTATTATCTATGAACCAACAGAATGTACGTCTGATAGACTATGAGAAGATGGTGGATGACACAGGACAACGTGTTGTGGCATTTGGAAAATATGCAGGTGTTGTTGGTATGATTAATATTTTCCATGGAATGGGACTCAGGCTCCTGGCTCTAGGTCACCATACACCATTTATGGTAAATATATTCCACTTACAATATACAGAAATAATTTTTGGCTGCAATAGTTTTGATACAGAAATCAGTAAGCAAGGGAATTGTTTAAGACGAAGAATTAATTCTAACATATGCAGAAACAGCTTTGAACAAAATTAAAGGAAACTGAAAAATTTTCAGCATTAAAATGGGGGAATGAAAACTTACAAACTTACATCAATAATACAAAGACCTGGTGTATCAGGAAAGTGCCAAAAAGCCAAGTTTATGGATACATGTGTCAGAGGTTGAATTTATATGTATCAGGTAATGTGCAATTTTCCCCTACAATAAGGCCATCTCAAATATATACTGCGAATAGTTGACCACTCCTTTAAAGGGGCTGTGCTCCAGATGACAAAAAAAGAAAGTTTTCTTGTATTATAAATTTCTTGTAATATTTTTGACTAATGCTGAAAAAATAACTTACTGACAAAAAATAAGTCAAATAATTACATTATTAATTGATTTTTTTCCCTTTCAAAGTGCTATACCGTAACGCGACGGTATAACTATATCGTATAAGATTTAAAATAAATATCTGTAATTTCACATGCGGCAATGGTGGTGACAGTAAAAGCGGCGGAAATATTTTGTAACACAAGGGTCCTGAGTTCAAATCAGGCTGGAGCGAAAATATTTTTTTTATTCTATTTTGACTTTTATAATCAGTTTTGAAGTAAAATATTATGTTGTTATAATCTCACAGCATCTAAATATATGATTTATGAAAAAAATTTTTTTATGTTTTTTATGTCAAATCTGGAGAACAGCCTCTTTAAAGTAAAATATACATATTGCAGCACATAGGACCTAGTCATAACTATCGAAACAGTGAAGCAGCAAAACACGCAGTGAGGGATGCTGGGTATGAAATAGCGCTTGGCAGAATGCCAAAATCTATTGGACCACTTACATTCATATTTACAGGGTCAGGGAATGTTTCACAGGTATGTAAAGAGTTTTAAAAACAGTTTTCATTATTTTCCATTCACAGAATGAGTAAACTAGTTTTAAATGAGGGGCATTTTTGATCACAATCTCACATTAATGGGAGAAGTAGTTGGTTTGATTTTTTTTTCTTACTCCTGATTTTAACACTGCTCCTGAAGTTGATACCATGAGTTAGTTAGATGATTCTGAAAGAATGTGTCTTAAACATCTGTATGTTAGCCATTTTGATAAGTCTGACCCTGATATTTATTTCTGTGGAATGGATATGTTCAACTTACTCAGCTGATTAATTCTAGGAATGTTTTTATTTCCATTTTTGTTCAAATTTTTATTGACAACTTGTGCAAAGACAAAATGTTTTTGATTGAAAAACAGGCCTATGTTACGTACTTTAAAAACCTTATGCCACAAAACATTGGACTACGTTAAAAAGCTGAACATTTTTTATGTCAGTTGTTGTCAGAACCCTGTAATTTGCAATGCAGTTTATATGATAGTAACCACATCAGCACCTGCAGTGCTTTGATTTATTTTGCTAGGGAGCACAAGAAGTGTTTCAAGAACTACCACATGAGTATATAGAGCCAGACCACCTTCCCAAAGTTGCCAAAAAAGGATGTAAGTACTAAGTTATTTGTTTACATTTTCTAGAAATTCTCCAGAAAGTTAATTATTTGCAAGTTTCAAAGAGCATTATTAAAAAAAAATGAAAAATTTATTTTATAAATGATACATAAGTATTAAATAATCATTTACATAATCATACCTTTGCTGTCTTACATATCAAAGTGGTGTAAGCATTTTGCTGAAGCTTTTACTATGATTAATTTAGAAAAAAACAAACAAAAAAACCAACAGCAACAACAAAACAAACAACAAAGCATGTCAGTATGTCACCTTTAGTAACTTGGGGAATTTTAGGTACATGTATAATGTCTGTGGTTGATCTCAAATTGTTCAAAATCACACATGAGCAGGTCTTCAACTGTTATTATAAACAGGCTGTGCTTCTAGTTTTAAATGCATTCAGATTCAGCCTTTCACCATGAGGAGGCCTTTATTTTAGCCATGAAGAAAGTGTATGGTTGTGTTGTAAGCAGAGATGACCACTACACAAGGATAGAAGGAGGAAAGTTTGATGCAGCAGAGTTTGAAGAACATCCAGAGAGATATGCTTCCACCTTCAGTCATAAGGTATGTCATGCTTCCACCTTCAGTCATAAGGTATGTCATGCTTCCACCTTCAGTCATAAGGTATGTCATGCTTCCACCTTCAGTCATAAAGTATGTCATGCTTCCACCTTCAGTTGTAAGGTATGTCAGGCTTCCATCTTCAGTCATAAGGTGTGTAAAATATGGTTCCACCTTCAGTCATCAGGAACAGGAGATATGCTTTCAACATAAATTGTATATTTCCACTTTCAGTCAAAAGGTTTCTTAGGTATGTTTTATCATTTTAGTCATAAGTTTATACTTTCTTCTTTCAATATAATGCAGAGTGGATGTAATGAACTTAGAACAATAAAGGTACATTACAGTTTTTATGCTCCCAAATGGAGGCATATAGTTTTTGAACTGTTCATCTGTCAGTCTGTCCGCAACCCTGAATAACCTTAACCTTGAAGATCCAGTTGTTCTAAAACTTAAACATTGGCCATAACTTTCTTATTAGTAAGTGGATTTACTTCATACTTGGACAAAACACCCCTTTGGACAAGACCTTTCCACTGACCTATATTTATGTCTCCCCCCAAAAATGGGGGAGACATATTGTTTTTCCCCCGGTTGTCCGTCCGTCTGTCCGTCCGTCCGTCCGTCTGGCTGTCCATCACAAAATCGTGTCCGCTCTGTATCTTCCAAAGCCCTTGAAGGATTTTTATGAAACTTGAGTCAGATGTTCACCTCACCAAGGCGACGAGCAGAACCCACTTTGCGGTAGTGGTGTCTTAAGGTCAAGGTCACACTTGGAGGTTAAATGTCAAATGCCACAAAATCGTGTCCGCTCTGTATTTTCAAAAGCCCTTGAAGGATTTTTATGAATCTTGGGTCAGATATTCACCTCATCAAGGCGACGTGCAGAACCCACTTTGCGGGTGTGGTGTCTCAAGGTCAAGGTCACACTTGGAGGTTAAATGTTAAATGCCACAAAATCGTGTCCGCTCTGTATCTTCAAAAGCCCTTGAAGGTTTTTATAAAACTTGGGTCAGATGTTTACCTCATTGGGGGAGACATATTGTTTTCCCCCTGGTTGTCTGTCTGTCAGTCCGTCTGTCCGTCCGTCACAAAATCGTGTCTGCTCTGTATCTTCCAAAGCCCTTAAAGGATTTTTATGAAACTTGGGTCAGATGTTCACCTCATCAAGGCGACGTGCAGAACCCACTTTGCGGGTGTGGTGTCTCAAGGTCAAGGTCACACTTGGAGGTTAAATGTCAAATTCCAACATAGTAGGAGTAGTTCCAACATACTACAGCTATCATGATGTAACTTTTCTCCTTATCAATGGAAATAAATTAAACTTGAGTGCTTGAAGAAGACACCTTGTAACTGGCTTCATGTTTTTTGCCCATATCTATGTAACAGCACTGCCATCGACATGATTCAAACATTCTACAGGTACTAGACTGAATGAATACAACCATTTTGTACAATATGAAACAAGGTTTCTGCTCAATCCTTTCTTGACAGAGTATGCGTTTCTTGTTCATCATGTACATTTGACAAAAATATCCCCTTATTTTACAATCGTCTGACTCAATACTGCCTGCAGCAACTGGCTGGGGGGAGACATATGTTTTTGTTCAATCAAAAACCCATTTCTAGTCATTTGACCTTTACCCCTGAATGACCTTCACCTTGAAGATCAAATTGTTCAAAAACTTAAACATTGACCATAACTTCTATATAAGTAAAAGGATTTACTTCATACTTGGCCACAACACCCCTTTGGACAAGACCTTTCCACTGGCTTATATTTATTTGACCTTGATCCCTGAGAGACCTTCACTTTGAAGATCCAATTGTCCAAAAACTTTAACATTGGCCATAACCTCTTTATTACAAAGTCAATTTACTTCATACTTGGACACAACAACCCTTTGGACAAGGCCTTCCCATTGACCTATACTTATTTGACCTTGACCCTTGAATGACTCGTCCTCAGCTCAAAGTCAAAGCACCACTTGTCATCTTACAGTGATGGTTCTTGTTAGAAAGATTTTCAGTGTGTTTGATTTATATTTTCAGATTGCACCATACTCATCTTGTATTATAAATGGCATATACTGGGCCCCAAACTCTCCTCGTCTTCTCACCATCCCTGATGCCAAAACACTGCTACGTGCTGCAGAGTTTCCATGGATACCATCCAGTGAGGGTTGTCCCCAGTTACCTCACCGTCTGATCTCACTGTGTGACATCTCAGCTGACCCTGGAGGTTCTATAGAATTCATGAAGGAATGTACAACTATTGACAAACCCTTCTGTCTGTATGATGCGGAACTAAATGTTGAGAGAGAAAGGTAAAACTGCTTCCATAGATTTATAATGGAAAATGAAAAGTAAAAATTAATTTTACACCTCAGACAAAGTTTTAGGGGTATGTAAGAGTCAGCTTTCAGTTGTTTGGTTGATCCTTCTGTATATTTCTTACCTATTCTGGATGGTAAAAAGGAATCAGTTTGCAATACAATGATAACACTACATCGGGTATGGAAATACAGCATGGGATTGTATTTGGGGTGCCTGAAGTCAAGGTGTAAGTTACTGTAATGAAAAAAACAAACACTTTCTGATCAATAACTTTACTGTGTGATGTAATATTCAAATAAAACTTGTAAGTAACTTATATGAAATTTTAGCTTAAGGTTGTATTGGGGAAATGTGCATTCAAGGTCAAGGTCACTTTTATTAGAAATAGAAAAATTGTTTCTGATTAATAACTTCTTTTCAAAATGTCATATTGAAATGAAACTTGGTGTGAAAGTAGCTTATAAGCACTTGTCACTTGGCATTATTTTTAGGGTGTTTGCTTTCAAGGTCATGGTCATTGTTACTAAAAATAGGAAGAATGATTATGATCAATAACTTTACTTTGGAATGTCATAATGCAATTAAACTTTGTGTGTCAGTAGCTGGTATGCTAAAGATTGCTTTTTAGGGTGTCCTATTGCATTTTTTCACTTGACAAGGTAGAATATAGGGGGCAGGAAGGGTGTTATTACTCCAGTTTCATATGCAGTTAGGTCATTATCATTATTATTTTGAAGACTGATCTAATTGAAGTTTTGTTATACCTCAAAACTCCTGCTGTCACATTTTTATGGGCTTCATGTCCAGATTTATGACCTTATGTGATTACGTTGATATTTGTTCACATTAAATATATACCATGGTCATGTTGGAAAGACTTGCCAACAATAGAATTGTTTTTACAGAAGTTTGTGTAGAATCATGTCACAGGTAAAATACACATATCACCTTATAGCAGCCCAGACTAAGGAAAGAGGGCTTTATAACGGTAAATTTAGTCATTTACAGCTTCCACCCCTAGCCACTGTATGTCTTGCTTAAAATTTAATATTTTAATGTTTAGAGTCACTTAAGTATTGGAGGTGAATTGGAAACATTTCAGGCTACAATATGCAATTACTTGCCTTTCTCCAGGCATTACAGTTTATAGCTTGTTGTATACATGTATGTTCTGTTCATATTTATTTACTAGCATTAGCTTTTTAAAAATTTGCACATTTAACATATTTACCATTCCATGCTTTTGGTTAATGCTTCCTGTCCTGCTCAATGTTTGTGTTGTGAGACTGAAGGATATCCACTTAACGTTTTTCAGTTATATAGTAAAATTTCTTTACTTGAGCATGAATAGCTGAAGTATCTGGGGTAACTCAAAGTCGCTCTTCAGTTCCAGCCAGTTTCTCTATGTTTTAATTTATTACCATGGATAACTCAGTAATTCAGTGACTGGAAGACCAATTATGGTTGGGACAAGTTTTTTCCTGACTAACTAAATGCAGCAACCTGAAGTCACTATTAGAAAAGAAATTCTCATCTTGACCGGCTAATTAATGCTATTTACTTTTCATGACAATTACTTCTTTTATTATTTCAACATTTTATTGTTATCAATTTTCAGCATGTTATAATGTGCTTAATAGAACCCCAAAAAGATGATGAAAGGTGAAGAGACTTTGAAGTATAAATTATACTTTTTGTGTCGCCTACAAAGTAGCCGCGACATATCGGGATCACTTTTCCGTCATCCACCTGTCCGTCTGTCCGTCCGTCACAAAACTTGTCCAGACTACTCCTCAGAAACTACTGGTGCGATTTCATTCAAACTTTACAGGAATGATCATACTAAGTCTAGTTGTGACGATCGTCAGCATTTTCAAGTTCAGTGATTTTTGTCAGAGTTATGGCCCTTTAATGATTTTTATTTTTAAACTTCTCTTATACTACTAATGCAATTTTAAATGAAATGTTACAGAATTGATCGGTACCTTAAGTACTTGGGCATGTCTAACTTGTTTTTTGGTTGAATGATTTTTGGCTGAGTTATGGCCCTTGAATAAAAAAATGCGTTTTAGCCTACAAACTGTCCAATCACCTCTCAATACTACTGTTTAATTGGCTATCATTAGGCAACACGTGATCACTGATTGCCCTTGTTGATTTAGACAGTTGTTTACTAAAGAATGGAGTGAAAGATAAGGTACAATCAAACAACAGTCATAGACTGATTTTAATTTCAAAAGAAGGCCGTATTATGGGAAACCCTGTGGAAAGCGAGTAGGTTGGGGGGGACCTTATCTGGACCATATCTCTGTTGGTAATAGTCTGATTGACTTCAAACTTACTGTGCAGCTTTCTTGTAATGAGTAGAAGTCTGATGCCTAAGAACCATAACTCTACCTGGTCCCATTTTTGAATTTTCTCCCCTCTTGAAAATTATTTGTACGGAACTTTCAAACTATGAAGTGAATTGAAGTGAAACTTAAAATAAAGATAGCTGGTGACAAGGAAAAGTGCAGTGCCCAAGAAGTGTAACTCTACTTTATCCTCTTTTTGAGTAATTTCCCCTTTAATTTCTATAATGAACTTTTGTCCGGAGAAAAACTTGAACACTATGAAAGGGATTGTCTTGAAAATTATGATAAAGTAGAAGTGCATCCCACAAGAACCATAACTCTTCCTGGTCCCATTTTCGATTTATCTCCCTTCTTAAAAAATTTGTGTCTGGAGCATTACTTTTAACTATGAAGCGATTTGATGTGAAACTTAAAATATAAATAGCTGGTGACAAGGTGAAGTGCATTGCCCAAGAAGCATAACTCTACTTTATCCAATTTTAATTACCTAGTACATTTCTGTTTCATAATGATTTTTTGTCTAGAGCATAACTTGATCATTATGAATGGGACCGACTTAAAACTTAAAATAAAGATACGTGGTAAGAAGTAGAAGTGCAGTGCAAGAAATTTATCTCTTTCAGGTCTCATTTTTAACTGATTTCCCCTCTTAAAATATTTTTGGTATACAAATATTCTATGGTGTATTGATAAGTCTTTTAGTGTCATTTCAAGACAGGGTTGTAAAAATATTCTTGCTGAATTTGATGATTTCCAAATATATTGCAGTGCCATGTTAAATGTCTGGCATCAGCCTAGACTAGGCCAACAGGCATTTATTGCATCTGTTCTGCAATACTTTTTTTGTTCATTTTAAGAAATATAAAATGTAAAAGTACGTTTTAAGTCTGTACAACTTTTACTTTTATAAGTAACATTTTTATGCCCCCACAAAGTGGAAGCATATAGCGTTGCTCTTGTCCGTCAGTCCGTACGACCGTACGATAATACGACCGTACGTCTGTGCGTACGTACAGTCCCGAAATTTTGTGAACGCAACTTCTCTTAAACTGGATGGCAGATTTTGCTTAACCTTTCAGGGATGAACAACCTAATGTGTAGATGATAGTAAAGGAAGGAATTTTTGCTTCGACCAAATTTAAAGGAATTATGGCCCTTTGTTGATTTTTTCACTATATACCATATAGCCAAATAAATTTGTGAACGCAACTCCTCATAAACCGGATAGCAGATTTTGCCTAAACTTTCAGGAATGAATAACCTTAATGTGTAGATGAAAGTAAAGGAAGGAATTTTTGCTGCGACCAAATTTAATGGATATATGGCCCTTTGTTGATTTTTTCACTATATACCATAAAGTGAAATAAATTTGTGAACACAACTCCTCATAAACCGAATAGCAGATTTTGCTTAAACTTTCAGGGATGCACAACCTTAATGTATAGATGATAGTAAAGGAAGGAATTTTTGCTTCGACCAAATTTAACGGAATTATGGCCCTTTGTTGATTTTTTTAACTATATACCATATAGCCAAATAAATTTGTGAACGCAACTTCTCATAAACCGGATGGCTGATTTTGCTTAAACTTTCAGGAATGAACAACCTTGATGTGTAGATGATAGTAAAGGAAGGAATTTTTGCTGCGACCAAATTTAACGGAATTATGGCCCTTTGTTGATTTTTTCACTATATACCATAAAGTGAAATAAATTTGTGAACGCAACTCCTCATAAACCAGATTGCAGATTTTGCTTAAACTTTCAGGGATGAACAACCTTAATGTGTAGATGATAGTAAAGGAAGGGTAATGTTTTTTACGGGACCTGACACACCTGGGGTTTATACTTTAATCTGTAGTTAACTTTCATGTGTAACATTGTTTTAATTTTACCTGCTTACTTTAATATCAGCTACATGTAATTACTTGTGTGTCTCTTTCTTCGTCTTCGCTAATGTGATTCCTCATAGTACATAAATATTTACAACATTTTATGTCGACTATTCAAAGAATAAGGAGGTCTATTGTACTTGCGGCGTGGCTATCGGGTTAAAGTTTTAGGGCAAGCTTCTCATTTTCACTATTTCTTCCCTTTCTACTGCAGTTATTTGGTTCAAACTTGGCCGTAGACTGTGTCATTCCATCAAGGCCCATAACTCTGTTAAGCATTTTTATTAGTTATTCCCCTTTCAAGACTTTGAAAAATCTTTTATTTCAGGCTTTTATTATACCTTCAAGCACTAAGAATAGTCAAGCGTGCTGTCCATCCGACAGCCCTTGTTTCAGTATAAAATATCTAATTTTGAAATAAAAGGACAGCATTAATAATATACAAAACACCTCAATTCATTTGCAACTACAGAAAAAAATTGTTCCCCACCTAAATCTTACATACAGAATATACATGCTCTTGTTTATGAGCACTTATGCATAGTGGGGGCATCTGTGTCCTATGGACACAGTTCTAGTTTGTTTCTTAACTGCTCAAAAAAGAACAACAGGAAACAATTTATGTGATTTATGATAATATGTTTATTGATTAGATGTTTGTAGGAGAACTCTATTCTTGCTAGTACAATGCTAATTTCTTACAGTACTTTAGTTTTTTACCAGTACCTACTTCTTAATTTTATGCTGAAATGATTCATACGCGGTGTAATCAGTGATTTTTTGTCACATTGAAATTATGTTCAATTAAGAATTTTATTCCATGTTTACTAGTAAGTTTCACAATATGATAATCCAAGTTGATACAAACTGGAAGAAATCCAGTCAGGTTGCATTATATATATTATATCATATACATGTATTTTACTTTCAGTTTCAAAGGGGATGGTGTATTGATCTGCTCCATCGACAATATGCCTGCCCAGATGCCAAGAGAGGCCACAGAATACTTCGGAAGTCTGTTGTTGCCTTATGTACCAGAAATTGTAAGTACAATTTATACTTATCCTGCTTTCTTTCAAGTTCCTTTAACACATTATTAATTTTAACAGGTTAAGAATGTCATAGAAAGCTATATGGCAGGTTTATAGACTGGCAGTCAGACTACAGACTTGTGCAGAGCAGCTGAGGTAATTTGAGGTCTGAAATTATCTAGATATTCTGAAAATGAACATCTACTGCAGCAGAGCAGTGGCCTAGAGGTTACAGTGCTGGACTCTCAGTCAGAATTTCACAGGTTCGAATACCTCCAGTGGTAAGATTCTTCAGTGACTTAACACATTATACATTTCGGCATGAGTACTAATTTCAATCCAGGAAGGGGTCATAGAGTTGGATTAACATAAGTTGCAAGAATTTGTTTCCAAAAGTAAAAAAGTTTAAACTTATTGGAGCCAAGCTAATGTCATCGAACAGTAAGTTGGTGATACTGTTTGAACAAACGAAGACAGAAAGAAGTACCAGTACATATAAGTCAGGTAAAGTTAGGTGAAATAAAGTGTTCAACTAAGAATTTCTTCATTTTCTGATCAAGGGATGTTTCATTTTCACATGTGCTTTAGATAACAACTTTAGTGAAGCAGATAAAAATATTTTCAGTATATTCCCAGCCCATCTTGGCTCAATATTTTTTTAATTCATTTCTGTAGTACTGTATAAAAAATCTTTTTCAACTTTTTCAGCTCAAGTCAGATGCAACATCCGCCTTTGAAGATTATGATGCAAATCCAACTGTGAAAAATGTAAGTGTATCTACATAAGGTACATGTATATTATTATATGACTTCTTAATTACATGGTTTCTGATTGGTCTGTTGCTGATCGCATGTCAGTAGAAAGTATTATTACCTAACGCTCTATATAACTTGTAATTCATTATTTTTGCCTGTTTCCTGGCATTTTTCCATCTTCCAAGTACGCCAGCAACAATTTATTCAGGTCCAGGCAACAGTTCAAACTGTTGACCGGGCAATAGTTTGAACTGTTCCATAGTTGACTTTTGAACCAATCATATGCTTTCATTGTGCTCAATAGGATGCGCAATAGGATGTTATAAAGTGAAAGTTACTAAAATTGAATACATGTACGTTTTTCAAGGACCCTGACGGCGGTTTATGTTCATTTGATTCCATTTCATACTTTTTATTGTACCCGAGTTTGGTGTCGGATCTGCACCGCCTTTTAGCCAAAACAAACCATGTGTTTACATATGCTAATCAGTCATCAGCCGACAGTTGGTGAAAAAAAATCTTGAGTTAGTCAAATTGTATAGAATATTAGGTATTTAAACAGTTATATAGAGCATTAGGTAATAAGATAGTTATTTCATGTGTGTTTTAGGGGAACAGTCAGAACCATTGTCCCTTGGTGTCAGGGAAGACATTTCGAACTGAATGACTGTAATGAAAATAACTATAATGTTCACTAGATTCACCAGAAAACTCACTGGATATGATCCAAGAAGAGATTGAAACTGGCTTTAAACCACAATAAAAACAAAAATCACATAGAAAGAGATACTGTTTAAAACAAATACTGCGACATGTTACTGTTCATGAGTTTCATAGTATAAGCACAAGAGTATTTCGGTAATTTTGTTCCAATTTTTGAATGGTGATAATAACAAATCTGAAAAATTTGTGAATAATTTTGTGTATCTTTGAAGTCATAAGATAAAATAGATATTGTATGATTTTATTGGTGAATTTCCCCACTCTGGAAATGTGATACTTACCTTGACCTTTGACCTCAATAGTTGTCAACTCTCCAGGTCCATAAACTTCGATATTCACGCCATTATCATAGAGTGACTGTATAATATAATGCATTTATGTTATTCACTGATTTTCTTTTTTCCAGAAGAATGTACACAACAGTTATTTTTCTTTCACAATGATCATTTAGATTTAATTGACACATTTTTAACTCCAACCGTTTTAGTTAACTTTGTGCTAATGGAAAATTTTAACTTCAGCTGGGAAACTAACCTTTAAGTCAGGTAATAAGCGAAGTGTGTGTTTTAAGGGACAAGATGTAACAAACTTCAAGCTTTGCCTAGGCATACAGTACTTTTTGGTGAGCTACTGTGGTTAGCATTTGACTGTCCCCTATGAACATCTTTACTCTCAGTGTATTTGTAGGTACAAAACCTGGCAAATAAAGGGCTTGAACAATTATGGCCAGGGAAACTAAAATTGTTTAAAATATCCGACAATTATATGAAAGTGACTGATCTTTTCTGTAATTAGAGTGATTATAATTTTCCTCTTGTTATTATTACAGGCTGTCATAGCTTCCAATGGAAAATTGACTCCAAACTTTGAATACATTTCCACATTAAGGTTGAAAAGTCTGTAAGTAGACCTTGATTTTGTTATACTGTTTTTAGTTGAACTAAACTATTTCTTATACCTTTGGAATTTCCTGGAGGAGCATTATGGTACACCAATATCGCACAAGGTCAGAACTATTCTGTCTGCTTATTAGCTCACCTGAGCACACTCAAGTAAGCACTTTAGGGCCATCATTTCCCTCTTGTTTGTTGTAATCAGAGTAGGGAAACTTGCACACTGGGGATCACCATTTTCTACTGACTTTTAGTAGTAACAGACTATAATTGTGTTTATGTTTGATATATTTCTTTGCTTTTGAATCTAATTGTTCAAGTTTTATATTGAGCATGTCCTATTGACAATATATTGAAGGTCTGCAAAGAAGAGCAAGGTTGTTCCAGGACAGAAGAAAGTTCTGGTTCTAGGAGCAGGTTATGTGGCGGGGCCGGCTGTGGAATATCTGTCTAGAGATAACAATGTACAGGTGTCAGTTGGTACGTAAATATATTGTACGAGATGACTACACTTTTTAGAGAAATGGTATTATGCATGTATCTTTTTATTCATGTGAATATGTCAAAAACTGCTTGATTTGTGTGCAGTAGAGTTTTACTGAATCCACCACATTCCTCAGTATTACATGAAGAATGGCTTTGATGATAATGATAAGACACAGTCTTTTGATATTCACTTGTGGCTTTATGCATTTATTATTAAGAAATATTAGGTGTAGTTGAAAGTTTGTTTGAATTCTAGTTTAACATTACAGTTGTTTTACTGGATTGAAAAAGTTCTGAATCTGTTCTTATAGGTTTTGTAAGGTCAAGGTCATTTTCATATTTTTTGTTTTTACAGTTTCCCAGCTGAAGGAAGAGTTGGAGAAGATTGAGAGTCAATGTTCCAATGCTGATTGCCATCTGCTGGATGTTACCAGACATCCTGAGGAAATCAACAAACTCATACCAGAGTTTGATGTAGTTGTCAGCCTTCTACCCTACGCCATGCACCCAGACATTGCCAAGTCTTGCATTAAACATGGCAAAAATATGGTGACTGCTAGCTACGTATCACCAGCAATGAAGGAACTTCAACAAGCGTAAGTAGAACAGTTAAGTCACAGTCTAAACATTAGTATGCAGTTGAAGAAGGAAGGTTTAAGCAACAAGTCTCTTGCTAGACACAAGTCTCTAGGTTGATAGATTTAAAAGTATACACAGAAATAAAATTTCCCAAAGATATTCATTGGCATCATTCAATATAATTCGTAGTAATTGCCGAGAGATCTTAAACAATCTTTTTCAGAAATTTATAGAACATGATTTAAGTTATCTTTGTATATATTACTGAAGTCTATGACAGTTTTTCTGACATATATCTTTATCAATATTTCAAACTCTTAATGTAATTTCAAAATGTTACTTTCCAGTAATTTACTGTTGCTTTTAGAAATTGAAGTCATGCATGAGTGTTGTTTTGATCATGGATCTTTCTAGAAAGAAAATAATTCTTTTCAATGGAAATTTAGAATAGTCCATTTTTACACAGTAGCTTTGGTGTGAGATTGTCAAATTCCTATTTTGATCTCAGCTTACTGTGTCAGGATTGATGAAATATAATCTCATCATTAAAATTTAGTCTTAATATCTTTTTACACACAGTGTATTACATTTGGGTACAAACTCACTGAACTCACCAAATTAACAACACTGAAGTAATGTTATATTTTCAGTGCTGTAGATGCTGGTGTTACCATAGTGAATGAGGTGGGCGTAGATCCTGGTATAGACCACATGTTGGCCATGCAGTGTTTTGATGAAATCAAACATGCTGGGGGAAAGGTAAGATTTCTTGTTACAGTGGAGGGCACATTACTAGGATAAGTTTAAATTTAACATCTGTGTCAAAGTACTGATGCTTCAATTGGTTTGTCATGCTGCTTAAGACCCAGTGATGGGGGCTTGAATATCTTAAGACTGGAGCTTGTCTAAACTGTCTTCTCCTAGACTTCTTATAACCTGTAATGGTCTCTGGGTAAAATATTTAATTCACCATCATAAATGATGACTCTTTGAAGTGTAGGTGTGTTATGAGCAGTAGAAGTTCAAATTCTGACCTGCATTTTTCTGTGTGAGGGAATCAGTTCTTTGGCTCTGTGGTCTTGGTTTCTTTTTGCTGGCAGATTGCCAAAGAAGGCTTGAGTTCAATCCTACAATGAGGTTTTCTTTTTCTGATTCATTGCATTTTTTACAGAGGTCTGTGAAATCTTGTACAACTGTCAGTATCATTATTGTGCTTTCCCCACAGTTAGAGGTTTGAGCATTAAAAGTTGGAAGTTAAGAGTCAATAAATAATATCATAATTGCAGGCTTGTTGTATAGTTGCCAAAGTTTCTAATTCATTATATCCAGACTCGATGTGAAGTTTCTTTGTAAAATTTCAAATCTTGAATTTCTTACAGATCACATCATTTGTGTCATATTGTGGTGGTTTACCAGCCCCATGAGGACTCCAACTCACCACTGAGATATAAGTTCAGGTAGAAATTTGTATTTCTGTAGAAAGCAAAAAAAGTTAGAGAGAGCAGGTGTCCTCATGTAATTATTATCTGCCTGGAGGAATACACCGAGTGTAGACATTTATATTTTCTAGTGTCATTGCATTCTTCTACAGAAATCTTATATTGGACTTGCATGTTCTGAACTCCGAAATGGATGTTCAGATAATAAAATACATATAGAGAAAAAACAGGAACCATTTTCACTAACTTTATTTTCATCATATTCATTATAACCAAAACAGACCTTAAGAGAAAATAAATCTGTCATATAATTTTAATGGGTGAGAGTTTCTTTTACTCACTAGTTTTGACAACAGTTGTATAGTCTTACCTCCAGTTACTTGCATTCTATTTAAGGAAAATGAGGTATCTTTCTGTGTAAAAAAAATGTTATGTTACTTACTCATGCTAGATTACTCTGCTCAGCAGAAATGTAATATTTTTTCAGCTGGTTCCCTAAAGGTGTCCTGATGAACTGTTTGAATGGTGCCCGGTTCCTCAAAGATGGCAAGGTAAACAAGGACATTCTTACTCGGGGTCATTCCAGTAAAACATGGAAGACTTTCAAAATGGACCAACCCCAAGAAGTTAATTTAAGGAGTAAAGATCCCTCTGCAGAATTTCTTGATTTTGCCTTCCATGGGTGGGATATGTGTTTAACTGGAATGGCCAACAGAAGGAAAAAAAATCTTAATTACATCTACATTTTTTCTAGTAATAAATTAATATAAAAATTCAATTTCTGTCTTTGAAATTTTAAAGGCTTTAAAGAAAGATATTTTCTCTTTCATCTTTTTTTAATCTGAATTACAGGTTGTTGAAATTAAAGGAAATGGAGGCCTGCTTGAGGCAACAGAACCATTGACTTTTATGCCAGGATTTAACCTTGAAGGGTTCCCAAACAGGGACTCTACAAAGTACACAACAGAATATGGTATAGAGAGTGCCCACACATGTTTGAGGGGAACTATTAGATATAAGGTAAGAACTTTCTGTCTATTTTGCCCTTTTTTGTGATGTTAGCTTCAAATAGTTTCAGATTATGCATCTTCATAGATCTGGAGATAGCAATCTTTTTCTGGAAGAGGGCACAACTGATAAAAAATGAGTGTAAAACACTACTTTGAAATGGTGGCAAACTTTTGTTATTATTATGAATTTTGGTTTCTGCTTTTCTTTCAGGGATTTTCGAATGTAGCCAAGGGTTTGCTCAAACTTGGACTCCTGAGTGATGAGCCTTTGGCCAACTTGCATCCAAATGGACCTGAAACAACTTGGGTATGATTAAGATGATAAGTTCAACATATGTTCTAGATATTGAAGGGAACTTTTTTATTAGTTTTCTTTCTGTTTGAGAGAAGTATGAGAAAATCAAAAGAAAATGCTCTGATTGAATATATGTACCAAATGTAATGTTTTGTATATCCTTTATTGTAAAGCCCCTAAATACATGTATGCAGAGTTCTGTTCCATGAGTTCCGCTCTGTATCTTCAAAAGCCCTTGAAGGATTTTTATGAAACTTGGGTCAGATGTTCACCTCATCGGGGGAGACATATTGTTTTTCCCCAGTTGTCTGTCTGTCCGTCCGTCTGTCCGTCACAAAATCGTGTCCCCTCTGTATCTACCAAAGCCCTTGAAGGATTTTTATGAAACTTGGGTCAGATGGTCACCTCATCAAGGTGACATGCAGAACCCACTTTGCGGGTGTGGTGTCTCAAGGTCAAGGTCACACTTGGAGGTTAAATGTCAAATGCCACAAAATCGTGTCTGCTCTGTATCTTCAAAAGCCCTTGAAGGATTTTTATGAAACTTGGGTCAGATGTTCACCTCATCAAGGCGACATGCAGAACCCACTTTGCAGGTGTGGTGTCTCAAGGTCAAGGTCACACTTGGAGGTTAAATGTCAAATTTTACAATCGTCTGATTCAATACTGCCTGCAGCAACTGGCTGGGGGGAGACATATGTTTTTGTTCAATCAAAAACCATTTCTAGTTACATTGGAAATTGTAATACATAGAAAATATGTGAAGAGAGGAATACTTAAGGCTTTTATTTCTTCAAAAGCATTCTTGCAGTCATGAAGTTTTGTGTTTCTTCATTAATATGTGAATTTTAAAGAAACTGTACATGTATATTTTCTGAGACAAAACATAAATAACAAAGGTTTCAATGATTTTATGGTTACAGAGGCAGTTCTTCTGTCAGAGGTATGGGAAACAATCAGATATGCTTGTTGACTCCCTGAAAGATCTTGTATATGAAGAAATTGGCTGTGACAATGAAAGGCTTGAGGCCATAGTCAGGTAAACTAAATTGTTTTTGTCTTGCAACTATGCATATTTAAGAAAGCTCACTTGAAAAGTATGTTTTTAATTTGTGTTAATTTTCATTCAGCAGGCTCATTTATTGTGTATCTGTCTAAAAATCTTTTATAATCTTAGTAATAAAATATGAAAATTATTGTTCAGTTGACACAATGTTATTATTTCGCTGTGTTGAGTGTACTGAATATGTTCTCTGCATATACTTTGTAGAATGGGTTTATTGGATGATGATCCGATTGACAAGAAAGGATCACCTATTGATACACTGTCCAACTACCTGTCAAAAAGACTCTCTTTTGGTAAGATTACATTTACTAAGTTGTTTAAGAACATACACAAGCAAATATGAGGCCTATTTTTATTGTATACCTGAGAACAGTATGCTCAGGTTGAGCTTTTTAGCTCACCTGAGCTGGCTCAGGGTGAGCTATTAGGATCGATGAATGTCCGTCGTCCGTTCACATTTAGTTCGTTAACACTCTACTGGTCACATTTTTGCTCCAATTGTCACGAAACTTGGTCAGGATGTTTGTCCCAGTAATTACTCGGACGAGTTCGAATATAGGTCATGTGGGGTCAAAAACTAGGTCACACAGTCTGTATATGGAAAAACCTTGTTAACACTCTAGAGGTAAGATTTTCAGCCCGAATATCCTGGAAATTTGTCAGAAAAGTTGTTTCCATGATTTCTAGCTCAAGTCCTTGTAATATGGCAGGAAGGTTATTTGGGTGATTTCTAGCCAAGTTCGAATATGGGTCATCTGGGGTCAAAAACTAGGTCACAGAGCCCAAATATGGAAAAACCTTGTAAACACTTTAGAGGTAACATTTTCAGCCCAAATATCCTTGTAATATATCAGAAAGGTTTTATCGATGATTTCTAGCCCAGGTTCGAATATGGGTAATCTGGGGTCAAAAACCAGGTCACTGAGACCAAATATGGAAAAACCTTTTTATCACTTTAGAGGTAACATTTTCTGCCCAAATATCCTGGAAATATGTCAGAAAGGTTGTTTCGATGATTTCTAGCTCAAGTTTAAATATGGGTCATGTGGGGTCAAAAACTAGGCCACACAGCCCAAATATGGTAAAACCTTGTTAACACTCTAGAGGTAACATTTTTAGCCCAAATTTCCTGAAAAACTGTCAGAAAGCTTGTTAAGATGATTTCTAGCTCAAGTTGGAATATGGGTTATGTGGGGTCAAAAACTAGGTCACACAGCCTGTATATGGAAAAACCTAGTTAACACTCTAGAGGTAACATTTTCAGCCCAAATATCCTGGAAATATTTCAGATAGGTTGTTTCGATGATTTCTAGGTCAAGTTCGAATATGGGTCATCTGGAGTCAAAAACTAGGTCACACAGCCTGAATATGGAAAAACCTTGTTAACACTCTAGAGGTAACATTTTCTGCCCAAATATCCTGGAAATATGTCAGAAAGGTTTTATCAATGATTTCTAGCCCAAGTTCGAATATGGGTCATCTGGGGTCAAAAACTAGGTCACAGAGCTTAAATTTGGAAAAACCTTGTTTACACTCTACAGGTAACATTTTCAGCCCAAATATTCTGGAAATATGTCAGAAAGGTTATTTCGATGGTTTCTAGGTCAAGTTTGAATATGGGTCATCTGGGGTCAAAAACCAGGTCACTGAGACCAAATATGGAAAAACCTTTTTATCACTTTAGAGGTAACATTTTCTGCCCAAATATCCTGGAAATATGTCAGAAAGGTTGTTTTGATGATTTCTAGCTCAAGTTTAAATATGGGTCATGTGGGGTCAAAAACTAGGCCACACAGCCCAAATATGGTAAAACCTTGTTAACACTCTAGAGGTAACATTTTTAGCCCAAATTTCCTGAAAAACTGCCAGAAAGCTTGTTAAGATGATTTCTAGCTCAAGTTGGAATATGGGTTATGTGGGGTCAAAAACTAGGTCACACAGCCTGTATATGGAAAAACCTAGTTAACACTCCAGAGGTAACATTTTCAGCCCAAATATCCTTGTAATATATCAGAAAGGTTTTATCGATGATTTCTAGCCCAGGTTCGAATATGGGTAATCTGGGGTCAAAAACCAGGTCACTGAGACCAAATATGGAAAAACCTTTTTATCACTTTAGAGGTAACATTTTCAGCCCAAATAACCTGGAAATATGTCAGAAAGGTTTTATCGATGATTTCTAGCCCAAGTTCGAATATGGGTCATCTGGGGTCAAAAACTAGGTCACAGAGCTTAAATTTGGAAAAACCTTGTTTACACTCTACAGGTAACATTTTCAGCCCAAATATTCTGGAAATATGTCAGAAAGGTTATTTCGATGGTTTCTAGGTCAAGTTCGAATATGGGTCATCTGGGGTCAAAAACTAGGTCACAGAGCCCAAAAATAGAAATATCTTGTTAAGGCTCTAGAGGCTACTGTTTCAGTCCAAATATCCTGGCAGTTTGTCAGAAAGGTTGTTTTGTTGTTCAATTTATTAGATTAGGTTAAAGGTCACGGATGCTGAAAATAGATTTATCTACTGTACCTCATAAAGCCTTCATTTATAGACCAGTATCTTTGATATTCAATATATAGGTTCCTTGCATGGCCCTCTACCCATGGGTAGGGTTTGAGGTCACTGGGTCAAGGTCAAGGTCACCATAGCTTATAATTGATATTTCTACTTTCTGTCATAGAGCCTTTATTTATTGACTGATATTTTACATATTTGGTTTGTAGGCACTTATATATTTTCAATTAAAAAATGAAATACTGCTTAACAGCAAACCTACAGCCAAAGTACTCAGGTGAGCGATCCAGGGCCATCATGGCCCTCTTGTTTGATTGCCCTGTGTGCTTCCTGCAACATCAGTTTGTAACTTTATTTAACTTCTTCTCCTAAATGACTTTAAAAACTGTCAAAAGGGATGAAACTTGGCAGAGACATTCCTTTCAAGAAGCTCTACCAATATTAATGAAAGCATTCTTGTCCATGCACTACACTGGTTGCTGTAGTAACATGCATGAAAACTTCTTGTCAAAAACCCAGCAGGTCCAGGGCTCTAAAATTTGGCTCATGGTGAGCTATTTTGATTGCTGGATGTCCATTGTGTATGTGTGTGTGTGTGTGTGTGTGTGTGTCTGTCTGTCTGTCTGTCCATACATGGCTTGTTAACATTCTTGTTAACTCTCTAGAGCACACATTTTGCTTCAGTAACCATATAAGTTGGTAAGGATGTTTATCTTGATGATATATAGGTCAATTTACCGGGTAATTCAGATACTGGTCACTTGGGGTCAAAAACTAGGTCACTGGCTTAAATTGAAGGAAAAGCATGTAAACAATCCAGGTGTCATATTTTGAATCACGATTTTTTTGTCAGTATGCATTTGTGTGAATGAGTTCTAGGTCAAATTTAGATATGGATTGTTAGGATAGATCACTGCCTTAAATCAAAAGATAACCTTGTTAACTCTCTTTAGAGTTCAAATTTTGAATTGAGTCACCATGTTTTTTGGTCAAAATAACAGTCTTGGTGACTTTAAGATTAGATTAAAAAATGGGTCATGTTGAGTGAAAAAGTAGGTCACTTGTCTGGGGGCCAAATTTTCAGCCTTCATAAAAAAATTGTCAGGAAGTAGGGTCATAAAAGAGGCCAAAGGCCATATTTGTAACAGATCTTCATTAAGACTTGTTTGGCTTGATACTATCAAGATTATGCTCCAAAGTGGGTCATTTTGGTTTAAAAAGGTAGATCAGTTAGCTCAGGGTCGTATTTTAACCAGAGCTAAGAATTCATTAGAACATTTTAATTATATGAAGTCATGCTGGAAAGAGGGTCATGTTAATGTATAAAGGTAGATCACTTGACTAGAAGCAATTTTTTTCAACCAGATCTAAAACTTGGTGTAGGTCTTGTTTGAGAGAGGTCATGTTGGATCAACAAGTAGGTCACCTTGCTAGAGGTCATGTTGGATCAACAAGTAGGTCACCTTGCTAGAGGTCATGTTGGATCAACAAGTAGGTCACCTTGCTAGAGGTCATGTTGGATCAACAAGTAGGTCACCTTGCTAGAGGTCATGTTGGATCAACAAGTAGGTCACCTTGCTAGAGGCTACATTTTCTGCTTGATCAGTATGAAAAATTTTAAGGATGATTGTCTTGATGATACGTAGGTCAGTTTTTTTATATTAAATATACCCATTTACTCTCCTGAACCACTAAAACTTAAAAATAAGAAAATGTCTAAACACATGACCCCTGCACCATGATTTTTCTAAGTCTATCAATAATTGAAATAGCAGCTTTATTGTTGTTTGTGTCACTCAAATCAATACATTCTGAGCATATGCACTAATATAGCAATACTGTTTATTTACATTACAGGATCTGGTGAGCGAGATATGATTCTGATGCAACATGACATTGGTGTCCAGTGGTTGGATGGCTCCACAGAGAAAAGAGAGATCAGCCTTGTTGTCTATGGTGATGTGAATGGTTACTCTGCCATGGCAAAAACTGTCGGATTGCCAACTGGCATTGCTACAAAAATGGTTCTTGAAGGTATGGAACAAATCAGTCATACTGACATTCTTCAACAAGATGTCAGACAATCATGTTCTTCCTTAGATCATTTAATATTGATTAAACTGTAATACTAATTCAGTAGCCTACAAAGACACCATTTATGGAGCTAGCTCTCCACATTGCCTTGATTTTAGACCTTTATCAGTGCCAGCTCTAGTTTACTGACACAAGCTGCAAGATCCTAGTGTAATTCAGGGCATGATTATCATTAATATCAGATTTTGTTTTGATTTCACACTCCCTGTGTGTGAATATCATTTTCAAGAATGCTTTTTCCTTCAGGAGAGATACAGAAGAAAGGCATGGTTATCCCTCTTGACATGTCAACTTACAACCCAATGCTGTCACGTCTCAGACAGGAGGGAATCAAAGCCAGAGAGGTCATAGAGCAGCTGTAAAACAATCTCTGATTGGCCATGGAGGACATAGAGCAGTTGTTATTTATGTTCTGATTGGTTAATGTAATCCTGAGCTGGAAAGAAAAAAGGACAAGTTTGTGATATCATTCATCATTCTAGATCATAGACTTAGTTCTTGACCAGAGCACTTAATGAATTTGTACCTTGCTTATCTAGAGTATTTGCTGTGATCTATGTATTTCATGAAATTTTCATGAATGGTGGTGAAACTCATTATTTATTTTAGTCTTTCAAAAACAGGGTGGGTGAGTCAAAAGATTTTGAGTTTTGCAGTGCTAATTCATTGTTTTAACTTGTACACATATCAGAATTGTATTTGTCATTTTGTGCTCAAAATTAATTTTGTTTTGCATTGTTAAGTTTTCTATTAGTGGCAGGGTATATTACAGCTATTTTGTTGACAAAACTTTCTATATTTGCTTACTGAAGATTGACTGTAAAAAATTTGTGGTAATCAAGGTGCAACTCTTACTTATCACTTTTGTTTATCAAAGGCCATATTGATAGTAGATTTTAAACATTTTAAAAATATAAAAACAGAATGATAATCTTGTCAGTTTTTATTTGATTATTTATGTCACTCAGCTTATTATAGAAAGATAATAAATTTTGTCCAAATAAAAAAATGTATAACATGTGCAGTTGCAAGAAATTAGACATGACATGTATACAAGCTGCTAATAGAAGGTAGCTGTCATAGTTATGCTCCACTTTAAAGAAGCAGGGGTATATTGCTTTACTCATGTCTGTTGGTCTGTTAGTCTGTTTTTTCTGTCAGTAGACCAAGTAGATTATGATCAATAACTTACGAATGCATTGACTAAGATACTTGGAATTTGGTAGGTAGGTTAGGTTAAGGGTCTTGTGGAGATGAATCCTATTGTTTTTGGGGCCCACTGGGCGAAAGGTCAAGCTCACAAGAGCCTGCTCTTTGAAATGAGGTTTCCAATCAACAGCTTAAGAACAGCTGAACCCAGGGCTTTAAAACTTTATAGGGTGGTTAGGCATCATGAATAGGCTGTATGTATTAATTCATACCAGGGCAAAGGTTAGGCTTGTGACCCTGAATTACTGAGCAGTTTTGGTTAACACAACATCAATTGCAGGCAAGAACTTTAAACTCCACATTATGGTTATACATGATTCATTAGATTACCCGGATTTCTTTTTTACATTCTGGGTCAAATGACAAGCTCACTGGGCTATGTGAAAATAGATTCCTATCTGTAACCTAAAAACTGCTGTACATAGATCCTTCAAATTTTACAGGGTGGTTGGGCATGTGTGGATATATTCTAGCAGTTTTGGCTGACTGTAATAAATATCAGTTTCACAAGGGCCTATACTTCCACAAGAGTAGTGCCCTTTTGTATATTTCTCAAGCATGAGTGAATTTCAAGAATTTTAAATATAGTTCAGCTTTATCAGTTAGATTACCCTGGATCCTACCATATTAGACCCAAAAAACTGAGTTGAAATTCTATGTTGATCCTTGGGATTTTTGATGTGTGTTAGGGGGATATCTGCGTCATTCTGACAGCTCTTAATATGATAGTGAATAAGTAGGTAGAGAAAGATTGGGAGAAGCAGTGAAAGTGAGGCCTTATTCTGTATTACTAACAACATTATGCAAGCAACAATTTTTCATTCCTACGAAGAGTTTGATCAGATAATTATGCTTTTATACAGGCATTATTGAGAATTTTTTCAGTGGAGAAACAGATATTGTAAGAATGCATGTAGTATGCATTTCATTATGTTTAGTGCACATGACTGTTAAATGTGTGTTAACTTATTAAGAACACTGCTTATGAAATATGTTACTACATATTGTAAGTTGGAATTAAAGTTCAATTGAAATGTATTTTCAGTTTGATGTAAATTTTACTATAATTTCCTTTGATATACTTTATTTTACCTATTGTATTCAGTCAGACAGACAAACCCTTTCACAGTCCTAGAGATAACATGGGGACTATATTTTTATCACTGTATATGTATTCTTAAATATGGAACTACTTTGTGTAATGGAACACTAAGCTTTAAGTAAAGCTGTTGGGTAGAAAAAGGTTGGATTATAAGATTTGATTGTGATTAATGGAGACACCAGGAGCTTAGAAAACAGTATTGTAAACCATTTATTTACATGTGTCACAATCGATATCTTTTCACATGTCAAAGTGAGACTTTGGGATCTCATGAAAATATATTAATACCTTCAGACTTCAGTTTCACAGCATTTATGTTTTATACTGTTGACAATTTGTGCTTGTATTGTAATGCCTGTCCAGTTCTTTAGGAGTTCCAATTTAATTAGTATTTTTGACGAAGATTTGTGGCCAAGAACGTACAGTATTAGATAGAAAAATGCTCAGAGAGTCATGTTGGAAATTTTTTTTCAGCAGAAGTTATAAATATAGTTTAAAAGAATAAATGTTGAAATTTTATAGTGAACGAAAGGATTTTGTTACTTTGATAAGATTTTTGCTAATTTTAGATCTGGCTGTCCTGTTGATAGCTACTGGAGTTGACATTCTGAATATGCATCAATACACATAATAGAATTGTTATGTAAAGAGTCAACTTGTTCATAGGCATACAGTTTGTTTTATATTTCATTTTGAAGGGAAAAATCTCTGTGTTTACTGCATGAATGATTTTATACAATGGATGCTTTTATGTATTATTACTGAATCTCAAACAAATGTTTATGTTGAAATGTGACTATAGCCAAAATTATATTTTCTTGTGTTAGCTCTTTTTATGCTCCCGGAGGAAGGGCATATTTATTTTGGTCTGTCTGTGTGTTTGTTTGTTTGTTTGTTTGTTTGTCAGAAAACTTTAACCTTGACCATAACACAGAAGTCCTTCCACCTACAACCTCCAAACTTCACAGGTGCATACACCTTCATGAACTTTACCCACCAGCTCACTTAGAGGTCACAGGGTCAAAGATCACCCCCACACTTGGCTTTCATTCGAATGTAGTGCTTGTTATGATACTGCAGTTTGTTAAAGGTGACACTGATATTTTGTCAGTTTTTTTACTGTTTGTAAACTTCACTGCAGTGAAGGATTTATGACTTTTGTTATACAGAAATTCCAACAAGTTTATAAGCATTGGAATGACTATCATGTTTTCTGCTTTACACCAGAGTTGACCTTTGAATTTCTCCAGTTATATTGACTACAGATTGCATCTTTTTTTCTCATACATGTACATATCTGTTGCAGGACATATCATTAAGTCTTTTTCCCCCATTATTTTAACTGATTTCTCAAATCATAGTGTGATTACTTATGAAGTACATTGTGTGTGAATTGAGTGAATTTGATTATCTGGAACCATCATTATCCCCACGAAATAACCCAAGTTCTACTTATTGACCAGTTGGCACTAAGTGTTACATTATTGTGTATCTTTTCTCACATTCTGGTCACAAAATGTCAAAATTATTTCTTAAGAAATCAGAAAAAATAAAGACACTTCAAGTTGAAGGTATGAAATTTTCAAAATGTCAAAAGGCAGTTTAATATAATATAGATAAAATCAAGAAAAATATGTAACAAATGGTTGAGCAAATGTTGTGTATTTTCATTAATGTTACACAGTATTGAAATACCATGTTTAAGATTTTTCAGTACTAAATTCTGCTGTAAAGGTTTACTCTAGTCTGTGTAATACTGTGCTACTCAAGAACAAAATGTTGCTAGCATACATTTATGGTCGATTTTGTATCATTGTTACCACAACATGCTAGACTTTTTCCAGAATATTTGTTACTCATTAATAAACTTTGTATCAAACAATTACACTGTGTGTTATTTATCCTCCTACAGATAGGGCTAAGTTAGGATATCATGTTTCTTGTACCTGTATTGATTTATTTTTGTGTTATTTTAGGATAAACGTTCTTTGCCATGTCATAGGTTGTGAGGGTCATGGACATATCCATACCTTACAAAAAGTGAGGGTCATGGACATCATCTCCATACCTTACAAAAAGTTAGGGTCATGGACAACTCCTCCATACCTTACAAAAAGTGATGGTCATGGACATCTCCTCCAGGCCATGTCATAGGTTGTGAGGGTTATGGACATCTCCTCCATACTTTACAAAAAGTGAGGGTCATGGACATCTCCTCCATAACTTACAAAAAGTGAAGGTCATGGACATCTTCTCCATATCTTACAAAAAGTGAAGGTCATGGACATCTTTTCCATACCTTACAAAAAGTTAGGGTCATGGACAACTCCTTAATACCTTACACAAAGTGATGGTCATGGACATCTCCTCCAGACCTTACAAAAAGTGAAGTCATTGACATCTTCTCCTCCATAACTTATAAAAAGTGAGGGTCATAGACATCTTCTCCATACCTTATAAAAAGTGAGGGTCATGGACATCTCCATACCTTACAAAAAAGTAGGGTCATAGACATCATCTCCATACCTTACAAAAAGGAACTGTTTAAGAATTCAACATAGCAACTTTGTGTCTACAAATATAGAAGAAGAAGAAGAAGAGTTTATTATGCAAATAAATCTGACAAGATCCATAGCATAGCAGAATTAACATCAAAATTCATGTGTAATAACTCACTGGTACAGCAAGATGATATATGGCATAACAATTTTACAAATATTCAAAACAACTAAAAGACACTTACATATTATTTCATCAAAACAACATTTAATATACAACCTTGTTAGTGTCTACCAATATACAGCCTTCTTAATGTCTACAAATATACATCCTTGTTAGTGTCTACAAATATACAACCTTGTTAGTGTCTACAAATATACATCCTTGTTAGTGTCTACAAATATACAACCTTGTTAGTGTCTACAAATATACAGCCTTATTAGTGTCTATAAATATACAGCCTTGTTAATGTCTACAAATATACAACCTTGTTAATGTCTACAGATATACAACCTTGTTTATGTCTACAAATATACAACCTAGTTAGTGTCTGCAGATATACAACATTGTTAGTGTCTACAGATATACAGCCTTGTTAATGTCTACAAATATACAACTTTGTAAGTGTCAACAAATATACAACCTTACTAGTGTCTACAAATATACAACCTTGTTAGTGTCTACAGATATACAACCTTGTAAGTGTCTACAAATATACAACCTTGTTAGTGTCTACAAATATACAACCTTGTTAGTGTCTACAAATATACAACTTTGTTAATGTCTACAAATATACAACCTTGTTAGTGTCCACAGATATACAGCCTTGTCAGTGTCTACAAATATACAACCTTGTTAGTGTCTACAAATACACAGCCTTATTAATGTCTACGAATATACAACCTAGTAAATGTCTACATATATACAACCTAGATTATGTCTACAAATATACAACCTAGCTTATGTCTACAAAAATACAACCTTGTTAATGTCTACAAATATACAGCCTTGTTCATGTCTACAAATAAACAACCTAGTTAATGTCTACAAATATACAACCTAGTAAGTGTCTACAAATATACAGCCTTGTTAATGTCTACAAATATACAACTTTGTTAATGTCTACAAATATACAACCTTGTTAATGTCTACAAATATACAACCTAGTTAGTGTCTACAAATATACAACCTTGTTAATGTCTACAAATATACAACCTTGTTAATGTCTACAAATATACAACCTTGTTAATGTCTACAAATATACAGCCTTGTTAATGTCTACAAATATACAACCTAGTTAGTGTCTACAAATATACAGCCTAGTTAGTGTCTACAAATATACAACCTTGTTTATGTCTACAATTACACAATGTATACAACTTAGTGTGTGTCTACAAATATACAGCCTTGTTAATGTCTACAAATATACAACTTTGTTAATGTCTACAAATATACAGCCTTGTTAATGTCTACAAATATACAACCTAGTTAGTGTCTACAAATATACAGCCTAGTTAGTGTCTACAAATATACAACCTTGTTTATGTCTACAATTACACAATGTATACAACTTAGTGTGTGTCTACAAATATACAACCTTGTTAATGTCCACAAATATACAACCTTTTTAGTGTCTACAAATATACAACCTTGTTAGTGTCTACAAATATACAACCTAGTTAAGTGTCTACAAATATATAGAGGATATTCAAGTTTTTTCTATAAATACGGGATTTACTTTCATCGAGTGGTATGAAAATAAATATTTCATGAGTGGCGATAGCCACAAATGAAATATGATAATTTTCATACCACAAGATGAAAATAAATCCCGTATTTAATGAAAAAACTTGAATTTTCTGTTTATTATATACTTTACTCTTTTTTGACCTTAAGATTCGAAAGAATTCCCCTTTAATTTAGTTTATTGACTGAATTTAGAAGAAAGTAGTCCGGCAAGGCACCAGTGAAAATACGGAAAATATGTTTCACTGCAGTGAAAAATAAATTTTTACAGTGAAAATACGGAAAATGAATTTATTTCATCAATATTTCTCAATATTTCATTTATAAGTATGTAATAAACAACCTTGTTAGTGTCTACAAATATACAACCTAGTTAGTGTCTACAAATATACAGCCTTGTTAGTGTCTACATATATACAAATACAGTCGAGTCCACTTAATACGAAATCGCTTGATACGAATTTTCGGATTTAACGAACAAATTCCTAATTCCCCGGCCGAGTCCTTCTATTTTCTATGTAAAATTATTTCGTTAATAGCGAACTCGCTTCATACGAATAATCGGAAGATACGAACACATATTGAAGTCCCAAGTAGCTAAAATGCTATATTTTTCCATCTTTTGATACGAACATATTTTTCAAGTCGGCAGCCATTTTTAACTTGTTATGCTTGATTCTGTATTAGTTTGAAACGGTACAGTGCTGATATCTAATCGACGTGATTGTCACCTGTAATCGGTAAGTATACATAATAAAGAGATTAACAATATGTAGTATACTGTTATTTTATTTAACAGAGTCCACGTAATCTGTGGAAATTGAGCGATGCTCACTTAAAATCATGTTTCACATAGCTATAAAAAGTACAAAGTAGTTTTATTACAAGCAGTGTAGTTTATGCAACAAGAATGGCTACGCCTAAGTCCGGCATTAAAAGAAAGGCAATATCTTTAGACACAAAGATTGAGATTATTAATGTTGTTGATGCTGGGATTTTAACAAAAGCGCGAATCGCAGAAAATTTCAGAAGATATTCACCACTATATACAGTGATATGGCCAAACTTACTCGATCAAATTATCCGGTGAATCCTACATACGTTAATACGAATTTCGTTTGATACGAACATATTTCACAGGTCCCGAGGAATTCGTATAAAGCGAGTTTGACTGTATCATAATAGCACTTAAATTTCATGTTTATATATCATGTTATTTAAACATTTGAAATAGATCACCACTTCCATTTGATAAAGTTTAGCCTATTTTGCGTTTTTTATTAGAAACTGTAACTTAAATACAGTTGCTTAATACTTAAAAAAATCCCAATTAATTAGTTATCATTAAAATCATATTTTATCTTTTATTCCTTATCTAGTTCATACTATTGTCAAATGTCTTTTCCACGTAACATCTGTTGCTTTTGGATGTGTATTTTTGACATATGTAGGCACATTTTATGGCAAAAGATATGGATGAAAACTGACTAAAACTCGCTTTTTGTATTTTAAAGAACAAAAGCCTGAGATTTGAAATGATTCAACAAAAATATACTTTGTATTTAGATTGTCAAAAAAGGAACTTGGGTTAAAATCAGTCTCACTATTTATGTTTCTCTGCAGATATTGTGAAATTCATAGCTGTTACATAGCATATATTGAATATTGGTCATTTGATTTCGACAGAAATATCTATAATTTTAACTGATAGTCCTAATTACAGACTTTGGTATGGGTTTCTTGTCTTTGACATTTATCTCCAAAATACCAGGTCAGTAAGAATACCTGTATACTTTTCCTGAAAAAAAAAACAACACACACACACACAAAACTATTGACGGTATCTGTTCTTGGTATATTAAGAAAAAGCACATTTTTTGACAGTGAGACAGGTTTAATCATATTGGATGATTTATTGTGTCGCCCTTTCGAAGAAACGGCGATACATAGGGATCGTTTTGTTCGTCGGTCTGTCGGTCCGTCGTTCCGTCTGTCACGAAAACTTAACGTCCGTCACGAAAACTTAACGTTGGCTATAACTTTGCCATTTCTTAACATTTCCTTATCAAACTTTCAAAGAGTATTGCTTATGACAACAGGGTCGAGTTGATGCCAAAATCTTTAGGTCAAGGTAACATTTGACCCTTTTTGCACTTGGATTTTGCCATGAAAACTTAACGTTGGCAATAACTTTGCCATTTCAACTCGTATCGCCTGTACCTGCAAAAGCGCTGCACCTACAGTCAAGAAACATTACAGGAATGTTGATCAGCGTGTAAAGTTGTGCACCTGGGGTTTCCCGTATAGATTTATTCGGAATTGTTAGAGTTATGGCCCCTTACATACTCAAAATTTGCAATTTTCAACTTGTGTTGCCCGTACCTACAAAAGCGCTGGAGCTAGAGTCACCCAGTTCTGAGCAAGGTTGACATACTGTGTCTGACTGAAGCAAATGTCTATGAGAATCAAGTACAGTACCATCAGCGTGTTGGGTGGAGATTGACATGTTTGCCTATGTCACGGGAAGACAACTGCCATGGTTTGTTGCTCTACACACGAGATAAGTTGCTAGTGACAACTTCCAGTGTTTCACATCAACCTCATATGGAACAAGTGTCAGTTACCATCTCATCAGGGCTCTGTCCAAGGTCATTCTGTCTTCTCTATAGATCTCCATCCTCGAACATAACAGACTTTATTAATGATCTAACACATATTGCAGACCGTACTTCTCCAGATGTACTGCTTGGACATTTCAACTTAGCATTTAATTCTACAAATTATACAAGACTGTCACAGAAATTGAATAACTATTCCCAGTGTGTACAGCTCCCAACTCACAGAGGTGGTTCTACACTTGACCTTGTCTACATACAGGATTATATTCTACAGCCCAGATTATCCTGCCTGTCAGCCTACTTCTCAGACCACAGCATTGTTGCCCTACAGTTTGATACCTAAAAATATTTCCTTCTTCTTTGTGAGTTTAACGCTGTTCCAATGGTCAAATTGCAGACTCAGTTTGATTGAGCATGTTCATGGACAGTAATGGAAAATGAAAGTTACTGTCCACGCCCGTTAGCACCAGCTTAAGCAGAACTCAACATTTAAGTATGGAAATGGTGAAATTTTGTTCCAAGAATTGCTTAAAATTGTTTGCTATTTAGATGTCAATGGACATTTTATAAACAGCCTGACTTACAAAACATACTAATTAGGAACTTAGTACAAATTAGACATGAAAACACCTGTTTACCATTTGCAAACTCCAAGAATGTTCAACTATGCATACAGAATTGTGAAGGATAATACTCATCCATTGGTCACAGTGTTGGAGACAGTATTTTGAGTCTGCACACAACTACAGGTTTCTTATAGTTGTCATTTTGTTAAACCATTCTTATTAATGATTCAGCATGTATGACTATCTCGTGGCCATATTACTAGCTATATGAGTAGTCTAGGTTGAGTGGGGGCATCTGTGTCCTATGGACACATTTCTAGTTCAACTTAAAATTTCTTGGTTAACCTTTTTGTTAATGTCCATTTCTCAAAAAGTGTCAAAGGTTTTCCATTCAAACTTGGAATACTTGATCACCAGCAAGACCCCTGCAAAGATTGTTGGTACCCATGTCCCTTGGGTCACAGTTAGCCCCACCCCAGGGGTCACTTGATTTTGCATATACTTATATATAGGAAAAAAAACTTCTTAAGCCTAGAAATAAGATATTTACTGACATGAGATGGGTAAGTACTCACCCCTTCCCCCCCACTCTGCATGGGGACCCGCCCACTGTAACCCCCCCCCATTTTTTTACACCCCCCGGGCCCGATGTTTTTTAATACATAGGTACTTGACTCCCCATCCATCCTCAACCCCCTCCCCCAACCAGTCCCCCCGGGGCCCGAATTTTTTGTTTTAATACTTAGGTACTTGACTCCCCATCCATCCTCAAACACCCCCCTCGAGGGTCCGATTTTTATTATGCATATTCTGACAAAATTTGTTAACTGAGTGAATAGGGAAAGACAAGTATACTAATAGAAAAACCCAGTATGTAAAGCAAGTAAGTTTTTCTGATAGTCATCCATCATTAAATTGAACGATCAGTAAAAACTTAGCCCAAGTTTTCCAGTTTTCATAAGTGTTCACATCAATTTTGTACTACTACAACTCAGCAATGATTCAGAATTTTACTAGCTCAATAAAGATTTGATTTTTTTATTTCAGATGAGGTAACTTATTTATCCCCATTTCACATCTAAGCAGTAAGTTAACAAGTTTTTAAAGAGAATGTACATGTATCTGCTATACATTAAACAAGACCTGCCAAACTAAAAGTTACTGAAAATGACTAAGCTGTTTGAAATGAGCATACTGGTTCTTAAATGCAAAACAAATTAAAAGAATTCTCAACTAGACTTGTCCGTTGGACACTGATCCCCTCACAGTTGGGAATTTGTCACAAAAAGGAATTCATTACCAGGGAAAACAATGGATATATAGTTAATTGCTTGATAGGCTAAGAGTACTTTGCTTTACAAATAAACCTCTTTCAAAATGTGCCAGCTGCTATACCTCTTTCACAACGTCTGACTTATATAAACAAAAACCGGGTGAGTGGGAGGGGACAGATCCCGGGGGGGGGGGGGGTTCCCATGCAGGGGAATGGGGGAAGTACCTACCCATCCCATGTAAATAATTAGTTTAGTTCTAGGCTAGAGGGTGGGTGTGGGTTACTCATGCTAGAAAAAAATAATTTTTTGGGTGTGTGTGGGGGAGGGGGGGGGGGGGGTAGGGTCTGATGTGTGTGTATGTATGTGGGGGGCAGACAAGTACCTACTTACCTCAATATATAAAAAAATAATGAAAAAAACGTCGGGGGGGGGGGGGGTAACGAGAGGAGGGGGTCCCCATGCAATGGGTGAGGGAGAGGAGGGAAGTATTTACCCATCCCAAGTAAGTAAATAGTTTATTTCTAGGCATAAGAAAGTTTTTTGCTATATACTATATCCTATGTATAAGCAAATTCAATTGACCCCTTGCCTTGGTGTGTGTGTGTGGGGGGGCTTATTTTGACCCCAGGGACATGAGTACCAACGATCTTTGTAGATCTCATGCTGGTGATCAAGTATTCCAAGTCTGGAGGGGGAATATCCTTGACACTTTTTGAGAAATGGACATTAACAAAACGAATAACCAAGAAATTCTATCTGTCTATCTCTGTATACTGCCAACCCTTCTCGCGAGTGTTATAGGCAGGAAAATAAGTGCACATCGAATTGTTAGTAAAAAGGTGAAATGAAAATAAGCCCAAACATTGTAAACATGTCAGGATAGGTGATACTGGAAAAAAAAATCTAGTCATGGTTAAAATGTTAATAATGAGAAGTAAAAGTCAAAAGATAAACTAGTAAAAACACCGGGAGCCAGACTAATACTGCAACCCTACTACTGCCCGCTTGAACTAACCTAGGTCGGGCAGAGTGGCAATGTGGCTAGGGAATTTGTTCCAAAGTACATTGCTGTGGGGAAAGAATGAGTACTTATGGTAGTCAGAGGAAACCTGTATTTGTCGTAAAGATAAGGGGTGCATATGTCTTGTTAACCTATGTGGGGCTTAGACATATGTTGGGAGACAAATTGCAACTAGGTTATGATATATCTTGTAAAACATGATGAACCTAAGTCTAGTCTGCGATGTTCAAGGGAACGCCAGCCCAGTTCTTCCTGCATGGCTGTAACACTCGAGAGAGGGTAGTAATCCCTTTTTGCCCATCGTATTGCACGCCTTTGGACCATCTCTACTTTGTCAATGTGAGATTTAGTAAAGGGACACCAGATGGTCGATGCATATTCAACCTGTGGCTGGACCAGTGACTTGTATTCTAGTTCTTTGACTTTCTCATTTTTTGTTATTACATTCCTATTGATAAAACCAAGGGATCTATTTGCATACGAAGTTATTCTAAATATGTGTGTGTTAAACTTAAGGCCAGCAGACAGATCCAGTCCCAGATATTTAGCACCAGAGACCGATTCTAGGACTTTGCCATGGAGTAGATACTGGTATTTAATTACAGTTTTGTTTTGGGTGATGTGAATGACTTGGCACTTTGAGGGATTAAACTCCATGTCCAAGAATACCATGCTATCTAGATCATGTTGGAGGATCTAAGGAGGAGTTGATGGTAAGGTACACAGCAATGTCATCTGCAAATAGTCTGACTTGAGATTTTAGGACAGAAGAAGGTAGCTTGTTGATGTAAAGAATAAAACAAAGTGGTCCTAGGACTGATCATTGGGGCACCCCAGAGGTAACAAGTATTTCAGATGAACAGTCACCATCCAAAACTACTGTCTGTCTACGGCCAATGAGAAAAGACTGAATCCAGTTTAAGATTTGAGGACAAACACCATGTTTACTTGGTTTACTTTATCAAAAGCTTTAGAAAAGTCAAGGAGTATGAGATCTGTTTGTTTACCACTAGAGAGGTTGTTCACAAGGTAATCAGATAATTCAATGAGCTGAGTCTCGCAGGATCGTCTTTCCCTGAAGTCGTGTAATCATAGAGTATGTTGTGGGTGGTAAGGTGAGAGGACAGTTGAGAGGCGACTATGAGTTCGATTGTTTTGCAGAGAATGCATGTAGATTGGGCGGTAGTTAGCTTGATCACTCTTATCACCTTTTTTGTAGACAGGGCATACATTTGCACTGGTCCAGTCATAGGGAATATTGCTGGTGATTAGGGACTTTTGAAAGAGAACAGAATATATATTCATTTATGTAAAGAGAAAATAGAGAAAATTCAAATTTCAAAGAAGAGATTCATAGAAATAGATTTTAATAATTATGTGTCGTAAGTCGTAACGTTAGAGGTCTCTTCACTAGCCTTATTTTGAGACTTTGACTACAATGTGATAACATTCTACACACTCAGCACGTGTATCTAGCTGAATATCAAAAACTGTACCAGATGTCTCTTTAATTTTAATTTCTATTATACATGCAATCCGATTAACACGTTGCGTAAAACGGCAAGTTTTGCGACTTTCAATTTTTGGTCGTTATCGTTGAGCGAATGCAGTTATATAACCCAGAAGGTCGCTTATCATAAAATAATATACAAAATAAGTCATATATACTTTTGTTTGTGTGAACTTTCATATTAGTTTTGACTGTGTTTTAAAAAGATGAAACAAGGTTTGATGTAGCGTAAGACGTTCCGTTAAGTCAAAATGAACTGGCTTATCCCCACATTGGGATGGATTTCAATACCATACTTATATTCATGTAAAAACCAATGACAATAGACTAGTATATGGAACAATGCTCAAAAACAACATAATTGTTTTTTTGAAAGTTCCAGTTGTTTTAGACTTAAATTTATAATACCGCCCATTAACAAAAATATAACATCATCGCAAAGTTATGCAAAATGTTCGCACAAATGCATACACAACTTGCTAAAGACAGAATTTGCTGTTTATTTTCACTTATAAAAATATATAATTATTAACTTGACTATGTTCCTGGATATCAGCAAATATCAAAGCACCTACTTTTGTTTTTATTTTTCCACCATTGCTCGGATTTAGTTTGTATACTGTACATATGTTATTTTAGAAACAACATTTCATCTACAGGACCTGATAAAGTTAGTGCCGATAATTATTCTTGACAAATCGTATCCTGTGTAATTGTTGTAGATTTTTCTCAGTATTCTAAATGTTTAGACGACCACACACCAAAGTACGTCTATCTTTTTGAATTGATTTGTATTTTGAATGATCGACTACAGTACTTCTTTTTTCATGAAAGGTTGTTTACAGTGACGGCTCTTTATTAAATGGAAGACACTATAGAGAATATCTTTATTCCTTAATAAAAAATTAAATACACATTTGACAGGTAGGAATCCATGCGTCCATACAATCATTGAAAAAAAAAGAAATTGAGAAAATACTTCTATGTTTTTGGGGTTTATTGTATTGTTTGAAACTTGTTCCTTTTCCCAGCATTTTTCACTTTAATAATTGCCTCAAATTTCTGCGAGGAGCAGTCACCTGTATCCAATAAATTTTCTCTCTGTTAGAACAATCACTTTTATATGTTAAGGTAGATAGCATTTACTTAATTCGTTTTTTTGAAGCATTCACCAAACACAGGAAAAGTTTTGTAAAACTGTGTAGCAGTTTTATCACAAATGGGTTATTTTATGTCCGGAAACGTGTCAGAAAATATTTAGACTTGTTAAAATTTTTGCAGGTACTTTATGATTACATTTCTGTATTGTCTTCAAAACTTCTACTGCTTCTCTAGTTTTAAGTATTTACCTTTTGGAATTTAAGAAGTTAGTCGAATAAATTCAATTACACAGTTCCTGATTTATATAATACCTTTAGCACAATTGGAAGCAGAACATACATACTGGTTGCTATAGCAACAATATACCCTATGAGTCATCTATGATATATGTCCTTGTGGAAAATTTAAGTTTTCTTTCAAATAAAAAGTAAATCTGGGTGAGTAAAATAAATATATCTATTTAATAGATAGAAAAAGTACTTTTGCTCTGTTGCCACGGAAACATATTAGTAAATGATTTTACATAATTGTTATATTTTGCTATTATTTTCAAAGAAGACATTTTAGTTATCTGACTAGGAATAAAAATTAAAGAGCAAGGAATACCCATTGTAAACTCAAAATGAGTAAATAACTTTTTTGTTGCCATGGAAGCAGAATACAGAAAAAAAATGCAAATTTAAATATGTGATTACTTCTTTTGTAAGAAAGATTTATTTCCAACAGAAAATAAGAGATGTAAATACTTGCGAGAGTCAGTACAACACTGAAGAGTTTGTATAAAAATTGATCCTAAAATTTCGAAATTTTTGCTATTTTTTGCTTTTGCGTATGAATTGCCGTGGCACTACCAGAAAAAGTAAAATGCTTGAGCTATAGCCGTTTGCTTTATGAAATATGGGAATATATCTGTGAGCTAAAATTGACAATTTTTGTATTTCTTTTTAGACTGTTCATTTTTGTCTTGTTTGTAAACTTTTGCAGCAAAAATACAAAAATGAATCTAAAAGTATTATACAAGGAAAACAATGTTTTGAAAGCAACAGTTTTTAATTATGCAAACAATACCTGATTTCAAGCAGCTAAAGTTTTGTTTCAATATTATTGAAAACGGACAATTTGGCATTATTTTTTTTGGTTAAGATGGCTCTTTTCAAGAAAAATCTTTTAGCTTTGCCATGGTAACCGTTTTCTTTTTTGGACCAACTGAACCATAATATAACATGAATGAAAGTGTCCTTACAACATATTGGCACATGGCGCATTCTTTAACTCACTGGTTTTTACAGAAAATTCATGTTAAAGTTTTAGTGTAGACTTTACAGGGGTGACTCACATTCTTTTTATGGGAAGTATTTTGATGTGAATTTGCTTTTGGATTCGAGTTTGGTGAGTCAGTTATTTTCTGTTTGTAATTTTCAAGATTTGATAAAATAAGTTTTAGAGTTTCTTAAGAGTAGCCCAATCATTTGTACTGAGTAATTAATTTTATAATTTGACCTTGTAAAAAAATACGGGGCTTAGATGTTTTCTTATATACTTTAAACGCTTACAAGCAAACAAAGAATAATTTTGCATAATTCGTCACGAACATCCATTATAAAACACTTCTTGTAATTATATGTTGCGTATTTGTTTTTCAATTGGCCTGTTTTAATCATTATTATAAGCTTTGATGTTCCCAATTTTAATACTGTAAGATCTTGGTTACGCAAAAGTATTTAAAGATATTTTCAAGAGAAATAATAAAGGATTTAGCAATGATAGTAATTTTATCAAAAGTAATCGGTCTTTATTGCAGCCAAAAGTAAAAAAGATCCCTGCAATCTTTAAAATACTAATATCAAAAATATGTTCCCTAGATAAATTTTTAGAAATGTAAGAAAATAGCTTTGTCGCATTAAGTTGAGTGTGGGTGTGGTTAGATTATTTCGGAAGACAAACCCTGTTTCAAATCAGATACAGATAAGTATGTTTTGAAATTTCCATTCGATTGTAAAGATTTTTTAAGAGTGGCGGAGCTTATTTAACACGTACATGCATACACAAAATAATTTCTTTTTCTGTATTGAGGCTCTCCTGAATAAAATTCAGACTGTTCAACTTTCGTAAACCTTGATAGTTTAGGGTGGAAAATACTGTAATAGATCACTTCATTCCTTGAAAGTTGCCATTGTTACGTATAGCTATGTGTGATTAAGGACCATCGGTCAGATTTTTCTGTCTGAATTTTGTTTATATTTTTGCTGAATGTAAAACTTCAGAAGACTTCACCAAAGAGAGCCAGTTGTAGATTTAGCTAAGTTTCAAATCAAAGTGCGTACACTTCAATCATAAGAAAGTGATATTAAATTTCTCATCTGAGTACAAGTGCTCAAAACATCATGTGAAATGTAATGGATTTGTCATTATATAAAAAAACAAACAGATAATGCTGCTCAAAGCTTTACACTGTTTGGTTTATATAAAAAAAACAATAAAACATTTACCATATATTTCCATGCAATTTCCGTCATATTATAGGTCAAACACGTGACCCTCGGTTGGGTCAAAATGATACTAGAGACATAATCGGAACAATCTTGTTAGAGGTTCAAAAGTCACAGCTTTATGGTTTCTGAGTAGAATATTTTCTAAAACTTTGTCAATGTAAAATATCTGATCACAGGGATGCAACCAAAACTGACCACAGGGGCAGAGTTTAAACAATCTTGGAAGAAAGATATTTTGTTTATTTCAGAACTGTGGGCGTTGTGGTTTCAGACAAGAAGAATTTCAAAGATTTTCTTATATAATTCTATAAAAAATATGTGACCTCAGGGTGGGACAAATATTGTTTTCAGTGGCATAAGTTGAACAATCTTTGTAGAAGTCCACTAGACAATACTAAAAACCAAATTTCAGAAGCCTGAGCTTAAATATAAGAAGAAGATTTTAAAGAGTTTGTATAAGTCTTTGTAAAACATCTGATCCAAAGTTTGAACCTATTGAAAATTTAAGAAAATTTAAGCTCTGGGCCCAGTAGTTTACATGATTTTTTCCCATTCTTATTGTCCATAGCATACTGAGCTCTGCATAGAATTGAATTCTTTAAATAAGTTTAGTAGAGCTTTGCACAAGGAATATTGACCAAGAATAAATGTTGTTTCGAAACCTTATATGGATATGAAGCAAGCGGATATCAGTGTGTGTGGTAGCTTTGAAGGCGTGCTTAAATTATATGTCTAAACCTCAACGGACAAATAAAATTCTCGTTACAGCCCTTATCTTCAGATTAAAAAACAAACATTTTTTATACTATCTTTTTGGTCTTGATTATAAGAAAACACATATAAAACACAAATAACTTATTTTCAAATCCATTTTAATGAATTTTGGTAAGTTGAAGATTGAAACATGCCGTGTTTTCCAAAGATAAAACAAGAAAAAAAGAAACCTTAAGCATCTATTAAAATTTACTAGCTATTGTTAATATTTTCACACTTAAAAAGAATATACATTCTATTCACTTTACTATGGACTTTGATATAAACAAAAATGAAAATGATGATTAAAAAAACCCCCCAGAACTGTTCACTCAGATTCATTCAGTCCAATATATTTGAACGTTATTGCACCAGCTGATACAATACAAAGTGACAGACATAGCAAAAATAAACGTCTCGGACAAAAGATTAGCAGCCGTAACAAGTTGTAAAAACAAAAAAAATTCCTTAACTATATATATATATATATATATATATATATATATATATATATATATATAAATAAAAATGCAATATTTAATAAAAATGCGATAACATGATACGAACAGCGTAATGACAAGATGAGAAAGCACGCAAACAAAGTGATAAATTTATAACTTTGTTTATTTGCATCATACCGTCGTTAGTTTTCGCCTTTTTTGCCATGCTACCTTCTTACCATGTTTTCGTAATTCCTTAATCACCTTTAAACAGTAACAACTTGACAAGGCGAAACAAATGTAATTCTAACAAAATAATAAAAATGTTTCATGATACAGGTGCGCTAATTTGTAGAAGGTCCATTGCCTGCGAGGTCAAACGCTTATGTTGTATTATTACGACATAAGCCTTTGACCTTGGAGCCAATGCAAGAGATGATTTTTATTTCAATATTGTTAATTTTCCATTTTTAGATGGTGAAGTACCACGCGCTACATCTTCCGGGATTTATATTTCACAGCTAGTTCCCTTTTCTAAAGCTTGTAACAAGAAAAAAACTTTCTGCAAGTTTTATCGCCGATATCCAGATTTAAGTCATAAATACAACTGCAGTAATAAAAAACAGTATTAATTTCTCCATGTTATTTGTAAAAACCATCTGTAAATTCAAAAAGAAAGGCTATCAACATATCCTACAGCGCTCTGCCTGCTTGGTGATTAACCCGTGACTGCAGTTGATTGCTCTGCTTACCTGTTTGCATGCACGAAGGTACAGGGGTTTGAGAGTTTATGAAGGGTTCTAGGGAAATCTTGAAAAGAACGTAGAAACTCAATCAATATCCGTTTCTGATGAAAAGATTTTCTTTTTTTTTCTTTATGCTTGCCATGGTAACCAGACTTCTGTATGGAACCATTTTTTAAGAGTTTTGAAAAAAAGAACTAATTGCGGGACAATTCTGGGAAGTTTGGTTAAAATTGGCCGAATGGTTTAGGAGGACATGATGTTTGAAGGAAAATATTGACGACAGTCACCCATCCTAACAGCACACCCTTGAGCACTTCGTGCTTAGGTGATCTAATAGCAACCAATGCTGAAAGAAGTAAACTCGGTAGGATGTTATTCTTTCCACAATTTAAGTTAAACTTGCGAAACTAACACGCCAAAAAACATAATTTCATATTCTTTCTTTAACAATCGAAATTAATGCAAGGCTCCTTATCAGATTTTAAAGCGTTTCTATTTAGATTCTATCTTAAAAATTCGCAAAATACATGTACTTTGACTTTTCTATTTTTTATATTATTGTAACCTAGTCACTTTTCCTTGAATGAGACATTTTGTTAGTTTAACTTAGTCGAGTAAAAAATGGACTTGAGCAACATCTTGGAGTAGTTTATTTTCTAACTTGATGAAAAAGGCTTCAAAAGGTGGTACTGATCACTCCTGTGAAGTTTCGTCGAAATCCAGCAAACAGTTTGACCTGTGAAAGTCGGACATGGTTTTTCTATTTTTAGCTCTGATGGCCATTTTATGCAGCGAAGCAGAACATGCTGGCGATATGCACAACAAGGATTGGTACAGATCACTCCTGTGAAGTTTCTTTGAAATCCCGCCAGTAGTTTAACCTTTGAAAGCTGCACAATGTTCTTTTATTTATAGCTCTGGCGGCCATTTTGTAAAGCGACGCGGAACGTGCCGGCTATTTGTTCAATTAGGGTTGGTACTGATCACTTCTGTGAAGTTTTGTCGAAATCCCGCCAGCAGTTTGACCTGTGAAAGCCGAACAAGCTTAATGCGGACGGACAGACGGACAGCGAAGGCAAAACAGTATGTCTCCCAAAACTTTTAGGATACATAATAAGAGAGGTTAGTAGGCTCGTATTCCAATTTTATATGAAGATATCTTTGAAACGCTGTTTGAAAATGCCAAGGAAAACATTATTGTCAACCTATAACCTATACCTATACCTTGGTTTAACGTCATAAAAACCGGGGTTGATAACAGAGAATTTACTTGAGTAACCCACTTCAATTTATCTAAGGAAATTTTGCTATCTATTCTAAGCATACCATCAATATTTTTTATATATTTAGTATCCTTGGATATTTTTTACCAGAACTTAATACTATTCATCTGTCGTTGAACGAATAAAGGATATCTACCAGTTTCTTTAAAGTACCAATATCTATGCCCTCCACCCCTTTTAGTGTAAAAGTTTCCTGGATATCATTCAGATACATGCTAAAAAGAAAAGGAGACGCGCAGTCGCACTCCTCAATGTCACATAAAATCATCATCTCGGTTATTCATATACTTGACCTTTGACTTAACACAAGAATCCATTGACCTAATAACGTTTAGAACTTTACCTCTTACTCCATATTTGATAGGTTTGTACAATAATACATCTCTAATCACGAAATCGAAGTTTTTTTTTAAATCTACAAAGGCGCAAAATAAATAAAAGTTATTATTCAAACAAAGAGTCACCAAGCCGTTTAATACAAAAATGTTATCTATTATTACAATCATTGTCCTAAATCTCCCCTGAGCTTCAATATTGTTGTATTTTCAGGGTAGTAAGTACATGTAAGATAACTTTGTATAATTATTCTTAGAATTCATAGTAAACATTCATATAGTGGAAACATTTAGGGGTCATTTGAACTCATTTCACCTTTGGTTAACCTCTGCAGCGAATCTGCTAGAAGAACAATGGAGTAGCATGTAGCATCATAAATCATGACTAATGGGCTACACCTGTAGCATTGTAGCATTCTCTGTAGGCTAACATTTGATATATTATGCTACACCCCTTATTTAGAAGGAAGGGTATATATGTAACTTTATATATAACTTTTCCAGAATTGCCCTGCGCGTTTTAGGAATTCCAATAATGGCGAACATTATCGGAATACTTATTTAGCTCAGTGCAATTCTAGAATAGATTGTGCGCAATTTAAGAATTTGGGCAGTTTGAATATCGTTATGATTTATTTGTTTATTTGTTCTTACTATTGCTTGGACTGGTGAAGGTCGAAAGGGCTACTACTACATAGACATTGTTTTCATTCTTTCTTTTTCCTCTATGATGGAAGGATTTTTTATTTATTCATATATTTCAAATTGTCGATATATGATTATTAAATGGAATGGTGATAATTGAAAAAAAGACAAACACACTTTTGTTATTTATATAAATAATATAGCTTACTTAAAACCACATTCAGATATTTTATTTACTTTTTTTGTCTTGGCGTTGTTTGTTTCAGAATAATTTCCAATCCTTCTGCAGGAATTAATTAAAGGTAAAATTGTGGCACGGAAATTAATGGGTGCCAAATTAATCCTGTAGTGGAATAATGAAAATTGCACGATTTCCTGAACATGGGGTGTGGTCTAAAACATATCGACCAATGGAATGCATTTGTTGTTAATTTCCCATAATTTCCCATGCTTTTGATCGCGCATGCGAGCTTAAAGCGGAGCATTCTATCTATCGCCTCCACAGAAGTTTGATTGACAGGTCGTTCATCTAGTCAATGAGCAAGAAAAGGTCATGTTTTAAATTATACTGTTTTAAAGATTAGCGATAAATACATAAATGAGAATTTTAATATTAGTCAGAACGTAATCGTAAAACGTAATAGACGGTAATAGCGATGTTCTGAAAATTCTTCTGTATATCGACGAAGTGTTATTTATTTCTTGTAAACGACATGTATTGTTTTAAAATTTTCTACTTTAAAACAGAACTTTTGGATCATTTAAACAAAAGAACGTATGTTTTACTAAAAATGTCGCTGGTGCCTTGTCTTTCTTTGTATTTTTAAAAAAAAATTATGATTATAAGATTGGATTGCATTTCAATACTTAGTAAATCTGCTCAACAACGAACCTTTATATTTTATTGACGATATATTCTAGAATTTATCTATTCTTAGCATTGCGTTGAAGTCATTAAAGATAAACGCCTTTTTCGAACGTAAATAAAAACAATGAAGCATAACGTCCAGATATATGCAGACTAGACAGTCACGTGATTCTTTCCGAGAATTTCCGGAATAACACAATATCCGAATCAAGCATACGCAAATTGATTCAACAGGTAGTAGATCGTAAAAATACGTAATGCTTCGGCAATAATCGGATCTTCTAACAGCCAATAAAACATAGAATTACATAATATTGGATAACACTTACCCCGCTCCAATTGTACATAAAGGAATATAATACTTGCATTTTTCCGTACAGAGAAAAACGAGATATTTTTTGGTTGAAATAAACGTGAAAGTAGTGAAAACTTCATACAAGCGGCATTAAGCAGCAGTATGCAATGTAATATTCATAGTATTCACTTCTAGATTCCTCCAGCAAGGACAAAAATCATGTCAGACATGGATTCCTTTTATACAGCTTTTACGATACGGTACGATAAGATTTGTAGCATAAAAATTAAAAATGCTTTTAGCAATCACAGAGAAGACAGGAAGTGCACAAAAATGATGTACAATGATCAGTTACACATCAGCTACCATTACAAGACCAAAGACATGTAGTAACATCCTTACAATAGAGTATACAGTATTTAGAACCTTTTTTTTTACAAGGAAAAGTGTTGAGAAGTATGATTCATAAAATAACCTGGACATTATAATAAAATGTAACCGAAGCCGAATCATTTAAGTGAATTCAGTTAAAAACATTCTGTAACGTGTAGCCCATTTTAGCACTCATCAAACTATCGACACAGAAAGAGTAATGTTTTTGGGTGTTAACAACTAAGAGAATTGTTTATACTACACCATTATAAATGTTACGTCGCGGTATATTATAAACTCAGGTAGGTGCAGTCTGAAGATTGTAAATCGTTGAGTTTACTGTTCTGTTTTACTTTTTTTTTCTTTTTTCTTGTTTTTTGTGTCACATAGACTTACCTTTGAATAAAAACAAAATTTACCCGTTTCATAGCAGGAATAAACATAACTTCATTAAGATTAAGGGAAGTTCACTAAAGCGTAATTTGCACATTTTTTGTTATTAACCAAATGGAAACATATTTTCTCTGTATCTAAAATGTCAAACAGTTTAAACACTGTTTAAAAAAGATCTTTAATAACACGTATTTTGTTAATAATAAACATACAATATGTGTGCGATTCTAGAATAGCGCAGGGCGATTCTAGAATTGTCGACTATTATTGGAATTCCAAAAAAACGCGCAGGACAATTCTAGAATTGTCATATTCCAACAATGTGCGGAACATATATACTGGAGCAAACAGGATTCTGGGATTTTATATAAGATTTTTCTTTGTAACAGGTCTTTTTATTGGGGATTTTGCTAGAAATATTACCATAGAGATGGATTTTACTTAGAGTGTAGTCCACTTTGAGCTAAGTGTGAGAGAATTACATCCATGGATTTATTACTGTAAATAATATATATACCTAACCTAGAATTAAATCAGTAAAATGGACATATTGCCTTGTCGCTTAGTTGGAATTTCCATATTTAAAGTGTAATAAAATGACTGATGGCCATGCTATTCCAAACAACATAAACGATATCCTCTTCTCGGAATTGTTAGAATTTTGGTGGCAGCGATACACCCATATGTTCAAATGTATTTTACAACAATATAAACACTGTAATCTTCCGCAAATCGATTTAATCTATTATTCAGAATCCTGGTAAATAGTTTACCTAAACATGTTAGAAGTCTAATGCCACGATAAATATTCATATCTGAGTTATCACCACTTTTGAATACTGGTACAATTAGTCCTTCACTCCATGGTTTAAGGAAATATCCCATCTTAAAACATTTATTAAAAAGTTGCCGTGTTTAAAAAATTCATTTCAACGTAAGTCTGGATCCCGCTTGTATTCTTTTTTAAACTGGTTTTCCAACGATTTAAATATCTCGGATTCGTTAATTTCATTATCCAATTCACTAAGCATAACCTGAGTTTCGGTATTTAAGAACGTTTCATTAAAAGACAAAATATCTTCATTTGCCTGATAAAAAAGATTATCTGGATTGTTTATTGATTTGAGGTATAGGGCAAAATCAAAAGCAGACAAATTGCTAGAGGCGTTGACTTTTGATACTTTTTTGAGTAATTTCCAATATAATTTCTGGTCGGATTATTTTTGGCAGAGTTATGGGCACTCTTTAACTATAACTTCTATTTCAAAATCTTCTCCACACTTCATCTTCAAAACCGCTTGGAGGATTTCATTGAAACTACACAGGAATGTTTGTCACCAAACCTAGCTGTGCATATCGTCACGAGTTTCTGGTCGGATTATTTTTGGCAGTGTTATGGGCCCTTAGTTATTTTTTACTATAAGTTCTATATTAAAATCTTTTCCAAGCTATATCTCGTAAACCTCTTGGGGGATTTTATTATATATTAAAACATCAGTAGGGGTTGGGAATAAAACAATATTGTTTGCATTCAAGGCCAAAGTCACAGCTTTCTATTTCATTGAATAATTATGTCTTCAACCTTCATATAAGAATCTGAAGCAGAAAAACATTAATTTACCATTTACCTTCAGTTCATGTTCTATTTATTGTCTGATCTCTTTTCCACAGGCAGATTCAATTATATATTTACACTATTTACTGCATATATTCATCATCGAACAATTCTCTATTTTTATCAACCCTGGCTTTCAGATTTGGATTTGTGTTCCGCAAAAACAATGGCGAACAGATCTTTTCTAAAACATTATTAAAAAGCCCAATATTTTCGTCCAAATCATCGTTTGATTTAACTTTATCCAAACTGTTTGATATAATTTTAAGTTCATTTTGTACAGAATCGCAGCTGAAACTGTTCTTGAAATCCTCATTGTATTCATTATTCCATTTTATTTCACTGGTTCTAAATTTATTTTTGTATCTTCTTTTTCAATATGTAGCTGTGAGATAAAACCAAAAGATATTACACAATGAATGGATAGTGTGTTTAGCTCGAGGATTTCAAAGAACCTAAACAGATTAAGAAGTCTTGAGGTGCTAGATTATTGTCGACAACACTGCGACCCTGGGGACTAATGAAACTATATCGCCCTAACCCTGCATCGTTTCCAATACAACAATTTACAATTCTCAGTTGTGTTTGCTTCCCAAAAATCTAGCAAAAATGTTCCATTTTTATTTGTACCATAATCCTGAGATGAACGTTGTAAATAAATATCCTCGGCATAACAGTCCGGGAACATTTCAGCTAAATTACCAGCATTATCAAATTCAATAAAATATTTTAACTGACCTACTCTACTGTTAAAATCTTCAAGAATAAAAACATTACAACCATCATTTCTCAAACTACTTATTTCCGACATGGCATTTAAAATTCTGTCGTAAACATTTAGATCTATGAATACTTCACGAGAACTGCTCTCGGGTAGAACATAGCATAAACATATGTATATATCTGACTCGATATTAAATAAACAGCTATCTACTTTAAGCTGCAAAATGTCATCAGAATCAGTTTTAAATAGAGACACCAAATTTCTTAATATTTTTTTACATACACAGCAATACCTTCCGAATCTCTTTTTGTTGCGCTAAGTTTATCTTTACTATGTAAAGAATACAGAGTAAAACTATCCACTAAAATATCAATCCAATCGTTTCAGTTAGGTATACACTATCATTTTGTCAAAAACTGATTTAAGATAAGGCGAATTAAGTTTATTCACATTTTTAGAAATAACACCCTGAATGTTTAGTAGCACACAGTTAATTTCACGTCTCTCCCCGTAAGTATTTGTATAGCGTACAGCATCAATGTTCTGATCATTGATCCGATTGTCTGCGGTATCCAGTAAGTTCTCGTGCCCGGTACTGTTAGGTAGATCACGTGGTTTCGAAACACACAACGCGGTTGTTGTACCTTTGACAGTACAGTTAACCGACATTGTCTCATTTGGTTTTGTATTAGACTGTATCGATGATTTTTTCGCCGTCACCGGTTAAGTAAATGAGGTTATGACTCTTCATGATTAGATGAAAATGAAGAGAACTGATTCACGCTTGCTTGCGCAGGCGTATGTTGACGCCTAAGCGATATCGAACTTGCGCAGAGTGAATCTACGTAAGTTTCAGCCGAGTACACATTGCTGTTTTGCGTTTTATTTTTATCCGATCCGTTTGGGAATATATCGCATCTATTCATTTGCAGAACCTTGTGCAAGTAAGGAAATTCGTCGGCCATGCATTTACCGTTTACGATCAGTTTGGCGGGATGCAAAACTTTTGCATTGACTCTAGAGTCTTGCTTTTCTTGTTTGTATTGCCCCCACAGTGACTTTCTGGCAGTGGCTATTTCTTTAGGATATTCTCTGTCTATTCCAAAACGTGTCCCCAGAAGTTTGTTAGCTTGTCTTAATATGTACTCTGTATCTTTATAGTCACGAAATGCGACACTAATAGGCCTTCTAGGTATCTGAGTATATCCGCGAGCTTTAGCCAGTGAAATAGGCCTTCTAGGTGTCTGAGTATATCCGCGAGCTTTAGCCAGTGAAATAGGCCTTCTAGGTATCTGTGTATATCCGCGTGCTTTAGCCAGTAAGCCCAATCTATGTACACGCTGAACGAACAAAATTGAGAGATCTAGCTCTAGGAAATCCATGAAAAGAAATCGGACAATACACCGTGTTCTCTTGTGAAAGATCGGCTAGCCCATAGAAAATAAGATAAGAACGTCGAGATCTCGCATCAAGGTCTATACTATGGTATGCTAATTGCTTCAGGTAAACATCAGTCATGTTTTGTTTTAGTTCCAATTTTTCAGCTCTCTGAATGGTTGATTCATTTTGGTTGCCAGGAATATAATTGTTTTATCATTTTCCTCAAGATTATTTAACTATGCCAAGTATGAGAAAATTTGTCATCTACCATTTCAAGTGCCGGACTACCCTCACATCCTGATGAAATACTCGAAATGTCAATAGGTCTTTTGTATCAACCTTGTTGGTTTATAGGCGTCTGATTACAGTTTACCCACTGATGTTAAGGTTGAAATTTGTTTTGCAGTGGAACAGCAAAAGTTACATTTTGGCTAAGCGGATTACTACAAAAAGTATCCATTTTAAAGAAACTTAGTGCACAATATGTCCACAAACACTAGTAAAAATCAAAATAAAATCCCTTTCACTAATCTTGAGAGAGAAAACGTCTACCATCCTATCACGGTATAAGACAGTTCCATGACGCATTACAAATTGGAACATGTGTCCAAAGGTTTTACTCAAAATAAAGTTTTAAAAAGATATTCATAATATATTAAAAGAATTTAGTATTTATTCCAGTTTTTATCTCTGAGCGAGTCGACTACATTTGCAGAACTTTTCGAAATTTTCAGCCATTATTACTAGCACAGTAATTCGTTGTCAGGAAACTATATTGAGGATATCTTGTAACCACAAACACTTTGTTGTTGCATCTCGTAACTGCAGAACGAGTTTATTCTTATTTTGTATGGAAATGATATTGGACCGAACCTATGATACAATACATGTTTTATCATTAAATCGACCACAAACTATTTAATTGGCAAACACCTTGCGTCTGTCTTCGATTGAAAAATGCCAGACGCTCAGTGGCGAAAATTTTCACGTTGGACTGATCTTATACGAGATCCTTTACCCGTGATTAATTACTTATAGGTAAGTCTGCGTTTGTGTCATTCCGAAAGTTATCATGAATGACATAATCAACAAATCAAAAAAGTTTTTTTATAGACATAAGTTTTTAATACAGTTTTGATATTTGATGAAGTAAATTTATATAATATAAGGTTGTAGAAGGGTCTCAAAAGACAAACAAACAAACAACAAAAATATTCTTTTTAACTGACAGTATAGTGTAGTTGCATTTCAATCCAAAATTTCAAGAACTTCCGAGTAAGAATAAAGAAGAATGTTTAAGAGGTATTATTACATAAAAAGGCTACATTAAAAACATCATGCTAAAAGCTTAAAACTACAGTGTTAATGATGCTGAAAAGAAAAAACGCTTTCATTTTTAACAGAAAGATTAACTCAAATTATCTCGTTAGCAGTTTTCCTTTTCACCAACTATAATAACATAACATAACATAACATTACATAACATAACATGACATGACATAACATAACATAACATAGTAATTACAACATATTCTTTTGTTTCTTGGAGTGTTATTATATCTCCAAATTTCTATGTTTAATTCATGGGAAGAAACACGAAATTTCGTTAAAGTAATTCTTAATTTTTTGTCTTTGTTGTGGTTCAGATATTCTTCAAATTCAAACTTATGCTTAAATATTGAATAAGTTTTAAGTTTGAGTGTGTTGTTGATACATGCATACCAAGTTTGGTAATAGTTGTCAAGTATTCGATTTTTTATTTGTTGTAAAATAGTTTTTGGATTTTTTTTGCTCAATCCAGATATTTGACATGCCAATTTGGTCTAAATTGTGTTAAATTTGATAATCCTAGTTATCACTGTATAAAATCTCTGATTCAACTTCATCTTTTAACATTTTGTAAGTTTTGAATAAAATTGATGTGTTTTCACTGTTTATCATTTTGCCCAGTACTTAATCAGTATAATTTTTCTGTGAATTAACATAGGAATTAGCCCCAATTCTCCATACAAGGCATTTAAATGTGTAGATTTTTTAACATGTAACAGCTTTCTACAGAATATGGTATGAATTAGTTCTATATCTTTTGAATTGCAATAACCCCACACGCCAGCACCATAACTTAATATTGGTGAAATAAGACTGTCGAATAATTTCATATTTTGCGAAGTAGCAACATCTAGCTGGTTAAAGGTAATAAATAAATTATGAAGTGACTTAGCAACATGAGTTGATAATCTCTTTTGTGTTCTATTCCAACGGTTGTTTTTAAACAAATAAACCCCTAGATATTTAAAACAATCAACTAGCTCTATAACGGTATTGTTAATGTAAAAATTATAAAATGTGGGTCTGCCCAATTCAAAAATCATACATTTGGTTTTCTCCACGTTAAGTTTCATCCCCCACAGATGGCAGTAGTTCTGAACGTCCGTTAGCATAGATTGTAGTGATCGTGGATTTTGTGCAAAAAATATCGCGTCGTCAGCAAATAATAAAAGAAATATTTGGATGTCGTTCAGTGTTATTATACCGTCTAGATTTGAATTTATATTTTGAACAATGTCATTTAAGAAAAAAAGACAAAGCAGGCTGCTTGACGGGTCCCCTTGTTTAACTCCAATGTGACTGTTTATAAAATCTGACTTTTGACCTTTGTATCGTATAAAAGATTTTATACAATTGTACATGGATTTCATAGCTTTAATCATCATGAAACTTACATTTTCGTTCAAAAGTTTTTGCCAAAGGTAACATCTATCAATTCTGTCAAACATTTTTTCCCAGTCCAAAAATGCAACATATAGCTTTTTACGATCTTTTAGAGTTCTATAAATAAGAGAATGTAAAATGAAAATACAATCAACAGTAGATTTTCTCTTTTGGAAACCGAATTGATTGTCGATGATTATATAATGAGATTTACTCCATTTGGCCAATCTATATAAAAGTAGTTGGGAATATATTTTAGCAATTATATTTGTGAGTGTAATGCCACGATAATTTTTAGTATCGTCTTGATTTCCGCCCTTTAAGACTGAAGTTTTTATACCCTCGCCCAATGACTGAGGATAATTACCTGTCGCAAACACAATATTGTACAAATTTAAAAGAAATTGCGATATAATATCATACGAACTTTTGATAATTTCTGCAGTTAGTAAGTCAATGCCAGGACTTTTATTGTTATTTTGAGAAAAGACTGCTTGTCGTAATTCAAATTCTGTGAATTGTGTATCTAAAGTTTCATCATATAATTCGCGTATTTCCGGTTCCGGGTTATCTATTTGCGGTGTATTACCATAAAGTTCGTTGAAATGTTCAAATATAACTTCAATAGTCAGAGTCTCTGATGTAGGAGAACGAGATTTAAATTGTTGTTCAATATTTTGCCAAAATAGTCTTGGTTTGTTTTTGGCGAGTTGAGTTAAGCGTATGCCTTCAGATTTGCGGAATTTAATAGAAGTCAACAGAATAGTATTAAAGGGATGGTTAATCAAAACTTTTTTTCGCACTGATTGGTTGTTTAAAAGCCGCATTTTCAGATCTGTCGCACTCAAATGATTTGATCATGGTGATGTACTGCGTGGGCGTGTATATATCACAAGCCTCAAGGCTCGAGCTAAATGATAAAATGAAAAGGTAAATACAAAAATGCAAATCAATAAATAGCAAACTTCTTGAATCACACTCTTAATTGTAGTGCAGTTTTGTGTAAGTTGAGTCTTTCAGTCACAACTCACAACAGTTTATAAGATTCTTAAATTATTTATGATATCTTTCAACAAATCTCATAAACTTGGACCTTACCTAAAATTCAAAGATTATACCTTATATACTTCATTTTTATGAAATCAAATAATCATATTTTATAAAGTTTGACGTTTTGTCAGACTAAAACTTCCTGGAAATATTCATAATAACTTTTACCTATCAGTTTATTTTCTTTATTTGTTGCCAGCCAAACATTTAGATGACACTTTTTGAGATATTTTTTGAGTGAAGTGTTTATCAAAAAGTTTGTTTTTTATATCCTGTCTGGGTGAGCTTATTAACTCAACATTGCCTTGTGTGAAAACTAGCAAGTTTGATAAGGAGTCCAATGGGAAGAAAGATGGCGAGCACTTTGTGTATTGCCTTTCGAATTTAACATCATATTTTTACGCGATCTGTTAGTAACCTTGAAATTTTATTCTCAATATTGATTAGTTTACTCATCAAGACTGGCCCTGCGTTCATCTCTTATATACTTGAATACAAACTACAATTCACAAAGATGGTTTAAAATGTAACTCACTGACAAAAAAGTAACACACAAAAACGTTCCTAAAATACACCAAGAGTCAAAATGATTAAAAAAAACATACAAAAAGGTAGCGTAGTACACTGAGCATCTTACCCAAAATGTCAAAGCTTGAAGAATAGATTATTCAAATATATGAAAATATGTGTGTTTAGGTTTCTTGCATTCAAGTTCTTTTTATACAGGTAAAATCAATTCCTGCTATGCCATTTATGAACTTTGGTATTGCATTATGGGCCCATGGAATTTTGCTTTCATATCTTTCTACCACTAGAAAAAAAAAGTATCTATATTTAAATCATTTCCATTATTTAATGAATTTCAATAGAAATGTAAAATCCGCCCTTCATCAGACTGGAAGCAAAACAAAGTTATCACTTAGAGAAATTATCATAAATATTTTAGAGCAATACCAGTTTAGGGCATGACTGGCACCAGGCAACAGGTATCATAATTAATGTAGCTGAAAATGTCTATGAAATTCTAAGTCAAGAAAAGTGTTTGCACAAAAGATATCAACAAGTCATAGCATAGTAGTAAGTAAGAACTACGAAAGTCTTTGAAATACTTGCTGGCTCATAATTGACAATATTATCTTTGGAAATTTTTGTAATGAAATCAATATGACATCAATTTTGCAATGCGTTACAATGTCCGTAAGTAGTTATTTTCATATAACCTGTTTTATTACAGCATAAAACATCATATAAACTAATGTTTGAAAAATGACAAACTAGATGTGTCTTCAAGTAACATTTGTGATAGAATTTTATCCATGTCAAATGCTAAACTATAGTCTGTTTTGATAACTACTATATTAACATTTAAAATATAAACTAACATCTTTGAATATTCACGATAATATCTATCTAAATGACATTTTTGTCTTCTTTAATTTTTTTGTAAAAGAAAGCCATATTTAAAATGGGATAACAATAAATGCTCTGAAAATTAATACGTTCTGTTTCCACAGTACTCAGCCAGTCTTTCTCGATCTAGAGCCAATGCTGTTTTGAGTCGTGACCTTTTCTTTATATCAACATGATACCTCGTACCGTGAGCGTTGAGATGATGCTTTACAACCCAGGCTTTAAGTTTGGTGTACCTCATAGGTTTGTATACTTCTGTTATCCAGTCATCTGCCCACCAGTTATCAAAATAAGTAGGATAATAATAGTCAAAGATATCTAAATGCGTACGATGCACCATATCGTGTGTCAAAATGTGCACGTTTCCTTCATTACACGTGGGTCCAACAACACCAACATTTGTCGGTGTATAATGTTGTAAAACGTCTATACCAGCTGACGTCCAGTTCTTTGTTTGAAACGTTGTATCATCATTTATACGCAAAAAATAGTCCATTCCATCTTGGTACGCCCTCCTGGCCATGTCATTGACGGTTTTGGTAAAAGTTTTCGCTGATGTTACAACAACTGTAATTCCTTTGAACATTGTTTTAAGAGTTTGAGACACCCCTTCAAGATAATCACCTTTGTTTATCCCGACGTAAATGCTATATTCGAACTCCGGTTGCAGTGTTTTATAAATCGACGGTAAACAAATCTTTGTCAGACTAAGAGATGTTAGATGAGGATTTCGGACATTTCGAGTTGTAGACGGAATTAAAATACCAATTCGAATGCTGGTATCATTGCAAAAATTTACTCCTCTCTTTGAGAAATCCTTGTGGCAAATTTTATACTTTACCTTTTGTGATTCAATTTGTGTTGCTATCAAGAAACAACCAGCTATAGAAATACCTAAACTCACTAAAACCGCTTTTTTCCATGCATTCATAGAACTGGTCATCCTTCCTCGGGAGACTGAAAAAAAAATGTCATGAAGTGCATAGTATGATCGGAAGATATGATATTGGTGATAATCATATTTTATATAAAGTGGATGACACATTTAAAAAAAAAGGCTAACCGCCATTGACTAATTCCTTGGATGATTTCATGGTCTGAAAGAAAAGTTGCGGCAATTTAGTTTGATGATATACGTCATTTTACTATCTCCTTTATCATAAAGGTCCAGGTTCACTTGCAAAGATGAAATATATTTAAAAACAGAATTTACATATATGCTACAGCTAGTTTTCTAAGGTTTATCTTACTTCATAACAGACAATGACCATTCGTTATGTTTGAAATATATTAAGATCTGCGTAGGGCCTTCTTACGTGACTGTAGCAAATTTGTATTTAGTGGATGTATCACCCAGTTAGTGAAAAAGCAGATTTGTATGACGGGAACGTTCGTTAGAAAGATAGTGGTAATAAATATGTGATTCTTGTTATTTTAGTATATTTGTATTGTAAATTTTTTTCGAACAATATATTTTACGAGAATCATCTTCATTCTTTTTTAGTGATAAAGTTATTGGGTATTTCTGTAAGTTTGGCTGCATGTTGTTTGCGTGTTATTATTTTAATTTGAAAAAAGTGCCGAAGAATACAATATTCCAAACACGAGTTTGATTAATAAAACACGTTAAGACAGTATTTGTGTGAATTTCGAGAAGTTTTACGTTCGTTGGCTTTGACATAATGCTAATTTTTTTCAGTAAAATAGTTTGCATATTTTACACATCCTTGTATTTCAATCAGATAATTGTTTACTTTTCACACTTCCTAAGGTGCTTGCGAACAGTTCAGATTAAAATGCGTGATAAAGAACATAATTATATTATACTTATTTTTGAGATAAAATATAAATTTGTACATCATTACTTATGTCCTTTATCTTAAGCGACATGCTTTAAAGCTGCTGTACATAACCCTTGGTGCAAATACGATAACAAAGCTTTATTAGTTAGTTGTCAAAAGAAAAAAAATGTTTACAATTTATCGATTGTTGCTTTATAAATAATGTAAACACGTTACAACTATTTTATGTACTAGTATCATAGACACATTTTGTAGATAATAAATGTAAAACATTTTATCAAGTTCAAGTACAACACAGTTTGACAAAAAACAACAACAACAACATAAAACTAAAAGGTAATTTAAATAATTCGGGATAAACGCCACGTATATAGTAATAACATGACCTAACTTCGTCAGATATATGCCTGAAATATTTTAACAAAAGATATCAACTTGCTCAGAAAAGAGGCTTGACTGTGAAACAGACATATGTGAAATAATGATGTTTTCAAACCTTGAATTTTGAACTGTAAACGCATCAGAAAAAACATAGAATAATTAATTCCATTTGAATTATTTCATGATACTCTACAAGGCTAAATCGTGTGTAATTTAGTTGTTTTTCTGAATTCCATATTTATAATGATAATCATAATAATAATCATCATCATCATCATCATTATTATAGCAGATTTATAGAGCACTCTTTTCATTTCAAAATATGTTTAAAAGTGCTCTACAATAAGAACATGAAAAACACACAGTTAACATAGACAAGACTTCAATTTTCTAAAACAAAACTAACTTTTAAGACTACAGGCTATAATTAAATTTAGTCTAATTAACATACTTACACTTCAAAAAAAGGTTGAGAAACCAAGAAACTGTAGACAAGGTCCTGTACTGTTCTTCGAAAAAGAATGAAAGAAAATCTAACATTTTTTTGTGGAAAATATTTATGTGGATATATTAGTGACCTAGGGAACAGCACCAAGCATAAGAAGTATTATTCAAATAAACTTCATTGCTTAATTCCAAAGATCTAACCTCTTTATTCGTAGAAAATGGACTGTAAGATGTTTAAAGATGAATTATGTTAACTCAAGTAGAATTCAAGAGATGTTTCATCATATGCCATTTAGCTGTTCAGGAAGAAATTCATTTTCAACAAATGTTCGACAACTGGCACTGAGTGACCACAATGGCTCCCCAGTGACATGGTGTGCTGAGATAAGCTATTAAAAGTAATCCCATTGGTTTATAAAGTTAAAAAAAAACCTCTTAAGAAGGGTCAAAACCAAGTTTGATATTGTTTTGTAGAGTGGTACTGTAAAATGAGTGACGACTTCTAAGTGTGAAAAATTCGACATTTTGGGAGAAAGAATAAATTAAACATAAAACAATATAACAACACCAACAACAGAAGCAGCATCAAAATCAAAATAAATGTATTCTAAATGCAGATTAATTGAATGTGAATTAACACTGTAAACACCTTTCAAGCAAATGTATACACATTTTCAAACAAGATGTATTTCTGTCATGTCAAATTCTGTCCATTCTTTTTCAAAGATACATTGTTGTTTTAACCTAGAAATGTATTTCATAATTTTATCTGCTGATTTTAACGGAATTAAAAGCTGCCAAATTAATGATGTTGATTGTATATTTCATGCATCGCAATCCAAGATTTCATCTCTTTTTTACTGTGATTCAAATGTACATCACTGTTTCTATTTGCAACATCATAGAATTCTGAAAACATGAAACATATATGATGATTTTATTAACAAAGATCTTATTGATACTGCATCCAGAACATAAAATTAGGTCATGAATAAACGGTCTTCTGAAATATTATTGAAGATTGCTCTTTATTGAGAAAGGATATCCACATAAAAAAGGAAATTCCTAAAAGTAAGCAATACATTAAACCAACTTCTGAAAAAAGTTGAATATCAGCAAGTATGGTTTATAAGAATTTATATATTGATATCCGAGCACTGCAAAGTAAAATCGCATGCCTTGATTACACGTTTTTATTTGTATGTAATTCCAATATGTTTTTCAGAGTAAAGCAAGGACGTTATCAAATACTGATAGCAGAAATGATATTCTTCATCAATGCAAATTAATTCATTTAACTTATTTTCAATAGGAAGATTAGCCAGAGGGAAAATATTACTTGATAGTTTTACAGTTACAAAGCTGAAAAACCTAGGTATACTTTCATTCAGAGGCTCAAAAGGTGGATCATGTAATCGATCTATAAACCAAACCAACTTAAGGGATTAAGTTTTGAGAATTTTAAACACGCCGGTTAAAGTTTTCAAGGTTAAAACCTATTTAGAATATGATCGGATGAATTTTATTGAAGGTTCTGGTACAACACACCTGAGAAGACTGAAGATTATCCGATTCGTATTCGAAATATGCATTCCGTAGTAGCACGACCCAGGTCACAGGTGCAATGCACAGTGCAGTGTGCTGCAACTTTTCATCCGGTACATCTTCGAAAGAACTCTCACAAAACCTGAGTGATATTTTTCATTTCCAAAATAGAAAATAATCGTTGTGCTGCATGAAATACTGAAGCATATTTGGATACAATGTATGATTCTGAATCAGCGGCCAAACTTAGTATACAAGAGATAATCCAAAATTAAATATACTTTTGCTGTTGCAAAACTGAGGTGGTTAAAATGTATAAATTCATATACTGAAATAAATTGGAACATCTTATAAATAAGGTTAGAAAAAAAGATGTAGAAAATAACGCAAGCGCGTAGCGGTTTTATAACTATAGTAACGTGTGTTAAAAGCGCCAAACTTAAGGACGTCACTGTTCGGTGTGTAATTAGTATGTAAAATTTTGGCGTCATTTGAAAGTTGCGATTTAAAAACAACAACATTCATAGTGCGGTATTACTAGCGTTACAAACCTGAAAATGTCGGCGTCAGACCAGCGGGAAATCCGTACAATCATTAAGTTCTGCCATGATCTCGGAAAAACCCCAACCCTGCCACTGAAGATAATTGAATCGACCAAGAGGGAATATTAAGTGATCAGGGCACATGTATTCAAATGGCACCGTCGGTTTTCTGATGTTCAGGACAGCTTAGAAAAACATGAAGGTCGTGAAAGAAACAGTATAGCGAGACGTCAATTCGTGATGCGCTGGACTCTGACAGACGATCATAGAACTGGCAGAGAAGTTTGACATTGATTATGGCACAATACAAAGGATACTGGCAGAGAAGTTTGACATGGACTATGGCACAATACAAAGGATACTGGCAGAGAAGTTTGACATGGATTATGGCACAATACAAAGGATACTGGCAGAGTGGCTTGACATGGGTTATGGCACAGTACAAAGGATACTGGCAGAGTGGCTTGACATGGGTTATGGCACAATACAAAGGATACTGGCAGAGTGGCTTGATATGGATTATGGCACAATACAAAGGATACTGGCAGAGTGGCTTGACATGGGTTATGGCACAATACAAAGGATACTGTCAGACAATCTAAAATGTCAAAGGTAATACGAATATATCTATTTATACTTCATATCTGTTATCAGTAATTATTGATACCATATTTTATCAAATATAGTGATTATATTAAAACAGTTTACTATGTGTTGAACATTAATTGCGTATCTTTTTCATGATAGTTTCTAAGTGATGTATTTTGATTCGCATGGAATAAGAAAGTTACAAATTATCTATATTATAAAATTAATGTATACAATTTATATAAATGATATTTTCTGTCTGGGTTCATGCAAGATTGGTACCACGGCTGTTGAAGGACCCTGAAAAGGAGAGGAGAGTTCGAGATTCAAGGATATTTGTGAGTAGGACAGTCACACAGTTTGACCAGCTATGGTTTGAAGACATTTTTTAACTATGAGTTCATCGCCATCCACGTTGTATATAGTGAGAGGGACATTATTTTAAGAAAAAATGAACATAAACTTGTCTGCCACACATGATACTAATTCAGCAAAAGACGTCAAAGGCGTCACAAAATCAACACGGACGTGCGTCGGGGTAACCGTAATGGCCATTTTATTTTTTGTGTATTTTTTAAAGAAAGATTTTTTTCTCATATTTTGTAAGAATATGCTGGACAATTTCCTATTCATGTTGATATTATTTTATACACGATACCTTGCATTATAAAACAGTTACATCAAAAGTCTAGGTTATTTTGGATCACGCCTCGTATGTTGCCTGCTTCACAGGAAAAAGTTTAAAACACAGATAATGGCTGCACCAAACAAACCTCGACCCGCTGCCCACGTTGTGACTTAAAGCATGTACTGATGAGCTGGTACCTATCATTACGCGAATCATCAATGCTTCAGTCAGTTCCTGCTTTGTTCCGAAACCATTGAAGTGTGCCATTATAAGTCCTTTTTTGAAGAAATCTGGTCTAGATTACGTTGGAAGTCAATTATAGCTGTGGCCACTGACTAGAGATGACATGATAAAAATACTGACTTTATTACACGAGCCAAGATAATTCCAAATATGCATTCACCATGCAATATACTGCTGTGTTCATGTGGAAACAGATCAGATTGTTTTATTATTTTTCTGTGATATTTCTTTCTTTTCTTTTTATATTTCACAGATCTCTTTAAGTTGGGCATTTGAAGAGAGATAGATTCCTTACAAGTTCATCCAGATCTAGAGAGTTCAGTTAAGAATTTACAAAGGCTTTCCTATTTTTCTAAATCAGGAAATACAATTAAATCTTACGAAATGTATTTTAAACATTTTTGTAAGTGGTGTCAAAAATATAATTTTACATCTGTACCGGCAAAAGATTACCATGTGGCTTTGTATCTTTCATTCATAGAAAGTACCAGGCCGTCAGAATCCAAATTTAACAGCATTTTATATGGCATTAAATGGGCACATAATTTAGCCGGTTTTCCAGATCCGTTAATTCTACTTTTGTCTGTAGTGTTAAAAATGGAATTTTACGCTCTTTTGAAAAAGAACATGTTTCTAAGGAACCAGTTTCTAGATCAGATTTATGTGCTATTGTAAGACATTTTGGCCAAGATAATAATCTTTTAAACGCACGATTTGTAACTATGACATTGTTAAGTTATTCAGTTTTTCTTAGATTCAGTGAAGTAGTATCTTTGAAGCGTAATAACATTACCTTTAATGAGAAGCATATTGAACTTTTTCTGGAGAAATCTAAAACAGACCAGTTTAGAAAGGGATCAAACGTTGTTATAAGTAGAACATACAATACTACTTGTCCAGTCAAAGCCTTAAAAGGTATCTTTCTTTAGCAAGAATTTCTTAAAATTCAGAGGATTTTTTATTCAGAAAAGTGTCCTTGTGTAAAAAGAAAGGCTGTTATATATTGAGACAGGGAAATCATATTTCATATTCTCGAGCAAGATAAATATTTTTAGACAATATAAGTCAGATAGGCCTTGATTCTTCTAAGTTTGAGCTGCATTCTTTAAGGTCAGGTGGAGCTACTTCTGCAGCTGTAAGTGGGGATCCAGACAGACTTATTAAAGCACATGGCCGCTCGAAGACAGATCTTGCAAAAGGTCTCTACATTAAGGAAAATACTGAATAAAAGAAATTAGTTTCATTAAATCTTGGATTATAAATATTTTGTTATTTAATGTGCAGTTGGTAATTTGATTACTATTTCACTTGTCCTGCTATTTTTCGTTTCCATAAATGTTTATGCCCTTTGACTACTCCTATATGATGTTTGTTGTCTTCATTTATATAGTAATGGGTAGTTAGATGGTAAATTATTTATGTTTGCTTGAATGAAATGAAGAAAACATAAGTAATTTTATACACAATTGCGTTATACAATGTACTTATATGAATAATGTACTCTCAGTTTTTATTACAGGCTAAGAATTGCATAAAACATTATTCAATATTACCAATCCGTGACGAAACCACTCTGTTGGACAAAACCAATGGGAACAGTGTAGAAATACCACGTGAGTGTGACGTCACTAAAGGCATCAAAACCAAGACACAACTGTAAACATTTGCTTTGCTTGAAAATAGAAAATGACCCGTAAGTATTTCATTTCTTCATCGATTTCTTTGGGACATGTGTCAGTCTAAGGAGAAAAATAAAAGCTTTCCACAGAATATAAGATCTCTATCAGCAGCTGAGCTATTTTATCAAGCACTACGTGGAACCTCTCATACATTCCAAAGTTTCACGTAGTGTTTAAAGAAACACTCAGCTGCTGATGGAGATCCTATATTCCTAGGAAAGCTTATATTTTTCTATATATTTTAAATCTAGAAATATGGGTGCTAGAGTAATTAACTTTACCACATATTATGTGGGTAATGATAAGGAACATATATTTGAATTTTGAAGTAAACCTCTCAAGATAAAAGAAGTTATAAGTAAGTTATTACAATCGTTAAGGTAAATTCTAAGTTTAAAGGGTGATAAATCTGGAGATATAGGTGCTAGAGTTATGAACCTTACCACGTATGATGTAGGTGATGATGAGGAACATATATTTTAAGTAGTATAAAGTAAATCCCTCATGATATAAAGACGTTATAGTAAAATATTACAGTTTTTAAGAAAGATTCTAAGTTTAAAGGGGGGACAATTGTAGAAATACAGGTGCTAGAGTCATGAAACTCACACATTTGATGTAGGTGATGATAAGAAACATAAATTTGAGTTTTAAAGTAAATCTCTGAAGAAATAAAGACGCCATAGTAAAAAATATTTTACCGCACAAAAATTTAATCAGAAATCTTAACACGGAACCGGACGCCGGGATGAGTAGGAAAACTTAGTATAGTTGATCTAAAAATTACAAAATGCAAATATATAATAATAGACTATCAATATTATATTATCAAAACAAATCGATGAATAGAAATAAAATTTATCAAACACAATTTAATTTCATTTTATATGACAAATGAAACAAAATGCAATACAAAGGTGCTACGTTTCACATGCCATAGAATGACATTTTTTCTGTTTGGCATTATGTTTTATTTTTACTTTTTTAAATCGTCTTAAAAACAAATGTAAATCTCTTGCATTGAAATTTATTCAATAAAGCATTTTAAATCCGTTTTTCGTTTAGTATAGACTTTGGCCATCAAATAATTTTATAGATCTACACTGTCACAAAGTCTGTTACACTCACTGCATGTATAACATATAGTAGTGTTACTGTTACCGACACTGTGAAGCACTGCTACAAGCAGTGGACCTAACGGTGGAACAATGGCAGCAAAAACAACAAGAAACACACTACAAGATCTTTGGGAACTTCAGCCCTACATGTACATCAACTGGTAACAACAAGGAACCTGGCTGCACGCTCTCACGACTTGTGAAAGGTAAAACACAATAGAGGGTCCAAACAAAGAAAACCAATGCCAAGTAGCCCTGCGCGAAACAGCTAAAAACGATGAGAAACAACGAATGACCAGCTCCCATCATAGTAAACATATAGACTGACCAGGAGCACACTATTTTTCCCGCCAAGTTATAGGAAGTAACTATATGTACAAAAGAACAGATAAACAAGAACTTTTGTCAACTAAACAAGAACTTTTCAGGATAGAAAAGGTTATTAGACAGGATTATAAAAACAAACAAGCTTTAGTTAAATTGAAAGGCTGCAGTGAAAAATTTAATAGCTGGATTCCATTTAGTGATCTTAAACAAGTATAATTAAATTAAAAAAAATTATATTATATAAATGAGTAAAGATATAACACTTTCTGAGGGAATAGAAACAGTTGATCAATTAATTATTCATTTAACTAAACTTGCTGCTGCTTACAGAAAAAGCTATAAGTTTTGTGGAAGAATAAACACTGGACTACAAAAAACAGCAGGTATAATGGGTTGCTCGGCTATACAAGTACTTGTTTCAGCTGTTCTTATATTTGTGACAATTGCCGGGGCTGTCCCATCAGTAATTACCATATTTGTTAATAAACTAAAAGTTAAAAATAAGAAAACTATTTTGAAATTAAATCATCAAAGAATAAAACAACTAATAACAAAAGCACGGATTGGGAAAGTAAATAAGGAAGACGAGAAAAAGGTTATTGAGGATATGTTCACAATACTATTAGAAATGCAGAAAGAGAAAAACTATTCGATGCCTCTTAAAATGTATATGAAAGAATTTAACTTAACGGATATAAAAATGAAAAAGAATAGTAATATTAAATTTATATAGATGGTTAATAGAAATATTGATAGAGATGTTTCAGAAAAACTAGCCTGTACTTTACGAATAATACAAAATGAAGAAAACAATTCATATAAATAGTTAGGAAAAATAGAAATGTTATTAAATCAAAACTTAATCAAATAGCCGACGAGGAATTTAAAAGCCATGTAATTAATATATTAGAAAATGATATTGATCCTTATCTTCGTAATAAATATAACTTGAATCAATGGAGTTGTGGATGTTTATTACCAGAAGAGGAAAGTAATTCAACACTCCCCTATGGTCGATGTGATTGTCCCAGACAAAATAACCGCCGTAACAATCCCAAAACAATTGTTGCAACTGAGTTTGATACTGGTAACGAAAACACATATAATAGCGATTACGCAGCATCTAAATATCTTAATATTAATTCTGGCTTAATAACAATGTGCTGCAAAGGAACGAGTTAATAGTGGAATATCAAAAACTAATGGAAAAAATACAAATTTAAATATGTTTAAGTTCAATTTCCATTTCTTTTTTATTGCGGAGTTTTGCTTAGAGATCATTTTTTTCTAAATATAATATATAGATAGAAATTGAAAGATCTCCAAGACAATACATTAAGAAATTTGAAATTAAAATTGCATATAGACATGATCCAAAATATGAACTTTATGTAACTTTTAAAGACCCTTCTGATATACTTAAATCTGAAATCTTAAAATTTAAAGGAATAAAAATAAATATTGTTTTAAAAATAACTTTTGCAAAAATTAGCCAAGAAGATACAATATACAATTCAAATCAGCTTATTTTCAATCAAATTCTTTGATTAACAGAGATGAATCCAAATTAAATGACACTTTAAAAGAGGGCTTTGATTAAATAATAAATAAGATTGGCAAATGGATTTCAGAAGGTAGTGGATGGAGAATAGAATCAGTTGATGTACATTATATAAATAGTCATAGATATTCACCTCTAGCTGATTCAGGTTATTTAGAATTACCCATGGAATTACAGAATCCGAAGAAAGGATTAGTTAATTTAAAAAATGATGACAATAAATGTTTTTAATGGTGTCATATGGCTTACAAACTGCACAAGTTAGGTCCTTTAAAAGATCCTCAAAGAATTTTAAAATAACAATAAGTCAAGTACCCAAAAAAGAAACTCAGAATTTTATTTCATTTAATATATTTACCAAAGATACAAGAATAAATTATGTTTGGATAAAAGACTTTAATAGATTAATGCACAAAAAAAATATAAAGGAAAGAAATATTTTTGTAAATCATGTTTACGATGCTTTTCTCAGGAAACAATATTAAATGAACATATACCAAACTGTCTAGCTATTAATGGTGCTCAATCTTTAAAAATGCCGGAGAAAGGAAGCAAGATATTCTTTACAAATTATTCTAAACAATTAATGGTACCTTGTAATTTATGCTGATTTCGAGTCTATAACTAAAAGAAATACCAACTCCATGATCTACACACAGCTTTCTACGGCTGAGGAAATACTTAACTCATTTAAAAAACCATATTAATATCACATAGACTGTGGTTATGGTTATAAAGTTGTTTGTTGTTATGATGATAAATATACTAAAACAACTCAGGTTTACAGAGGCCCTAATGCAGTTCATAAATTTATAGAATTATTCTTAAGGAAGAGGAATACTGTAAGGAAACTGTGGACAAATTCTTCAAGAAAGATTAAAAATGTCAAAAGAGGATGAGGCTTTATTTAAAAAGCAACCCATTATAAAAATCTTAAACTTTATACGCAGTTAGGACTGAAAGTAACCAAAATTCATAGAACATTAACTTTTGACGAAAGCCCTTGGTTAAAAAGTACATTGATTTTAATACTCAGAAAAGAACTAAAGCAAAGAATTCTTTTGAAAAAGACTTTTTTAAATTGATGAATAATTCCGTGTTTGGTAAGACAATTGACTCAAACTCAAACTATTTTAATGCGATAAAGGCCACCAGCCTATACACAAATATACAATACGAATACAAACAACATCAATGTATATGTGACTACAACGTATATATAGAACAACTTTAAAATACAGCGACAGTATCATTTTTCAAAAATGTAGTATTAACACATCTTTATTACATCAATTATAACTTATGTATAATGTACCAAAAACTGTTTTTCTCAAAGTCATTGCGTGGTATACAAACATTGCAAGATTTTTTAAAACAATTTGATTTTTATTTGACATCAGCAAATTAAACTTATGTACAGTAGGGTTAATATAATATTTTCTATTTATGTACGTGTTTCTGATATCGTTATATAATGGACATATCAATAAAAAGTGGTATTCATTTTCTACAACATTTTCACAGAAGAAACAATATCTATGTTTTCTTTCTATTCCAGCATGTCGATCATTAATGAGTGTGACGATCTCCTAAATGCAACAAAGTGATATCTAAACTTTTTAATATCTAATACGTCAAGATAATATTCGTAGGTAAAAGAAGTCTTAAAATATCTATATGACATAAGTTTAGAGCTATCACTACACTCATTGTTCCACAGTTGTATATACTGGTCTTTTAATCTCTGTATATAATGATATAAAAACAAATTTTCATTTTGAGCACCTTGATCATCCTATATATAACCAAATCCATTTTTACAAATCAAGCTTTATATATGTAGCCCAATTTTCGTATCAAATACTGTCATAATATTAAAGCATATCATAACATTTTTTAACATATCTATCTTGAGGTAAATTTACAATTCTTAGCCAATATTTAATACAACGTTTGGCTGCAATAATCTGCATTGGATATCTTTAACAATCACCCATAACTGCAGCATTACATGCTCGAAATGATGCTGACGAAAAACGTTTACAAGCATATCTTGAACTCTTTCAGTGTGTTCCATATGATTTAGTCCCCATATCTCGGACCCGCACAGTAATATCGGTGCAACTTTTGCATCAAAAAGTTTGAAAAAAAATATTTTGACATAGGCATTAGGTGATTCAAAGAGGACAACAATGATATCAAAACTCCTTTGGCTTTACTGCCATATTTTCTGACATTTTAAACAATGATAATTTTGTTGTAAACAGAAGCCCAACATAATTAAATCCAATTACCACATCTAACCTATTACCCATATAAAACCACTTTTCATATTTAGAAAGTTGTCCTCCATTTTTGAAAACCAATATTTTAGATTTTTGAACATTAAGAGTTAGCTTCCACTCTCTGCAGTAATTACATAGAATATCAAGTTCCCTTTGTAAACCATTTACTGTATCAGAAGTAAGGGCTACATCATCAGCAAACATAAGCGAGAAAATTTCAACAATATCATGTGTAAGCTGTATACCATGTACATAACTTTGTGCAATCACATCATAATAGGACAGGTCTTAAATTGCACTCATGTCTTAGGCCAATAGGGCAATCAAATACTTCACTATATACAGTACTAACAACACATGCTTTAACAGATTGATAAATTCCTTTTACTGCGTTTAATTGGAGAATTTGCGTAAGCGAACAAATATTAATTTAACCCATAATGAAACTATTTCATTAAAGGACATAGCAAAACCTTCATTTATAAGTTCAAAAATGTTTAATGAAAATTTGTTTGGTATTCATAAAAAAAGAAAGTTTATTATTAAACAAACCTACTAATGTTGGAATGTGCATTCTTGATTTATCAAAATATTTAATGTATGATTTTCATTATAATTACATTAAAAAAGAGTTCGGATATAATACCACATTGTTATTTACGACACAGATAGTTTTTGTTAAGAGATAAAAGACAGAGGTCCATATCAGATTTTTTACGATTAGGGTCATTTATTTGATAATAGCGATTATCCTAAAGAAAGTCCATTTCGCTTTGATTGCAACACAAAAAAATCACTGGAAAATTCAAAGATGAAGCAGCAGGAGTTCCCATCGTTGAATTTGTTGGACTCAAAAGCAAGATGTATTCATATTTATTAGACAATGAAGTCATTGTTAAAAAATGTAAAGGAATAAAAAAAAATGTGGTTAAGAAACGAATATCACACCAACATTATAAAGACACTTTATTTAATAGTACCAAAAGCGCTTTGAAGTTATTCGTTCTAAAAAGCATAGGGTAGCGTAGGATCTTATCTTGCACATAAAACATCTTTATCATGTTGTGACGATTAAAAATATATTCTTAAAGGCGGAATTAATACACGTGCCTATCGTTAAGTTAGACTTTCAAACAGAATTGTATTCTTCTTTTAAAAGATAGATTTAAAATAGAATTAGAACATGAATTAAACTTTCAAATAGAATTGTATTCTTTATAAAATGAATTTAACTTAGACTTTATTCAGACTTTTAAAGATAGATGAATAATTGAAATAGAACATATTCTTCTTTTAAAAGACTCTTAAAAAACTCTAAAATAGATATAAAATGAATTTGAAATGAATTTAACGTAGACTTTCAATTAGGGTTGTATTCTTTTTCTAAAAAATACATTCAAAATGAATTTAACTTAGGCTTTCAATTATAATTAAGTACCAAAAATTGTTAATTGAATATTTTTAATGTTTAAACCATTAATATATATTTCATCATTTATGTTAAATTGATCAGCATAATTAATAGAGATGGATTCATTCCTTTTATTATTTTCCGCACTAAAACTTTGTAAAAGTCTTGAGATTTTATCTTTTAATTGCAATTCAATTCTTCCTTTTTCTATTTTAATAGCATCAATAAGAATAATTAATGTGCAATTTGATTTTATTGTTACTTAATTACCATTTTGAACTATTCCGGGATCAGCATTTCCAACAATCCATCTAAATATTCCGCTATCAGAATCTTCTGTTGATGATGTTAAAAACAATGGAGGTTTCCTTCTTATTTCTTTCTTGTTTACGTTACTTGTTTTCTCATTTATATTATTAAATATTCCCATTTATATATCTTTCCAAGAATATGTTACTCTCACATAACTTTGGGGTTGAATTGTAAAATTTAAATCATCATCTACATCGTTTGCTTCTGGATACATAAAAATAAACATGTCAGGTTCTAATTCAAGAGTATGACTTTCCATTCTATCCCTTTTAATAAATTCAACTCTGGATTCACGGTCATTCTAACCTCTTGTCCAGTATAAATTAAATCCTTTTATATTACCTTTTAGGTTAATTCCAAAGATAAATCTTCCTTGTTTTTTAACCTTTAAACCCTACCGCTGACACTCATCGCTGGATTTCAAATTTGTAATTTGGTTTTAAGTAATCTGTGGGAGTAGTATAACTGGGTTTCACAAGAGAAGGGCTAAAACCGAATAAAGAAAAGATATCAGAGTCTTTAATCTGTAATTCATCTGTTACTTTTATTATACAGGAAGGTGATTCCTCTTGATACAGATAAGATCTTTATTTCCTGTACTCTGTTGTTATAAAGTTCAAACAGAAGAATTTCATATACTGCTTTATCAAGTCTGGATAACTTTCTTTTTAAGTTTTTGTTATCATTCACTAAATTTAAAACAACTTCACCAATAGCTTCTATTTGTTTGGGTAAAATATTTTTGATCAAATTGTCGAAGTCGATTATGCTTTTTTTCATAAATAATGTTTTGTTTATTCTGACAGTTAATTCGATCGTTAATCCGATCGATAATTGAGCTAATTGATTCTTCTTGTTTGATTGATTTTACAATAAGAAAATCTAGTTTGTTTTCTGTTTCTTGGATTTTTTTATTACATTTAGTGATATCCTTTGTTAATATATCTGTTAGTTTTAATAAATCATTATATTGTTCAATATGTTGATCGGTCATGTTTCTCATTGCTCTTTGAAATGTTTCCTTCGGAGTTTGTAAATAAAGATCCTGGTTTATAGCCGATTTTTCGAGTTTTTCGTGTTTACTTTAAAAACTGTTCATTAAATCTTGGTTCTTTTTTGTAACTTCTTCATTTAATTTTGTTATTTCTGTTTTAATTTCCAGTTGATACATATTTTGTAACTTTTCTCGGCTTCAGCAAACTTAGTCTTGAGTTCTTCGTGTTTAATCATGCTTTCCGTTAGTTCCTTTATTGCATTTGACATAATTTTGAGATTTTCTCCAAAAACTGTTTTGATTTTGTCATCTGCTGTATCAGATTTCTTTCCAAGTTCTTCGATTGCTTTAGATAGGGTCTCCATTTCTTTTTTCAATTTTACCTTGTAGCTCAATGGGGGATATTAGTTGATTATCTACCCTGAATACTCTCTGATATTACTTTGGTCCTTCCATTTGGATTCCTCTGCTTTTATCGCTATTTTCTCTTTTGGTATGGTGATAATTAAGCCTAATTATTTGCAACAGTGGTAGTCAGATTACACAATAAATTTAGCAACAGGTTTTGTTAACACCATAATCTTTGTTTTTTGATAATCATATCTTTTTATTTGATATATAAGTGACAATATTCACAACTAAAAGTCAAGACCATCACAGTAAAAAACAAGAATAAAGTCAGAGGATTCCAACTGAAAGGACCAAAGTGCTATTTGGTCTACCTTTGATGTTATCTGAGTAAGGGAGATAATTTGTTATCAGGAATGTCCCTCATTATTATTTTTTCATTGGTTTCAATGTCTTTAAATAATTGTTTAATATTATTTCTTTCTATTTCTAAAATTTGTTTTATGTTTTTGATACCCTCGAGATCATAGTCTTGTATTAGGCTTTGAATTTTCTGGAAACAGCATCACCTGGTTTATCCTGATTTCTTAAATTGATAATTTAATACCCACCCATATCTAACGCTCTGTTGTCAAGTTCTTTATTTCTGTAAAGATATGATTCCATATCCCTTTTAAACGTTTATATTGTTCTTTGGTGACATAACTGCTTAAATCGATATCAAATTTGACTTTACTTTTACTATCTGATGCATATATTTCACTCGTTGAATTAAAAATTCCCATTTATATATTACCAGTAAAGTTTCTTTTTAGAAATGTCCTAGGTTTGTCAACATATAAGAAATCGTATTTTTGTTTACATGCTTTGTTAAAAGAATCGCGATATATATTCTGTTCTCTACAAATCATATCATTCTCATTTTTACTTGGACTTTCAAATAAAATATAATGTGAACAGTTCAAACGAATATCTTTTGGTGTCTTATAATAAGACTGACTTAAATAAATAACAGAACAGTTTTTATGACGTCCTTGAATAAAGTACTTTGTTATTTCATCTTGAAACTTTTTTTCTTTGGATATAAAATCATCAGATATAACTACCTTTTGTCCATCTGGATCAAGATCATCATTATCAATTATTTCATTATTAGAATACTCAAGTATGTCATTTAGATATACTTTTATCTTTTTTTGCAATCTTATTTAGGGCATCTATTAAACCTTGATATTTAGACTGTTCCAAGTTTTTAACATAAAGATATAATTTATCATAATATAAAAGAGGTTTTCGTAACATATGGATAAGAGTATTTGTTTTCCCTGACCCGGATGATCCACATATTAACATTCTAAAACATGAATCTGGCATAAAACGGTGTAATTGCTTAAAGTTATTTTGCTCATTTTTATGCCCCACTCTGGGGGTGGGTGGTGGATTTAGATTTGCCCTTGTTTTTATTGTTTTTTTATACCATTATAATTTGGAATTTCCATATATTACAATATAAAACATTATCTTACATTATCTGACATTATCTTACAATATTATATAAAATCACTATTATATAAATGTTAACAAGAATGAAAGAAATAAGAGACAAAGAAGTAAAAGCTGCACAAAAGGATAAGATCTATCCGTGATGAAATAACGAAAGAAAAAATCAAGAAAGCCGCCAGTCAGGAAATGTACAGAGAAATTTATAAACCAGTTACAGAAGGAATAGAAGGTCAAAAAGAAACACTGTCAAGTCAGTAAAAAAGCATTGCCTGGAATTCGATAACAATTGGCATTACTTCCAAAAGAATTTGTAAAAAAGATACAAGAAGCAGAACAACAACAACAAGCCCTAGAGTTATTTAAAGAAACACCTGAAGAAGAAAAACATGAAGCAGAAGAAGAAACAACTAAAGAAACACATAAGGCAGAAGAACATGAAGCAGAAGAATGAGGAGCAAGACCAAAGGAAAATCCAATTATAAATTTAGATGCTATGATGTTTTAGATGAATATAAGTATTACAAACCATCTGAAATGTTTAATTGTTTATTGCAGACGAATCTAATCATGATAAAATCAATAAAGAGACATTTGAAGGTACAATAGACGACATTACTGAAAATATTCAAAAGCTAAATGGCTCAGTAATGGGCAAATCAAAATTTAAAGATCCTTAATTAGAAAAGGAAATAAATCAATTTAAATATAAAAGAAATGAACTTATAAAGCTCAAGGGACGTTATAAAGGGATTCTTGAAATGTCATCTGTATACGGAAAAGGAATGAAATCTTCTTTACGATCGAAGGATTAACCTGAGTCTCATAATCCATATAAAGTTTTTCTAGATGGCCAATACGGTAATTTAATTATTAGTCTTGATAAACTATACAGTCAAAATAAACTTATAAAGATAAAGAAACTGGAAAAGAAGTAATGGATACAAAAGTAGATGATGACTTAATTGATCTTATTGATAAAAGATATAATGGAAATAAGCATCATTCAATCTTTTCAAGACAAATATTTAAAGAAATAACTGAAAAATCAAGATTACCTGTTAATAAAAGATCAATGAAATTCAAAAAAATAATAAGAGGACAAGGTTATAATAATATCTTTCTTGTAATCTTGAAGATTTAATAAATGATTTAGAGCTTATTTGTGGTTCTATAAATGCCGGAAATAACAATCAATATTTAATACATAACGGTATCAGCATAATTGATGAGTTAATAAAAATGAAACACATTATTTCCAGAAGAACATGAAACGTTAAATAAAAAGTATTTTTTATGAATATAGATGGAACAAAAAAAAAGTATTAAGTTCAGAGTCGGTTAAAAATAGACGATAATCAAAATACTCCGAGTAATTTTACAGTTAGATTTGAGCGTCCTTTAAATTTGGATAAAAATAAAATCTATGTTATTGGTTTAGATAGTATAAATACCATGACATACTCTTGGTATAATATAAGTGATGAATATAACAATAAAAGAATTCGTTACAATAATGGTAAAGAATGGAAAGATATCATTTTTAACAATGGTTCTTACAGTTATACGGACATTAATAATTATAGAAACATTAATAACCAATGGTAATTTTGATAGTGAATCGTCTATTGCACCCGTAAAACTTGAATTCGATTTAATTAGTTTTAGAATTTTAATTTCAATACATGATGGTTTTATATTGGATTTAAGAATATCGAATTTTCATACGTTGCTTGGCTTTGAGAAAAAGCTTTAAGAAATACTGAATGGGGATCTATGACGCCGAATATAACTAACTTGTGGATACAATTTACATTCATTGTGATCTATTGATAATTCACTCGTTGATGGTCATTTTGGTGATGTTTTATATGCTTTAAGTACTGCAGATTTAATAAAGCCTTAATCATATAAAAGATAACCAAACAAAGTTGGATATTCTGAAATTAATCAAAATATTATAAATTCAATTAGAATATACATAACAGATGTGTTTGGAAGAACAATCAGTTTCAATGAAGTTCAAACAAGTTTTACGTTAATTTTAAAAGAAATATAATTTATATAATGTACAAAAAGGTTTATCTTTGACACTATAACAAAATTGTTTTCGTCTTCTGTTGCTAGTGCTGGGAAAAAAGCCTTGGAAACTGCAGGAAAAACAGCTCTTGAAAGCGGAACTAAAAAGATTGGAACTGAAGTAGGAAATTTAGCCGCAAATAAAATGATTAATGTATTTAAAAAACAAAGCAAACCCGTTGGAGATTTAATTGTTAGGGAATTAAGAAAAAATTATGATAAACAGTAATAATAATAGTCTCAGGCAAAGCCTTCGACCGCAAGAGAGTAATGATATTAATATAAGAATAAATAAATTATTGTCAGGATCCGGAAGGCATAGCGTAATAAGGCGTGATAAGGCGCAATATCGTTTAAAGAAAATAATTAATTTATAAAAACTATATGATATAAATGTTTAGATCAAAACAGTTTTGTGAAAGATATTAACAAACGCCTATTCAACTAGATACACCTTTAATATCTGTCTTTGGGAATAATACTCAACAACAAAAACGTGGTTATCACTTTACAATTAATGATAGAAGTTCATATTTTGATTGGTATAAGGGCTATTTTGAAGTAAATTTTAAAGTAAATAAACTTGCTGACGGTAATAATTACTGATGCCGGAGATCAAGTTGCTTTAATTGATAATGCAGCTTCAATAATTGATCAACTAGTTATTAAACAAAACTGGAAAACTTGTTTATGATTGTCATAATTAATACAAAGTAAATGTAAGAAATTTAGTCGAATTATCTAAGGATTATGCAGATTCAACTGGAACAATTAAATTTATCTATTAGATGATACTGCTGTTGCTGAAAGTAGGAGCGATCAAAATGGGTATAATAGAGGTTTCGATATTAGAAAGTCGTTAATTCAGGGAGGTAATGAAGTAAATGCTAAAATTACATTAAATATACTTTTATCATTTTTTCAGGGTTTGGAAACTAATCTGTTGCCCCCAAGTCAAATTCAAATAACATTGCAATCAGCAAATGATAATGAATTAATTTATAGAGGCTAATGCTGCTGATCCAGATAGAGTTATTGTAACAAAACTAATTTTGTGGGTGCCTCGCTTGATTGTTAATGCTGATGGATATAATTTGATATCCGAATCTTATATGAAATCAAGACAATGGAAATACATAAGAGAAATGGTAACTCAATCACAAGATATACAGCAAAATAATTTAATCTTTAGAATAACAGCTGGTGTGACAAATCCTAAACATGTGTTTGTATATTTACAACGAGTTATTAAAAGTATTCACAAGAACATAATCCACATTCATTAGATACTATTAAAGTAAATGCTGCAAATTATGATTGTACATAAGACAGCTGTCGACTTGAATTTTGAAATGGTGTTTTTTTTTATCCCGAAATGCAATATATACAAGTATATCAAGAATTTATGATGATGTTATTAATTATTTGCATAAACAAAATGATAAAAATACTGGAAGTGTTTAAATATATCAAATTTTAAAAGTCTATTTGGTTTTGTTCATTTTAATTTAGAATTTAAAAAGAAGGAAATTGCTGTGGATCCAACAGGTACTTTAAGTAGTGTATTGACAGTTCGCATTCGTGTTTATGCGATCGTATTATACGAAGAAACAGTTCAGTCAAATACTGTTGGAAATGAATTAACTATTGTTTAATAAAAATATATATTAATTATATTATATTGAATATAAAGTAACTTTAACGTATGGACAAAGGAAGAAATTAGCTAAAGCATTTGAAGATAAGTGTCCGCATACTTTTAGATTAAAATACAAACAATTGCATGGTAAGTTCCCTATTCTTTTAACACAAAGACAAATGAACACACTTCAAAAGGCTAAGAAAAATAAAAAAGGGTTACAAATTAATATTTCAAAAGAACAAATGAGAAGCCATGGTCAGAGTAGGAGGTTTTCTTGGTGCTTTGGCAGTGTCTATTAACTAAACCTATACCTTCAGTAGCTGCAAAAATAGCCCTTAAAATATTAGGCCCTTCAGGCGTTGGGGCTTTAAGTGGGATGGCAAGTATTGGTGTTAGTAAAATCCTTGGAAATGGTATGATATCAGTAGCTGATAATAAAAGAAATATGATAGTACCATATCTTACTCGTGCACAACAAAAACAATTACTGGAAACCGGTATAATAAAATTAACTCAAAGGCAAAGACAAGACGGAGGTTTTTTTGGGTATGTTAGGCTGCTAGTTTAGGTATACCATTAATTACGTCATTGTTATCTGGAAAGGGTTTGCAGGTCGATGCACAACAAATACCTATACAGACGAATTCCTTGGATAAAAAAATAAAATTTCAGAACAAACCCTTGTCTAACTTTGAAATAGAACAGTGGGTCAAACAACTTGGTATTAAAATCTTTAAGGGTGTATTCAGTAGAAATTATTTACCCTCTGGGTTCGATCGTAACAAAAATGAATCCGCAAGGGCAGTGTGGGATAATAAATTTAGACGACTCTATTGGACCTGATTACACACAGGGTTTGTTATACTGGAAATAATTACTTCGACCCTTTCGGACTTCCTCCTACCAAAAGAAATAATTAATTACATTCTGAGTTTAAGATATAACAACATACAATATAAAGACAAAACAAGTGTGTTGTGTGGTTATTATTGTTTATTTTTTATAAAAATGTTACAAAAGAAAGAAAGAAAAATCCATTATACAGCATATTATACAAACATTTAAACATCAATAATTCACAGCAAAATGAAAATGCAATAATTAACTATTTCACAACAACACAAAACAACTATGTTTAAAAAAAGTAAAGTCAGTGAAGCGGGGACCGATGGGCATCTGTCCTCGATTAACTGGTTTCAACAACTATGTTTTCCAATAACCACTATAGCGAATGGTAAATTTAATGTCTACCACATATAATAAAATTTATTAAAGACTTATGGAACACTGATACAAAAACATTTTACAGTCATGAAGATCTCTCGCGAAAATACGGGTTTTTTTTAACAATGTTGAAACTAGCTTAATCGATAAAACTGTTTCAAGCATACCTTTATCCTACATCAACTGTTTGAAGGACAATGAATATAAAAACGTTAAATGTAATTTGTGGAGACACGATCTGCAGATTCTTTTAAATGAGGATAAGAAGATTTTGCCATCTGAACTTAAATTAAGCTTGATATTAAAACATTTGGTTAAAAGTTGTAATAGGCCTTTAAAAGCAGAAATTAAATGGCAAGAACGTTTAATGTTGGAACAAACTATTTCATGGCATCACCATATGGTCAAACATATATACTTCTTTTGCATCTACAAACGCAAAAAAATTACAATTTAAATTCCTTCATAACTCCCTATACACGGAGGACATATTGGTGCACTTGGGTCTTTCCAATGGAATTTGTAAAGTTTGTAATACCGAACGAGAAACGCTAAAGTACCTTTTTTTCGATTGCATAAAATCTAAAAAAAAAATCATATGCGAAGCACAGAATATTATAGAAAAAATAAATCCAAGGTTACTAGATGAAAAAAGAATCTTATTAAATTATAATAATATAGTCCTTGGTGTCTATAATTCACCTGTATCTTTCATAATAAACACTGTTATATTTGAGACAAAGTGGAATATATGGAAACATCGTAATAAGTGTAAGAATTCTCATCAAACAACGAATGTAAATCAGTTTATATACATGTTAAGGTACAATCTGAGATTTTTATTGAAAAGAAAACTTATATTTTATGAATATTCAAATATTATAGATGAGTTGTTTCTGTTATCTCTTTAATGTACGCCCTTCGTTTGCGTTATCTTTCAATTTCGTTTCGCAGATAAGATAACACAACGAGACGATAAAGGGTGTGCATTAATTTCGACTGGTTGAAATATTATCAGATTCAGAAGGATTGAATAATCTATTACGTAAAACATTTTTTTATGTTGTCTACATTAGCTTTATAATATTGTCTTGTATTTGTTCAATTAAGTATTCCATTATGTGTATGTACTGTCTTTTTGAATGTACATGTTACTGTAGAAAAAAAGCAAATAAAAAAATGTCTACCACATCAAAACATTGAATATTGACGGAAGTATACTCTTGATAAAATGATGAATATAATAAATATATTCAACCGTGTCTTTAAGTCCACATACTCCTTTTGAGTAATAATTCCGTCTTTTTTGGTTAAAATCAAATCCTCCAGACTTTTTGTATATTGGAAGAGTTTTTTTGACAAAATTATCCATTGTTTAATATCGCCGTCTATGGTTTGTTAATTACAAATTGTAAATTGATAAAACGTAGTAGGTTAGCTTTGTAAAAGTCACCCGGTATTAATTGTACCAATTGTACAAATTGTGGAAACTAATAGTGCTATTTTCAGAAAATACATTTTGAAATGGCTGCGGTATTGACTATCGATATAAACATTTACAGGTATCCATGGGATATCGGGAATTGCTCCAAAACCCCTATTTGTTATACTGGTATCCTATAATTCCTTTTATTCACTTAATTCCCAACCCGCATTCAAACGTTTTTGGTATTGTTACTGTAAATATGCAAAAACTGTGTAGGTACTGACTATGCTCGGTACAGTCCATAATCACATGTTTATCTGGTACAAGCTCATTTCTTAACCAACTTGCCCTGGGAAAAAATCTCTGTTTTATAGTGTTTTTCTTTTCTTTTTGAAAAATCCCGAAGGTTTTACTGCTGTATTTTTTCAAAACATTCCGACAAAACAACGACGAATAAAACCTCCATAAATACATAAATGTATCCATAGAAAACAAAGAAATATGGAAATACCGGTACATAAATTATGCTAATAATAATTTTAAATACTTTAATACGTTTTTACAGATGTGTGCGCTTTTTTAAAAAAAATCTCGTTCCGACGACATAATTACCTTGTTTCAACGACTTACAATTTCGTTTCCACAAGATAATATCTCCTTCCAACGACTTTTTATTTCGTTCACACGACAAAATATATCATTCCCAAGATATAATTTGCCGTTCTTACAAGATATTATCTCGTTCCCATGGCATAATTATCTTGTTCGCACGACTTATTATCTCTTTCACACGACATAACTAACCAATCAATTTCTATAACGACTGAACAAAATGTTACTAAACTGTTTAGAAAATAACTCTTTAAAGGGGTTTCTTATTCTTTCCCGCACAATACTTTTTTAGGTTTTGTTCTGAAATGAAGAAAATGATTCTTTCGATTTAAAAATGTTGCATGCATTGAACTGAAGGCGTAATAAACCAATAACGAAACCCGAACTAAGACACAACCGTCTAATTTCTGTTCATTTCCACGCGTTCATTCACCCCATTTTAACTTACAAGTCAAATAGAAGAAATTTCGTGCATCTCCCTGATACTTTAATGATATAAACAACTTACAAAAATCAGTGGCTTGCTGGTTCCTTGCTAAATTCCTGGTCTTCATACAAACTATTTTTAATCCATATCTCTACAATCAAAACGCCCAATTTGATACAAAATTACAGTGATTCATATAGAAATGAAAGTGTGGTTATGAATCGACAGAAATAGTATATAATTTAATCTGTGCAGCTGTTGAAAATATTTATTTAGTTATGTTCTAGTGCACACCTTCCTATAATTGTTAAAATACAAACTCTGATAACTGCGTTAGGGAATCGATTCTTTGGCTAAGTGGTTAGAGTGCCTGTAGAATCCTGCTCTGGGTTGTGTATTCTAAGATGCATTTAGTTTGCAACTTTCTGTTACGGACTTTCATGTTCGTTAGACTTAACTGGTTATTTCATCAGGGTATAATGAACAAGTGTAAATGAGTTGTGTCGCAGATGTCATATCATTTGCATTGTCACCTTTGTAACGCTCGAAAACGGTATTAAGGTAAGTGAAGAAATTCAAATACATACTTGGCTCATTGAAAGATCCCCAAATTCTGGGCGTCATTTGAGTGAAACGTCTGTAAACCTCGCTAAGAAAATAAGATGCACGTTTCAATGGGATTGAAAGAGGAAGTTTAAGTGTGTAAGCTTGCTACCAAAATGGCTGCTAATGAACCTTATTTCGGAACATAGGATTTTTCTCTGACTTATTAAGCAGACAACTTCTAGACTTTCAGATCTTGTGCTCAAATGCTTTCGTCTGTTTAGAATTACTATTTAGAATCTGATTACTAGTAGCTAAAATTTCCCGAAGGCTTACTTTTCTCTGGATAAGTAGAAGGCTACTAGCAGCTGGCAGCTATTTTTTCTCTAGCGAAATATCCTCATTTAATTTACGGTTGATGTCTTTCCCAAACGAGGTGCTTTATGACCAAAAATAATAGATTCATCCCCGGCCCCCTGTCAGTGCCTGACATTCTTTATATAAGTTTAGATACCTGATTTGCACTCAGACAAATTTACCAGTTTCCCGTATACAGCCGTCTTGTTATGGACTGGCAAATATTAGACGTGTAAGAAACACTTCTGTTTGAGGTTTTGGAACATTGCCTTATATCAAGATTCCAACGTAACAAAGTATTATATTTATCTGGAATGCTCCACACTGTCTTAGTCATACACGTAGCCATACATTTTTTCAGGTCATGCGGAGTCAATTTCAGTAACCTACTAGATACACAGTTTTCATCGAAATGAAAACTTTCGCCATTATTCTTTATACACAGTCAACACGTGTGAATGGTAAATTTTACATTTTACACTAATAGTTACAATATAACTTTTAATCATATCTTTAATAAAAAAGCGTAATAAACATATTTTAAATATAATATACAAAACGCATGATCAACTTAACTATTATTCCCGTTTATTTTTAAACCCATAGTATATTACAACTATATTTACCGTTTTCTAACTGAGAATTCTTTAGAATTATCAGAGCTCTGAGCACATTCTGTACTGTTCAAGTTGTGGCTTTGAATAATATAAGTCACGCATTTAACTGGCTGGATTGTTTCACGGACATTATGCACACACCTTATCACAGTGCTGGAGCTCTATTTTGTACACGTATGATATGTAACCAAAGAACACAAAACAGTTTCTATCGTCAAATTTTTTCAACAGATAGCAACTAAAATCCCGTCGGAAAGGTGGGAGAAAGAATAATTTCGCAAAATACCGTTCCAGCTTCCTGTCCACAAATCTGTTCGACTACTTTATAAAAAGAAATCGACATTTACATTGGAATGTACGGCCTCGTAGTATAATCAATAGCACACACAGGGTACCTGTAATTTGTTATTGTGCGGAAATCCTCTTTTATTGGTATTTCCGGTATCTTAATCATGTTGAGAGTAATATTTTTCATTTCTTGGTAAGTGCAGGAAAAATATAATGTAAAAATCAGGGGACGAATTTTTTCTAAATATAAACAGCGAGAACACACGTGCATCACGGGGTCGATCAAAAGTTTTAACAATTCATGTTTTCTCTCAATGAATGAATCGCTTTAGGTATAAAGGTATAAAGAAAAGGTACAAAGACCATGTTTAATTTATCAATTTTATAAAAGAGTGCGATCTAATTAGAGCAAAACAAGCCAGTTGTCAGAATTAACGTTCTCTTCCTTCTTTGAAAACATTGTCACTTGCACACAAAATACGCAGTATATATGGCTTAATTGTTATCTGGTTATTGTTTGGAAACCACTTGGTTTACAGCATGACTGACCAACCAACAGAAATGTGCAAATCCAGACCCCAACCATATGTGCTTTATAATATATTCACAGCTAAATAATATTTTTCAAATTAAAATGATTCTATGAATGGAGATAGTAACAATAGGATATTTTGGATAAGTAAACATCACATTGTCGTCGTTTCATTGTTGAACTAAAATTTGTTTTATCAAATCAAAGTACTACAGGTTCGTTAAACTGTGCTGTGATGACGTCTTTCCTTTGCAATGTATTCGGTATATGTTCGGTTACTGAACATCCAAACATCTTATTCCGGGATTAGATATTGTTTTGTGAATAAAGTGATACAAAATGTACTTACTTAAATTTATATTAAACAGAAAACTGTCTATATAATTGAAAACTTTGGGAAAATTGAGTACAGAATTTATTCAACTGTAAACACAGCACAGTTAAAATGTTTGATGGGAATCGTTACATGGGAAAATCTGCAAAGAAAATGCTTGTGTAAACATGATGTGATCCATAAACATACGAATATGGCAAATTAGATACGAATAATGGATATTATCTATAAAGAAAGAAAAACAGATAACATATTTCATACTGTCTGTCCACTAAAGAAATGTACATAAACAGATTCTGACAACATGTGAATAAAGTTGTTATGAACTTTGTTACAAATTTGTTTCTATCAATCAAGTTCCATCTTTGAGATCAACATTATGATTTTGAGTCACATTATGAAATAGTTATTTTTGTTTTGGTTTGCTTGATTTATTTCTTTCATTGTCTAAATCTACCTGTAATGCAGTACTTTCTGACAAAATTCCTATCCATACATAGAATTGAAATGTTTGTGTTATTATCATAGACTGGCTTGTCCTGTAAACACTCGGGTGAATCAGGTAAGTATTGTAGGTGTAACTGTATTTTGTATATTAACAAAATGCATGTTTTTGCTACAAAATAAAAGCAACGAAAATTGAAAAAACAAAATAATTAATTGTAAATGCCTACAATAACAATACATGTATTATCTTGGCTTTACATCCAAATTTGCGTCGATATGCACAATAAAGCAGACATGACTCTCGATGCCAATTTTTTGACTTGCGGTACGAAAGACTGTCGAACTATTTCGTACAAGTAGAACACATGTTTAAGAGTTTTGGTGAATTCTTGGACACTACCGAGAAAGACAATTGACATTTCTTTATTTTCATAATATATTTCATAATATAGAAAAGAAATTAGTCTGTTCCCTTTACTACAGTGTCGAAGAACTCAGATTCTCTTTTCTGCATGAATAGTCCAACGGTAGCTGACGTAACCAGAATAGCAGCCAATAGCGTTTTTATTTTCACTAGCATGTTCATGTATGTTTATGTATGTATTAAAAAAACAAAGGAAAAAAAACCTTTGGTATCTAAAAGAAATACAATAATAATGAATTTAAGCGTTACAGCACAGAGACAGACTTTCGGCTGAAATTTACTGATTTATTCATTCGCATGTTATTGTTGTTGTTGTTTTTGTTGTTGTTGTTGTTGTTTTTCTTTTGGACGGTTGCCTACTGACTTATATAGATATCCATTTTAAATTAAGACAAGACAGCTATGATGACACCATAATTTCAAACAGTAAGTAGATCAGTAGTACAAGGTTAGGGTTAAGATTAAAGTTGCAATTTCAAATGCAAGATTATAAGTATGGTTTAAATTTCCATACTGTATCTGTAAATAAATAACAACAAAATAGTAGGTCAGTAAATCAACGTAGACTAAGGTCAATGATGAAATCTGCAGGCCAAGTTAAAAACATAGTTCAAATGTCCATTATAAAGATGCAAACAGAAAAAAAATATGTAAGAAAGTCATGGTCAGTGTCGTTTAAGGTCAAAGTTGAAATGTGCATGCTTAATTATAAGTATAGTTCTAATTTCGATACTGCAGCTTTGAAATCAGAAAATAAATAAGCTCATTAGGTCAAAATAAGAAGTGGAAGTCAAGTAAAGACTTAATTTCTTTTATGTATTTTGAAAAAATCCTAAGAAAAAAAAAACAGGGAATTGTTTGCTTTTATATATGAGTTAATTGAACTATGCCCCACCGGGCAGCGTAAATTTTAAACCTAAAGAGATAATGACTTACCTTATGTCGGGATTCTACGGCTGAAACACCAAGGGATAAATAATGTACATGTAGTTTTGAAAATACTTATATGATATTTAAATTAATACAGTGCAACCTAAGAAAAAACACCATTGGGACCAGGCAAAAAGTTCTAATTTCTTTCTTTGACATTTTCTGTTCCATCACAACTTGTTCAAGTTTATTTATTGCCCATGTGCTATTATAAGTTTCTATATATTGCTTATATTGTTCTATAAAACTGATTGATTTATTGATTATTGATTTGATCGACTTCTTGATGTATCTGCAAAGAGCACAAACTATTTTAAAACAAGGGAAATAGCACCGTAGTATTTTCACCGTGTCCAATCGTTACAATTGGAAGGAGGATTTGTAACGCATCCGCAGTCGTGTATTTCAGGGATTTAGGAAGAGTTGATGTAAATATTTTCCTCATTATTTCTTCATTTTTTCTGTCTGGTTTTTGTTTAATGTCTAAGATGACCTTCAATCAATGTAGATTCTTGCTCCAAAACTAGTTTTGTCTCAGAACTTTGCCATTTTCAAGATCATTCAGGAAAACCTAGCGTTAGAAAGAAAAACGCTTGATTTTAGCACGATGTTTTGAAGATTTCTTGACATAAACGTATCAAACAACTTTATATTTTGTTTGGTTTACAAGAATTTCATAGTAAAAATTGATTCTAATTTAAACTTTATCCCTGCGTTTCCAATGAAATACTGATATAATCGTTTTTGCTAACGAAACACATGTAACGTAGGCGCAGTTATTTTTGTGACGCACGCGGAGCAAGGATTCAATAACTTTCAAGTACCTTTTCTCACCGTATTTGACCAAATAACAAATAACTAGATGTATTTAATATTTTAATTCTTACTATGAAATTCTTGTAAACCAAAAAAAAAAAATAAAGTCCTCATACGTTTATGTCAAGAAATCTTCAAAATATCGTGCTAAAATCAAGCGTTTTTCTTTCTAACGCTAGGTTTTCCTGAATGATCTTGAAAATGGCAAAGTTCTGAGACAAAACAGTTTTGGAGCAAGAATCTACATTGACTAAAGGTCATCTTAGACTATTAAACAAAAACCAGACAGAAAAAATGAAGAAATAACGAGGAAAATATTTACATCACCCCTTCGTAATCCCTGAAATACACGACTGCAGATGCGTTACAAATCCTCCTCCCAATTGTAACGATTGGACACGGTGATAATGCTTTACAATCTAATAGGATGACTAGAGCCAATTCTCGGCTTTACACATCCGGGTACTTTTTAAAGGTAGTATATCCGTACTTGCGTGTAGCTCGGATTTCATCGTTGAGCTATATGTAACTTCAAGATTAAAAATTACAAAAACTAGAACATATAACAAAAGAAACTGTCTTAATTTCCAAGACCTATGGCCTGATAAGTGCATTTGTAACGATTCTAATTAATCAAAGTTGTTAGGTTTCATAACAAACGACTTTAAAGTCAAAAAGGCTCTAACGATAAAGTCCGAGTAACGATCGACAACCGAATGCTTAAATTAGTTAGTTGGTTAATGGCTAGAATGACGTCATGCTTAAGCCGAGAATCTGCTTTCTTTATTTACATTTGATTTTATTAAAAATCTTCATCAAATTTATCTTTTACACTCCTTGAGGGGCCACCGTGGTACAGGGGTAGAGCGCAGGGCTCCGGATCCGGAAGACGCGGGTTCGAATCCCGTCAGAGGCGAGATTCTCTCACGATCTTCACATTCCTCACCTCGGCGCGAATACTGGTATGGAACCCAGGAAGCAGTCATCGAGCGTGGTGATTCTAAGTTGTAAGAACTTGTATCGCAATCGATGTAAAATAAATGAGTCTAAACTAAGTCTAAACATTGTACCTTTTAAATTTGATTTCACAGAAATCTTGTTTTTGTGATGCATGACGCGGATGCACAAGCAGAGATAACATATTTTAATACTTTGGAAAAGGCAGAGTATAAGTATTACCATACATAAAACTCAACAGAGCATTCACGATTCAAACTGCAGATTACTATATTGCTGTATTCAGTTTTAATGAGCTGTGAATTCTCACATTCAATGTCTGCTATTTTTGGGTGAATCAACAAACAACCTTGCACATCCATAACATATATATAAATCTTTATTATAGTCTCATTCTTGCATTTACATAAAATACTTATATATCACAATTATTACAATAAATAGGAGCATGCAAGACCATTCTATACAGAATTATATGAGACATAAATTACATGTACATAACTAAAATTTCTCCATTCAATTACTAAGTTAAAAATAAAATTAATATAAAGAACATAAAGGCTGAGAGGCTGGAATTAATCTAGGCTTATTTATAATTAGCCTAAAAACTGCGGTAAAATGGAAATGCTAAATAAAAATCAGAGGAAGAAAATAACCACTAGTGAGTATGCTTTAAGAAATGGTTTTGGAAAATCATATATTACATCAGATCAGATCTATATGCGTTTTATAATTTAACTATTTATTTATTTGGTTTTATAGTCTCACCTGTGTTCTATATTCAGATTCAAAGAACTAAGATTGGCAAAGATGATTATAGTAAAGAAAAGATGAACTGCACTGCCAACAAATTATTGAATTATGTGATACTCTAGAGCAATTTTAGATAGCTAAAATCATACATGTACATGTAAAACATGGGAGATATCTTTTTTTTTCCATACAAATCTAACATGTTTTGCTCAATCTGAAAGTGAAAATATTGCTGTAAACTAATAAGAATAGACCACTGAGCCAGAGAGTGCAAGTACACATTAACAGCAATTATATACCATTTAAGGTACTATGCAGAACCCAATATATAAGATTAGTAACAACTTGGTAATTACTTACACAGTTCAATTTATCATTATTACTAAAAGTCATAAAATCAGGAGCAGAAACTATTATTTTATCAAAAAGGGTATTTCTAATATCACAGTACAAGTTACATTCAAGCAATACATGTGCCTCATTCTCAATAACACTTTTATTACTGTCACTACAAAATGGGCAATATCGACTATCTACAGGTAAACCTTCATATCTACCTGTTTCAATTCGCAGTGGGGCAGTTCCACTTCTAAATTTACATAAAGCAGATCTATGGCTTTTTGGAATAATCATACTACAGTAACTTTCGACACCAAATTCATGTTTAAATGTACAGTAGGTTCTTAATTTGTTACCTCCCCTACCAGATGGACCATGAAAAGCATTTATCTGATTGAACCAATCATTTTTATATTCTGACATCATAGCACTTTCAATATGCCTTACAGCAGCATGCTTGGCTATAGGTACTGACATGTCACAATATTGTCTTAAATCATACCGACACAACTGTTTACGTACAAAATAAAACCAGTTTTTAATAAGAATACCTGCAAGTTGACAAACAAATTGCTTAATCATTTCACGCAGGTATTTCATGTTTGTTTAATTTAAAACCGCAGGTTGTTAGCAACTATGACTTTTGACATAATACATGCGCACATGCGCTGAAAATACTTATTTAATATTTTTGGGAAATCCCGGATATATACAACTCGCTGATTATTTTTGGGGCATTCATGGGAGATTTTCATTTGTCATTAGGGAGAAAAAGTAACTTGATGCTCGTTTGGGAGAGGTGCAGCTCGAGAGAGGTGAAAATACACAGATTTCCAATGCGGGGGGGGGGGGGGGGGGGGCGGGAATCAAAATATAGTTATAAAGAGGATGCCGTTCGTGGGAGGTGACGTTATGGGAGGATTGACTTTATATTTAACATTTCTGTCCCCAATACTTACCACAGGTATAATATACACACTATGGATATCAGATCAATAGGCTCAAAACTGAACTTGCATGTCCCAAAGCTAAGAACAGTTTATTAGGAAAAGTTTTGAATATTCTGGAACTAAAAACTGGAACTCATTCCAGTCTCATTAGGCTGAAACCCTCTCTAGCTTTAAAAGTAAATACATTGCATACTGGCAAATTCTTTCTATTAATCTCAGATATATGAATATTTCTTAACGCTTTATAAATATATCTAGTTATTTGTTATTTGGTCAAATACGGTGAGAAAAGGTACTTGAAAGTTATTGAATCCTTGCTCCGCGTGCGTCACAAAAATAACTGCGCCTACGTTACATGTGTTTCGTTAGCAAAAACGATTATATCAGTATTTAATTGGAAACGCAGGGATAAAGTTTATATTTAAATCAATTTTAACTATGAAATTCTTGTAAACCAAACAAAATATAAAGTTGTTTGATACGTTTATGTCAAGAAATCTTCAAAACATCGTGCTAAAATCAAGCGTTTTTCTTTCTAACGCTAGGTTTTCCTGAATGATCTTGAAAATGGCAAAGTTCTGAGACAAAACAGTTTTGGAGCAAGAATCTACATTGATTGAAGGTCATCTTAGACTATTAAACAAAAACCAGACAGAAAAAATGAAGAAATAATGAGGAAAATATTTACATCACCCCTTCCTAAATCCCTGAAATACACGACTGCGGATGCGTTACAAATCCTCCTTCCAATTGTAACGACACGTAATTGGACACGGTGATTTTGCTTTTAGAACTTGTTTTCTTATGTAAAAGTGTTTCCAAAACACACTTTATTAAACAATTTTCAAAGCGTCAGGTTCAGAAACGGCAACAAGAAAAATGACGACTTGATAAAAGCTCCAGTGTACTGGGTATTGATATTACTGTACTTGGGATTGTAGAAATAGCAAAACTAATACCAAAGCTATGCAGAGAACAAAAATTAAGTGTTTTTATAATACAACCGTCAGCACACCGTCTGGGTAAGGTTAAAAAGCAAAGGATGAGTGATATTTGAAGAGGTATAATTTCTTTTATTCTTGAATGTTCCACTAAATTTGTAGAAAAAACTTTCCCCCATTCCGATCGTCTGTCTGTCCGTCGGTCCCAAAACTTGTCCGGAGTACTCCTCAAAAACTACTGGTGCGATTTCATCCAAACTTTACGGGAATGATCAGTATCAAGTCTTGTTGTGCATATTGTCGGCATTTTTCAGTTCCATGATTTTTGTCAGAGTTATGGCCCTTTAATTATTTTTATTTTTTAAGTTTGTCCGGACTATTTCTCTTATACTACTAATGCAATTGGAATGAAATTTTACGGGATTGATCAGTACCTCAAGTACTTAAGCACATTTAACGGGTTTTACAGTTGAATGATATTTGGCTGAGTAAATGGCCCTTGAATAAAAAAGGCGTTTTGTCCTGTTTATAGTTTTTGTGTCGCCTGCTAGACAGTAGCTTTTCTAATACTACTTATTCAATTTGAAAATACCGGTACAGAAATCGTGCAAATATAAGCAGATAACTTAATGATAAAATAATTGATACTCTTCTATCCACTTTACTTCGTTTTAAAAGCTAAACTTAGTAGAGAAATAAAGATCTTTGTCGGCTGAATTTTTCTCCAGAGCTCCGTAGAAGAACAAATTTTAAAACTGTTTTAAGTATCCTTATTTTATGACAAAATTATACATGGCTCAAAATGCTGTTGAATTTGTTCTTTAGCTTTGAAATATTCTTTTTCCTATTCCGAAAAAAATCCGAAAAACAATAATTATTGTCTGACGTCTTTCCAAATCATTTTAAAAATCCATCGCATTGCAAGAGAATCTGATTTTGGAATGATACAAACCCCGAGAAATTTTACTTTAACGTTTTAACAAATGTAAAAGAAAATATTGATAAATTTGCGTACCATAATTGCCCTGGGGTACTAACATTTTTCATCGAAAGAGAGCCAATCAAGTTTAGAAAATTATTCCTTGAATGGTGTTCTTATTTTCTGCAGAATACATTTTTTGCCATTATTTTTGGAAATTTAAGAAAATGAGAGATTAGTTTTAAATTATCAGATGTTTTGAACTGAAAAGGCAATAAACGAATTACGAAACCCGGACAGAGACACAGCCGTCTAATTTCTTGTCCATTTTCAGACGTTAATTCACCGGATTTCCACGGTAAAAGTCCAGTAGAAGAAAATTGATGCATATATCTGATACTTTAACCCAATTATATCCTTTGGATTATACTATTCTTATCTGTTGGGCGAGCCTGTTCTCAAATTTCAAGGGTTTCTGGTATATTTTTTAAATTAATTCTTTTAGGGAAGAAAATCCTTTATGCAAACTGTGTAGACCCTGATCAGACGTCCGAATATTACGGCGTTTATTCTTGGTCTGCGCTGTTTGCCTAAGTCTAATTTTGTAGACGTTAGGCATTAATGGATTAATAATAAAACAACTTACAAAATCCAGTGGCTTGCTGGTTCCTTGTAAATTCCAGGTCTTCATATAAAATATGCTCGAGACTTACCTCTATAACTAAAACGCTTACTTTGTTGCAGAAGAGACTTACATCTATAACTAAAACGCTTACTTTGTTGCAGAAGAGACTTACCTCTATAACTAAAACGATTACTTTGTTGCAGAAGACACTTACCTCTATAACTAAAACGCTTACTTTGTTGCAGAAGAGATTTGTATAGAAATGAAAGTGTGTTTATGACTGGACAACTGTTGAAAATTATCCTTTAATGACTTATATAATTTGCCTGCCATCGCCTTTGTAACACTCAAAAGAATTATGAAGGTGAGTAAAGAAATTCAGACACATGCTTGACTCGTTTCAAGATGCCAAATATACTGGGCGCCCTTCAGGTAAACTTCTGAGAAAATAAGATGCAAGTTTCAAGTGACTGGAACCACAAAATGTGTCTATCTTACTTAAATAAGATTTTTGTGAGCTTACTATCTCAATGGCGGACAATGAAGCCAGTTTCGGCCAGTTTTGGAATGTAGATTTTTATCTGACTTATTAAGCCGCTTCGGTATTTTCCACAGATGTAATAGGAAAACTGTATGGTACACTTGTGCCGCAGTGGTGTCATTGAAACTTGATGACATTTTCGGGATGTTTTCTTTTCAGTTTTATTTCCTCTAGACATTCATATTAAATGAGTTTGTTTAGAAAAAACAGCTTAAAGATTGAGGAAAAAAATTCTTTTTTCTCAAAATACTCTACATATAGCTAACAGCAAACTACTATACACTCACTTAAGATTGATTAATATTACAACTGCGGTATGCACATATCCTCTTCACGATTTTTAAAATTAATAAAACTAATACAAGGTTTGTACCATTTATATTATGTGAGAAATTGACATTTATCATATCCAGATGTCTAGATTGACATCGGATTCCCATGTATGAACGAGGATGGTCTACACTTTACCTCGCAATATTATATAAGATAAATCTTGATTAGGCTTTAACAAGCACACGTATAAAACGAGAAACGGCGAGATCAAAATCGCATGTTTTCTGGCGAGTCAAATGCCAATGAAATCTCATGGATGTTACACAGATGAGCTAAGACCATTTAAATTGCTATATACAATGTAAATGTGTACTTAACGGTCATATCTGGTTCAAAGGGAGACAATAAAACATTTTATTCAGTTTAGTACACGCCGTTATTTCATCTTACAAGCATGTTAATTCGTCTACGTAATAGGTTAGAAATGCCTAAGATTCATAAATAGTTCCACATTTTCCTCCTATAAAGTTCAGTTAGATCACTCATATGTATTAAATTCGTACTGGCAAAGAGATTGATTGTTTCTTAAACAAAACATGACGCAGAAATATTTAACCAGGGCTTTCATTGAAATAAAAGTTACAAAAGCTTGAATACAGTTACGGCTCTAATCTAATGTTTCTTCCGAATAAGGTCTTGTTGTTACGGTAGCTTTTCCTTTTCCCATTTTTGAAGTTTTTCAGTCGGGATCACATTTTTTACAGGAACCATTCGCTGAGCCTTTGTTATTGAATACATATGTCTCCACTGATGATTGGTAAATGAAAATGAATTATAGTCTCTCGGCCTATGTTTCAGCAGATAACAGCCACATTTAACTATGTAGGTCATGTTTCCACGGCAAAACTTCAAGAGATTAGCTCCCCTATCGAATGAACTCATAAAGTAATGGGTATTCGCGACATAAACAGCGTCTGCTTGGTCTTCTTTAAGCGTTCCTTGGTAAAAATAGGGCGAATTGCTTTGGTTATATAACTTGGTTCTAAAAGAATCTTCAGGTCTAAACTTGTTATACTCTTTAAATTGTGAAGTTAAAAATGCTGGCCCTGCAACTGCAAATATACTAGGCTTTTGAGCAAAGTTTGGTAGAGACATTATAGCTTGTTTCATAAAGGGATGGTGTGGGCGACACATCATGAAAGCATTGCTTAATAAAAATGGGTCTTTGTAGATAAGAGAACTGTGCTCAAAAGGTTCAGTTGTCACTATACAAGCATATTTCATCGTTGCTCGTTCTAATGGTCTTCTGCATTGCATATCTAAGTCAGAATATACGCCTCCAAATTCGTACAACACAACATAACGTAAAGCGTCCGCCTTATTTATAACTTTCTTATAACTATCCCATGTAGAAAGTAGTTCGGGGTGCTTTTTTGCAATTAGCTGACGCGCTGTTGTTTTCGTCCAGAAATAGTAAGTCCAGTTTGGATTAAAATAGACAAACGATTTTACGTTGGCTTCATAAATAGCTGGTATACTAGATTGGTCTTCAAGGTCAGTGATCAAAATGAAATGAAGGATGTGAGGAATTCGGGGTTGCCTATTTTCTACCGTCTGGATATCTTCATGCACGTCTGGCTCGAATGGATTCACTGCGATATTTGTTTGGTTGAAAATAATCCATTCCAGTGGGAATCGTTGAATGGGAAATTCTGCAAAGAAAATCTTGTAAAAAAGGTAAAATGACGCATACACATATAGCTATGGCAAATTAAAAACGAATATAGCTTTTATAAAGAAGGTGAAAAACGGATTTCGTACCACTAAAGAACTTTACATAAACAGATTCTGACAACATGTGAATAAAAGTGTTATGACCTTTGTTACAAATTTGTTCCTGTCAGTCAAGTGCATTCTTGGAGATCAACATTATGATTTTGAGTCACATTATGGAATAATTATTGCTGTTTTGATTTGCTTGCTTTATATCTTTCATTGTCTAAATCTACGTGTACTGCAGTACTTTTTGACCGAATCCCTGTCCATACATAAACTGAAATGAAACAGCTAAATAATGGATTGTTAATGTCTACTATAAAATATTAACGTGGCTTTACATCCGACTTTGTGTCGATATGCTGAACAATATGAATACACCTTAATCAATACGAAAGCAGATATGACTCTCGATGCCAAATTTTGATTTGCGGTACGAAAGACTGTCGAGACAAACGGGGACTTGTTCAAACTATTTCATACAGGAAGATTAGATGTTTAAAAGTTTTGGTGAATTCTTGGATTTAATTGCCCGTCATTTTAGTTTCACAGAAATGTCCAGAGAATTACGTTATTCTAAAAATATATATTCCATTGTATGGAAAATAAATTAATCTGTACCTTTTACTGCAGTGTCGAAGAACTCAGGCTCTCTTGTCTGCATGAAGAATCCAATTGTAGCTGTCGTAATCAGAATAGCAGAAAATATCTTTTTTCTTTTCATTATCACCTTCATTTTATGACTGTATTCAAGAAAAATTCGGTATCTGAAAGAAAAATGTTTGCTAATACAACAATAACATAGGAATCGAGAGTCTTCAACTCAGTTGTCTGATAGTGTTGATACAAATAAGTTTATAGAAATTGAGCATTGAACATTGACAAAAACTGGTCATGTTTAGAAATTCATTAATTCATTCGTTTTTTGTTCGTTTATTGTCTCGGTTACCAATTGACTTATATTCATATGTGCTTTTAGGATTGTATTTGAAGACTTCAAGTGAGACAAGAGGGCTATAATGACCCTATATCGCCCAATTAAGTACCACCAGTTAAAACAGCTATGCCAATGAAGGAATCAAGATAAGATAAGTTGAAATCTATGCAAAATGGTGTATCGGATTTAAATTTCATAGACACAACTTCAAAACAGTTAGCAAGTCAGTAGTATAAGGTCAGTGTCAACTAAGGTCAAAGTTGAAATTTACATGAATGGTATGGTGGGTGGTAGGGTAGTGCAAATACCTACAAATGAAAATAAAACTACAAAAATGCAAGGGCATGGGGTGGTGGGCCAGGTGTGGAGTCAGGAAGGGGGCGAGGAGAACAAAACATTAATAAAAAAACGATTTTTGGAGTGGACGGGGGTGGGGAGGGACAGTTGGCGGTGCCTTACGTTTTTGTTTTTTTTTGAAGGGGGGGGGGAGGGGGAGGGGGGGGGGGAGAAGAACCTACCCATCCTATGTAAACAAACAGTTAAGTTCTACGCATTTGAAGATTTTTGGTTTATAGGTCTTTGCAAAAAACCAAGTGACCCATTAAGTGGGGCTAATGTTAACCTCAAGGACATAATATGAACAATGCTAGTAGACGCCTACTAGAGAATGCATCACATCAAATTACAAAGCTCTTTGTCAAGCAGTTTTTGAGAATAAGTGTCTTTTCCTATAGAACTATATATAAGCCCCAGGGCGGGCCCAATATTGACCCTTATTAGACCTTATTACTCATATTTGATTTCCTATCGGTCAACACGTTACGTAATTTTATCTCTGCCTTCATTTCACTCCGATAGCTTACATAGAATAACATAATCATTTTTACATGTTTTTTTTTCTATAGACGATAATATTTAAATAAAGTTTTGATATTTGATAGAGAAGATTTGTATTAAAGGTCATGGTCCACATTTTTTTAACCTCTAAATATTCATATGAGATGAAAATATAGATCTAACTAGGGCAGTTTTACAAAATACCGCAGGTAATTTATATGTCAAGATGTTTTCGTAGCTTTTAAAATCCATATTATATGGACTTGATCACGTGCAACTTTTACGAGCGAAACCGGAAGTGACGTACATTTATCCCTTGCTTCTTGACACAGCTAATTGGACTGTTAACAAAACTTTTAAATTATGGTGGAAATTGAAAAGTGTAGACTGAAAATAGTAAAATAGCAAAATTTATCAAGTTAAGCTAACTTAGTGAATATACATTAATGAAATTATTAAATAAATGATTTGAAATTTTGATAGAATTTCGAGGCAAATGAAAGAATCTCGAGCACGAGCAAAATTTATATAGTTAATTTAGGTTTATAGTATTAAAAGATATATCAGTAAAATTATCTACATTTTTTTCCTTGTTGCTGATTCAAAAGGACACGCTCATTTTTTACCTATACAGTTTTTTGGCAGACTTGGCCAGCTAACTCCAATCAAGAAATATTTTTGTTATAAAAACGTTCTCTTTACAGGTGTTTATTTTTTATTTCGTGTTTATTTGTCTGTGATACTGTGATATATTTCTTCTGAGATACTTGTAAGAAATATTCAATATGTTTTAATTATAAATTTATATCGATTTCAGCATATATATCTTAGAATGTTTTTAAAAAGAAGAAAAAAAAAAGATCACAGAACAAATAATACATAAAAAGAAGCCCCACAACTCTGTCAAAAACATAAAATAAACAACAACAACAAATTGTCTGTCACATTTACAAGTCAAATGAATTTTATTTTTATCATAAATTTAAAATAAAATTAAGTATCTAACTGCATCATTGAGACATGCTAACTGGAAACAACTATAACGTAAAAATCTTTAGAAAAAAAATAGTGAAAAATGCATGTAAGGAAAACCCGCAGTAAATTAAACCATTTTAAGCATGATGTTATGATTACTTCAATGTATGCATGACCCATGACCTTTAAGTAAAGCTTTAGAAAGATCTCCCGCAAACATACGGGAAAAAACGTGAATAATTTTAGGTATAGTGTAGCTGCATTGCAATCCAAAATTGTACTTACGTCCACGTAAGAATAAACGAAAGGTACTTAAAAGGTGTTAATAAAAGAATGCTTTATTTAAAATACAAACATGTTAAAAGCATCGAAAAATACAGGTTTTATTAAGCTGAAATGAAGAAACTCTCTCATTCTTAACAGAAAGTTTAACTTAAATGACACCGTTAATAGTTGTTTTCCTTGTCACCAAATATAACACAAGTCTACGGAATAGTCTTAAAGCGTACGTTTAAAGATGATTAAAATAGAAACCTTTCTCCAACTGATTGTTTAAACTGTATAAAAACCACATTTTTATATCTGTCGCATTGGAATGAAATTGGTCATGTTCATGAACGGGTTGGCATGATCTGAGTAATTATTACCAAACAACAGCAAAAATAAACACATAAATACATAAATAAATCAGTAGCAAAATTCTTGAATCAAACACATATTTTTAGTTCATTTTATGGTAAACAAATGACCCAAGCAACAAGTAATGTGCGATAAGTTCTTCTCTCATTGAAAACAATTCTTACTCGTTTAACGAATATAAAACTCAACAAAGCTACGACCTAACCTGAATTTAAAAGAAATACAAGTTTATAAAGTTCATTATGTTATTAAATAATATGATCAATTTTTCGTAACGTAGGATCTTCAGTGAGATAATTTCTTCAGTGAGATAATTATCTTCAGTGAGATAATTTCTTCAGTGAAGTGTACATAGGAAGTTCGTTTATTCACGCAATTTCCACGAGTAAAATAAAACTAAAAAGCCAAATAGAAAAAAGATTGATGCATATATCTGCTTATTAAATAATAAAACAACTTAAAGATATAATTGCCTTGCTCGTTCCTTCTTAAAATTCCGGGTCTTCATGCAAAATATTTCAAGGCGTAATCAAAACGTCTACTTTGTTGCAGAAATGAAGTGATTTTATAAATATTGATTGGGAAGAAATTGTAGTTAAGGGCAGCTGTTGAAACTGTTTCTTTAATGTACGTATTTTATGAGATTTTATTGAACAACTGTCATGCCATCAACAGAGGATCACAGTGGAAACAAGAGCAATGTAACACATGGTTAATCCCCCCGCCGGGAAGAAGCTACCTGAAGGTTGTACTTTCAAACACTCAATGTAATAATGTTTGAAGAAAATCCTACAAAAAATAGGCAAGGTAGAGTTATTGGACTTGCACACTGCACTTCCTACCGATGTGCTATGTCAGTGTATTAAGTTTGAAGAAAATCGCTCAAGCACTTTTGGAGTTATGCTTCGGACAAAGTTTTTCAATTAAATCTGATAAAGGGGAATAATTCTAAAAGTAGGCAAGGTAGAGTTATTATTCTTACACACTGCACCTCCTCCAAATGTGCTCTTTCAGTATATGAAGTTGGAAGAAAATCACTCAAGTACTTTTGGAGTTATGCTCCGGACAAAACTGGAACGGACGCACGCACAGACGTACAGAGACCATTTCTAATATCCCCTCCGTCTTTGGAGGGGGGATAATAAGTTCAAGAATTCAAGAATTAGATATACATGTATATGCTGGGATTTTTAAAATGTAAACAAGTAAATCTGATAAAGGGGAATAGCTCTAAAAATAGGCAAGGTAGAGTTATTGGACTTGCACACTGCACTACCTACTAATGTGCTCTTTCAGTGTATAAAGTTTGAAAAAAGTCCCACAAGTAGTTTTGGAGTAATGCTCCGGACAAATTTATCAAGTAAATCTGATAAAGCGGAATAACTCTAAAAATAGGCAAGGTAGAGTTATTGGACTTGCTCACTGCACTACCTACCAATGTGCTCTGTCAGTGTATGAAGTTTGAATAAAATCCCTCAAGTAGTTTTGGAGTTATGCTCCGGACAAAATTTATCAAGTAAATCTGATAAAGCGGAATAACTCTAAAAAAGGCAAGGTAAAGTTATTCCACTTGCACACTGCACTACCTACCAATGTGCTCTGTCGGTGTATGAAGTTTGAATAAAATCCCTCAAGTAGTTTTGGAGTTTTGCTCCGGACAAAATTTATCAAGTAATTCTGATAAAGGGGAATAACTCTAAAAATAGGCAAGGTAGAGTTATTGGACTTGCACACTGCACTACCTACCAATGTGCTCTGTCAGTGTATGAAGTTTGAATAAAATCCCTCAAGTAGTTTTGGAGTTATGCTCCGGACAAAATTTATCAAGTAAATCTGATAAAGCGGAATAACTCTAAAAAGGCAAGGTAGAGTTATTGCACTTGCACACTGCACTACCTACCAATGTGCACTGTCAGTCTATGAAGTTTGAATAAAATCCCTCAAGTAGTTTTGGAGTTATGCTCTGCACAAAATTGTTTCGGACGGACGGACGGACGCACGGACGGACGAAGGGCATTTCTAATATCCCCTTCGCCTTTGGCGGGGGGATAATAAGAGTGAGTTAATCTCCCTTTTTGTGTCATCTTCGGTGTTGATGTACGTATTATGGCCTATATTTAAAGTGCGCTAATTTTATTTTTGCCATTTAGTTTTATATCCATGTATATGTATTTCTATACCGACACATGTCACATCACATCACATCACATCATAGATGTATTCCAGGAAAACGGCTTACCAAGAGAAAACAATAGTGAAATGTGTTGACTTTGACTTCATTTTTAGCCATTCTGAAAGTAAAGTATCAAAAACATTTACTCACATTTAGGAAGTGTGATCAGGGTAAAAATCTTAAATTAAAATTAACTATCCTTGAAGTAATTGTTCATCTATATATTTCTTTGGAGTGAAAGAAATTCTTTTTTACTTCTAATTTTCATGATTTCAGAACATTCACTTTGTTTTAAGTCATTCAACTTGACTGCCACCCATCTATGGTATGGTCTTAGGGTTGTTTACCCAAGGTACCGGCCTAAGCCATATGACCGAGCATGGCGTATAATTATCGCCGTTCCTGGACGGCGATATATACAATTAACAAGATTTGAACAGTTTTGCCTGAACACCGCCTGCCTTTAGCCAATCAAAGCAACGCATTTCATATCACATGATAACAAAATGGACGTCAAAATTCTTCTGCAAGGGATGCGAAATGGACTCGCCCATGTTTGTCGGGTTACTTATTCTTACAACTGAAAAATACCATCATGAATGTACGATCTCAGTACCAGTCTTCAGGCTCGTGTAGGATAAACACAGAATAATCGCAATATTTTATGTTAAATGTCATTTTTAACTAGAGAATGTAGTCTAAATAAGAGTATGGTTTGTTTGTTTTTTCACTTAAAGAAAAAAATAAATGCTTGCTTCCGGGCGGTTTTAATCAGGATACAAACCCCCCGCAGGGGTTACTTCCCCTGATTAGTACAGTAAAAGTAGCAAAGCGTGAGGAGTTTGGTCAGGATTTTTCGTGTTTTATATATGCTTCATTAGGGTTAGGGCGATATCGTATTTTTTATTTAAAATTTATTCTGTTGAAATTGTACATATAATATTCTTATGGTATTGAAGAACTGTATCTAGCTTTTGTTAAGTATACATTTTTTAGTAATAAATAAAGTTAAAAACTACGCAAAAAGTCAATTAATTATGCGTAGACTGGTTTACAACAAAGCAATATTTACAAGGTTTTAATGCAAATTTTAACATGATGTATAAAGATATTGGGATGTTTTTCATTAAGAAGCAAAATCGTCCGCTTTCAAAAATAGTCCAGCTACAATAAAAATTACAATGTATATTTAATCTACTTTGTAATTTCTGTGTGAAAATTATCAAATATAACTTCGCTTTTCAGTACAAAGCATACTGTAAGATTATCAAATTAATGAATGAAGAACATGAAATACATTCATCTATGGATAAGACGAAATGCATGGCTGAACGGCGATTTCAAGCATTTTTGGAAATGCTAATACTTGTTATTATTTCTTATTCGTTAATTAATTACATTTTCTTATTGTCGTGTGTATGTTATTGTTATATGATCAATTGAATGTGGTCAACCAGGTTGAACCAAGTTCAATAAATCTTTAAATGAATAATATGTATTCAATTGTATTTGTATTTTTAAGTTTGCTTAAATGAACGGACTGTGGCATAAAAGTTTGTTAAATTATCCACAAAACATTGTTTTTATATAATCAAATGTACCTTAATTTTTGATGTGTCTCTTATTCTCCCGTCTTTTCGTTTTAGCAAGGCACATTTATCCTAGTATGAATCTCATAAATTAAGTAATGATTCCAGGGAGTTTAAAATACTGATGAATTTAAAATAAACTAAATTAAAATATTTTGTGATTTGAAAAGTACTTTAATCATGCTTCCAAGATTTTATATATATATAAATAAACAATGGTCAGCATTTTCACTTCATTACAGAAAATAGCTCGAATAGAAAATAAACACACCTTTATGTAAACACAGACCAGGGTATTTTGCTCATTTTACTAGAATCAGTGAGCTTTGTTGTGTTGAAAAGAAAAAGTCAAAGCTTTGATTACTCTTAAGAACATTTTTGTTACCATTTTTCACATGCTTGTACATTTAAATACATAGATAAATTATGGGTTTTAGAAGAATTAAGAATATTTGATTTTGTTTTCAGTTTTGAGATATCACAAACTTCTCTGGCATATACTTGCATACTTGATATATCCCAACAAAACTCCTTTTCGGCACTAACCCTTTCCGGCGGCCCTGAAAAAGTTTTAGGTTTTTACCCACCTTGCATCACACCCGGGTCAGGTGCACACGTTTTGTTTGTAAACAGCACAGAAATATCAAGCAACTTCATCTATTTCAAATGGAGAATAGAGTTAAAAGTAATTGTGCATATGTCATTTTACCTCCTCGTGTTACGGCCAAAATTTCAACGTTAAAAACCTTATGAAGCTTCACCTGCTTATTGATTTTTAACAAAATTCATACTAAGTATAACCTTCATAACAAGCCTCACAGAATCGACAATATTGACGAGAAAGGTCTGAATACTGAACACAAACAACTAAAAGTAATTGGAAAGAAATTTTCAAAATCTCAGGCTGTAACATCTGACAGGGAAAAACAGTTACTTTGATCGGATGTGTAAATGGTGTGGGTCAAGTTAGTTCCCCTTATTTTGTCTTCCCTTGGACAAGGACAAAGATAGCTGATACTTTCCTAGAAGGATCAAATGCAGGAGCCAATGGAGATGTCACTGAGTCAGGATAGTCAAATTCTTTGGTATTTTCTAATGACATGTAAAGACGAACGAGGCATCTGCCTTCAAGGGATGAGGATGATGCTGTTATACTGTGTGATGGACATAAAGTTATATAACTCTTTCAGTTATTGAATGGGCCTTGTCTCAACACGTTCATTTGTTTGTGTTGGCTCTTCGTTTTAGTCATCTTTTGCAACCCCTTGATGTTTCCTGCTATGTACTCTTGAAACTCTGCTTGTCACAGTTTCATTTGTGAATCTGGCGGTGGTATGATAACACGATGGTAAGACTTGTTTGTAAAGTTTACGACAGTACATTATCTCCAGTAAATATTCAGTCTGTCTTTAGAAAATGTAGAATCTATTCTTTTAATAAAAATGTAATTGATGAGTGCAAAGATACATCTTTTGACATAGATCGTGTTCTCCAGGCTTTGATGCTTTTGCTCCATGCAGCTGAATCTTTCTTTCTTAACAGAGGTGGGGAAATTCTGCAAAATGTTATGAAGACAAAAACTCGTACTACTCTCAGCAAAATAGTAGGTGGAAAATGTGCAACTGAAGATGACATTCTGAAAAAGATTATTGAGTATGGTACAAAGAACAAGTGTAATGAGAAAGAACTTTAAATCCAATGTCTTTTTTTACAAAAACATATGTTGAAAAGCCTTCAACATCAGGGGGAAAACCAAAACAACCACACCTAGTAGAGAATTTCTCTAGTTCAGAGTCTGAAGATGACATTGATGCGGCTGAAAAATGCATTGTTTGTAAAATGTTTTCTCCAGATTGAAACAAAAGGCTTGAACTTATTATTGTGAACTGAAGACCGCTCGAAATTTAGGTAGAATGTTTGTAAATTCCATTAGGAACGTCAGATTTAGTCGGTCTAAATATATTCCAAGGTCCAAATTTGCGTAGAAAAATGTAATTGTTTGCTTTTTGTTTTCTAAACAAGAACATTAGCTGTTAAGTTCAAGACAAACTTGAAGTTTCTCTCTCTTCTTGTCACTGAGAAGAAACTCTTATTTCTTTAGAGATGAAAAATGGTTCTTTATGTTAGTGCACATAATGGGCAAATTATATTTGTTACTTCTTGTCTCAGTCACCAGAGGCAGCTGCAAAAACTTTTCATAAGTACAATTTCACATAGCACTGCGTCTGAAATTAACTTTCTAATTGCGTTACTATGACAAAGTCACTTGATTTTGCTTAAAGTGACTGACCACATATAACAACCGGCTACTTTGAGAAATTTAGGACTTTTAAAAAACATGTAGGTCTGAAGAAACGTTTAATTCATTTTCATGCTCTCAGTAGCTTGATGTTGCGTATGACTCATAAAAGTAAACAGTTTATAAACTCGTATGGAATACTTTATAACTATAAAAACATTGCAGTTGCACTCTTAAAAGCCTGCTAACGAGACACTACATCAGTAAAATTCCTGTTTTTTCGTGTTGTAGATGGTATAAATTATAAACTTGATTATAGTTTACTTACTTTTACATAACAAAACATTCTAACAAAGTATCTATTCAGAAAAACAGGGGTTAAGGCCCACCAAAAAGCAAATTCAAATTTTAGGAAATTTTCCATTTCCATTTCCTAATAACCAAATTAGGAATGTGGGAAATCAACTTACTGACCAACAAAAAATAAATTTAACTGCAGGAAATATTCCACTCATTTACCTCCCTCCCCCCTCCCGAAAAAAAAAAGAAAATTGCCGGAAATGTTCCACAGATATATTGCATTGCAAGTATTTTGAAAATAATTGAATGGATGATAAAAAAATATTTTACTTCAAAACAAGTATTATTCTACGGAAGCCCTGGAGGGACATTTATTATTTATATGTTATCATTTATTAATTATAAGTTATAATTTATTACTTATAAGTTATTATTTGTTACTTATAAGTTATTATTTATTTGGCATGGCTTCGAGCGCATCATTCGAGAGCATGCTCTTTTGTGAACAAGACGTACAGTTATTTTTCACAGAAATGAAGCTTCCCTGTTTCATCGAAATTAATTGTGTAAGTATTCCTTATGAAAATTATGTAAAAAAGAACCTTAATTTTGATAATACATCTAGTACATTTAAAATAATACATATAAAGGTGCTGCTAAATGAGTATAAAATGATGTGTCTACCTAAAAAATCTGTAGTTTTATTTAAAAACAATTCAATAGTTCTTACTCTATTTTACTACATATTTTAAATACCATACACCATATAACCCCTCAAAAGCTATAAGATGAGGAGTAGAAGTCTGCTTTTTCAAATCAAGTACTTATATAATGCATTCTAAATACTAACATAGAAAGCCGACTGAAGTACAGAAGTATATTTAGCAAGCGTTTGAGATCTCCAACAGCATATTTTAGAATATAAAATACCTTATATGTACCATTTGTAGAGTAATTAAATATAGATTTCAGCAGAATTTAAGCTATAGCATAGTATATAATCCAACTAATGAAATACTTATCTGATTCATGCCACTTTCCTCTTTTCAGATTTCGACGGCCGTGCTTTTGTCGTCTTGTCTGGCTTTTATGTTGACAATAGACTTGTCTATGGTAACAGGGACCTCATATGTGCGATCAGACAGTCATGATGCATTGAGCAGACTTCAGAAGATCAAAGAGTATTTTTTCGCGGGATTTAAATACTGTGAAATTGTTCTTATATTATACAGATGTCACAATATCAGCATAAGTATTCGGCATTTAAAACGCATTTTAAAAGTAAACAACTTTCGCCGTCGAAATGTTGAAAGTACACCATTTGAAGACGTTAAGAATATAATTACAAACGAAATTCAGTTAAGTGGACAGTGTATTGGCTACAGAAGCATGTGGCGACGTTTGGAAAATGATTATAAAATAAAGGTGAAAAGAAATGAAGTAATGCGTATAATGAAAGAAGTAGATCCGGAAGGTGTTTTATCCCGTAAAGCCCACAGACTAAAGAGAAGACGGTATAATGAAAGGGTCCGAATTTCGTCTGGCATATAGACGGTTACGATAAACTAAAACCATTTGGGTTCTGCATTCATGGGGCTATAGATGGATATAGTCGTAGAATAATGTGGCTGGAGGTCGGAGCAAGTAACAATGACCCAAAATGTATCGCATACTATTATCTTGATACTATTAAGAAAATGAAATGTGTTCACGAGTTATACGAGGGGATTGTGGAACTGAAAATTCGAATATTAGCTTCTTACAACCGCTTCTTCGCTATAATCACATGGACTCATTGGCGGGTATGAAAAGTTTCATGTACGGGAAAAGTACTTCGTATCAGATAATTGAAGCGTGGTGGAGTTACTTAAGGTGACAGGGAGTCCATTGGTGGATTAATAAATTGAAAGATTTACGAGATCGCGTTTTCATCATCGTACTGTTGAGTTTTAGATGCGCACATTACAAGGCGGAAGCCGAACAGATATCTAATGAATATAAATGAACTGTTGCCCCTGTGAACGCCCGAAACCAACAAAATCAAAGCAAATATTTATTCACTTTTGGCGATAAGTATTTAAATTTGAGAATGCATTTTGCTCCACTTGTCATTGAAACCTCGTCTTTTAGGTTGCGTCTTCCAGTTGTACAACTTCATGCAAATGCGAATGTGCTTTGTCTACTGTCGATCGTCATTAAAATATTAGAACATGCAAATTTTCTTCCGTATGTATACCTGTTATTTCGTGTGTTTTACTTGTACTTTGGTGATGGGAATTTATGTATGACTCCTTACCTACTTGCGTTACATTTTACTACATTTGATACAAGTGCTGGTGTTTCGGCTTTAAGTTGCAGCGTGCTTTCGTCATTGTTTGTTTTTACTTATTCTCTGGTCCTTCGGGATCATTTACATATATATTTACACTTCACTACTGCAAGTGTCATGTGCTGTGTGGCAGCTGTAAAAAAGTCGCCCCGTACTTAGCTTCAGAGTAGGTCACTCCACATTTATCTCCCTTGAAATGTCAGAACCAGTGAGACTGTAATTTGTGGAAACCCACAGTATATACATGTAAGTCCGTGATTGAACCATCCTTTTTTATGGGGATGTGGATTGTACGTCTTGTTGTGTGTGTGTGCTAAATGAATGACAAGGCGCAGCCGTCGTATATTACTGGTTCTGAGATATGTACGGTTCTATATTGATACATGTACATGTATACTGACTACATTGAAAATCAAGTTCTGCTCAAACCAGTGCTAGCGGGTGAAGTGGTGTTTTTACCACTGACAAACAACTTCAATTTAACAGAAAGTTGCTATTTTAATTCAATGTATAATTTGTTCAGGAAATCCCCTTTGATCTGTTCCAGATGATATATATAGACAGCGGTATATATAAATGACAGCGGTCCCATTCAAGGACCTGGGCCATATAAACATCAGATAATGCATGTCCATACCATATTCACATTATCTGTTTCCCATAAAAAAATTCTTCTACAACTCTAGTGAAAGTGAGTTTAGTGTGTTTGTTCATGAAAATCCTATGCTTTTTGCTGCAGCACCGAGAGATATTAACAAAATCATTTTGATATAAAGTTTTTCCGCTTAAGTATTTTTTAACCGTGAACACCAGCTTGTTAAACTTTTATTACAAGCAGTTATACACTGGATTCAGAGCTAAATCAATGTTACTTCCTATTAGTAGATAATCTTGAAAAACTAACAATAATTAACAACCATGTATTCACTTCTAGTAACCCTGACCTTGAACTACGAGATCTCGACTGTTCACACCTTAATTCATAAGTATATATGTAAAACGAATGTTAAACATATTCCAGGAGATTCAAAATTATTTGAAAGTGCAAGTTTCAGGCAGATAAAATGTCCAATTGTATTTGGCAAAATCATTTCTATTCGTTGAAACAGTAACTTGACAAACGTGACTTCGAACAGGTCAATAATGTTCTTTAAATGACCTAGAATTGGTAATCATAATCTAGCCAAAGGTATATAAGAAAATGCAACCACTCCGACAGACGGACCAAAGGACGACCAGCTAACAGACACAGTGACCCCAAAACTTTCACCTGCAGGGGTATAATTGTTATCAAGCCAGTTTCATTTTTTGTAATTTTTATTTTCAAACGGAGCCCAAATAAGCATGAACATTATAACTAACAACAGTAAGTAAGGCAAAACAAAATATAAATCCTTAAACATTATTAGAAACTGAACAAAATAATAACAAGTGGGTCATGATGGCCCTGGAGCGCTCATTGCCGCCAACAAAGGAGAAAACGGGAACAATTAAAAAATGATAAGTTATAAATTATAAGTAATAAATAATGAGTTATAAATTATAAGTAATTAGAAATAACATATAAATAATAAGTAATAAATGTCCCTCCAGGGCTTCCGTAGAATCTGATTTTGGAATGATACAAACCCCGAGAAATTTTACTTTAACGTTTTAACAAATGTAAAAGAAAATATTGATAAATTTGCGTACCATAATTGCTCTGGGGTACTAACATTTTTCATCGAAAGAGAGCCAATCAAGTTTAGAAAATTATTCCTTGAATGGTGTTCTTATTTTCTGCAGAATACATTTTTTGCCATTATTTTTGGAAATTTAAGAAAATGAGAGATTAGTTTTAAATTATCAGATGTTTTGAACTGAAAAGGCAATAAACGAATTACGAAACCCGGACAGAGACACAGCCGTCTAATTTCTTGTCCATTTTCACACGTTAATTCAATTCACCGGATTTCCACGGTAAAATCCAGTAGAAGAAAATTGATGCATATATCTGATACTTTAACCCAATTATATCCTTTGGAGTATACTATTCTTATCTGTTGGGCGAGCCTGTTCTCAAATTTCAAGGGTTTCTGGTATATTTTTTAAATTAATTCTTTTAGGGAAGAAAATCCTTTATGCAAACTGTGTAGACCCTGATCAGACGTCGAATATTACGGCGTTTATTCTTGGTCTGCGCTGTTTGCCTAAGTCTAATTTTGTAGACGTTAGGCATTAATGGATTAATAATAAAACAACTTACAAAATCCAGTGGCTTGCTGGTTCCTTGTAAATTCCAGGTCTTCATATAAAATATGCTCGAGACTTACCTCTATAACTAAAACGCTTACTTTGTTGCAGAAGAGACTTACCTCTATAACTGAAACGCTTACTTTGTTGCAGAAGAGACTTACCTCTATAACTAAAACGCTTACTTTGTTGCAGAAGAGATTTGTATAGAAATGAAAGTGTGTTTATGACTGGACAACTGTTGAAAATTATCCTTTAATGACTTATATAATTTGCCTGCCATCGCCTTTGTAACACTCAAAAGAATTATGAAGGTGAGTAAAGAAATTCAGACACATGCTTGACTCGTTTCAAGATGCCAAATATACTGGGCGCCCTTCAGGTAAACTTCTGAGAAAATAAGATGCAAGTTTCAAGTGACTGGAACCACAAAATGTGTCTATCTTACTTAAATAAGATTTTTGTGAGCTTACTATCTCAATGGCGGACAATGAAGCCAGTTTCAGCCAGTTTTGGAATGTAGATTTTTATCTGACTTATTAAGCCGCTTCGGTGTTTTCCACATATGTAATAGGAAAACTGTATGGTACACTTGTGCCGCAGTGGTGTCATTGAAACTTGATGACATTTTCGAGATGTTTTCTTTTCAGTTTTATTTCCTCTAGACATTCATATTAAATGAGTTTGTTTAAAAAAACAGCTTAAAGATTGAGGAAAAAAATTCTTTTTTCTCAAAATACTCTACATATAGCTAACAGCAAACTACTATACACTCACTTAAGATTGATTAATATTACAACTGCGGTATGCACATATCCTCTTCTCGATTTTTAAAATTAATAAAACTAATACAAGGTTTGTAACATTTATATTATGTGAGAAATTGACATTTTATCATATCCAGATGTCTAGATTGACATCGGATTCCCATGTATGAACGAGGATGGTCTACACTTTACCTCGCAATATTATATAAGATAAATCTTGATTAGGCTTTAACAAGCACACGTATAAAACGAGAAACGGCGAGATCAAAATCGCATGTTTTCTGGCGAGTGAAATGCCAATGAAATCTCATGGATGTTACACAGATGAGCTAAGACCATTTAATTTGCTATATACAATGTAAATGTGTACTTAACGGTCATATCTGGTTCAAAGGGAGATAATAAAACATTTTATTCAGTTTAGTACACGCCGTTATTTCATCTTACAAGCATGTTAATTCGTCTACGTAATAGGTTAGAAATGCCTAAGATTCATAAATAGTTCCACATTTTCCTCCTATAAAGTTCAGTTAGATCACTCATATGTATTAAATTCGTACTGGCAAAGAGATTGATTGTTTCTTAAACAAAACATGACGCAGAAATCTTTAACCAGGGCTTTCATTGAAATAAAAGTTACAAAAGCTTGAATACAGTTAAGGCTCTAATCTAATGTTTCTTCCGAATAAGGTCTTGTTGTTACGGTAGCTTTTCCTTTTCCCATTTTTGAAGTTTTTCAGTCGGGATCACATTTTTTACAGGAACCATTCGCTGAGCCTTTGTTATGGAATACATATGTCTCCACTGATGATTGGTAAATGAAAATGAATTATAGTCTCTCGGCCTATGTTTCAGCAGATAACAGCCACATTTAACTATGTAGGTCATGTTTCCACGGCAAAACTTCAAGAGATTAGCTCCCCTATCGATTGAACTCATAAAGTAATGGGTATTCGCGACATAAACAGCGTTTGCTTGGTCTTCTTTAAGCGTTCCTTGGTAAAAATAGGGCGAATTGCTTTGGTTATATAACTTGGTTCTAAAAGAATCTTCAGGTCTAAACTTGTTATACTCTTTAAATTGTGAAGTTAAAAATGCTGGCCCTGCAACTGCAAGTATACTAGGCTTTTGAGCAAAGTTTGGTAGAGACATTATAGCTTGTTTCATAAAGGGATGGTGTGGGCGACACATCATGAAAGCACTGCTTAATAAAAAAGGGTCTTTATAGATAAGAGAACTGTGCTCAAAAGGTTCAGTTGTCACTATACAAGCATATTTCATCGTTGCTCGTTCCAATGGTCTTCTGCATTGCATATCTAAGTCAGAATATACGCCTCCAAATTCGTACAACACAACATAACGTAAAGCGTCCGCCTTATTTATAACTTTCTTATAACTATCCCATGTAGAAAGTAGTTCGGGGTGCTTTTTTGCAATTAGCTGACGCGCTGTTGTTTTCGTCCAGAAATAGTAAGTCCAGTTTGGATTAAAATGGACAAACGATTTTACGTTGGCTTCATAAATAGCTGGTATACTAGATTGGTCTTCAAGGTCAGTGATCAAAATGAAATGAAGGATGTGAGGAATTCGGGGTTGCCTATTTTCTACCGTCTGGATATCTTCATGCACGTCTGGCTCGAATGGATTCGCTGCGATATTTGTTTGGTTGAAAATAATCCATTCCAGTGGGAATCGTTGCATGGGAAATTCTGCAAAGAAAATGCTTGTAAAAAAGGTAAAATGACGCATACACATATAGCTATGGCAAATTAAAAACGCATATATAGCATATATAAAGAAGGTGAAAAACGGATTTCGTACCACTAAAGAACTTTACATAAACAGATTCTGACAACATGTGAATAAAAGTGTTATGACCTTTCTTACAAATTTGTTCTTGTCAGTCAAGTGCATTCTTGGAGATCAACATTATATTTTGAGTCACATTATGGAATAATTATTGCTGTTTTGATTTGCTTGCTTTATATCTTTCATTGTCTAAATCTACGTGTACTGCAGTACTTTTTGACCGAATCCCTGTCCATACATAAACTGAAATGAAACAGCTAAATAATGGATTGTTAATGTCTACTATAAAATATTAACGTGGCTTTACATCCGACTTTGTGTCGATATGCTGAACAATATGAATACACCTTAATCAATACGAAAGCAGATATGACTCTCGATGCCAAATTTTGATTTGCGGTACGAAAGACTGTCGAGACAAACGGGGACTTGTTCAAACTATTTCATACAGGAAGATTAGATGTTTAAAAGTTTTGGCGAATTCTTGGATTTAATTTCCCGTCATTTTAGTTTCACAGAAATGTCCAGAGAATTACGTTATTCTAAAAATATATATTCCATTGTATGGAAAATAAATTAATCTGTACCTTTTACTGCAGTGTCGAAGAACTCAGGCTGTCTTGTCTGTATGAAGAATCCAATTGTAGTTGTCGTAACCAGAATAGCAGATAATATCTTTTTTCTTTTCATTATCACCTTCATTTTATGACTGTATTCAAGAAAAATTCGGTATCTGAAAGAAAAATGTTTGCTAATACAACAATAACATAGGAATCGAGAGTCTTCAACTCAGTTGTCTGATAGTGTTGATACAAATAAGTTTATAGAAATTGAGCATTGAACATTGACAAAAAACTGGTCATGTTTAGAAATTAATTAATTCATTCGTTTGTTTGTTCGTTTATTGTCTCGGTTACCAATTGACTTATATTCATATGTGCTTTTAGGATTGTATTTGAAGACTTCAAGTGAGACAAGAGGGCTATGATGACCCTATATCGCCCAATTAAGTACCACCAGTTAAAACAGCTATGCCAATGAAGGAATCAAGGTAAGATAAGTTGAAATCTATGCAAAATGGTGTATCGGATTAAAATTTCATAGACACAACTTCAAAACAGTTAGCAAGTCAGTAGTATAAGGTCAGTGTCAACTAAGGTCAAAGTTGAAATTTACATGAATGGTATGGTGGGTGGTAGGGTAGTGCAAATACCTACAAATGAAAATAAAACTACAAAAATGCAAGGGCAGGGGGTGGTGGGCCAGGTGTGGAGTCAGGAAGGGGGCGAGGAGAACAAAACATTAATAAAAACGATTTTTGGAGTGGACGGGGGTGGGGAGGGACAGTTGGCGGTGCCTTACGTTTTTTTTTTTTTGAGGGGGGGGGAGGGGGAGGGGGGGGGAGAAGAACCTACCCATCCTATTTAAGCAAACAGTTAAGTTCTACGCATTTGAAGATTTTTGGTTTATAGGTCTTTGCAAAAAACCAAGTGACCCATTAAGTGGGGCTAATGTTAACCTCAAGGACATAATATGAACAATGCTAGTAGACGCCTACTAGAGAATGCATCACATCAAATTACAAAGCTCTTTGTCAAGCAGTTTTTGACAATAAGTGTCTTTTCCTATAGAACTATATATAAGCCCCAGGGCGGGCCCAATATTGACCCTTATTCGACCTTATTACTCATATTTAATTTCCTATCGGTCAACACGTTACGTAATTTTATCTCTGCCTTCATTTCACTCCGATAGCTTACATAGAATAACATAATCATTTTTCGACAAATGTCAACATGTTTTTTTTCTATAGACGATAATATTTAAATAAAGTTTTGATATTTGATAGAGAAGATTTGTATTAAAGGTCATGGTCCACATTTTTTGAACCTCTAAATATTCATATGAGATGAAAATATAGATCTAACTAGGGCAGTTTTACAAAATACCGCAGGTAATTTTTATCTCAAGATGTTTTCGTAGCTTTTAAAATCCATATTATATAGACTTGATCACGTGCAACTGTCACGAGCGAAACCGGAAGTGACGTACATTTATCCCTTGCTTCTTGACACAGCTAATTGGACTGTTAACAAAACTTTTAAATTATTGTGGAAATTGAAAAGTGTAGACTGAAAATAGTAATATAGCAAAATTTATCAAGTTAAGCTAACTTAGTGAATATACATTAATGAAATTATTAAATAAATGATTTGAAATTTTGATAGAATTTCGAGGCAAATGAAAGAATCTTGAGCACGAGCAAAATTTATATAGTTAATTTAGGTTTATAGTATTAAAAGATATATCAGTAAAATTATCTACATTTTTTTCCTTGTTGCTGATTCAAAAGGACACGCTCATTTTTTACCTTACAGTTTTTTGGCAGACTTGGCCAGCTAACTCCAATCAAGAAATATTTTTGTTATAAAAACGTTCTCTTTACAGGTGTTTATTTTTTATTTCGTGTTTATTTGTCTGTGATACTGTGATATATTTCTTCTGAGATACTTGTAAGAAATATTCAATGTTTTAATTATAAATTTATATCGATTTCAGCATATATATCTTAGAATGTTTTTAAAAAGAAGAGAAAAAAAATGATCACAGAACAAATAATACATAAAAAGAAGCCCCACAACTCTGTCAAAAACATAAAATAAACAACAACAACAAATTGTCTGTCACATTTACAAGTCAAATGAATTTTATTTTTATCATAAATTTAAAATAAAATTAAGTATCTAACTGCATCATTGAGACATGCTAACTGGAAACAACTATAACGTAAAAATCTTTAGAAAAAAAATAGTGAAAAATGCATGTAAGGAAAACCCGCAGTAAATTAAACCATTATAAGCATGATGTTATGATTACTTCAATGTATGCATGACCCATGACCTTTAAGTAAAGCTTTAGAAAGATCTCCCGCAAACATACGGGAAAAAAAACGTGAATAATTTTAGGTATAGTGTAGCTGCATTGCAATCCAAAATTGTACTTACGTCCACGTAAGAATAAACGAAAGGTACTTAAAAGGTGTTAATAAAAGAATGCTTTATTTAAAATACAAACATGTTAAAAGCATCGAAAAATACAGGTTTTATTAAGCTGAAATGAAGAAACTCTCTCATTCTTAACAGAAAGTTTAACTTAAATGACACCGTTAACAGTTGTATTCCTTTTCACCAAATATAACACAAGTCTACGGAATAGTCTTAAAGCGTACGTTTAAAGATGATTAAAATCGAAACCTTTCTCCGACTGATTGTTTAAACTGTATAAAAACCACATTTTTATATCTGTCGCATTGGAATGAAATTGGTCATGTTCATGAACGGGTTGGCATTTTCAGTGTAATTATTACCAAACAACAGCAAAAATAAACACATAAATACATAAATAAATCAGTAGCAAAATTCTTGAATCAAACACATATTTTTAGTTCATTTTATGGTAAACAAATGACCCAAGCAACAAGTAATGTGCGATAAGTTCTTCTCTCATTGAAAACAATTCTTACTCGTTTAACGAATATAAAACTCAACAAAGCTACGACCTAACCTGAATTCAAAAAAAATACAAGTTTATAAAGTTCATTATGTTATTAAATAAAATGATCAATTTTTCATAATGCAGGATCTTCAGTGGGATAATTTCTTCAGTGAGGTAATTATCTTCAGTGAGATAATTTCTTCAGTGAGATAATTATCTTCAGTGAGATAATTTCTTCAGTGAAGTGTACATAGGAAGTTCGTTTATTCACGCAATTTCCACGAGTAAAATAAAACTAAAAAGCCAAATAGAAAAAAGATTGATGCATATATCCGCTTATTAAATGATAAAACAACTTACAGATATCAATGCCTTGCTCGTTCCTTCTTAAAATTCCGGGTCTTCATGCAAAATATTTCAAGGCGTAATCACGAAGAAATTGTAGTTTAGGGCAGCTGTTGAAACTGTTTCTTTAATGTACGTGTTTTATGAGATTTTATTGAACAACTGTCATGCCACCAACAGAGGATCACAATGGAAACAAGAGCCATGTAACACATGGTTAATCCCCCCGCCGGGAAGAAGCTACCTGAAGGTTGTACTTTCAAACACTCAATGTAATAATGTTTGAATAAAATCCCACAAAAAATAGGCAAGGTAGAGTTTTTGTTCTTGCAAACTGCACTTCCTACCAATGTGCTATGTCAGTGTATAAAGTTTGAAGAAAATTGCTCAGGCACTTTTGGAGTTAAGCTTCGGACAAAGTTTTTCAATAAAATCTAATAAAGGGGAATAATTCTAAAAGTAGGCAAGGTAGAAATATTATTCTTACACACTGCACCTCCTCCAAATGTGCTCTTTCAGTATATGAAGCTTGAAGAAAATCACTCAAGTACTTTTGGAGTTATGCTCCGGACAAAACTGGAACGGACGCACGCACGGACGGACAAAGACCATTTCTAATATCCCCTCCGCCTTTGGCGGGGGGATAATAAGTTCAAGAATTCAAGAATTAGATATACATGTATATGTTGGGATTTTTAAAATGTAAACAAGTTAATCTGATAAAGGGGAATAACTCTAAAAAATAGGCAAGGTAGAGTTATTGGACTTGCACACTGCACTACCTACCAATGTGCTGTGTCAGTGTATGAAATTTGAATAAAATCCCTCAAGTAGTTTTGGAGTTATGCTCCGGCAAAATTTATCAAGTAAATCTGATAAAGGGGAATAACTCTAAAAATAGGCAAGGTAGAGTTATTGTTCTTGCACACTGCACTACCTAACAATGTGTTCTGTCAGTGTATGAAGTTTGAATAAAATCCCTCAAGTAGTTTTGGAGTTATGCTCCGGACAAAATTTATCAAGTAATCCGATAAAGGGAAATAACTTTAAAAATAGGCAAGGTAGAGTTATTGTTCTTGCACATTGCACTACCTACTAATGTGCTCTGTCAGTGTATGAAGTTTGAATAAAATCCCTCAAGTTGTTTTGGAGTTATGCTCCGGACAAAATTTATCAAGTAAATCTGATAAAGCGGAATAACTCTAAAAAACGGCAAGGTTAGAGTTATTGGACTTGCTCACTGCACTACCTACCGATGTGCTCTGTCAGTGTATGAAGTTTGAATAAAATCTCTCTAGCAGTTTTTGAGTTATGCTCGGGACAAAATTTATCAAGTAAATCTGATAAAGCGGAATAACTCTAAAAAAAGGCAAGGTAGAGCTATTGCACTTGCACATTGCACTACCTACCAATGTGCTCTGTCAGTGTATGAAGTTTGAATAAAATCCCTCAAGTAGTTTTGGAGTTATGCTCCGGACAAAATTTATCAAGTAAATCTGATAAAGGGGAATAACTCTAAAAATAGGCAAGGTAGAGTTATTGGACTTGCACATTGCACTACCTACCAATGTGCTCTGTCAGTGTATGAAGTTTGAATAAAATCCCTCTAGCAGTTTTGGAGTTATGCTCCGGACAAAATTTATCAAGTAAATCTGATAAAGCGGAATAACTCTAAAAAAGGCAAGGTAGAGTTATTGCACTTGCACACTGCACTACCTACTAATGTGCTCTGTCAGTGTATGAAGTTTGAATAAAATCCCTCAAGTACTTTTGGAGTTATGCTCCGGACAAAATTGTTTCGGACGGACTGACGCACGGACGGACGAAGGGCATTTCTAATATCCCCGTCGCATTTGGCGGGGTGATAATAAGAGTGAGTTAATCTCTCTTTTTGTGTCATCTTCGGTGTTGATGTACGTATCATGGACTATATTTAAAGTGCGCTAATTTCATTTTTGCCATTAAGTTTTATATCCATGTATATGTATTTCTATACCGACACATGTCACATCACATCACATCACATCACATCATAGATGTATTCCAGGAAAACGGCTTATCAAGAGAAAACAATAGTGAAATGTGTTGATTTTGACTTCATTTTTAGCCATTCTGAAAGTAAAGTATCAAAAACATTTACTCACAGTAAAGTGTGATCAGGGTAAAAATCTTAAATTAAAATTATAACTATCCTTGAAGTAATTGTTCATCTATATACTTCTTTGGACTGAAAGAAATTCTTTTTTACTTCTAATTTTCATGATTTCAGAACATTCACTTTGTTTTAAGTCATTCAACTTGACTGCCACCCATCCATGGTATGGTATTAGGATTGTTTACCCTAGGTACCGGCCTAAGCCATATGACCGAGCATGGCGTATAACTATTATTTCTTATTCGTTAATTAATTACATTTTCTTATTGTCGTGTGTATGTTATTGTTATATGATCAATTGAATGTGGTCAACCAGGTTGAACCAAGTTCAATAAATCTTTAAATGAATAATATGTATTCAATTGTATTTGTATTTTTAAGTTTGCTTAAATTAACGGACTGTGGCATAAAAGTTTGTTAAATTATCCATAAAACATTGTTTTGATATAATCAAATGTACCTTAATTTTCGATGTGTCTCTTATTCTCCTATTCGTCTTTTCGTTTTAGCAAGGCACATTTATCCTAGTATGAATCTCATAAATTAAGTAATGATTCCAGGGAGTTTAAAATACCGATGAATTTAAAATAAACTAAATTAAAATATTTTGTGATTTGAAAACTACTTTAATAATGCTTCCAAGATTTTATATATATATAAATAAACAATGGTCAGCATTTTCACTTCATTACAGAAAATAGCTCGAATAGAAAATAAACACACCTTTATGTAAACACAGACCAGGGTATTTTGCTCATTTTACTAGAATCAGTGAGCTTTGTTGAGTTGAAAAGAAAAAGTCAAAGCTTTGATTACTTTTAAGAACATTTTTGTTACCATTTTTTACATGCTTGTACATTTCAAGAGGCTGTACTCCAGATTTGATATAAAAAATTGTTTTACTTAAATTAAAAATCTAGATGCCGTGAGATTATAAGAACATGATATTTTACTTCAAAACTGATTATAAAAGTCAAAATAGAACAAAAAAAATATATTCGCTCCAGCCGGATTTGAACTCTGGACCTTCATGTTAACAAAATATTAACAACGCTTTAACTGTCATCACTATCGCCGCATGTGAAATAACTATCGTTTACTTTAAATCTTATACCATAAAGTTATACCGTCGCGTTACGGTATAGCACTATGAAAGGAAAAAAATCAATTTATAATGTGATTACCTGACTTATTTTTTTGTCAGTTAGTCAGTTTTTTAAGCATTAGTCATAAATATCACAAGAAATTTATAATACAAGAAAACTTTCTTTTTTGTGTCATCTGGAGCACAGCTCCTTTAAATACATAGATAAATTATGGGTTTTAGAAGAATTAAGAATATTTGATTTTGTTTTCAGTTTTGAGATATCACAAACTTCTCTGGCATATACTTGCATACTTGATATATCCCAACATAACTCCTTTTCAGCACTAACCCTTTCCGGCGGCCCTGAAAAAGTTTTAGGTTTTTACCCACCTTGCATCACACCCGGGTCAGGTGCACGCGTTTTGTTTGTAAACAGCACAGAAATATCAAGCAGCTTCATCTATTTCAAATGGAGATTAGAGTTAAAAGTAATTGTGCATATGTCATTTTACCTCCTCGTGTTACGGTCAAAATTTCAACGTTAAAAACCTTATGAAGCTTCACCTGCTTATTGATTTTTAACAAAATTCATACTAAGTATAACCTTCATAACAAGCCTCACAGAATCGACAATATTGACGAGAAAGGTCTGAATCTGAACACAAACAACTAAAAGTAATTGGAAAGAAATTTTCCAAATCTCAGGCTGTAACATCTGGCAGGGAAAAAACAATTACTTTGATCGGATGTGTAAATGGTGTGGGTCAAGTTAGCTCCCCTTATTTTGTCTTCCCTTGGACAAGGACAAAGATAGCTGATACTTTCCTAGAAGGATCAAATGCAGGAGCCAATGGAGATGTCACTGAGTCAGCATGGTCAAATTCTTTGGTATTTTCTAATGACATGTAAAGACGAACGAAGCATCTGCCTTCAAGGGATGAGGATGATGCTGTTATACTGTGTGATGGACATAAAGTTATATAACTCTTTCAGTTATTGAATGGGCCTTGTCTCAACACGTTCATTTGTTTGTGTTGGCTCTTCGTTTTAGTCATCTTTTGCAACCCCTTGATGTTTCCTGCTATGTACTCTTGAAACTCTGCTTGTCACAGTTTCATTTGTGATTCTGGCGGTGGTATGATAACACGATGGTAAGACTTGTTTGTAAAGTTTACGACAGTACATTATCTCCAGTAAATATTCAGTCTGTCTTTAGAAAATGTAGAATCTATTCTTTTAATAAAAATGTAATTGATGAGTGCAAAGATACATCTTTTGACATAGATCGTGTTCTCCAGGCTTTGATGCTTTTGCTCCATGCAGCTGAATCTTTCTTTCTTAACAGAGGTGGGGAAATTCTGCAAAATGTTATGAAGACAAAAACTCGTACTACTCTCAGCAAAATAGTAGGTGGAAAATGTGCAACTGAAGATGACATTCTGAAAAAGATTATTGAGTATGGTACAAAGAACAAGTGTAATGAGAAAGAACTTTAAATCTAATGTCTTTTTTTACAAAAACATATGTTGAAAAGCCTTCAACATCAGGGGGAAAACCAAAACAACCACACCTAGTAGAATTTCTCTAGTTCAGAGTCTGAAGATGACATTGATGCGGCTGAAAAATGCATTGTTTGTAAAATGTTTTCTCTAGATTGAAACAAAAGGCTTGAACTTATTATTGTGAACAGAAGACCGCTCGAAATTTAGGTAGAATGTTTGTAAATTCCATTAGGAACGTCAGATTTAGTCGGTCTAAATATATTCCAAGGTCCAAATTTGCGTAGAAAAATGTAATTGTTTGCTTTTTGTTTTCTAAACAAGAACATTAGCTGTTAAGTTCAAGACAAACTTGAAGTTTCTCTCTCTTCTTGTCACTGAGAAGAAACTCTTATTTCTTTAGAGATGAAAAATGGTTCTTTATGTTAGTGCACATAATGGGCAAATTATATTTGTTACTTCTTGTCTCAGTCACCAGAGGCAGCTGCAAAAACTTTTCATAAGTACAATTTCACATAGCACTGCGTCTGAAATTAACTTTCTAATTGCGTTACTATGACAAAGTCACTTGATTTTGCTTAAAGTGACTGACCACATATAACAACCGGCTACTTTGAGAAATTTAGGACTTTTATAAACATGTAGGTCTGAAGAAACGTTTAATTCATTTTCATGCTCTCAGTAGCTTGATGTTGCGTATGACTCATAAAAGTAAACAGTTTATAAACTCGTATGGAATACTTTATAACTATAAAAACATTGAAGTTGCACTCTTAAAAGCCCGCTAACGAGACACTACATCAGTAAAATTCCTGTTTTTTCGTGTTGTAGATGGTATAAATTATAAACTTGATTATAGTTTACTTATTTTTACATAACAAAACATTCTAACAAAGTATCTATTCAGAAAAACAGGGGTTAAGGCCCACCAAAAAGCAAATTCAAATTTTAGGAAATTTTCCATTTCCATTTCCTAATAACCAAATTAGGAATGTGGGAAATCAACTTACTGACCAACAAAAAATAAATTTAACTGCAGGAAATATTCCACTCATTTACCTCCCTCCCCCCTCCCGAAAAAAAAGAAGAAAATTGCCGGAAATGTTCCACAGATATATTGCATTGCAAGTATTTTGAAAATAATTGAATGGATGATAAAAAAAGATTTTACTTCAAAGCAAGTATTATTCTCCTACTATCGAGAGACAAATAATTGATTGCACTAGTAACATAAAAAATAAAATAAATAAAGGGATTTTTCCCATCTTTTTCCAAGATATACTCTAGGAGGAAAAATGTGTTCCCATCTGTCTTAAACCATTCTTATTTGTTTCATCTTCCTCTCAAACGGACCAAATGTGGGCTGCTAATAGAAACATCAGCCCCTAAATGTTTTGATTTTAAGCTTACCTTACGCAATGACTCTGTTTTGTAGTTCTTTTTGTCTTATGTTCTGCAGTATCTTCGTTATTAATATTTTTTCTGGAATTTAAAAAGAAATACGTCATCATAAAATATGTAGAGTACGGTACAATCTGACTGAAGTTCACGATCTACGCACTGCGATGTTTAGGATATGATTTTAATCAGATTGAGTACGGTACGTACACCAGTTATATATTCCCTCACTGTTTATACGGTGCGGTCCTAACGGTATTAAACAGAAGAATATAAATGAAATACTTGAAGAAAAGGCAGCACGACTTGTTTTTGATTTTTGAATATATTTTATCGCTGTGTATCCAATGTATTTTTACAATATATATATATATGTTTGTGTGTGCGTGTGTGTGTGCGTGTGCGCGTGCGCGTGTGTGTGTGTGTGAATAGGTTAACTGCCTGATCTGTTTCTAAACAGGCCTGTAGGAATCGGTCAGGGGGGGGTGATCACCCCCTCAACCCCCCCCCCCCTTTTTTACAGAATTGTGTCTGTTTCTAAGAAAATGAAAGAAAATGGCTTAATGCAACAATATATGATGTGCCTCTCCCCTATTTCAAAATGACTCTGCAGTTTCTTTGAGATTACCAGGCAGAAGATATTTTACACAAATGTATTTTAGTTTATAATATGGATGCACTTAATTGACTTGTACTTTAATTAACTGAAGAAGTTGCAAATTGTATTGAATTAAGCCTCAGGCATAATATATCCTTTTGTTCTATTTGGTTCCTGGCTCTACACAAATGTCAGGACTACTGAATTGAGGTTTGTCAACATGTACAATGTACAGTTGTCACATTTAAACTTGTTGAACTATAAAACAAAATTAAAATGCTCCAGAAGTCGGTTGTGCAGAAGGCATCTACACCAGTCATGTACGTTTAGTTGAATCTGGAGTAGTTCTATATTTAAACTATCCATTTAAAGTATGATTACTTCACTGAAGCGAATGTGCGAAGTTGTATTAATTAAATTATATAAATTAAGTTATATTAATTAAGTTATATGAATCAACACTTGTTTTTTTAATCTTAAGCATGTTTTGCACGTATATATTTTAAGCTTAGCTCTTTAATACATTACATGCCTTATCAGTTTTAACTTGGCAAAAAAAGAGAAGTCGATAAATATGAATTGCTTTCTTTCCTTCCTTTTTTTAAAATCATTATGCATTGCAGTATTCGCGACAAGTTTTAAACACGTCAGTCATAAGTAGGTGACTGACTAAATGTGCCTCTTAGTTTGATAGGAAATTACAGGATTTCTAGTCAGTCTGACTCTGTTTGTCTAAGTCAGGACCGACGGATTGACGGTTTTTGCAATGACTGATATTGTCCTTTCGCAATTCAGACGTTTGTAATGTTATTTTTCCAATGCTTTTGCTTCAAAAATGCCACTCTATAGAATTTCTGTATGTTACATTTAGAAATTTTACAGAATTTTTTTTTTGCAAGTATGTTTTTATAGTTAATGCAACTCTTGCACTTTAGCCTGATGTATATGTTGCATTGCTGTATTTCATTTTTTACAGCTTTGCATTCAGACGTTTAACATGTACAGTGAGACATTTGTAATGTTTGCTTGTATGCATTTTCTAGCCAGTATGTTTTAAAATGTACTAAAAATTTACCACTTGCAACACTTCTTGTGGTGAATAATTTTGTTGGTAACCCCCCTCCATACATTAAAAATCTTTATTTTGAATTCCACTTGCAAGCACTCGATTGTGCAAGAAAACACAGCGAATAGAAGGTATCTAATCAATGACATCCCCCTCATACACTGGAAAATACAATCAGTACAGCACTTAAACAAGCCGTGCATCATTGTTCTTAAAGATTTAGTACGTACCATTCAGTTGATCGTATTATACACGTGTATACGTACCGTACTATACAAGTGTATACGCACCGTACAATACATGAGTATACGGACCGTACTATACAAGTGGATACGCACCGTACAATACATGTGTATACGCACCGTACTATACATGTGTATACGCACCGTACTGCGCATATTACGTGTTAGTAAGTGTTTGTTCAGTTAGCGGGAAAGTAAAATCTGGTCGGTCAAAACTTTGTCCGAGGTCCAGATTTGCGAAGGAAAAACGAAATCAGAAGTTTTCTGTACAGGGAGCATTAATTTTGTTGCTTAGTTCAAGACAAACTTGAGGCTTATCATCACCGAGACGAAACACTCCTTTCCCAAGAGACGAACAAATGAAAACAAACTAGATAAAAAAAATAAAAATAAAAAAGACATATGCACATCAAGTATGTTACTCTGATCTCAGCTGAAGTCACCAGTGTCAGTCGCAAGCACTTTGTTATGTAGGTACAATCTCACACAGCACCGGGTCTGAAATCAGCTTCCGAAATACCGGTATATGATACTGACAAAGTCACGTGATTTTGCTAATTCAGTTTTGAGAGCAAGATGACCTGACCACATACAAAAACGGGCGACTGTGAAAAATAAGGGATTGTTTTAGATCAGATGGGTCAGACGAAAACTTAAACTCACTTCATTTGCTACGGATGACTTATTAGGATTAACAGTTTATAAGCTTGAATGGAATACTTTTTAACTATTAAAACATTGCACTTGCACTCTAATAACTTCTGAAAAGCCCAAAAATATCTCATCCAACTTATTGTTCTGTGTCGCTATTTGAAATATTCCGTAAGAGTTAGTGAACAACATGTATTTCCGTTGCTGGAGTCGTTAATCATCTAGTAAGCTTTGAGTGACATATCTTGTTGTTTTACGTCCTGCCCTCCGGCGTTCACGATGTATATTGAATACACTAGGGCCGTACAAAACGTTCCCTGTTTTGTAATACTTTGGGAAGAAAACAAACTACTTTCTTCTATCTAATTTAAATTCAACGCAAGAATATTAATTCGTTTGTAAGAGCATTTTATGGGTTGTTTTATTTAGCTGATAACGGTTTGGTCCGTTTATAAGAACTGTAGATCTAACCCTAAGTTATTGTTTTCTAGGACAAGACCTGGCAAAAAGATCATTCTGTACTGTTTTGACAGCCCTTATGAATTAAGACAGACATAAGACATCTTCATGCGCAAAAATATGCACGGTGGTTGTATGAATTACCTCATTATGTAACAAGAAATAGTGGCCACGTTCTCAGCTTCTAAAAGGACGAAAACAACAACAAAAAACATGACGAACATACAACTTAAATAATTGGAGATTAACGCAGTTACTTCATCCGGGATAACTAAGATTAATAACTTTTCGCGATTTGACTTAATATCATTTCCGTGCGACCAAAAACCGTGGAAATATATGTATCAGATGTTTTTGATGAATTGTCTGACATTTGTGGCAGAGAGTAACTTAAAAAGTAGTTAAAAAGTCGCCAGGAGTTACCTGAATAGGACACAACAGCTTAGTTAAGGAACTGGATAAATAACATGATGCGACTTATTGGCTGTTAAGGTAATGTATATTACTGGTTTATTGATTTGCTTTTAACTGAGATTTGCAGTGACAATTTTAGAAGAATATAAAAACCTTTTTTCAAGCTTTGTGTAGGCATAATTTAAAACATGTAAAGAAAGGGTCACTGGCTTCTTGGTCATCATTCATTACAGTCTGAGATACAAATATTCATTAGACTGATATAACAGCCAAACTATTCGTATACCCGTCTAAATTTAGTTAAAATTATAATATTTAAATAATATTAAAGTAAACAACAACAACAACAACAACAATAATAATAATAATAATGATAATGATGATGATGAAATATGATGTGATTGTTCAAGTCAATGATCCAGTGTGACAAATCAGACACATATTCACATCGCTGTGGCAGACATTTCTACAGTTCAAGGTTATTTTGGCTGTAAGTTAGCGAAACATTTAACAAAAATATATATCCAGAATACAGGGGAAATAACTCCTTAGGAGAATTAAGGGCCTGTTTACATTATTGATCGTTCAAATAAAGCTAAAGGGAGTGAAGGAACGGGATAGAAGGGGCTGTAACTCAAAGGAAAAGAAACGGACATGATATCCAGGGTAACATTTTTGTGCTATATTTATGTATCCAGTCACACATGTATTTAGACCGGCAGTTTTTTATGGCTGCTCGACATATATTTTTTTTTGACTGAACTCAATGTCATTTTGCTCCTGTCACTTTTCACAGATTTATTATATTTCGGTTAAACAGAAAAGGGGTGTGATGTATGTGGTTTGTACGGTTGATGAATAATATATCGCTTATTTAATGCTTTAACTATAATGTTTTAGAGGAATTGTAATTGACTATTTTCTTTCTTTTCTTTTCGGTTTTGTCTGTACAGTACAATAAGTTACAGATAAAGCTCCCGCCCCCCCCCCCCCCCCTCCCCCGTTTCCATTTTTGAGTCTCTTATGTCGTTTTGTTATTAACGCAGAATAGTACAGTTTTAAAGCTTTGTTCTACATTTTAATATTGTGTACAACGCTGAATGATTGAAATTTTTTATGTGCATGTAAGAAGAATGAATGTGCACACCAAATTAATTTGAAAGACATCTGCTTAACATGTAATGGGTTGAATTTCATTTTATGACAATGATATCATGTTTCACGTCATAAACTTTGGAAAATCATTTGTTTACTATTTCAGCAGATACACAGGTATCTATACTCCCAACAACTGTTCCTTAGGTATGACAATGAAAACACTCACTTGCTAGAAGGACTGTGTCTTTCATGGTGTTTGCTCATTTATTTTGGCATGATTTTTCTCTAATTCTATTTGTGTTTTTTTCTCATTTATTGCATAACCAATTAACTAAAATTTTATAAATTATACATTTCTATAAGAATGTCAGTGTTTCATGGAGAGTACCTAATAATATATAAAATGACCAAAAAATGATACCAACATTGTATTTGTTTAATAGTTTTTAAGTCACATCACAATTATCGTTAATGTCGTAACTTTAAGAGCGGACATGCTCAAACAATTTATAAGTAAATTAGTTATTCACATACACATTTAGTTTTTTTTCTGTTTCCTTGAAAAAAGGCAACCACATGCTCTTCAGTCAATGCCAAATCTTAAATGTTGCGGTAAACATTTGAAAATAAAAAGTCAGAATATAAACGTAAAGCAACAATTAATCTTGTGCAAGAAGATTTAACAGTCAATAAAGGTGACACACTAATCACCTAATCAGCAAAGGTCAACTATCATGATTTTCTGACTTCCGTAAAAAACTTTTCTACAGATAGGATTTATAACTATGCCAGTTTTAGTTATGTGGTCTTGCATTCACAGGTTAAACAAAAGGGCAATACTATGAACTTTCAATAAATAATTATCTGTCATGATTTTTAACGCTCTGAGACTCCGCCACTATTCAAATTAAATTCGTTAATTCATCGAGACTTGTGCTTGGAAAACTCGCAAAGGCTGAAGCAAATCTTCAAGGCTAATTATATGCTTCACATTCCAGGATTTTTCTAAAATGGCTTTTTTTTCATCTGTGATGACTGAATATACTATCAAAGTAAGCGTTACCTGACCTTGACTTTCACAAACCTTGACGTTTGATGACTCTTCCAAAGTTTGAAATCATTTATATGAAATTAGTGATATAGTGTTATATACTTATGTTGATGTTACCGTCTTTCATGCTACAGTGCATTCCAAGAATCTAGGTCCAGGGAGACAATGATAAGAGCCAAACAAGAGTTATCTTACCTTCATTTTATCCCAAAGTTTCTTGGTGTGTGCTTCTAAAATTTCAAAAAAAATATTATAGGTAGTCGAGACATGATCATAACAGTGTTCTGCATAAAATAGGTTTATCTAAATTTTATTTCGCACACGGGATCCACATAATTATATAAACTACGGGTCATAATTTGCACCAAATGCAGTTATGGAGGACAACAACGAACAAATAAAATAATAAGTTATTGCAAATTCTTACAAAATTTTTCTAGTATGACTAAATGTTTCAACCGTTGACTACTATATTTTTATATCAGTAACATTAGTTTTCACATTTTTGGGTAATCATTTCCCTGCAAAAGGTTTTCCAAAGGGCAACGCCGATGTCAATACCGTTAAAGAGGGCGAGGAATGGAGTCTGTCATTAACCGTTCTTTTCCTCATAATAGTCTAGCAAGAATGTGAAAACTTCATCTAAAAGGGTACAAGCAGCTGTTCAAAAACGTGAGCATATGACGTTTAGTGAGTCTTTGATACTCAAATTGACCGTTGATGACTTTTCGACAGTTCTGAGCGCGAAAGTCTATAATTAGACAATGTTATTTTCGTCAACAGGGTCTTTAGTGACAAATAATGACATCTTAATGACACCTTGAGGGTATAGTAAAGTAAGTTGTGTATTTTGTGGACAGAACAGAACGTATATTTAATTTTGGATAGCATATCTATATTCGTTGTTACGAAGTATTTATTCAGAAAAAAATGTTGCACTGCTTCAACAATCTATTTCTACGAGATCACAGAAAGTTCATAGATTTTTTAAAATGTGTTTATTCCCGTAAAACCCGCTCTTATAACGCAAGAACATGAGGATTTTATTCGTTTAAAAGTTAAGTGAATAAGATACAGCGAAAAACAAAGATTCTAAAATTGCAAGATTTTAAGTAAATGACTGAAAGGCTCACAATTTTATGAACAGTTTCTGATCAATACTTTTAATACTTCTAGTTTTCAACTTCGATCGAGTTTAATAGTTTACAGGCAATCAGCTTGACAAACATTTTTCCTCAAATGTTAGAATCGTTGTTTGTATTGATTTGAAGCAGCAGTTTGTTCCAACTATACCCTGTTAACGTATTATACCATAGTATGTGTTGTACTGCTATGTTTAATTTATATGTCGTGTGTATTTATGCACCGTTCAGGGATTTCTAGTCGTGATATAACTGCGTAATTTGTCAGGTATTGCACGGCCACGTTATTTACAGCAGCGTTTTGCGTATATGCGATGTATGTACCCGAAAACTCAGGCTGTAGATATAATTTATGTTAGTATGCCAATACAGATAACTTAAATCACAGAGCTCACAGAAGAAGTTAGAATAGCACCACATTTTAAGTCATGTACTTATGAACTTGGACTTAAATTATAACTGAAGACACTATACTCTGGGCTATTTCCATTGCGCTGCGTTTATTTTGATTGCGTTTGGCCTCCATAAAGATATCTGATGCAATCTTAATTTGCATACAAGATCCGTTTTTGAACAAATTTTATCACTCGCAACAGGGCATAGATAACAAGAGTTATTTAAATCAAATATTATTTAATAACAACAACATTTATAACAGTCAGAAGACCTGCTTCAAGATGCATAGATAAAGTTATCAAAATGAAATAAAAGAAAGGCTCAAAAAATCAACTAGATTTAAGAAAAGTCAAACAGAAAATATAGCATCAAACATTTAAGAATAAATATAACTTACTCAGATTATGGTATAAAATGTCAAAAATAATGATAAAACATTTTGGATTTCGATAAAAAAATATGTCGCATGTCTTAACAAAGTACGTCAACAGTGTAAAGATTGCCTGTTGTTTTTCAGTGGTTTTTTTCCCATTAAAAAGTTTAATGTTAATTATTGCGAAATGTCCACAAGAAGCGTTTTTTGTTGTTGTTGTTGTTGTTTTAATTCGTTGTACTCGCAAAAGATACAATGTATTTTTGTTTAAAGTTTAATTTGGAAATTGTAAGCACGTAAAAATGTAGAATTCAATGATAAACAGGGGCATGACTTTAATGTAAAGAGAGTAAAAATGCCAGTGTTGTTAAAACATAACCTTCCCCCTCCCCCACCCCTTCCAAAAAAAAAAATCGGATCTTAGTTAAGATTTAAGTAGATTACTAATGGCTGATATTAATAACAAGAAAAAATCGTTACCTGACTAAAGTCGTATCCTCAAAAATTGTTTACAATATGTAAGAGTGACTTCTTAATAAAATTAAATTGGAAAACTTTTCGTGCATTGAAAACTCTTTCTAAAATATTTCCAAACATCCAGGTACAGTATTGGCCTACAATATCGTAAATGGTTTTAAATGGTAAATGTTAACTAAAGAAATCACAAATAAACTTCTGACAGATCCTTGATCATAATACAAGGAAAAGTCTCCTGATTTAGCAAAATAATTGTAATTGTATTTACCTAAAACAATCTACCGGTTAAATAGGCCAAGCTAATTGCTTGAAGCTGTTTCTTAGAACCCATCAAAATAAATGTTACACCACAATGTGATGGCTTATTTCTTTTCTTTTTAAAACTGACTGACTGAAAATGTCTTGTCTAGTTCGTGCAATTTCATCTTTTGAAATGTTAAGATTTCTATCTCATATTATTTTATACAAAACGAATAAATGTACATGTATAAAGATTGAAACTTTGGTTTTACTAATTATGACTTCTAAAACTAGGACGGTTGCCTTGAATGATTACAATTATTGAAAACATTACATAAATGCATTAAAACAACTTAGTATCGCTGCCGGTAGGTCTGTGCGTGAATCGGAGAGGAAGCCACTTTTCTTTTCCTCAGTCGCCGGATCCGTCTGCGGTTGTAGAGAACAACAACAATCAATGGCAAAGATATAATAGGACTGATAGCCAGTACAATGCCGACGGCAAGCACTTCCGGGTCATTGTTCGTTGTCGCAAAAACGCACAGTAACACTCCTATAACAACATGTGACAAATAAAACATATGTTAAACTGATAGTTTATAGCTGTTTTAAAGAAAGGCCAAAATCTTTAGCCATAGGTTAAAGTGATAATTTTGGAAATAGACTTACTGCAAAGAGCCTATTGCTACACGTCATATGGAGAAAATGATGTCAATTTCTGCAGAATTTTTCTGCTTATAGAGTTTATGTAATATTTGTGTGGCTTATATTATTGTATATGCATTATAAAGCTAAAGTGATTAAAACATGTACTAAGTGACACATTTAACGAAAAGTGTCTCTGCTGTAGTGTGGAAGTGACCACTGGTTGGTTCTAGTTGTCTTTAGGGAACAATAACTATACTAAGTCAGTACCAGTACAGCGAATAGTGCTTCTGACCGATATATTGCAAGTTTCGAGTTTGAATCGCAGTGAATCTAAGTAAATGAGTGTGTTCGTGCGCCTTGCTTCAAAATCTGTTACAAACATCTACTTTTGAATTGGTCCTAGTCATAATAACTGCTGTTTCTTTCAGAAACAGATTAAGTCCTGGGTTTTGAGAGCGATGTTTCTTCAAAAGCACGTACCTCAATAGAGATAGAACAAAACGAGATATGACCAACGACATGGGAAAACGGACACTCGGACATTAGTTTAATTATTGATTTGAAAACCAACAAAAAGCGACAAATTGCTCATCCTTTTCAACAACAAAGTTGAAGTAAAAAATTGATAGCCTGAATAATACCCTTCCCAAAAATGCCTATTTTGTATCAAATTTCTTGGTGACTATTACCATAGCAACAGTGTTTGGAGACAGTTCTTTCTTATGTAAAAATGATATTACCTGCATACAATGAAACGGTGACTGATAACGTTTATAGTTTTGTAAAACTTTAGGCTACATTTAAAAGGTGTAGAATTTTACAATGCAACAGCTTAAATTCAAATGTATAAAATCTACCATATTTATTTACAGCCAGTCGGAACTTGAATAGAAGTTTGTGCGTCATGTTCCTCTTCAACATGATAAGACTATCGTATCTGTTCTATACTGTGGCCTGAAATTTTCAGACAATAATCACAATCGTTCAAAATTAGTTCAAAGATTAATTTCTAAACTTTTTAAAATTTATGTCCGCGTGCCCTTTTTCTCGTGTCGTCGCTCATATTAGAACATCAAATGTAAATATATTTTACTAACCTGTTGGCAAGGCCAGGAAGAACAATATACCAATAGTGATGGTGGTAAGACAACCACTCAAACAACAAATCTCCAAATCCTCGCTTCCTTCATCATCTGAAATTAAAACAGGATGGATAAATCATTATAGTAGAACTCAGTATTAATTTAGAAAAAATATGAAATAAAAAAGAACAGTTTAAAAAATAAAATAAAAACCAGAACGGCACACGTATTTCACCTTTTGATAATAAAAGAAACAAGGAGATAAACATCTTTTAGATTATGTGAATCTTTGCAAATTCTTGAATAATTTAGAGAATCTGTGGCATTATTAAAGGCTGTATTAAACATCTATTAGATATCAATACTAAATAGATATCTATTAAGTATACTAAATTAATCAACGTTTTGTTTTTCTTGAAACTTTGGTAGGCCCTAACATGAATGTTATTTTGTCTGAAGGTAGAATGCAATTTGTAATGGTCTTTTTATGAACATTTTAAGGTCAAATTTAATAAGATTTGTAATAATAAATATACGCCTTCAGTTTTTTTTTTCTTCTTCAAACTGGTAACTGTCAAGTGTTCCTGTAATCAATCTAATATCACTTTCATTTCATAAGGCGGTTATCATTTTCTTTAAAAAAACTTCCTTATCTATTTTGTTGTTGTTTGTTTCCATGTCTAGTTAACGTGCAAGTTAGCTGTCTGCCTTGGTTACCACAATAAAACACATGTATATGAAACACAGTTTTACCATTAATTGTTATATGAAATTAAATTGATACTAGTTTGATGACAGGAACACTTAAAAGATATCTATCTATCTGACGAAAATATGAAACAAATGAAGACATGTATTAGAAACACAGGTTTAACATGAAAACAATTTTACCATTATTTGTAATATGATTTAAATATTCTGAAGACAGTTTCATTTTTTACGTTATGTTTGTTTAACAGAAAAACTTAATCATTTGTACATTGCGTATCGCATCGACACCCTTCCGTTTACACAAAGAACTGTTGTAATTGTCCTTAAGCGGATATCTTTTGATAATATCTTAACAACCAGATACATGTGCAAAACATTCGATCAAAATAAAAACCATGAAATTAAATAGCTTTTGTGCGTGTAATATTGAACAGCTCTTGAAAAGCTTTACACCATTTACGTAATATTAACATGTGTCTACCTACATTTACGCGAACTAGTAAACTGCCGTTAAATGGCATTACATTTTAGGTTTAATGAGTTTGAGCTCTGCTCCAGACTTCAGATTCATTTGTGAAAGTTAGTAATTACCTACAGAGGCTAGAGATCTAGTAATCGCCCGCCTTTCCCTTTTAAGGGCCTAGATTATGATAACCCCTATAGTACAATTTTATTTCTCTATTTCAAACTTTCTAACACTAATATTCTATCTAAAAAATGTAATACTTGAGCAGTCACGAATAATTTTATGAACATATAATCATATAACTCATCGTTAAACAATAGCGACACGTATTTACAATATGCGGTGCATACCTGTGTAGTGATTGAAAATAGTAATTATACTAGTGATAATAATTATAATAATAAAATATCGTATCCAAACCTCGTGGTTCCTGATCACCGCCTTGCTTGTGTGTGTTGGAGACATTTCCGGTTTCCGCCGGTATACCAGCCCCTGTCGGCTCTCTTGTCTCATGCTTGATACTATGTTTTCCCCAACGACCGAGACATTTTACCATTCTAACATATTAGTATGTATTCCTCTCTTATTAACAAACTTATCTCCAAGTATGCATAAATAAATTGTTAAACTGTTGAACTCATATGACGATAAACCGATCAATATGACATAGAAAATCCGCTTTTCAAGTCAATGAGAGAAAAGAAACCTGTCGCTTTATGAATGTAGGCCAGTACAGGTATTGAGCTGTTTTACAATATAAAACTCTGAGTCAATATAACCTCCTACCAGAGTACAAACGCCCTAAAATAAAACTATATATACCCTTTTCATCTGTTAAATTAGTTCAATTAACGTGTATTTAAATTTCTATATTGACCATTACGTAATTTAAAACAAAAATATGTAATATAAATAATCCAGTAACAGGTCCGTTGTTAGAAAAATAACCAATACATCCGTGTAAACATTATAGGAGTCTTTCATGCAAACCGAAAATGAAACCTCAATTTAAACAGTTGTGGCCAAAAAGATATGAACTACCAGCTATAATCCTGTAATAAAAAGGAAGTTTTATGTAAAACGCAACAATACACTATCGTAGGCCCTATCGATTGGTATAAACATTTTTCCGCAAGGCTGTTATAACAATATTTTGGCCCATACGACATTCTCTCTGCATCGCTTTCATGAGTCCAGAGGATTGTCTTACGTTAAAATATCCAGGACACTGACACCCTATCTTGTAAACAATAGTTTATACTTGTAGCGATGATTAATTATTAAAACACCCACAGAAGTTCATTTACCTTACTAGGATCGATGGTTAAAATACAACATTGATTTATTAAATAGAGTACTTGTCAACAGGCAAGTTACAAAATTATTATTTGTCCCTTTTTCGGCGTAGCTGTATTTAAATCGACTTGGACATGTGTAACGAACGAAATAGTTAGATACAAAATCTTCAGCTGAAGAAGGTAGTTTGCCACTGGTTAAAGGTATTGATGTTTTGAAATTTAGGGCAGAACTTGTAATTGTTATATTAATTGCCTCTGAAAATGACGCAATAATGATAACATTAATACAGCCGCCAATAACCAAGATCGTCGTTATGTACACTTGACAATTTTATCTCTATAGGTGATCCAGCATTGATTGTGATAATTTGACCGCCGCTGTTACGAAGATCACATGACACCCCCCCCCCCCTCCTCGAACACACAACGCCCCATTATGGTGCGATCTACAGCTAACATCAAACTGACTTTTCCCTACAAGCTTCAGGCTGTCGTTGAAAAGAAAACACTTGTTAAAATTTGCCATTAATACCAAGCATTAACAAGCAGCCTGTTCCGTTTAATGTGCCTTTCTGAGTTTTATTACTTGATTTGCGAATTTAAAAGAAGAAATCCATTTACATTTGCATTGTGTTTCATGTTGTATTTATATATCTGCTAAATTGTGTTCTTTGTAATAGATAACTGAATTCGATCTAAGCTGCAATCGAAGTGAATGCTGGTGCAACTGTAGTTTATACTGACCAGTACAATTATATTGTATGATGGGACAATTGTAGACATTTGTACAGATATAGCTTAAGACGGTACATCTGTAGTTTATGCCGAGGGAGCTATAGTTTATGCCGGTGCAGCTGAATATTTCGCTTATGTAGCTGTAGTTTGTGCTTGTGCAGCTGTAGTTTGTGTTTGTGCAGCTTTAATTTGTGCTTGTGCATCTGTTGTTTGTTATTGACCAGCTGTAGTTTGTGCTGGTGCAGCTGTTGATTGTACTTTTGCAGCTGTAGTTTGTTCTTGTGTAGCTGTAGTTTGTGCTTGTGCAGCTTTAATTTGTGCTTGTGCAGCTGTAGTCCGTGTTTGTGCAGCTGTAGTTTGTGCTTGTGTAGCTGTAGTTTGTGCTTGTTTAGCTGTAGTTTGTGCTTGTGCAGCTGAAGTCCGTGTTTCTGCAGATGTAGTTTGTGCTGGTGCAGCTGTTGATTGTACTTTTGCAGCTGTAGTTTGTTCTTGTGTAGCTGTAGTTTGTGCGGGTGCAGCCTGAAGTTCATGCTTGTGCAGCTGTAGTTTGTGCTTTTGCAGCTGTTGTTTGTGCCGATGCAGCTGTAGTTCGTGCTTTTGTAGCTGTAGTTTGTGCTTGTGCAGATGTAGTTCGTGTTTGTGCAGCTGTAGTTTGTGCGGATGCAACTGTAGTTCGTGCTTGTGCAGCTGTAGTTCATGTCGGTGCAGCTGTAGTTTGTGCTTGTGTAGCTGTAGTTTGTGCTTGTGTAGCTGTAGTTTGTGCGGGTGCAGCTGTAGTTCGTGCTTGTGCAGCTGTAGTTTGTGCTTGTGTAGCTGTAGTTTGTGCTTGTGCAGCTGTAGTTTGTGCTTGTGTAACTGTAGTTCGTGCTTGTGCAGCTGTAATTTGCTCGGGTGCAGCAGTAGTTCGTGCTTGTTCAGCTGTAGTTCGTGCTTGTGTAGCTGTAGTTTGTGCTTGTGTAGCTGTAGTTCGTGCTTGTGCAGCTGTAATTTGCTCGGGTGCAGCTGTAGTTTGTGCTTGTGTAGCTGTAGTTTGTGCTTGTGTAACTGTAGTTCGTGCTTGTGCAGCTGTAGTTTGGGCTTGTGTAACTGTAGTTTGTGCTTGTGCAGCTGTAGTTTGTGCTTGTGTAACTGTAGTTTGTGCTTGTGTAACTGTAGTTCGTGCTTGTGTAGCTGTAGTTTGTGCTTGTGTAGCTGTAGTTTGTGCTTGTGTAACTGTAGTTTGTGCTTGTGTAACTGTAGTTCGTGCTTGTGTAGCTGTAGTTTGTGCTTGTGTAGCTGTAGTTTGTGCTTGTGTAACTGTAGTTCGTGCTTGTGTAGCTGTAGTTTGTGCTTGTGTAACTGTAGTTTGTGCTTGTGTAGCTGTAGTTTGTGCTTGTGTAACTGTAGTTTGTGCTTGTGCAGCTGTAGTTTGTGCTTGTGTAACTGTAGTTTGTGCTTGTGTAACTGTAGTTCGTGCTTGTGTAGCTGTAGTTTGTGCTTGTGTAGCTGTAGTTTGTGCTTGTGTAACTGTAGTTCGTGCTTGTGCAGCTGTAGTTTGTGCTTGTGTAGCTGTAGTTTGTGCTTGTGTAATTGTGTTTGTGCTTGTGTAACTGTAGTTCGTGCTTGTGTAGCTGTAGTTTGTGCTTGTGTAGCTGTAGTTTGTGCTTGTGTAACTGTAGTTCGTGCTTGTGTAGCTGTAGTTTGTGCTTGTGTAACTGTAGTTTGTGCTTGTGTAGCTGTAGTTTGTGCTTGTGTAACTGTAGTTTGTGCTTGTGCAGCTGTAGTTTGTGCTTGTGTAACTGTAGTTTGTGCTTGTGTAACTGTAGTTCGTGCTTGTGTAGCTGTAGTTTGTGCTTGTGTAGCTGTAGTTTGTGCTTGTGTAACTGTAGTTCGTGCTTGTGCAGCTGTAGTTTGTGCTTGTGTAACTGTAGTTTGTGCTTGTGCAGCTGTAGTTTGTGCTTGTGTAACTGTAGTTTGTGCTTGTGCAGCTGAAGTTTGTGCTTGTGTAGCTGTAGTTCGTGCTTGTGCAGCTGTAGTTTGTGCTTGTGTAACTGTAGTTTGTGCTTGTGTAACTGTAGTTTGTGCTTGTGTAGCTGTAGTTTGTGCTTGTGTAACTGTAGTTTGTGCTTGTGCAGCTGTAGTTTGTGCTTGTGTAACTGTAGTTTGTGCTTGTGTAACTGTAGTTTGTGCTTGTGTAGCTGTAGTTTGTGCTTGTGTAACTGTAGTTTGTGCTTGTGTAACTGTAGTTTGTGCTTGTGTAGCTGTAGTTTGTGCTTGTGTAACTGTAGTTTGTGCTTGTGTAACTGTAGTTTGTGCTTGTGTAACTGTAGTTTGTGCTTGTGTAGCTGTAGTTTGTGCTTGTGTAACTGTAGTTTGTGCTTGTGCAGCTGTAGTTTGTGCTTGTGTAGCTGTAGTTCGTGCTTGTGCAGCTGTAGTTTGTGCTTGTGTAACTGTAGTTTGTGCTTGTGTAACTGTAGTTTGTGCTTGTGTAACTGTAGTTTGTGCTTGTGTAGCTGTAGTTTGTGCTTGTGTAACTGTAGTTTGTGCTTGTGCAGCTGTAGTTTGTGCTTGTGTAGCTGTAGTTCGTGCTTGTGCAGCTGTAGTTTGTGCTTGTGTAACTGTAGTTTGTGCTTGTGTAACTGTAGTTTGTGCTTGTGTAGCTGTAGTTTGTGCTTGTGTAACTGTAGTTTGTGCTTGTGTAACTGTAGTTTGTGCTTGTGTAGCTGTAGTTTGTGCTTGTGTAACTGTAGTTTGTGCTTGTGTAACTGTAGTTTGTGCTTGTGTAACTGTAGTTTGTGCTTGTGTAGCTGTAGTTTGTGCTTGTGTAACTGTAGTTTGTGCTTGTGCAGCTGTAGTTTGTGCTTGTGTAGCTGTAGTTCGTGCTTGTGCAGCTGTAGTTTGTGCTTGTGTAACTGTAGTTTGTGCTTGTGTACTGTATGTTAGTTTGTGCTTGTGTAGCTGTAGTTTGTGCTTGTGTAACTGTAGTTTGTGCTTGTGTAACTGTTGTTTGTGCTTGTGTAGCTGTAGTTTGTGCTTGTGTAGCTGTAGTTTGTGCTTGTGTAACTGTAGTTTGTGCTTGTGTAACTGTAGTTTGTGCTTGTGTAGCTGTAGTTTGTGCTTGTGTAACTGTAGTTTGTGCTTGTGTAACTGTAGTTTGTGCTTGTGTAGCTGTAGTTTGTGCTTGTGTAGCTGTAGTTTGTGCTTGTGTAACTGTAGTTTGTGCTTGTGTAGCTGTAGTTTGTGCTTGTGTAGCTGTAGTTTGTGCTTGTGTAACTGTAGTTCGTGCTTGTGCAGCTGTAATTTGCTCGGGTGCAGCTGTAGTTTGTGCTTGTGCAGCTGTAGTTTGTGCTTGTGTAGCTGTAGTTTGTGCTTGTGTAGCTGTAGTTTGTGCTTGTGTAACTGTAGTTCGTGCTTGTGCAGCTGTAATTTGCTCGGGTGCAGCTGTAGTTTGTGCTTGTGCAGCTGTAGTTTGTGCTTGTGTAGCTGTAGTTTGTGCGGATGCAGCTGTAGTTTGTGCGGGTGCAGCTGTAGTTCGTGCTTGTGCAGCTGTAGTTTGTGCTTGTGTAGCTGTAGTTTGTGCGGGTTCAGCTGTAGTTTGTGCGGGTGCAGCTGTAGTTCGTGCTTGTGCAGATGTAGTTTGTGCGGGTGCAGCTGTAGTTCGTGCTTGTGCCGCTGTAGTTCGTGCTTGTGCAGCTGTAGTTTGTGCTTTTGTAGCTGAAGTTTGTTTTTGTGTAGCTGTAGTTGGTACGGGTGCAGCTGTAGTTCGTGCTTGTGTAGCTGTTGTTCATGTCGGTGCAGCTGTAGTTTGTGCTTTTGCAGCTGTTGTTTGTGCAGGTGCAGCTGTAAATCGTGGTTTTGTAGCTGTAGTTCGTGCTGGTGCAGCTGTAGTTCGTGCTTGTGCAGCTGTAGTTTTTGCGGGTGCAGCTGTAGTTCGTGCTTGTGCAGATGTAGTTTTTGCGGGTGCAGCTGTAGTTCGTGCTTGTGTAGCTGTTGTTCATGTCGGTGCAGCTGTAGTTTGTGCTTTTGCAGCTGTTGTTTGTGCAGGTGCAGCTGTAAATCGTGGTTTTATAGCTGTAGTTCGTGCTGGTGCAGCTGTAGTTCGTGCTTGTGCAGCTGTAGTTTTTGCGGGTGCAGCTGTAGTTCGTGCTTGTGCAGATGTAGTTTTTGCGGGTGCAGCTGTAGTTCGTGCTTGTGTAGCTGTTGTTCATGTCGGTGCAGCTGTAGTTTGTGCTTTTGCAGCTGTTGTTTGTGCGGGTGCAGCTGTAAATCGTGGTTTTGTAGCTGTAGTTCGTGCTGGTGCAGCTGTAGTTCGTGCTTGTGCAGCTGTAGTTTTTGCGGGTGCAGCTGTAGTTCGTGCTTGTGCAGCTGTAGTTCATGTCGATGCAGCTGTAGTTCGTGCTGGTGCAGCTGTAGTTCGTGCTTGTGCAGCTGTAGTTCATGTCGATGCAGCTGTAGTTCGTGCTTGTGCAGCTGTAGTTCATGTCGATGCAGCTGTAGGTTGTGCGGGTGCAGCTGTAGTTTGTACGGGTGCAGCTGTAGTTCGTGCTTATGCAGCAGTAGTTCGTGCTTGTTCAGCTGTAGTTTGTGCGGGTGCAGCTGTAGTTTGTGCTTTTGTAGCTGTAGTTTGTTTTTGTGTAGCTGTAGTTTGTGCGGGTGCAGCTGTAGTTCCTGCTTGTGCAGATGTAGTTTGTGCGGTTGCAGCTGTAGTTTGTGCTTTTGCAGCTGTTGTTTGTGCCGGTGCAGCTGTTAGTTCGTGCTTGGCAGCTGCTAGTTCATGTCAGTGCAGTGTTGTTTGTGATTTGCAGCTGTTGTTTGTGCCGGTGCAGCTGTTGCTTGTGCGGGTCCAGCTGTAATTTATACTGGTGTTGTGCTTGTATTGCTGGTACAACTATAGTTAGGTTGGTGCTGCTGTAGGCATATGCTGTACAATGTATGTTGCTAGTTTGTGGCTGTTCAACGTAACGTATGTGTTTAAACCGTAGTGTATGCGAAATAATTAGTTACTTCCAATTTACATGCTTTCAGCCCATTCACTGTGGTTTAAGCACATATTTTGACTGTCATGCATCAAATACCTTAAAAACAACTACAAAAAATGGACCAGTGTGTTTATTCTGGTCGAAACATAACAATGACATTATCGTTCAGTGGTCTTGGGGCTTATCATAAATTTCGCCATATCAAGTGCAATGCGACAGAATTTTCGAGACCCTACCAATTTGAAATCTTGACTCTCAATCAGTGGTTATAAAAGTCATAAAGATGACCAAATTGAAGTTATGTGAAATAAGACCAAAAACTGTATGAAGTTTGTTTCGAATAATTTAAAGTTTTGACAGTTTTATTGAACGGTTACTTGTTTTTCTGTACTCCTGATTGGGCCAATTTAATTACTGCTTGGATTTTTCATTTTCTTGTCAATAATAAATTAGGACAGTTGTAAAGAGATTTGGGGGAAGATACTATAAGTAGGATTCTGAGAACTGAGTTTAAAATATTTACAAACACGACGGGCACAATTTACAAACAAAATATCTCTTCCTAAACCGGGTTTCTCTTATGACTTTTCATGACCGAGTCGAGTTTGACTTTACAGAGGAAACGAATTATCATAAAATGTTCATAAACATACTTTAGTTGACTTGTCGTTATATAGCGCAATCATTACAAATATGCAAGGTTTTCATTGGTGATTATGTTACTGACTCTAGCCATTACGTAGAAGGAAATGCACGAATACTTATAAAACGTTTATGTTTTATGATCTCTAAGTTTTGAACAGCAGTTCTAGGTGTTCTTTAAATATCTTTGTGCATAACAAAATAATGGACCGGACAGAAAATAAAGAAATATAACCTCGACGTTGACATTGAGCCGACAGCACTTGGTCAAACGATTATGAACAGCAATGCTCTAAACCGTGCAATGCCCTATTTATAAAGTGAAAAAAACAAAACCAAAAAACAAAAAAACAAAACCAAAACATTTGGACAATAGCCTAGGCACAAGTATTTCTTCACTAAATAATCTGACGAATCAAGGGGCCAATTACTCTGTAACAACATTACCACGCAAAATGTCTGCTTCTGTGACCGTCTTAAAGTAGGTATTATCTAATGACAGCTGGCTGTTGCAGAGAATAGCCAAGGCCCCAACAGTGCTTTGACCGACCTTACGTGGCAAAGTGCAAGGGGTAGTTAATCTTTCGAAAACATGACTTCCTTTCCAAGAATGTCCCCACTGAGTTAAAAATCATATGAAAATTTCACAATGTAGTTTTATGCATAGATATTTAGTGCACTGGTGAACTGTACGTAAAAAAGTCACAGGACCAGTAACGACCGGTTCAAGCTAGTTACATAACTGTCTCCTCCATCTACTATAGATTCTTTTAATCTTGCGTGTATTTTCAAAAACAAATGAAATAAGGTCTAGATTAGCGTTATCATTTAGGATAATTTAATTTTTGTCTTACACTGTAATTATTTTGTGTAATATTTTACCGCATGGCCTTCATCTACAAAACGTGTACTTCAAATTCTTTTGTTTAGCAGATTAAGACATTTGTAAACAACCGAGGCGAAACAGACAATGCATAATATAAACGGAATAAATTATGTAAATTTTTGTACTACTGCATCGCCTTGACTTTCAAAAACATTTCAATCTTTTTATTTCCTCGTAAAAATCCTTCTTGCGTGTCCTCATTTCATTTAATAGGTCAAACCTATAAAGAATTAAAACAATAACAATAAGAAACCGTCAGTCAGTGTGTTGTGTCAAAGCATTCTCTTTCGTAAACATACTGCTAATGTTGCTGAGTTTCAAATCACTGTGTAGGAACACTTCTTCTCTATGTTGCTTTTACGCATCTTAATTTAGATAGTTTATTTTCTTAGTGTCTTAAAAAGTGTCATTGAGTAATATTTTTTGCTTCTGAATTTAAATCGTAAATATATTTTGTTTACAGAGTTAAAACTATTGAAATGACGGAAAATGGCAGAGCATGATTCGCAAAATCAGACCGAGCGTCGACGAAAACGTACGATAATGTCAAATGGTCCACCCGAGTTACCCCAGCTTTCAAATGAGGACGATTCAACTGATACGGACGAACAAACAATGGAAAACACAGATGCTGTTTCCACACATGCGACACAAATCACATTCTGACAGTCGTCTAGATGAGTTAGAAAGCAAAGATTCCGATTACACTACTGAAGAAGTGAAAAGACTAGAGAAGAAAGTTAACGTTAACAAACCAAGCGATGTTTCAGATATAGTTTATGATGACACAAAACCAAAGAGACTCTCAAATCCTAAGAATTTGAAATTAGACTTAGACAGTCAAGGTTCGCAGACTCTACAAGAAAGTATAAGTTATCTAATATCCCCAGACGAGCCCGATGATACAGGAAGCCCTACAAGACGGAAGCGAAAGCAGCTTCATAGTGTAAAGTCCGAACCAGCAATAGGTTAACACGAGGCGACAAAATAATAAAAGTGTCACTGACAATGATACAGATAAACGGTCACGGCGAGAGACTGTGCCTGAGAGAACGACTAAAACAAATCGATTCAAACAGATTGCATTACGATCGGAGTCCATGAAAGGGCTCAAAGGAAAGTTTCCTCTCCTGTTCAGAGACTCATGGCGAAGAACAGTAGCCTTGCAGCCGCTGCTGCTGCAAACAGCAAGGACCGTAAATCTTCCACCGAGGGAAGACTCACAAACCCAGATAAATCATTCGTATACAATCAACCGAGACGGAAGATTTCATCAGACGCAAGGTTAGAACATCGATATATTGATGGTCAGCTTATGCCCCCTACCAGCCAGGCACCTAAAAGGAAAGTATCGTTCGATACAAGCGCACTGATAAATGGGAGTAGAGTTATGCCTTTGAATGATGAATATACCGTACAGGAAGTACCCTGGGCATATTTCAGAAGAGGAAACTGAGCATGAGGTAAATGGAGAAGAAAACAAACCTGAAATTCTAAATAGTCTAAAAAGAAATATTCCACGTGTCGTTCTCACTACTGACGAAGAAGAAAGCTTTGAACAAAATGATAGTGATAGTAAAGGAATTCTTGACGAATCTAACAGCGATTTAAGTGCAGAAAGCGAGGAGGGTTATGCTAGTGGTTGTGATAACAGAGGGTATATCCCAGACGAAGACGACTATGTTGAACCAAAAGACACATTAAATCAAGACAGTTATCAAGGATCAAATGAGACACGTGTCAGACGTCTGTCGCCTATATCTGACCCAACATATAGGTTTGATGAAGCTGCAGTTATTCCTCATACTGACATTAGAATGAACTATCTCAGTCCAAGCAAGAAGGTGTCGTCGTCATCTCTTCCATCTAATATAGGACGGCGAGTATCATCAAGTGATGACCATAGCCCGCCAAAGTCTATCTTGAAAGTGAGGCGTGAAGATGCAGAGTCAATAAATTCTGAAGAATCCGTAGCAGTGAAGAACTTTAAAGTCAGGAAAGATTCGATCGCATTGTTTCTGGACCAGCACGGTACCGTCGCTATGCAAGAACTCAAAAAAGAACATTCGAACCGGGTCAAGTGTTTCGGAAAAGATGACGTGAAAGAGGTAATAATGATATGATTGATCAAGTGAATTACTTTACATACTTTTGAGTCATTTATAAAGCGTTTTCCAGTTAATTAATTCAAGCCAGAGATGTTGTGCAATTTTTCTTCTTGCCAATTACATTGAAGTTCCTTTAATAAGACCGGTAAAAAAGTGGACTTAATAAAGTATTGATCTTGAAAGCGGACCCTTTTAATTCTTAATCCTATACTTTGGGTCCTTAAAATTGCTCATATTCGTTTAAGTTTCAAATCAATCAAGTGGTCCTAATAGCGGTATTCAACGTCCGTCATTTTTTGTCCATAAGTCATCAAAAATCTCAAATGATACCAGCTTTTTACATTATTGGCTCTTACAAGCTTCGTATATCCTAAACAGGAAATTAATCAGTTTCTAGCCTCATAGGTTTAAATCACTTTTTTCACTTTTACTCTAGGGATAGAACACGTACATTTAACAAGATGTACATGAAACTCAAATAAAATTTAAATTGTTAAAATATAAGTGTCATTGTACACCAGTCTATTTGAATCCAAAAGTAAATCTGCTTTAATGAGCACTAGATATCGTATGGATTTATAATGAAATACAAATGAATAGTTACAACTAAAACCTAGTTCACTATTTAAAATTGCAAATTGTAAAAAAATCATGGTTTGTTTGTATTGTGTATTGTTTCTCAGTAAGACTTTACATAATTGTATTTCAGTTTTGGGGTGATCGGAAACAGATTCTTGAAAATACAAGCTCCATTTACTCGTACTGTCTCTCTTCCTACTGACATTTGCTTTTGTCGTTGTCGGCCTTCACTTTCATAGCGAGCATCACAGAAAACTCGCTACAGCTCAAAAAGTATTCTTTGACGCTAAACCAAGAGTGTTAACCCTTAGTGATATACAGAACCAAGACACTTTGACAGGAACTCTAGGTCTTGGCATTCCATCTTGGAAAATGCCAACACACTGCTACCCTAATTATAAGAAAATTATGGACAGAACGTGTTTAAAATGGAAAGAACATGGACAGTTAGACATTGCATACTTCATTCAAAACAGTACACAATGTTACAACATAACATGGAACCTACTTCCAGGAACTTCTGCTTACGACTGTTATGAAATCGGAGGAAGTAACTGGTATGGTCCTCTTAACGTGACAAGAAGTCAGTGGCCAATTAAAGCAAAAGAGTTCAGTTTCACTGTAGGCAACTCGAAGCATCATGGCAGTGGTACCTTTGCATCAGCTGTTGAGTATTACTGGTTGTCTTCACGTGGTGAGGCGGTAGTCGTTGATTCTGATGTTCCTCTTGAAATTAGCTGGAATAAGAAAAAGCCGGGATCGTTCTGTGCCATCAGTAAAACATCAGCAGATTTTTACGGCAACAAAGAATCTATGAAAATGAAGTTCAGCTATTCGGTCTGTAACTGGAATGGATATTCAGACCACGCATGCGCTTATACGACAGAAATTCTATCCTGCCGTTTCCAGTCTACCGGAAAGAGACTTTTTAGATAATCCGCATTGGTCAACCGTTGCAGATTCCGACAGTTTTCCGCCTCAATGACACTGTTGTCCGAAATGTTGCTGAGTCAATTAAGAGATATAAGCTGAACTGTAGTACAATTGAAATAGATGGAAGATGGGAAGCTAAATTTGGTGACTTGACCTTTGATGAAAATGCTTTTAATAACATATCAGATCTGGTTTTACTATTTGCGAAAGCAAATTGTGATATATCTTTAAACGTATATCCCTTTTTCAGCTTCCATTCGACAAATTTTATAGAAGGTATGAATAATGAGTATTTTGTAAAAGATACAGGGGGAACAGTCCCAGCTCTCTTAAAATGGGAACATGGAGTAGGTGCCATGTTGGATGTTTCAAATCCAGCAGCAAGGAGCTGGTATACCAATAAGATACTGAAACTTGCATCCAAATATGACATTGATACGTTTCGTCTCGACTATGGTTCATCTGCCTGGGTCCCAAAGCATCCTGTTTTCCACCTCAAAAGTATCAGTCCGACTAAGGTGAAGTTGATGTTTTCAGAATTAATGTCCTCATTAGGAAACGTAGTTGTTGAAAGTACATCTCAGTCCCAGCATCTCTCAGCCTTGGTAGGTATTGCATCCTCAGTTGTCCCACGTGCAGGTCAGAACTGCCTCCGCAATATCATCCCGGAAATACTAAATCTAGGTCTGATGGGATACCCCTTCATATTATCAGATGGGTTTGAAATTGACGAGAAACACACAGGTGGTAATTTTATCATGCCAAGTAGGGAACTGTTTGTTAGATGGATGCAGTTATCTTCGTTTCTACCCGCTATTAGATATACAGTAAAACCCTGGTCTTATGACGCACAAGTGATCGAAGCTTCGAGAAATTTAACAAAATTTCATAGTGGTACAATTTTAGATATAATAATGGATTCAAGGGATAAAATTTTAAAAGGAGTACCTCTCATTCAGCCAATGTGGTGGAACAGGTCGAAGGACAGAACAACTTTTCTGATAGATGACCAGTTTGTATTAGCGGACACATTCTTAGTGGCGCCGATTTTGTGCGAACGCCACTTGGATGACGAAGACGCATCACGTGATATCTATGTTCCAAAAGGTGTGTGGAGGGACGTTACTAATGAGATGGTCGTAATAGGACCACGATGGCTCAGAGGGTACAAGGCGTCACAATTCCAGATACCTTACTTCGAGAAAATGCCCGAGTACCAAGACTGAAAATGTTAGTAGTTTTATAATAAATTGTGAAAAGCAAGAACATTTGACAAATCAGGCACAATATTTTGAAATATATTTTATATTATAAAGTTTCTATGGGAAGACTAACCACTAATTTCAAGAAGTTTTTACTGAATCCATTGGTTTGTTTTGTTAACTAGTCATTTTGTTAAGTTTGTTTGTTTGTTTGTTTGTTTGTGTTGTTTGTTTATTATTGGCCAGAGATATAAGTCATACGGAATATAAACAAGAATTTGGTGACTTACATTTACCAATGTCTTACTATCATATCTAATTAAAAGCTATTTTGTAAATGTTTTAATAAAAATCTATTTACATCTTTGTCTTGTTTAACAAATGAAAAGCAGAATAAGTTCCTTTTTTATACGCCCCGACTTTGTCCGGACAATAACTCTGTTGCTAATTGGCTAACTGACTTCAAACTTAATGTAGAGTTTGTGCAGTGCACAAGAATCATAAATCTACCTAGTTCGATTTCTGAATTATCTCCCCTCTTATTTTTTTCCGGAACATAACTCTAAAACTATGGAGTGAATTGTTGTGAAACTTTAAATATATACAGATCGTGAAAAAATAAAGTGTAGTGTCTAGGAAGCATACCTCTATCATATCACGTATTTTTAGTAATCTCCCCTTATTTCTAATATGAGTTTTTGTCCGGAGCGTACCTTGAACAGTATAAAAGGAATTGTCTTCAAACTTAAAATACTGATAGATGGTAAGAAGAAAAAGTACAGTGTACAAGGACCATAACTCTCCCTGGTCCGGGTTTTTTTAATCTCCCTTTTATTTCATTTATGCGGAGCATAACTTTAAAACTATAAAGAGAATTAGTTTGAAGCTTAAAATATAGATTCCTGGCGAAAGATGAATTGCAGCACCCTAGAAACATAACTCTACCTTATCACGTTCTTGAGTAATCACCCTTTCTTTAATTTTACAAGAGCTGACTCGAACACTATGAAACGGGTTGTCTTGAAACTTTAAATACAGATAGATGGTAAGAAGAAAAATGCATCGCACAAGAACCGTAACTCTACCAAGTCCCTTTTCTGAATTATCTGCCCTCAAGGTTTTTTTCTGAAGCTTAACTTTAAAACTGTGAAGTATATTGATGTGAAACTTAAAATACAGACAGATGGCGAATAGGAGAAGAGTAGTACCCAAGAAGCGTTACTCTACCTTATCACATTTTTAGTTATCTCTCTTTCTTTGGTTTCATAATATTTTTGTCCATAGCATAACTTAATTTTTAAGAAATGGATTGTCTTGATACTTAAGATAAAGACAGTAAGAAGTAGAAGGGCAGTGTGTAAAAAACATATCTCTATCCTGTCCCGTTTTTTAATTATCTCCCTTATTTCAAAATGGTTGGTATATTGTTTTTTTATGGTATATTGATATTGATAAGAGTCTCTCAGCGTGGTTTCGACGTAGAGTTGAAGGGGTATTTTTGCAGAATTGATGATTTGCGGATATTTCTGCAGCGACATGTGAAACGTCAGGCATCATCAGTTCGCAGCCTAGGCTGACGGACGTATATTGTACCCGTTCTGCAATGCTCTTGTTCATTATATTATAATTACTGCATTGTCAGATTTATGCGATAGGAAACAGAGAATTATTCAAACCGTTTTACTCCCGATTCTGAACATGTTAAACACAATCTTATCAGTGTTGCCGGCAACCAGTCAATTTTATACGCTATAAGTTGAAAAAGCTGTCTCACTGGTTAAAAATGGAAAGGTTGTTTTAAAAATCATTTGTACTTGAAAACAATCAATATATTGAAGAACAAATTGAAAACAGTCATAAGTGTGTTGGACATTTCTTAGTTTTTTGTTGTTTTAAAACAAACAGGAATCACAGAATATGATAAAAAAAAATACCGAAATGACCTGGATGATCTCCCTCAAGAAGGTATACTGGAAAAGTCGAATGGTCATGTTATAACAAAAAAATCTGAACAAAACTTTTCTCGTGAATGTTTATTTCCATAAATGGGCAAAGGTAGCATCTCCAGAAGCTAATTTAATGAGACCGGGTTTGATGCTACAATGAAATACATGCACTATATGATTTGATTTAGTTGCATTTATCCGTGTGAATGAATGAATATTTCAAGGTAATTTGTATCTAAACTAAAAATGCTCGTGATAATTCATTTAACAACCTACGTATAATAAATAACTTACATGCATATCAACATAAAAGATAGGCACATACATAAAACAAATCATAGAAACTTTAAAGACTACACAACTGCCTAACTTCAGTGTGGTATTTATTAACAGTCTGGTAGAGAGCACAATGTTATTTGTAAATACACTAAGGACCTGCTTATACGACCATTTTGATTTATTTCAAAATCATGCAAAAATCTTCAATTTGGAACAACTAAAATCTAGAATTTAGAACAAATGAGACCAGTTTTTAAGACGGATTCACTGATAAAACCACTTGACTGGTCTTATGCAAGACATCTAAGTTAAGAGGTGACAGATGCATAACTTTGAGTAAGGTTCTCGGGTGATTTCGCTTGGTACTCTATCATTATATCTTGCATCACAAGGCTAAAATGGGATGGGTAATATACTTTGTTCCTTGCAATGCCAGTCGGCATATTGTTTTCTGGTCAAATAAATGCAAACCTGTATTAAATATTTAAAGCGTTTTCAAATAGACAGGTCACTGTCTAAAACTTCGAGCTTACATTTAAAGTAGGAGATACCATAACCTACCGCCGATATACTTCGGTTAGACTGGTTTCAGAACCTACCGCCGATATACTTCGGTTAGACTGGTTTCATAACCTACCGCCGATATACTTCGGTTAGACTGGTTTCATAACCTACCGCCGATATACTTCGGTTAGACTGGTTTCAGACCAAGCAATTAATGCTATTCCTTAGTAATGTTAGCTTAATAGCTATTAAGTCCCTTTTTATTACAAATTTATCTTTTCTTGGCATGAATTGAGGAAAAAATGTTGCTATTAGAGAGGTAAAAAAATCAATATATCAATGCAATAACATAAAAAGAAAAGGATCATATAGCCTGCAGGCATGCTATACCTCGGTCAAACTCAAATTGAACTAGGCTATTATTTATATTACATCGCTTCAGAAACAAGTTCTTTCAATTTATATTTATCTCGCTCGATGCATGCTTCCTGGTTCAAATTCAGTGCTTGCGCCGATTGCTTCGAATGTGAAAAAGTCACAGCAGACTTTTACCCCTGTTTTGGTGATACCATTGACCCCCTATCAGAAGCTCATTGCACTAAACCGAAACCTACCTGTACTTCCGCATTTCAATTTCTTGATTAATTTATACCTACACAAATATTTCAAATATTAATCTAAATGATTTGTTCTGTTTTATATAGAATAGAATAATTTCTACAGTATTCCCTTATAATGGGCATTGTCTGGAACCTCCTTTCAAAAACAGCTAATCGTGCATGCCTTTGCCCCAGAGCCACGACTAAGGCTGTCCGAAACTTTTCGTGAGACACATGTGAATTTGATATGGAAATGAGGACATATTTTTTTTGTGAACACCAGACAAAGCAATCTTAAGTTACGGGCACAGTCTTCTGTAATACTGGTCACTTATCATTGGATGGAAAAGAGGAATCACACACAGAAAATGATGTTCTTCAATAGAAAAATGATTTCCTGTAACAAAGTTCATGTTTAGATTCTTACCCTAAACAGTCAAGTGTATGTTAATTACTTGTTTAGTTTAATAAATAGTATAACTATTAGGATTGGAACTCATAAAAAGTACGGCTTCATGCTTGTAACATATATATATGCCTCCAACTCCTGTTAGATGGCTTCGGTTTGCTTAATCACGGAAATCTTCAGTGTTTAGCATGACGGTAAGTCGCCATTGATAACAAAACATTTATTGATTTAAATATTTACGTTTTGGGCTCTTTTGACATGACAATTCTGCACTATAAAAAAGACTCGAGGTTTAATTTCAACTTCAACTTATAACTGCCAAAAGTCAATACTGACTATATGCTAGGCAGGTGAACACTGCACAAAAACCTACCTTTTTGTCGGCCAAATTCTTGAATGGAGACTTTAAAGCTCAACTATAAATAGCCATGGAAGGCAAGAATGTATACGAAGCACAAAGTAATAACTTTAAGCCATTGTGCGTGCTTTGTCAGAACAGAGAGTCTCTGTGTCAATGAAAGTTGGGGGCCTTTTTTACATTATTTTTGTAACCATATAAATATCAATATAAACTACGTTGGTCTTGTAATTTCACTTTTTCTAAAGAGCAAGAAAACTAGAAATAACACTTTTTGGTTGTTTTAATGTTTGTTTGTTAGGATGCAGAACATACCAAGGTGTTGATTCTACTGTTTATTTTCTAAGACTGATTTCATATTGATCAATGTAGCAGAGAGTGGTCAAGACACAAAGAAGGCGGAGCTTATTCAATCATAGTTTAAAGGTACTTTATGTGATGAAGCACTAAACTAAGAGCGGATGTGGTCCAGTGATAACGTGCTGGACTGATAAAACTGGGGTCTCGAGTTCGATCTCCCGCTCCTCCATTGACATTACTACTTGTCTTTCGGAAGATACGTTAAACCGAGTGCTATACACTTAACATACAAAAGAACCAGGGGTGTCTCTGGAATGGGATGCTTTCTGTATCCTGCACTACTCCCACAACATAAAATAACTAATCTCTTCAGGGGGGGCGTCGGTCATATTGGCAACCAGTACCGACGATAAATAAGCACAAATAGATAGGAGCATTAAACATGAAACATTGGTCTGCACTTTAGGCGAAACTGAGTTTGCGTATTCCACTTACTGATGCCAGAGACCCTTCTGATGCCAAAGTCGAAGAGAATTTTTTTCTGTCACATTCAAATTTCGAAGGTACTTTAAATGTAGGGGGAAAATGGCATACAGGGTTCTGTTTGTTACCAATTCGTTTACCTTCCTACCATTCCGTTACACGAGTATGGAGATCTCAGTCAGAAAATGCTTGCAGATGAGCAATCGTTTTGAGGATTAGATTTCGAAATCTGAACTTGCGAAACAGGAATATTGAAACTAAAATTGTTTAATCATTAAAATGGCTGTGCCGCCGTCCCAGTTCCAGGCAGGCACGTCTGCAGTCCCAGCCACACAAGTGGAAATAAGTGTTTCTTGCAGGTATTTGACGAACTGCTCAGATGTTTATTCGTCCTATTAACATTTCGTAACGGACATTTGATTTGTTTATTATCTTCTTCGTAAACGCTTCCTTCATAGCTATATTTGAGCTTGAGAAAATTTTAAAATGGACGTTTTTGTTAATTATCATTGACTGAACGATGATGACACTTAATAATTATGAAGAAAATAACACTTTTGATAACATTTTGTAGTGGCCACACCCCTAGAGTTACAGTACAGCTCCTGCGATATGTACATTTTTCTCTTTAACTCCGCAGACATAAGGAGGAAAATCATGGAGAAACTCCTTAAGTTGCAGAGACGAATTTTGTCTGATAACTGTCAGTATATACTGTGAAACTGCATTTAATCTATACTCCGCAAATCTCCGCGATTTGTTTATGCATTCAGTTGACTGAACTGTTAACCTTCTAGTGAAATTTCATATTTACTTACTCTTTTTATCTTCATATTTTACGATGCCTTATATTTTGTTTTGTTACATGTTTTTACAACTGACTTAAAATTACACGATATCATCAGGGCCTTAATTTACAGGCCGTTATTGATAAAAATACTGATGTTTTTGTAAACTAGGTGCGAGCATTGCGTACCAGTTTAGCCGCTAACTAATGATTGATAATTAATTATCGATCGATTTTCTGTTAGGCCTAAAAAAAAAATTTGTTCTGTTCAGGTCATCTGACCCTACCTAAAAATATGCCCGACCCTAGTCGTTTTTTTATAAGTGTGTCAAAAAAATAAATTGTCCAACTTCATATTATAGAGGTACAGTACAGTATGGATGGGTTTTATCGCGGAACAGTAACAAAATGGCGGCTTAGGTCGTCAATGTATATAAAACGGCGTGTGATCGCCATCACACTGCGTAACATCGGGAATTCAAAATATATCATCCAAGATGTCATTTGAAGAGTTGGAAATGATGTTCTTGTGCCATCCGGGGACATTATCGGAGGTTTCAATGCAATGTCAACATCTAGGAATACCAAATGTCTATAATGGACAAAAAAAAAAAAATCCTACCTACCCTACCTAATCATTGAGAGCATGTTACCCTAATAACACAATTTTTTTTTAGGCCCTATAGGATATACAGGTGAACGTGAGACACCATATTTTGGTTATACATTCGATAGATAAGGAGTGTCCATTCCCTGTAAATTAAGGCCCTGACATCATGTGGAGGTCTCATGACCTATGATCTGTACACGCATGCTATATTGTGTCTCAATCTTTAATTGGTTCCTTATGAATAGATTCACACCTACCTGACAGCTTGTTAATTAAGTTCAATTGCTGCAATTTGCATATTTTCAAGTCTTTAATTGGTGCGGCGCTTGCGTTAATCCACTTGCAAATAAATAACAAATGATGAACAAACTGCAAAATGTTGATAGATCTAATTTAAAACAGTCAAAATTCGAACAAATGTGTTTGCAAATTACTATGTTCTTAATGAAAGTATTTAACATGTAAAAATTTTATAATGATCATTTTTTCACAGCTTTAAAATGGGAAATATTTTGTCAAAACTCTGGTGATGAAGCATTAGAATATTCGCGAAGAATCTCCATGGGAACGCTCTTATACTCTTTAAAACGTGGCAATTGTATGTAACTTTAAAATGCAGAGATTCTGAGCAGTTTTCAAGGTGAAACTCCTTGGATTTCAGAGGTTTGCGATCGCGGAGGAAGCACAGAATTTGTACATATTGTGGGAGCTGTACTGTAACTGTTAAGAAATTGGTTAAACCGTTTCGTGGACATCTGTTGAGATATTTGCTGAATATGTCCATGGCGGGGACACTTTGTATATGGTGGACTTAGTAGCGTTTTACAAAACTATTGTCAAAACCCACAATATACCGGACTTCACGAGACTGGCTAGTGGGCAGAGTTAATGTTTCAGAGTGAACTGACATAATGTTGAGTATTCACCTGTTGTTTATTTGGAAAATTTAGACAAGGTTTTTTTCGCTTTAATAAGGAGTTCGGCGAAATTTGGAAGAGGAAAGTGACTTCTTCACCCTGTTAGCCCACTTGCGAGACCCCTTATCCTGACATTGTAAGCTTATAGAATAGTGAAAATTTCTAAGTTGTCATAGCATTTCATATTTTGTATTAATTAATGGGACTTACAAAGTTGTACTTACTATGCCCTACTAATTGGCAAGAGATACTGTTTTGGCATTGTCCATGCACTTTCATCATGGTTTGTTGGTCAGCCATTATTACGAAGTAGTTGAATGGATTTAGTTGGTTTTTGATTATAAATGAAAATAGGAGAAACAGTGCATGTCAATTGCCGTCATAATTTAGACTCTTTTGGCAAAGTTATAGGCCTTTTTTTTTTTTCAAATGCAGGCTGGAGCCATGTATCCATAGTGGTTAAATTGATTTAGTTGTAACTTAGTGGTTTGTAAATGATAATAGTGGAATGATGCATGTCAATTGCTGGTACAATTAAGAATTTCATTGCTGAGTTATAGCCCTTTGATGATTAACAAATGTAAGCAGTTGGTCCATCTACAGCCATGACAATATAGTGCTTTGTAAGAGCTGATTAAAGCTCTGCTTTTCTGTAACAATAGAAAAAACTTGAAGAATCTCGGACTCCCACAAAGTCAGCATGTTCAGTAAAGTACATATTCCTTAATTCCTTCAAAGTTATCTAGAGTAATAGGTTTGTCTTATTTACTTGCATAAAAAACAAACCAAGTTTTTATGTTTTCTTTCACATTTGTGTACATGTTCAATAAATCTGTCAATCTGTAAAGCTTTGCCTCTTCAGCTGTTAACTGTATCTTCACAATTCAACTTACCTTCTGGCAAGAGATATAATTTTTTTAAAAATTTGCTAGTTTTATTTGCATTTACATGTGTATCATTATAAGTTTGCCAAAAGTTGAAATGTTTTGTTGATATAACTTTTGATTATGGCTTTAATATTTCAGAGGTTTGAGAGACCTTGATACTTTCTCCAAATCTGACCCCATGTGTGTTCTGTTCACCAGAGATTCAAAGACTGGACAATACTTTGAGGTAACCATTTCAAGACATTATAGGGATTGTTGCCAGACAAGCAGAAAAAGATAAATATGGATTTCCATGAAAATATTTGATTGGTTTTATAATTAAAACTTTTTATTCGATATATTTATTTGTTTTTAGCTTTAACATAATGCAAATACCTTGTCTGAGATGCATAATTTAAGATACACCATTCATGACAGAACCAGCCTCTTTTATGAGAGGAAACACTTGCCTTTTGTTCCCTGCTAATGTGTGATGGACTGATGCATGTTTGATATGATGACACTTAGCATTCTGACTAGGAATTCAGACACTAGACATACATGTAGCAAACCAAATAAAACATTTTCTTTTCCCTTCTTTTGGGGTGGGGGGGGGGGGGTGGGGGATTATATATCTTTGATTTAGTAAAACACTGTTTTGTAGGTCTTCGATTAAGTAAAACACTGTTTTGTAGGTCTTTGATTTAGTAAAGCACTGTTTTGTAGGTCTTTGATTTATTAAAGTACTGTTTTGTTGGTCTGTGATTTAGTATAGCACTGTTTTGTAGGTCTTTGATTTAGTAAAGCACTGTTTTGTAGGTCTTTGATTAAGTAAAGCACTGTTTTGTAGGTCTTTGATTAAGTAAAGCACTGTTTTGTATGTCTTTGATTAAGTAAAGCACTGTTTTGTATGTCTTTGATTAAGTAAAGCACTGTTTTGTAGGTCTTTGATTAAGTAAAGCACTGTTTTGTAGGTCTTTGATTTATTAAAATACTGTTTTGTAGGTCTTTGATTAAGTAAAGCACTGTTTTGTAGGTCCTTGATTAAGTAAAGCACTGTTTTGTAAGTCTTTGATTAAGTAAAGCACTGTTTTGTAGGTCTTTAATTAAGTAAAGCACTGTTTTGTAGGTCTTATAAAACACTGTTTTGTAGGTCTTTGATTAAGTAAAGCACTGTTTTGTAGGTCTTTGATTAAGTAAAGCACTGTTTTGTAGGTCTTTGATTTATTAAAATACTGTTTTGTAGGTCTTTGATTAAGTAAAGCACTGTTTTGTAAGTCTTTGATTAAGTAAAGCACTGTTTTGTAGGTCTTTAATTAAGTAAAGCACTGTTTTGTAGGTCTTATAAAACACTGTTTTGTAGGTCTTTGATTAAGTAAAGCACTGTTTTGTAGGTCTTTGATTAAGTAAAGCACTGTTTTGTAGGTCTTTGATTAAGTAAAACACGGTTTTGTAGGTCTTTGATTAAGTAAAACACTGTTTTGTAGGTCCTTGATTAAGTAAAGCACTGTTTTGTAAGTCTTTGATTAAGTAAAGCACTGTTTTGTAGGTCTTTAATTAAGTAAAGCACTGTTTTGTAGGTCTTATAAAACACTGTTTTGTAGGTCTTTGATTAAGTAAAGCACTGTTTTGTAGGTCTTTGATTAAGTAAAGCACTGTTTTGTAGGTCTTTGATTAAGTAAAACACTGTTTTGTAGGTCTTTGATTAAGTAAAACACTGTTTTGTAGGTCTTTGATTAAGTAAAGCACTGTTTTGTAGGTCTTTGATTAAGTAAAACACTGTTTTGTAGGTCTTTGATTAAGTAAAACACTGTTTTGTAGGTATTTGATTAAGTAAAGCACTGTTTTGTAGGTCTTTGATTAAGTAAAACACTGTTTTGTAGGTCTTTGATTAAGTAAAGCACTGTTTTGTATGTCTTTGATTAAGTAAAGCACTGTTTTGTAGGTCTTTGATTCATTAAAACACTGTTTTGTAGGTCTTTGATTAAGTAAAGTACTGTTTTGTAGGTCTTTGATTAATTAAAGCACTGTTTTGTAGGTCTTATAAAACACTGTTTTGTAGGTCTTTGATTAAGTAAAGCACTGTTTTGTAGGTCTTTGATTTAGTAAAGCACTGTTTTGTTTGTCTTTGATTAAGTAAAGCACTGTTTTGTAGGTCTTTGATTAAGTAAAGCACTGCTCTGTAGGTCTTTGATTAAGTAAAAGACTGTTTTGTAGGTCTTTGATTAAGTAAACCACTGTTTTGTAGGTATTTAATTAAGTAAAGCACTGTTTTGTAGGTTTTTGATTAAGTAAAGCACTGTTTTGTATGTCTTTGATTTAGTAAAGCACTGTTTTGTATGTCTTTGATTAAGTAAAGCACTGTTTTGTAGGTCTATGATTTAGTAAAACTCTGTTTTGTAGTTAAAGCACTGTTTTGTAGGTCTTTGATTAAGTAAAACACTGTTTTGTAGGTCTTTGATTTAGTAAAACACTGTTTTTTAAGGTCTTTGATTAGTAAAGCATTGTTTTGTAGGTCTTTGATTAAGTAAAGCACTGTATTGTAGGTCTTTGATTAAGTAAAGCACTGTTTTGTAGGTCTTTGATTTAGTAAAGCACTGTTTTGTATGTATTTGATTAAGTAAAGCACTGTTTTTTATGTCTTTGATTAAGTAAAGCACTGTTTTGTAGGTCTTTGATTAAGTAAAACACTGTATTGTAGGTCTTTGATTTAGTAAAGCAATGTATTGAAAATTCAATTTATTTATGAAATACAGGCAATTCCGGCGTATATCCGTAGGAGCAAATTTTCCAAACTCGCCAATTTTCTTTCTCTTGTAAAATCTTTCCACTCGAAGATACTTCAGATTCCTTGGGTAAATTTGTTATTTCTGATGTAATGTAATGAAAAATAACTTTGGTATGACTTATATTTTCAATTTATTTATGAAATACAGGCTGATTCCGGCGTAAATCTGTAGGTGCAAATTTTCCGAACTCGCTGATTTTCTTTCTCATGTAAAATCTCTCCACTCGAAGATACTTCAAATTTCTTTTGTTATTACGTTAATTATATTATATATTAATAAACAATAAGTTAACGTATATTTTTAAAAAAATGGCTTATGTATGAAATATAGGTCAATTCCGGTAATGCAAAGTCAATTCCGGTAAATTCCAGTAAAAATGGTCGATTCCGGTGAAACGTGGGACCGATTGTATGTCTTCGATTTAGTAAAGCATTGTATTGTAGGTATTTATTCTGTAGGCACCTAAAATACTATCAAGCAGAGTTGAAGAAGAGTTCAAAGTGAAATACATTTTAATATGTTTACAGTTTGGCAGAACAGAGACGATAAATGATAACTTAAATCCAGACTTTGTGAAGAAATTTATTATCAACTACTACTTTGAGGAGAGCCAGAAACTAAAATTTGAAATGTGAGTATAAGTAGATAATCTGAGGCTAATTTTCTGTGCTCCAATAACAAATATAATCATTTCTTTACAAATAAATGGTGTATTGTGATAGCAGAAGTGAACCTGTTTCCATTCACTTAGACATTAAGTATTGGAATATCAGTTTTTAAACTTTTTAGTTTACAACAGCTTCAGGAATATGAATATAACTGTCTAAAAACAAGACAAATGACACCAAAGTCAACCGGGAAATGTCTTACAAAAGAAAAATGTAATCTGTGAAGAAGGAAGATATTAATGTAGATCTTTTTCTTTTTTTTTGCAGATATGATGTAGACTCAAAAAGTTCAAGGTTGTCAGATCATGTAAGATACTTGTAGATTTTACTTTTCCAATAATGATATGTTGTCTTGATGACACAAAGGTTTCACCATCAGGAAGAATCTTATGTTACCTTAAAACAAGATAATTTCTCACTAAGATTTACCCTGTGGGTATCAGTTACCTTTGTGACCAGATCAGACCATGTTCAGCCTGAACACATCAGGAGTTTAATCTTGGTCTGCACTGCTAATCATGGTCTGCTTTGTTCACTATCCTACCAGTTCCAGTCTGCTATAAAATGTAGACTGCTACTTTTCATATTGATGATGAACAAATTGATTTAAGAACATTAACAGGGTAAGTGCTTAACAAAATATACCCGGTATGCTCAGATATTCAATTCAAGATTATTCAAATCAGGCACTCTGCAAAATAACTTTCTACAGTTGTAGACCATTCAGATTTATGGCTTCAGAAAATCGACAGACATAAATCAAATTCTATAGGTTGTAACAGTAAAACTAAGGTCTCGAACCTCAATATCTACATTTCTGCCATAGTTTATAGGCCTAGTCAGAAATTTACATGTCATGGGCCTTGGGCCTTTGCACATTTTCCAGACTGCAGGAAGATGCATGCACATTTAGTTTGAATTTCAGGACTTCCTTGGAAGAACAGAGTGTACACTGGGAGAAATTGTTGCTACTGGAGGAAACTTTGAAAGAGCACTTCTGTATGTTTCAAACAGTTTTTTTTCTGTTATACATGTAGATTTTTGCACAATTTCTGTAATCAACATCAACATGTCATTTCTACAAACAATGCCCCTCTGTGAAATATTTAGTAAACTTTCTGACACATGTTAAACAGAAAAAATTATACAGGTAACTTTGTAAACTTATATATTTTAGAATGTTAACAATGTCTCAAAATTATCATAAAGAGTAAGGCTTTAATTTAAAAGCTATAGTAATTGGTTTGATCTACCTTTTCCAACTATGCTAGTCTTCAACCTGAAACATACAGTTTATCAAAATGTTAAACTAAGGGGAAACGGTATTATAAATTTTACTGTTTAAACTTTCAAAACCAAAAAAAAGAAAACGCATCTACACATATTACAAAAGAGTAGCATGCAGCATCTATTAGCCGACTGGAAAACAGCAAGATTCTTTCAGTTTTCAGTTTAATGCATGATTGGCAACATAATTGAAAATGAAACAGTTTTGTATGTATTTTTCTTTAAAGATCCAGTTTCATTTGCGAGGAGAAAATATACTGAAATAACTGGATCTAATATGTGTTATAACTATCTTCTAACCACCTGCTAAATTGTCTAACAGACATAGGACATTCATTATTCCAGTTATCAATTTAGTGTTTGGTGTTGTGGCTACCCTGGTTAATGAAGCTCGTGCATTTAGCTGATGTATTGTCTAGTTAGTGAAACTATTAGTGTTTCCTGGAGATTATAGGTACAGGTATAGGTACAGGATTGTAAAGTAAAGTAAAGTGCTTGTTTATTAAAGTGTCACCCCTACAGAAAGGGCCAGCCTCCCGGGCTTATGAGACACCTCTATTGGTGTACACATTTACTCCCCAATTCCTTATCCTATGTGCCAGGCGCCAGGCGGACAGGCAATCGGTAACCATTCTTTAACTAGCTGGTGGCTCACCAACTGGCCACATCAGAACAAGGCGCTGAAGGTACTCGAACCATCTAGTTATATTTAGCTGTTTCTATTATGGGAATGTTTGTTGGAAGGGTGGTTGTAACACATATGTAAATTCTCTTATTTTAGTGTATTCAATTTTGTAAGTGTAACTGAGCTTTTAAGGAGTAAAAAGTTAAAGAGATGGCTACATTTATGTATTAATTGTTTTATATGATTTATCTTATTTCAGGGGACCTGTAAAAAACAATGGGAAAATTATCAGTAAGTAAGATTAGGAAAGATTATTTTATGATGTAGGTTGATTATATTCCTGACTATGTTTATAGTATATACTTTATGACTGGATTAACATCTCTGTTTTCAGATCTACATTGTATTTACAAATTATTTACGTGACATAACATGACAAAATCAACAGTCCTGTCAAAATGACGTCAGCAAGGAAACAACATCAAAGTTTGACATTGTAAACTAATTAATGATTTCTGCAAACACACGTTCTTTTTTGTCTTCTCTGGATTAAAAAGCTGTTTTTGAAAAAGTGCCAGTTTGTCATCAGATGTATCTGAAACATTGAAATGGATCACACAACAAATTTATGTAGCATGACGTCCATAATGTTAAAATCATACTAGAAATTAAGGTAATACATGTAAATTATTGATTTCGTTATTAGTGTACATTATATAAGTCAGATTGTGATAAAAAATATACAAAAATAATTTCATAAAGGTCTATTATCTGAAAGTGAAAAAAACTGAGATTGTAAAATTTGACCACATTGTTGATAATCTCATGACACAGACCATATGTTGTAGATGTGTTTCCAGTCCATGTAGGTTAGTTTTACAAATACAGGTCCTGTAGATAGTGTTTTCTTTCAAGATTATAAACTATTTTAAATGCATGCAATATAATACAATATAATATGATACAAAATTTATTTCAAGTTGATATGGTATAATATTTGAGTATAGCTATGTATAGTTATTGATCAACAACATACACTGGTAGAGGGTAAATGATTCTGGGCCTAGTGTTTTCCTTATCAATACTTTTTTTACTTGAAAATTGGCAGTTTCTCACCAAGGAAATGTCCCCCAGTTGTAGTACTGTAAAGATATATTTTCAATATTTCGCACTTTTCACTTACATATTTTATCATTCTTACAGTTCGTTCGGAGGAGCTTGGAAGTAATAAGGTATTAATCTTTGGAGATCAAGTATTTCTTAAGAACGATGTTTCATTATATGGTGGCACTTTATCAAGATGAATCCCACAATGCCTTAATACAACTGAAGAGACTTCCATGTCTTAATTTTGAAATTTTAATATAAAATCCTCTTGCTCTGGGTATGAAGTACAGCATTTACTCAAATGAGTCAATTTGGATTAAGATAAGCAATATGAAGTGACTTTTATTTAAGATATAAGCATATACATGAATTCAGTTTTATAGGATCGTTGTCATATTGATAATTGTAAATGTTTTCATCATATTTTAACATTTAAAGAAAAAATTTATGTGGATTAAATTTGCTGTATAATGTTTATAGGAAGTAATTAACATGCACTTTAAAGCCACAAACTTGGACAAGAAAGATTTCTTTGGAAAGTCAGATCCCTACCTGGAGTTTTTGAGAGTGAATGAAGATAACAGGTAGTAACTAATTATTTATTATCTATCTATAAATGGTTTATCATAGAATATGTGCCTTTAGTTACAGCTTGATAGATTGAAGATTATGTATTCAATGAAATCACTTTTAATTATCTGTTATCTGTCATTCATGTTACACTTAACATGATAACTTCCTGTGGCATATTTATCTCATCTGGTCATCGTGTAATGTGATGTCATCATTGAATATGACATACAAAGTGACATTCAGCTACATCTGCCTAATATCCTAAATTGTATGTTCGAAAGAATTATGTCTCCCCCCAAAAATGGGGGAGACATATTGTTTTTCCCCCCGGTTGTCCGTCCGTCCGTCTGTCTGTCCGTCACAAAATCGTGTCCGCTCTGTATCTTCCAAAGCCCTTGAAGGATTTTAATGAAACATGGGTCAGATGTTCACCTCATCAAGGCGACGTGCAGAACCCACTTTGCGGGTGTGGTGTCTCAAGGTCAAGGTCACACTTGGAGGTTAAATGTCAAATGCCACAAAATCGTGTCTGCTCTGTATCTTCAAAAGCCCTTGAAGGATTTTTATGAAACTTGGGTCAGATGTTCACCTCATCAAGGTGACGTGCAGAACCCACTTTGTGGGTGTGGTGTCTCAAGGTCAAGGTCACACTTGGAGGTAAAATGTCAAATGCCACAAAATCTTGTCCGCTCTGTATCTTCAAAAGCCCTTGAAGGATTTTAATGAAACTTGGGTCAAATGTTCACCTCATCAAGGTGACGTGCAGAACCCACTCTGCGGGTGTGGTGACTCAAGGTCAAGGTCACACTTGGAGGTTAAATGTCAAATTTTACAATCCTCTGACTCAATTCTACCTGCAGCAACTGGCTGGGGGGAGACATATGTTTTTGTTCAATCAAAAACCCATTTCTAGTTTGAAATTAAAATGTACATGTATATGATAAAATGAATGATAAAGTAATTGTTAAAACTGGAGGTCCAGACACTTCTCATTGCGTGTGTTTTCTCCTGATTGCACTTGCCTGCTGTGACACAGATCGTTGAATCTGCCTCTTGTGACTCAGATCAGTGAATCTGCCTCTTGTGACATGGATCAGTGGATCTGCCTCCTATGTTACAGATCAGTGGATCTGCCTCCTGTGACACAGATCAGTGAATTTTCCTCTTGTGACATGGATCAGTGAATCTGCCTCCTATGTTACAGTTCAGTGGATCTGCCTCTTTTGATGTGGATCAGTGAATCTGCCTCTTGTGACATAGATCGGTGAATCTGCCTCCTGTGACACAGATCAGTGAATCTGCCTCTTATGACATGGATCAATGAATCTGCCTCTTGTGACACAGATCAGTGGATCTGCCTCTTGTGACATGGGTCTGTAAGTCTTTCTCTTGTGACATGGATCAGTGGATCTGCCTCTTGTGACATGGATCAGTGGATCTGACTCTTGTGACATGGATCAGTGGATCTGACTCTTGCGACATGGATCAATAAATCTGTCTCTTTTGACACAGGTCAGTGGATCTGCCTCTTGTGACATGGATCAGTGGATCTGCCTTTTGTAATACAGATCAGAGGATCTGCCTCTTGTGACATGGATCTGTGAATCTGCCTCTTATGACATTGATCCGTGAATCTGTCTCTTGTGACATTGATCAGTGAATCTGTCTATTGTGACACAGATCAGTGGATCTGCCTCTTGTGACATGGATCAGTGGTTCTGCCTCCTGTGACACAGATCAGTGGATCTGCCTCTTGTGACATGGATCAGTGAATCTGCTGATCAGTGAATCTACTTCCTGTGACACAGATCAGTGGATCTGCCTCTTTTGACACAGATCAGTGAATACACAAAGAGCTTAAAAGATGTGAACACCCACATTAGCGCACTATTTACACATTAATATAGTCATCCATCATTTTTCATTATAGAAATATGTTATTGTAAAACCTGCAGTGCTCTCCATTTCTATGAGAGGTGTTAAACTAATATTTGAACAAAATAAACACCAGTGTTCTATAGGTGGTAAATGTGTTTCATTGCACTAAATGTTCAGTATGTGAATCATGAGAGTAGTAAATCATTCAGCAACTTTTTGGTCAAGAATTTAATGTTTTGTTAATCATATTTTGATCTAGATTTTCCCTCTCTTGCTTCAGGGCTTTTTTAGACTAATTAGCATATTAATATTTCTCTTCTGAGAGCTGCATCAAGCGTCTTTGGCATCCTCTGGTGAAATAAAGTTAACTTTCTTAGATTTGAGGTAGTTTAATGTGTTTTTGGCAGTGTGGCTTGAGGAACTGCCCTTATGAAACACCATGTTTTTCTGTGTATCACCATGAAATAATCTGGGGACATCTTTGTCCAGGAATGGCTTCAGAACATTTTTTATATAGTAGTCAGAGTTGACTTTAGTACCTTTGTCAGTGATTCTGATTTCTGTTTTGTCACTATAACAAACACCAGCCCATACCATGAACCCTGCTGCAAAGGCATCACGCTTAACAAACTTGAATTTCTAGTCCATGTTATACCCCTTACAAATGTAGGAAACTTTACGACGACCATAACTTCCTCCAAGATAGAACATGGCTTCATCAGACATCACAATGTTCTTCCATTTGCCACCACTCAACTTCTGGTAGAGTTTCCAAGACCATTGGTGTCATTAAGTAATCTAAGCAGCGTTGATTTGATGGACTTGGCACTACTTCCAGAGTTTTGTGAGAAGTACCTGGCAAATATCACGATTGACGGTCCCAAATTTTACATTCAACTTAGAAGCCATCTCACATTGCGTTGGCGGATTGACCTTGTTGATCATAATAGAGATCTTTCGTACAATGCAAGATGTAGCCACATATGGATGTTTTTTTTAAAATTTTGTATCAGAAGGCTGAGATGTATTTATATTTGGTTGTTAGCCATTCTGATGACAAATATTATTAATTGTGTCCAAAGAAACACTAAACCCAAGGTTTTTAACTATTTTCATGATGCTTCTATAGCTGTGAATAGTCTGCAAAAGACCAACTACTCTACCTTCCACTTTATCTTTTATTTTGGTACATACCATTGTATGACAGTAAAGAGGGAAGGTGTATTTACATTTATCAGTAAACACTAACCCATGTGTGTATGAGAAAATCAAGGTCTTTATTATGTTCAAGTATAAGTTGAACACCTCTTGTAAAAGGAATAACATTCTTTCAGAAAACAGTCCAGCCTGCATTATTTTATTTTAAAGAGCAATCTGCCAACAACAAATACAAATCCATTTTTCAGATGTTATTTCAAGAGAGGTGTATATATGTATTTTTCAGTTTTGTAGTTGTGCACAGGACTGAAGTGATAAAGAACACACTAAAGCCTATCTGGGCTCCATTCCGTGTACCGGCAAGATCATTGTGTAATGGTGACTATGACAGGTAAGTACATTCTTTTACAGTTATGTGTTATGCATGTAGATACAATTAATAGTATGTAAATTGTTTATTTTTTGTTTGTTTACTGAATATCATGTCATAATTTCAAGTTACTTTAATAGAGAACTTACCAGCTTATGGTACCGTTGACTTGACATTTCTGGCATTCCAAGTGTAATTGATTGTCTACCAAAGAAAAACATGATAGATCTTACATACATGTATGTTTTAAAAAAACGCCTTCAAACTTACAATACTTGTCATAGCAAACTGTAAAACTTGTAACTTTCTCCCCTCTTTCCCCACCTTACAGATTATAATTCAGCTTTATGTGTCAGACTTTTGATGATATAAATAGCCTGAAGATGTTTAAAACTGAGGCCTTTTTTAGAAAAGGCATTTTCTTCATGATATATGAATGTCTGGTATGTTTTTCAGGAGCATATTGGTTAAATGTTGGGACTGGAACAGCAGTGGAAGGTAAGAACTGTCTCTAGTAACATACTGTTCTTACATTTTGTCAGTAATAAGTAGAAGCATTTAAGTGAATGCAGTTGGTGACACAGATAAGGTTTTGTGTTTTGAAAGAATTTATTTAAGTAGTCGTCAGTAAAGTCATTTTTCTGCGTTTGAATAGTTGCCAACGAAAGAATCTTGTTTGAAATCATTTTCTTGTAGGAAACACCAGCCACAAAGTGCCCTAAAATAGTGACATTTATTACACTGTGAAATTCAATAGCTTTTCATGTAATCTCAGCTTTTTATACCTTCAAGTCAGAGTGGTCTCAGACACTAAGCTGAGCTCCAGGTAACACATGTTAATCCTGTCTTGGATTTGAGCTCAAAATGAACTGCAAGGAAAGCAGTGGTATCTTAATTGTAAACATACAAATAAAGTGTTTTGTGTTGGTTTTTTTTAGTCCAGACATCATTGGTCAATTTACAACTAACCTACGGGAGTTAACTAGAGGATCTGGGCCAAATAATCAGTACGAGGTAATGTTTAAGTCACACCTGTAATGTGACAATACGGCTTCTACTTGTTTTGTTAATTATCTAATTTGTTTGTTTGAATTCTGGGCATCATATTACACATGTAAGCTAACACTTAAGTAGTCTTTCTTTAGTTTTCTAAAATAATGAAATCCTTAGCTTATGTTGAATTTAAATTATATGATAAGCATGCTAGGGGTCTTATAAGGGTGAGGTGGTGAATATCTGAAAAGCTGTTAATCGTATATATTAACATGAAAAAAGGAGTTTGCATTGACAGTGTTTTAGACTGTGAGTTTTACAAAAATGTATGAAAAATTAATGGAATGTTGAATGTTCTTAGTATGATAAAGTTTTTATATGGTGTTTCTGTTTTTCAGGTTATAAATGAACAAAAGAAAGCTAAGAAAAGAGGAAAATATAAAAACTCGGGCGTGGTAAGATACGGTTAAATTGTTACCTCTTTCACTGGACAGAAATAGTTCAGTCTATTTCTGTTACTCAGAAAATAGTCCATAAAACTTATTTGACCAACGACAAGAGGGAAAATGGTACTCGGATAATTGTTATATCATTTAAATGCACTGAATTGAAAATCAGCAAATAATGGCAGATTTCTTGACCTTTAACTGCAAAGTTAGAGTAAAAGTATTAACAGCCAGAATATTTTCCTTCATAAAAATGCCTGTTTTGTATCAAATGTCTGGATGACCATTACCATGGCAACAGTTCTTTATTATATAAAATGGTGTGACCTAAATAAAACACAAAGTTGAATGATAATACTTTGTAATTGTAAATTTGTAAAAGGTGGGATACATTGAAAAGGTAAAGAATTTTATAATGAAATTGCTAATGAAATATAACATGTAAAATCTGTAATATTAATTTACTGCTAGCAGGAACATACTATTAGATAGAATCGGACGTCAAATTACGGTATGTGATATCATTTTAAAAAATAACATTTTTACGCTTCATGTTCCCTTTCAGCATGATAGTATACATGTTTATGTTCCATCCAGGAAGCTGAAATTTTCAGATATTAATCCAGGATAACATTTGTTAAAAAAAAAGTAAAATGGTGAATTTCGAAAAACTTCTATCCAAGTGCCCTTTTTTGTGTCATTGGTTATTTGGATTTTTTGCACCTGACAGATATTTCCAGAGGTGATTGAAGTACATCTGTTTTAGCCTCTTGATGTAGATAATTCATTCGGGAGTTGATGTCCTGCTTGAAACATGAAAATTATTCATGATTTATGACAAATTACTCTCTGAGGAAATGTAATTCATGTGCTTCATTTAGCAAAGGATGTATACAAGTAATTAGTTTTTTCATTTTGTAGGAAAGTATATCAGTTCACATAAATTCTTGTATCTTTTTTTGTGTTTCAGGCAACTTTACTCAGCTGTACAGTAGAGATGGAATACTCATTTTTAGATTATATTACTTCTGGGTAGGTGGTGCCTAAAATCTTTCTGATAGTTATGTAGTAATGTCTGTCGTGCCGAATGCTAGATAGACCTATCGTTGTCGTCAAGTAGTTTAAGTTTCTGACCTCAAATCACCATACTTTTCACTGTCTGATCGTCATGGGTTCATGTCCTACTACTGACCTGCCATTAATGTGAGAAAGTTGGCAGTTTCTTATCTAGAATGTGAGCCTAGCACTAGTTCAATAACAAAAAGAAAAGATAATGCTTTAAAAGCCCATTATCGAAATTTTGTCAGTAGCCTACAAGGACCTTCAGATGAAGGGACATATTAATGCTGCTAGGAGTCATAAATATCATTGTTTATATCTGATATAGCACAGAGATGGCATTCACAGTGGCCATTGATTTCACAGCATCCAATGGGAACCCTAATGCTCCAACATCTCTTCACTACCTGAACCCCTATGGAGCCCCTAACCAGTATGTGATGGCTATTCAGGCAGTAGGTGATATTATACAAGATTATGACAGGTAAGTTACAGTTTTAAGAAACAACATTTTTCTTGTTTGATAATCAGTTATTGTTGCATTCTGGCATAAAGTTGTCTTATACTTCTGCTATAACCACAGTGTGATCAAAACTCTCCTAGCTCTTTTAAGTCTTCAGGCTTGCAATTTGTGTGTTAAAACTAACCTTTTTGACATCATTCAGTAATGAGTGAACATTCAAATGTCACTCACCAGATAAACAAAGTTTAAAAATCTGTCGCACAAAATTTCAATACTGTCGGGTGCACAAAATTTCGAATTTATTGTTCTAAAAAAATGAAATTTTCCAACAAGTACTCTTAACTGTACAGACACTTAATTGTTTTGTGATATAGCCAAAGTATGTGCTGGCTGTGCAAGCTAGTGTTAGTGTTTGGAGTGTTTGTAGATTGCAATTCTTCACCTTTCCTTTTCTGCTTAAATCATGAGGTAATTACTTGACCGGTTTTACACAGAGGTTATAGAATAGTTATCTTCAATGTTAGGTTCATCAGTAAAGTTCTCAATAAGACAGCAGAAGCTCTTATTCCAAAATTTATTAATAATCGTTTGTAATAATTATTTAAGATGCTTTGAACAAAGGTTTTTCATTACTTGCAGTGACAAATTGTTCCCTGCTCTCGGTTTTGGTGCACGGTTCCCAGATAACAGTGTTCAGCATGAGTTTTCCTTGGTAAGCTTGGAAATAATCTACATACTTATTTACCATGATACATATGATAAAGCTTTCATTACATGACAAACTTCAAATAGCTTCTACAGCCAAAATACAATTCTGCAAGTTGATGTCGGGCCATATTTTTTGTAGAGTCACATTCTTTGTTGATTCACTTCTTTTGTTCTTAGCAAAAAATGAAAGGAGTTAAATAATGCTATCATAGTTCACCTCATTTACATTCTATTGTGATTTGTTGAATTAAGTTTTAACTGTATATCTCTTCAGTATAGTGTTACAAACATTTCTTGAAAACAAGTTAAAGCTTTTACTCTTTATTTTTTTAATTATTATTTATTTTCTTTAAGTCAGAAAGCAATTGCTGAAATGATAGAATGGGAAAGTCAGAACACCAAAAACTTCATACTGATGAATAGGAACTTCAATAGTTACCATAGTTACGAAAATCTATTTCAGAATTTCAACCCTCAGAACCCTTACTGTGCTGGTGTACAAGGTATTCTTGCTGCCTATCAGAACGCCATTAGAAGTGTTCAACTGTATGGGCCAACAAACTTTGCACCTTGTATTAACCATGTAGCAAGGTTCGTAAGAAATGGGACATGTCCATCTGCTATGAGTGTTTTTCTTCGTGATAAGGAAATATATCAGTTAATTCTGTGACAAAACATTTTAAGATTTAAATATAGCCTGTATATGTATGGACTTCATTACTGTACACTGCCAGCTGAAACCTTATTTGTGCCTTCTTAGTTTTAAAAAGTAAATTCCTAAAATTGTTTGCAGAAGTCATTAAGTGTATGTTATTGGGTCCAAACCTTAATGGAATATTTAAATCTGTTAAAGAAACAGAAAAAGAGAGGCTACTAAGTTCTTTCCTTAAATTTGCTGTAATGTTGGCCAATAGCGATACATCTCTAATGTTATTTGTTTGTAAACCACTCTATCTGAAATAAGTTCTGTATTCTGTAATTTTTATATTCTGAAGAAATGCAATTTGCCTTGTTCATAAAAAGGCTGTATGTTTTGCCTTCTTAGGCAGTTAAAATTACCCCAGTGCATTCACAGCATGATTTGAATACATACAATCCTCACATGATCTAAAGTTATTTTGCCATCAGTTGTAAAGCAAGATGAAACAAAATATCATAGAGGAAAGGTTTTTGCATATGTTTTGAAAATGCTAATATCATAAATACTTGTCTTTGACATTTTAATCTGCAGTCAAGGTTGACGTTTCAACTTGATCTGTTTGTTATTTTTTTTTGTAGGTTTGCTGCCTCAAAAAGGGACGGGTCATGTTATTTTGTGTTGTTGATTATCACAGATGGTGTTATAACAGATATGCCACAGACCATGCAGGCTATAGTCAATGTAAGGGACATGTTTTCACACATCCGTCAGTTAGTAAAATAATGTCATTATTCACATTCCAGTCACTGATTCAGCTCTTACACTGCACTTCAGTGTGCTTGTTTCTAGATGTTAAAATGGTTGTATCAATGTCACCATCCTGTTTTCTATCTATCATCGGTACTGGTTTCCCCTTATGACCGACGGCCCCAAAATAGACTTTTAATTAGGTTGCAGTGAAATTAAGGATGGCGCAAGATGAAGAATACATTCACATTCCATAGTCACACCTGGTTTTTGACATGCTCAGTTTAAAGCACCAGTATTTTGGTACTGGGTTTAGTCTCTTCCATAAGACAATAAGTAGAGATATTGGCAGATGAGTGGTGGTGGGGGATAGGACCCATGTCCTTGGATTAAAAGGGGGGAAAACCTCTTGAAAAGATGACCTTTTGCAGATTGCCAGAAATTAAGTGGAAACTCTTGCATGTGTCATGATATTGTGTTGTTGATTATCAAAATAAAATTGCTATGAACAATATTTCCCACACATGTTTTTTTTTTTTTTAATCCTTTTACCATGTAATTTGTACATTTGAGCTTTGCTATGCAAAAATTATGTACTGTTGTAAAGGCTAAACACCAGAAAATTTCAAAGCATAAAAATAAGTTTATGTAGCTTTTGACCCAGCTTGAATAACTCTTATTTAGGCATTTTTTGCAAGTGTGAGCTCAGATGTATGTTTTGACACACCAATTCACCATCACAAACTGCTCTGTTCACATATTGCAGGCATCAACATTACCCATGTCAATCATCATTGTAGGAGTTGGGGATGCTGACTTTGAAGGTAATTTGTTGTGGAAGTAACAAATAAATTTTTAATGCAAACTAAAAAATGAAATACAGTAAAGTTTCACTAACAGGACCACTTTGTTTTTTCAGAGTCACAGAAAAATCAGCAGGTTGAAAAAAAGCAAAGTCTACAATTTAGAACAATTAGATTATCCTACCTTAGAGTGATGTATTATTTACTGGTCTTTGTAGTAGAACTTTACTGTTACGGTCAGACTTGAGATATTTTCATTACACATCATTAATTAATAAGATACATTGTAACTCCTAATTTTGTTCCAGTAGCATAGAAGACATTTAGAAATTATTTTAGTTTGGGTAAATACATGTACAAGTCTTGTAGTCTTCTGAAATTGAATACATTTTGATGTCAGTTTTAAGTCAGTTTTGCATACCGTATCTAATATTGTGTGCATTTGTGTAAATTTATGATTTCAGCTATGAATGTGTTAGATGGAGATGAAGTGAGGTTATCCTATCAAGGGAGGACTGCACAGAGAGATATTGTACAGGTAAGTACAGTTGTTGTTGTTGACTGTTTAAAAGATTCCCTTGTTCTTATTAGAGGTCATGTGTTTGGGGTATGGGGCACAGTTTCAAATGACTTACAGAAAATTTACAGATTCTGGTAGGTGACAAGGGTCAACATTTTCTCTGATTTACTGATAATATTATTTTGGTAAACTTTGGATAGGCAATACTAATTATCTAGATGCATAGATAGACTTGTTAGAAGTCAAGGGCATCGAAGGATTTTATACCTTGACCTTGAGTGAGATTTGCCCAACTATTCCTTGAGATCACATTAGCCATTGAGAATAGTGTAGGAGTTGCTGTGGAAGTGTGGTTTACCTTTGTTTTCTGTTTTCTACTTTGTTAGTGAAGTTCTTCATTTTGTAAAAAGAAAAGAGCTCTTGCACCTTGTCCCTTTAGAAAAGTAAATGTTTTTGTAAAGGAAGTAAAACTGTTTCCTGTTTGGTTGTACTTGATTGGAGATTTTATTGAAATGCATGGTTATGGTCCATACTTATGGGAGGAATTAGTTACAAATTGATTTGATAGAGCTCTTAATTGACCAAATCTAGATTTAGTATTTTTATGCCCCCGCCACTTTGGGGTGGGTTGGGGGGGTATATAGATTTGCTCTTGTCCGTCAGTCCAGCTGTCCATACGTAGACTGTTTTGTATTGCGTGTAAATCCAAACGTACATGTATAACTGCTAGAGCCATGAAACTTTCTAAATATAGTTGACAGCATGTGAACTCACGCACCTGGGTATTTTGACGTTAATTTATGGGGGATCACCAGTCATGCCTCTGATTAAGCCAAAAATAGCATTTTTAGGCTTGTGTCATGTGTTACTCCAAATGTATAACTGCTAGAGCGATGAAACTTTCTGAGAAAAAATATCAGCATGTAAAGTTATGCACCTGGGTATTTTGATGCAAATTTATTGGAGAGGGGCATAGTTATGCCCTCTGATAAAGCTAAAAAAATAGCATTTTTAGACTATATATACACACACCTGTAATTGTACAGGATTTTTTGTGACAATACAGTGGAATGTGGGGGCATCCAAGTTTTTATACTCCTCTGATAGTGTGTAAAAACTGCAAACTAATTATTTGTCCCATATAGTCACCACATAGTATTTCATGTGACTAAAACATGATCATTTAATATGATGTCCTGAACAAAATAAAAACAAAACTTTTTAGTGTCATTTTGATGCCGTCAAAATTTCATTAAAACTGTATTATGAAGTGCTCTTGGAATTTCTAATGTAGGATTTGAGGCTGAATTTTTTCCTTAAGAAAGTGCATCATCTATAATAAAAGATTATTCACTCCTCTACAGAAGTATTCTTGAGATTGAATAAGAAGAAAACTTTGTGCTTTCAGTTTGTCCCAATGAGAAATTTTGTGAACCGAAATCAACAAAATATCCAGTTAGTGCAGGCCGCCCTTGCTAAGGAAGTACTAGCTGAGATCCCTGATCAAGTGACGAGCTTTATGAAGCAAAACAAAATAGTCCCTAAACAACGTATTCCTGCCACAGCACCACCTTCTTATTCTTCATAATCCATCAACACTTCACAAAATGTAAGATTTTTTTTTATTGTAAGGTAAGCTTGATGTTTCTGGGTCCCATTAAATATCATAAGTTCCAGTGGAATTTGTTCTCAAGTGCAGTGATTAAAAAGACCTTTAAAGTTTCATGTCATACAGTGTGTTTCAAAAATGTACAGGTTAAGTAAATTTGTTATTATTGCCTTGCCATAAAATACATCTCAGAACTCTTATGTAAAAGAAGGCAAGTGAGCTTGCTTTGACCTGTTACCAGGTACATGTACATGTATATGTGTAAACTATGTGTCTTTCCTTCTCTTTCTTTATATTTTTCATATAACTACAGGTTCCTTTCAAACTTGGATGTGACACCTCCAATTTTAACAGAGTTATGGCCCTGTTTCGACTCCACATTTCTTTCCAGCACTTTTGAAGGAAAACACTTACACAGATTTAATTCATATTTTCCATGTATATGTGTGTAATAAAACTACAGGTTCCTTTTGAAATTGGGCATTACAGCTCAAATTTTATAAGAAATATGACCCTTTTTAGCACAAGTTTTCAAAGAAAAAATTGGAGCTTATATCAGCATTGGTTAACTTTATTGTTAAGGTCTGTTTCTCAGAAAGTATCAAAGCTGTTCACTTAAAATTTGGAGTACTGGTTCACTATCAAAATGTAACACTGTAACATTTCTAAAGGGCAGATGACCCTCAAATTAATGTTTGCAAAGTTATGCCCATTTTTTTACTAAGAAGTTTTTGGTTAGCCTTTTTTGCTAAGGTCCATTTCTGAAAAAATATCGAAGATATTCACTTTAAACTTGGAATACATGATCACCATCAAAGTTGAAATGCGTTTCAAAAGAGTAGGTAACCCTATGATACATTTTTGCACCATTATTCCCTTTTTTGACTTAGAATTTCTTGGTTAACATTTTTTGTTAAGGTCCATTTCCCTAAAACTGTCACAGATACTCTCTTTAAACTTGGAATACTTGTTCAATATCAAGATTTGAATGCTTTTCAAAAGTGCAGATAACCCTTGAATTATTCTTTTCACAGTCATGCCCCTTTTTCATATATGCCCATTTTGACTTAGCTGATGATTAACTCTCCAGCTCTGAGAAAAGTGGAACACGCTGGCTGCAGACAGGTCTTGTTCAACTTAATTTCTGATAAAAGCCAAATTTCTTCAAATTTAAAAGTCTATGTTTTGCTGTTATCTGTGCATTACATACCTACAACAGTTATACTATTTTAGACATTTCAGTTGCCTCCTCCTAAATTTTAACTATCTGCCATTGATCTTCTGTTAACATTTGAGCATGGCAGGGGCATGTGTCCCATGTACACATTTCTAGTTTTTGACAGGCATTCCTGTTTTGCCTCTTCAAATTTCTTGTCTTCAAGCAGATTCTCTATAGACTTTTAGGGCAAATTTACAGGGTTCTGGAAAAAGAGCAGAAACAAGAAATAAGACCTATGCACTTCGAATCCATGTTTGTTATGTCTGTTTTACTATATCTCCTTCTCACAAGACTTTGAGTAAAAGTGAAAATGAATATATGGTTACCAGAACTGTTTGTGAATAGTTTTTTTAATTCTCACTCTAGGAATTACTATGTCAGGTAATACTGGTATTTGTATGATTGAAGGAAACAGGGGATGACAGTATTAGTGTTATCACCTAATAATCTTTCTTGGAAAATTCACTGAATGATATTTTCTTGTTTCTGTCAGATGATAAGTGATTGCTATGCAGACTGATTTTCTGTTTTCAGTTTGTGCCGTTCCGAGACTTCAGCAGTCGTATTGGGGGCCAAGGTCATCAGATAGCCCAGGCAGCTTTAGCTAAAGAAGTGCTCGCTGAAGTACCGGACCAGTTAGTGTCTTATATGAAAATGAATGGGATTCAGCCAAAACAGTCTCCACCTGCAACTGCTCCACCACCATATAGATAACAAAACCATTAGAAAGAAGCTATAACAAACAAGAACTTGCACATACAACTTTTAAAAACGATTTCCAAAGGCTTCTGTATATTGCTATATTGTTTGTAACTTGCTAAATTATTTTGTGAACAGGGGAAATTATTTTGAATCATGATGTGGATATCTAGCCTCATTAAAGGGACATACCCTAAAATGATTTGATGATATACTTATTCTGTATTTTATAATCTTATTCTCTATAAAATAATGATTAATTGACACTAATATAGTGTTCATTTGTAATAAATGACTGAATCCACTGAAAAATGGTACAACAGCTTTATATAGAAAGACTATTGTAAATGCGTTTAAATTACCAGTTTTAAATAAAATTTTTGACTGACACCCTTGATTTTGAAGAAAAAATAATACTAAAATTTTTAGGGGATGCCTCTTTAAAATACTCATATTGAATTTCATAGATCTTTGCATCTTTCAATTGTCGTGTTCATGTTTTAAACATTACAAATCAGTGTTCTCAACATGAACATATTAGTATATCGACATAATTGAGAAGCTCAAGTTCAATAAAGAAAATCAGCATTATATATGAAAAAGTGATCTCTTACATTTGTGGTTTTGGATGAACACAAATCTTTCATTCTTAAAATAGGGCCTTATCCATATTTGGCAAGTATTTTATCAGAACTGCTAACTTCATCCTTCTGGATCACATGAACAACCACAGCAGATATTTTATATTTTATCCATATATGGAGGGGTGAATGTGAAAAAATGCTGCTCTGGTTGTTTATTGTATAGCACCTAAAACATGTCTTGCATTCCCCCCCTTGATATGTAAAATTTAGTTGTGAAAATGGGAACATCGAAATCTGAGGATCATTGTCATCAAGAACAAATCTCTACAAGTTACTGTAGAACAGTTTACTCTATGTGCCTACACAGTGACTGAGTGTTAAGCAGTGGTCATCATTTTTTTAAAACAGATGTAGATTTACATGTTGGTGGCTCTCTACAACAGGTGCCCAAAAATGAAAACAGTAACATTACCTAGTTAAGTTTCAAGCTACTGGACTATTATCATTTAAAAGGGACCATATTGTTGTTTTAATGCTGTTATTGTCAAACATAAGTTACTTAAAAAAAACTGCCAGAATAGGAAATATGTATTCATATATGTGTTATTAAAGTGGAAATGCGGTTCTTTGGAAAGGACAAAAGACCAAGAAATTTCTCCTAGAACACAAATTTTCTGGTAAAATATAATTTATTCCTAGCAAAAACGTACCAAGAATTATGTTGTAGTATACATTAATTTCTGCTGTTGTTCAGTCAGTTACTATTCAGCTAAACTTGTGTTAAAATATTCAGCATCTGTAATGTATTTTTGGCATTTTAGTGAGTTGCTTCAGTATGTTTGGGGTTTCATAATTCCTAGAAAAAGGACCTTTCAGAAATTTAAGCAGCCAGCTGGTTTTACACTGGTTTAAATATGGTTAGTTTCCTGTCATCTTTTTGAAGTCACATATGTATTTCAGGGTTTTATTTTCATGATTTTGTGAACATAAAAGAATTATTGCAGATATATATAAATATATGTTTTCACAGTATAGATAAATATGATTTCTTGCACAGTCCACGTAATTATCTGTTTGGCATCTGACTGTAAAATTTAATATTATTGATGAGTATTACCTCCCCTAGTTTTGTCAGTTCTTTATTGATATTTTACATATACACATCTATGAAAGTATATCCACATGTATATATGTATCATGTATGTATATTAACATATTTTTTGTGCAATAAGTTTGTAGATTTGTCTTGATTTGTACAACTGTTCACCTAAATGAAATACTTTCTCCTTTTTATGCCTCCCTTTGAAGATGTAAGGGATTTTTGCATTGTGTATGTCAGTTTGTCCATTGGTAGACCAAATCTTTCTCAATCATTAAGTCATAGAGGCTGGAGTTTTGGTATGTATGGCATGATGTTGATGATTAGGGGCATATAGGGTCAAAGGTCAAACTCACTATGCTGAAGTCAACACTACTGACTGATATAGGGGATTTCTATCAAGTGTAATGGGAGCTTCAGTGTCATTCTGACAGCTCTTATTAAATTTTGTGAAATTCTGTTCACTGTGATATTAGAAATATGATTTTTCATGCAAAACTGTTGAGCTACTGAAAAAGTATTTATACTTCACAAAATCTCCCATTCTGTTGATATTTCCTTCAAACATAGCTTTCTCTGTTGTTTAATATCTTTTTGAAGATTTTTGTTACTGTTTCTTCACTTTTGTTTCTGAAATTAAGGAGAAACTTTTATATTATAAAACTTTGCTCAAAGTACGTAGTGTTTCATACATCAGATTTTAGAGAAGTTCAACATGTAACATGTATTCTTATGAGTGATATAGCAAAAAATCATATCAAACCTTTAAAATATCTTTGAGAGGAAAGGACATTTAAGGAAGTGCATTTCTTGTAGTAGATAATGTGATGCTGCATGCTATATTAATATGCCATGCCAATAAGAGTGATTCAAAATATTAACCCAAGAAAAATTATTACAGAAGGCATTATCACCAATGATGGTAACTCCAATGCTAACTGCAGGTTTAAGTTTTGCTGATGTTTTATCATTAAGTGTTGCAAAATGATATTTATCTTTTAATGATAACAATGATAATGATAATTAGGATAATATCGATGATTATTGTGATGATTCAAGTGTTGTTAACTTTTTGGGGGTTGCTGTTGTAGATCATAAAGTCATATTTTGTGATTATGATGATGACTCTATGTTGCAACCATTATTTTATAAAACGTCATTGGGATTGTAGGAATCGGGAACAGGGAAGTGTAATCTCAAATCCCTCTGTGCCTGGGAATTTTACATTGAATAATCCAGTGAGGTATAACAAAATGTTTTCTACTTATTATTGCTGAAATTAAATACATTTGAATTATGTATGTCAAAATAACAATTTGTAAGCACTTTTTGAGAACAAGGACTGTGTTAATATACAGACTAACATCATGAACTTTATGCAAGTGTTTTCCTCTGCAAATGACCAACATTCACATCAAAAAAGGCTCCTGGACATGTTATAATGAATTACAGTTTAATAATTGAAAATCAGAAAAAAGGCTTTTTTTCACTTTCTTTATATGCAAAGCCAAAATAAAAAATTGATAGCCTTCTAACTATAAATAGAAGAAATATACTGGCTGTTACTCTGTAACATAACAAAAGCTCTGTACTCTTTTCAGGTAAACCAATCCTTTCTTATCCTTTCCTCTATATCTGCTTACATCTATAATACATTAGTACAAGTCTTTAATTGCCTTTCTATTTCTTCCAGTTTTGTATACAATTAAATCTAAGGAATTTATTTTTCCTTTTTTGTAGGTATTAACAATGTTTTTATCTTTATATAGAGTTGCATCAGAATAGAATTGTCATTTATAAAAAAATGTTGAAAAGTTTATTCTTAGTGTTTTTATTCAATTTCCAACTGAGAGGTTTGTACATATGATTTGCATTTTCCTAGCCAACCTTATCCCCAAGTGATCACAAGGCAGTCTGAAGGACAGCTAAATCCCCTTCTGCAGCGGACATGAATATGCACTTCTTGACCTTTAACCAACCATGACCTTGATGTTGTGCCATGCATATTATAAGCACATAGTCTCATGATAGTAATTATTTATGCCAAGTTATTTAAAATCTTCCATAAACTCAAAAAGTTATGGAGAACATTCAACCTTGACCTAGGGGTAGCAACCTGGATGTTGGGTTCTGCACATCGTGTCATAGTGGTAATCATTTGTGCCAAGTTATTTCAAAAAATTTTCAGCGGATTAAAAGTTATGGAGCGGACACAAAAGTGTTATGTACGGACAGAAAGATGGACAGAGGGATTGTACAGATGGAGGCCATTCTTTAATTCCCTCCCCACTTTTGCGGAAGGGGATTAAATTTTAAAACCTTTGAATTGTCAATAAGTTATAGAGGGGACATGAAAAATAGATGTTTTAACATTGGACCTTTGAGTGTGACCTTGACCTTGTGGGTAGTGGCTTGATTGTTGTGCTCTGCACATGGTGTCATAATGGTGATTATTTCTGCCAAGTTATCTTAAAAACATTGCAGCGGTTTAAAAGTTATGGAGCGGACAAAAATGTAGACTTTTTAACACTTGACCTTTAAGTGTGACCTTGACCTTGTAGGTAGCAACCCAATTATTGCGCTCTGCACATCGTCTCATAATGGTGATGACTTGTGCCAAGTTATTTAAAAAATTTTAAGCCATTTAAAAGTTATGCAGCAGACAAGAAATGTAGACTTTTTAACACTTGACCTTTAAGTGTGACCTTGACCTTGTGGGTAGCAACCCAATAATTGTGCTCTGCACATCGTCTCATAATGGTGATCACTTGTGCCAAGTTACTTCAAAAAAATTTTCAGCAGTTTAAAAGTTATGGAGCGGACACGGAAGTGTTACGGACGGACAGATGCACGGACGGACTGACAGACGGAGGCCATTCCTATAATCCCCTCCCCACTTTGCATAAGGTGATTAATAAAATACTGAGATGATTGCAATTATGGACAATAGTTGCCATTTGTAGATAGCCAGTCAGAAACTGGAAACAAATGCAATGCAAGTAGTTGGACTTGCATTCTTTTGAAAGGCAGATACTTGAAATTTACAGCATGTAAAGCAAACTTTAACTCACCTGAGCATGTGCACATGGTGAGATTTTCTGAACACACTTTGTCTATCAGGTGTGTGTATTCAGTCTCATACCACCTATTTGCTTTAAATATTTCCAGAACCACTGAGATTATTTTAGTCCTGACTAAGGAGTCACGTTATTACAGAGCTTTTTCATTGATGGAAACTGAGAAACATTCATAAGAACCTTGTTAACTTTTTTTTTTAGGATTTATTCTTAGTTTAAGCTTTTTTATTTTACATCAATTGGGAAGAAAATTCTTGCAAGTTATATAAATATCTCTCGATTATTGCTTCCTGGGTTCAACCAGTACTTAAGCCGAAGGTGAGGAATGGAGAGTCACAGTAGACTCTCAGCCCTGGTGGGATTCTTACTTTAATTCTTGTACCAGTGAGGTTAAAATTGGAAGTCAGTGACTTTAAAACTTGACAAATTGAATAAGCATGCATAGTGTGAGGGAAATTGGGCTACCTGGTATTTGTTTTATAACAGAGTGGGTTCCTATACAACTTTTGTACAATGTTCAACATCAGCAGTATAGTGGTATACTGTAACAGATATATTATTTAAAGAAAACTAATGTATTTGGTGTTTTTTTTCAGGTTGAGGAAGTGCCTGATAATAATGATAGTTTTATGAATAAAAAAGGAAGGGGTTTGATTCTCTCTACAACCTTGTTCAGCACGATAATTCCTTACTGTTCTGAAGAACAGGTAATAACTGTTTCAAGTAAATTCTTCCTGTCTTAAGTATTTGTTCTGAAACGAGTGCTTTGGCTTTGTAAGACTCATTTCTAGTAAATGTTTCACTTGTAATAGTTACTTTGACACTGTAGCAACTATTTAAGCATTTCTGTTCTTCAACAAAAAGAATCAATAACAGAAAAAAATCCCATTTCATTATTTTTTAATTTTCCTCAATAATGCTTCGACAGACATCTTACAAACTTTGCAATACATTATCAAAACATTTTGTCTTTAGAATTTATGCATAAAACTTAATAATCAATTTCACTTGCCACATATAAAATGAAATTTTACTTGTGAATATAAGGGCTATTCTAATGATACATATATCCCTCCCTAGGAAGGCAAAATAAATTCTTTAGTGTGGTCTTTTTATATAGTGGGTGGGGGATTTTTGTTTTGTCAAATAAATTAAAGGGGTTGGTCCATTTTGAAAGTGCCTTCCTGGTGTGGGATATATGTTTTACTAGAATGACCTTCAATTTTTCCTGATCACAACTAAGGTCATAACAATGTAAAATGTAATATGAACTTAAATACACAATGATGAAAACTAAACCATTGCAATGAGACAAGTGACCTTGTATCACTTTGTACTTTTTCTAAAATGACATACAAGAAAGTTAAGTAACATCTGAAATAAATTTAACCTTACAGGTCAAAGAAAAATAAACTGCACATATTTCCTTAACACTTCTGAAGTAGTTGTGAACTGCACATATTTCCTACACACTTCTGAAGTAGTTGTGAACTGCACATATTTCCTACACACTTCTGAAGTAGTTGTGAACTGCACATATTTCCTACACACTTCTGAAGTAGTTGTGAACTGCACATATTTCCTACACACTTCTGAAGTAGTTGTGAACTGCACATATTTCCTACACACTTCTGTAGTAGTTGTGAACTGCACATATTTTCTACACACTTCTGAAGTAGTTGTGAACTGCACATATTTCCTACACACTTCTGTAGTAGTTGTGAACTGCACATATTTCCTACACACTTTTAAAGTAGTTGTGAAAGTTCAAAATCAGTTCATTCAACAATGCTGCCTGGGAATTAAATAACTTGAAGCATTTTAAAATTGTAATTTCATTTCGAGTTACTATGTATATAAATCTTTTCAATATACATGTACTGACAGTTACTGTAGCTTAAACCAAAATGATGAAATCCATTCAAAGACAAATCAAAATTCAAGAAAGAACAAACTAGTATTTTCAAAGACATGCATGAAATAACTATTCCCCTGAAAATAAACTGAAATAACCATCTGTTTTATCTCATTTTATCATGAAAACATAAGAAATAATTATCAACACTTACATTTTTCAAAATACAAATAACACCTGATTAATAAAACTGAAAATGAAAATATTTGAACACTCTGGCATTTTACAGATCTTGGAAAAAAGAGAAAAATAATGAAAAAAAACAACAACACTGAAATATAAAATCAGCAAACTATGGGGGTTCTGTTTTCTGAACCACAGACCCTGTTGCTATTAAACTATCAACACTGTCACCACTGGCCCCTTGTATCTGTTGGGATGCCAACTGTACCCCTAGTGGGTCCCCTTCATGCACCATTCCCTGGTGCCCCTCTAGGTGTTGCTGAAGTGTTTGATGGTGCTGGAGCTGCTCCAGTTGCTGCTGAGTAATGATCTGAGGCTGTTGGACCTGCTGGGTTGTGGCTGCTTGTGTGAACACCACCTGACCTGCAGTCCCAAGATCTAAGGTACCCTGGGACTGCATCAAACTTTGATATATTGAAACTGGTATTGTCATCATTCCAGCTGCAGAGGAAAAAATAACAAAACTTGTCTTTCAATCATGTCAAGCTTTACTATGTATATATATATATATCTATAGATACAGAGTTGAACTTGTGAACAAAGGTCGGTCAAGGGAAGATAGAAAAATAATTACCTTTGTTCGGGGGTGACCTTTGAGGGTTAAATGGACTCGCCATACTGGGCTTGAGTGAGCGACAAAGGTCATATTTAGATAGAAAGTATTACAATTTCAGGAACATGTATAATGAAATTTAATAGATGATATTATCACCATTCATTTATTTAATCTTCATAATCAAATTAATCACATAAATAGCTGGGATTTAAAACATCAATGACCTGAGAAAGAAACTAGTTGCCTAATTATCATATTTTGAATATTTTCTACAAATTTAACAATCAAGCTTTCAAATATACCGACAGACCTATTGTCGATTCATCAATAATATTAATCGTGTTTGTTTTAACACCTTTTTTAGCTTTTGATGTGTCTCCTTAATGGTGATTATGAACAGCCACCATTGAACAATCCAATGACCATTGTTCACATATCTTAACTGGCCGCGGGATGGTTTTTGGATGATGGTCAGTCTGAGTCAGAAGGTGACCATTATTCCTGGCCTATTTTTTGTTGGAGAAAGTCAGACTGACCACTGTTCACAGGAGACCGCTGCACAAGTTTGACTTCATATATATATTATAAAAGGATATATATAAGGAAGAGTTTTCTATTATGTGCTTCAAATAAAATCACAGAGAACAGTAAATACAGGAAATTTTCTTTCCTCACAGTAGTTAATTAAGAGGATTCTTGGATGTTAAATTACTAAAATAATTTTCTTGTTTTAAATTTATTCAAAACATGTGGATTGCTTCATAAGCAAAAAAGTTTAAGATAACTCATTTCTGACCCCAACCCCTACAGACCAAAATTATTTGTTACTATATTCACTTATTCATTACCAGGTTATAACCATTTAACAACTTCTACTTACTAGCAGGATCTGTTGTCAGCGGAGCAGTTTCCCCATTTGCCAGCACAAGACGTCCACCACTTATGGTCAAGGGTGCTCCACTGGACACCTCAACACCAACAGAATTTACTTGCATCTCGGCTTCCTGATGGGTAGCTAAGGCACTTTCCATTGTCTGTAGCTGTGCTGAAGTGTCAGTTCCCGCCTGTACATGATTTATATTTTCTTGTGGAATCTGGAAGTATTTAATAACAATATTCAAAAGTCTATCTTTTTCTAAAAAAAGCCCCAAAAGGTATCTTTTTCCTACTTTAAATACTAAAGTAAGCAGCAAAATCAATTCCTATGAAATAACTAGCAAGTGTTTCCATCATTGCGAATAAACTGTTAGGCAATGTGATTTATGACCGTCAAAATATTTAACATGTGGGCTATGATGGCTCTAAAATGCTCAACTGAGTCCCATTGTTCAGGGGCCATACCTCTTGAACCCATGATTGGGTCAGCTTGGTTCAGGGAAACTTAATCAAATGTGAGCAAAACACTATAACAAAAGGTAGAAAATTTTTTTTAACGCCAGTGGCTTTGATACCAGTGAACTCAAACCCCATCCAGAGGTAGAGGTTCAAGCAAGGTACTTACATACTAAACATCTAAGGTATCGGTCAATTTATGAAGGCTTCATAACAAGAAGTAAAACAATCTCTGTTTAGCCTTTGTGACCATGACCTGACTCCAGAGAATGGTTGAGTATAAACCAAAGACCTAAAATATTTGTCAATAAATAAAGGCTCTCTGACAGAAAGTAGAAAAATCAAAATCTCAGCCTCAGTGACCTTGACCTGGATACTTCAAACCCTACTAAAGGTTCTTCCATGCAATGAAACCTAATAACCAATATCCAAGATATTGGTCTATAAATGAAGGCTCTATGAAGTAAACTGAAAAAAATCTGTTTCAATTCTCAGTGACCTTGACCCCAGTTGATGGTAGAAGTTCATGCAAGAGGTTCATGCAAGTTGTCTATAAACTAAATATCTAAAATATCAGTCGATACATAAAGGTTTTATGAATAAAAGTAGAAGAATTTATTTTTAGTTTATTTCAGTGGCTTCAAAGCCCATCCAAGGGTAGAGGTTCTTACCTTTATACCAAATCTCTAAGATTTTGGTCAACTAAGGCTTTATGGTTTTTAACAATAAGATTATTTTCTTCCATAAAAGTTTATAAAAAACCAAGTGATCTCTGGGGTGGGGCTAAATTTGACCCCATGGTCATGGTTTGACAAAACTTGAATGAGATACACTAGGCAATGTTGCACACCAAATATTTAAACTAAAAACCTTGTGGTTTCTGTGAAATTTTTTTAATTTTTGTTTTTCCAAAGTAAACCTTAACAAAATATGCCTATTTTGGCTGCTTCACGAAAGGAACCAGTATCTACTGCTGATACAAGTTCTGTGCAAGTCTGGTTTAAATCAAATCAAAAGTGAAACTTCTACTATGCAGATATGCATAATATGCCTGTGTTGGCCCTCTCTGCATGATGGGATCAGGTCATTTCAAGAAAGGAACTGAGATCTACTATTGGTACAAATTCTATCATGCACTGTTGACGAACATCAGGTGGTCACAAAGTAAAAAGTAAGAAGCCATGCTCTCTAGGGGTTGACTTTTGACCCTGTGACCTCTAAGTGGGTCTGGTGGGTAGAGCTCATCAAGGTGCATGTACCTGTGAAGTTTGGAGGCTTAAGGTGGAAGAATTTCCATGTTATGGTAAAGGTTAAAGTTTTGTGACAAACAAACAGACAGACCAAAACAATATGCCCTCCCTTCAGTGGACATAAAAATGCAACAACTAAAACTTACAGCTGTCACGGAGTGTACAACAGTAGCCTGTGTACCGTCAGGCAGTGTAACCACACTGTTAGGTCCAGTGTCGATCTGTATAATAGAGACAGTTCCATCAGGGTTGTTTATAGTCTGTACCATGGTACCCAGAAATGCAGGCTGGGTCTCTGCCCCTCCCCCACCTTCCTCACCAAATATATTCAACAGATCATCTCTTCCGTGATGTTTGTAACAGTTCTTCACTATGGCCCTTAAAGCCTCTGTCCATGATACCTACAAAATGAAAAACAATATAACACAGCATAAGCAATAGAAGAACTCTAGTAATACAGGTTGGCACCAGGAAATAAAACTTGGTACACAAATATTTCAGTTATTATAAAACAATTTTGCCAGACATTGGGGAAAAACTGGTCATTTTCAATTATTTCGTAAATGATTATTTCTGCTCCTGGTAAAGTTAACATAGTAATACATAAATGGAGAACTCCAAACAGTGGCTACTTCTGCTAACAGTACAATTATCACTGCCACCACGCAGATCAGGTAAAGATGTTTGCAAGCAAAATAAACAAAATACTAAATTCTTTCAAGTGTTTTTGTTTCTTATTTCATTTCTAACATGTACATTCTCAAAAGAATAAGATTTTATCTACTGCATGAAATGAAAGGGATAAGAGATAACACTCATAAAGATGATACATTATATATTATACTTCAGCTAATTTTCGGCCCAAGTAAACTTTGTGGCAGCAGTGGCTACTGACAGGACAGGAGAAGTAACTGCATGGAGTTTTCATAAATGGACAATCTGCAAACCATTATAACTCCTATCTCAAAAGTTATTTACCCGTTTCTTTTCCTCCTCTGAGCGTACATCACTGCGGACATTTGCCCATGGGACATCGTTGGGCCACCAGACTGGTCGAAATTCTGTTTTTCCCCAACCAGGTTTACTGCGACCAGTAGAATACTTTAACATTTCAGGAATAAATGTGCGTAACTGCGCCTTAAATGGTAATTTTGACCAGTTTTTATACAAATAATTTAAAACAATAAATCATTTAATATATTCAAGTATAAACCTATTTAAGTTTCACTTACATGTTACATATATATATATATATATATATATATATATATATATATATATATATGATGAACAATACAGCAAACAAACCTGCAAATGACTGTTAAAATCATGTTAAAGAGCATTCAGCAATAATTAGTGTTATTTAACACAACTATCTGACATCCAAGATGTACTCAACACAGACACAATTACTATTATCAATGTATTTTTCAACAAATAACTTAACACTAATTAATTATTAATTCTACCTGGTACAGGCCACTGAAGTACGCCCAAGCTTCCACATACTGAGTACTGGTAATAAGTATTTAACTTGAACATTCAGCAATAAATAGCTAGAGCAACTGAATCCGGCTATATAACTAACCTGTGTCATTTTATCAACCGGAGTTGGTATACCATCAAGTGTGAGAGCAGGTAAGTCATATGTTAATGAGACATCACTGTTGGGTGGGGCTTGTTCGGCCAGAGCCTCATCTAGGTCCTGCATTATGGTTGACTTAATATTCTTCATCTGAAAATAGGTCAATTTCTTGTCAGTAATATTTTGATTAAGGTACATATCTCTTGACGGTACAGTTTACAGTTTAGCTTGATGATAACACACTCAAGTCAGAATTATATCGACAGTTTACCTAATCCTAGCTCAAGAGAAGGACCAAACTAGACTCCCATCCTTCATAAGAAACTGCAAACATTCTCACATGAATGGTCATGGCCAGTAGGGCAGCTTAAACCTACACAGAACAGAAAATACATTTCTGATGTTGAGAATCTGTTTTACCAACTGTTAAAATGTGCAACTATTTTCTCTTTGTTTAATATTTGACATACAAGTATTTTTGTTCGAAGCTTACAGCACTTCACTCTGGCATCACACTACTGACACATTTCTCTACATACATCACATACCACACTTTCCAATGGTTGAGAGCCAAACACTTTGTACTGGTTAAGACTTGCCGACTTGCTGGGTGTACAGCACAAAACCACTGCCTGCTGACCAACCCTTGTTGTATACTCTTCTATACATGCTTTCAATTTCCTGTAATGGTAAATTATGAGCATCAGGAATTTCACACTTATGAACTTGAAACACAACTGCAGCAAAACAACAAAACTAAATTCTTCACACTACTATGGTAGAACAGACTAAGCAATGATAAAAAGTGTAGTCAAATTAATTAAAACTGATGAACTGTAAACTCAAAATATTCAATCTTGTTTTCAACTTTTTAACTAAGATATGAAAACAAGAACTGTCACTGTAAGATTACAATGCCCCCAAAAGTGGTGCTTTGACCTTAGAGCTGAGGACCAGTCATTCAGGGGTCAAGGTCAAATAAATATAGGCCAATGGGAAGGTCTTGTCCAAAGGGGTGTTGTGTTTAAGTATGAAGTATATCCACTTACTAATACAGAAGTTATGGCCAAATGTTAGTTTTTGGACACTTGGATATTCAGGAGTCAAGGTCAAATAAATATAGGTCAATGGGAAGGTCTTGTCCAAATGGGTGTTGAGTCCAAGTATGAAGTAAATCCACTTACCAATAAGGAAGTTATGGCCAATGTTAAATTTTTGGATGGACTGAGGGACGGACTGTAAGACGGACAGTTCAAAAACTACATGCCTCCCTTCAGAGGCATAATAAAGTATGCTGTCAATTAAATGTTAAACAATCAAGGCAAACACACAGGATGCCTAAAACTCCTTGCATTAAGTTGATCAGCACTGACATTATCCATTTACATACTGGTTGGTTGATGGCAATATTTTACCTTAAAAGTCTGGTTTGTTGCCTTTTCCTTATTGACGGGTTTGTCTCAAAGAGATGATTGCGTCTTCTGCGACGTCCAGAGTTAATGGCTGCTGCAGCCGCCACTCCAATCGGACCTGAGAGAGGATTGTAGAAAATCATGGTCAACAAATGCATGGCAGTAAAATAACATAGGTATTCAACTTGGCATCTGCTTCAAGTTTATGAAATACTTCCGTAATAACAAAAACAGAAGGTAAGAATTTTGAATTTTATCAATAACTTAAATTTAAGAAAATGACATTGTCTTACAATGTTACCTCAATGGAGTTTGACAATTATGCATTTGCTTTTACATGAAGTAACTGCAGAATGAACATTAATCTTTTGAAGTGTTTTGTGTCATGAAATCAATGTCTCGATACCTCAGTGTCATTAGTTCAAGGTTTTCTCTGCTATTTTCTCAAGGGCAGGTAAAAGATAAACTTGCCCTTCATAATGTACACTCCATTGAAATGCACTGAAATATGCTTTTAAAACTGTATCAGATTTACAAAACTCAATCATAAAGTACTTGCTGTCAAGAAGTACAGCATTTAATCTGAACCAGCTGCTAAGTGGAATACATGATGTGAGCTGATCTTCCCTGAAACTCAGTACTTATAAGTCCTGGGCTGAGACATGTATACATTTAGTTGCATCAACCAGCTTTCTACATGACATGACTGTCTGAACTTTTGCTTGGACTCAAAACATAGACCAAATTACCACACTTTTCTCACCTATCCAGGCTAGTAAGATATGTCATTACCCACTATCAAATGCATCTATATATTTCAAAAACTAATCTGAAGGAAATTGAAGCTTTAATTAATTAGTCAAATTTATCAGTTTTATACAATTTTATATGTATTAAATATAACCTGCTGCTTGTAACTGTGATGTCACATCGTCCCCAATGCCTGGTCCAATCAGTTCTGATGCATCAAACGAGCTGTCCGGTGAACTTGGCTCACTAAGCCCATCACTGATCATACCTGAGTTCAGTTGTGATGTGTTGATGGAGATTGCATTGGGTACTGTACTGACAATTGATGGGAGGGAGGAATTCATCTTCAATCTCCCTGCTCCCTATCTGAACATTTTGCAGGTACACCTGAATTTTTTTTATAATTGTTATAAGCAAGCCTTAAATTTCAATAACATTTCTTTATATCAGTTATTGCAAGCATTGCTTAATCTTATTACCAACTGCTCCGACATGAGTTCTGACCAACAACATAATTTAAGTTACACAAGTACACTAATATTTCCAGATATAACTAACTGATCCATAATTAAACCATTTTTTTAAATTATCTTAAATTATCCATCTATCATTTAATAAAGGGTATGTGTAGAAGGTGCTGAAAAGGTGTGGCGCAACCAGGACTTAAACCTTAAACTTCTGCTTTCAGGGCAGACAATCTACCAACCGAGCTACCAAGCTACAGAGTGTTACCAATCTATTTCATCACCCCCTACATGGCTACATATCCTGCCATAAGTTTTTGGAAATAGCCTTTTTCACTGGACAAATTAAAAATTTCAAAAATAAAATTTCAAACATACAAAGATACAAAGAAGTATCTGTACTGTTAGACAAAACAAAATAAAGGCAATATTCTTTTTCTTAAAAGTCAGGACCTTTTGACAATCAAGTTGAGCTTTAACAAAAGATTGAAAGATGTTATCAGCAATTATGTACAGGGTTTTTTCTCAGTATTTTGGTAACATGACCCATACCCTTGGATTTGGGAATTTCAGTGATGTTTTCTAAAAATTGAGAAAAATGCATGACTTCAGTTTTTCAAGTTTTAACAACTAACAATTACTGTCTATGATGGAAACCTTACAAGTCTATTACAGTGAAAGATTTCTTGTTTTTGTAGATTTTAGTTATTATTTTTATTTTTTTTTATCTTTTGAAGTTTCAATTGTTTTTTGGTTTTTTTTCAGATTCTTTGTGTAAAAAAGATACTATTTTCATTTGGGAATATGACCCATGGCCAATATCAGCTATAAAATAAGCCTAAAAAAGGACACCTCTGATATAACAGCATATAGATAATGCTTTCTGATGGACAAGACTTTCTTAAATCTCAAGGTAATTCAACATAAGACTCTTTAATTTTATATTAATATATTTAAGGTATTTTTTCATGAAAAGTAGAGAAAGAAACTGGTATAATTTCATGTGCAAAGATGTAAGAAGCCAAATATGTTGACATTCACATTTTTTTTTACGAAAAATGTACAGCATATCTTTCAGAAAAATTTACAGTACAAGTATAATAACAGAAGCACTAGTACAATTTTTTATTTTTTATTTACCATATGGTTTTACATCTTCATCTATTTATTACAATGGTACTGTAGACTGGAATCATATACCAACATGTATTCAGAATACAAAGGACAAGTCTGCTTTTAAAAATGAAGTAAAGAAATACCTGATGCTTGAAAGCAAGTCCGCGGAAGATTCCTTTTTTATTTTTAGTTAGTCTCTTTGCCTCCAAAGGTGAACCGATTTTACGGCCTGATATTTTAAGTTTGTTCACCTTCTTAAAAGTTGAACAATAAAAAATATCAGACCTGTAAAAGTAGTTCAACTCTTTAAGCATAAGTATAGTCAGTACTGACTTTTGGCAGTAATAAGTTGAAGTTGAAATCAAGTTTTAACTGGATATTTAATAATGAATTAAGCTAATTTTACTTTACATACAGTTTACTGTATTTCATCTGAGGCTATTTTTTTACACGATAAATTTGTTTGTGTATTATATATATGTCAAGTGCTGACATTGTAAAATGTAAGTATGTTAATTTTAATTGTAGCTCTAATTTAGAATTGAGGTAACTCAGCTAGGACATAAGATCTAGGGCACTGTTGGATGGCTTTAACAGGTCATCCTGTGTTTTTTACGTCTGCTGATAAAAGTGAAATAGAATCTAGTACTTTTTATATGCTGCTATAATAATATATGCTATTAAAATATTTTGTTTTAAGATGTTTATTTACTTCCACGAGTAAAACTACATGTATCTATCTTATCTACTCGGACAATTTGCCACACGCGGACAATACGGTGTTTTGTTACTAAAAATAGAAACGAAGCCGGCCATTTTCTTTATTGATCCAGTAATCTTAACCGTATTTGTTATCCGTTAGTGCAATAAAAACAAACAGAATGTCGCATATTTGTCAAACCATTTCCTGAATTTCTCCTAGAACCGGATTTCAAAGACAGTTTCCAAGTCGTCTGCACCTAAGTGTAATAAATGCGCAAAGCCGACTGATTTTCGATGCGCCAGAGCTTGCGCGTCACACGATTACAGCTTTGCGGAAAAATCGGCATTCCTCGCAATCATATTATCTAGCCATGTTTGCCTTCAGAGGCAGTCAGGCTACCAACTACCATATGACGCAATGAAAACATAAAAATATAATTTTTACCTTCACAATGAAGGATTATTCAGCTCTTGTGATTGTTTACTTGTTTTTTCGTTTTTCTTCCAAGGAGATGCGCATTAGGATCATTGCGCATCTAAGGGAGATAAACATGATCCCGCGAAAAGTCAAATTTTTCAACTGCCTGCAGGCACGGTTTATGTGCCTGTCATGCAATGTATTTTTTTTCCACTTTTCATCGATTGTATCATAATTTTAAGAGTTCTACCAATATGAGTAAACCTTCGTATAGATTCATTTCCCGTCGCGTGGTTTTGGGTATTGGGGAGGCAATTTGTATCTCTGATGGGGTGGATGTGAGGGGTGTCCCCTCCCAGAACTGAGAGGATTTTGATTTCTGAAAGAAAAATGGTGCTATTTCCCAGACTTTGTAATGCTTTTCTGTTAGCTTAGATGATTTTACAATGATATTTTTACATATTGTTCATTTATTATTTACGTCATCGAGCTGCAACAAGGTTTTCTATCCACGAGCCTGTTTCAGGTTTAAAATTTGGGGAAATTTGAAGACAAAAATTTCAACACAGATTTAATCAAGTTTCAAGTTATTGGCAATCAGCAAAATATTTGCCTTTGGCCATTTACAAAGATAACAATAACGTATGGGAAAGTCAAGATAATCAAGGCTAATAAAACAAGGCTAATAAAAACAACACCCGCTTCACAAGTCTATTACAAACCAAGAAATTAATAATATCTTTCAATATTGGGCAGATAAATAGTGCATTGTACCGAGTAATGCCCACTGTTTTTACACATTGACCTAATCAAAACAGTGGGAGATAGATGCACGAGTATTTCACAATCGGCTTTAAAACCGATGACAGTTATATCTGCCGTTGATGATCCATCCTTAATTGCATTTTATGTCCAGAATGAGACATTTTTTACTCTCTTTTTTTTTCAAAATAAGAACAGCGCATAAATATTGGGTGGCGGTTGCTGCCCCTGACGCGACGCCACTGTATTAAAGCATGGAATAGTACAATATAAAGATCTGGTAGGTCTGCTTTGATGAAGGATGTTATGAAGGGAGAGAAGCGCCTAGATATGATTTATTTAATAAGATTCATTAATATATACTCGAGGTTAAGTTCCATCAGTTCTTCCTGAATTCCAATATATCATATGACCCCTGTTCTCCAGACTTGTCACTGGTCTTTATTCTAACTGGGTCTAGTATTCTATATTACGATCCAGATTCTAAGCATTTCAAAATATCGAAAATTTATTAACATAAAAATGCTCGTCTTCCCTACATTGATTTTATAATATTGATATCAATATTTCATTTCTTAATTTCTGATATAAAATATATAAAACTTTATTTATCATTGGTTTCAAGATTAGGATGTTACGATATAAAGAAATAGGATTTTTACATATTCGTCAAGATTCTGATAAGTCAGTGTTTCAATTCTTGGTTTGAAGATATTTACTTATTTATTGGTTCGTTCGTTTGTTTTGTATTTAGGGCATATATTTCTACTCAGCTAGAAAGAACGTCCTACATGTAATATTCATGCAAAGAAGGAACATCACACATATCTCTGATATGACATTTTTTTTGTATTTGAACTTTTCGTCGAAAATAGCGTTATTATTCTAGGTAGCGTATATAACTTTCAAAAATGTTTGCAGGCAAATCCCAGTTTCACAAATAATTAGTATCTTGTATGAGTACCATTGGCATCGCGCACAACAACACAATAGTACCACACTGGACATTATTATTATTATATTATTTTTATTATATACCAAATTTATAAAGCGCCCTTTTCATATAAAAGAATACACGTTCAAAGGCGCTGTACTATCAACATAGTGCAGTTAAGAATAGTAAAAATATCACTTAAAATATCACATTTATGATCATTTAAAACATCTTTGAAACAACTTTTACTGAAAAAAGATATTAACAACTTATATTTTTAAAAATCCACATCAAAATAAAATGTCAGTGTATGTATTTGTTGTTGTGGTATGGCAGTCCGCTCCTCACAGATGTGTAAATTCTCTGCTTGTTTGCGGATTTTGATATCGCTCGCAACGCTCAAAAATGTCCCATAAATAATCAATAGGAGACGGGCATGGGGCAACAGCTTGAACGGCACGTAGCACTAAATGTTGGCAGCTCGAAGGTAATCACTTGATGGCTAGCCGCGTGACATCTTGGAAAACCCTTATGTTATGATAGACGACAAAGAATGGAAAAAACTGGTTTCAACAGACTTAGATATTTTTTAAGATCATCAGTCTTGGCTAAATGCATGGTTATTCCTAACAAACCCCGTATGATTAATCGAGGTTGCCTAACTGGACCGTAATTGAAATTTCTACAGTGGTTAGAAATCAAAGAAGTTGGGTTGTTGCATATCATTTGTGAAGAAACTCACAAGAAATCCTTAAAGAAGAAAACCGACGAGCTCAATAACCTCTTTAGATGTTTATCTAGTACTTGAGCTAACTAATGGGGTACTTTTTTCAACAGCGGAAGAGAGGCAGACAAACAGACGGAGCCGAAGAGAGAGAGAGAGAGAGACTTTTCGTTAGATACATACAAAATACACTGCACTCTTGCGAACACTCTTAAGAACATAAAACATTTTCAGACCCGATATATAAAAGTTCTACATCATACATATAAATTATACATTCTCTCTCGAACACTTTATTGAATGAGTTTCAGTAAGTTTAAGTAAGAATTGGCTAAAAGTAGAAAAATCTTGTTCCTTACGGCGTGAACCCTCTCGAGTTTAAGCAATTATTTACTTCTTTCAAGTACCTCCATCATGAATGTGGGTCAACACCCTACACACATAAAAAACATGAAAGGCTGGGACTTAATTAAAACAGCAATTACAGTAACTGAAAGACAAAACGACAAATCACTTGTTAAAGTACTTACATTTTAAGTTCTATTTGTTAAGTAAATAAATCTGGGAAATCATAGACAGTCAGGAATATAAACAGTCGTAGAGAAACGTAATACTTTTTTTATATATTTGAATCATATCCAACGCCCAGCTTACCGAGCCTAGATACCTAGATAGGTAAGTCTACTTCGTTATTTTATTATATTTTTTATTTATTTTAACTACAACGTTTATATTTTTTCTGTTTTTGGCGAAGATTTTTTAACGACTGAAAATTTCAGGAAAAAAAATATTCCAGCTTTATCGTAAATTCAGTATTTACAATTGCCTGGGCAAAATGTATATTCGCACATAGAGAAATAGTCTAAAATATTTTTTTCGTATTCGGGAATAGCGTACGCTTGTAATGACATGTTTACTTGCTAGCGTATTGTTACTATACAATGTTTTTGCAAGAAATGTCATGAAATTGGATAGCATTTCAGTCTGGTAAAAGGGAAGCTTTTATAGCTCTTTTTAGATCTAGTCCTGTTACATAATTGTGCTCTTTGATTTCGTCTCACCAAACGGTCAATTTGAATTTGATAAAAAAATCTCTTGTTTTGCCAAAAGTGAAAAGTATGGCGAGTAATGTGTTGCAATATTATATCTTGAAATTTTATTGTAAAACGCAAATAATTGTCAATGTAATAAGTGTTTGTTCAAAATTTTTAACATTTTTTTATTCCTCCCAGTAATATATACATGAATTTTTAAATATTTATTCAATCTTTAAAATATTTATTGTAAAGCCAAAATATTTGTTTCATGTGATAAAGATACGTATTCGGTAGTTTTAATATTTTATGTTCAATTTTTTAAGATATTTATTTCAAAGTAAGAAAATGATTTTAACCTTTAAAAAATAATCATTCAATATGTCAATGTTTTGTCAAATTAAAATAATTAAATTTTTAAATAAATTATTTTTTCTTTCAATCAAATATTTTGGTTTTGCAATAAATATCTTACAGAATAGAATAAATATATAAAATATACAATAAATATATTACAGGACTGAATAAAGATATTGAAAGTATTTTATAACATTGAACAAATATTTCTGTTTTACAACAAAATGTTTACGGGATACTGACCCCCCCCCCCCCCCTTACATCTTTTATGTACTTCTAAGAAAAGCAAGCCATTACATGATACAAATATTTAAAAAATGAACAGGTTATATGATATATAAAATAGACCTTTAAGACTTTAACTGGTATTATACTTCGTAAAATTATAAGTATGCATTGTTGTAAATATATTTCTTCAATGATTGGCCAAAAATAAAGAAAATGCATGTTCCACTTGACATAAGATGTCTACACCTTTTATTGATGTAGCCTATATAATAGATAAATATTCCACTTGACATAAGATGTCTACACCTTTTATTGATGTAGCCTATATCATAGATAAAGTAAATTAAAAAAACGATGAAATTATATATTCAGTTAATCGAAGTTTAAAAACAATTTATATTTTAATAATATATATAATGGAATCTTTCTCGTTCTGATATAAAATATAAAACATAGGATTTTTCACTGCTCTTAATAACAAACAGGCAAACATAAAGTCTGTTTGTTATCTAAAGAAAGACAATAATAGTTCCAATTACTCAAACTTTTAAAAGTAGTTATAATATGATAATATATAATGGTTATTTTCTAATGTTCCTTTACCCCTTCTTCAATATATGTTATGAACTATCTTTTAAAATACAGAACAGAACAGAACAGATCTTTTATTTTGATTTGTACATAGTACATCATCATATACATAATAATTTTCAAGTAACATGTACATTTCAGTGCAATCAATATACAGAAATCAATAATATAAATAATATTAAGAAATCATTAATTGTAATGAAACTAAAGTTGATTGTGATTAAGCCTCAGTTAAGTGAGGATGAACATATTTAAGAAAAAAAATCAATACCAAAACTAAATTTTTTGATCCATCATTGAACATTATTTAATACTGAAGTTCTAACCAACATAGCATTAAAATACATAAAGTATAAATCTTAACATAAAATAAGCCCAGATGAACAGTGTATACTACATATATTTGGATTCATTATCTCAATATGTGTCGAAAAGATAATGATACAAAAACATACATATTTTTCAAACAAATAAACGCGGTTTACTACAATGAAACGTCTGTTTTCCAATGTACAATTTCAATGAAAAGAAAGTAAAAAAAACAAAAAACATTTCATTTAATAGAATTACAGGATTTAAGTTTAATTGTAAAATTTTAACAATATAATCGCCTTGGAAACTAAAAGACCGAAATGAAAAATGTTGATAACTATTCAAAAAACATTACAAACTATGCTGACATGATGCATCGCCTTATTTTTAAACCAGTTATAAAATATATAAGTGGGGTGGGGGTTGGGGGTCAATATACTCTTCCGTACCGAAGACATGCCATCCATACTTTGTTAATCTGCTCCTATCTATGGCGTGTAATGTGTTACAGTATTATATAATGTATAAAATGTTTAGAAAATAACTTTTAATATTTATTATCATTTTCAATAATTTACTTTATCTGTGATATAGGCTACATCAATTAAAGTGTAGACATCTATATATCAAGAGGAACATGTATTTTCTTTATTTTTTTCCAGTCATTAAAGAAATATATTAACAATAATGCATACTTATGATTTTACAATGTATAATAAGAGATAAAAATCTTTAAAAATCTTAAAAATCTATTTTACGTGTCATATAACCTGTTCATTGTTTTAGATATTTGTATTACGTATGGCTCACTTTTCTTGAAAGTACATAAAAGATGTAACGCGGTGAGGGGGGGGGGGAGGGGGGTTCAGTATACTTTTCCGTACTTCGGTTTTGATAAAGCAAATCTGTCATCACAAATAGTACTTTTCTAGGAATTTGACCCTCCAAGCAGATAAATGCTTGATGATTCATTACTCGTCCATAGGAGCGGATCAGTGGTCCAGTGGTAACACGTTGAACTGGTAACCCAGGGGTCCCGAGATCGATCCCCCGCTGCTCCACTAATATTACTAATTGAGACGTTAAACCGAGGTCCCATGTATTAGTGCTGTACATTGAGCATGCAAAAGAACCAGGGGTGTCTCTGGGATGGGATGCTTTCTATATCTTGTACTACCCCCAACAACATAAAATAACTAATCTCTGCAGGGGGCGTCAGTCATATGGGCAACCGGTATCGACGATAAATAAACACAAAAAGAAAATAGAACCCGTCAATACAATGGAAAGATTCACATTCTGTATATTTTGTCATTATCCAATTTAAAAAAATCTTACTTGTGGCACAAATATGATTTTATTTTGTTTTCTGTTTTTACTAAAGAGACAGACACAATGTTTCTCAGAAGGACAGTCCTTGTTTTGTTTGTTGTGTTTGTCGTGGCCGTGTCAGCAGCTAAAAAGGATAAACGCCGTAAAAAAGATCGGGACCCTGAACACGGTTTGTTACATTGTTTCTCAGTGGTATTCGACTGAAACACGAAAAATTGAACGTATGAATTGATATAAAATCTACTTGTATTTCATAACATCAGTTTTATTTTTTCTTCAAATCTTTATTTAACAAACACTTTGCTTGTTCTAACCCCACTAATATTGATAATAATATTCCTAATGACGACGATGATGAAGATGATGATTATAATTATCATTAGCTCAATGAATTTCACTAAAATTATTAAATAAAAAAGTTTGATTCATTTTCATGAGTGACGGAAAGTATTTGATGTGCATTAATTAGCTTGATTGTTCATAAAAAGCTGTAAAATTAGGTAAGCCTTTTGAATGTCATAACACGTTACTGTTGATGCCTTTTAAAGAGGACTCGATAGAAGCACTGACAAAAAGAGTCGAAGAGCTCGAGCAGAATCTGGGGTCAGCAAGTGGTAACGAGGTACATTTCTATTTCCATGGTGACGGTGACCATGACTCCATGCACCCGGTGGACGACAAGCACGTACATGTTGACGTGCATTTAAACCGTGACGGCAGACACAGTATGGAAGAAGAACACTTTCACCGTACGTATGTCGTCTGCTTTTAATTTTGTACGTCGGATATTTTTGTAGTCTGCCAGCTTAAGATATTTGATAGGTGTCGATTTACTAATGAAGATAATATGGTCCACGTTGATAGTGCACAAATTATGTATAACAAGTTTTCAGAAAAAAAAAAACGAAAGCATGAAATTTTGTTGACTTGAATCAAAAGAGTAAGAATAGAGTCACGAGAGAGAAGGACGGCGCGAGAAGGAAAGAAAACGTCTTTTGAAAAATGGGAAAAAGCGTCTGCTGTACTTTGTTGTGACTTTTTTACAAAATAAAAAATCTCATTTACTTTATTAATTTTCTTTAATTTCAATTAGAGATCTATTTACAACAAAGATTTTTGCTTGCTTTTTATGTTTTGTAAAATTTACAGATGAACATGTGGCCGTGTGCACGATGAAAGACGTTGGTATCGAAGGAAACATTGTTATAGCTCAGGCGGTATCTTATTTCTATTATCACGTTTTCTCTATCGCATTCTAGTCGAAAATTCTTTGAATACTGCAATCCCCCCCCACACACAAAATTAATTAATAAATGTTCTTAACTATTCTAAATTGCAAAATATATATTTATGTCTGCTTCTTTCTTTCGACCTGTAGCACAATTGCCTGCATTTGATTGGTTGAATTATAACATTTTAAAATGAACCAGAAAGTTTAGACACATCACGATTGAAACATATCTTTTATATCAGAAACATTAAAAAACATGAATGTTACAGACGGCATGTAGTTTGAAGAATTGCCATCTATCCATCAATCAACTCATTATTCAATCAATCAACCATTCAGTCATTTTATCATTCTATTTTTGGTAACAAAGGACAATGACCGTTCCGCAAGTTTCAAGATTCAGTTTGATAAACTTGGGAAGGAGAACACTGAACATAAGCTTCATGTGCACAAGTTTGGTGATATGTCCGACAAATGTATGAACATCGGTGGACATTATGATCCATACCACAAGGACGTGTGAGTATATATTCAGTCTGACGAATGTCTGGTTTAACAAATACTAGTAAATCATAAATAATTTTAAAATTGAAAATTCGTAACACAATTAATGAGCACGAATGTTGACCACTGCATCAGGAGTTAGTACCTCGGCAGACATTTATGAACGGTATCACATTTAAACAACAAATACAATTTACTCATTTCATATAATATCGTTAAATACCGAAATAAAAGGTAATGAATGGGACATTTACCGTAACTCTAGCGCTTCATTAAAACAAAGCTGTGGATTTCAAAATTCTTTACTGCTATCTCTCCGCTAATGTCTTAGAAATGGCTGGACACAACCATCGTAGCAAGCGGACAATCATAATACCACTTACTATGACGCAAACCTTAGGGTTTATAAAATATAATTAAAACCAAAAATAGCATTTGTTCTTTTATATGTTAGTGATGTTGGCGACCTTGGAACGATATCAACAGACGGGAATGGTGGTGTTCCTGAAACCTGGAAGAACGACACCCATCTTACCCTCTTCGGCGAGTATTCCATAGTTGGCAGGAGTATCATGGTAAGTGCCAGGTCATGTATAAACGAGTCTCATAGTGTATGGTATATCTATCACGTGACACACTAAAAGTGAATGTTGTTTTGTCGTTACGAGATCATGCGTCGTTAATCTCTACGCCATTCAGCTAAGATCACACAAAATCATGCTTCGTAAATCTCTTGCCATTCAGCTACGATCACACAAAGTCATGCTTCGTCAATCTGTTGCCATTCAGCTAAGCTAAGGTCAAACAAGATCATGCGTCGTTAACCTCTACGCCATTCAGCTAAGGTCGCACAAGATCATGCTTCGTAAATCTCTTGCCATTCAGCTAAGCTAAGATCAAACAAGATCATGCGTCGTTAATCTCTGCGCCATTCAGCTAAGATCACACAAAACCATGCTTCGTTAATGTCTGCGCCATTCAGCTAAGCTAAGTTCAAACAAGATCATGCGTCGTTAATCTCTGCGCCATTCAGCTAAGATCACACAAAATCATGCTTCGCTAATCTCTGCGCCATTCAGCTAAGTTAAGGTCACACAAAATCATGCTTTGTTAATCTCTGCGACATTCAGCTAAGCTAAGATCAAACAAGATCATGCGTCGTTAATCTCTGCGCCATTCAGCTAAGATCACACAAAATCATGCTTCGTTAATCTCTGCGCCATTCAGCTAAGCTCAGATCAAACAAGATCATGTTGCGTTTATCTCTAGGCCATACAGCTAAGCTAAAATCAAACAAGATAATGCTGCGTTAATTTCTAGGCCATACAGCTAAGCTAAGATCAAACAATATCATGCTGCGTTAATTTCTAGGCCATACAGCTAAGCTAAGATTAAACAAGATCATGCTTCGTTATCCTCTGCGCCATTCGGCTAAGCTAAGCTCACACAAGATCATGCTGTGTTAATTTCTAGGCCATACAGCTAAGCTAAGATCAAACAAGATCATGCTTCGTTAATCTCTTCGCCATTCAGCTAAGATCAACAAAATCATGTTACATTAATCTTTACGCCATTCGGCTTAGATCACACAATATTATGTTGCGTTAATTTCTATGCCACTCTGCTAAGATCGTACAAGATCATATTGCATTAATCTGCGCCATTCATCTTAGACAAAAAAAATCATGTTACGTTAATTTCTATGCCATTCAGCTAAATCAGACAGGTGATCACAGTTCACTTCAGAGCAAAAGGCTCGTATGAACGTTTACGTGTTTCTTTTACCTGATAATATTTTTCTCAAACATTGTGATCTCAGTGTCAACATTAAAATTCACGGTCAATGTTGAAATATGTGCAAGCAAATTCATATTTCAAGAAAGGTCGTGTAACTTCAAAAATACACATCTCTGAACATGTTTTTACAGCTAGAATTGGACGTAAATCTGCTTATAAAATAATGTGCAATATTTAGTATACATTTATTTATCTAGGTACATGATGAAGATGGAAAAGGGTTGGCATGCTGTGCCATTGGCTGGAGCCCTGAAACCCATGATCATTTCATGGATCACAGCCACGCCCATGATCACTCAGCACACAACCATGATCACTCGGCAGACCACCATGATCATTCAGCAGACCACGATCACCATGAGCACCATCATTAGATTGCGAAATCTGTGATGAAATTGGGCTCTAAATATTTCAAACGTGCAGAATTAAACCGTCAATAAAAGTAAAAAGAAGTGTTTGGGAAAAAAAAAGAATTAACTCCTTTCGTTCAATATGCTTTAGCTAATACTCCAGTTGTTTACATCCTATGTTATATTTTGTGAATTGGATGACTATTTCCGATGCATTTTTGTATAATTCAACAATTTTCCTCCTTTAAAGAACGGAAATGATTTATTATTGAGAGTATATTTGTGAAAGTATATTTTGACGCTGTTAGCTTTTTACTGTATTGAATGTAGCTTTCCTGTGTAATAATACTATGTTTTAAACTTCGAAACATGCAAAGTTTTAGTTTCCAATACCAATATGCCTGTTGTTAAGTAGATACGTGTTTTGTTTTACAAATTTTCTCCCAAGTTTCATTTTAGTCTACGCTAGGTATTACGTTGCATACGTTTTACTTCTTTGTACATCAAATATCAAACCTATATTAACATCATAGATAGATACATACACTGTACATCAAATATCCAACCTATATTAACATCATAGATAGATATATACACTGTACATCAAATATCCAACCTATATTAACATCATAGATAGATACATACACTGTACATCAGATATCCAATCTATATTAACATCATAGATAGATACATACACTGTACATCAAATATCCAACCTATATTAACATCAAAGACAGATACATACACTGTTTGTACATCAAATATCCAACCTATATTAACATCACAGATAGATACATACCCTGTTTGTACACCAAATATCCAACCTATATTAACATCATAGATAGATACATACACTGTTTGTACATCAAATATCCAACCTATATTTACATCATAGATAGATACATACACTGTTTGTACATCAAATATCCAACCTATATTAACATCATAGATAGATATATACACTGTTTGTACATCAAATATCGAATTTATATTAACATCAAATATCCAACCTATATTAACATTATAGATAGATACATACACTGTAAATATGTATGTAGAAAAATACATCATGGTAATAAACATCCTGTATGAACAAGACAGTTTTGCAGTTTCACTGGTTTTCCAGAAACACGTACCGTTTCCAGAAAATGAAAGTTTCTATCACTTAGCACCGTACAGACCCTTTTTTTTCAAAGCATACGTGTTTCTATTTTTCAGCGCCGAACAGACACTAGCACCACTTCCTCAAAGATACATGCTTCTATTGCTTGGCGCAGCAATTCCTCTACCACTTCTTTCTAAAAGATACCTGTTTCATTTGCCCGGCGCGATAACTGTTCCCACCCACGCAACTTCTTCCCTTATTTCTGTCTTTCAAAAGAAAACATACGCTCATTACTCAGCGCCATACAACATGCGTTTAGATCAGTGAAGCCAGGGTGAGATAAATCTCTACATTAAAAAAACAAACACGTAGCAAACGGTCTATTTCATACCTGCGATACGATTTTTTTACTCATTTATTTCCATCCTCGACAATAGCATGACAGCTTTCGTTATTTGCTTTTGGTTTGAGTTTTGTTGAATGTCTATTTCACAGTAAGCGCCTGTTAATCGTGCTGAAGACAGAAAATTTAATAACGCCCTTCTTAGACTTAATAAATTCAAGTTCAAGATCCATTCTTTCTCAGAGTAATTACAATGCACGAAGTTTTCTTACATAAACTGTTGAATCAATTACGTATGTATTTTAAATGGAGCTGAGATCCGGAACAGGTTTGTGAAATAAGAATCACAACTTGTAGTAAACAGTCATACCTTATGGTTTAAAGCTATAAAGACGTCCTACAGTTGGTATATAAATGTTTCACTGCGACACGGTTTCCGTGAATGTAAATCAATTAAAGCCTGCAGCTGGCAGAACTACTGATTACGTCACACATTTTGTGCTTACATGCGTTTCTCTTGCCATCATAAAAGTTTTATTATTCCAAGAAATCTATCCGCCCTTTTCAAGTAAACACGATGACAAAAAATTTAAACAACAACGATACATAAAATGTCATTTGCCAGTCGTTTACGCCGTCGACCTTGTCACTGCTTGTTATCTTTCTCTTGTCTGGAGTAATCTGCCCCTAACACTTCGTTTTTATATAATCGTAGATATTTATGGCTGGGAACCAGACAATTCTTTCTCCAGAAGAGACGGTACCCGTCTGGCTTTTGACATCCGAGATCTTTCGATGAAATGTCTTAGATCGTTGAACAAGATATACTTCGCTAGCTCTTTGACTGTGGTCAACTGGTCGTTAATCATTGCTTACACTTTATGATTCATGATAAAACATTACACTGACTCGAAGATAGCGCCAAATCATGTATTGACCAAATAATTGACGTAGAAAATGCTTGGGTACGCGTCGTATGACGTCACAGCAACGTAGAACTATTGTTTCCTTATAAGTTCGGTTATTACGAGGAATTGTTATTTATTGCCCTCGGTTAATATCACTTTTCAAGAGCAACAAATGCCTAGTATGAACGCACTCTTCTCAGGCTTCATAATGTCGCAAACATGCTTGTAGACTGGTTCCCTTCCGTAATTTTAAAAGAGAAAGAGACGAATAGGGGACCAGTCTAACGCGCTTGAAAATAGCATTTAGCAGATTGTAACCCTCTGCTTCCCCAGCAGATGACTTAATTCAGTCATATGTTGCAAAGTTTAATAGGCTACTGTTTGTTGCCGCTATATTGATATTTCAGTTTTTTTAACTTAACTTAACTATATAGCTTAATATTTCCTAGTGTAGTATGGCGAAATATAGTTAAAGCATAAGATGTCAGCATAAACATGTTTCTTCAAAATACTCTTACTTTTGACTGATTTAAGCGGTCCATGAAAATCATAGAACTTGAGAGCATATTTGTATATGGAACCAGCTTTATAAAATGGTGAAAAATCTGGAATTGTCAACAGCAGTTATTATTATTATTTCATTTTCACCATAAAGAAACCATGAGTCAATAACATGTGCAAAATTACGAGAGTTAATATGATCATTACCACCTACTGCAAGAGTTTATTTCTACCCCTTCTACCATCCCCTTCCTTCCCCTTCAAAGTCAAATCAGCTCATTTAGTCCATGACCAGTGGAGCTGATATGTGAGATTTAAAATTGTAACAAAGATTTATGTTCCACATTTTAACGGATTTTCACGTAACTTTAGACTTTAAAATGTTTTCTGTAAGATTTAACACGAAATAAATCACGAACAGATAATTTATAAGTAGTTTATCTAGGAACTCTCAAATGCGATACTTTGCCTTTATAAACATTCACTTGATCATATCATGATAATAAAATTTGGTCAAGGATAGGACACATTACAGATTTTATTCTAATGCAAAGGCATGTTTCTGTGGCTAACAATTGTCGTTTGACATTTAGATTAGTCATATCTTTAAAGTTTTGTCACCAACCGAGTGAGGGATACGTATTTTGTGCTGTCCGTCTGTCAATCTCACTGTCACTAAGGTTTTCCTGACAACTTCTCTGGCACCATACCAAACAGTGCACACATTTTCAGTGTCACACCTTGTTGTAATCCGGTTCATTGATTTTAGTGGAGTTATTGCCCTTTATGCATTCAATTTTTAATGTCCGGACAAGTCATCTGATGCGATCATGTGGAATTCAGGCAAACTTCACACATAAGTGAAGTGTCAAGCCTACTTGTTCATATCGTCAGCAATACGGTAGATTTATTCAGCAATGTTATTGCCCTTTATGAATTCAATTTTAAGACAAATCCTCTGTCAACACTGTCACCATCTAATGGAATTCAGCCAAACTTCAAAGATGTTTTCAGTGCCAAGTCTAGTTGTGAATATCAGGTTCATTGATTTTGAGGAAAGTAATGACCCTTTATGTATTCATTTTCTTAATGTCTGAGCTATTTCTCCTATACCTTAAAAACCATTTAGCCCAACCTCACAAAGCTATCAGTGCCAAACTTTTTGTTGCACAACTTCAACGTTTTTCAGTGCACTGATTTTAAACAAAGGTTTTACTCTTTTAATATTCGTTTTTTTAAATGCTTGTCTATTTCTCCCTTAAGTACCGTCCTGCAAATTTTAGCAAAACTTCCCTGTCGTGATCAGTGCCAAGGCTAGTTTTGCATATCGCTAATATAAAGGATAGAGCTGGTGGTGCGAGACATATTTTAACCCTCCTATGGTCCAGTGCACACCGGCCTAGAATTGTATAAATACAAACCAGGAAATCGATTCTTCGGCGGAGCGGAACAGTGGTCCAGTGGTAACGCGCTGGACTGGGAACCCAGAGGTCGCGAGATTGATCATCCGCTCCTCAACTAACATTACAAATTAATCACTCTTTTGGATGAGACGTTAAACCGAGGTCACATGTATCAATGCTGTACACTGAGCATGCAGAATAACAAAGGGTGTCTCTAGGATGGGATGCTTTCTGTATCTTGAACTATACCTCACATCATAAAATAACTAATCTCTGCAAGGGACGTCAATCATATTGACAACCGGTACTGACAATAAATAAATTCAAACAGACAGACAGACAGACAAACAGACAGACAGACAGACAGATAAATAGATAGATAGATAGATAGATAGATAGATAGATTCTTTGGCTCAGTGATCTAGAGCGTTGGGTTTCGATGCGGGAGAACCTGAGTTCGAATCCCGCTCTTGGTGGTCTTATCCAAGATGCATTGCATCTTTCTATTATCAACTTTCATGTATACACAAGACTTCGAAATATAAATCAAGTATTAGTGTTGAAAATGACCAGGATGCACAAAAGTCTCTTTAAGATGAATGCTGAAACCTCAAACAAATACTCAGAAATTATATAAAATAAAATGTAGTAAAGTCTTCTTTCACTTTTAGAGATACAATACACTCCAGGTTAGTCATAAATCTATGACTCGGCCATTGAAGCAGAAAATCGTTAAAGATTTTATAAATGACATGACCAGTCATAAAAGAATTTTACCATATTCATCTTTACTCAATATAAGTAAAACAAATCTTAAACATCTGACTGAAAAGGCTGGTGATATTTTTCTGCGGAAACACGCCATTCATATCATTGCAAGTTGATTAAAAACAATATCCAGGAGTTCCTTTGACCACTAATAGAACTTCTAACGAGATTTATGTGACAACCCTCTAGCAAGATTTATGTGACAACCCTCATTCTGCAAGAACAGTTTTTATTGGTACTCTTTTTCATCCAGTGTAAAAAAATATAAAAAAAACCTATTCCGAAACACTTTTTACTCGACTTAGTTAAACAAGAAGAATTTCTTATTCAAAGTGATTATATATTACATTATATTGCCTATCTGACATTGGACACGCATGTTTACCATTATTATGCATTAAGAATGCACCACAACGAAAATATTTTCCCCATGATCTGAAGAACCTTGAATTATAAAATAGCTATTTATATCCGTTGTCACGTGGAACTATTTGTTCTCCCCACGGCTAACCCAAATTTCGATAAACAGATAAATGAGACTTGCCCGGAAAGTAATAGGACAAGGCCACTATTTTTTTCCACGCACGTATATTAAATATTACACCAGCCGTTTCATCATTGTCAAAACTATTGAATCTATAAAGTTCAAATTATATGTCTACAAACATACCGCGGCTACAGTCACCATAGCAATGCCAGAAATTATGGATCATTACTTTTCGTTTCTTACTGTTTATGTCTATGACACAAGATTTTACCAAGGTTTGATTGCATCATTTTGTCTAGTCTAGTCTATTTTACCCCTGTCTATAGCCACACTCGTATACAAAAAGGCCCTATAAAGTAAAGAGTGATAAACACAGTTATAAATCAAGACAAAATATATTAACAGGCCTTAAAATGAACGTTGCATGTATGTATTCCCTGATGTAGTACACATTAAACAATTAAAAAAATAACCAATCCTGGAAAGAAGTAATTTAAGTGTATTACTTCTAAATGGTCATTTTTGGTATCAGAACTTTAAACAGGAAGTGGTTGACTTTTATATGTTGTTTTCACACATCGCATCTAATCTAGTTTTGTACAAAATTATTTCGTTAATCTCAGGATGAAGCATTTAAGAGGCGAAGTTACAATAATGACAAGAAATACAAAAGAAAAAGGCAAGCTGTCAAAATACATGTATTTGCCAATTTTTAAGGATAGAAACTAAATAAAAACGCTTTAAATCTGCCAAGGAGCCTGGCATTACTTCAGATTGATGTTGAATATAAAATCATGATTTTTGACGTTTTAGTTTTGCAAGTTTAACTAAAATTGTTGAAGGAATAGCATCATACAGAGTAAACTTCTTTTAGGATCGACTGTTACTAGCTCAGTTGAGCACGGAAGGTCTGCTGTTAGGATGGGTGACTGCCTTTCGTCGTCCGTCGTCAATATTATCCTATAAACATCACTAAGCCAGTTTTAACCCACAAAATTGTTCCGCAGTCAGTTTTTTTCAAATCTTCTTAAAACGAATGGTTCTATAAAGGAAAAATAGCAAATCTTATCAGAAACCACCTGTCGAATTTCAAAATTTCAAAAGGCCAACATTGGTCGGTGCAAGTATTCAATATACGACTGTAATGAGACATTGAAAAATATTCACAGAAACCGCCGGCACAATTCAAAACAATTTTTCACAAATGCTCCTTAGCTGGTCCTTTATCAGATGTCTTCAAAGTTGTTTCGTGAAAATATTACAACGCCAACAAGGAGCGTGGCAGGTTTTCACATTATGACTATATCAAAACATCCGATTGACTGATTTAAAATAATTTCACAAAAATGTTCCTTATGTAGCCCCTTATCATTTTTTCAGGCTACTTTGTCTCATAAAAACTTGTCTGACAGGGGATCAAAACAAATTGACAATTATTTTTTAAGAAACGCTTGCCAGATTTCAAAATAAAAGTTAAAGTGTGGCCCTTTATAAAATTCATTCAAGCTATTTTGGGTTATATAAATTGTAGAATCAAACTTAAACTCAAAATTAAACATGTAGCTAGTACAAGGCTGCAGATTCAACTGATATTAAACAGGCAGTGGTGTGTATATAATACCACATTCTTTCTTGATAAACCATGATACCTAATACACTACATTTCCATTTTCCTCAGATTTAAAATTACTTTTAAAATAAATTCTAACACTAAGTTTTAGAAAATATTACAGGTATACAAAAACCCTTAAATCTTGAAACACTACTATGGAATTCCATTCATAGAACTAATCATTACAATGTAACACATCTGTAAACAAATATAAGCACTTAAGATAACAAGGTAATTATTTTCTGAATAATGTCCTAACAGATGAATACTGTCTTATTGTTTTATCTTAACCGAAAGCAAGTTTATCTTGAGAATTTGGGTTTGGTTTGTCTAATTTTTTAAGGTATTTCCACAAACAAGTCTTTTCAGCAAATAAGCAGATTATTAGGCTAAGCATATTTTTTATATATGGTTTACATTAAATACACGATAATTTGTCTGTCTTAATAATTCTTTTCAAAGAACAGTTCCACAGTAAAACTGTTATCAATCCAAAACTATGTAACGTAATCTTCAAGGTACTTTGGCTTTTTAATTTCCCTTTTTGGCCTTTCCATTACGACTTGTTCTGGGGTAGTCTCCAAAGATTTTTCCTCAGGATTGTAATACTTTTTCACCTGTGACACATTTCTGCCAATAATAACTCCATCTTTTTCCAGCGACACTTGGTTTCCCGTTTTCTCTCTAACTAAGTATGGTTCAGGTTCAAATCTCGGTGTCAATTTATTTTGTTCTTTTCTCTCTACGAGAACACTGTCTCCTTTTGATATGTCACTTCTTTCCGCATTTCTTTGTGTATCTGCATACTCCTTTCCTATTTCTTTCTGAAGCATGTCCCTTTCGCGATAATCATGTTTCTCAATGTCACAATTCACCAAATACGGTAGCTTCGTCCGAAGTTTCCTTCGAAACATCATTTCAGCTGGACTAACACCTGTAACCGAGTTTGGTGTCGTTCTGTGCGCAAAGAAAAACTCATTTAGGTGCTTTTTCCAATTTCCTTTTTCAGCTTGCAACGTTTTTATGGCTTTAAGAATAGTCCTGTTCATTCTTTCGACCTCGCCATTACTGAGAGCCCAGTATGGTGTACTTGTTGAATGTTCGATCCCTTGTACGCGCAAGTAATCCTCGAATTCTTCAGATTTGAAATTCGGCGCATTATCAGATTTAATTGAAATGGGCAATCCATGTGTAATGAACATTTTGTCCAAACTTTAAATTATTTTGCTAGATGTCGTGCTTTTCAAGATATCTACTTCAAACCAACGACTAAAATAATCCACAGCTTCAAACACATACTCTCCAGTGTACGGAAATGGACCCATCAAATCTATTGAAAGGTGCTGCCACGGTCCTTCTGGCAATTTAGTTCGTGTCAGAGGTTCTGGTTTTTCCGGTTCACCGACTAACTGACAGCTGTTACACCTTTTGACTTCCCGTTCAACCTGATTGTCTATTCCTGGCCAGTACACGGTCTCACGCAATCTTTGTTTTGTTTTAACGATACCCTGATGTCCTTGATGTGCTAATTTAATAATCCTATATCTCAGTGATTTAGGAATCACTATGCGTGTTCCTCTTAATACTAATTTTTCTAATACAGTTAGCTCTTTTCTAACATGTTTAAACTCTGGTAAGTCCCTAAAATCTCCATTTCCCCGAATTTCATCCTTTAGCCTCGTAATTTCAGGATCTTGTGAAGAAATTTGTTCTATTTCTCGAGCAGTCATAGCTTTTGGTACATCGTTTAAAGCTATGAATTTCACATATTCTTCTGCTATGTCAGACATTTTTGACCTTTTCAAATTTTCTTGTGTCAGCCTGCTCAATGGATCAGCAATATTGTATTTCCCTGGTTTGTATTTCACTTTGAAATTGAAAGCCTGTAATCTGAGAACCCAACGCTCTATCCTCGGTGGTGGTTTCGACATTGGTCCATATATAACCTCTAGAGCACGGTGGTCTGTAACTAGATCGAACTCAAGACCTATTAGCCATATACGGAAACGTTCACAGCTGCAAACTAAACCAAGAGCTTCTTTCTCAGTAGTAGAGTATCTCTGTTCAGTCTTTGTAAGACTACGACTTGCGTATTGAATAATTCTTTGCTGACCATTTTGTTCCTGAATTAACACTGCTCCAAGCGCTAGCGGTCCTGCGTCTAAAATGACAGTTGTCTTTGCTCTTGGATCAAAGTATCCCAGTGTTTCTGCACTTGCTAACTTCTTTTTCAAATTTTCAAACGCCTTTGTTTTTTCACATGTCCACTTGAAATGAGCCCCTTTTCTTGTAAGTCTACGTAACGGCTCAGTTACCGCAGCTAGATCAGGTATGAATCTATGATTCCAGTTCGCCAACCCAAGAAACTCCGTACTTCTTGTACATTCTGTGGTCTTCTAGCGTTCAGAATTGCGTCCACTTTTGACTGTTTTGGTCCTATGCCATGCTTTGACAACACATGTCCATGAAACACTAATTTGTCCATACAAAATCTGCATTTCTCATAATTGGCTGTAAGTCCCCGTTCACGTAACCTTTCAAACACTGCATTTAATCTAAGATCATGAGTGATTTTGTCAGGAGCATAGATAATTATATCATCCGCGATGTTTTTGACCCCTTCCAGTCCTTTCAAGACCTGAGAAATAATAAACTGATAAATTTCAGGTGCGGAGTTTATCCCAAACATCAGTCTTTTGTAACGATAAAGCCCTTTTGAAGTTACAAACGTTGTGATGTATCTGGAACTTTCTTCTAGTTCAATTTGATGAAAACCCTCTTTCAAATTAATTTTTGAAAATATTGCCGCACTATTCATTTCATGTATTATTTCATCAACCGTCGGTATGGGGTGTCTTTCCCTCTGTATGGCACGGTTTGCTTGGCGGAAATCTAAACAGATTCTAACATCGTTAAGCCAAAACGTGTTTCAAAGCCCAAGGTAGCCAGAGAACGACAAACGGCAGATGCGAAATGTTATCGGTGTGGCAAGAAAGGACATTATGCACGTGACTGTGAAATTACGAAAGGACAAACGTGTCGTAAATGTGGAAATGTAGGACACTTTGCCAAAATGTGTAAGTCCAAGATAGGAAAACAGAGCCGTCAAAATGTCAAACATTTTGATGAATAATCGAATTCAGAGGGTGAAGAGAATGTGTTTATCCTAGGAAACAAATTTCAATACTTGCCTGTCATGGTCAAAGGAATGAAGTTTTCTTACAGGCAGTGGTGTGTATATAATACCACATTCTTTCTTGATAAACCATGATACCTAATACACTACATAAATCTTGGCTTACAATATACAAATTTATGAAGACTCTTGAAGTGAAGCAATGAAATTTGAACAATATGTACAATGCTGCTCAGTTTAGCGATATAGGGCCATTACTTAATAATTTTTTTATTTCATATCCATTTTGTGGCTAACATATACATACACAATACACAATGGCGAACAGTACAATGGTAACAAATTGTAAAAGAGGAGAAGGTTTTAACTATCTATATAATATATCAGGTTAAGATCACAATAGAGTTAGTTACTAATTCCACCATCAATACAACACTATGAAGACCACTTTAACGTTCTACGCCACCCTTCAACGAAATAAATAAATAAATAAATATTAATCTCTCGTTGGCTTAATTAAAGCAATGAATACAATATTTCATTTTCACAATTTAAATACAAATATTCTCCAGCAAATTTTCAACATATGTTTGAAGTTAAAAACGAATGCAAGTGTCAAAATAAATATTGTAACATTAACAATAAGAAGTTACGCTATCTTTAATATAGTTTACTTTTTTGGTGTCAAATAAAACAGGCTGTAAATAAATTGCTGAGACGAGAAAAAAACAGAAGAAGAAAAAAATAGATACAAAAACGTGACAACTCCGGAAATTGGACCTTTCTTTACGATATAAACTTGACAGCAAGGTTTGTGTACAAAGAATTAAAAAGCAAACGAAATTGCGACAGTATCTTTCTTTCTTTTTTTATTTGTTTATTTTTTACAAAAATTGTTTTGGAGATTACACTATCTGATAAATTCGAGTAGTTCAGTTTAAACTGAAATTATTCCCAAATTTAGTTTGAAGTTTATATCGCCATTTAAGAGTACAGTAGAACCCCACCCCCCTCCCGGCAACCGGACGAGATTGGGACTGGACCGTTTGTCCGGTTTAGAGGGGTATCCGGTTTGGAGGGGTTTTCTATAACACATTTGGAAACAGAGACCTACACAGGGGTCGTTGTCTTTTTTGCATGACTATATTTTGTGATGACAGCTGCCTCATTGTAATGGTTCAATGAAAAACAAGATTATTTTGTTTTGTGTTTTATGCTGCTTTTAATAATATTCCAGTCATTTTTTAACTGGTTAAAGAAAATGGACATTAAATGTTCGGTTTAAAGCAATGCAAAACAAAGTAAAAAGTAAATTTTACAAAAATGTGTTTAGTTGTTTGCCAATTGAAATTTGTCGGCTTATGTTTACAATCTGATGGAATTTGCAAACTAACAATATTCAGTAATGAAATTAAAACCCAGAATGTAGAAGGAATAAAAAAATATGTTCTTTATTTTGACACAGAACTTGATTTTAGCAAGTTTTAAAATCGGAAATGCATGGCCAGGTTTTAGCCATAGTAGGTAAAGACCGGTTTTCAAAAGCAGATTTACGTAAAAAAATGACTTTTTTACATAATCTTCCAGTATCCGGAATGCAGGTGTTTCCGGTTTGTAGGGATAAATTATATAGAGAAAAAACTGGGACCGGCCGATTTTTCCGATTTAGAGGTGGGTGGGGGGATCCGGTTTAGAGGGGGTCCGGTTTAGAGGGGTTCTACTGTATGACAAAATGATTTTTTCAGAATAGGAATAATACAACATAAGCCTTCGACCTTGGAGCCTTCGACAACTAAACACGTTTTTATCATGACGCATTTTTACTACGGTGTTCTTTTAGGACCGCTTTTGTTTCGCCTCGTCAACTTGTTGGTGTTTAATTAACGATAAGGAACTGCGAGAATATGGTGCGATGGTAGCATGAAAGAATGCGAAAAACGCAAAAATATGGTGCTACGGTAGGATGCGAAAACATGATGCGACGGTAGGATGCGAGAACATGATGGACGGTAGGATGCGAGAACATGATGCGACGATAGCATGACGGGATGCAGAAACGCCAAAACATGGTGCGACGGCAGGATAACCCAATACGGAGACACAAACATAATATCTATCACTTCGTTTCCGTGCTTTCTCATCTTGTGATTGTGCTGTCGTATCATGTTATCACATATTTAGGGGGTTTTGTTGTTTTTTGGTCGTGATATCTGTTATCCCTTGTCATGACCGCTGTGAAAACCTCTAAAGACGAACATTAAGCTTGAACATTAAGGAAGAATGAGAGGTTGTATGTGGTATTTTTGTATCTTCTGTTTGGGACTTCTGTAACTTTTACTCTGTCATAGTAAAAAGATATAAAAAGAGCCATTTTGTCATGCTGGCAAACTTTGTCCATGTCCTCTACACCGCTCTTATAGCTTTTACATTCTGCATTGGTTTTCGGTTTGGACAGATCTTCAAGCTTCTTTCCCAATTTTATCAGCGTTGAATTCTGCAAACAGGCACGCTCTTGTGACTTGTTACGGCTGCTAAACTTTTGTCCTTTGCTATGTCTGTCACTTTGTATTGTATCATTGTATCAGCTTGTGCAGTTCTATTCAAGTAAATATATATATATAAGTATATATATATATATATTCATGTCTGTTTATAAAAATGTCTGTTTATAAAAGTTAACAGTACAATGAATATAATATCTATTCGTTTTAAGTGTGAAAATGTCTACAATACATAGTAATTTTAATATATGCTTAAGGTTTCTGTTTTTGTCATTGGAAAACACGGCATCTTTCACATCTTCCACTTATAAGAATTCATTAGAATGGTTTTGAAAGGTAAGTTATTTGTTTTTATATGTGCTTTTTATAATCAAGACCAAAATGATTACATATAAAAATTTGTTTGTTTGTAATCTGGTGATAAGAGCTGAAACTAGACTTTTATTTGTCCGTTGCGGTTTTGACAGATATTTTAAGCACGCCTTTCTTAGATAATACACACACTGATTTCCGCTCACTTTATATCCAGAAAATTTTGTCACTGAAAGTAGGATTTTCGCTTTCGGAATTATATAGTTTGTTTTAAATTTTTGATCGAACCCTTTAGATATCTTCTGAATTTTGGAAAGGTATGTAAAATTTAATTGATTTTAAGTGCCAGCGCTATAAAACATGTTGCGTCACAAAAAGACAAGCAAATGCTAATGATTATGGATCCAAAGTCGTATAGTCAAATACAATTAGTGGTATCTCCGGGTAATGCCTATTTTACAAATGAATTTCCTTATAGAATCCCATGTTTTTACATCTTCAGGAATTATGTGCATTAACATAATTAACTCATCCAACATATTTGTTTGATGGTTAATTTCGTATGTGGATTTGTGATTCTGTATAATAGAAAAAAAGAATATGTTTAGTTAGGTTTGTGGTTCTGTACTCAAAAGGTCCATTTTGTTAGTTCATTTGTGAATCTTTACTAAAGAAAAGGTATACACTAAGGTTTTGAATGTATTAGTTCTGAGCTGGTTGGAAAATTGTAGGTCATATGGTGTTCATGTTTATTTCTGCGATCGCCATGAGTATGCTCTGCGTCAGCACGTCGTCTGTCGTTCACTTTTGCTTTAAACAACATTTACTCTTAGTCAAAGTCGATGAAACTTAGAAAAGATTCTCCTTGCGCGAAGCTCTATTAAATCTATTTAAAAAATTCAATTCCATGCATAGCTCTGTTTGTTATAGACAACAAGTATGAATATAAATATAGTCTAAAACCACTGGGACCAGAGCTGTAATTTGCTGTGTTGCAAAACGTTTGCTCAAAAGTCTTCGCTTGGGTCGGTCCTGGGATGTTTTACAAAGACTTATATAGATTCTTTCAAATGTTCTAGTCAATAAATAAATAAATAAATAAATAAAGCCGAGGCTTCTGAAATTAGATTTTTAGTATTGTCTAGTGAACTTCTACAAAGATTGTTCAACTTATGCCACTGAAAACAATATTTGTCCCACCGTGATGTCACATATTTATTTATAGAAATATATATAAAAAATATTTGAAATTCTTCTTGTCTGAAAGCACAAGAAATCTTCCAGGAAGCATTTCCAAATAAACCTCTTCGAAGATTGTTTACCTATGCTCCTGTGGTCAATTTTGGTTCCATCCCTGTGGTCAGATATTTTACATTGACAAATTTTTCAAAAATATTCTAGTCAGAAACCATAAAGCTGTGACTTTTGAACCTCTAACAAGATTGTTAATATTATGTCCCTAGTATCATTTTGACCCAACCGAGGGTCACATGTTTGGTCTAGAATATGAAGGAAATTACATGGAAATATATGGTAAACGTTTTATTGTTTTTTTTTATATAAACCAAACAGTCTAAAGCTTTGAGCAGCATTATCTGTTGTTGTTTTTTAAATATAATAACAAAGCCATTACATTTCACATGATGTTTTGATCCCTTATACTCAGATTAGAAATTGAATATCATTATCACTCTCGTGTTACTGAAGTACACGCACATTGATTTGAAACTTAGCGAAATCTACAACTGACCTTCTTTGGTGACGTTAGTGTTGTGAAGTCTTCTGAAGTCTTACGTTCAGGAAAAATATAAGCAAAATTTTAGACAGAAAATCAAAGGACTGAAAGTTCTTAATCACACAAGGCTATAAAAAAGGCTATAAACAAAGCTATAAACAAAGCTATAAACAAAGGCAACTTTCAAGAATAAGGAATGAAGTGGTCTAATACAGTATTTTTCACCCTAAAAATCAAAAGTTGAACAGCCTGAATTTTTCTCAGGAGAGTCTGAATACAGAAAAGAGAAATTATCTTGAGTATGTAATATATTACATGTACGTGTTAAATAAGCTCCGTAAACCACTGCTTAACATTGTTTTACTACAGTTCAATTAAAATATTCATCAATTGTGAGACACCAGCAAACCACAGGAAACGCCACAAATAGTTATAGCTCTTCTACCCCTAAAATCGTACTTACTGGCAAAGCAAAGAAAAAACTAAAGGCAAGTGAATGACAGTAATAAAAATAGGTATGACCCTGACACGTCAAAAAAAAAAAAAAATTAAGGACATTAGTGGACAAAGCCTCAGTTAAATGACTGGATTAAATTATAATCTAGTTACTAAGTAATTTATAAGTAACTTCCATCACAAATCTTTACAATTGAATAGAAAGTTTTATACATACGTAAATGTATGTCATTTAAAACAGAGTTTGTTTCCCGAAATAAACTTATCACACACAAACAAAAAACTTAAAAATTATCAGCTTTATGCAACAAAGTTATTTTATTTTCTAACAGTTGTAAAAATTTATTTATGGAATATATTTTCGTGTTTTACTTATCGCTGCAATAAAGACTGATTACTACAGATAAAATTGCTATCGTTGTAAAGCAAACACTCACAGATCATTCCTTAAAAAAGTGATCACCAGTGGCCGGTTGCTCAGAACTTTAACAGTCTGTTAAACTAACAGTCGGTTAAATTTTAAGTCAGTTTTCTAAGAAATTGACTCACTATTTCAAGAAAGTATCTCCATGCAAAAAGACATAACTGAGCGATTCTTTTAAAATAAAAAAGAAATTTGAATAAGATATTTGAAAACAAAAGAGTTATTTTGGATCAAAATTTAACCGACCGTCAGTTTGACAGACCGTTAATGTTTTGAGCAACCGGTCCCAGATATCTAACTCATCTTAGGTCCCAGATATCTAACTCATCTTAGGTCCCAGATATCTAACTCATCTTAGGTCCCAGATATCTAACTCATCTTAAGGACAAAACGATAATCTATTCCCAAAAAAGCATTTCTTTAGAAAATTACTTCAAAATACTTTTGCGTAACCAAGATCTTACACTATTAAAAATGAGCACATCAAAGCATCTATTAACGATTAAACCAGGCCGACGGAAAAACAAACACGTAACATATAACCACGATTAGAGAACATCTTAGACTCGTATTTTTATACAAGGCCAAAATTATAAAATTGAAAGAATTACTTAATACAAATGACTGGGCTACTCTTAAGAAACTCGAAAAATTGTTTGATTATATCCTGAAAGTAACAAACAGAAAAAACTGACCCACCAAACTCGAATCCGAACACAAAGTCATCAAAATTCTTTTCATGTAAAACAAAATGCGAGTTATCCCTGTGAAGTCGCATAAACTAAAACTTATATAACTAAAAATGAATTCTCTGTAAAAAACAAAAAGTTAAAGAATATACCATGTGCCAATATCTTGTAAAGGACTCTTTCATAAATATTATATTCAGGTACACATTGTAGAAATAGAAATGGTTACCATGGCAATAAAGCTCAAAGAAATTTCTTGAAAACAGCCATATTAACCAGAAAAAAATGCCCAATTGTCTCTTTTCAACAATTCTGAAACAATACTTTATTTGTCTGAAATCAAATATTGTTTGCTTAATTATATTCAAACAAACGTATGCTTTTCTTGTTTTCCTTTTGCTGTAACGGTTTAAAAACAAGACAAAAATAAACAATCTAATCAAATGTCAAATTTAGGTCATAGATATATTCTTATATTTCACAAAGCAAAGGGCTAAAGCTTAAGTATTTTGATTTTTTTTTTGATAGAGCCATGGTAGTACTTTAAATTCATGAATTAATATTCATGAGCAATTTCATAAGCAAAAAATTTGCAAATTGTCAAAAAAAGAGCAAAATTTCCAAATTTTATTAACAATTTTTATACAAACTCTTCAGTGTTGTACTGACGGGATAATAAATTCTTGCAAATATTTACATCTCTTAACTTACTTTCTGTGGTAATAAATCTTTCTTATAAAAGAAATAATAACATGTTTAAATTTGCTATTCTTCTATGTTTTATTTTTTTAAACTGCTTCCTTGACATCAAAAGCCAGTTAACTAATTTTGAGTTAAAAATGGGCATTTCTTTGCTCTTTTGGTTTTATTTGTACTTAGATAACTAAAAATGCCTTCTTTGAAAATAACAGCAAAATAAAACAATTTTGTACAATAATTTATAAATATGTTTCCGTGGTAACAGAGCAAAAGTACTGTATCTATCTATTTAATAGATATTTTCATTTTACTTCCTCAGACTTATTTTATTTTTGTAAGAGAATCTTAATTTTCCACAAGGGCAATTATCAAAGATGATTTATGGGATATACTGCTGCTACGGCAACCAGTATGTACGTTCTGCTTCCATTTTTGCTAAAGGTATTACATAAATGAGAAACTGTGTAATTGAATTCATTCGACTAATTTCATAAATTCCAGAAATTTACTAAGGTAAGACTGTTGAAGCAGTAGAAGTATTGAAGACAATACAGTAATGTTACTTTAAAGTACCTGTTAAAATTTTAACAAGTGAAAACGATTTTGGACACACGTTCTCGGACCGAACACATACCCTTTTTGTAAAACTGCTACACAATTTTGCAAAACCCTTTTCTGTGTTCGGTGTATGTTTCACAAAATGAATTAAGTAAATGCATTTTACCCTAACATATAAAAGTGATTATTCTGACAGAAAGAAAAGTTATTAGATACAGGTGACTGCTCCCCACAGAAACTTGAGGCATGTCTGAAACTGACCTGTTGCAAAAAAAAAAACAAGTTTCAAACAATAAACATCCAAAACTTAAAAGTATTTTCTAAATTTCAATGATTGTATGGACCCATGGATTCCTGCCTGTCAAATGTGTATTTAACTTAAAGAGGCATTTAAATTAAGTAATAAAAGTGTTCTCTATAGTTTCTCCAACTTTAAACAAGGATATCGTTGGAAACGATGGATGCTCCCCAAAGGTACATGGAAGTTGGATGAATGTGTAAATGAGGAAGGTGTAGGTGGGAGGAGGTTGGGAGCATGTTGTGCAGTTATAATGATATTGACTGGTGTTCGTCATTTCACAGAAATAAAATCAGGAGAAAATTATTATTTTATTTTATTACATATTATTATGTCAACAGTGAAAAGTGGTTAAGCAGATATTGGAGTTGTTTCCAGAACCAGATCAGAAGGGAAAACTTGAACATTTGTTTGTAAGGCTATTGTTAGTATAAAATGTTAGTAGTTGTACCAGAGAAGTGTTATTAGACATGCATGTACCTTTACATGACAGACTGGAGGTTGATCCAAATAACCTGATGATCTGAGAAGTATGACGTAGTGAGTCGTATGAAAAAAAAATACCTGGTCAAGAGTAGAGCCAGTTTTTGTGGTAGCAAAATAAAGGGAAATAATTTAAAAAAGTAACCAAAACTTATTGTTCATATTAAATGCATTTTCTTTCTATGTATTCTTTCATTTTGTTAACTTTCAAAACATGCCTTCAGTTTGAAGTTATAGTGCAAATAAATCTGGTCAAAAAAATTTCGACAAAAGAATATAAGTTAAATTGAATAAAGGGAGATAATTCAGAAAGTAAGTTAGACAGAGTTATGGTTCTTGCACAATGCAAATCCTCTCATTGTATTCTATCATTGTGTAAACTTTCAACAAAATCACTAAATGAATAGGCATCAGGTCATAAATTTATGAAAAATCACGGAATCGGAACATGCCGGTAAAATACACACATGCTCTTGGTAGTGCAGCTACCTAATGAGTTTCAGTGAATTCCAGTGGAATAGTTTGGACAAAAATTACAGCTGAAAAAGTATCAAAGAGGTATAACTTTGTGAAAAATCACTGAACCGGAACATGCCTGTAATATGCAAATCTCCTCTTGGTAGTGAAACTCACTATGAAGTTTTGATGAATTCCAGTCAGTGGTTGCTGAGAAATAGTCCGGACAAAAATGTCAGTTGAAAGGGCATTAAAGGGGCATAACAATGTGAAAAAAACAAAGGACCGGAACAGGCTACTAATATGCACAGCTCCTCTTAGCAGTGAAGCTTCCTATTCAGTTTTAGTAAATTCAGGCCAGCGGTTGTTGAGAAATTGTCCGGACAAAATTTCGGGACGGACAAGGCGGCGACTAAATGCATCCCCGTTGGGGAGCATAAAACGAGCCGTCACTGTAAACAACCTTTCATGAAAAAAATTACCATGTTTAGTTAAGCACATATATTTCTATTACACTAAGGGCTGTTAAATGTGAAAGGAGTCAAATGCTGATATTTATCATAAATGATAAAACCACATTTGTGTTTTATACTCCTCTGTTTTCCTCTGTATGTATATTTTTGTTGCCATAGAGTTTCAAAATCCAGCAATACAACGTAAATAACCGTTTGTGACTTTTATAATATTTTATTTTAACAACTTTCATACATTAAAAAACATTATCAGTACATGTCCTTGAAGTCATTAAAGAAATTTCCATAGGCCTCATGCAATGAACACTGAAAGCAAGGCTAGTTTTGTTACCTTGACCTTTAAAGGAGTGATCTGTAGCATGCGACACAAATACCGTCATGACACACAAATACCCCTCTTAAATTGATTTAAAACTGATTATTATCTATAACCGAATTTACCTTCCAAGATGAAGTTCTGTATGAAATGTTCTGTTTAAAAACAAAAAGGAAAAACAAACAAACAAATAAAAATCAAACTTTTGCTAAAATCAAAAAAGAATTATTTTAAAATGGTCCTACTGAACAGCCTTTTTGCAGTTTCCTAGAAAATAATCCATATAAAAAATACACACATCATATACTGTTTAAAATTATACTATTCATATCTACAACTAACTAAAAAGAAAAATCCACCATGGTTTCTGAGGGTAATTTTTTGAAAATAACAGGCTGAATATAAGGTGATATGTTTGCAGATCATCTTTTTGTAAAATTATATCAAGATTGAGGTTTTTACCTTTAACAATTTAAGTTAGACAGACTAACTAATACCCATTTTGATAATAAGGTAAATTTTGTGCCAAATCACCCTCCTTAAGTAGTTATAGTTCTTCAGATGGATAATGTCGTTTTAAGAATTAAAAAACAAAATCATCCACCTTGTAAATATCCACATAAGTAGGACATAACTCAAAGATAAACTGCTCAGTTTGACATTATAGGTTAACCAGCCAACTATAAGAGAGTCATTAGACAAAAATGTATATCCTTAAAAGAGACATAAAATACAAAAAATTAAAATGAAATAAATAAAATAGTGATGTGCTTATACAAATCATAAATAAGTTTTTCTCGAACACTGAAGTGTATCCTGATTCAACTTACCTTCCTCTTTTGTATTCGGTTTTCCTGTTCCTATTTTGTACTCGGTTTTCCTGTTCCTCTTTTGTACTCGGTTTTCCTGTTCCTATTTTGTACTCGGTTTTCCTGTTCCTCTTTTGTATTCGGTTTTCCTGTTCCTATTTTCTTGTTTGCTCTAGATTTATATTATTTTATTAGACTAACATGTGAAATTTAAACGATAGGAAAAATAAGAACAAGTAGAGCTTTTTATTCTTTTTCAAAGTACCATTGTTATTTATTACATGAAACGAATTTTTTATGTTGTTGTACGAAAATACCATTAAAATAGTGTATTACCTTGGGTAATAAAGAGACTATGACCATAAGAAATATGCCTTTATGTTTGTAAAATCAGTTGCTAATATACGCATTGTATTAGTATGGATATTTTATTGCATTTAATGGCCATTACTAGACAGAAGACGTCTTGAAATTGTTGAACGAGTTTTAAAGATTTGCAGTGGCCGAAAACAGTACTGTGGAAATAATATCTAAGGTTAAACACAAATAAATCAAATCCTATAGTATTTCATTGTAGCACCAAGTCCTAATTTAATGTTATTAGCTTCTGAAGATGTTGCCTATTTCTTGAAAGAAGCAATCATGACAAACAATTTCATTCAGATTTTTTTCATTCCAATCCGTCAGAAGTTCCTGTTTATTTTAAAACGACAAAACATTAGACATGAAATATCCGGCACACTTGTACCTATGCTTAATTTCTATTTGTTCTTCAACATATGCATTGATTTCAAGTAAAAATGATTTTTAGAACAAATTTTCCATTTTTGACCAGACAGGTTTGTCATCTTATAGCTCTTTACAGAACTTTAACAAAATTCCCGAGAACACTGATTTGGTGGTGTTTAACCTAAAGATAACGTGTCTTGTTTTTCAGGGATATTATGAATCCATACAGTTATACGACAACCTGTTCAGGTCTAGCTTTATTTTCTTTTACGGGATTTTAAAATTCATTTGCATTTATTCGAATACGCATGACTTGTTAATTTTTACCAAGTCACTGTTCATCCACAACTCTAAAAGATATATGATATATATTATTTAATCAAACTCAGTATTGATTTATTTTTTTTTGCACATTCAAATACCGATAAAATTCTAAGATTTATAGCAAGTCAATTTTATATTTATAATGTAACCCACGCTTAAAAAGAATATTGGCTATATCGGTTAACTCGTGTATGACGAGGGTGACAGAACTAGAAAATTATCTTATCAATACGATACACTTAATTATTTTGTTCACCTTCTAAGCATTCTCCCACTGTGGCTGATTTTTATGAACATTTTAAGAAAAAAGTAAACACGAATAATATCCTGGATGAAGCCACTTTTGACGAAGAAATACAAATATTCCAAAATTCAAATGTTAATTTTAAATAAGGTATAACAGAAGAAGAAATATCAAAATGTTTAAAGAACCGTATAAACGGAAGGGCATCAAACCCTATAGATAACATTATTAAAGAATATATTAAAATGTCTAAAGTCATTCATTCCACTGTACAAAAACCTGTTCAGTCTTCTCCTTGATACAAGCCATGTCCCTTGTTCATGGCTGGAAGGTATTATTATTCCAGTTTACAAAAAAAATGATTCCAAGGATCCAAGTTAGTGCAGGCATATTACAATTTTTAGTCTTTTTAAGAAAGCTATTTACTTCTGTATTAAATCAAAAGTTATCATCATATTATTTTGAAAATACAAACATCTTATGAAAATTAGACGGGATGTTCTACTGTTCTACATTAGACCATTAGGCGGTCACCTTGCTTAAGCAGCCAAAATTACCGTTTTCCTTTGCTGGCTGCTTAAAAAAGGTTGGACTGTATGACCCAATTACAAAAACACTCGGTATGATTGCACCAATCTTGTTTGTTTGCATAAGTCACCCTTTTTCTTTTCAAATAAAGCAAAGTGAACTCGACAATTAATGTTATTGTTGTTTGTTTCTCCTTAGATAGATATATATTCGTAATATATAATTATAAATCATTTTTATTACAAAAATGACATACATTTCTTTATTGGAGTATATTATTTTTTATTATTATTATTTATCTGATATACCCTCATGTTGAATAACTAATTAAATACCTTGAAGAAATGAAGTGTTGTACGCGCGCGTATATGTGTATCAAATGCTCCAAGCTGACACTTTTACAGCGACTATATTTTTCAAATTAATTCCACGCACATTTTCTACTTTGCACGTGATTCTATTTACAAAGGTTTCAAAATGTGAAACATTTGTTTCCTTCTGAAAAAAAGGTGTACCGTAACTCGGCTTGTAGTCAAAAAGACTTTATCTCAGGCCATTTTGTATAATCAAGGAGTTAAGAAGTACATTTCAAATTGATAAAGCAGAAAAAATATCTATGGTGAACAATTGCTAAACAAATACTTCAAGCTGGTGGTGCATTTTAAAGATAATAAACGCAAAAGATAAATGTGTCTGTTTACTTGGAAAAAAATAGAAGAATGATAACAACTGTCTGTTCGTTTCAATGTCGACCCAAACTTGACATTGTCTGTTTTCAGTTTATTTATAACCGATTCTTTTATTTATTTTATTTCTGATAAATTGCACATTTTAGTTCTGCCGGTGTATAAAATACATTAAGGCAACTCTTACGAGACTTTGAATTGACCAAATGTATATTCCTGCACCGATACAACATACACAAGTGCAGTTTATTCCTCAAATTTCATTTCATTTGTGGCTACATCCGGGAGAATATGTTCCAAATTTTGACACGCAATACCCTATCCACAGGCAAAATTCACTTTCCCTGACGATAACTGCCTTCCATACATATATCAGGTACAACCATTTAAAATTTTATATGCTTTGGTTACTCTATGTTAATATCGGAAGCTCATTAATAAAATGCAGAAAAAATGCATAAATTGACAATTCAAAGAGATGTTGATTTTTTTTACTTCTACCATAAACAAAGTTAGCCGTTCAGTTTGCTGTTCCTGTTCTGGGCTACTTACATGCAAAACTTTGAATAAAATCACAGTTCAGAGACATTGTGTTGAAATATTGTGTTCAACTGAAATCGAATCGACAAAATCATTACGTATTGTTTTACGCATTGGCTTTGTCCAAAACAGTGGTTAGGCATGTCACAGTTTGGTAATGTTATTCAATAATGTTTTATGCAATTCTTAGTGTGTAAAACTCAAAAGTAGGATCTACGTCATCGTGTATCTGCTCTTTGGTCCCACGCGGATTGTGCTTTTGTCAACAATCCGTTGAGCGAAATGTATTTTTTTTTTCGATGAGGAATCTGTAGAGTCACAAAAGACCTTTCTGTGCACCGAAGATTTGCTTGTACATAGTTAAAGAAATCTTATAGTTTAAATTTTAGTAAAGGTTTGAAAACGGGTGGAAGTTTTAATTCTGTATGCTCCCAGGCGGACTCTGGTAAAAAAACACCATACATATGATACAGGGTTTTAAAAAACTTTGTATAATAAAAACTTCGTTGTGAAGCATTGTTCATCAAACAAAAGTAAAACCGATTGATGTTTAGATAATTCGCTGCTTCAGTTTGCCTTGTTTTTGCTTCGAATGCAGATTTTCGTAAAATAAATACCTAAAAACGAAAATGATCCCATGTTTTAGAAATGTTTCCACGCATTTTCAGAAAAGAAGTGTTTTGTATACAAGTAAAATATTGTCATAAAATTATGAAATTTATAGACATAATTCTTAGAAATATTTATTTGAGTCAACAAATTTATAAATGATACTTGTGAATACTTGTGTATTTTTACATCGAAGTTCATATAAGCCAGTATAACACTGCCCATAATCGTCATAAAATAAACTAAATATTGCTGCGTGCCAAACAGGATGGGGGCTACGCCTTTCTCAATTTGGTAGTGTTGACTTAAAATTGAAAGGTTTCTGTGGTATCTAAACAGAACTGTTGTATTTGATGTTCCTCAAGAGCACAAAGACAGATGTTCAAATTGAACAAAACTAGAATTTATTGTAGTATAAATCACTCATTTATACAATAATAGAAAATAAAACACATCTGAAACGTTGTTGACAATCCCAATCTGCTTAAATTCTGGTACAATTCTGTGTTGTAATTAACTACTTAAACGCTCTAAATAGCCTTGGACGAATGAAGTAGCACCGATATGGCTTCCCATAGGTTTTTGAAAAATAGCGCGCCGGTGACCTTGAGACCATAAATAGCAATAATTTCTAATCATGAAAAGATGTTTAACTTTTCTGTAAAAGTCTCTAAAAATGAATTTGATAACCTTTATGAAGCTCAAACTATTAAAATGACTCAGATCTTGAGGATAATTCTCTTACGTTGAGTCTTTATTTGTTTATGACATGTATTTTTATACCTGAATAAATCTATCTATAAAATCTATCTATCTATATAACTTGTAGAATTTTTAGAATTTTCGGATGACAACGGAACGGGAATTTACGATGGAGTTTTGCCAAAAAGTGAGCTCCCTTTTTTCAGAGCCATATATGCTAAAATGTTCAACCATTACCCAAATATAGTTGAAAAGGGGGTGAAAGCTACCAGTTTGGTTGATTTATCTAAGAAAACGACCACTTTGCCGATCGCCATTCAACCATAAAACGGGTGACTCAACCAAAACTTGGAGTTTCACCCAAGCGTAGAAGTCAATTACACATGTTTTTACAATAAACAGTAATAACCAAGTAAATACTTTAACCCAAACTTAGTGATTCAGACAGACAGACAGACAGACAGATAGACAGATTTCTTTATTACACCCAGTGTAATTTTTTACAACATGGGGATAAGCAATTTAAAGGAAAAGACAAACGTGTAACTTCCGGGAGTACCTGAAAAAGTAGAGAGTTTAATACTGACATACTTTAAAGTTTTAACTTTGGGGGAATCCTCGTGTATAAAAAAACATAAAGTAATATGTTAACAGTTGTAGAAACAGCATTTGGAAAATTTCAGAGACAGTGTATAGTAATACATAAAGTAAATTGTTAACAGTTATGCAAACAGCATATAGGAAATTTAAGAAACAGACTATAGCCTCAGTGGATTAGTAATATGGATTAGGATTTGTCAGACTGACAAGCATGTCAAAACATTTACGAACAAGAGTTTCGAGTCGTGAAATCGGATGACAAACTGTTGCATGAAAAAAAAACACATCAAGAAAATTCAGTTAAACGAGTTTCATAACCTACATAAATGGATTTATGTGTTTTGTCACTTTATCAGAACACTGTTCATTTTGTATCTTATAATGAATCAGTAGGCTGAACTTGGTTACGAAATCAATCATTTTACAAGCTACAAGGTAGGATTTAGCAACTCTAAAACCTGGGGTGTATCAATATTACTCTAGAATGCTGAAAACAGTGTCAACACACTGTCTGCATGAATATTTTTCGTAGAGAGTCGATCATTCAAAATACAAATCAATTCAAAGAGATAGACGTACTTTGATGCGTGGTCGTCAAATCTTTACAATACTGAGAAAAATCTATAAAAAAACAAATACACAGAAAGAAGTGTGGTTTGTCGAGAATAATTATCGGCACTAAATTTATCAGGTCATGTAAATAAAATATTGTTTCTAAAATAACTTATGTATGCAAACTAAATCCGAGCAATATAATATATATTTATTTATTTATAAGTGAAAGTAACATCCAATTTTCTCTTTAGCAAGTTGCGTATGCATTAGTGCAAACTTTTTTCATAACTTTGCGATAATGTTATTTATTTGTTAATTCAGTTTCAGTTTCAGTTTTTATTTGGCAAATCGGCATATTTAACATACCTTTGGCCAATTTAACAAATACAATTGACGAATATGGCCAAGACATAAAGCATCATACATAGTTTACAAGATAAACAAATAAACAAACATGTACATTTACAAAATTTAAGAAGCAGCTTCCGTTTCAAGACATATCTTCCTTAACTGGAACGCTTCATATATGTATTTTGCAGTTTTATAGAGCTTAGATTTACTCATACAAGACATAATATTAACAAATTTCCGTACATTAGGCCAAGAACAATTACCAAAATATTTATTTCTCAGATCAACATATGCAGGACAAGTTAATAGAAAGTGATACTCTGATTCAATCATTTTTGTGTTACACATTTTACAGATTCGCTCATGTCTTTGTGAACCAATAAATCTTCCAAATTCAATTTCTAGGTTGTGAGAACACAATCTGAAACATGTTAAACATTTTCGTAATTTATCATTTCTTAAAGAGCTAAGATAATTTTCATAACCAAAACACATTTTATACTTTCTATAGTAATCTAGTTTTGACATATTCAATGTTGTCTCATTCCAAAATTGTATAAACTGATCTCTAATACGTTGTTTCATAGCAGGAAAATAATTTACATCTTGTCTAAAACTCACTAGAAGATTACTGTAGCCTAAATTATCTATCAGTTGTTTAATCTTATAGGCCCAACAATTCACATTATTTCCATAGCTAAGATCTAAATATAATCTATACATATGTGAATCCTGGTTTTTCATTATTTTTAACCAGTATTTAATAGCTCTTTCTTTACAAATTACAGAAAGTGGGTACCTACCCAGTTCACCAAGAACAGCTGAATTCGGAGTTTGTTGTTTGACACCCAAAAGAAGTTTACAAAATTTTATATGAAGTTTATCTACTTCAGGAAATTCATAGATACCCCATACTTCAGAGCTATAAAGAATAATTGGTACAACCATAGAATCAAAAAGTGCAAGCTTCATTTTGATATCAAAATTGACTTTATCAAAAAGAGATAAAATTGAATTATATGCTTTAAGAGCTTGATCTGAAAGTGCCTTAACAGACTTTTTCATGTTCCCTGTATAAGTAAAATTTACACCAAGATAAGTAAAATTATCTACTACCTCAATTTGATCATCATTTATTTTCCAAACAAAATTATTTACTTGTTTTCTTTTCTCAAAAACACATATTTTCGTTTTATTAACATTTATTTTAAGGCCCCATTTAATAGAATAGTTATTAACAATATCTAATTGGGCTTGCAAAGATTGAGGGTTAGTTGTGAATAAAGCAATATCATCAGCAAAAAGAAGCATATACATACTCAACTGATTAAGGTCATTTTCACTTAATAGGTTATAATCAATATTTTCATGAATGTCATTAACGAAAAGAATAAATAATAATGGCGAGAGTGGTTCTCCTTGTTTTAAACCTATAGACACGTCAAAAAAGTCTGAAAAATTCGTAGCAGACACCTGTACACAAGATTTAACATTTGCATATATAGACTTTACAATATTAACCATTTTACAGCTGACGCCTTGTTTTAAAAGCTTTACCCATAAGGCATCTCTAACGACTGTGTCGAACGCTTTTTCATAATCAATGAATGCACAATACAACTTAGATTTATTATTCAACACTTTTTGAATGATAGAATGAAGTATAAATATGCAGTCAGCGGTAGAATGATTATCTCTAAAACCAAACTGTGATTCATTAAATACATGATTTTGCTCACACCATTTATTCAATCTATTTCTAAGCAATAAAGAGAATATTTTACCTATAACATTAACAAGTGTAATACCTCTGTAATTAGAAGGATTTGTTACATCACCTTTTTTATGAATTGGTACAATTATACCCTTACACCAAGCTTCTGGGTATATACCAGAATCATAAATTTTATTAAAAATCGAAACAAGGTATGGGGAGATAAAACTATTAGAATCGATAAAAAAATCAGCTACGTTCCTATCATAATCGCAACTTTTCCCCCTATTCAAAGATGCAATTGTTTTTGAAACCTCTTCAATAACAAAAGGACGATCAAGCTCATCAATGTTTACCTCATCGTACCTCCCTTCATGTATATCGTCAAATGAACAGTCATTATGCATTGTATTTGAAATATTCTTAAAATGTTCTACGAAATCATGCGTACTTACATCTGATGAATTAGATTTATTACTATTTTTAAACTTATTTATATACTTCCAAAATTTCCTTGGACTTTTCTTACTTATATCATTTAATTTGGTCCTCTCTTTAATATAATATGAACGTTTTACAGTCCGTTTAATGATTAGATATTCACTCCTACTTTTACGAAAATTATCTTTATTTATTTCAGTTTTATTTAAATGAAAAATTCTCTTATTATGTTGGAAAATAGCCTTAGCACGTTTACACTGCTCATTAAACCATGGGGCTTTCTTCTTTTTTATATGTTTTCTTTTTTGACTTGTAAAGGATCGACCATTCAACCTAAATGAGATATCATATACAGTCTTTGAAAATTCATTTATACATGCATTTAAATCAATTTCACCTGTATTCAGTTTATGTGACAACTCATCAAAAACATATCTATTTTCCTCTAATAAAGTTTGCAACTGTTCCGGGTCTGTATTTTCCCATACAATTTTATCATACGTAAAGCTATCAGTCATATAGAAAAAGTTATTTTCAACATTCATAGAAAAAGATACTGGACAGTGATCAGAAAATTCAGTTAAACTATGCACATTCATACTCGATATACAAGGAAAATTAGTGTAACTCGTTATGAGATAATCTACAACACTAGCAGCATTTTTGTTTCTACTCAAATTATGACACGTAAATTCACCCCTCTCAAGGCGACCGTTTGCAATAATAATGTCATTTTCTTTACAAAGGGATAGCAGACGGTTACCAAAACCATTTACATGATTATCCCGAGAAATGCGTGCAGGAATATCAAGTACAGACTGGTTACTCACAGGTAAATCGATATAACGGTCAAGATTAATATCTTGCACAAAGTCAGGTTTTTGACCTGTCCTAGAATTGAGGTCACCTGTCAAAAATACGTCACCAAGAAAACTATAGTGTCTAATGTCAGTATTTAACTGTTCAAAAAAATCGAATTCATACAAGCTAGAACTAACATTTTTATAAACACTAGATTCTTCAGGGGGTATATAGCATGTGCAAAAATAAAGGTCATTAATTGTCCCAAAATGTTCTTTCTTTAGTCTGAACCAGACAATACCGTTTGAATTTAAACTTGTTAGCTCAATTTTATTTCGATACTCTTCTTTATAGTATATAATAACCCCTCCACTAAAACGCTTCGCTCTACGGTTTGTTTTTGGTCTCGCACAAACGAAAGAGTAATATCCATCAATATCAATATTTGCTATTTTGGAGTTCCATGTTTCAGTCAACAAAAGTATATCATAAGATTTCACAAAACTCAAAAAGTCTGGATCGTCTAATTTATTCTTAATCCCCTGAACGTTCCATAATAAAAAACTCAACTGCTTCTCGGCGCTATCCTAATCTGAAGATGGTACAAACAAACGTCCGTCAATGTAGAGCTTGTCATAAACCAACACTGCTGTTTTATTAAGGTTTTTGGCTTTAACAAGTTCGGGAATTAATTTTTTCCGCCGCTCCTGTATTTCTTTTGGATATTGGTCCGAGACCCTGATAACTGTGTCCTCACGTTTTTCGAACACTTTTTGTTTTACAGTCATTTTATCAGGGGTGTGGCTAAAGTTGACCACAATCGGACGGGTCTTGGTACTGATATATCTACCGATGCGGTGTGCTCGATTAATTTTAATGGATTCTCCGGCCCCTTCTATCCCCAGATCTTTTTCACAGAAGTCTAAAATTTTATTGAGACAGTTTTCACTTTTTCTCTCCTCCACTGTATTTAACTCATCAAAATTGTAAAACATGAGATTATCTCTCATGGATCTAGACTGTATATCTAAGATCTCTTCAGACAAACGTGAATTTTCCTGCTTAATGGCTTCATATTCCTTACCAATATGTTTTAATTTTGATGACTCAGAACTAAGTTTATCATCAATTTCAGCATGTTTTGTTTTGATCTCATCACAAATTTGACTATCATAATGCCTGCTCAGCTCTATATCCGAAACTTGTTTGTTTAGGTCAAAAGATTGTCTCTCCAAAGAAGATACGCGTTCATCTAACAAGGTCAATTTTTGTGACATTTTGGTTATCTGCATTTCTATTGAATCAAGTTTACGTAATCGATTATCCATGACGTCCAATTTTTCCAATATCACTTGATAAAAGTTTGTACCGTTACTTTGTACTTGTTGAACACTCGTCGGCTGTTGATTTATATACTGTGGGGGAGCTACGGGGTAAAACCCGCCATTTATAGGTGGAAGCTGAGACAAAAAACTCCCTGACATACCTGGGGATGTTACCGATGCTTGTGACTGGTCTGTCATTGTTATGCGTTTGCCAGGCTGATCATTAGTATAATTTGGAGAAGAATCAGACTTGGTCCTCTTTTTGTTTCCCTTGTTTCTACCCATTCAAACCATAGAAAATGATTAGCTTAGTCCATTCAACACACAGACATAACTATACATCACTATATACTCGAATACACTCAAATGTTTCTTTTTAATACACTCAAACTGAGAAAACCATACAGTTCCACCTTCAAAAATCACACTTTTTATATCCATATTCCTCCATATTTTCTAAAAATTAGCAAAACGTATGCCTAAAATCCGAGAGCGAAAAAATAACGTCCGCCATATTCGTCACGTGTTATGTAAAAAAAAAATGGGCGGTATTATAACTTTAAGTCTAAAACAACTGGAACTTTCAAAAAAAACAATTATGTCATTTTTGAGCATTGTTCTACATAGTCTTGATTTAACTGAAATTGTCATCGGTTTTTATATGAAAAAAATCTAATTGATATAAGTATGGTCTTAAATTGTTTTCTTTTGTTCAGCGACTTAAGAATTATTATAACAAGCCATATACTTTTACAAACCACTTACAACTGTTTTCTTGAATAGACGAAAAAATTTCATTTGTACATTTAGACTATCTTTAAAATTGAATAACAGTATGAAAAGAGAGGCAGTCGGTAGAGAAATGGAAAAAAATACCTCAGTTATAACAGTCATTGCTCGTGTTTTCAATCGTTCAATCGTCGGCACCATACCTGACGTGCAAGACGCTTAATAATTGATATTTTCCAATTTCATGCATTTCAAATGAAGTAATTATGTCGGTAACAGCTTTTACTGCAGAAAAAGATTTCTCCAGTTAATTCTTATTACCTTTTCAATTTTTACAGGTGCACCTAAGGGTTCAATATGAACCCGTTTAAAGTCATTCACCTTTAAGATTTGGTGCATTGCAGCTGGTAAATGAAAGCAACTGCTAAATGCAAATACAATGATGCTTACTGTGGAATGTTTGCGTCAGCATTTTAATTATTTAAGAAATCTTTCAGCAGCCATACTTTTTTCCATTTGGCATTGATATTTGTTTAGGATACAGATATTTCAATTAAGCAGCATTATTCTTGCCCTTAAAAATAAACATGCACTAATCCAGGACCACAAATTTTAATTTTCTTTGAGTTTCTTCATCGATTTAAAAGCAGTTTTTTTACTCCCACACCATAAATAGTTCAGCTGTTCGTCGTTTTTTTTTATTGAACATACATTGAAATTCCAACTGATCTATTTCTTGGAATGACCTTTATCTTCTCTAACGTACAATTTCCATTGATAGTGCAAATTGCAAATAATGTGTAAAATACTTAACACCGATGGAAAGAAATAATTTTGAACGTTATCTGAAATATCTGTGTAATGTCAAACATTGCCTCAGAAAATGAAATGTTATTTTGCAATCTGAAATAATGAGTTTAATGTTTAACATTGACTGAGACAATGAATGTAAGATTGCAATATGATATGTTTAATGTTTGACAATAACTGAGCCAATGGATGTTAAACTGCAATCTGCAATAATGTATTTAATGTTGATAATGTTTTGGACAATTAATGTTGCACTACATTCTGAGATAATGTGTTTGGTTTTTAACACTGAATGATACAGCTGATGTTTGAGCACAGTCTGAGATAATGTCTTAGATGCTTAACTCTGACTGAGACAATGGATGTAAGACTGCAGCATGAGATAATGTCTTAAATGCTTAACTCTGACTGAGACAATGGATGTTAGACTGCTGCATGAGATAATGTGTTAAATGCTTAACTCTGACTGAGACAATTGATGTTAGACTGCAGCATGAGATAATGTGTTAAATGCTTAACTCTGATTGAGACAGTGGATGTTAGACTGCAGCATGAGATAATGTGTTAAATGCTTAACTATGACGGATACAATGAATGTTCAACTCCTATCTGAGATAATCTGTTTTGTGTTTAACACTGACTGAGATAATGAGTGTTAGGTTACACTTAGAAATAATGTGTTTAATGTTCAAGAGTAACGGAGGCAAAGAATGTTAGACTGCAATTTAAGGTAATGTGTTTAATGTTTTACATGCTTAGTTTAGAAGGGACCTGAAAGCTTTTTGTATTATGTCAGCTTAAATTCTGATATGTCTTTTTATTGCATTAATACAAAAGTGTAAAACTGATACAAAATTATCGCTCTTGTAAGACGAAGTATTGAATGAACATCTTTTTATAAAAGAGTTTCACGGTTGGTAATTTCTTGAACTTTTATCATTTTTTTTTAAAGACGAAACCGACCTAGACTGTTACCACTAGTTTGCTTGTTTACTGTTACTTAATAGACATATAACACTTTACTGAATTATATAAGGGAGGAGCGCCAATACATAACAATTTCATTTTCTTATTCACCTGCTTGAATCTTAACTCAGTTTCAACAGTATGCTTATTGTACATTCGCGAAGCTTTTTATGAAGTATCTCTGTTAGTTTAGTTATATCGGCAAAAGCACTTACCACTCAGCAGTAAAAACTGAATAACAATATAAAAACAGAAAGCTATTGATTTTGTCAACAGTAAACAACTTAAAACTTTTAAAAATGTGATATTTTTATATATTTTTTCACATCTCTGGTATACACTTTTCAAGAATCCGTTTTCTTAACTGATTCTTTCTTTGTTTCCCTCATCTTTCATTTATTTAACCTTATACAAGTTACATTAATTATTGTTACACAAAAATGTATATATTTATTACAATCAATTCTGTCACCATATTGTATGTAGTTTATCTGTTTCTGAGAAGGACCAGTTTTAATGTTGTGAGAACATTTATGAAATATTTAATGCAATAAAAACTGTTTGAAATATTGATTGTGCGATTATTGGTACTTTTTCTGTGGACCATTGAGACAATAGTTTTACAGTGTGTTTCAATCTCTGTTCGAAAAACACATTTGTTTCTTTTACTTCTGTGCAAAAACATATTGCAACGTCTTACAACGTCGCGATATGGGTATCATTAAACACATTACAATCTTGAAGATTTCTTATAAAATATATGGTATATCATCAAAATTTGACTTGTATCGGCAAAACAAGAAAGTAAATCTAAATGCAAACAAAAGCAAAGAAAAGAGAGGCTATCACAGAAAAAGTATCTTAAGAATATATTGACTACATTATTCTCTGGTATACCGTTACTGTGTTACTGTGTGTAAAGTCCTAAGTGTAGCGGACTCTTTAGTTTATAATTGTTTGCAAATAATTACACAAACGACTTTCTAAAATAATTTTCAAGTATTTTTATCAGGCGCAAATGAATTATTTTAACAATTAGTACGTTTGCAATTTATAAATTTCTACGTTAATACAGCAATTAAACGTCTAAAAACATCCAAACCATCGTGATTTTAACTTTTTTGATATTTTTACTGGATTATTTACGTATACATATTAAAAACAGCTTGAAAAGTGAAATACAAAAGTAACATGCAAACATTCATTGTTTGTTTACATTTTGGTTTGTCAAATGTATGTATGGACGATTCGTTGTAGTCACTGATTGGATGAAAAGTAACTGTGGATTTCCCTGTCTAAAAATAAAAATATCGTTCTGAAAGTTGAATTTTAGCAGAGGTAAGAAAGTGAAACATTCGACCGATGCGCTGGAGAGTACACACTCAAGTAAACTGACTTGTTCTGAATTTATTTCGAATGACGTTTGTTTTTGTGCAGTACCGAAGTCTTGACCCCGTCCCCCATTGCATAATTTATGTAAACAATATTCTTTTATAACCATCGAGGTACTAAAAAGCTATGTATATATATATATATATATATATATCATCTGATAAACGTATATCATGTTGGTGGTGGTGGTGTTTCATATACTCGATAAATGTGTCAGTGGACATAAAACAAAACAAGAACTGAATAAAACGAAATATAAGAATTATCACTTTAGTAAAACATGACGACAATTTAGATGAAACATCTGAAAAAGTGAGGATATGTTGAAAGAGATTATTTATTTCTATTTTATTAGGAAAGAAAACGCACTTTCAAAAGTGTTTCAATACATGAACGTATTTTATACGCCTTAGAAAGTCTACACGGATTTTTTCAGGTGTCTCAGTGTCTTGTTTGATACTTAGGATTTTTTGACTTGTACACTGCAAATGCAAATATTGAAGATAACGCGAAGACAGGGAAATATGATTAAATCAGTTGCAAATAATGTCAACTGAATACAATACAATAATTCATTGTCCGGGGTCTTCATACAGTTATTAGCTCGTGGGAAGGCATTTGCACCAGATTGTTTAACTACAGCTTTTCACCATCGGCACCGTCCTCGTTAAGAATAAGCTGTAAAATTATATTTCAAAGGTCACTAGACACTGGTATTGTTCCTAAGGATTGGAAACATGCTATCATCACACCAGCATACAAAAAAGGGTCAAAATCAAAACCTAGCAACTACAGACCAATATCACTCATATGTATAGCATGAAAACTAATGGAACACATCATTGTTTCAAACATGATGGATTCCTTTGACAAACACAACATACCTTGCCCCGAGCAACATGGATTCAGGTCAAAACATAGCTGAGAGACACAGCTCATTGGCTACACACAAGAAATAGCTGACAACCTTGATCAAGGTCAACAAACTGATGTCATAGTCATGGACTTCAGTAAAGCTTTTGACAAAGAAGATCACCACAAACTCATACACAAGCTGAAGCATATGAGAGTTCACCCACACATCAGTTCATGGATACAAAACTTTCTCAAGAACAGATCGCAACAAGTATTAGTGGAAAACAAGGTCTTCGACAGGCTCTCTGTGCTTTCCGGTGTCCCGCAGGGATCGGTCTTAGGTCCATGTCTCTTTCTCGCATACATCAATGACCTACCAGGAAGTGTCAGTAGCCGGGTGCGTCTATTTGCCGACGACACCATAGTTTATTTAACAATTAAATCACAAGAATGGTCAATGGAATTCAACCCTGACAAGTGTGAAGTACTCAGAATACACAGGAAAAAGAAACCGGTCATCATTCCCTACACCCTACATAACACAATACTGAAAACCACAGAAAATGCAAAATACTTAGGAGTTACAATAAGTAGCAACCTAAACTGGTCATCCCATATAAACAATATGACAAACAAAGCAAAAAACAGCTTAAGGTTCATCAGACGAAATGTCAAAACACAAAACAAACAACCCAAAGAAGCAGCATACAAAACATATGTCAGACCAGAGGTTGAATTCTGCTCAACCATATGCAAAAATATCTCACACACAGAATAGAAATGGTCCAGAGGTCAGCTGCAAGATACGTTCATAATGATTACCACTAGCAGTGTAACAAACATGATCAAGGAACTAAAATGGTCAACTTTAGAACAAAGGCGAAAACATGCCAGCCTGGTCATGCTGCACAAAATAAAAAACAAACAGGTCAATGTCGATCAAAATCACCTTACAAACACAAGAAACAGCAAATTCCTCATCCCGCAATCAAAAACACAACATCACATGAACTCATTTTTCCCAAGGACTATACGACCCTGGAACGAATTACCGACAAAGATTAAGGCTATCCCAACTGTGCCAGCTTTTATCAGTGGACTAAACAAGTTTTATAGATTTTAAGTATTTAAAATAAATGTTTAAGTAAGATCTTCAGTTAAATCTTGTTTTCTTTCTTATTATCTTTTATAATTTTAATGTTCCTGACACGCGCCTGCCTAGTATAGTCAGTATTGACTTTTGGCAGTAAGAAGTTGAAGTTGAAGTTGATAAGCATTCAGCAATAAACAATGAACATATAATGTGAATTTTCGTTTACCCTCTGTAACTGAATATCCGAAATTTTAATATTAATATGCATTAACACGCTGTAACAAATGACAACAAGGTTGTGGTAATATGATCGGTATCAGCATAAAACGTTTATTTGTGCATTCACAAACAGTTGCCGAACGTATTTAAGTTATAGTGACATACCTTTTAATAAAGCAGTGTTTGGGAAAATGGATTTTTTTTTCTGCTACGGTCGTGGAAACATTGTCAGAATTTTTGGATTTTCTGTCGTTCTGATTAAAACTTCAGACGAAAGGAGTAAGTTTTAAAGTTTTCTTTGTCGTAAAAACAAGATAAATTGAATACACGGCTGCAGCTGAGATAGAGATAGTTTAAACGGTCAGCGAAGGCCAACGCTCGTTCATTACAACTTTCTAAACCCCTCTACATCTCGGCACCTATCAATGGCATGTATATGTAGTAGTTTTTAAAGGCCAAGGACGTGACTTTTTCAGGTAATAATTGTTAGTTAATTTTTCGAAGCTCTGGGTTGGGACATCGTTAAGAATTGACGTTTTGTGATGCAGAAATATTGATTATTACTGCTTTTACATTCAACTTCAGTTTCCTTTGGCTTTTGCAAAAAAAAAAGATTTTATACTTCCCAAAATCACCACAGGACTGAATGTGCATGAAAAAGCAACTAACTGCATTAAAACGATTATATATTTTTTTGTATTGTCTACATTTGACGGGTTATTCTGGTATTACTGCAAAGCTCACTCATTTTATTTTGGAAACAGATATTTTTTATTTCAAATATATTAAATAATTCTCATTTATATTGTTTAATTTAAATTATTTAGAAAAAAAACGAATTCGCCGATTTGTGGGAAAAAAACTTCAGAGTATTGAGCAATTCTGTTGTATGTCACCGACGCATCTATATATGGGCTTATATCATAGACGACGTTGTTGACATGTGATAAAGACGTGTTATATTTTTGATATTACACTAGTGTTACGTAAACTTTATTTACAATGCGCTTATGGCGTGAGCGCGTATACGGACAAAATAAACAGTTTCTGTCACCATTCACTTACAAAACTTCTCTTATATCAATAGAACATTATATTCATGGTCATATAATGCGGATTTTACTACACTTGTTATAAGACAACAGTAAAAACTCGGCAAAGCCTCGTCTTTATCATTTTCAAATAACTCGTGCAATAAATCCCGTATTCCGTATTACATGACCACTCATTTAAATATCCTCTTTATGTCAAGTTGACATTTTTAGTGAAAAAATAAACTTTGAATGTTTGCAAAGATTGGCAACATCAACAAAACGAAATTGGAGTGTTTTCTTCTAAAAAATAGAAACTAAAATTAGATACATAAAGCTCTAAAAACTATGTGTGTTTCATTCCAAAGTAAAATTATTCTTACATTTTAAGCGATAGCAACTTTTTACTGATCTTGTAGGTTATGAGTGTCACCCAGAAAACTGCATTCTTGCCTCATTTTGTTAAGTATAGCAATTAATGTATTTTTGCTGATAAACATACCCCACAATTTATTTTCCAAGACCTACTGATGTATTTTTGTGCCCCCACCACATAGTGTGGAGGTAAATAGATTCGTAAACGTCTGTCCGTACGTACGTCCGTGCATACGTACGCCCCGTTTCTTGTGTGCAACCCCTCCTACACTCATGAATAGATTTGAACCAAACTCGCACACATGATAAACCATGCTGGGTTGTTGTGCAAGAAATAAATATTTTTTTTCTCTGATCAGTTTCACTAGATTATTGCCTTTTGTTGATTTTTCAAACATGTCATATATAGTAAATCTTGTGTGCGCAACTTCTCCTACACCCATGTTTAAATGTTTGTATAGTTATTAAGAAAAAAAGTGGAGCTATTGTCATGACCCTCTCGTCGGCGTTGGCGTCGGTTAACCTTTTTGTTAAGGTCCAGTTTTCAGAAACTATCAAAGCTATTTACTTCAAATTAAGAATACATGTATACATAGTATTATCAAATAATTTAAGGACGCGTGTGGGCATTAGCATCCCCGGTTAATAAGTGATTTTCGTATAAATTGCACATATAAATTATTTTTTTAACAAAAAGCAAAAACTCATCATGGCTCATGTTTTTCTTTCAATGAATCTATGATTCTCTGCTGGATATTTGAACGAGACCGGTAGTGATTTAGTATCGTGCAGATAATTTATTTACATATATATTTGGTAAATTACAAGATTGCAGAGTTAAGCGAAAAAGCTTTGATTGCTATTTCCAAAAATAAAGCGCTATAATTCAATACCGGAGGAAGTTGTACTGAGCAACAAAAAATTTAAAATTCATTTGCATTTAACGAATACACAAGACGTGCAAATTTTAACAAGTCACTGTTCATCGACAATTCTAAAAGATATATGATATATATCATTAAACAAATTGAATGTTGATTTATTTTTTTCACATTCAAATACCGATAAAATGCTAAGATTTATAGTTAATCATCTTATATTTATAATGTTACCTACGCTATAAAAGAATATTTGTTATATCTGTGTATGACGAGGATGACATAACTAGACGGAAGGGCACCACACGCTATAGATAACTTTACTAAAGAATATATTAAAATGTCTACTGTACAAAAACCTGTTCAGTCTTCTCCTTGATACAACCCATGTCCTTTGTTCATGGCTAAAAGGTATTATATTTCAGTTTGCAAAAAATAGATAAAAATAGATAAATAAACACAATGTTTAATCGACCAATAAAGGATCCAAGTAAGTGCAGGCCTATTACAATGTTAAGTCTTTTTAACAGAGGGGGGAATCACGTGATGGTATTATTGGGTTTCAAGATGTCCGCGCCCATGTAAGTACTCATTTTTTCATCAGTTTAGGCTTTTTGAAGATATCTCTGCATATATTAAATAGCCTATATCCTCATCATCTAGTTTCTGCTTCATTTGATGCATAACTTTAATATGCATTCGTCTTAGTTTTCGCAATGAATTAAATCTGTTTAACAATAAGGGAGTTAAGGCAAAATTACGTATTTTGACAACTGAACTTTAAAGATCAAGGTCATTTGGTGTCAAGGCCTTCTTTTGAGGGGATGAAACTTATGAGTCTGCTTTAATGTTGATGCTCACTTGAATTGTTTACCTCTGTCCCTAGCCTTTTACTGACCTTTATCTTGATCTTCTGCATTTCTTGCAGCTTTAACATGTTAATTTGAACTATACTTATAATTTTGTATGTAAATTTCAACTTTGACGTTGGCCGACCATGGCCTTCTGACGCAATAAATTTTTTGAGTTAACTAAGTCTATAAAATTTGTGAAAAAAGTCTAATGTTGTATGTAAATTTCAACTTCTGAATTGATTATATTTGCCTTGATTCTCTCATTGATCTTCCTTCTTAAACAGTCTTACTCATGTGAGCCATAAACGGCATCGTGACCGTCTTGTTTGTTATAAAACCTTTGTTATATTAAATGCAGATAATTTCAGACAGTGGCAAAGAAGATGAGACACATGAAAAGAAATATACGCCGGTTGAGCGAAAGAGTTAGGCGTCATAAAAATGATAACAGTACAAGAGTTACAAACTTGGGGAAAAAGACCGTATCAAAGAACTCCTTATAAAACTCCATTTAAAGGCGTTATTTACAAGTCTCCGCCCATCAAACGATTTAAATCATATTCTTGTCATAAATCACCTTTTGCAGCAGTTGCCTTTAATTGTCCGTCAGAAAAAAGATTGAAATCTGTACAAGCATTATTTTCTCCAAACAAATTGATTTTATTAAAAGACAGTGATGCAAATGACTTTGGGTTAGAACCTTTACCCGATGGTGACTGAAAATAAGAGCACGAATTTGGATTTCATGCTTTTCCTGATGACATTACTGTAACTGAAAGTAAGGAAGATCTTAGCTTAAAACCTTTACATGATGCTGAAATACCTTGACTGAGAATAAGGAACAGGAAATGGGTTTGAAACACTTAATGGTGATTCTGTCAATAACGATAACGAACATGAAATACATGAATTTTCACAAAATACTGAAAACTGTCAGTCTGATGAATGTCAACCTATTGAACAACTTATGACTCTACTTCCAAATGTTCTTGAGGAGCTGGCTAAAGTAGATAGACTAGACACAAGTTTATTAAGCTTTTTCAAACTAGTAGCTGATAAACGTTTTCTTTTAGATAACATTGCTTTTCAATTATGGATATATGTTGTGAACATGAGGTATGGCGAACAGACAAAACTAGAACTATCATTAAAGGTGATTAATACCCCCATATGGGTGCTTGATACTGGAACTGGAAAGCTTAGAATCAATGGCATAAAGTGACATAAGAAACATGGAAATATATATATATTTTATATTTAATAATATTGTATATAGAGAAAACAATTACCGGTAGACCATTGAACTGTATATTTTCTAGTAGAACTAGCTTAAGTTTAAGCAAACAGTGACCTTGCCCCAACTGGCAAAATTTTCAATCCCAAGCGTCGTCTTCATAGAAGCTACCTTTACAGCAAATTTCATCAAAATATCTCATTCCTTACTCAAGTAAATGAGCAGAAACCATTTTTTATTTTAGTAACAGTGACCTTGACCTTGACCGCACCAGCCCCAATATCAAACTTGACCAGTATCCTGTGATGTTACAACTGTGTATCGATAATTGTTTAAATCTGTCAAGATTTCATGAGTTTTCATCCAGAAACCATTTTTCAACCATTTATTATTTTTAGTAACAGTGACCTTGACCTTGGTCCCACCAGCTCCAATATCGAACTTGACCTGTATGTTATGATGTTACACCTGTGTACCAAAAATTGTTTAAATCTGTCAAGCCATTCATAAGTTATTGTCCGGAAACCGTTTTTCTATTTTTAGTTACAGTGACCTTGATCTTGGCCCCACCAGCCATAATACCATACATGACCTGTATCTTATTATGTTATATACATCTGTGTACCAAAACTTTTTTAAATCTGTCTAGCCATTCATGCGTAATCATCCAAAAACTTTTTTTCTATTTTTAGTCACAGTGACCTTGACCATTGCCCCTAAAGCCCCAATATCGAACCTGACTTGTATCTTGTGATGTAACAACTGTGTACCAAAATTTTATAAAATCTGTCCAGCCTTTCATGAGTTATCGTCCAGAAACCGTTTTTCTATTTTTAGTAACAGTGACTTTGACCTTGGCCCGACTAGCCCCAATATCGAACTTGACCTGTATGTTATGATGTTACACCTCTGTACCAAAAAAATGTTTAAATCTGTCAAGCCTTTCACGAGTTATCGCCCGGAAAATGTTTTTCTATTTTTAGCAACAGTGACCTTGACCTTGGCCCCACCAGCCCCAATATCGAACTTGATCTGTATCTTATGATGTTACAGCTGTGTACCAAAAATTGTTTAAATCTGTCCAGCCTTTCATGAGTTATCATCCGGAAACCATGACGGACCGACCGACCGACAGTCCGACCGACAAGCTCACTCCTATATACCCCCTCAAACTTTGTTTGTGGGGGTATAATTTTTCTGGAAATTAGGGTGGGGAATTTTCGGTAAACGTTTTGTGAATTTTATGGGTGGATTCAAAAATCATGTGGAAAATGTATTGCAGATAATATCTTCAGAAATGTTTTGTCCATTTCCTTCAGAAATTAATTTTGCAGTACCTGATGTAAGTGTCTTGAGAGATTTTGATCCGTATATATCAGGCCTCGAGCGAAACCAGGAATTTTTGATGACATTATATCTGAAATGAGTAAATATCATCTGTGGGAAATTAGCATGTATAACATTCGACGGTAAAATAATGATACGGGCGATACGGATCTAGTAGGATTTGAAAAAGGTAGCACACTTCAACAACGTAAAGATGCAAGAGATGGTGTGATAGGAGAGATACAGAAGACAATAAAACATGTAAAGAAACTCGAAGAAAAATATATGGTTGAGAAAAATAACAGAAGTAGTGATACAGTGTCAAACGTCCTCAAAATGATTCAAACCGGCGAAATCAAGACGTGTCTAATGAAACATTTTGAAAGATGTCCCGCAATACATAAAACATGTCTGAAATTAAAAATATAAAGATGTAAGAACAAAATACGTTTCTAATACATGTAGCTAAATCATCTTAAGAATTGGCGACCCAATGTTACCATCCAGAAATTGTGACTCAATATTACCAAGGTGTTTTGAAATCGAATTTCGCATGGGTAACTCTATACATAGTTGGACAAACAGTATGGCAATAAATATGTAACGTCCGGGAACACATACACACAATCTGTTTTATATGTAGTAACTATGCAAATAACAAGAAAAAGAAGAAATTTTCGATATGGGACCCAATATTACCCTACTTTTTTGGGACAAAATTCCTCGCTTCAACATTTTGCACCAGGTAATTGCAAAATCTAAGATGTATGCATGTTAAAGTTATACATCAAATGAAACAGAAACTAGATCACTAGGATATAGACTATATAATTTATGTAGAAATATCTTTATAAAGCCAAAATTTATGAACCAATGTGTACTTACATGGGCGCAGCCATCTTGATACCCAATAATACCGTCACGTGATTCCCCCCTCTGTTTTAAGAAAGCTTTTTACTTCTGTATTAAATCAAAAGTTATCATCATATTATTTCGAAAATACAAACATCTTGAATGAAAATGAGACGGACTTTCGAAAGGGATGTTTTACTGTTCTACATTAGACCATTTAATATTTGCTCTGCAAGCAGTTATTAAAATTTAAGAAGAAAGACAAAAGGTCGTTTGCGCTTTTATTGCTTTTTCACAGGCCTTGGCCAGGTCTGGAGGGTTGGCCTGTGGCATGAACTTCTGGAAAACTCTAGAAATGGCAAGTTTTTCAAAGTTATAAATAACATGTACCAAAACATCAAATGTTTATCCCATCATGGGGTATGTTGCCATTCAAATTCGCATGATCTCACTTTTAATTGCCTTATTACAGGCAAACCTACAAAGATATCATTTCAAATATGTCATGATTAATCAGAGTAAAGTAGAGTATAGATGGAGAGATCACACTAAACATACATTCACAACGTTGGCCAATGTATCAGGAACAGATTACAATTATGGAATACATAAATTGATTACACAATGTTTAATTGACCAATAAAATCAAAATTGGACTGCTTTTTTTAAAACAGTCAAATAAGGGTAAAATCTATAACATTTTTAAAGATTTCACCAGTTTTAGTTTTATTTAAAATTTATTGATTTTTTTAAACTACTAACAGAACTCGGTTGATATGAAGCTATTCTTTACAAGACAGGATTCGAATCTTACGTAGGTTCTGAGTCAAACTAATTTTTGCTTGAGAGTCCATTTCAATACAGCGAGGACATTTTTTTAACTCATCGAAACAAGCCGATAGAAACGATATTACTTTAAACTAGGTTAAACATCACAAAAAAATCCAGTTCCTTGATTATCTATTTAAATCTCTCAATTTTATAATGGTGGTGCATTTTTAAGATGATAAATGCGAAAGATAAATGTGTGCGTTTACTTGGAAAAAATAGAAGAATGATAACAACTGTCTGTTCGTTTCAATGTCGACCCAAACTTGACATTGTCTGTTTTCAGTTTATCTATAACCGATTTATTTTTTTTTCTGATAAACTGCACATTTTTGTTCTGCCGGTGTATAAAATACATTAAGGCAACTCTTACGAGACTTTGAATTGACCAAATGTATATTCCTGCACCGATACAACATACACAAGTGCAGTTTATTCCTCAAATTTCATTTCTTTTGTGGCTACATCCGAGAGAATATGTTCCAAATTTTGACACGATTTACCCTATCCACAGACAAAATTCACTTTCCCTGACGATAACTGCCTTCCATACATATATCAGGTACAACCATTTAAAATTATATATGCTTTGGTTACTCTATGTTAATATCGGAAACTCATTAATAAAATGCAGAAAAATGCATAAATTGACAATTCAAAGAGATGCTGTTTTTCTTTTTAACTTCTACCATAAACAAAGTTAGCCGTTCAGTTTGCTGTCCCTGTTCTGGGCTACTTAAATGTAAAACTTTGAATAAAATCACAGTTCAGAGACATTGTGTTGAAATATTGTGTTCAACTGAAATCGAATCGACAAAATCATTACGTCTTATTTTACACATTGGCTTTGTCCAAAACAGTGGTTCGGCATGTCACAGTTTGACAATGTTATTCAGTAATGTTTTATGCAATTCTTAGCGTGTAAAACTCAAAAGTAGGATACTACGTTATCTGCCTTTGGTCCCACGCGGATCGTGCTCATGTCAAGAATCCGTCGAGCGAAATGTAATCTTTTTTTTTTCGATAAGAAATCTGTAGAGTTACAAAAGGACCTTTTTGTGCACGGTTTGGTTGTACAAACTTAAAGAAATTTAATAGTTTAAAATTCTAGTAAAGGCTTCAAAACGGGTGGAAGTTTTAATTCTGTATGCTCCCAGGCGGTAAAACAGCAACATTATGATACAGGGTCTTTAAAAAAAGTTTTGTATACGAGTAAAATATTTTCATAAAATTATGAAATTAATTGACGTGTTTCTTAGAAATATTTATTTGAGTCAACAAACTTATAAATAATACTTGTGAATACTTGTGTATTTTTACATCAAAGTTCATATAAGCCAGTATAACACTGGCCATAATCGTCATAAAAATAAACTAAATATTGTTGCCTGCCAAACGGGATGGTGGCTATGCCTTTCTCACTTTGGTAGCGTTGACTTAAAATTGAAAGACTTCCGTGGTATCTAAACAGGATTGTTGTTATTAGATGTTCCTTCAGAGAACATAGACAGAGGACCATACAGAATTAAAACTTCCACCCGTTTTGAAGCCTTTACTAGAATTGTAAACTATTAAATTTCTTTAACTTTGTACAAAAAGAACAAAACTAGACGTTATTGTAATATAAATCACTCATTTATTCAAATAATAGAAAATAAAACACATCTGAAACGTTGTTGACAATACCAATCTGCTTAAATTCTGGTACAATTCTGTGTTGTAATTATCTAGTTAAACGCTCTAAATAGCCTTGGACGAATGAAGTTGGACCGATATGGCTTCACATAGGTTTTTAAAAATAGCGCGCCGGTGACCTTGTGAACATAAATAGCAATAATTTCTAACCATGAAAATATGTTTAACTTTTCTGTAAAAGTCTCTAAAAATCAATTTGATAACCTTTATGAAGCTCAAACTATTAAAATGAATCAGATCTTGAGTCTTGTAGAATTTTTACAATTTTTGGATGACAACCTAACGGGAATTTACGATGGAGTTTTGCCGAAAAGAGAGCTCCCTTTTTTCAGAGCCATTTATACTGAAATGTTCAACCATTACCAAAATATAGTTGAAAAGGGGGTGAAAGCTACCAGTTTGGTTGATTTATCTAAGAAGACGACCACTTTGCCGATCGCCATTCAACCATAAAATGGGTGACTCAACCAAAATTTGGCGTTTCACCCAAGCGTAGAAGTCAATTACACATGTTTTAACAATAAACAGTAATAACCGAGTAAATACTTTAATCCAAACTTAGTGATTCAGTGGATTAGTGTAAAAATGTTCATTTCACAATATGGATTAGGATTTGTCAGACTGACAAACATGGCAAAACATTTACGAACAAGAGTTTCGAGTCGTGAAATCGGATGACAAACTGTTGCATGAAAGATAACACATCAAGAAAAATTCAGTTAAACAAGTTTCATAACCTACATAAATGGATTTATGTGTTTTGTCACTTTATCAGAACACTGTTCATTGTGTATCTTATAATGAATCAGCAGGCTGACTTTGGTTAAGAAATATCATTTTACAAGCCTACAAGGTAGGATTTAGCAACTCTAAAACCTGGGGTGTATCAATATTACTCTAGAATGATGACAACATCTGGATGAATATTTTTCGTAGAGAGTCGATCATTCCAAATACAAATCAATTCAAAAAGATAGACGTACTTTGTTGCTTGGTCGTCAAATCTTTGCAATACTGAGAAAAATCTATAAAAAAAAATACACAGAAAGAAGTGTGATTTGTCGAGAATAATTATCGGCACTAAATTTATAAGGTCCTGTAAATAAAATATAGTTTCTAAAATAACTTATGTATGAAAACCTAATCCGAGCAATATAATATATATATTTATATATATTTATTTAGTTATTTTTTATTTATAAGTGAAAATTAACAGCAAATTTTCTCTTAAGCAAGTTGCGTATGCATTAGTGCAGACATTTTGCATAACTTTGCGATAATGTTATTTATTTGTTAATGGGAGGTATTATAACTTTAAGTCTAAAATAACTGGAACTTTTCAAAAAAGCAATTATGTCTTTTTTGAGCATTGTTCTACAAGGTCTTGATTTAACTGAAATTCTCATTAGTTTTTATATGAAAAAAAATCTAATTAATATAAGTATGGTCTTAATTTCTTTTCTCTTGTTCAGCGACTTAAGAATTATCATAACAAGCCATATGCTTTTACAAACCACTTATAACTGTTTTAAAATAGACGAATAAATTTTCAGTTTTACACTTAGACTATCTTTAAAATTGAATAAAAGTGTGACAAAAAAAGGCAGTCGGTAGAGAAATGGAAAAAACCTCGGTTATAACAGTCATTGCATCTGTTTTCAATCGTTCAATCGTCGGCACCATACCTGACGTGCAAGACGCTTAATAATTGATATTTTCCAATTTCATGCATTTCAAATAAAGTATTTATGTCGGTAACAGCTTTTACTGCAGAAATAGTTTTCTTCAGTTAATTATCATTGCCTATTCATTTTTTAAGGTGCACCTAACGCTCAATTTCAATTAATAGTGCAAATTGCAAATAATGTGTAAAATACTTATTATCAATTAAGAGAAATAATGTTGAACGTTATCCTTTCTTTGTTACCCTCATCTTTCATTTATTTAACCTTATACAAGTAACATTTATTATTGTTACACAAAGAAATGTATATATTTATTGCAATCAATTCTGTCACTATATTGTATGTAATTTATCTGTGTCTGGGAATGGCAAATTTTAATGTTGTGAGACTTTGTGACCCGGCCTTTTGCGTAACATGTAAATGCTATGAAAAAGTTAATACAATAAAATAGGTTTAAACTATTGACTTTGCGATTATGGGTACTAATTATGGACCATTTAGACAATAGCTCTACAGTGTGTTTTGAAGTACTGAAGTAAATCACCGACACGTGATCTCCATTAAGCAATATTTCTTTTTTCCAGAACTGGGCATACTCTATCTCCGGAGTCTTAAATTTGTATGACAGTTCCTTTGTTTGTCACTTTATAGATATCTTTGACATATTCGTTAGACAACTAAAATGCATCTTTCATACACTTCAAACAAAAATTTAAAAGACGGTTGAAATGTCATGTTTCCAGCACAAAAATATTCTGTTCTGAAAATGAATTAGATATTCGACAGAATAGTCTCTTCGGTCACATTTGTAGGTTTGAAAATGTTCAAACAAACGAATTATTACTGTTAGTTTGAAAACGTTTATACAAACAAATAATAGCTGTCGGTTTGAAAGCGTTTAAACAAACGAAAAACAGCTGTCGGGTTGAAAACGTTTAAACAAGCGAATAATAGCTGTCGGGTTGAAAACGTTTAAATAAGCGAATAATAACTGTCAGTTTTAAAACGTTTAAACAAGCGAATAATTACTGTCAGTTTGAAATCGTTTAAACAAGCAAAAAATAACTGTCAGTTTGAAAACGAATAAACAAGCGAATAATAACTGTCGGTTGGAAACGTTTTTGATTTCACTATGATAAGATCGAAAGGTAGAATTTTATCAAAACTTCAAACTTCAGACTTTCATTGTATAAATGGCCTCCAGCCCATATACAAAGATGTATATACATATTGTACAAATACAAACAAGGACATTTACCTGTAAAAAAAGCAAAAAAAAAATGACGGATCATGATACCATAACAAATACAATTTTAACATGTAACAAACTTTTACATGTAGGCATAGGTATTCATAACTATGAATTATAATATTAACCCATTTATAACATTTTCTCTATGTTTGAATGCTTGAAATAAATACATCGCATTATCTCTAATTAACTGAATATTCTTTGTTGACATGAGAAAATTGAATTTAACGATGTTCGGGTTATCTATGTATTTATTTGGAAGATATTTCTTCCTTATATCAGAGTACAAAGGGCAGACCAATAAAATGATACTCATTTTCTATAGTGTTACAACAATTAATACATAATTGCTGATTAATAGGTAACTATAAATATCTTCCCTTTTCGATCAATAGGTTATGAGATGAAGCTCTAAAGTTCACTAGACATCGTTTATATTTCAAAATATCTATGCCATTAACATATGTTTCAATAGTAAACTCTTTTTTAAAGTTCACGTAACATTTGGAAAGTTTGGCATTACTCAAACACTCTTGGTTCCATATTTGTAAATACTGATCCTTTAACCGTTGTTTATAATCACTCAAAGAATTTTCTATATCTACTACATACTAGGATTCCCAGATATAGCCAAACCCATTTTTATATAAATTTAAACGAATATTTGTAACTCAATTGACGTAACCAAAACTATCATACACTTTTAACATACCATAGCAAAGCCTTATATACCTATCTGATCTACACTCTAAGAGTTTCAGCCAATATTTTATACACCTACACGAAGCAGTTATATATATAAAGGATAACGCCCAATATCCCCCATAATTGCAGCATTACATGCATTTTCTGACAAGTTCAAAAATCTCTTACAGGCAAATATATGTACAGCTTCTATTGATGCCATTTTTTCTGTTCCCCAAATTTCACTCCCATATAACATTATCGGGGTTACTTTCAAGTCAAAAATTTAAAAAAAGATACACTGTTTAGACCGGGTGCATTTAATATATTTCCCAACAGAAAATTCAATACCTTTTTAGCCTTAATAGCAGCGAATTCTGCCATTTTAAACAATGACATAGTAGAAGTATAAAATAAACCAACATAGTTAAAGCATGATACACATTCAAGTTGTCTATTATTATATTGCCATTTTTCTTTATTAGACGAAATTCCCCCTTTTTGTAAACCATTACCTTTGTTTTATCTATATTCACTTCAAAACTATTTTCAGTACAAAAATAGACAACGCATTTAGTCGTTTTTGTAACCCAACAATAGTATCCGACATAAGAGCAACATTATCAAAAATATTTCATCTAACGATGGATTTAACTGAATACCATGTGAATCAGAACCGGCTACTTCTATTGCTAGATCATTAATAAAAAATGAAAATAATATAGGGCTAAGATTACAGCCTTGTCTTAAACAATCAAAGCTAGAAAAACTTCCTGTCTGACCAGATTTACACTTTACCGACATTTTTACGGACTTGTAAATATCTTTCATTGCAAGCAGGGGGAGTCCTCTTATGTTAATTGACAATAATTTGTTAAATAACTTGTTCCTTACCACGGAGTCGAAAGCTTTATGGAAATCAATAAAAGCTACGCATAATTTTCTCCGTTTCATATTTAAAAGTTTAGACGCAATAGAGTACAAGATAAAAGCATTGTCAACAGTACTATTCCTTCTCTAAATCCTGCTTGCGATTCAGAGATTTCGTCAAACATTTCTACAAAAAAGTAATCCTTCTGTTTAGTATACTTATATATATCTTGCTTAAAATATCCAACAACGCAATGCCTCTATAGTTATTTGTTTCATCTAAACGTCCTTTCTTATGTATTTGTACTAGTATACTACTCGTCCAAGCTTCTGGAAAAACACCTGAGATATAAATTCTATTGAAAATTTTTACTAAATATGGCAACAGAAGATGTAACCCATACACAAAATGAGAAGAAATTAAGTTTCCCGCTGCAGATTTATTGAGTTTTAAATTTTTGACAGCTTTGCTCATTTCATAAGCACTAATTTCATCATTAAAATATCACCTTCAATTTCACTAAGATCTACATCGATGTTTTCATTAGGAAAATCCTCTACAGCATCACCATGATTTAATTCTTCACCAAAGAGACTTTTAAAATGTATCTCCCTGTCTTCGTTGGATATATTCGGTAACTTTTCGTTTTGACCAGAAATTTCTTTTATTTTCCGCCAAAACAGCTTAGGGTTTGAGAAACAATGTTCCAAAAACTTGGCTTTAACCTTATCATAATCATATCTTTTCGTTTTACATGCGTTACGATATTTTTTCTTACTCGTTAAATAATTTTTTAGATCAATTTCAGTCCTAGTTCTTCGGAATCTTCACAATGCATTATTTGCCACCTTTCTCAGCAGTTTACATTCCTTATCAAACCACTCTGTTTTCTTCTTATAATTTTTTTCTAGTTCTTGGTTTAACATAAAAACATTCACTTACTTTAAGAATACATTTTGTGAAATCATTAACAATATCTGTAACAGAAACTTCAATATTTTCAAACTTTTCGTCCACTGTACCAAAACCTCCATCAAGAATGAAATTATATAAGATATCTTGATATATTTGTCTCTGGTCTCAATCAATCTTATATTTTCCTGTATATAACAATTAGTTTGTTCTACATTCAAGTTTATAGGTGACATTGATACAAAAACTCAAAGGCATATGGTCACACTATCCACTGGAATAAACTGTAAAATCAGTTACCTTTTCAAATATATTACTTTTACACAAAAAATAATCAATTACACTAGAACCGTTGGAGGAATGAAAGGTATAATCCCTAATGTTTCTATCTTTACCTACACGACCATTTGCAATTGACAAGGAATTTGTCTGGCAAAATAAGATTAACTTTCTACCATAAGCATTAACCTGCTTAGCACAGGAAGTTCTTTTTGAACTTTTATCTGTACTAAAAATGTCCTCCAAATCGTTTAGTACTGGTCCGTTGTCGGCAAAAAATACATAATCATCTAAAATGCCAGTTCTAGCATTAAAATCACCACTTAATATAAAGTAATAATTATTTAAGGCTACTTGATTCTCAAATAAAAGATTTTCTAGTGTTCTAAGGCCATTATACTCACCAGATGTATAAAAACGTGAGCCTTCCGTTGGACAGTAAAATGAGGCAAACAATACATCATTTGACAAAGCAAATAGTTCTTTTTTATTTTAAGAAGAACCCCATATTCAAAATGTTCATAAACCCTTTGCACAAAAGACCTGATAGAGTTTTTTACAAAAACAACAATTCCACCCATATTCCGGCTTCCCTTATAAGAGACCCTAGCTTAACAAAAATAGTGCATAAAATATGGAAGCAAATTAAGTAAAACTGAATCATCAGTTAGCCAAGTTTTTTGGAGTCCAATTATGTCAAATTTGCTAATGTATTCATTAAAACTGTCATTTACAAAATTTCTACTGAAACCACAAATATTTCAAGATAATATTTTACAATGCTCAATTTGTAGTGGACCTCGGCCACACTCCTTTTTCATTCTGACTATCAACTGCATCCCCAGCATCGTCATGAGTTTCCATATTTACTTCTGCTGCAATTTGTTCATGATCAGGTTCTCTGTTAAGTACTCTTGCACCTCGTTTAAATACTGTCGTTTTAACATCTTTCTTATCTGCAACAACAACTTTCCCTTTTATAACATACCCTTTTTGGCCTCTCAATTTCAGATTAGCCAACTCTTTCCGTTCAAAACTTGTTAAGTCGTTCAATATCCTTATTCCAGCTTCTCTTAGAATGTCTCGAAATTTAAACAATCTAAATTTATGTTCTGGCATGTTAAACTAAGCCAAATTCATTCGTGGCTCCTCAAAAGACACCGAACCAATACGTTTAGCAAATGCTGTTCCTTCTGAAAACTCAGTTACTTGAACACGATCCATGCTCTCACAAGTAGGAATTATCAGTTCTTCTATCACTTTAGCCTTCGTTAGCTCATCTGATTCATTATCAACTTCTGGTATCCGAAAAATTCTTAAATTACACTTTTTATTTTCTCTTTCCAAAACATTAACTTGCTTTACAAGATTATTTATTTCCTCTTCCCTTGACTCAAACTTCATAGAAAACTCTTCCATGTCCAAATTCAACACATCCGTTCTGTATTCAATAGTATCGATTTTTGAGTCGAGACACTTGAGATCATTTTCCAACTTAGACTGTTTACTTTCGACCAAATTTAATTTGGACCTTATTAAACATACGTCATCTTTCACAGCAACAAGATCATTTTTCATCACTTTTATTTCATTCTTAACATCTTTTATATATCCCGTCATTTTTACATTACCTTGTCTTATGGCAGTTAAAATAATTTCAGTATCCTCCTTAGGACCAGAATTCAGTTCTATGCCTGAAGCAATCAGTTATAAACGTTGTTTATAAGACTAATATAGTTCACCATTAATTGGGCGCAGCTGCAGAACTGTTCCGTTATAGAGTGTGGTATACCCCCGAATATGACAGTTTATTTGGATCAAGGATGAAAAATTGTTATGTATATACTGTACCGATGTCAAAAGGCCGTACGATGCAGAAAGTAGTATAAATGCCATAATACAAATAGCGAAAGCACGTTGATGTATATCCGTTCCCTTGGTAAAAGCACAATATTTGGCATACACCTTCTTGAATTTGTGTACTGGCTGGGCAAATAACCTATACGTGCTCGATTTTGTGGGATTTATCACACAATACACAGTTTACACAGTGTACACAGGTGTATACAGGTACAAGTTTATATAATCATCTCACCTGAATAGTTTAATAACACATTTACCAATAATGTCCTATAATATCAAACAATAATTTTTCAAATAAACCGTTTACTTTCCAATTTACCTTTAAATACGAATAAGTATTTAAAACCTCCTATGTCCGTTTATTGTGAGAAAGTGAATAGAAAATAATATCACTGTCCACCTTATTAAAAAATCAGTTTAATTCCAGACACAAATTAAACACGTCTGCACAGGAAGATGTCCAGTCCATTTATTGGATAAAAGAAAACACAGAAATCGTCCTTTGGTGTTTAAAACTGAAAAGAACTTGGCTTACATGACTGAAAATCGATTAAAAGTCGGAACTAGTGGACTTCCGAAATCAAATACTGGACAACGATACGCACACACAAAAGTCAGCAATTTTTGCTTTTTTTTTTTGATATGCTATTCAATGTTATTCAATGCCTAATTTCATGTAATTAAGTTTTCCTTATAAATTTGCATAAGAAAGATTTCCGACTTACACAGTCTTATTGGTTCACCAAAAAATGGTCTGCAATGGCGTTTCAAATGTAAACCATTCAGTCGTATTACAGACATTTTGTGTATTTGTTTATTTTCATTTCAACACCAAACGATACCAGCCATAAAACATTATTAGTAAACGTCAATCAGATAAAATTAACAGATTTTGTAGTTGAATGTCTCGAACGTCAAGTATTTAACAAGAGCACCGCTGGGCGGAGCATTATATACCCAAAGGGTGTTTTCTCTAAGTATGATGCATTTGTGATACAAGGGAGGAAACCTAAGGCTTTAAAATTAAATGATTTGCTTTAAATTTTGAATTTTGTGACCTCTGAATTACTGATCTGAAAATCAATAGGGGTCATCCACTCAATATGTGCAACCATTATATGAATTTTGAAGTCTCTATGACAAATGGCTGTTGAGTTATAGTGTAAATGAATCTAAACATTCAGGTCACTGTGACCCTGACCTTTGACATACTGATCCCAAAATGTATAGGGGTCATCTGATCAATGTGTGCAGTCATGATAATAAGTTTGAAATCTCTATAACAAATGATTGTAAAGTTACATGGTGGAAATGGTTTTCAATGTTAAGGTCACTGTGACCTTGACCTTTAAGCTACTTACCCCAAAATCAATAGGGGTCATTCACTTAATAAGTGCAACCATTACACACATTTTGAAGTCTCTAAGACAAATTGTTGCCAAGTAACAGAGTGTAAATGATTCTTAACATTTAGGTCACTGTGACCTTGACCTTTCACATACTGACCCGAAAATGAACAGCAATCATTCACTCAATGTGTGCAATCATGATATAAAATTTGAAGTCTCTTTAACAAATGATTGTCAATTTACTTGGCAGAAATGGTTTTCAGTGTTTAAGTCACTGCAAAAATGATACTACACATTTCGGTCACTGTGACCTTTGACCCCAAAATGTACAGGGATCATTCACTCAATGTGTGCAATCATGATATAAAGTTTGAAGTCTCTATAACAAATAATTGTCAAGTTACATGGTTTCAATGTTAAGGTCTATGTGACCTTGACCTTTGACCTATTGATCCCCAAATCAATAGTTGTCATTCACTCAATGTGTGCGACCATTATATGAATTTTGAAATCTCTATGACAAATGGTTGTTGAGTTACAGTGTGGTAAACATTTAGGTTACTGTGACCGTGACATTTCTTATACTGACCCAAAAATGTATAGGGTCATCTATCCAATGTGTGCAATCATGAAAAAATGTTTGAAAACTTCAATAAATGATTGTCTAGTTACCTGGTGGAAATGGTCTTCAATGTTAAGGTCTATGTGACATTGACCTTTGACCTACTGACCCCAAAATCAATAGAGATCGTTCACTCAATGTGTGCAATCACTATATTGTTTTTGAAGTCTCTATGACAAATGGATGTTGAGTTACGGAGTGTAAATGATTCTAAACATGTAGGTCACTGTGACTTTGACCTTTGATATACTGACCCCAAAATGAACAGTGGTCATCCACTCAATGTGTGCAATCATGATATAAAGTTTGAAGTTTCTACAACAAATGATTGTCAAGTTACATGGCGGAAATTATTTTCAATGTTGAGGTCACTGTGACCTAGACTTTTATATACTGACCAATCAATAAGTGTCATTCACTCAATGTGTGCAACAATTACATGAATTTTAAGTTTCTTCGACAGATGGCTGTCGAGTTACAGAGTGCAAAAATGATACTACACATTTCAGTCACTGTGACTTTTGACACCAAAATGTAGAGGGATCATTCACTCAATATGTGCAATCATGATATAAAGTTTGCAGTCTCTATAAAAAACAATTGTCAAGTTACATGGTTTCAATATTAAGGTCTATGTGACCTTGACCTTTGAGCTACTGACTCCAAAATCAATAGTGGTCATCCACACAATGTCGGCAATAATCACATGAAGGTAAAAGACTGTAGACAAAAGAGTACTCAAGTTATCCTCCAGAAACCAAATTGCTAACGGACGGATAGACAGACGGACGGACGAACGCCCTAGACCATAACATAATATGCCTCCTTCGGGCATATAAAAAACATAAATCGCGGAATCCATGGTGCTGTTTCATTTGTTTTAGAAAAAGGCACACAAAGTACTGTTTTTCACATTTTCGAAAAACACAGTTGTTTCTTTTACTTCTGAGCAAAAGCAAAGCCTTGCAACGTCGCGATATGGATGTCAGTTTAAACACGTTACAGTCATGAATATTTCTTATTAAATATATGTTTGAACATCAAAATTTGACTCGTATCAGCAGAACAAGAAAGTAAATCTAAATGCAAAAAAAGCAAAGAAAAGAGAGGTTATAACAGAAAAAGTATCTTAAGAATATCTTGCCATTACATTATTCTCTGGTATACCGTTACTGAGTGTAGTCTTAAATCTTATGGCCTCTTCGGTTTTAATGGTTTGCAAATAATTACAAAAACGACTCTCTAAAACAATTTCAAAGTATTTGCGTTTCATTTTATATTTTATCACCTGTTTAATGAATTGCAAAGTTTTTACAGACTGATAAAAGTATCAACTTAATCAGTAATTTATCTATGAAGCTTCATCCTATTTCATAAGATGTAAATAAATTATTTAACAATTAGTACGTTTGCAATTTATAATTTTCTTTAAAGGTCATGTGACACGACTATAGCAACTTTGTCTATTCAAAATAATCATAATGTACTGATTAAAATGGTTTAACTGCGAAATTTTGAAAATATTGCTTTTGATAAGAAAAAACGTGTTTTTGATGATCGGCTGTTTCCGTTTCGACATCGGTAGTTTCCGCCGCAATTTTTGGCTGTGACGTAGATTTATCCCTACTGTACCAGGCAGTAGTGCAAGATTACATTGCTCTTAACACATCCGTTTTTAAATGAAAAAATAACACTAAACCACAAGTGCAAGAAACACGGTAAAGGCACACTTAAAAATAACATGCTATAAATTGTAAATTAAATAAAATTATGTGATTACTTCTCGATAATTTTAAGTAAATTCAAACTTTGTGCCGGGAGAACGGGTTGTAAATTTACCTTAATAAATATTAAAAAAATATTCCAATTTCTTCCATGTTGTGGTTCTATATAAAACTATCCCTCCACGTTTTTACATGCAGCGTTACACTTCCTCACTTGATGTTTACGTCAAATTCTTTTTCATTTAAGTGTAGCAAAATTGAAGTGAATTTAGGTGATTTAATGTGTTAACATTTGTTTCACTGGAATGGAAATTCACACTACAGTGTATTTTCACATTGGGATATTGTTTGATGATAGTATGGCATGTCCATCAAGTAGAAAGTTGTGTCTGCTTATAAATTAATATCCAATGAAATATCAAAGATCCATAAATCACGCCTTATACTGTGGGATTAAATCATTTATGCAAATTAACCTGCCTAAATGGGACCCTTGTATATTCTGCATAGCTGTCAAAACAAAACAATTAACTTTTTTATGACCCAATCAATGTTAAAGTTGAGACAAATAGCAAAATTTTATAGCAAGTGATCTTACTAATTGATTGTATTACTTTTGATCAGTCACACTTGTGAAAACATTATGTAATAGCTTGTTCCAATTAACATGTCTGAATGATTTTTAGTTAAGAATCTTCCATGCAGATACATATTTTAATTAGATAATTAAATGTAATGGATATATCTATGATGAAAATAAAAATCATTCGACTTCTAAATGTGAACAAATAATTAAAAAAAAAAAGTAAAACAATGTTTTTGTGTTATGATTTTGACTTAGTTTTTAGGGCTTCTTTATATTATTTGTTCTTTGATCATTATTGTTTTGTTTTCAAAAAATGTAGAATGAATAAGCCAAAAATAAAAGATATGCATTTATAATGAAAAAACATAGATCTAGTCAAAGATTGCTTATCCGTACCTCAGGCAAAATATACCAGAGACAAATAAGGAACACATCACTGTAAGGAGAATGTTTTTATGGAAAAAAATCTCTCGATTGGAGTTAGTAAATCAAGTCTTCAAACAAACTGCATCTGATAAAAATAAGCATGTTCAAATCTTTTTGGATCAGTTACTTGAAAAATATCTCTTAGTCTAGATATTTTCACTGATGTATCTTTTAATTCTACAACCCTGATAAACCTAGCTTCTATATAATATTGCTCATTGGCATCGTAATTCCATCAAAATTTCAAAATTATATATTTAAAAATCTTCAATGTATATTCATGATGTTAGCTTAACTTGTTCAATTTTGTTTTTTTACAATATTCAGTCTACATTTTCACTTTCCATCATATTTTTTTAAGTTTTTAATAACAATCCAGGCAGCTGTGTAAAGTGGCAAGAGATAAATGTGCGTCACTTCCGGTTTCGCTTGTGACAGGTGAGCGCGACCAAGTGCGTAAAATATGGATTTTAATTTGCTATAAAAACATCTTTAAGATGAAAATTACCTGCGGAATTTTGTAAAACAGTCCTAGTTAGATATATATTTTTCGCTCATATGAAAATTTGGAGGTCAAAAATTCGTGTCACATGACCTTTAAAAAGTTACATAGACCAAAATATTTTTTATAAGACGTATTGTTCACAATTTAAGCGTCATTATTTCCCAGAGGCAGTTATTCTGAGTACATTAAATGAGTAGGTGAGTTACGTCCTGTATTTAATAACTTGCTCAACGTAAGATTTACCTTTTACCCTCTCTCTGAAATTGATCAGATTTTTAAACCTTCAGATTAGTAAACTTTACTTTCGAGATTCCCAAACAGTAACGTGCGTTATCTTATAACTGACATAAATTTCTTTGATAAAATTTGGTGACCTATTACACACTCAAGTAAACTGACTTGTTTTGAATTTATTTCGAATGACGTCGTTTGTTTTTGTGCAGTACCGAAGTCTTGACCTCATTGCATAATTGATGTAAACAATATTCTTTTTTAACTGTCGAGGTACTAAAATGCTATGTATATATATCATCTGATAAACGTATATCATGTTGGTGGTGTTGTTGTTTTATATACTCGATAAATGTGTCAGTGGAGAAACAAAACAAGAACTGAATAAAACGAAATATAAAAGTTATCACTTTAGTAAAACTTGACGCGAATTTACATGAAATATCTATGTTGTCATTGAAACAGCCAGGATAAGGTTGAAAGAATTTATTTATTTCTATTTTATGAACATGAACATTTTTATGCGCCCTAGAAAGTCTGCACGGATTTTTTCAGGTGTCTCAGTGTCTTGTTTGATACTTAGGATTTTAAGACTTGGAAATGCAAATATTGAAGATCACGCGAAGGCAGGGACATATGATTAAATCAGTTCAAGTGACTCGCTGTATCCATTGATATTTTATGTTATTTGGGTTTTTGAGTGATATATGTGGATATATTACCTGCCAAGATAAAATATCACCCTCGCCGATATGTGGATATATTACCTGCCAAGATTTTATATCACCCGAGCCGATAGGCGAGGGTGATATTTTATCTTGGCAGGTAATATATCCACATATATCACTCATAAACCCAAATAATATTTTTTATACCCTTCCCCTGCCAAGTAAGACGATTTTGAAATTAATCATTGCTGTTTCAAACGAAACGTCGAAATAAGATTCCCTTTAGGGTACCCCTACACCTCAAAATGACGTCACAACATAATCTGTGCTGGCGAAAAGCGATATTTTCCCAGAAGTGATATGTTTGTTTGAATATTAAATTTATATCTTTAATGAAAGCCATAAATTTGGGTTAATATTTCCGCGCATTCAGTACAGATTATTTTCTTCAACATTTTTTTTTATTTTATTTCAATAGTTCGTCTATAGATCTACATGAAGTATTTGCTTTCGTACCTAACGAATGTAAACAAGAGAAAAGGAGTAGTTTGTTGAAGAATTAATTTCAAGGTTTGGCGAGGTCATATTTGTTTCAAATACTACTGAGAATATTTATCATTACTCTATTTTGGTATATATATTTTATTAGCCAAATAAAAAGTGTTTGTATATCAGAATTTACACTTTACAACATCGAACCGTACGCGCATCGTCACAGCGCATGTTGTTTACTACGTGGGGTACCCAAAGGGGAAATTTAATATGTATATTACCTGTCTGGCTCGGTAATATCAATTTCTTTCGACGGATCAATAGCCAATCAAAAAGGAGAAAAAAATCTGGAAGGTTAATAATATGATTTTTTCATTACTTTGCATTTATACTGATAAATATTACCTAACATTCCATGAAATTTTAGGCTAGTGCAATTTGTTAACCTTTGCGTAGTAAAATATGGGGGAAATAATAATAATAATAATAATAATAATAATAAAGTTAGAATATTGCCAAGCAATAAAAGTCCCCTACCGGAAAGGGCACTGTCACACAAAATGGAACCAAAATTCAAATATTGACAAAAAGTTAGCTGAAATCAATAGTTTGTTGTTAATGATAGATATGTGATAGGTATCTTTTATTCAACATATTATCAAAAGATCACATGCCTATTAATTGGGTGTAATGTTATAAATAAAATATGCATATGTTATACAAATAAATATCTTATTTTTCAATACAAAGAACAGACTTATAAATGCACCATGGTCTGTGATCTGTAAGCTTAAAGTTGTATAGGTTCTGTATAAGTTCAAACGTAAGTGGAAGAAAAACATTCAAGAGAATTCAACAATTTGCTATATTTTCTAAGTAAAAACGAAGCACATTTTTCTCTATATACGGATAAGAGTAATGGAACATATTGTGTAATAATAACGACACCAATAAGTTTGTATAAAGTCTCAATCAAATGCATCAATAGGTTCCAGAAATATTCAAGGAAATGTAGATTTTTGGAAAAATTTCAATGTGAAAAAGGGGCATAACTTTGTGAAAATCAGAGTTCCGAATTATGGAACACGACATGTGAACTTGTGTTTTTAGTATCAAGTTTAAAATGGATATCTACAGGGTTCAAAAGTATATCACAATTTTTGCAATATTTAAAGTCTATTTGTTGTCATAGCAAGCACATTTCCAGGAATAAAACAAAAATGATCTGCAATATTTCCATATTGTCGTCTATCCATGTTTCAAGTTTCATGAAAATATTCCATTTACTTTTTGGATTATCGCAGGATCCAGTTTTTGCGGACAGACTGACGGACAGACAGACGGACGGACGGAGGGCAAACCGATGAACCGGTAGGGGACTTAAAGCAAAAAGATACATGCATACATACATACATACATGAATGCATACATGCATGAGATCTCTTCATAGGATAGCAACAGTTCTTAGAAAATAGTATTTTATTTCAAAGATTGCAAAAACAGAAAGAATCGATCAAGCTTTTAATGAAAGAATATTATGTTGCAAATAAGCATCTATATGATTTACTATGTGCATTTTAACAAGTAAATAATGTTAACTGAATACAATCATTCATCGTCCGGTGTCTTCATACAGTTATTAGTTCGTGGAAAGGCATTTTCACCAGAGTGTTTAACTACAGCTTTTAACCATCGGCAGGAATAAGCATCCAGCAATAAACAATGAACATAAAATAATTTGCGTTTACCCTCTGTAAAAATGAATACCCGAAATTTTAATATTAATATGCATCTACACGCTGTATCAAATGACATTCAAAAACCGTTTCCGAACAGGATGTTTTTAAGTTATAGTTATATACCTTTTAAATAAAGCAGTGTTTTGGAATATGGATTTATTTCAGTGACATTTTCAAAGTTTAAAGCGAAATTTATTTAACTATTCTTTCTGCTACGGTCGTGTGAACATTAACAGAATTTTTGGATTTTCAGTCGTTCTGATTAAAACTTCGGACGAAAGGAGTGAGTTTCTAAGTTTTCTTTTCGTAAAAACTAGATAAATTGAATTCACGGTTGCACATAAAACAGAGATAGTTTAAATGGTAAGCCAAGGCCAAGGCTCGTCCATTTCAACTTTCTAAACCCCTATACATCTCGGCACCTATCACTGGCATGTAAATGCAGTAGTTTTTTAAAGTCCAGGGACGTGACTTTCAGGTAATAATTGTTAGTTAAATTTTCGAGGCTTTAGGTGGGGACATCGTTGAGAATTGACGTTTGTGATGTAGAAATATTAATTATTACTGCTTTTACATTTGACTTCAGTTTCCTTAGGCAAAAAAGTAATAGAACTTTTACTCCCCAAAATCACCATAGGACTTATTGTGCATGAAAAAGCAAATAACTGCATTCAAAGGATTATGTGTTTTTAGCTCAATGGTGAGCTTTTGTGATCGCCTGATGTCCGTCGTCCGTCGTCCGTCCGTGCGTCGTCAACTTTTTCTTCAAACAACTTCTTCTCCTGAACTGCTGGGCCAATCTTGCTGAAACTTGGCAGGAATGTTACTTGCATGAAGCTTTACCAAAATTGTTCAAATGGTTCAGGTCCATGGCATTTCTTGGCCACAGGAGCTAAAAATAGATTTTCAAGGTTGGAACTTTAAAAATCTTCTTCTCCAGAACTACAAGGCCTTGAGCTTAGATATTTGGTATGAAGCATCATCAGGTGGACCCCTGGGTCAAAAATGGCCCTGCCCAAGGGGTCACTAGTTTTACATAGAATTATATAGGAAAAACTTTAAAAATCTTCTTGTCTGAAACCACAAGGCCTTGAGTTTAGTTATTTGGTGTGCAGCATTGTCCAGTGGACCTCTACCAAGTTTGTTCAAATCATGGCTCCTGGGTAGAAAAATGGCCCAGCCCCGGGGGTCACATGTTTTACATAGAGTTATATAGGAAAATCTTTAAAAAAATCTTCTTGTCAGAAACTGCAAGGCCTACCAAGTTTGTTTAAATCATGGCTCCTGGGTCAAAAATGCCCCCCAGGGGTCAAATGTATTAGATAGAGTTATATAGGAAAAACTTTAAAAAATCTTCTTGTCAGAAACAGCAAGGTGTAGAGTTTAGATATTTGGTGTGCAGCATTGTCTAGTGGACCTCTATCAATTTTGTTCAAATTATGTTCCCTGGGTCAAAATTGGCCACGCCCCAGGGTTCTATTGATTTACATATAGTTATATAGGAAAAACATGAAAAAACATTTTTTTCCGAAACTAATAGGACTAGACCTTAGATATTTGGTGTGGAGTATTGTGTTGAGAGCTTTTACCAGTATTCTATATATGTTGGCCCCGGAGTCAAAATTGGCCCCGCCCCGGGGTCCTTAATATGTAAAAAAGGCAATCTTTACAAATCTTCTTACTGGAAACCTCAATGCCTACAGCTTAGATATCTGGTATGCAGCATTGTCTAGTGGATGTCTAACAAGTTTGTTCAATTTATATCCCCTGGTTAAAAATGGGCCACGCCCCAGGGTTCTCTTGGTTTACATATATTGGTTTATAGGAAAAACATGGAAAATCATTTTTCTCCGAAACTAATAGGACTAGACCTTAGATATTTGGTGTGGAGTATTGTGTTGAGAACTTTTACCAGTATTCTTTATATGTTGGCCCCGGGGTTAAAATTGGCCCCGCCCTGGGAGCCCTTAATATGTAAAAAAGGCAATCTTTAAAAATCTTCTTACTGGAAACCTCAAAGCCTACAGCTTAGATATTTGGTATGCAGCATTGTCTAGGGGACCTCTACCTAGTTTGTTTGAAAAATGTCAGTGGGGTCACTATTGGCCCCGCCCGAGGGGTCATTAGTTTTAAATAGCAGTATAGAAGAAAATCTTTAAAAATCTTGTCTGAAACCACAAGGCCTAGAATTTTAAAATTTGGCATGAAGCAAGCTTTATCAAGCTTTTTGAAATTATTAGATTAGGTTAAAGGTCATGGAGGCTAAAAATAGATTTATCTACTGTACCTCATAGAGCCTTCATTTATAGACCAGTATCTTTGATATTTAGTATATAGGTTCCTTGCATGGACGTCTACCCATGGGTAGGGTTTAAGGTGACTGGGTCAAGGTCAAGGTCACCATAGCTTATAATAGATATTTCTACTTTCTGTCATAGAGCCTTTATCTATTGACTGATATTTTACATATTTGGTTTGTAGGCACTTACATATTTTCAATTAAAAATGAAATACTGGGCTTATATCATAGTCGATGTTGTGGGCATGTTATAAAGACGTGTTATATTTTTGATATTACACTTATGTCACGTAAACTTCATTTACAATATGCTTACGGCGTTAGCAAGTATACAGACAAATTGAATGTTGATTTATTTTTTGCACATTTCAAATACCGATGAAATTCTAAGATATATAGTTAATCAATTTTATATTTATAATTTTACCCACGCTTAAAAGGAATATTGGTTATATCTGTTAACTCGTGTATGACGAGGATGACATAACTAGACGGAAGGGCACCACACGCTACAGATAACAATACTAAATATATATATTAAAATGTTTACTGTACAAAAACCTGTTCAGTCTTCTCCTTGATACAAGCCATGTCCCTTGTTCATGGCTAGAAGGTATTATTATTCCAGTTTACAAAAAATAGAATGATTCCAAGGATCCAAGTAAGTGCAGGCCTATTACAATGTTTAGTCTTTTTAAGAAAGCTATTTACTTTTGTATTAAATCAAAAGTTATCATCATATTATTTTGAAAATACAAACAACTTGAATGAAAATTAGACGGACTTTCGAAAGGGATGTTTTACTGTTCTACATTAGACCATTTAATATTTGCGCTGCAAGCAGTTATTAAAATTTAAAAAGAAAAGACAAAAGGTCGTTTGCGCTTTTATTGCTTTTTCACAGGCCTTGACCAGGTCTGGAGGGTTGGCCTGTGGCATGAACTTCTGAACTCTAGAAATGGCAAGTTTTTCAAAGTAATAAATAATATGTACCAAAACTTTAAATGTTTATCCCATCATGGGGTATGTTGCCATTCAAATTCGCCTGATCTCACTTTTAATTGCCTTATTACATGCAAACCTACAAAGATGTCATTCCAAATATGTCATGATTAATCAGAGTAAAGTAGTATAGATGGAGTGATCACATTAAACATATATTCACAACGCAGGCCAATATATCAGGAACAGATTACAATTCTAGAATTCATAAATTCTTTAAGAGTCAAATAAGGGTAAAATCTATAACATTTTTAAAGATCTCACCAGTTTTAATTTTATTTAAAATTTATTGATTTTTTAAACTAACAGAACTCGGTTGATATGAAGCTATTCTTTACAAGACAGGATTCGAATCTTACGTAGGTTCTGAGTCAAACTAATTTTTGCTTGAGAGTCCATTTCAATACAGCGAGGACATTTTTTTAACTCATCGAAACAAGCCGATAGAAACGATATTACTTTAAACTAGGTTAAACATCACAAAAAAATCCAGTTCCTTGATTATCTATTTAAATCTCTCAATTTTATAATGGTGGTGCATTTTTAAGATGATAAATGCGAAAGATAAATGTGTGCGTTTACTTGGAAAAAATAGAAGAATGATAACAACTGTCTGTTCGTTTCAATGTCGACCCAAACTTGACATTGTCTGTTTTCAGTTTATCTATAACCGATTTATTTTTTTTTTCTGATAAACTGCACATTTTTGTTCTGCCGGTGTATAAAATACATTAAGGCAACTCTTACGAGACTTTGAATTGACCAAATGTATATTCCTGCACCGATACAACATACACAAGTGCAGTTTATTCCTCAAATTTCATTTCTTTTGTGGCTACATCCGAGAGAATATGTTCCAAATTTTGACACGATTTACCCTATCCACAGGCAAAATTCACTTTCCCTGACGATAACTGCCTTCCATACATATATCAGGTACAACCATTTAAAATTATATATGCTTTGGTTACTCTATGTTAATATCGGAAACTCATTAATAAAATGCAGAAAAATGCATTAATTGACAATTCAAAGAGATGCTGTTTTTCTTTTTAACTTCTACCATAAACAAAGTTAGCCGTTCAGTTTGCTGTCCCTGTTCTGGGCTACTTAAATGTAAAACTTTGAATAAAAACACAGTTCAGAGACATTGTGTTGAAATATTGTGTTCAACTGAAATCGAATCGACAAAATCATTACGTCTTATTTTACACATTGGCTTTGTCCAAAACAGTGGTTCGGCATGTCACAGTTTGACAATGTTATTCAGTAATGTTTTATGCAATTCTTAGCGTGTAAAACTCAAAAGTAGGATACTACGTTATCTGCCTTTGGTCCCACGCGGATCGTGCTCATGTCAAGAATCCGTCGAGCGAAATGTAATCTTTTTTTTTTCGATAAGAAATCTGTAGAGTTACAAAAGGACCTTTTTGTGCACGGTTTGGTTGTACAAACTTAAAGAAATTTAATAGTTTAAAATTCTAGTAAAGGCTTCAAAACGGGTGGACGTTTTAATTCTGTATGCTCCCAGGCGGTATAACAGCAACATTATGATACAGGGTCTTTAAAAAAAGTTTTGTATACGAGTAAAATATTTTCATAAAATTATGAAATTAATAGACATGTTTCTTAGAAATATTTATTTGAGTCAACAAACTTATAAATAATACTTGTGAATACTTGTGTATTTTTACATCAAAGTTCATATAAGCCAGTATAACACTGGCCATAATCGTCATAAAAATAAACTAAATATTGTTGCCTGCCAAACGGGATGGGGGCTATGCCTTTCTCACTTTGGTAGCGTTGACTTAAAATTGAAAGACTTCCGTGGTATCTAAACAGGACTGTTGTTATTAGATGTTCCTTCAGAGAACATAGACAGAGGACCATACAGAATTAAAACTTCCACCCGTTTTGAAGCCTTTACTAGAATTGTAAACTATTAAATTTCTTTAACTTTGTACAAAAAGAACAAAACTAGACGTTATTGTAATATAAATCACTCATTTATTCAAATAATAGAAAATAAAACACATCTGAAACGTTGTTGAAAATACCAATCTGCTTAAATTCTGGTACAATTCAGTGTTGTAATTATCTAGTTAAACGCTCTGAATAGCCTTGGACGAATGAAGTTGGACCGATATGGCTTCACATAGGTTTTTAAAAATAGCGCGCCGGTGACCTTGTGAACATAAATAGCAATAATTTCTAACCATGAAAATATGTTTAACTTTTCTGTAAAAGTCTCTAAAAATGAATTTGATAACCTTTATGAAGCTCAAACTATTAAAATGAATCAGATCTTGAGTCTTGTAGAATTTTTACAATTTTTGGATGACAACCTAACGGGAATTTACGATGGAGTTTTGTCGAAAAGAGAGCTCCCTTTTTTCAGAGTCATTTATACTGAAATGTTCAACCATTACCAAAATATAGTTGAAAAGGGGGTGAAAGCTACCAGTTTGGTTGATTTATCTAAGAAGACGACCACTTTGCCGATCGCCATTCAACCATAAAATGGGTGACTCAACCAAAATTTGGCGTTTCACCCAAGCGTAGAAGTCAATTACACATGTTTTAACAATAAACAGTAATAACCGAGTAAATACTTTAATCCAAACTTAGTGATTCAGCGGATTAGTGTAAAAATGTTCATTTCACAATATGGATTAGGATTTGTCAGACTGACAAACATGGCAAAACATTTACGAACAAGAGTTTCGAGTCGTGAAATCGGATGACAAACTGTTGCATGAAAGATAACACATCAAGAAAAATTCAGTTAAACAAGTTTCATAACCTACATAAATGGATTTATGTGTTTTGTCACTTTATCAGAACACTGTTCATTGTGTATCTTATAATGAATCAGCAGGCTGACTTTGGTTAAGAAATATCATTTTACAAGCCTACAAGGTAGGATTTAGCAACTCTAAAACCTGGGGTGTATCAATATTACTCTAGAATGATGACAACATCTGGATGAATATTTTTCGTAGAGAGTCGATCATTCCAAATACAAATCAATTCAAAAAGATAGACGTACTTTGTTGCGTGGTCGTCAAATCTTTGCAATACTGAGAAAAATCTATAAAAAAATACACAGAAAGAAGTGTGATTTGTCGAGAATAATTATCGGCACTAAATTTATAAGGTCCTGTAAATAAAATATAGTTTCTAAAATAACTTATGTATGAAAACCTAATCCGAGCAATATAATATATATATTTATATATATTTATTTAGTTATTTTTTATTTATAAGTGAAAATTAACAGCAAATTTTCTCTTAAGCAAGTTGCGTATGCATTAGTGCAGACATTTTGCATAACTTTGCGATAATGTTATTTATTTGTTAATGGGAGGTATTATAACTTTAAGTCTAAAATAACTGGAACTTTTCAAAAAAGCAATTATGTCTTTTTTGAGCATTGTTCTACAAGGTCTTGATTTAACTGAAATTCTCATTAGTTTTTATATGAAAAAAATCTAATTAATATAAGTATGGTCTTAATTTCTTTTCTCTTGTTCAGCGACTTAAGAATTATCATAACAAGCCATATGCTTTTACAAACCACTTATAACTGTTTTAAAATAGACGAATAAATTTTCAGTTTTACACTTAGACTATCTTTAAAATTGAATAAAAGTGTGACAAAAAAAGGCAGTCGGTAGAGAAATGGAAAAAAACCTCGGTTATAACAGTCATTGCATCTGTTTTCAATCGTTCAATCGTCGGCACCATACCTGACGTGCAAGACGCTTAATAATTGATATTTTCCAATTTCATGCATTTCAAATAAAGTATTTATGTCGGTAACAGCTTTTACTGCAGAAATAGTTTTCTTCAGTTAATTATCATTGCCTATTCATTTTTTAAGGTGCACCTAACGCTCAATTTCAATTAATAGTGCAAATTGCAAATAATGTGTAAAATACTTATTATCAATTAAGAGAAATAATGTTGAACGTTATCCTTTCTTTGTTACCCTCATCTTTCATTTATTTAACCTTATACAAGTAACATTCATTATTGTTACACAAAGAAATGTATATATTTATTGCAATCAATTCTGTCACTATATTGTATGTAATTTATCTGTGTCTGGGAATGGCAAATTTTAATGTTGTGAGACTTTGTGACCCGGCCTTTTGCGTAACATGTAAATGCTATGAAAAAGTTAATACAATAAAATAGGTTTAAACTATTGACTTTGCGATTATGGGTACTAATTATGGACCATTTAGACAATAGCTCTACAGTGTGTTTTGAAGTACTGAAGTAAATTACCGACACGTGATCTCCATTAAGCAATATTTCTTTTTTCCAGAACTGGGCATACTCTATCTCCGGAGTCTTAAATTTGTATGACAGTTCCTTTGTTTGTCACTTTATAGATATCTTTGACATATTCGTTAGACAACTAAAATGCATCTTTCATACACTTCAAACAAAAATTTAAAAGACGGTTGAAATGTCATGTTTCCAGCACAAAAATATTCTGTTCTGAAAATGAATTAGATATTCGACAGAATAGTCTCTTCGGTCACATTTGTAGGTTTGAAAATGTTCAAACAAACGAATTATTACTGTTAGTTTGAAAACGTTTATACAAACAAATAATAGCTGTCGGTTTGAAAGCGTTTAAACAAACGAAAAACAGCTGTCGGGTTGAAAACGTTTAAACAAGCGAATAATAGCTGTCGGGTTGAAAACGTTTAAATAAGCGAATAATAACTGTCAGTTTTAAAACGTTTAAACAAGCGAATAATTACTGTCAGTTTGAAATCGTTTAAACAAGCAAAAAATAACTGTCAGTTTGAAAACGAATAAACAAGCGAATAATAACTGTCGGTTGGAAACGTTTTTGATTTCACTATGATAAGATCGAAAGGTAGAATTTTATCAAAACTTCCAACTTCAGACTTTCATTGTATAAATGGCCTCCAGCCCATATACAAAGATGTATATACATATTGTACAAATACAAACAAGGACATTTACCTGTAAAAAAAGCAAAAAAAAATGACGGATCATGATACCATAACAAATACAATTTTAACATGTAACAAACTTTTACATGTAGGCATAGGTATTCATAACTATGAATTATAATATTAACCCATAACATTTTCTCTATGTTTGAATGCTTGAAATAAATACATCGCATTATCTCTAATTAACTGAATATTCTTTGTTGACATGAGAAAATTGAATTTAACGATGTTCGGGTTATCTATGTATTTATTTGGAAGATATCTCTTCCTTATATCAGAGTACAAAGGGCAGACCAATAAAATGATACTCATTTTCTATAGTGTTACAACAATTAATACATAATTGCTGATTAATAGGTAACTATAAATATCTTCCCTTTTCGATCAATAGGTTATGAGATGAAGCTCTAAAGTTCACTAGACATCGTTTATATTTCAAAATATCTATGCCATTAACATATGTTTCAATAGTAAACTCTTTTTTAAAGTTCACGTAACATTTGGAAAGTTTTGCATTACTCAAACACTCTTGGTTCCATATTTGTAAATACTGATCCTTTAACCGTTGTTTATAATCACTCAAAGAATTTTCTATATCTACTACATACTGGGATTCCCAGATATAGCCAAACCCATTTTTATATAAATTTAAACGAATATTTGTAACTCAATTGACGTAACCAAAACTATCATACACTTTTAACATACCATAGCAAAGCCTTATATACCTATCTGATCTACACTCTAAGAGTTTCAGCCAATATTTTATACACCTACACGAAGCAGTTATATATATAAAGGATAACGCCCAATATCCCCCATAATTGCAGCATTACATGCATTTTCTGACAAGTTCAAAAATCTCTTACAGGCAAATATATGTACAGCTTCTATTGATGCCATTTTTTCTGTTCCCCAAATTTCACTCCCATATAACATTATCGGGGTTACTTTCAAATCAAAAATTTAAAAAAAGATACACTGTTTAGACCGGGTGCATTTAATATATTTCCCAACAGAAAATTCAATACCTTTTTAGCCTTAATAGCAGCGAATTCTGCCATTTTAAACAATGACATAGTAGAAGTATAAAATAAACCAACATAGTTAAAGCATGATACACATTCAAGTTGTCTATTATTATATTGCCATTTTTCTTTATTAGACGAAATTCCCCCTTTTTGTAAACCATTACCTTTGTTTTATCTATATTCACTTCAAAACTATTTTCAGTACAAAAAATAGACAACGCATTTAGTCGTTTTTGTAACCCAACAATAGTATCCGACATAAGAGCAACATTATCAAAAATATTTCATCTAACGATGGATTTAACTGAATACCATGTGAATCAGAACCGGCTACTTCTATTGCTAGATCATTAATAAAAAATGAAAATAATATAGGGCTAAGATTACAGCCTTGTCTTAAACAATCAAAGCTAGAAAAACTTCCTGTCTGACCAGATTTACACTTTACCAACATTTTTACGGACTTGTAAATATCTTTCATTGCAAGCAGGGGGAGTCCTCTTATGTTAATTGACAATAATTTGTTAAATAACTTGTTCCTTACCACGGAGTCGAAAGCTTTATGGAAATCAATAAAAGCTACGCATAATTTTCTCCGTTTTATATTTAAAAGTTTAGACGCAATAGAGTACAAGATAAAAGCATTGTCAACAGTACTATTCCTTCTCTAAATCCTGCTTGCGTTTCAGAGATTTTGTCAAACATTTCTACAAAAAAGTAATCCTTCTGTTTAGTATACTTATATATATCTTGCTTAAAATATCCAACAACGCAATGCCTCTATAGTTATTTGGTTCATCTAAACGTCCTTTCTTATGTATTTGAACTAGTATACTACTCGTCCAAGCTTCTGGAAAAACACCTGAGATATAAATTGTATTGAAAATTTTTACTAAATATGGCAACAGAAGATGTAACCCATACACAAAATGAGAAGGAATTAAGTTTCCCGCTGCAGATTTATTGAGTTTTAAATTTTTGACAGCTTTGCTCATTTCATAAGCACTAATTTCATCATTAAAATATCACCTTCAATTTCACTAAGATCTACATCGATGTTTTCATTAGGAAAATCCTCTACAGCATCACCATGATTTAATTCTTCACCAAAGAGACTTTTAAAATGTATCTCCCTGTCTTCGTTGGATATATTCGGTAACTTTTCGTTTTGACCAGAAATTTCTTTTATTTTCCGCCAAAACAGCTTAGGGTTTGAGAAACAATGTTCCAAAAACTTGGCTTTAACCTTATCATAATCATATCTTTTCGTTTTACATGCGTTACGATATTTTTTCTTACTCGTTAAATAATTTTTTAGATCAATTTCAGTCCTAGTTCTTCGGAATCTTCACAATGCATTATTTGCCACCTTTCTCAGCAGTTTACATTCCTTATCAAACCACTCTGTTTTCTTCTTATAATTTTTTTCTAGTTCTTGGTTTAACATAAAAACATTCACTTACTTTAAGAATACATTTTGTGAAATCATTAACAATATCTGTAACAGAAACTTCAATATTTTCAAACTTTTCGTCCACTGTACCAAAACCTCCATCAAGAATGAAATTATATAAGATATCTTGATATATTTGTCTCTGGTCACAATCAATCTTATATTTTCCTGTATATAACAATTAGTTTGTTCTACATTCAAGTTTATAGGTGACATTGATACAAAAACTCAAAGGCATATGGTCACACTATCCACTGGAATAAACTGTAAAATCAGTTACCTTTTCAAATATATTACTTTTACACAAAAAATAATCAATTACACTAGAACCGTTGGAGGAATGAAAGGTATAATCCCTAATGTTTCTATCTTTACCTACACGACCATTTGCAATTGACAAGGAATTTGTCTGGCAAAATAAGATTAACTCTCTACCATAAGCATTAACCTGCTTATCACAGGAAGTTCTTTTTGAACTTATATCTGTACTAAAAATGTCCTCCAAATCGTTTAGTACTGGTCCGTTGTCGGCAAAAAATACATAATCATCTAAAATGCCAGTTCTAGCATTAAAATCACCACTTAATATAAAGTAATAATTATTTAAGGCTACTTGATTCTCAAATAAAAGATTTTCTAGTGTTCTAAGGCCATTATACTCACCAGATGTATAAAAACGTGAGCCTTCCGTTGGACAGTAAAATGAGGCAAACAATACATCATTTGACAAAGCAAATAGTTCTTTTTTATTTTAAGAAGAACCCCATATTCAAAATGTTCATAAACCCTTTGCACAAAAGACCTGATAGAGTTTTTTACAAAAACAACAATTCCACCCATATTCCGGCTTCCCTTATAAGAGACCCTAGCTTAACAAAAATAGTGCATAAAATATGGAAGCAAATTAAGTAAAACTGAATCATCAGTTAGCCAAGTTTTTTGGAGTCCAATTATGTCAAATTTGCTAATGTATTCATTAAAACTGTCATTTACAAAATTTCTACTGAAACCACAAATATTTCAAGATAATATTTTACAATGCTCAATTTGTAGTGGACCTCGGCCACACTCCTTTTCATTCTGACTATCAACTGCATCCCCAGCATCGTCATGAGTTTCCATATTTACTTTTGCTGCAATTTGTTCATGATCAGGTTCTCTGTTAAGTACTCTTGCACCTCGTTTAAATACTGTCGTTTTAACATCTTTCTTATCTGCAACAACAACTTTCCCTTTTATAACATACCCTTTTTGGCCTCTCAATTTCAGATTAGCCAACTCTTTCCGTTCAAAACTTGTTAAGTCGTTCAATATCCTTATTCCAGCTTCTCTTAGAATGTCTCGAAATTTAAACAATCTAAATTTATGTTCTGGCATGTTAAACTAAGCCAAATTCATTCGTGGCTCCTCAAAAGACACCGAACCAATACGTTTAGCAAATGCTGTTCCTTCTGAAAACTCAGTTACTTGAACACGATCCATGCTCTCACAAGTAGGAATTATCAGTTCTTCTATAACTTTAGCCTTCGTTAGCTCATCTGATTCATTATCAACTTCTGGTATCCGAAAAATTCTTAAATTACACTTTTTATTTTCTCTTTCCAAAACATTAACTTGCTTTACAAGATTATTTATTTCCTCTTCCCTTGACTCAAACTTCATAGAAAACTCTTCCATGTCCAAATTCAACACATCCGTTCTGTATTCAATAGTATCGATTTTTGAGTCGAGACACTTGAGATCATTTTCCAACTTAGACTGTTTACTTTCGACCAAATTTAATTTGGACCTTATTAAACATACGTCATCTTTCACAGCAACAAGATCATTTTTCATCACTTTTATTTCATTCTTAACATCTTTTATATATCCCGTCATTTTTACATTACCTTGTCTTATGGCAGTTAAAATAATTTCAGTATCCTCCTTAGGACCAGAATTCAGTTCTATGCCTGAAGCAATCAGTTATAAACGTTGTTTATAAGACTCATATAGTTCACCATTAATTGGCATAGCTGCAGAACTGTTCCGTTATAGAGTGTGGTATACCCCCGAATATGACAGTTTATTTGGATCAAGGATGAAAAATTGTTATGTATATACTGTACCGATGTCAAAAGGCCGTACGATGCAGAAAGTAGTATAAATGCCATAATACAAATAGCGAAAGCACGTTGATGTATATCCGTTCCTTGGTAAAAGCACAATATTTGGCATACACCTTCTTGAATTTGTGTACTGGCTGGGCAAATAACCTATACGTGCTCGATACAACTCCACACCAATTTTGTGGGATTTATCACACAATACACAGTGTACACAGTTTACACAGGTGTATACAGGTACAAGTTTATATAATCATCTCACCTGAATAGTTTAATAACACATTTACCAATAATGTCCTATAATATCAAACAATAATTTTTCAAATAAACCGTTTACTTTCCAATTTACCTTTAAATACGAATAAGTATTTAAAACCTCCTATGTCCGTTTACTGTGAGAAAGTGAATAGAAAATAATATCACTGTCCACCTTATTAAAAATCAGTTTAATTCCAGACACAAATTAAACACGTCTGCACAGGAAGATGTCCAGTCCATTTATTGGATAAAAGAAAACACAGAAATCGTCCTTTGGTGTTTAAAACTGAAAAGAACTTGGCTTACATGACTGAAAATCGATTAAAAATCGGAACTAGTGGACTTCCGAAATCAAATACTGGACAGCGATACGCACACACAAAAGTCAGCAATTTTTGCTTTTTTTGGATATGCTATTCAATGTTATTCAATGCCTAATTTCATGTAATTAAGTTTTCCTTATTAGTTTGCATAAGAAAGATTTCCGACTTACACAGTCTTATTGGTTCACCAAAAAATGGTCTGCAATGGCGTTTCAAATGTAAACCATTCAGTCGTATTACAGACATTTTGTGTATTTGTTTATTTTCATTTCAACACCAAACGATACCAGCCATAAAACATTATTAGTAAACGTCAATCAGATAAAATTAACAGATTTTGTAGTTGAATGTCTCGAACGTCAAGTATTTAACAAGAGCACCGCTGGGCGGAGCATTATATACCCAAAGGGTGTTTTCTCTAAGTATGATGCATTTGTGATACAAGGGAGGAAACCTAAGGCTTAAAATTAAATGATTTGCTTTAAATTTTGAATTTTGTGACCTCTGAATTACTGATCTGAAAATCAATAGGGGTCATCCACTCAATATGTGCAACCATTATATGAATTTTGAAGTCTCTATGACAAATGGCTGTTGAGTTATAGTGTAAATGAATCTAAACATTCAGGTCACTGTGACCCTGACCTTTGACATACTGATCCCAAAATGTATAGGGGTCATCTGATCAATGTGTGCAGTCATGATAATAAGTTTGAAATCTCTATAACAAATGATTGTAAAGTTACATGGTGGAAATGGTTTTCAATGTTAAGGTCACTGTGACCTTGACCTTTAAGCTACTTACCCCAAAATCAATAGGGGTCATTCACTCAATAAGTGCAACCATTACACACATTTTGAAGTCTCTAAGACAAATGGTTGCCAAGTAACAGAGTGTAAATGATTCTTAACATTTAGGTCACTGTGACCTTGACCTTTCACATACTGACCCGAAAATGAACAGCAATCATTCACTCAATGTGTGCAATCATGATATAAAATTTGAAGTCTCTTTAACAAATGATTGTCAATTTACTTGGCAGAAATGGTTTTCAGTGTTTAAGTCACTGCAAAAATGATACTACACATTTCGGTCACTGTGACCTTTGACCCCAAAATGTAGAGGGATCATTCACTCAATGTGTGCAATCATGATATAAAGTTTGAAGTCTCTATAACAAATAATTGTCAAGTTACATGGTTTCAATGTTAAGGTCTATGTGACCTTGACCTTTGACCTATTGATCCCCAAATCAATAGGTGTCATTCACTCAATGTGTGCAACCATTATATGAATTTTGAAATCTCTACTGACAAATGGTTGTTGAGTTACAGTGTGTTAAACATTTAGGTTACTGTGACCGTGACATTTCTTATACTGACCCAAAAATGTATAGGGTCACCTATCCAATGTGTGCAATCATGAAAAAATGTTTGAAAACTTCAATAAATGATTGTCTAGTTACCTGGTGGAAATGGTCTTCAATGTTAAGGTCTATGTGACATTGACCTTTGACCTACTGACCCCAAAATCAATAGAGATCGTTCACTCAATGTGTGCAATCACTATATTGTTTTTGAAGTCTCTATGACAAATGGATGTTGAGTTACGGAGTGTAAATGATTCTAAACATGTAGGTCACTGTGACTTTGACCTTTGATATACTGACCCCAAAATGTGGTCATCCACTCAATGTGTGCAATCATGATATAAAGTTTGAAGTTTCTACAACAAATGATTGTTAAGTTACATGGCGGAAATTATTTTCAATGTTGAGGTCACTGTGACCTAGACTTTTATATACTGACCAATCAATAAGTGTCATTCACTCAATGTGTGCAACCATTACATGAATTTTAAGTTTCTTCGACAGATGGCTGTCGAGTTACAGAGTGCAAAAATGATACTACACATTTCAGTCACTGTGACTTTTGACACCAAAATGTAGAGGGATCATTCACTCAATATGTGCAATCATGATATAAAGTTTGCAGTCTCTATAAAAAACAATTGTCAAGTTACATGGTTTCAATATTAAGGTCTATGTGACCTTGACCTTTGAGCTACTGACTCCAAAATCAATAGTGGTCATCCACACAATGTCGGCAATAATCACATGAAGGTAAAAGACTGTAGACAAAAGAGTACTCAAGTTATCCTCCAGAAACCAAATTGCTAACGGACGGATGGACAGACGGACGGTACGAACGCCCTAGACCATAACATAATATGCCTCCTTCGGGCATATAAAAAACATAAATCGCGGAATCCATGGTGCTGTTTCATTTGTTTTAAAAAAAGGCACTCAAAGTACTGTTTTTCACATTTTCGAAAAACACAGTTGTTTCTTTTACTTCTGAGCAAAAGCAAAGCCTTGCAACGTCGCGATATGGATGTCAGTTTAAACACGTTACAGTCATGAATATTTCTTATTAAATATATGTTTGAACATCAAAATTTGACTCGTATCAGCAGAACAAGAAAGTAAATCTAAATGCAAAAAAAGCAAAGAAAAGAGAGGTTATAACAGAAAAAGTATCTTAAGAATATCTTGCCATTACATTATTCTCTGGTATACCGTTACTGAGTGTAGTCTTAAATCTTATGGCCTCTTCGGTTTTAATGGTTTGCAAATAATTACAAAAACGACTCTCTAAAACAATTTCAAAGTATTTGCGTTTCATTTTATATTTTATCACCTGTTTAATGAATTGCAAAGTTTTTACAGACTGATAAAAGTATCAACTTAATCAGTAATTTATCTATGAAGCTTCATCATATTTCATAAGATGTAAATGAATTATTTAACAATTAGTACGTTTGCAATTTATAATTTTCTTTAAAGGTCATGTGACACGACTATAGCAACTTTGTCTATTCAAAATAATCATAATGTACTGATTAAAATGGTTTAACTGCGAAATTTTGAAAATATTGCTTTTGATAAGAAAAAACGTGTTTTTGATGATCGGCTGTTTCCGTTTCGACATCGGTAGTTTCCGCCGCAATTTTTGGCTGTGACGTAGATTAAACCCTACTGTACCAGGCAGTAGTGCAAGATTACACTGCTCTTAACACATCCGTTTTTAAATGAAAAAATAACACTAAACCACAAGTGCAAGAAACACGGTAAAGGCACACTTAAAAATAACATGCTATAAATTGTAAATTAAATAAAATTATGTGATTACTTCTCGATAATTTTAAGTAAATTCAAACTTTGTGCCGGGAGAACGGGTTGTAAATTTACCTTAATAAATATTAAAAAAATATTCCAATTTCTTCCATGTTGTGGTTCTATATAAAACTATCCCTCCACGTTTTTACATGCAGCGTTACACTTCCTCACTTGATGTTTACGTCAAATTCTTTTTCATTTAAGTGTAGCAAAATTGAAGTGAATTTAGGTGATTTAATGTGTTAACATTTGTTTCACTGGAATGGAAATTCACACTACAGTGTATTTTCACATTGGGATATTGTTTGATAATAGTATGGCATGTCCATCAAGTAGAAAGTTGTGTCTGCTTATAAATTAATATCCAATGAAATATCAAAGATCCATAAATCACGCCTTATACTGTGGGATTAAATCATTTATGCAAATTAACCTGCCTAAATGGGACCCTTGTATATTCTGCATAGCTGTCAAAACAAAACAATTAACTTTTTTATGACCCAATCAATGTTAAAGTTGAGACAAATAGCAAAATTTTATAGCAAGTGATCTTACTAATTGATTGTATTACTTTTGATCAGTCACACTTGTGAAAACATTATGTAATAGCTTGTTCCAATTAACATGTCTGAATGATTTTTAGTTAAGAATCTTCCATGCAGATACATATTTTAATTAGATAATTAAATGTAATGGATATATCTATGATGAAAATAAAAATCATTCGACTTCTAAAGGTAAACAAATAATTAAAAAAAAAGTAAAACAATGTTTTTGTGTTATGATTTTGACTTAGTTTTTAGGGCTTCTTTATATTATTTGTTCTTTGATCATTATTGTTTTGTTTTCAAAAAATGTAGAATGAATAAGCCAAAAATAAAAGATATGCATTTATAATGAAAAAAACATAGATCTAGTCAAAGATTGCTTATCCGTACCTCAGGCAAAATATACCAGAGACAAATAAGGAACACATCACTGTAAGGAGAATGTTTTTATGGAAAAAAATCTCTCGATTGGAGTTAGTAAATCAAGTCTTCAAACAAACTGCATCTGATAAAAATAAGCATGTTCAAATCTTTTTGGATCAGTTACTTGAAAAATATCTCTTAGTCTAGATATTTTCACTGATGTATCTTTTAATTCTACAACCCTGATAAACCTAGCTTCTATATAATATTGCTCATTGGCATCGTAATTCCATCAAAATTTCAAAATTATATATTTAAAAATCTTCAATGTATATTCATGATGTTAGCTTAACTTGTTCAATTTTGTTTTTTTACAATATTCAGACTACATTTTCACTTTCCATCATATTTTTTTAAGTTTTTAATAACAATCCAGGCAGCTGTGTAAAGTGGCAAGAGATAAATGTGCGTCACTTCCGGTTTCGCTTGTGACAGGTGAGCGCGACCAAGTGCGTAAAATATGGATTTTAATTTGCTATAAAAACATCTTTAAGATGAAAATTACCTGCGGAATTTTGTAAAACAGTCCTAGTTAGATATATATTTTTCGCTCATATGAAAATTTGGAGGTCAAAAATTCGTGTCACATGACCTTTAAAAAGTTACATAGACCAAAATATTTTTTATAAGACGTATTGTTCACAATTTAAGCGTCATTATTTCCCAGAGGCAGTTATTCTGAGTACATAAAATGAGTAGGTGAGTTACGTCCTGTATTTAATAACTTGCTCAACGTAAGATTTACCTTTTACCCTCTCTCTGAAATTGATCAGATTTTTAAACCTTCAGACTAGTAAACTTTACTTTCGAGATTCCCAAACAGTAACGTGCGTTATCTTATAACTGACATAAATTTCTTCGATAAAATTTGGTGACCTATTACACACTCAAGTAAACTGACTTGTTTTGAATTTATTTCGAATGACGTCGTTTGTTTTTGTGCAGTACCGAAGTCTTGACCTCATTGCATAATTGATGTAAACAATATTCTTTTTTAACTGTCGAGGTACTAAAATGCTATATATATCATCTGATAAACGTATATCATGTTGGTGGTGTTGATGTTTTATATACTCGATAAATGTGTCAGTGGAGAAACAAAACAAGAACTGAATAAAACGAAATATAAAAGTTATCACTTTAGTAAAACTTGACGCGAATTTACATGAAATATCTATGTTGTCATTGAAACAGCCAGGATAAGGTTGAAAGAATTTATTTATTTCTATTTTATGAACATGAACATTTTTATGCGCCCTAGAAAGTCTGCACGGATTTTTTCAGGTGTCTCAGTGTCTTGTTTGATACTTAGGATTTTAAGACTTGGAAATGCAAATATTGAAGATCACGCGAAGGCAGGGACATATGATTAAATCAGTTCAAGTGACTCGCTGTATCCATTCGTTCCTTGATATTTTATGTTATTTGGGTTTTTGAGTGATATATGTGGATATATTACCTGCCAAGATAAAATATCACCCTCGCCGATATGTGGATATATTACCTGCCAAGATTTTATATCACCCGAGCCGATAGGCGAGGGTGATATTTTATCTTGGCAGGTAATATATCCACATGTATCACTCATAAACCCAAATAATAATTTTATTACCCTTCCCCTGCCAAGTAAGACGATTTTAAAATTAATCATTGCTGTTTCAAACGAAACGTCGAAATAAGATTCCCTTTAGGGTACCCCTACACCTCAAAATGACGTCACAACATAATCTGTGCTGGCGAAAAGCGATATTTTCCCAGAAGTGTTATGTTTGTTTGAATATTAAATTTATATCTTTAATGAAAGCCATAAATTTGGGTTAATATTTCCGCGCATTCAGTACAGATTATTTTCTTCAACATTTTTTTATATTTTATTTCAATAGTTCGTCTATAGATCTACATGAAGTATTTGCTTTCGTACCTAACGAATGTAAACAAGAGAAAAGGAGTAGTTTGTTGAAGAATTAATATCAAGGTTTGGCGAGGTCATATTTGTTTCAAATACTACTGAGAATATTTATCATTACTCTATTTTGGTATATATATTTTATTAGCCAAATAAAAAGTGTTTGTATATCAGAATTTACACTTTACAACATCGAACCGTACGCGCATCGTCACAGCGCATGTTGTTTACTACGTGGGGTACCCAAAGGGGAAATTTAATATGTATATTACCTGTCTGGCTCGGTAATATCAATTTCTTTCGACGGATCAATAGCCAATCAAAAAGGAGAAAAAAATCTGGAAGGTTAATAATATGATTTTTTCATTACTTTGCATTTATACTGATAAATATTACCTAACATTCCATGAAATTTTAGGCTAGTGCAATTTGTTAACCTTTGCGTAGTAAAATATGGGGGAAATAATAATAATAATAATAATAATAATAAAGTAAGAATATTGCCAAGCAATAAAAGTCCCCTACCGGAAAGGGCACTGTCACACAAAATGGAACCAAAATTCAAATATTGACAAAAAGTTAGCTGAAATCAATAGTTTGTTGTTAATGATAGATATGTGATAGGTATCTTTTATTCAACATATTATCAAAAGATCACATGCCTATTAATTGGGTGTAATGTTATAAATAAAATATGCATATGTTATACAAATAAATATCTTATTTTTCAATACAAAGAACAGACTTATAAATGCACCATGGTCTGTGATCTGTAAGCTTAAAGTTGTATAGGTTCTGTATAAGTTCAAACGTAAGTGGAAGAAAAACATTCAAGAGAATTCAACAATTTGCTATATTTTCTAAGTAAAAACGAAGCACATTTTTCTCTATATACGGATAAGAGTAATGGAACATATTGTGTAATAATAACGACACCAATAAGTTTGTATAAAGTCTCAATCAAATGCATCAATAGGTTCCAGAAATATTCAAGGAAATGTAGATTTTTGGAAAAATTTCAATGTGAAAAAGGGGCATAACTTTGTGAAAATCAGAGTTCCGAATTATGGAACACGACATGTGAACTTGTGTTTTTAGTATCAAGTTTAAAATGGATATCTACAGGGCTTCAAAAGTATATCACAATTTTTGCAATATTTAAAGTCTATTTGTTGTCATAGCAAGCACATTTCCAGGAATAAAACAAAAATGATCTGCAATATTTCCATATTGTCGTCTATCCATGTTTCAAGTTTCATGAAAATATTCCATTTACTTTTTGGATTATCGCAGGATCCAGTTTTTGCGGACAGACTGACGGACAGACAGACGGACGGACGGAGGGCAAACCGATGAACCGGTAGGGGACTTAAAGCAAAAAGATACATGCATACATACATACATACATACATACATACATACATGAATGCATACATGCATGGGATCTCTTCATAGGATAGCAACAGTTCTTAGAAAATAGTATTTTATTTCAAAGATTGCAAAAACAGAAAGAATCGATCAAGCTTTTAATGAAAGAATATTATGTTGCAAATAAGCATCTATATGATTTACTATGTGCATTTTAACAAGTAAATAATGTTAACTGAATACAATCATTCATCGTCCGGTGTCTTCATACAGTTATTAGTTCGTGGAAAGGCATTTTCACCAGAGTGTTTAACTACAGCTTTTAACCATCGGCAGGAATAAGCATCCAGCAATAAACAATGAACATAAAATAATTTGCGTTTACCCTCTGTAAAAATGAATACCCGAAATTTTAATATTAATATGCATCTACACGCTGTATCAAATGACATTCAAAAACCGTTGCCGAACAGGATGATTTTAAGTTATAGTTATATAACTTTTAAATAAAGCAGTGTTTTGGAATATGGATTTATTTCAGTGACATTTTCAAAGTTTAAAGCGAAATTTATTTAACTATTCTTTCTGCTACGGTCGTGTGAACATTAACAGAATTTTTGGATTTTCAGTCGTTCTGATTAAAACTTCGGACGAAAGGAGTGAGTTTCTAAGTTTTCTTTTCGTAAAAACTAGATAAATTGAATTCACGGTTGCACATAAAACAGAGATAGTTCAAATGGTAAGCCAAGGCCAAGGCTCGTCCATTTCAACTTTCTAAACCCCTATACATCTCGGCACCTATCACTGGCATGTAAATGCAGTAGTTTTTTAAAGTCCAGGGACGTGACTTTCAGGTAATAATTGTTAGTTAAATTTTCGAGGCTTTAGGTGGGGACATCGTTGAGAATTGACGTTTGTGATGTAGAAATATTAATTATTACTGCTTTTACATTTGACTTCAGTTTCCTTAGGCAAAAAAGTAATAGAACTTTTACTCCCCAAAATCACCATAGGACTTATTGTGCATGAAAAAGCAAATAACTGCATTCAAAGGATTATGTGTTTTTAGCTCAATGGTGAGCTTTTGTGATCGCCTGATGTCCGTCGTCCGTCGTCCGTCCGTGCGTCGTCAACTTTTTCTTCAAACAACTTCTTCTCCTGAACTGCTGGGCCAATCTTGCTGAAACTTGGCAGGAATGTTACTTGCATGAAGCTTTACCAAAATTGTTCAAATGGTTCAGGTCCATGGCATTTCTTGGCCACAGGAGCTAAAAATAGATTTTCAAGGTTGGAACTTTAAAAATCTTCTTCTCCAGAACTACAAGGCCTTGAGCTTAGATATTTGGTATGAAGCATCATCAGGTGGACCCCTGGGTCAAAAATGGCCCTGCCCAAGGGGTCACTAGTTTTACATAGAATTATATAGGAAAAACTTTAAAAATCTTCTTGTCTGAAACCACAAGGCCTTGAGTTTAGTTATTTGGTGTGCAGCATTGTCCAGTGGACCTCTACCAAGTTTGTTCAAATCATGGCTCCTGGGTAGAAAAATGGCCCAGCCCCGGGGGTCACATGTTTTACATAGAGTTATATAGGAAAATCTTTAAAAAAATCTTTTTGTCAGAAACTGCAAGGCCTACCAAGTTTGTTTAAATCATGGCTCCTGGGTCAAAAATGCCCCCCAGGGGTCAAATGTATTACATAGAGTTATATAGGAAAAACTTTAAAAATTCTTCTTGTCAGAAACAGCAAGGCGTAGAGTTTAGATATTTGGTGTGCAGCATTGTCTAGTGGACCTCTATCAAGTTTGTTCAAATTATGTTCCCTGGGTCAAAATTGGCCACGCCCCAGGGTTCTATTGATTTACATATAGTTATATAGGAAAAACATGAAAAAACATTTTTTTCCGAAACTAATAGGACTAGGCCTTAGATATTTGGTGTGGAGTATTGTGTTGAGAGCTTTTACCAGTATTCTTTATATGTTGGCCCCGGAGTCAAAATTGGCCCCGCCCCGGGGTCCTTAATATGTAAAAAAGGCAATCTTTACAAATCTTCTTACTGGAAACCTCAATGCCTACAGCTTAGATATCTGGTATGCAGCATTGTCTAGTGGATGTCTAACAAGTTTGTTCAATTTATATCCCCTGGTTAAAAATGGGCCACGCCCCAGGGTTCTCTTGGTTTACATATATAGGTTTATAGGAAAAACATGGAAAATCATTTTTCTCCGAAACTAATAGGACTAGACCTTAGATATTTGGTGTGGAGTATTGTGTTGAGAACTTTTACCAGTATTCTTTATATGTTGGCCCCGGGGTCAAAATTGGCCCCGCCCTGGGGGCCCTTAATATGTAAAAAAGGCAATCTTTAAAAATCTTCTTACTGGAAACCTCAAAGCCTACAGCTTAGATATTTGGTATGCAGCATTGTCTAGGGGACCTCTACCTAGTTTGTTTAAAAAATGTCAGTGGGGTCACTATTGGCCCCGCCCGAGGGGTCATTAGTTTTAAATAGCAGTATAGAAGAAAATCTTTAAAAATCTTGTCTGAAACCACAAGGCCTAGAATTTTAAAATTTGGCATGAAGCAAGCTTTATCAAGCTTTTTGAAATTATTAGATTAGGTTAAAGGTCATGGAGGCTAAAAATAGATTTATCTACTGTACCTCATAGAGCCTTCATTTATAGACCAGTATCTTTGATATTTAGTATATAGGTTCCTTGCATGGACGTCTACCCATGGGTAGGGTTTGAGGTCACTGGGTCAAGGTCAAGGTCACCATAGCTTATAATAGATATTTCTACTTTCTGTCATAGAGCCTTTATCTATTGACTGATATTTTACATATTTGGTTTGTAGGCACTTACATATTTTCAATTAAAAATGAAATACTGCTTAGCAGCAAACCTACAGCCAAAGTACTCAGGTGAGCGATCCAGGGCGATCATGGCCCTCTTGTTTGTATTGTCTACATTTGACGGCTCATTCTGGTATTACTGCAAAGTTCACTTATTTTTTGAACAACTTTTTATTTCAAATATCTTAAATAGTTTCCATTTCTATGGTTTTATTTATATTATTTAGAAAAAAAAAACAAATTCGCCGGTTTGTGGAAAAAAACTGCAGAGTATTTAGCAATTCTGTTCTACGTCACGGACGCATGTATATTTGGGCTTATATCATAGTCGATGTAATGGGCATGTTATAAAGACGTGTTATATTTTTGATATTACACTTATGTCACGTAAACTTCATTTACAATATGCTTACGGCGTTAGCAAGTATACAGACAAATTGAATGTTGATTTATTTTTTGCACATTTCAAATACCGATGAAATTCTAAGATATATAGTTAATCAATTTTATATTTATAATGTTACCCACGCTTAAAAGGAATATTGGTTATATCTGTTAACTCGTGTATGACGAGGATGACATAACTAGACGGAAGGGCACCACACGCTACAGATAACTTTACTAAAAATATATATTAAAATGTTTACTGTACAAAAACCTGTTCAGTCTTCTCCTTGATACAAGCCATGTCCCTTGTTCATGGCTAGAAGGTATTATTATTCCAGTTTACAAAAAATAGAATGATTCCAAGGATCCAAGTAAGTGCAGGCCTATTACAATGTTTAGTCTTTTTAAGAAAGCTATTTACTTTTGTATTAAATCAAAAGTTATCATCATATTATTTTGAAAATACAAACAACTTGAATGAAAATTAGACGGACTTTCGAAAGGGATGTTTTACTGTTCTACATTAGACCATTTAATATTTGCGCTGCAAGCAGTTATTAAAATTTAAAAAGAAAAGACAAAAGGTCGTTTGCGCTTTTATTGCTTTTTCACAGGCCTTGACCAGGTCTGGAGGGTTGACCTGTGGCATGAACTTCTGAACTCTAGAAATGGCAAGTTTTTCAAAGTAATAAATAATATGTACCAAAACTTTAAATGTTTATCCCATCATGGGGTATGTTGCCATTCAAATTCGCCTGATCTCACTTTTAATTGCCTTATTACATGCAAACCTACAAAGATGTCATTCCAAATATGTCATGATTAATCAGAGTAAAGTAGTATAGATGGAGTGATCACATTAAACATATATTCACAACGCAGGCCAATATATCAGGAACAGATTACAATTCTAGAATTCATAAATTCTTTAAGAGTCAAATAAGGGTAAAATCTATAACATTTTTAAAGATTTCACCAGTTTTAGTTTTATTTAAAATTTATTGATTTTTTTAAACTACTAACAGAACTCGGTTGATATGAAGCTATTCTTTACAAGACAGGATTCGAATCTTACGTAGGTTCTGAGTCAAACTAATTTTTGCTTGAGAGTCCATTTCAATACAGCGAGGACATTTTTTTAACTCATCGAAACAAGCCGATAGAAACGATATTACTTTAAACTAGGTTAAACATCACAAAAAAATCCAGTTCCTTGATTATCTATTTAAATCACTCAATTTTATAATGGTGGTGCATTTTTAAGATGATAAATGCGAAAGATAAATGTGTGCGTTTACTTGGAAAAAATAGAAGAATGATAACAACTGTCTGTTCGTTTCAATGTCGACCCAAACTTGACATTGTCTGTTTTCAGTTTATCTATAACCGATTTATTTTTTTTCTGATAAACTGCACATTTTTGTTCTGCCGGTGTATGAAATACATTAAGGCAACTCTTACGAGACTTTGAATTGACCAAATGTATATTCCTGCACCGATACAACATACACAAGTGCAGTTTATTCCTCAAATTTCATTTCTTTTGTGGTTACATCCGAGAGAATATGTTCCAAATTTTGACACGATTTACCCTATCCACAGACAAAATTCACTTTCCCTGACGATAACTGCCTTCCATACATATATCAGGTACAACCATTTAAAATTATATATGCTTTGGTTACTCTATGTTAATATCGGAAACTCATTAATAAAATGCAGAAAAATGCATAAATTGACAATTCAAAGAGATGCTGTTTTTTTTTTTTAACTTCTACCATAAACAAAGTTAGCCGTTCAGTTTGCTGTCCCTGTTCTGGGCTACTTAAATGTAAAACTTTGAATAAAATCACAGTTCAGAGACATTGTGTTGAAATATTGTGTTCAACTGAAATCGAATCGACAAAATCATTACGTCTTATTTTACGCATTGGCTTTGTCCAAAACAGTGGTTCGGCATGTCACAGTTTGACAATGTTATTCAGTAATGTTTTATGCAATTCTTAGCGTGTAAAACTCAAAAAGTAGGATACTACGTCATCGTATATCTGCCTTTGGTCCCACGCGGATCGTGCTCATGTCAAGAATCTGTCGACCGAAATGTAATCTTTTTGTTTTTCGATAAGAAATCTGTAGAGTTACAAAAGACCTTTTTTGTGCACGGAAGATTTGCTTGTACAAACTTAAAGAAATTTAATAGTTTAAAATTCTAGTAAAGGCTTCAAAACGGGTACATAATTCTGTATGCTCCCAGGCGGTAAAACAGCAACATTATGATACAGGGTCTTTAAAAAAAGTTTTGTATACGAGTAAAATATTTTCATAAAATTATGAAATTAATAGACATGATTCTTAGAAATATTTATTTGAGTCAACAAACTTATAAATAATACTTGTGAATACTTGTGTATTTTTACATCGAAGTTCATATAAGCCAGTATAACACTGGCCATAATCGTCATAACAATAAACTAAATATTGTTGCGTGCCAAACGGGATGGGGGCTATGCCTTTCTCAATTTGGTAGCGTTGACTTAAAATTGAAAGGCTTCTGTGGTATCTAAACAGGACTGTTGTTATTAGATGTTCCTTCAGAGAACATAGACAGAGGAGCATACAGAATTAAAACTTCCACCCGTTTTGAAGCCTTTACTAGAATTGTAAACTATTAAATTTCTTTAACTTTGTACAAAAAGAACAAAACTAGACGTTATTGTAATATGAATCACTCATTTATTCAAATAATAGAAAATAAAACACATCTGAAACGTTGTTGACAATACCAATCTGCTTAAATTCTGGTACAATTCTGTGTTGTAATTATCTAGTTAAACGCTCTAAATAGCCTTGGACGAATGAAGTAGGACCGATATGGCTTCACATAGGTTTTTAAAAATAGCGCGCCGGTGACCTTTTGAACATAAATAGCAATAATTTCTAATCATGAAAAGATGTTTAACTTTTCTGTAAAAGTCTCTAAAAATAAATTTGATAACCTCAATGAAGCTCAAACTATTAAAATGACTCAGATCTTGAGTCTTGTAGAATTTTTACAATTTTGGATGACAACCTAACAAGAATTTACGATGGAGTTTTGCCGAAAAGAGAGCTCCCTTTTTTCAGAGCCATTTATACTAAAATGTTCAACCATTACCCAAATATAGTTGAATAGGGGATGAAAGCTACCAGTTTGGTTGATTTATCTAAGAAAACGACCACTTTGCCGATCGCCATTCAACCATAAAATGGGTGACTCAACCAAAATTTGGCGTTTCACCCAAGCGTAGAAGTCAATTATACATGTTTTAACAATAAACAGTAATAACCGAGTAAATACATTAATCCAAACTTAGTGATTCAGCGGATCAGTGTAAAAATGTTCATTTCACAATATGGATTAGGATTTGTCAGACTGACAAGCATGGCAAAACATTTACGAACAAGAGTTTCGAGTCGTGAAATCGGATGACAAACTATTGAATGAAAGATAACACATCAAGAAAAATTCAGTTAAACCAGTTTCATAACATACATAAATGGATTTATGTGTTTTGTCACTTTATCAGAACACTGTTCATTGTGTATCTTATAATGAATCAGCAGGCTGACTTTGGTTAAGAAATCAATCATTTTACAAGCCTACAAGGTAGGATTTAGCAACTCTAAAACCTGGGGTGTATCAATATTACTCTAGAATGATGAAAACATCTGGATGAATATTTTTCGTAGAGAGTCGATCATTCAAAATACTAATCAATTCAAAAAGATAGACGTACTTTGTTGCGTGGTCGTCAAAATCTTTGCAATACTGCGAAAAATCTATAAAATAAATACACATAAAGAAGTGTGATTTGTCGAGAATAATTATCGGCACTAAATTTATAAGGTCCTGTAAATAAAATATAGTTTCTAAAATAACTTATGTATGAAAACATAATCCGAGCAATATAAGATATATATTTATATATATTTATTTAGTTATTTTTTATTTATAAGTAAAAAATTAACAGCAAATTTTCTCTTAAGCAAGTTGCGTATGCATTAGTGCAGACATTTTGCATAACTTTGCGATAATGTTATTTATTTGTTAATGGGAGGTATTATAACTTTAAGTCTAAAATAACTGGAACTTTTCAAAAAAGCAATTATGTCTTTTTTGAGCATTGTTCTACAAGGTCTTGATTTAACTGAAATTCGCATTAGTTTTTATATGAGAAAAAAATCTAATTAATATAAGTATGGTCTTAATTTCTTTTCTCTTGTTCAGCGACTTATAAATTATCATAACAAGTCATATGCTTTTACAAACCACTTATAACTGTTTTAAAATAGACGAATAAATTTTCAGTTTTACACTTGGACTATCTTTAAAATTGAATAAAAGTGTGACAAAAAAGGCAGTCGGTAGAGAAATGGAAAAAAAAAACCTCGGTTATAACAGTCATTGCATCTGTTTTCAATCGTTCAATCGTCGGCACCATACCTGACGAGCAAGACGCTTAATAATTGATATTTTCCAATTTTATGCATTTCAAATAACGTATTTATGTCGGTAACAGCTTTTACTGCAGAAATAGTTTTCTTCAGTTAATTTTCATTGCCTATTCATTTTTTAAGGTGCACCTAACACTCTATTTCAATTAATAGTGCAAATTGCAAATAATGTGTAAAATACTTATTATCAATTAAGAGAAATAATGTTGAACGTTATCCTTTCTTTGTTACCCTCATCTTTCATTTATTTAACCTTATACAAATAACATTTATCATTGTTACACAAAGAAATGTATATATTTATTGCAATCAATTCTGTCACTATATTGTGTGTAGTTTATCTGTGTCTGGGAAGGGCAAATTTTAATGTCGGAGACTTTGTGACCCGGCCTTTTGCGTAAAATGTAAATGCTATGAAAAAGTTAATGCAATAAAATAGGTTTAAACTATTGACTTTGCGATTATGGATACTAATTACGGACCATTTAGACAATAGCTCTACAGTGTGTTTTGAAGTAGTGAAGTAAATCACCGACACGTGATCTCCATTAAGCAATATTTCGTTTTTCCAGAACTGGGCATACTCTATCTCCGGAGTCTTAAATTTGTATGACAGTTCCTTTGTTTGTCACTTTATAGATATCTTTGACATATTCGTTAGACAACTCAAATGCATCTTTCATACACTTCAAACAAAAATTTTAAAGACGGTTGAAATGTCATGTTTCCAGCACAAAAATATTCTGTTCTGAAATGAATTAGATATTTGATAGAATAGTCTCTTCGGTCACATTTGTAGGTTTGAAAATGTTCAAACAAACGAATTATTACTGTTAGTTTGAAAACGTTTAAACAAACAAATAATAGCTGTCGGTTTGAAAACGTTAAAACAAACGAAAAACAGCTGTCGGATTGAAAACGTTTAAACAAGCGAATAATAGCTGTCGGGTTGAAAACGTTTAAACAAGCGAATAATGACTGTCAGTTTTAAAACGTTTAAACAAGCGAATAATAGCTGTAGGTTTGAAAACGTTTAAACAAGCGAATAATTACTGTCAGTTTGAAATCGTTTAAACAAGCAAAAAATAACTGTCAGTTTGAAAACGATTAAACAAGCGAATAATAACAGTCGGTTGGAAACGTTTTTGATTTCACTATGATAAGATCGAAAGGTAGAATTTTATCAAAACTTCAAACTTCAAACTTTCATTGTATAAATGGCCCCCAGCCCATATACAAAGATGTATATACATATTGTACAAATACAAACAAGGACATTTACCTGTAAAAAAGCAAAAAAATTGACGGATCATGATACCATAGCAAATACAATTTTAACATGTAACAAATTTTTACATGTAGGCATAGGTATTCATAACTATGAATTATAATATTTACCCATTTATAACATTGTCTCTATGTTTGAATGCTTGAAACAAATATATCGCAACATCTCTAATTAACTGAATATTCTTTGTTGACATGAGAATATTGAATTTAACGATGTTCGGGTTATCTATGTATTTATTTGGAAGATATTTCTTCCTTATATCAGAGTACAAAGGGCAGACTAATAAAATGATACTCATTTTCTATAGTGTTACAACAATTAATACATAATTGCTGATTAATAGGTAACTGTAAATATCTTCCCTTTTCGATCAATAGGTTATCAGATGAAGCTCTAAAGTTCACTAGACATCGTTTATATTTCAAAATATCTATGCCATTAACATATGTTTCAATAGTAAACTCTTTTTTAAAGTTCACGTAACATTTGGAAAGTTTTGCATTACTCAAACACTCTTGGTTCCATATTTGTAAATACTGATCCTTTAACCGTTGTTTATAATCACGTAAAGAATTTTCTATATCTACTACAAACTGGGATTCCCAGATATAGCCAAACCCATTTTTATATACATTTAAACGAATATTTGTAACCCAGTTGACGTAACCAAAACTATCATCCACTTTTAACATACCACAGCAAAGCCTTATATACCTATCTGATCTACACTCTAAAAGTTTCAGCCAATATTTTATACACCTACAAGAGGCAGTTATATATATAAAGGATAACGCCCAATATCCCCCATAATTGCAGCATTACATGCATTTTCTGACAAGTTCAAAAATCTCTTACAGGCAAATATATATACAGCTTCTATTGATGCCATTTTTTCTGTTCCCCAAATTTCAATCCCATATAACATTATCGGGGTTACTTTCGAGTAAAAAATTTAAAAAAAGATACACTGTTTAGACCGGGTGCATTTAATATATTTCCCAACAGAAAATTCAATACCTTTTTAGCCTTAATAGCAGCGAATTCTGCCATTTTAAACAATAACATAGTAGAAGTATAAAATAAACCAACATAGTTAAAGCCTGATACACATTCAAGTTGTCTATTATTATAATGCCATTTTTCTTTATTAGACGAAATTCCCCCCTTTTTGAAAACCATTACCTTTGTTTTATCTATATTCACTTCCAAACTATTTTCAGTACAAAAAATAGACAACGCATTTAGTCGTTTTTGTAACCCAACAATAGTATCCGACATAAGAGCAACATTATCAAAAATATTTCAACTAACGATGGATTTAACTGAATACCATGTGAATCAGAACCGGCCACTTCTATTGCTAGATCATTAATAAAAAGTGAAAATAATATAGGGCTAAGATTACAGCCTTGTCTTAAACCATCAAAGCTAGAAAAACTTCCTGTTTGACCAGATTTACACTTTACCGACATTTTTACGGACTTGTAAATATCTTTAATTGCAAGCCAAGGGAGTCCTCTTATGTTAATTGACAATAATTTGTTAAATTCCTTAGAGTTTTTTACAAAAACAACAATTCCACCCATATTCCGGCTTCCCTTATAAGAGACCCTAGCTTAACAAAAATAGTGCATAAAATATGGAAGCAAATTAAGTAAAACTGAATCATCAGTTAGCCAAGTTTTTTGGAGTCCAATTATGTCAAATTTGCTAATGTATTCATTAAAACTGTCATTTACAAAATTTCTACTGAAACCACAAATATTTCAAGATAATATTTTACAATGCTCAATTTGTAGTGGATCTCGGCCACACCCCTATTCACTCTGACTATCAACTGCTTCCCCAGCATCGTCATGAGTTTCCATATTGACTTCTGCTGCAATTTGTTCATGATCAGGTTCTCTGTTAAGTACTCTTGCACCTCGTTTAAATACTGTCGTTTTAACATCTTTCTTATCTGCAACAACAACTTTCCCTTTTATAACATACCCTTTTTGGCCTCTCAATTTCAGATTAGCCAACTCTTTCCGTTCAAAACTTGTTAAGTCGTTCGATATCCTTATTCCAGCTTCTCTTAGAATGTCTCGAAATTTAAACAATCTAAATTTATGTTCTGGCATGTTAAACTAAGCCAAATTCATTCGTGGTTCCTCAAAAGACACCGAACCAATACGTTTAGCAAATGCTGTTCCTTCTGAAAACACAGTTACTTGAACACGATCCATGTTCTCAGAAGTAGGAATTATCAGTTCTTCTATAACTTTAGCCTTCGTTACCTCATCTGATTCATCATCAACTTCTGGTATCCGAAAAATTCTTAAATTACACTTTTTATTTTCTCTTTCCAAAACACTAACTTGCTTTACAAGATTATTTATTTCCTCTTCTCTTGACTCAAACTTCATAGAAAACTCTTTCATGTCCAAATTCAACACATCCGTTCTGTATTCAATAGTATCGATTTTTGAGTCGAGACACTTGAGATTATTTTCCAACTTAGACTGTTTACTTTCGACCACATTTAATTTGGACCTTATTAAACATACGTCATCTTTCACAGCAACAAGATCATTTTTCATCACTGTTATTTCATTCTTAACATCTTTTATATATCCCGTCATTTGATCATTACCTTGTCTTATGGCAGTTAAAATAATTTCAGTATCCTCCTTAGGACCAGAATTCAGTTCTATGCCTGAAGCAATCAGTTATAAACGTTGTTTATAAGACTCATATAGTTCACCATTAATTGGCATAGCTGCAGAACTGTTCCGTTATAGAGTGTGGTATACCCCGGAATATGACAGTTTATTTGGATCAAGGATGAAAAATTGTTATGTATATACTGTACCGATGTCAAAAGGCCGTACGATGCAGAAAGTAGTATAAATGCCATAATACAAATAGCGAAAGCACGTTGATGTATATCCGTTCCCTTGGTAAAAGCACAATATTTGGCATACACCTTCTTGAATTTGTGTACTGGCTGGGCAAATAACCTATACGTGCTCGATACAAACTCCACACCCATTTTGTGGGATTTATCACACAATAGACAGTGTACACAGTGTACACAGGTGTATACAGGTACAAGATTATATAATCATCTCACCTGAATAGTTTAATAACACATTTTACCAATAATGTCCTATAATGTCAAACAATAAGTGTCAAATAAACCGTTTACTTTCCAATTTAACTCTAGATACGAATAAGTATTTAAAACCTCCTATGTCCGTTTACTATGAAAAAAAGTGAATAGAAAATAATATCACTGTCCACCCTATTAAAAATCAGTTTAATTCAAGACACAAATAAAACACGTCTGCACAGGTAGATGTCCAGTCCATTTATTGGATTAAAGAAAACACAGAAATCGTCCTTTGGTGTTTAAAACTGAAAAGAACTTGTTTATCTTCATTTCAACATCAAACGATACCAGCCATAAAACATTATTAGTAAACGTCAATCAGATAAAATTAACAGATTTTGTAGTTGAATGTCTCGAACGTCAAGTATTTAACAAGAGCACCGCTGGGCGGAGCATTATATGCCCAAAGGGTGTTTTCTTTAAGTATGATGCATTTGTGATACAAGGAAGGAAACCTTAGGCTTTAAAATTAAACGATTTGCGTTAAATTTTGAATTTTGTGACCTCTGACTAACTGATCCGAAAATCAATAGGGGTCATCCACTCAATATGTGCAACCATTATATGAATTTTGAAGTCTCTATGAAAAAATGATTGTTGAGTTACAGAGTGTAAATGATTCTAAACATTTAGGTCACTGTGACCCTGACCTTTGACATACTGATCCCAAAATGTATAGGGGTCATCCGATCAATGTGTGCAATTATTATATAAAGTTTGAAATCTCTATTACAAATGATTGTCAAGTTTTGAATTTTGAATTTTTTGACATTTGACCTAATGACCCCAAAACCAATAGGGGTCATTCACTCAATATTTGCAACCATTATATGAATTTTGAAGTCTCTTTGACAAATGGTTGTTGAGTTATAGAGTGTAAATGAATCTAAACTTTTAGGTCACTGTGACCCTGACCTTTGACATACTGATCCCAAAATGTATAGGGGTCATCTGATCAATTTGTGCAGTCATGATATAAAGTTTGAAATCTCTATAACAAATGATTGTAAAGTTACATGATGGAAATGGTTTTCAATTTTAAGGTCACGGTGACCTTGACCTTTAAGCTACTAACCCCAAAATCAACAGGGGTCATTCACTTAATGTGTGCAACCATTACACGAATTTTGAAGTCTCTACGACAAATAGTTGCCAAGTAACATAGTGTAAATGATTCTTAACATTAAGGTCACTGTGACCTTGACATTTCACATACTGACCCCAAAATGTACAGCAATCATCCACTCAATGTGTGTAATCATGATATAAAGTTTGAAGTCTCTTTAACAAATGATTGTCAATTTACTTGGCAGAAATTGTTTTCAGTGTTAAGGTCACTGCAAAAATGATACTACACCTTTCGGTCACTGTGACCTTTGACGCCAAAATGTAGAGGGATCATTAACTCAATGTGTGCAATCATGATTTAAAGTTTGAAGTCTCTATAACAAGTAATTGTCAAGTTACTTGGTTTCACTGTTAAGGTCTATGTGACCTTGACCTTTGATCAATTGATCCCAAAATCAGTAGGTGTCATCACTCAAGTGTGCAATCATTATATGAATTTTGAAATCTCTATGACAAATGGTTGTTGAGTTACAGGGTGTAAAACATTTAGGTGTTACTGTGACCGTGACCTTTCTTATACTGACTCAAAAATGTAAAACACAAAACACATTTGTTTCTTTTACTTCTGAGCAAAAGCAAAGCCTTGCAACGTCGCGATATGGATGTCAGTTTAAACACGTTACAGTCATGAATATTTCTTATAAAATATATGTTTAAACATCAAAATTTGACTCGTATCAGCAGAGCAAGAAAGTAAATCTAAATGCAAAAAAAAGCAAAGAAAAGAGAGGTTATAACAGAAAAAGTATCTTAAGAATATCTTGACATTACATTTATTCTCTGGTATACCGTTACTGTGTGTAGTCTTAAATTTATGGCCTCTTCGGTTTTAATGGTTTGCAAATAATTACAAAAACGACTGTCTAAAATAATTTCAAAGTATTTGCGTTTCATTTTATATTTTATCACCTGTTTAATGAATTGCAAAGTTTTTACAGACTGATAAAAGTATCAACTTAATCAGTAATTTATCTATGAAGCTTCATCCTATTTCATAATATGTAAATGAATTATTTAACAATTAGTACGTTTGCAATTTATAATTTTCTTTAAACAGTTACATAGACCAAAATATCATTTATAAGACGTATTGTTCACAATTTAAGCGTCATTATTTCCCAGAAGCAGTTATTCTGAGTACATTAAATGAGTAGGTGAGTTACGTCCTGTATTTAATAACTTGCTCAACGTAAGATTTACCTTTTACCCTCTCTCTGAAAATTGATCAGATTTTTAAACCTTCAGACTAGTAAAGTTAAACTTTACTTTCGAGATTCCTAAACAGTTACGTGCGTTATCTTATAACTGACATAAATTCCTTCGATAAAATTTGGTGACCTTTTACACACTCAAGTAAACTGACTTGTTTTGAATTTATTTCGAATGACGTCGTTTGTTGTTGTGCAGTACCGAAGTCTTGACCCCGTCGCTATTGCATAATTGATGTAAACAATATTCTTTTTTAACCGTCGAGTACTAAAAAGTTATGTATATATATATCATCTGATGAACATATATCATGTTGGCGTTGTTGTTGTTTTATATACTCGATAAGTGTGTCAGTGGAAAAACAAAACAAGAACTGAAACGAAATATAAAAATTATCACTTTAGTAAAACTTGACGCGAATTTACATGAAATATCTATGTTGTCATTGAAACAGCCAGTAAAAGGTTGAAAGAATTTATTTATTTCTATTTTATTAGGAAAGAAAACGCACTTTCAAAAGTGTTTCAATGCATATACATTTTTTATGCGCCATAGAAAGTCTGCACAGATTTTCTCAGGTCTCAGTGTCTTGTTTGATACTTCGGATTTTTAGACTTGCAAATGCAAATATTGAAGATCACGCGCAGGGAAATATGATTAAATCAGTTCAAGTGACTCGCTGTACTCATTCGTTCCTTGATATATTCTGATTTATTCATTACTTTACATTTATACTGATAAAAATGTATAGGGGTCATCTATCCAATGTGTGCAATCATGATAAAAAGTTTGAAGACTCTTCAATAAATAATTGTCAAGTTACATGGTTTCAATGTTAAGGTCTATGTGACATTGACCTTAGACCTACTGACCCCAAAATCAATAGGGATCGTTCACTTAATGTGTGCAATCACAACATTATTTTTGAAGTCTCTATGACAAATGGTTGTTGAGTTACAGAGTGTAAATGATTCTAAACATTTAGGTCACTGTGACTTTGACCTTTGATATACTGACCCCAAAATGTACAGTGGTCATCCACTCAATGTGTGCAATCATGATATAAAGTTTGAAGTCTCTACAACAAATGATTGTCAAGTTACCTGGCGAAAATTATTTTCAATGGTAAGGTCACTGTGACCTTGACCTTTGATATACTGACCCCAAAATCAATAGGTGTCATTCACTCAATGTGTGCAACCATTACATGAATTTTAAAGTTTCTTCGACAGATGGTTGTTGAGTTACAGAGTGCAAAAATGATACTACCCATTTCGGTCACTATGGCCTTTGACCCCAAAATGTAGAGGGATCATTCACTAAATGTGTGCAATCATGATATAAAGTTTGGAGTCTCTATAACAAATAATTGTCAAGTTACATGGTTTCAATGTTAAGGTCTATGTGACCTTGACCTTTGAGCTACTGACTCCAAAATCAATAGTGGTCATCCACAAAATGTCGGCAATAATCACATGAAGGTAAAAGACTGTAGACCAAAGAGTACTCAAGTTATCCTCCAGAAACCAAATTGCTAATGGACGGATGGACAGACGGACGGTCGGACGCCCCAGACCATAACATAATATGCCCCCTTCGGGCATATAAAAAGAACATAAATCGCGGAATCAAAGGTGCTGTTTCGTTTGTTTTAAAAAAAAAGGTACACAAAGTACTGTTTTTCACATTTTCGCAAAACACATTTGTTTCTTTTACTTCTGAGCAAAAGCAAAGCCTTGCAACGTCGCGATATGGATGTCAGTTTAAACACGTTACAGTCATGAATATTTCTTATAAAATATATGTTTAAACATCAAAATTTGACTCGTATCAGCAGAGCAAGAAAGTAAATCTAAATGCAAAAAAAAGCAAAGAAAAGAGAGGTTATAACAGAAAAAGTATCTTAAGAATATCTTGACATTACATTTATTCTCTGGTATACCGTTACTGTGTGTAGTCTTAAATTTATGGCCTCTTCGGTTTTAATGGTTTGCAAATAATTACAAAAACGACTGTCTAAAATAATTTCAAAGTATTTGCGTTTCATTTTATATTTTATCACCTGTTTAATGAATTGCAAAGTTTTTACAGACTGATAAAAGTATCAACTTAATCAGTAATTTATCTATGAAGCTTCATCCTATTTCATAATATGTAAATGAATTATTTAACAATTAGTACGTTTGCAATTTATAATTTTCTTTAAACAGTTACATAGACCAAAATATCATTTATAAGACGTATTGTTCACAATTTAAGCGTCATTATTTCCCAGAAGCAGTTATTCTGAGTACATTAAATGAGTAGGTGAGTTACGTCCTGTATTTAATAACTTGCTCAACGTAAGATTTACCTTTTACCCTCTCTCTGAAAATTGATCAGATTTTTAAACCTTCAGACTAGTAAAGTTAAACTTTACTTTCGAGATTCCTAAACAGTAACGTGCGTTTTCTTATAACTGACATAAATTTCTTCGAGAAAATTTGGTGACCTATTACACACTCAAGTAAACTGACTTGTTTCGAATTTATTTCGAATGACGTCGTTTGTTTTTGCGCAGTACCGAAGTCTTGACCCCGTCCCTCATTGCAAAATTTATGTAAACAATATTCTCTTATAACCATCGAAGTACTAAAAAGCTATGTGTATATATCATCTGATAAACATATATCATGTTGGTGTTGTTGTTGTTTTATATACTCGATAAGTGTGTCAGTGGAAAAACAAAACAAGAACTGAAACGAAATATAAAAATTATCACTTTAGTAAAACTTGACGCGAATTTACATGAAATATCTATGTTGTCATTGAAACAGCCAGTAAAAGGTTGAAAGAATTTATTTATTTCTATTTTATTAGGAAAGAAAACGCACTTTCAAAAGTGTTTCAATGCATATACATTTTTATGCGCCATAGAAAGTCTGCACAGATTTTCTCAGGTCTCAGTGTCTTGTTTGATACTTCGGATTTTTAGACTTGCAAATGCAAATATTGAAGATCACGCGCAGGGAAATATGATTAAATCAGTTCAAGTGACTCGCTGTACTCATTCGTTCCTTGATATATTCTGATTTATTCATTACTTTACATTTATACTGATAAATATTAGCTTATTTCATAAAATTTTAGGCTAGTGCAATAAGTTAACCTGTGCGTAGTAAAATATGGGGAAATAATAATAATAATAATAATAAAGTAAGAATATTGCCAAGCAATAAAAGTCCCCTACCGGAAAGGGCACTGTTACTTTAAATGGAACCAAAATTCAAATATTGACAAAAAGTTAGCTGAAATCAATAGTTTGTTGTTAATGATAGATGAAGGTATCTTTTATACAACATAAAATCAAAAGATCACATGCCTGTTAAGTTGGTGTAATGTTATAAATAAAATATGCACATGTTACACAAATAAATATCTTATTTTTCAATACAAAGAACAGACTTATAAATGCACCTTGGTCTGTGATCTGTAAGCTTAAAGTTGTATAGGTTCTGTATAAGTTCAAACGTAGTTGGAAGAAAAACATTCAAGAGAATTCAACAATTTGCTATATTCTCTACGTAAAAACGAAGCACATTTTTCTCTATATACGGATAAGAGTAATGGTACGTATTGTGTAATAATAATAACACCAATAAGTTTGTATAAAGTCTCAATCAAATGCATCAACAGGTTCCAGAAACATTCAAGGAAATGTAGATACATTCATACGTACATACATACATACATACATACATGAATGCATACATACATGGAATTTCTTCATAGGTTAGAAACAGTTCTTTGAAAGTAGTATTTTATTTCAAAGATTTGCAAAAACAGAAACAATCGATCAAGCTTTTAAAGAAAGAATATTATGTTGCAAATAAGCATCTATATGATTAACTGTGTGCATTTTAAAAAGTAAATAATGCCAACTGAATACAATCATTCATCGTCCGGGGTCTTCATACAGTTATTAGCTCTTGGAAAGGCACCAGAGTGTTTAACTACAGCTTTTTACCATCGGCACCGTCCTCGTCAGGAATAAGCATCCAGCAATAAACAATGAACATATAATAATTTGCGTTTACCCTCTGTAATAATGAATACCCGAAATTTTAATATTAATATGCATTTACACGCTGTGACAAATGACATTCACAAACTTTTGCCGAACAGGAAGTTTTTAAGTTATAGTGACATACCTTTTAAATAAAGCAGTGTTTTGGAATATGGATTTTTTTCAGTGACATTTTCAAAGTTTAAAGCGAAATTTATTTAACTATTTTTTCTGCTACGGTCGTGTGAACATTAATAGAATTTTTGGATTTTCTGTCGTTCTGATTAAAACTTCGGACGAAAGGAGTGAGTTTTTAAGTTTTCTTTTTCGTAAAAACAAGATAAACTGAATTCACGGTTGCACATGAAATAGAGATAGTTTAAATGGTCAGCCAAGACCAAGGCTCCTCCATTTTAACTTTCTAAACCCCTCTACATCTCGGCACCTATCACTGGCTTGTAAATGCAGTAGTTTTTAAAGTCCAGGGACGTGACTTTCAGGTATTAATTGTTAGTAAAATTTTCCAGGCTCTGGGTTGGGACATCGTTGAGAATTGACGTTTTGTGATGCAGAAATTATTACTGCTTTTACATTTGACTTCAGTTTCCTTACGCAAAAAAGTAATAGAACTTATACTCCCTAAAATCACCATAGGACTGAATGTGCATGGAAAAGCAACTAACTGCATTAAAAGGATTATGTAATTTTTGTATTGTCTACATTTGACGGGTTATTCTGGTATTACTGCAAAGTTTACCTTATTTTTTGAACAACTTTTTATTTAAAATATCTTAAATAATTTCCATTTCTATGGTTTAATTTATATTATATTTAGAAAAAAAAACGAATTCGCCGATTTGGAAAGAAAAACTGCAGAGTATTGAGCAATTCTGTTGTATGTCACGGACGCATCTATATATGGGCTTATATCATAGACTACGTTGTGGGCATGTGATAAAAAGATGTTATAATTTTGATATTTCACTTATGTCACGTAAACTTCATTTACAAGTTAGCAAGTATACGGACAAAATTAACAGACAAAATTAACAGTCACTGTCACCATTCACTTACAAAACTATATCATATCAATAGAACATTATATCCATGGTCATATAATACGTTATTTACTACACTTGTTATTAGACAACAGTAAAATCTCGGCAAAGCCTCGTCTTTATCATTTTCAAATAACTCGTGCAATAAATCCCGTATTCCGTACTACATGACCACTCATTTAAATATCCTTTATATATCAATTTGAAATTTTTGGTGAAAAAAATAAACTTTGAATATTTGCAAAGGTTGGCAATATCAACAAAACGAAATTGGAGTGTTTTCTTCTAAAAAATAGAAACTAAAACTAGATACTGAAAGCTCTAAAAACTATGTGTGTCTGATTCTAACGTAAAATTATACTTTTTAAGCGATTGTAACTTTTTACTGATCTGGTAGATTATGACTGTCACCCAGAAAAATGCATTCTTGCCTTATTGTGTTAAGTATAGCCATTCATGTATTTTTGCTTATTCTAGCATAAAATCGCTTGTTTTTGCCCGTTTTCCCTATGTTTTAACGAGAGCAAATAGGTGTGTTAACAAGGAAGTTCTCGCGCTCACGCGCTGATATTACCCGTTTTCAGCTATGCGCGTTACAGGGCCTTTGTTAATAATGGACGCTGATCCGTCTTTTTTGCCCCAAATCGGCAATTATGTAACTTTGCAGGTCGGAACGTCGACGAAACATTCATGATTATAAATAAAATCAATGGCTGGCCTTGTCCTTCCAAATATTTTTTTAATCGACACTTTTTAAGTTTCAAGATGGCCGCTCGGCAGGTTGAAACATGTTGACGTGTCGCCCTGGAACGCATATTTAAAACACGTATCCATAACAACCTAAAGGCGACTGTACTATTCTTATTTTTTTGTAAACGTGTCTTTTCTAGATCATTTTATGCTAAAATACCGTTAAAGCACGTTTTTTCTTGTCATAACATCTGCAGAATCCCTCGGGATATGCTGGTGCACTCGCCCTACGGGCTCAGGCACCAACCATTCATCGGGATTCTGCATATGTTATAACACGGAAAAACGTGCGTTAACCCTATATAAACATACCCCAAAATTTATTCTCCAAGACCTACTGATGTATTTTTGTGCCCCCACCACATAGTGTGGAGGCAAATAGATTTGTAAATGTCCGACCGCACGTACGTTCGTACATACGTACGGCCCGTTTCTTGTGTGCGCGACTCCTCCTAATTTCATTAGTGGATTTGAACCAAACTCGCACACATGATAGACCAAGCTGGGTTGTTGTTTTCTCTGATCAGTTTTCACTGGATTAATGCCCTTTGTTGTTTTTTTCATACATGCCATATATAGTAAATCTTGTGTGTGCAACTCCTCCTGCTACTATAGGTGAATTGAATGCGTTGTTGTGCAAGAACTAAAGATTTTTTTTCTCTTTTTTTTCTCTGATCAGTTTTCACTGGATTAATGCCCTTTGTTGTTTTTTCATACATATTACATATAGTAAATCTTAAACATTTTGAAAGAGGTTTAGTACTCCTAGCAAAGTACTCCTAGCCTATGAAGCAATTAACTATATATCCATTGTTTTCCCTGGTAATGAATTTCCTTTCTGTGACAAATTCCCAATTGTGGGGGCATCAGTGTCCGACTGACAAGCCTAGTTCTTTCTATGCCACTCATGAAAATATTTAATCTGATGCTCACACGTGAAATAAATTTATAGACAATGTTCGAGTATTTACTCTGATTACAGATCACTATTTTTTTCCAGTAGTTAATGACTTTAGTACATATCGTAATGTCGATCGGATATCTTCCGAACTCTCCGTATAACATATAAGCTTCGGTGCTTTTTCAAGAATACGTAATTTTTCGCAAAAATTCTAAATGTACAATTTGTATGTCGCTTGTATTTTCGAAACCCCATACTTCACCCAAGAAAAAGTTAAGATAGTTAAGATAGTATTATCAAATAATTTAAGGACCCGTGTGGACATTAGCATCCCAAGTTAATAAGCGATTTTCGTATGAATTGCACATATCAATCATTTCGTTAACAAAAAGCAAACATTCGTCATGGCTCATGTTTTTCTTTCAATGAATCTATGATTCTCTGCTGAACATTTGGACGAGACCGGGAAAGCAGAGAATGCCAGTCTGGGAAGAAATCTTTTTGGGGTTTGCACTTTTCTACAGTAAAGGCTGGAAAAAAACATTTTAACCTCTTCAGAACCATGCAGGTCTCGCTGTTTCTTAAATTGGATCACAGAGCTTGCGTACTTCAGAAACTTTTGGTTAGTGCCTAGAAATGCCAATATTTGTATCTTTCAGGAGTTTAGCATTGTTCAGAATGTAATGCACTTGGGAAGTATTACAAAAGGTAAATTAGATCTAACAATTTTTTAGTCTTTTTTGTAGGAAAATGCCCTGGTCGAGGTTTTATGATTATGTCCAGCCTAAAAGCCCTAAAATGAGAGAAGAAGACATATTTAGTTTCAACAAAGTAAAAAACGCATATCAAGAAAAACCACAGTCAAAAACCACAGCCTCCATACACAGTAAAAAAGTAGAGGAAAAGATAGCATAAATTTATGCATAGATCAACTGAAAAAGGGGACACCACAAACAATTAACAAAAATGAGAACCCGAGGAGTAACCGCCTTGAAACGGGGGTTTTAATCCAGTTTCTAAGGTGCACCAGCCTCACATTTGACCCAGCAGGTTTTCAAAAGATAGATCTTGGTAAATTAATTGCAATCCACCCATCAACTCGAAAATGTTGCATGGAAAAGCAGACAAACAAATAAAATATAAAAAGATAATGACATTGTATAGCGAAAAAGGTAGCTTAAACAGTTTGAGAAAAGGTGAAAATGCTAATCAGGAAAACCCACTCTCAGAAAACACAGCCTATCTACACAGTCAAAAAGTAGAGGAACAAAGATAAGATCAGTTAAAAAGACCACTAACAATTAACGAAAATGAAAACTCATGGGGTTACTGCATTGGAACGGTCACTGGCAAAATTTTTGTCGCTATAGGTTTAAATCAGGCTCTCGAGTGCACCAACCTCACACTTGCACCAACAAGTTTTCACAAGAACAAACAAGTAAAAGTTGTCTTGGTGAATTTACTCCAACCATATCCGTCAACTCGACAATGTTGTATGCAAAAGCACACGGACAGATAAAAACAAAAAGCTAATGGCATTGTCAAGTGAAAAGTTTAGGTACTCAATGATCTTGCTGAGACCATAGCACTTGGAACCAAATCAGCAAAAGCACGATGACAGGAATAAAGATACTGATCGAGTTTCTACGTTTAACGTCAGTTAAAACTTTACTCAGAACATCAAGAGTATCCTCTCCAACTGTTTCTAGCGGACCTCAATATCTGTCTGTTTATACTCGAATACCTTTATACCAGTATTCTGGTATACTCGTTGCCATTTCTGGGATCACTTTGAGATTTCTATGACTTTTAAAACTGTCAAATTGCCACGTTTACCAAATCGCGTCTGACATCATGGTTACCCACAGCCAGTCTTACCATGAAAACTTCTGTAAAAGAGTCCGTAAACACTCAAACTAAAAACTAAAAAGAAACTAATGAACGCTGAGAGTTAAACACAAAAATTACCTCAAATTGTGATAATTAATGAATCTAATTAAAACATGATACCAGTTTAGCGGGGGGGGGAGGGGGCACCTACCTCGTCATTAGGGAAATAAACCTAATACAATTTAAGTTTGGCTTCAAATTAGTTTAATTTATTTTTATAATTTATTCCGATTCTGTTTTGAACGTTTAAGACAACTAAATGCGGTTTAAGGTGTATGTTTGGAAAATCTTTTTTAAAAAAGTGTCATCCACTTTATATAAAATATGATTATCACCAATATCATATCTTCCGATCATACTATGCACTTTATGACAATTCTTTTTCAGTCTCCCGAGGAAGGATGACCAGTTATATGGATGCATGGAAAAAAGCGGCTCTAGTGAGTTTAGGTATTTTTATAGTTGGTTATTTCTTCATAGCTACACAAATTGAAACACAGAAGATGAAGTACAATTTTTTTCAACTGGATTTCTCAAAGAGAGGAGTGAATAATAGCAATGATACCAGCGTTCAAATTGGTATTTTAATTCCGTCTACAACTAGGAATATCCGAAACCCTCATCTAACATCTCTTAGTCTGACAAAGATTTGTTTACCGTCGATTTATAAAACAATGCAACCGGAATTCGAATATAGCATTTACGTCGGGATAAACAAAGGTGATTATCTTGAAGGGGTGTCTCAAACTCTTGAAACAATGTTCAAAGGTGTCAAAGTTGTTGTATCATCAGCGAAAACTTTTACCAAAACCGTCAATGACATAGCCAGGAGGGCGTACCAGGATGGAATGGAATATTTTGTGCGTATAAATGATGATACAACGTTTCAAACAAAGAACTGGGCGTCAGCTGGTATAGAAGTTTTACAAAATTATACACCTCCGAATGTTGGTGTTGTTGGACCCACGTGTAATGAAGGAAACGTGCACATTTTGACACACGATATGGTGCATCGTACGCATTTAGATATCTTTGACTATTATTATCCTACTTATTTTGATAACTGGTGGGCAGATGACTGGATAACAGAAGTATACAAACCTATGAGGAACACCAAACTTAAAGCCTGGGTTGTAAAGCATCATCTCAACGCTCACGGTACGAGGTATCATGTTGACATAAAGAAAAGTTCACGACTCAAAACAACATTGGCTCTAGATCGAGAAAGACTGGCTGAGTACTGTGGAAACAGAACGTATTAATTTTCAGAGCATTTATTGTTATCAAATTTTAAAAATGGCTTTCTTTTACAAAAAAAAAATTAAAGAAGACAAAAATGTCATTTAGATAGATATTATCGTGAATATTCAAAGATGTTAGTTTATATTTTAAATGTTAATATAGTAGTTATCAAAACAGACTATAGTTTAGCATTTGACAAGGATAAAAATCTGTCACAAATGTTACTGGAAGACACATCTGGTTTGTCATTATTTAAATTTTAGTTTATATAATGCTTTATGCTATATTAAAAACAGATTATATGAAAATACCTATATACGGACATTGTAACGCATTGCAAAATAGATGTAATTTTGATTTCATTACAAACATTACCAAAGATAATATTGTAAATTATGAGCCAGCAAGTATTTCAAAGACTTTCGTAATGTTTACTTATGCTATGACTCGTTAAAATATTCTGTGCAAACACTTTTCTTGACTTAGAATTTCACAGACATTTTCAGCTGCATTAATTGTGATACTTGTTGCCTAGTGCCAGTCATGCCCTAAACTGATATTGCTCTAAAATATTTGTGATGATTTCTCTAAGTGATAACTATGTTTTGCTTCCAGTCTGATGAAGGGCGGATTTTACATTTCTATTGAAATTCATTAAATAATGGAAATGATTTAAATATAGATACTCTTTTTCCTAGTGGTAGAAAGATATGAAAGCAAAATTCCATGGGCCCATAATGCAATACTAAAGTTTATAATGGCATTAGCAGGAATTGATTTTACCTGTATAAAAAGAACTTTAATGCAAAAATCCTAAACACATATATTTTCATATATTTGAATAATCTATTCTTCAAGCTTCGACATTTTGGGTAAGATGCTGAGTGTTCTACGCTACCTTTTTGTATGTTTTTTTAAATCATTTTAACTCTTGGTGTATTTTAGGAACGTTTGTGTGTGTTACTTTTTTGTCAGTGAGTTACATTTTAAACCATCTTTGTGAATTGTAGTTTGTATTCAAGTATATAAGAGGTGAACGCAGGGCCAGTCTTGATGAGTAAACTAATCAATATAGAGAACAAAAAATTCAAGATTACTAACAGATCGTGTAAAAACAGGATGTTAAATTCGAAAGGCAATACACAAAATGCTTGTCATCTTTCCTCCCATTGAACTCCTTAACAAACTTGCTAGTTTTCACACAAGGCAATGTTGAGTTAATAAGCTCACCCAGACAGGATATAAAAAGAAACTTTTTGATAAACACTTCACTCAAAAAATATCTCAAAAAGTGTCATCTAAATGTTTGGCTGGCAACAAATAAAGAACTGAAAGGTCAAAGACATCAAGAATATTTCCAGGAAGTTTTAGTCTCACAAAATGTCGCATTTTATAAAATAAAATATGATTATTTGATTTCATAAAAATTAAGTATATAGGGTATATTTCTTTGAAATCCAGGTAAGGTCCAAGTTTACGAGATTTTTTGAAAGATATCATAAATAATTTAAAAATTTTATAAACTGTTGTCAGTGAGCAAAAGACTCAACTTACACAAAACTGCACTACAATTAAGAGTGTGATTCAAGAAGTTTGCTATTTATTGGTTTGCATTTATTTATTTATTTAATTATTTTATCATTTAGCTCGACTTGTGATTAGTACACGCCCACGCAGGACATCAACATGATCAAATCATTTGAATGCGATAGATATGAAAATGTGTGAAAAAAAGTTTCGATTAACCATCCCTTTAATACTATTTTGTTGACTTGTATTATACTTGGTGAAAAGAAAAACTGCTAACGAGATAATTTGAGTTAATCTTTCTGTTAAAAATGAAAGCGTTTCTTCTTTTCAGCATTATTAACACTGTAGTTTTAAGCTTTTAGCACGATTTTTTAATGTAGCATTTTTATATAACAATACCTCGTAAGCATCCTTCTTTATTCTTACTCGGAAGTTCTTGAAATTTTGGATTGAAACTACACTATACTGTCGGTAAAAAAGAATATGTTTTGTTGTTAGCGTGTTTGTTTGTTGAGACACTTCTACAACCTTATGTTATATAAATTTACTTCATCATATCAAAACTGTATTAAAAAATTATGTCTATAAAAACTTTTTTGATTTGTTGATTATGTCATTCATGATAACTTTCGGAATGACACAAACGCAGACTGACCTATAAGTAATTAATCACAGGCAAAAGATGTCGTATAAGATCAGGGCAACGTGAAAATTTTCGCCATTTAGCGTCTGTCATTTTTCAATCGAAGACAGACGAAAGGGTTTTGCCAATTAAATAGTTTGTGGTCGATTTAGTGATAAAACATGTATTGTATCTTAGGTTTGGTCCAATATCATTTCCATACAAAATAAGAATAAACTTTCTGCAGTTACGAGAAAGTGTTTGTGGTTACAAGATATCCTCAATATAGTTTCTTGACGATGAACTACTGTGCTTGTAATAATGGCTGAAAATTTCGAAAAGTTCTGCAAATGTGGTCGACTCGCTCAGAGATAAAACCTGGAATAAATACTCAATTCTTTTCATATATCAAGAATAGCTTTTTAAAACTTTATTTTGAGTAAAACCTCTGGACACATGTTCTAGTTTGTAATGCTTCATGGGACTTTCTTATACCGTGATAGGACAATACAACTACACTTTATTTTGTCAAGGTTACAACGTAACAACAGACATGAATTATAAATACCAATTCAACATATGTGGGTTTACATTACAATCAAGCGAGTGTTTTCGTTGTTTTTTTTAAATGTTACAAGTGTAAGGCATTCCTTTGACCTTTACACTTAGGGGTCACATTGTCATGATACTGTTACATTTACTATTTCTATGAAAAATCGTGATTTTCGTTTTTTCCTTATTATTACTCATTCAAACACGCAAACTTTGGTCTCGTTTTAGGTTACTAGGTAAAAGGTTAAATTTGTTTAGATAGAAATTCTATCAATGGGATAGGTAAGAACAAGTTAAGGTTTGTTGAAAAAAGCAACTATAGCGTGTAATATAAGATAACAACATAAATTGACAGTTATTATATATTATTCTTTAAGATGAATGTAATAAAAAAACTTATTTTTTTCAAAGTATCAAAATCTGTGTTGTTCATTAATTGATCAAATTTTATAACGTTGAGGCGTTTGAAGAAGTAATCTGTAATTGATTTCTTTCTTCGAGTACTAAAGCGTTTACATTCTTAAAGCGCATGAAAACTGTCTCCAGAGTACCAGTTGGTTAAGTATTGATCTATTAGCACTTGCTTTATTGCTAAATATATATTTTTGAATTGATATTTTCCTGGTTGATAGAGATCGGAATTTCCTGTATCATCACACAATTTCTGAACAAATGCTAGTGTCGCAGGGTCAGATACCCCATTTCATTTTTATATCTGATTTCTGTATATTAGTTATGTTGACCCTGTATTGTATGTATCTTGATCATATATTATACTGTATCTCCTATACTCCTATACACGTCCCCATCCATCCCCATATTTTCATTCATTTATCATCCTCATTCTCAGCATAACTTACCCTGGTGACGGGCCTCGTGAGTATTTAACGTTCTCGCACTTGCATATCACGCATGCGCACTTGAATAAATAAAGTTGATGGCGATACTTCGTCATTCTGAATGTCTTACAACAATTTATTTATTTTTGTGTCTTTGCTTGCCTTTACAGGCCAGACCCCTGAACATCCAACCTCCAACCCAGAGTGTTAGAACCCAACTGCGACACTAGTAATCTGAAATGATGGTTGCTCTGTATCATTACTTTATAGATTATACTAGAATACTTCTTAATCACCAGTAATAATATTATTCCAGAATTTCAAAATGTTGGTACTTATAGTAAGCTGTAAAGGTGTTCTAATTCACTATACAACATGTATGCTGGAGTGCTTTTTCTAACATTTGTAATTTTTTGTAAGAATTCGAGATGTACATTTTTCTATTTCAGTGTTACTTTCTATTCCCCATACTTCGCTCGCGTATGTCAGGATGGGTAATATAGTATTATCAAAGAGTTTGAGAAAATCTGTTTATATAGAAGATGCATAGCTTTTCTGGCCTGTCTGATAAAGTGCTCACGGGCTTTATTAAATTTACCTGACGGGCTAAAGACTGCCCCGACGTATTTGTAGCTGTTATTTGAAGATGGTTATTAAGGTAAAAAACAGGTTGCTAGTTCCGCGCCGGTTAGATCCGAATACCATAACTTTAGTTTTTCAGTGGTTATTTTTAGTTTCCATGTTCTACACTAGATGTCGAAATCATTTAGACATTTTTGAAAATCATGTGGGTTCCTTTTTTTATTCTTTTATTTTTCAGTCATTACATAAAGGCATATATAACAATATAATGATATGAACACTTGTATATATTACAAATGAAGTGGTATTTATTAAATTGGTCATAAACCTACATGTAAGGATTATTAATAAAAGTAGTACGTGAAGGTTATGTTAGATAAGAAAACTATTTACAACAGGAGGTTCGTAAGAGGAGTAAAGGGTTGAAAAGGAAAGGAGGAGGGAAGTATTTAGTGAGGGTCGGCAACACGGAAACTATAAGAGTAAAAAGCACCAAAAAAAAAAAAAAACATTACAATTTACAATCATAGAAGATTGGATTTAAATTTTGAAGAACATCCATTTCTGCGTATGTTGTTCAAGTTTATTTGATATAAGCGAAATTTCTTTTTCAATCTTAATTTTGTTTAGGAGATAACTCTTGAAGTTTTCAAAATTTGGTTGTACTTTTTAATATTTCTTTTGAAAGATATGTTATTTCATTTTTAGTATGATAAAATCAATTGCGTTTGAATTAGGGTTATCAGTATGTATACCGAAGCAAATGTCTCGATAGTTTAAGACGATGTTCTGTTGATTGTTTTTGATAATGTTCAGTTTTATTCCATAATACTTGGGTGTATTCACATGTCCAAAACAGATGTTCTATAGTTTCTTCATGTCGGCTACAAAAGTCGCAAAGATTTGAGTTAACAATTTTACATTTATAAGAATATGTGTTGGTTGGTATGATTCTAAGCAAAAAATTATATTGAAAGTTCCTCAGTTTAGTGTCAATAGTTGTTTTGAAAGTATTTTTATATATGTGTTTCCATTCGATTTGTTCTTCCTTAAGTTTGTTACTCCATATCTTTTCGGAATTAGTGTAAGGTTTTGTGGCAGTTTTCATTTAAAGTGAATATAGCATTTTATTTGGTGAATTACTTATAAGTAATTTTTTGGTGAGAGATTCATTTGAATCTTGCGTTTGCATTTCTTCAATAAGTGTATTTTAATGTTCAAATTTATACTGCTTTTAAGTTGATAATAATTCAAAAAGTCGTTATTTTCTAGATTATATATATATTTGAAATCCTCGAACGTATAAAAATCTTTATTTCTGTAATCTATTAAATGTTCCAAACACTTAATACCATTTTCTAACCATTTTTTGTAATAGAAAGATCCCTTTTTGTTTCTTATCATACTATTATTCCATATAATTTGCTTTTTTAAAGGTTGATTTTGTGGTACTTTAGTCCATGCAGTTAAAATATCTTTGAGAAACACATTTCTTGACAAATATTTTCTATTCCTTTTGTACCTATATTACAATCGAATATAATGTCTCCGCCAAATTTTTCTAACTTATTTTTATAAAAGGTTTTCCATGCACCTGAGCTATTTTTATCAAGAATTCGTTTGATCCAACTTGCTTTCAATGAGTAAAGAAACGTTTTGATGTCGATCATTTTTAATCCGCCGTATTGATAATCAAGTTTTAGTAGTTTTCTCTTTACCTTTTCCGGTTTATTTTCCCAAATGAATTCGTAACACGATTTAATTATATCTTTCGTTATATTCTCGGATGGATTCGGTAAAACGGTGAATGGGTATACCAACTTCGGTAAAGCAAATGATTTTATTACTGTAATTTTTCCCATTAAAGTTAATTTTCGGTGTATCCCATTGTTTAAGGCAATTTTTGAAACTTATCAATTTTGGTTCTATGTTCTTTATGATATTTTCTTGTAGATTATTAGTGAAAGTCATTCTTAATGTATTCGCTGAGTCTGATGTCCAAATAATTTTTTTGTGTCGGCAGTATTTTATATCAGTGTCACGTAACGATCCTATTCTAAGAATGGTAGTTTTCTGTGTGTTTAGTTTTAATCCTGATTCTTTTTCAAATTGATCTAAAATTTCTATTATTTTTTCAAATGATTCTTTCGTTCCGTTATTGAAGAATGTAGCATCATCTGAAAACCGTGATTGTTTTATTTCAATATTTTTAATGATTACTCCTTTAATTTCATGATTGTGTTTTATATAATTAGCTAAAATTTCAATACATATTACAAATAAAAAAGACGATAACGGGCATCCTTGACGAACACCACGTTGTATAGGTATATGTTCCGACAGATGTCCATTATTAAGTATTAGGCTAAAAATATCATTGTAAAATAGTTTAATCCACCTTATAAAAGATTCTCCAAAATTAAAGTATCTAAGGCATTTCCATATAAAGTTGTGATCCACACTGTCAAATGCTTTTTCAAAATCTGCAAATAATAAAAGACCAGGTTTATTAGATATCTTTAGGTTTTCAATCACTTCAAATAGTAGCCTTATGTTTTCGCCTATAAATCAACCTTTAATGAAACCTGTTTGTGTATTTTCTATAATTTGACCTATCACTTTTTTAAGTCTATTTGCTAAAGATTTAGTTGCAATCTTATAATCAATATTTAATAAGCTTATAGGTCTCCAGTTTGCTAACAGAGTTGTATCTATATTCGTTTTAGGTAGGAGTGTTATAATAGCCTGCTTTTGGAGTTGTGTCAATTTTCCAGTTTGATACGAATAATTCAAAGAATCTATCAAGTATATTTTTTAGAATAGTCCAAAATGTTTTATAAAACTCTGCTGTGAGGCCATCTGATCCAGGGCTTTTTTGGTTTTTCATTTCATTTAATGCTTGTAGACATTCATATTCATTCAATAAGCCTTCACAGGTTGAAGATTCTTCATCGTTAAGACTTTTATGATTTTCAATAAAGAGATTAAATCTTGAATGATCGTTAGTTTTGTTTTGTTTTGTGTATAGCTTTGTATAAAAGGTTACTTCTTCTTTTAAAATATCTTTTTGACTTGTTATTTATTTTTCGTTTACTCTTAATTATGCCCTCACTTCAAAGAAGAGGGGGTATATTGCTTTGCATTTGTCTGTCGGTCGGTCCGTCGGTCCGTAGACCAAATGGTTTCCGACAAATAACTAAAGAATGCTTGGGCCTAGGAACTTCAAACTTGGTAGGATGATTGTCCTATCACCAATAAATGACCCCTATTGATTTTGGGGTCAAGGGGTCAAAGGTCAAGGTCACATTGACCTTGTAGGTAGAAACGGTTTCCGACCAATAACTAAAAAACGCTTAGGCTTAGGAACTTCAAACTTGGTAGGATGATTGTCCATCACCAGTAGATGACTCCTATTGATTATGGGGTCAAGGGGTCAAAGGTCAAGGTCACATTGACCTTGTAGGTAGAAACGGTTTCCGACCAATAACTAGAGAACGCTTTGACCTAGGTTCACCAAACTTGGTATGCTGGTTGATCATCACCAGTAGATGAGCCCTTTTGATTTTGAGGACATTAGGTCAAAGGTCAAGCTCACAGGGACCTTCATCCTAAAAACGGTTTCCGATCAATAACTAGAGAACGCTTTGACCTAGGTTCACCAAGCTTGGTATGCTGGTTAGTCATCACCAGTAGATGACCCCTATTGACTTTGAGGTCATTAGGTCAAAGGTCAAGATCACAGAGACTTTCATCCTAAAAACGGTTTTCGATCAATAACTAGAGAACGCTTTGACCTAGCTTCACCAAACTTGGTATGCTGGTTGGTCATATCAGTAGATGACCCCTATTGATTTTGAGGTCATTAGGTCAAAGGTCAAGCTCACAGAGACTTTGACTCTAAAAACGGTTTCCGATCAATAACTAGAGAATGCTTTGACCAAGGTTCACCAAACTTGGTATGCTGGTTGGTCATGACCAGTTAATGACCCCTATTGATTTTGAGGTCATTATGTTAAAGGTCAAGGCCACAGGGACCTTGATCCTAAAAACGGTTTCTGATCAATAACTAGAGAACGCTTTGGACAAACCACAAGCAATTAGGTGCTGCCGGGGGGCATTTATGTTTTACAAACATTTCTTGTTTGTAAATAGTCTTTTTTTCAGCTCTGTGTTTTTCAAGACTTGCGAAATATTTACCTTTTTTTTTTCACTTCCTTCTACATCCTAAGCCTTAGCTCTTAACATTATTCCATTGAAGTTTGATATCTATGATACTTTCAAGTTCTTCTTGTTTTTCGATTAATTCTTTTTTTTAATAATCTTGTTCATTTTTATTAGTACTATTACTGTTAAATGAAGCAAGTTCCTGCTTTATCTTATGTATTTCTAATGAGAGATCTATTTCTTTTTTATTTTCGTTTCGTTTTTTATAACTTGCATATTTTATTGTTAAATTCCTTATTTCACCTTTTATGATTTCCCACAGTGTCTTTGGGTTAGCATCTTTGTTTGTGTCTGCTATGTCAGCTATACCTTTTTTAATAATTTCTTGGTAGTCATTTTCAATCAATAAAGAGTTATTTAACTTAAAATATCCCGGTCCTCTGTTTTCATTCAGAAATGATATACTTAGATGAACACTGGAATGATCTGATTTATAGCCTGGTTTTATTTTACAATCCTTCACTATGTTAGTCAATGAATCTGTGGGTTCCTAGCTAAGATGATAGTATCGTCGGCGAAAACCAGTGCTAAAATTTTAAAGTGTTAGATCTTATCGTCTATTTCAAAGTTCAGTGGTACACTGGAGTTACCCTTTGACTCTAGATATTCTAGAAGATCATTCAAGTAGAGAGAAAAAGCAAAGAGGACAAATTTTCAACCTGTCTGACTCCACATTCACGGGAGAACATGGCTGAAAATTTACTAATTAGTTGCACGCAAGACTTTATGACGTTATACATGTTACAAATTATTCTAAGGAAGATTCCGTTTATTCTAGAGTTGATAAGCTTCTGGAATAAATAAAAAGAAAAAAGAAGGAACTATGATTCGATCAAAAAGTAGGTATGAAGATTTAGGAGAAAACCGACAAAATTTCTTTTTAAATATGAAAAAGAAATTATACTAACAAAACAATACAAAAGTTAAAAGATGAAAAAGGAAATGATATTAATGATATGAAAGAAATTCTGAATTCTGTAAAACAATACTACGAACAACTATACACAGAAAATACAGAAGTTAGAGATATATTAATTGAAGCCCAGGATTAGATGGATATACAGTCGAATTTTTTAAGTCTTTTTGGAAAGAATTTTCAGTATTTGTTTTAAAATCTTTAAACTATGGTTACAGATCAAATAATCTGTCAGTTACACAAAAACAAGGAGTCATTATATTATTACTAAAACGAAACAAAGACAGATTATTTCTTAAAAATTGGAGGCCAATAACACTATTAAATGTAATATATAAGTTAGCATCATATGTTATTGCTAATAGATTTAAAAAATACTAGGAAAAATAATTCACGCTGACCAAAATGGCTTTCTTACTGGTAGATGCATAGCAGAAAATCTTAGAGTTATTTTCGACATTTTATTTGAAACTTCCGAACAAAACATTCCGGGTTTACTACTTTCGGTTGATTTCCAACAAGCTTTAAAATTTATACACAAAGTACTTGACTTTTTTTCATTTTGGGCCTTCTTTTAAACGATGGATTTTTTTTAAAAGGTTGTGAAACGGCAGTATTGCAAAATGGGCATCTCTCACGGTTTTTCAAACTATCGAGAGGTTGTAGACAAGGAGATTCGATTTCCCCGTACATATTTATCTTAAGCATTGAAATTCTTGGAAAAATAATAAGATCAAACAATGATTTACTTGGTATAAGGATATATAATAAAGAACACAAACTTAGTCAATATGCTGATGACACTCAAATATTTTAGATGGCACCGAAGACTCACTAAGAAACTGTATGAAAACACTACTATTTTATTATATATCAGGATTAAAAAATTATGTAGAGAAAACTAAGGCGTGCTGGATTGGATCGTCCAAACATAATGTTCAAGAATTGTGTTGCGAATTTAATTTAGATTGGACAAAAGAAAAACAAAAATTTTAGGTGTTTATTTTACTGCAAATGTGGAAGACATTTGGAACATAAATAGTCAAGAAATTATAAATAAATGCAAAAATGAAATAAGAGAATGGACAAATAGAAAACTTACTTTATTCGCAAAAAATAACTATACTTAAGTCTCTTATTTTAGCAAAATTTGTTCACCTTTTATTTCTTTACTAAAACCACCACCAAATATTATAAGAGAAATAAATGTTATGTCATATAAATTTATATGGAACAACGGGCCTGACAAAATTAAAAGGTCAACATTAGCCAGAAATATAGACTCTGGAGGATTACGTATGGTCGACTTCACTACATTTATTGTAAGTCTAAAAATAAGCTTGATTAAAAGAATGCTACAAAACGAAAATAGGAGTTTGTATTACATGCAAATTTTAACATTACTAAGATCTTGCAACTAGGTTCGACATATACTAAAATTGTGAGTCACCAAATCGTTAACACTTTTTGAAAAGATCTTATAAATGGCTGGTACCTTTTTTGTCAAAAACTTGTTCCAAAGCACATAGAAGGAATTCTTTTATCGCCTTTTTTGGTACAATACATCTTTTACCAATAAATCTTTATTTATACAAAAGTGGTTTTTAAAACATAAGAAATTTAATTGATCTTGTTGATAACAATGGAAATTTGTACTCTTTTAATTAACTCATAGACATTTATGGAATCCAAGGAACATATTTGAATTATTTTACTGTGATAACGAATATACCGGCATCATGGAAAACTTTGATAATGGGAAATCAAGATGAAATAGAAATGTTTAAAACTAACGTTAATCGCAACATTTGCACTTTCTGTTTAAACAGAAACAGAAAAAAATTGAAGAATCTATTATGAAATTTTAGCAAAAGTCACAGAAGTTGAACCACCGGCGTCCTGGTTTCGTATTTTAGGACAAGTTAGTAAAGACGAGTTCAAAGTCATTTGCAAAAGTTTGAATAATGTGAACGAAATAAAATTAAAAGATTTTCAAAACAAATTAAATAACAAAATTTTAGTAACAAAATCCTTTTAAAAAAATCAATATGATAAACGACAATTAATGATCTTATTGTAACAAATCTTCTGAATCAATAGTACACTTTTTTGTGAATGCGACAGTGTTTTACCATTTTTAAACAGGGTACAATACTGGCTGTATTAAATGCAATGTTGAAATATCATTAGAACCAAAACATTTTATTTTTTCAATTGGTAGTAGTATTCATACTGGCAATTATTTATCTTTTCTATTAAAGTACTTCATATACAAGTCAAATTTAGAGAGAATTGTAATTCTTATTTACAACTGTTGCATTTTAAGAGCTTTTAAAAACAAAAATTAATATGTAGGAAATATATTTTGAATATACATCTTAAAAGTGACTATTTTGATAAAAGTGTCCGGGATATATTGAAAAGATCTAAAATCCTGACAATACATTCAGAGGAAAACAAATCAAATAAGCTGTTTGACTAGAAAATACAAATTTCATTAGTTTTATTTCTTACTGCTCAAGTTATTAACAAACTTTCAATCGTTTTCTTTTTATCGTTTTTTCCATGTTATAAAAACCAGAGTCCTTTAAAATCATATGTAATATACACAAATGGTTAGAAATTTATTTTCCACGGCTTAAACTGTGATATGTTATTATGTTATTTCATACAGTTTCTTACTGTAAGGTCAATGAGGGATGTTCCCCCGACCCTCATCTGAACCTATTACAGGGATAATAAATGGGGTAGCCTCATTAGAGGACCGGAAACAAAATTTAATGTACTCGTTTATTATCTGGTTTGATTGGCTATAAGACTTACCATATTTACATTTAAAATAACTTTACTAATTTCAGCATTTGTGAATGGGGAATTTAGTATTTCGCTGTTATAACCTAGATTTGTATCCTCTGTCTGGAAATCTTCGTCACCATTTTCGAGTTTATTTACGTTTTTAAAGTATTTATAGAATTCAGCGATATCAGGGGATTCTGATTTCTTGTTACGATTGAGGGAATTTAAGAATTCAACTAAGATTTAGGGTCGTATTTAAGCAACTTTCGAAGTTTTGATTCATTGATAAAATTGTGTTGATTCATATAGTATTTATTGTCAGCTTGTATTCTTTACTAGCACGGTTGAGTAAGTTTCTGATATGGTCAGTTTTGTTTTGATTGTACTGTTTACGTGCCCGAGGATGGTAGACCTTCTTTTTCTCTCAAGATTGTGAGGGGGTTTTTATCTGGATTTTTACTAGTGTTTGTGGACATATTGTGATATGTAGTGCACTAAGTGTCCTTAAAATGGCTACTTTTTGTAGTAATCCGCTTAGCCAAAATGTAACTTTTGCTGTTCCAGTGTAGTAATCCGCTTAGCCAAAATGTAACTTTTGCTTTTCAGTGGGTGAACTGTGATCAGACGCCTATAAACCAGCAAGGTGGATACAAAAGACCTATTGACATTTCGAGTATTTTATTAGAATCTGAGGGTAGTCCGGCACTTGAAATTGTAGATGACAAATTTCTCATATTTTTGCATAGTTAAATAATCTTGAGGAAAATGATAAAACAATTATATCGCTGACAACCAAAATGAATCAACCATTCAGAGAGCTGAAAAATTGGAACTAAAACTGATCCATGACTGATGTTTACCTTAAACAATTAGCATACCATAGTATAGACCTTGAGGCGAGATCTCGACGTTCTTATCTTATTTTCTATGGGCTAGCCGATCTTTTACAAGAGATCACGGTGTATTGTCTGATTTTTTCATGGATTTCCTAGAGCTAGATCATCAATTGTGTTCGTTTATCGTATATATTGACTGAGCTGACTGGCTTAAAGCTCGCGGATATACTCAGATACCTAGGAGGCCTATTAGTGTCGCATTTTGTGACTATAAAGATACAGAGTACATATTAGGACAAGCTAATAAACTTCTGGGGACACTTTTGGAATAGACAGAGACTATTCTAAAGAGATATCCAGTGCCAGAAAGTCACTGTGGGGGCAATACAAACAAGAAAAGCAAGACCTTAGAGCCAATGTAAAACCTTTGCATCCCGCCAAACTGATCGTAAACGGTAAATGCATTGCCGACGAATTTTCTGACTGGCACAAGGTTCTGCAAATGAATAGATGCGATATATTCCCAAACGGAAAACAGCAGTGTGTCCTCGGCTGAAACTTACGTAGATTCACCCTGCGCAAGTTTGATATTGCTTGGGCGTCAACATACGCCTGCGCAAGCAAGCGTGAATCAGTTCTCTTCATTGTCAACTACGTATGAAGAGTCACAACCTCACTTATTCAACCGGTGACGGCGAAAAAATCGTCGACACAGACTAATACAAAACCAATGAGACAATGTCGGTTATCTGTACTGTCAAGTACAACAAACGCGCTGTGTGTTTCAAAACTACGTGATCTACCTAACAGTACCGGGCACGAGGACTTACGGGATACTGCAGACAATCGGATCAATGATCAGAGCACTGGTGCTGTACGCTATACAAATACATACGGGGAGAGACGTCAAATTAACTGTGTGCTACTACACACTCAGGGTCTTATTTCTAAAAATGTGAATAAACTTAATTCGCCTTATCTTAAATCAGTTTTTGATCAAATGATATTGTATTCCTAACTGAAACATAGTCAGACGAGTGGATTGATATTTCAGTGGATAGTTTTGCTCTGTATTATTTACATAGAAAATATAAACTTAGCACAACAAAAAGAGATTCGGGAGGTATTGCTGTGTATGTAAATAATTATTTAAGAAATTTTGTGTCTCTATTTAAAACTGATTCTGATGACATTTTGTGGTTTAAAGAAGATGGCTGTTTATTTAATATCGAGTCAGATATATACATATGTTTATGCTATGTTCTACCCGAGAGTAGATCTCGTGAAGTAGTCACTAGTTCCAAAAATATATCATTTAAGCTCCTGTAAACTTAATTTTAGGTTACAATTTCAATATTCATATGAAAAATGCATTATTATATAGGCCAGATTTGTTAATATAATTGTCCACACATGGCAAAGAAAATTAATGCTGTTCATTTTATTTTGTTGATGTGCATCATTATTAAACAGAGTATCAGTAGGTGGCCAAACAGAAAACGACATTCAGATGATACAGTCAAGAATCCAAAAGTAGGGGCAATACACAAAGAAAACGAGCATACACCAATTGAAATAAAACAAATAACAGTCCGGTTTGTTATTCTATTCAAGCATGTTTGTTATTCTGTTCAAGCATGTTATTCCATGAAATTTATATTATTTTGTTACTTAACAAAACAATGTTTCAGTATCATAATTATCACCATGAACATCAAGAGATGTGTGGAAATAAAAAGTTGAACAAATATCTTCTTCAAAAAAAATATGCATTACCTTAGTTATAATATCTCTGAAAAGACAGGTCTTCAATTTAAAGATATATATTAAATTCTTTTTTGTAATATATAATAGGGTGCTGTAGCTTAAGGTTCCTTAAAATACAATAAAAACCGTACACTCAAATAGACTCAATTCAATTTGAATTTTCCTTGTTCTTACTTAAATGATACCGGTGATTCCGGAATAGAAAAAGAAAACGCCATACGTGCCGCAGTCCGGAGATTTATTACATTTTTTTTTAAACGCATTCTTCATATTTTCTTTAAAAAACAACAATAAATAGATAAATGGATAAATGATTTTGTTTCTGAATCAAATGACTTGAGTATAAATTCTGTAAACGTTATAAGTACATAAACTGCAACTTTCTTTGCGACTCTTTTTCAATAAATGAAGAAAAAGAATGAAAAACGGCGTTCGAAAAAGGCATTTATCTTTAATGACTTCAACGCAATTTTTTAGCATAAAATCGCTTGTTTTTGCCCGTTTTGCCTATGTTTTAACGAGAGCAAAAAGGTGTGTTAACAAGGAAGTTCTCGCGCTCACGCGCTGTTATTACCCGTTTTCAGTTATGCGCGTTACAGGGCCTTTGTAAATAATGGACGCTGATTCGTCTTTTTGCCCCAAATCGGCAGTTTATGTAATTTTGCAGGTCGGAACGTAGACGAAACATTCATGATTATTGATAAAAATCAATGGCTGGCCTTGTTCAATCGTAAATCCACATGAAATTCTTCCAAATATTTTTTTAATCAACAATTTTTAAGTTTCAAGATGGCCGCTCGAAAGGTTGAAACACGTGTCGCCATGGAACGCATATTTAAAACACGTATCCATAACAACCTAAAGGCGACTGTACTATTAATTTTTTTTTCGTAAACATGTCATTTTATGCTAGAATAGCGTTAAAGCACTTTTTTTTCGTGTCATAACATCTGCAGAATCCCTCGGGATATGTTGGTGCCCAAGCCCGTACCAACCATCCCTCGGGTTTCTGCTGATGTTATAACACGAAAAAACGTGCGTTAACTCTATAGCTAAGAATAGATAAATTCTAGAATATATCGTCAATTAAGGATTAAGGTTCGTTGTTGAGCAGAATTTACTAAGTATTGAAATGCAATCCAATTTTATAATCAGAATTAAAAAATACAAAGAAAGACAAGGCACCAGCGACATTGTTTTAGTTAGAACATCCGTTCTGTTATTTAAAAAACCCAAAAGTTCTGTTTTAAAGTAGAAAATTTTAAAACTATACAGTCATGTCGTTTACAAGAAATAAATAACACTTCGTCGATATACAGAAGAATTTTCAGAACATCGCTATTACCGTCTATTACGATTACGTTCCGACTAATATTAAAATACTCATTTATCTATTTATCGCTAATCTTTAAAACAGAAAAATCTAAAACTTGACCTTTTTCTTGCTCATTGATTGGATGAACGACCTGTCAATCAAACTTCTGTGGAGGCGATAGATAGAATGTTCCGCTTTGAGCTCGCATGCGCGATCAAAAGCATGGGTAATTAACAACGTGCCAAATGCATGCCATTGGTCGATTTTTTTAGACCACACCTCATGTTCAGATGATCGTGCAATTTGCATAATTCCACTACAAGATTAATTTGGCACTCATTAATTTCCGCGTCACACTTTTACCCTTAATTAATTCCTGCAGAAGGATGGGAAATTATTCCAAAACAAGCAACGCAAAGACAAAAAAGTAAATAAAATATCTGAATGCGGTTTTAAGTAAGCTATATTATTTATATAAATAACAAAAATACGTTATTTACGTTCGTTTACTGAAAATGAATGTACGATTTATGACCTTAAAGTAAGTAAAATATGAATGAGAAACAATGACCACGAAAATCAAAATTCTGATGCGTCCTATTCTTCTTCTTCTTAATCTTCTTCTAAACCACTTCTCTCATTAATTTTAAATATGTTAGTGCAGCCATTTACTAATGTAATAGTAACACTGAGTATAGTCTGATTGTCCGTCCGACAGTGGGTCCTCCATTCAGCTCTTCCTTTCTTCTTTCTTTTCTTTCTTCTCTCCTTCCTCCTTTCCTTCCTTCTTTCTAAGAAACTAATACGGTCTTATTTTTAGGTACAGTTGCACTACGACGGTGTTCCGCTCAGTATCATACTCTTTTAGTTTTATTTAAAAAAAACATACAACTACTACTAGTAATGTATTAAACAGCCGTACTCACTAATTTCAAAGCATTTGACTGTTGAATCAAAGATGATAAATTAATTACCGTTAAACACAAAACACATTGTGTTTCTCTTTACCTTATTAACCCATTAAGTTGGATGAAGTTTGAAGTAAATATTAGTTATTTCTTGAAATTCCCATGGTAAAAGTGTCTTACATAGTCTATATTTTGACCTAGGATAGAATATCTCTTACCAAAGCTCAATTCAATGAAGGCTGCCGAAATATTTATAAGTATTCTAATACCTTAAGCGCATAAATCATGTACAGATTTTGAAATGTTTGAGTTTGAATCTTATTTCTCAAAGGATAAGTAAACATGTGTCAGTAGAGAAAAACGCAAGTAGTGAATAAAACGAAATATATGAATTATCACTTAAGTAAAACATGACGCGAATTTAAATGAACTATATTTGTTGTCATTGAAAAAGCGAGAATACGGCTGAAAGGGGATGATTTATTTTTATTTTATTAGGAGAGAAAACGCACTTTTAAAAGTGTTCAAATGCGTGAACGTATTTTATACGCCTCAGAAATTTTCTCAGGTGTCTCAGTGTCTTGTTTGATACTGAGGATTTCTGACATGTAAATTTCAAGTGCAAATATGAAGATAACGTGAAGGCAGAAACAATTTAATAGAGAAATATGATTAAATCAGTTCAACTGACTCGCTGTTTCCATTTCGTTCTAGATATATTCTGATTTATTCAATACTTCAAATTTATACTGATTAATATTACCTAACATTCCATGAAATTTTAGGCTAGTGCAATAAGTCAACCTGTGCGTAGTAAAATATGCGGAAATAATAATAATAAAAACAAGTAAGAATATCGCCAAACAATATAAGTCCCCTTCCGGGAAGGGCATTGTCACTCTAATTAGAACCAAAATTCAAATATTGACAATAAACTAGCTGAAATCAATAGTTTGTTGTTAATGACAGATGGAAGTATGTTTTTTACAACAGATAATAAAAAGATCACATGCCTAATAAGTGGGTGTAATGTTATAAATAAAATATTCACATGTTATACAAATTGATATTTCAGTTTTTTTTAAAGAAAGAACATACTTATAAATGCACCTTGTTGTGTGATCTGTAAGGCTTGACTAAAGTTGTATAGGTTCTGTATAAGTTCAAAAGTAATTTGAAGAAAAACATTCAAGATAAAAAACAATTTTCTATATTTTCTAAGTAAAAATGGGCACAATTTTGTCAGTGTACTGGAAAGTGTCATAGAAAGTATTGTGTAAATTAATAATAACACCTAGTATACTGTTTGCATTTAGTCTCAGTCAAATGCATCAAAGGTTCCAGAAATATTCAAATAAATGTAGACTATTTGAAAATTTTCAAAAGGGGCATAACTTTGTGAAATCAAAGGTCAGAGTTATGGGACATGACATGTGAACAAGTCGTTTGAGTATCAAAACTTGTAGCATGTTTAAAATGGGCATCCATATGGCCTCAAAAGCATATCATCAGTTTTGCAATGTTTTTAAGTCTATTTGTTGTTATAGCAACCAAATGTCTCAACATAGAAACAAATCAGATGATGTGCAAAATCTCCATATTGCCATCTATTCTTGTTCCAAGTTTTTGAAAATATTCCATGCACTTTTTGAATTACCACAGGATCTAGTTTTTGCGGACGGACGGAAGACAAACCTATAGTCCTCCCTGGCAACAGTTCTTTGAAAATAGTAGTTTATTTCAAAGATTTGCAAAAGCAGAAAAAAATCGATCAAACTTTTAAAGAAAAATATTAAGTTGCAAATAAGCATCTATATGATTAACTCTGAGCATTTTAACAAGTAAAGAATGTCAACTGAATACAATAATTCATCGTCCGGGACCTTCAAACGGTTATAGGCTCATGGGAAGGTATTTTTTTCAGTGTTTGACGACAGATTTTCACCGTAGGCACCGTCCTTGTCAGAAATAACAATCAGCAAAAAACAAAGAACATATAATAATTTGCGTTTACCCTCTGTAACAGTGAATTCCCGAGATTTTAATATTTATATGCATTAACACGCTGTAACAAATGACAAAACCTTTGATAGTAATATGGTCGGTATCAGCGGGAAACGCGTGGTTGTGCATTCACAAACCGTTGCCGAACAGGACATATTTAAGTTACAGTGACAATCGAACGGTGTATTAACCAGAGGCTATGGAAATGGCTAGGAGTACCACAAAGCTTCACCTCATTAGGCCTGTACAGTAGAACCAGCCAACATTAACTTCCTCTGTCGTCTGTGGTGGAGGAGTTTGAGGTCTCAAAGTCCAGGCTTATCATGACACCGAGAGAATCGAGAGACAAGAAGGTCAGTGAAACTGGAGTGGAAGAAGGGGTCGGCCAGTACTGCAGTCAAGGACGCTGAAACAATGCTAAAACTCCGAGACATCATCGGTAACGCGTGTACTGGTAGACAGGGGCTAGGGACAAGACACTTCCAGCAGCAGTGTAAAGCAGAGAAAAAGGAGAGGCGAGACATGGTCATGTCGGAGGTCAGACAGGGAGAAGAAGAGCTTCGAAGGAGCAGAGCTGTAGAACTGGGCAAGCAAGGCGCATGGACAAAATGGAATCTACCAAACCGACAAGTCACCTGGTCAGCTTTGTGGCGGATGGAACCCACCAGGATTTCTTTACTTCCTCGATCAGTGTACGACACACTGCCATCACCAGCAAACCTTTGCATTTGGGGTTTGAAAGACGACCTAAGTGTCATAGGGTAGACGTGCGAGAAAATACTTCGTTGTTTTTACTTTTCGCTGAATTAAATGTTTGCGGTTTTGGCTTTCCATATTTCCAATATACCTTCGTAATAGTCCAAGGGAAGTCACCCAATTATATTAATTTCCTATAAACCTATAACTAATAATTATAATATGCACGTGATCACTAACATCCAATCACAGTGTTGGTCACTTTAGGTCAAAATATTCAAAATAGCCAGTTTGCGCTTTTCGTCTTTCTTGAATTACTGTGCATTTTTGCTATTTGGACTGGAATTTTTATAAAATCCAGGTATTTATAACTTACATATTATATTATTTATCGATATGTAATTGTTGAAATGTGATTTGTAAACAATTTCATGCTTTCACCTGCAATTCGCTATTGTTCAGCATGATGAGTGGTAAATTGTTGTTTACATTATTGACAGCTGTCATCTCTCAAAGTCCGATTATAATTTCTGATTTAAAATATTGTTGTTGATTATTATTGTAATTAGATTAAATTTTATTTTCAAGATCCATTATATATGCTGAGACGATGTAACTTCATGGCATTAAATCAGTGATTCTGAAAACTTTCTTATTTTTCCAAGTCTCTTCTTATTTAAAGAACCCCATACCCTAAAATACTTAAACTGAAGCTAGTTGAGGCGCACTATAAAATAAATACCTGTTTTACAGAAATAAGAGACACATACTTAGAAAATAAAAATAAGAGACTGTGAAATAAGCTGCCGTCTCTGTGGGGCCAGGGCAACTATGGCACACATCTTGTCTTGTTGCAAGACATCCCTTCAGCAAGGGAGTTTCCGATGGCGACATGACAATGTACTAACAGAACTGGGTCACCAACTAGAAATGGAAAGAAAACGTGCACGGCCAGAAACCACACACCAGCGCACACAAATACCGTGAAGGCTTGGGAAATGAAGCAACCAGCTCCCACACACAGCCATGGACTCCTGCAAGAAGTACCATTATGGGAGATGAGAGTTGACCTAAAACAAAGGCTTGTGTTTCCTGAGGTGGTGCAGACAACTTTAAGGCCAAACATTGTGTGTGGTCTCAGAAAAGCAAAAAGATCATAGTGATTGAGCTTACTGTCCCCTGGGAAGAAGGATGTGGAGAGGCACATGAGAGGAAAGCTGCCAAGTACGCAGAGCTAGTAGAATCTTGCAACCAGCGAGGATGGAAGACTTGGCTGTTCCTTGTAGAAGTTGGGGCAAGGGAGTTCCCAGACCAGTCAGTATGGAGACTTTTCCAAAAGCTAGGCAGTGGAGGGCCGAGGAGAAAGAGAGCCATCAAGACCTTGGCTGAAGCAGCAGAAAGAGCGTCATGCTAGCTATGGCTCATGAGAGACGAGCCAACTTGGAGACCGAGCATGCAGTGACTTTGTTGTGTATTGTGGAGAAGTACGACCGAACGCAGTGGGTTCTTCTACTAGACTAATTTAATAATGATATGATACAACAGATATTTCAAAAACAACGAGGTTCTGGAAGTGGTATTACTGTTGAACACACTACAATATTCCCCCCTTTAAAATAAAAGATGTTACTAAAAACCCTGCTTTACAGTTCAAGTCTTATTTTCACTTGAGTGTCATATTTTCCAACAATCTACAGTCATTATTAAAAGTTGAAATGTTATGTCCAATATAAACTCATTAACTTGTATCTGTAGATAAGACGGGAGAAACACTGACAGCCATAAATTCAATGTAACAAGCCTCTTGCTAATTAGATTAAGCATTAGTTCATATGACAACTTTATCTAATTTTTATCTCGCCAATACTTACATTAATTTTATTCAGGAATTTCATTCAGAAAAATGAAGCATGTGGCTTGCTAAAAGTGAATTTATGTTTTCAGCATCAGAAATGAGATATTTCTCATTCTTCATTAATAAGGGATTTATTATTACCCTTGCACTTTTCACTTTGTATACTTCACAAAATTAATCCCGTGAATACATATTTCACTTTAATGATATGTTAATCTGTCTGGGGGTTTTCTGTTTCTTTGTGAATAACGACGTTGTGGTATGCTATCGTGTGCCTGTTCTGGTGGCTGTACATCTGTTTCGATTGTCTCGGGATCACCACTGCGGACCCCGCAAACCAGAGAACATTGTGGAAAAGGGGTCGAAATGTCTGAAGACGGTTGGAGTCCACCTGATGATGCTCATAGGTCTCTAGGCAATAACCAACATCGTCGACACATCTTTATCGACATACAGATAAGATGTACCAGCAGCAGTGCAACGACTGTATACTTACACAGTTGTTTTCTGGGCAACCAGTGACTACCCGGAAAGACCGGATGGCTATAGGGGAAGACCTGTGACGCTGGAGAGACAGATGGCAGCCAGGAACACACTGGTCCAGGTGCATGATGGGCTAGCTCCCCGTTGTGCAGTTCTCGTGAGAGGACAACCACATATACGCTACGACACAACAAGACGAACAATACCCCCAGAGTCTCCCGAGAGGGGGAGGGAGGAGGAGAGGCTCACTAGGACGGATTACACGGTAAACGACACGGCACGAATACGGACTAGATCTCAAGGTCGCATAGTACAGATGACACTCACTGGAGAAGTGGCAACAACAATTATGCCCTTGCGGGAAGGTGTGTAAGAATGTTCGGGGACGTCGTGTCTACCAGGCGAGATCGAAGAGCTGTTCTGCTGCTACTCAAACGCAGCGCACAGAAGTTCCTTCTGATGAGACGGAAGAGTTAACCAGTTAGGAAGAAATCCACAGTACTGGAGACCTCAATGCCAATGAGTCTCAGCAGGCCAATATTTCGACCTCAAGAGGGGATGGAGGAACGCAGCATACTTCACCCAACCTGCAACGCAAGGAGAGAGTGAAATGGCCCAAAGCAAGCGATGGCAAGGAATGGAACCATTACGAAGAGGACCTGATGAACATTCTTGCAGCTTCTCTACAGGGACAGGACCTGATGAACATTCTTGCAGCTACTCTACAGGGACCAGCAGAAAGAAATATTGACGCACTAACAACAATCGCGTACAACCTTGCAAAAAACGATTTGGAATCCAAGAAGTCCAGACCAAAGCCACACCCCACAAATAGACGTGTGCGCAGTATTAAGAACATTAGAAGGGAACGGAATAGTCTAAAATGACGATTTAAGAGGACTCAAGGGTATGAGAGAATTGGCTTGCACCAGCTTTGTGATATATTGAGGGACAAGCTAAAACGACTGAGAAAGGCAGAGAGCATACACACTGGAAATAAACTGAGGTCAAAGAAAAGAACACAGTTGTGAGAATTCCCTACAGCTTCACCAAGACCCTACTGAGTGATGAACGCTCTGGTCAACTGAAAAGCAACCAAGAGGAGACAGATCATTACTTATTTGACACTCACCATGACCCAGACAGAGAGAAACCTTTAGGTCAATGTCCAAGAACTGAAGATGTTCCCTTTCCTGACTCTCCGTTCAACCTGCAAGAGCCGTCATGGAAAGAGATACAGGAGATAGTGAAAAAAAGCGAGAGCAGGACCAAGCGAGATGACTTACATCGTCTACAAGAAGTGTCCCAGACTCTTGCGACAACTGTAGACATTGATGAGAACCCTATGGAAGAAGGGTACCATCCCTGACAGTTGGAAGAGAGCAGAAGGATGTTTCGTCCCGAAGGAGAAAAATTTCAGGACAGTCAAAGAGTTCAGAACAATTTCCATGCTCAGTGTGGAATACAAGATATTTTTTCTCAGTTACAGCAAAGAGACTCACTGACTTCATGACTAGCAACAACTACACGACACGTCAGCACAGAAGGGCGGAATCACAGGCTTTACCGTATGCATTGAGCGTACCAGTATCAGCAGTCAGCTGATTTGAGAAACAAAGACAGATAAGGATGATCTGACAGTTGTGTGGCTAGATCTAGCAAATGCCTATGGAAGCATCCAACACAAGCCCATCGAACAGGCACTTCAACATATATGTTCCAGAACAATCAAGCTGATCAGCAACTACTTTCATGGTATCCAGCTAAGGTTCACCACCAGTGGTTTCACCACAGCCTGGCCGAATCTGAAGGAGGGTATCATCACCGGGTGTAGAGTATCTCCCATCCTTTTCATCATGAGCATGAACATCATCATGGTAATTTAAAAATAATGCTGTTACTACTCGTTTTCTATTAGTAAATTCAAGTATTGTACCGGTTGAAAGGGTTGTAATTTTATCTTAGCAAAGAATGTGATAAATAAATATTCTAATTTCGTCTATGCTGTGATTCTGAATATCAATGATGCAATAAAACTATCTTCTCCACTTTACACTTCCTAACTTGATGGTTACGTCATAAACAAATTCTTTGTCATTTAAGTGTAATAAAATTGTATTATATTTAGGTGACCTCATATGTTAACATTTTTCTCACTGGAAAGGAAATTCACACTATTTTCACGTGAGGATATATTTTGCAAAATTATTATATGGCATGTCCATTAAACAGAAATTTGTGTCTGCTTATAAATTATTATCCAGTGAAATGTCAAAGATCATAATCCACGTCTTATACAGTGGAATTTATGCAAACTAACCTACCTAAAAGAGACCCTTGTATATTCTGCATCTTGTTTATTCTGCATTGCTGTCAAAACAGAGCAATTAACACTTTTTTATTATTCAATCAATGTTAAAGTTGAGACGATTAGCAAAATTTTTGGCAAGTTATCTTACAAATTGATTGAATTACTTTTGACCAGTCACACACCAAACATTATGTAATAGTTGCTTCCAATTAGCATGGCTAAGTGAAATTTTTACTTAAGTAACTTCCATGCAGTTAAATACTTAATTTAATGTGGTAGATCTAATGATGAAAATAAATCATTCGACTTGTAATTTTTTTTCTGTTTTCTATTTCTAGGATGATAATGCTGAAAAAGATGTGCATTTATAATTTAAAAAAAAATCATAGATCTAGTCAAAGATTTCTTACACGTACCAGGAGAAATATATCAAACACAAATAAACAATACAACACTGTAAACAGGATGTTTTTATGAGAGAAAAATATTCTCGATTGGAGTTAGCTAGCAAAGTATTCAAAAAAACTGAATGGGATAAAAATGAGCATCTACAATACCTTATTAGATCAGTTACTAGGGAAAAAAATTCTATATATTTTCACTGAATTCCATAATCCTAAATGAACGTTTCTCATTGGTTCCAAATTCCATCAAAATTTCAAATTATTTATCTAAACATTTCATCAACGTGTATTTATAATGTTAGCTGAACTTGTTCAATTTTTGTATTTTGACTATTGTTAGGCTCCTTTTTCACTTTCCATCGTAACTTTAAAGTTTTCTTAACAGTCCAGGCAGCTCTGTGAAATGGCAAGAATAAATGTTCGTCACTTCCGGTTTCGTCACTTCCGGCGCATTTGTCACGCGCGACCAAGTGCAATAAATATGGATTTAAATTTGCTATAGAAACATTTTAAGATAAAAATTCCTTGCGAAATTTGGAAAACTATCCAAATTAGATACATATTTTTCTCTGATATGAATATTTCGAGGTCAAAAAATTGTGTCCAATGACCTTTACGCCGAGATTTATTGAACTTTTTTTCTGCTACGATCGTGTGAACATTGACAGAAGTCCAAGGACCTGTTTGAGGTAATAATTGTTAGTTAATTTTTCGAGGCTCTGGGTTGGGACATCGTTAAGAATTGAAGTTTTGTGATGCAGAGATAACTGCTTTTACATTTGACTTAGTTTCCTTATGCTATTTCAAAAAAGTAATAGAACTTATATCCCCCATAATCACCACAGGATAGAATGAACATGAAAAAGCAACTAATTGCGTTAAAACACTTATGTGATTGATTTGACGGATTATTGTGGTATTATTAAAAAGTTTACCTTATTCATTTTGGAAACATTCTTTTATTTCAAAAATCTTCAATTATTCCCATTTCAGTCATTTGATCAATATCATTAAGGAAAAAAACGAAAAAAGAGAAACAATTTCTGTCACCATTACAAACTTCTATGACTTATTGAATGATGGTGTTGGCTCCATTACATTTTCGATGGGCTCTTTCACATTGCCGATGGCGCCATCACATTGTCGATGGCTCGATCACATTTAAAAAAATGTAAGTATTTTGTTTTTAACCGAGCTGTGTGCAATATTTTTTAGTGTTCAGCCAAAGAGGAGGTTGGAACAATGTTACATGTCAATTAAGTGGGCCAACATCTACTTCACGGTAAAGAAATCACTCGAGATGTGTCTCCTCGTAAAAGAAAACACACGAGTTGATATTTGGTACAAGTTCTAGCAACGTCATTATGGGGTATTTCTTATCGAAATTGCATCTAGAATGATGAGAAAAATTATCTACGTGGCATGACATTCTTCGATTTTTGAAAAACAAGCATGCTCTTTAAAAACGGATATTTTCATAAAATGTGTTTACCTTTTTCAGGCTTGTTTTGGACGAGGGCTCTACAACGGAAGTGTCGATGGCTCTCATTTAAAAAGAACACCAAAATGTGAAAGAGCCACCGTTTAGTAGGGGTGCATGTTAACAAAATATTTCCAACGCTTTAACTGTCACCACCATCGCCGCATGTGATATTACAGATATTTACTTTAAATCTTATACGATATAGTTTTACCGTCGCGTTACGGTATAGCACTTTGAAAGGGAAAAAAATCAATTTAAAATGTAATTATTTGACTTATTTTTTGTCAGTAGGTTATTTTTTAAGCATTAATCATAGATATTACAAGAAATTTATAATACAAGAAAACTTTCCTTTTTTGTCATCTGGAGCACAGCCCCTTTAAGTAGTGGGTGTGTAAATGACTTTTTTTCAACCTTCTATTTAGTTGTCTGTTTGATCCAATGACAAAATATAAAAAATGCTTTCTTCAAACCTGGTCAAATCTATCAAGCAAAGAAGAAAACATTTCAAAATCACTATTATTCTCAATTCAATAAAATATACATAATTTTGTCAAGGCTTACAACAGTAGCAACAAAAATGTAGCAAAAGCATTATATATATATATATATATACGTTCGTGGGTAAACCAAGTCAATAGAGATAACAAAATTGCAACGAAAACGTCGTCAACAGGGACAGTGAAAATAATTGTTTCATTGGCCTAAGACAGGTATGAAGAATTTAACACTATCAAGGAAAAATATCAGAAAAAAATCGTGTATGCTATAAATGGTTATACTTTTGAATGCCAGTGACAAATTTTCACGTAAGATGTATACAAGGTATGAGGAAGCATTTGTCTTAATAATAAGAGACAAATGCGCTTAAATTTTTTAAAGTTTTATAGTATGGTCTATTCAGAAGCTGGCTATATTTTATTACGTTTGGATTTTGAAACTAAAAGGTTGGAAAGAGTTTTTTTTCTTTTTTCAATGAAAAGTTTACAAATTAGTAGCTATTGGAATTGGTCGCCTTATGATGCACACGCGGGACAAAGTCTTTCGTTATAAGGAGTTGTGATCCATCTTCCGGTTTCAACGGGTAATTGGTGGTTCGCTGTTCGAAACTTTAAGACGGGTGCGTAACTGTACTATGGAAGTAAAGTAAGATATTTAAAATACTTTTAACAAAGTTAAACCATCTAAAATAATGGAATGTAACATTATTTTGTAGACAATCTTCGAGTATTTAATCGGAATACCGACCGCTAATTTATTCCTGTAGATAATAACTTTAGTACGTATCGTTATGTCGATGGGATATCTTCCCAACTCTCCGTATGACATATAAGTTTCGGTGCTTTTTCTAGAATACGTAATTTTTCGCAAAAATATCTAAATGTACTATTTCTATCTTGCTTGTATTTTCGAAACCATATACTTCACTCGGAAAAAAATGTTAAAATAGGGGAAATGGTATTATCAAATAATTGAAGTTGTAGCTCTATAGATAAAAACAAATTAGAAATGCGTGTGTACAGAAGATGCGTTGCTTTTCAAGCTTAAGTTATTGAGTACCTGTCTTGCTAAATTTACCAGATGGACTGAAAACCACGCCCAAGTACTTATACACTTCAACAAAGTCAACTACATTACCATTTATAGCAATATACATATTCCTTGTACTGTGTTTATTAGTACCATAATTTTTGTTTTGGTAATATTGATATTAAGTTTCCACAATTCGCAGTAGTGTTTAAGTCATCTAAGCATATCTGAAAATCGGCTCGGTAAGTTGCAAGTATAACGGTGTCATCAGCAAATAGAAGAACAAATATGCTTAAATTTTATCTATTCCTTCGGACTCGTAAACCATGCGAAATCCGTTATTATGATTCGACTTTAAAAAATTCAGTAAATCATTTAGATAGAGAGAAAATAAAAGCTCCTCGACATAGTCCATTTTCATATGAGAACATTGCAGAAATTTTGCCATGTTAACTTGACGCATGATTCATTATCATCGTACAGGTTACGAAGTACTCTTGAAAATTTACCAATTGACTTATGAAACAATTTAGCCCCAGGTAAATCATCAAAAGGGCGGGAGAAATCTACATAATGCAATTTACGTATTTATATTTCAGCAAATCTATTAGAGATTTAAGTGTAAATGTACCAGCCTTTCATTTGATACTGCAGTAAAAACTGTCCAAGACAACCTAATATTGCAATCGGTCTGTAGTTTTCATATAAGCTTCGGACCAAGTTCTGGGGATAATGCCCGTATCTAGAATTAAGTTTAAAAGTTTAGTGTAAAATTATGGATTCAGTAGATTTAATAAATTCAATCGGAATAACTTGCCATTATTAACAGTTTGGTTACTCGACTTACTTCAGCTCTCGAGATTGTAGTATTTATAAGGCAAAATTGTAATCAGCCTCAAATTTCCCATTTTAAATAGCTCTAGTATTTCTATTTTTTTAAATGATCATAAAATTCATCAATATTTCGTGTCTTTGACAATTTATTTCTTTTCATCAGGTTTTAAAAGTTCCAATACGTTCTGAGTTCAGATTGAAGCACTTCTCGTACTTTAGATTCATTGATAAAATTGTATTTATTGACAAAAAATTCCATTGTCCGTTTATAGTCTTTACTCGTTTCTGTTACAGTCAGATTTACTCAGGTGGAACTGTCTGCGTGCGCGATTGTAAATAAGACGTTTATTTCGGCAATGAGGCCCATACCAGAGTTTATTTTTGTAACCTTTAGACTGAAAAGAAAGCTTTGCTGTGCTATCAAAATATCAATTATGTATTCTATGATGCCGTTAAGAGCTGGGTTTTTTTATTCTATGCAGTATCAGGGAATTCATTAAACAAGGACTGTACATGCGCTACCTTATTCAAATCAATATTCTGAGAAAAAAACATTGCTTACTACCTTGCCATTTGGGGATCGAGTCATGAGACTAGTTGTCATTGCAAGATGAAGTTTTACCAAAGTGTGTTTCTTTTAATATCATATTCAGAGATAGGAGAGCTTGTCCATCTAAAATATACTATCTACTTCAAAAATACTAAAATCAATAAGACATATCAGTTAAGCTAAAGGTAACCCAGCATTATCAATTACCGACGTGTTTTTAAATGTAAGCGTTACTGTCTTTTCCAAAACGACCATTTGAAATGTATAGATTATTGTTATTTATTGAAATGTCTATTAATCTTCTACTTAAATTATTACATTAATACCACCGTAAAACCTAATTTTATCAGACTATCAAATAAGTTTAAAAAGTTGCCATATCTTCCTTAAAAAAAAAAAAAAAAAAAAAAAAACAGCAAGAAAACCAACAGGTTCAGAAAGATCTTGCAAACGACCCGTGTGAGCATTAGCATCCCCGGTTAATAAGAGATATTTCGTATAAATTGCACATACTAATGATTTCGTTAACAATAAGCAAGAGCTCATCATGGTTAAAGAGTACTTCACAGATTCTGGTGGAATATACATGATTCCAATAAGCATACAGTTTCCAGGGCTAAATATTTTATCAATTTGTTTTAACCACATCACATAATCAGAATCTGAGTCAATCATTTTAACATTTTCGAACAAGCTATTTCTTATTAACACACACATTCCACCTGATTTTCTTAAATATATAATTAGTATTAGCATTACTGTTAACGACTTAATTTATAAGGAGCACTGGATTTACTGACCCCTGTCTGGCCTAGGTTCTTTTCTCTCTCCAGAACTCATTTCTATTGGTGAATTTACAATACTCCCTAACACAACCTATACTTGGACTATCTAAAGTACGTGTCGGAAGCTTAGTAGACGACCTAGGTACAGATACTGGGGTGCTGGATTTCCGTCGGGGAGATCCCTTCTCTGCTGGACATTTGTTGAACGTGAATGGGAAAGTAGAGAATGCCAGTCTGTGAAGAAATTTTGTGGGGTTGCCTTTTACTACAACAGAGGCGGGAAAACACATCTGAACCTCTTCAGAACTATGCAGACTCGTTGCTTCTTGAATTCGGACCACAGAGCTTTGCGTGCTTCGGAAATTTCTTTTGGGTAGTCCCTAGAAATGCCAATATCTGTACCTTTCAGGAGTTTGGCAGTTTGGCATTGTTCAGAATGTAATGAATGTACTTGGGAAGTATCACTAAACGTTACTAAGATCTAACAATTTTTAAGGCTTCTGTGTAGCTAACTACCCTGGTCGAGGATTTAAGATTATAACAAGTCTAAGCGCCCTCAAAATACAAAACATATTTGGTTTCAACAAAGTAAAAAAACGCATATCAAGAAAAACTACAGTCAAAAACCACAGCCTTCCTATACAGTCAAAAACTAGTGGAAAATATATAAATTTATTTACAGATCAATTAAAAAAGGGGACACCACAAACAATTAACGGAAATGAGAACTCAAGTGGCTACCGCCTTGGAACGGTCAGTGTTAAAACTTTTGTCGCTGGGGTTTAAACCAGGTTCTAGAGTGCACCAACCTCACACTGCTAACAAAGGTGCTGAAAGTGACTTGCCCCCGTTAAATCTTTAATCTTTTTCTCTGGCTTTAAAATCAGTAGATATAAAATTTAGAACATAAAGGCATCTAGTAATTTCATTCAATAATGAAGTGATAACATCTGACCAGACAAGTTTGTATAAGGTTCTAGATAACTGGGTTGATAGGAAACGATTTTGGAACTTATTATCCAGAAGACCTTAATGTCAAATAATCACTAGTTATTTATAGGTGAATACACAGGACAGCCGTAACAAAGGATCATCAGAAAATTAAAGAATGTGTATTAACATGATTATGTATAACACTGAGTTTTAGGTATTTAAGTATCATACATTCTAAATAGTTATATAAGGTCAGCAATGATGATGTGGTTCTTGCTTTTAAAATAATTGGTCTCTTGAAAGGTTATTTTCTGTATATTACCCATCATTCAAATAATTGAAAAATATTTCTGTTTTATGTATGATAATTTCTTGTTATATGCAAAAATAACTGGTGTAATGGAGTTCAGACTTCACAAGAATAGTTGAATATAATAATTTCAGTGCTCTGTGAATTACATAAAAAATACAAGTATTATACTTTATCAAAGCATTAATAAATTTTGTTTCTTAATCTTAATATCAGTTTCTCTTCGATCAAGTTTCCAATAAGTTCTCAATTTACATAGATTATATAGTAGAGATTGGAGATGACACTTAAAAGGGAATAATAGCAGGGCATCAAGATATCTACAAGAGTATAAAGCTTATGTGACAGTTGATAAAAAGCTTGTGTTTTTGTGACCAGGAATGTAAGTTGCAGCCAAAAGTGAAGATGGAAGAGGAGACGGTAACAGTCTAGCTACGACTTTTACATGAAGACCCCTGGATGTAGAACCCTGGCTGTAGACCCCTGGATGTAGACACTAGGAAATCTACTGTCTCTTATTCCATCTTCACAGTTGGCTTCTTGTTTCTTTTCTCAAGTATTATGTAACTCAAACCATGTACTATCATCACTGAAAAACTTATAAATACTTAAAAAACAATGTTATCATTTAAAACAATTGAATGCATTTTTATGTAAAAAAGATACTTTTTTACATTTGTCTTGCTGTTTTACTACAAACTCAAAACTTTTGTCATTAAGAGGGTGTATCTCTTACACAAAATGTACCTTTTTCTATCAATTAGTTATAACTAAGTTTCATATTCTACTAAGGTGGATGAATATTTTGTAATACTTCAATTTTGTAAACCCCCTATTAGCTGTTGAAGTTGTTCAGAAATACAGTAAACTCAGCTTATAGAGAAATCAGTGGGACATTCCAAATCTGTTCCTAACATCCGGAGTTCGTTGTAAGATACAGCGAATTAGTTCCTTATATCAAAAGTGTTTATAGCAAACCAAATCATTTATAACGAACTGAGTGTTTATCATCGTCCTCCATTTTGATGGTTATTTGATTCATCGTCGGATACCCAAGGTTGATTATTACATTAATCAAACCGTTGGAAAAATGAATAAATTTGCGTCGATATATAGCAACAAGTGCCTAAAATATCGACCAATGAAATTACGTTTAACAAAACTGATACTCTTCAACGGAGAGGGTAGAAAACTATCAGAAACAAAATCTGTTTCGCGTGTCTTGCCAATATAAAAGGCAAAAACTATCGCCAACTCAATTCTTCGAAAGCAAAGACCGCTATAGTGATATTTTACCTAGTATTAACATTTCACCCACATTTTCAATTTTGAATTTTTCACAAACACAATTAAACATGCCGTCTATGGTTGCCGCCATCTTGTCTGTAATACCGAATGTCGTATAGAACGAGCGTTTTGATTGGATTTAATTGCCTCATGAAATCGTGAGGGAACCAATCAATAGCTGTCTTTGACACACCTCTTATCGTCTAGATAGCGTCCAAAAATCCCACGGCTGATAAATGTTAATGGATTGGCCGTAGGTATCCGACGATGATTTGATTAAGAAGATGTGTGATTATTATTTCCCTTGCATTGATTCAATAAAGAAATACTAATATATTTGAATGTTTATTTTATATATGACATTAATATGTTGTAAACTATGTAGTTATTTATTGACATGAGCATGTAGGCATGGGTCATTTCAATAAACTTGCTTTAAAAAAGTCGTTTATTTTGAATTTTACGCAAGAAATTGCATGCGTCGTTCGGTTTCTACCTGATTGTATTGTTCATAAACTTCTTTCCTCGAGCAAAATCATTAACGACATGAAATAATGGAATAATTATGAATATTCATGTTATCTTGATGACAAGAACTCATGCTAAAGATCTTTTTAAATGAAAACTATACTTATACAAGTTCTTTTTTACAGTTGTACTGAAATAGCAGCAAGTACATTCGACCGACTTTTAATCCTTGCCGATGGAAACGAAAATAGAAAATACGGGACCTATTCACAGCTATAGTCCATATTTTGGAGTTCGTTGCAACCTTGTAATTTTCTGTGCTTTTTTTCTCAATTGGGACTAAAATGTAGGTTCCTTACAAGCAATAAATCCTTATAACCGTGTTCGCTATAAACATATTTTTTGTATTGAATAAAGAAAATTTCGGACCAAAAAGATTGTTATTAAAAAATCCGGAAATTTACTATAATCATATTCGTTTTAAGTAAAGTTTACTGTGCTTTTTTCTACTATTTTGTAATTGAATGAATTACTGTTGTACATGATTTACGAAAAAGCTGAAGTTCGCACCCAAAAAAATGGCTGGTCTTGCTTTAGTTTTATAACATTTGATAAGTCTTATATGATATGAATAAATTCACTCATAAATGCAATGTGTGACTAGACTAGTTTTAGTTAGACTCATTTAAATACAGTCTTTGCTTGATAGAAGCTATGATTTTTGTGGACTGGACAGTTTGAGGTCTTCATTAATTGTCTTTTACTTTTACATTACGACATTTTTATACTTCATTCTTTCTATCGATGGAAAGAGGGAAATGGTAGTACCATTATACAGAACGTGAGATTATTTCTACATAAAAGTAGAAGTTTTTTTCTTTCTTTTTTTTAAATAAGTATTGTTCATGAACTTATTGTCATTTCACAGTTATAGGAAGTGCTCAATTATTCTTTTTGTCATAATATGTTTATTCATTTTGTGCTTTAAACTCACAACCATATTTTCAAACCCTATTTTGACAGAGGTTGCCAGAAATTTATTTAAATAGCAAAATACTTTTATGCAAAAGTACATTGACAAGATGCCAAAATGTTTCTATTGTTATGCCATTGTTTACAAGTGTGAAAGTGTGTCCTAAGTCATTTCAAGCTACAATTAATTTCGTTTTGTGCAACAACACCTGTTGATGTTGAAAATTTCTTACCCTGAATTTTAAATGGTTTGAAATAAAGATACTTATCAATCTTGCTAGAAAGACTTATGATGTAAATTACTTCTATGAAACCAATATAATCATGGCAGTTATGAAATATATAACTATTTTGATATGATGGGATTTTGTCATAGGTTGTAGTCATCAAGTATATCATGTGAAGGACTTCTATAATTATTTTGTGTTGCCAAAGTTTTGTATGCTAGCCTAGATATTTTATAACAATACAATTTATGCTATGCAATGGCTGATCAGATCCAATTACGCTTTCCTTTGTTTGTGTGTAAGATATATTATATTTAGCATCTTGATATTTTAAATAAAGTGTAACATGAAGCTCAGATGTATCTATCACTAAAGGTTTTCTTCTTTAAAAGGCAATTACAAGCAAATGAAATAGTGGATACAGTAACTAAGTAAGTAAATTGTTTATTATAGTGACATGTGTTATGTATAAACATATATTAATGTATACAAAAAGTGTCTAGAACAGTTTTGAGTTAATATTATTATTAAGCTTCAAGCTATTTGAAATAAACCGCCACCCAGCAAACATTACACATCGGTCCGACATTGGCCCGATATATTTTGCGATGTCGGTCCGATGTCGGCATGTACATCGGCCCGATATCGGTAGTGCAACTTGGCTCGATATCGGTCCGATATCGGCTGTATATCTGGCAACAGATCATTTGCCGATGCAATGTCTACATTGCTTATATACAGTATTTAATTAGAGATGTTTTAACCTTAAATATATAAACAGCAAAACTATTTCAAATTGATAACTGCTTCTTTAATTCTCAAGATTCATCATAATGAAATTCAGTAAAAATACAAAATGAATGTTAAAATTTCTCAAACTTTTAACATAAAATGCAATAAAAATATCTGTATAACACTTGTTTTTAAAACAAAGTGAAACAGAAAATTAACAAAACCTTGAAATGAATAAATTCTTAATATTTTAAAAGATTCAGATATAAGCAAAAGATAAATACATGTACTAGTATATAAACAAATGGCAATGTCAAAAAATGTTTATTTTGCACACTTCAAAATATCGATCAGAGTAACAAAAGTAAATTGAGTGACTGAAATAGTAGCAAGTTGCAAGAAACGAGTTGTTTCAACAAACTGAAGTTTATCTGAGGGTCTCATCCTGGAAGGAATTTATCAAGTTTCTAACACATTCTAAGCTGATTGTCCAACAGAACCTGCCATATACAAATCCGACTGAATGTAAGACACGTCATTCCCACTGGTTTCTAATGGAGAAGCCTTTTGTCGTGTCTTGCAGCCACCATCTCGGTCGCTGGCAAGACGAAACCACTCCCAGCACTAAAACTGTACATCCAGAACTGAGTATTTTTTTGCTTTTTATCTAAGCATCTGAAAAAGATATATATACAACATGTTATTAGGGTAGAAAAAAATCTTGTTGTAATGATTCAATATTAACCACTTAATATAAAAAAAACATTAAATTTGACACAATCTCTTCCGGACTAGAGCAGTATTTTTTAATGTAATTTTATGTAACCCATTTTAAACTGACAAAACCAAAACAGTCGCGAAATTACATTACTTTAACAATATTTTGTACTTTCCCTTCATCCAGCACAAAGCAAAATACAAAATGTCAATACTAATACAAATTAAAATACACATTCATATGTATCTATTACTTAACAAATTAATAACATAAATCGCTGTTTTTAAAACTTGCTTACTTTTTTGGCTTATTAGCCGCGAAAGTTTCCAAATTCAAGTCTCCGGATCTTGCCGGTTTACATGTAGAATTAAGACACGTAAAATGATTCGAGTAGTATTTCTACAAGTTAGAACTAGGCCGTAGTCCTCAAAATTTGGCAATTTATGCGGCTTTTTTTTATTAAAGTCTACATGACAAAAAATCAAGTTTAAGAATAAAGCAGGTTCTTTCATATAGAAATTTGAAAGAGCGTGTATAAAGTCAATATCGGGCCGATGTCGGTACGATATCAAAAAGCGATGGCGATATTCCATCATTTACCCGATATCGGTCCGATATGGGTATGTTTGCTGGGCATAAACTAACTTATTCTCTACTTTAATCTTCATCATATTATTGTCACAGGATTAATATTGGTGATATGGTAATGAAAGTATTGTCATCAGCTCGATTAACTTAGTTGGTAGAGCACTTGACTTGCGAGCAGGCGGTCTAGGTTCGTGTCTTGCCCTGCGTATATTATTTTTCTAACCCCGTGACATTTTTAAAAATCGAATTGGCAATGTAATGCTGCCAATGCACCTGATGTGGGGGTGGCCAAGGTCCTTGCAGTGGAAGTGGCATGTGTTGCACTATTAGTAGCAGAATTCCCCGTCTCCAAGGCAGCAGCCCTCTGTCGAAGGAGCTCAAGAGCTGTATGTTGACTCATCTGAAATAAAATATTTCAACTTAAACACATTGTCTAAAAAATATAATGTTTCTTTCCGTGTAACTATCTGCCTTCATCAGTCATCTCGCACCATTTAAAGCTTCTCTTTCTTTTATTTTTTTAATCAAAATGGCTGCCCGAAACTATTATCTAAATATATATCCGATTAATTGGCGCCGTTATAAAGATAGATCTACTGACGGTCAAAAACAGATGCTAAAAATTTGATGTCTGACAAATTTTGATCTTCAGATACTGGACGATAAAGTTTTAAGTTAAAAGGGGTAAATCAGAATATAGCTATAGAATACAGCTGATTTTCTTTTCTTGAAAATTTAGAATTATGGGGAAAAAAACATAATATTTTAAAATGATTCCACCAGGAATCAAACCCATGCCCTTAATGTCAATAAAACACAGATTAACGGTCTACTCCACCGAGCCATATAGACTCTTAATTAAATTGTCGAAATTAAAGATAAAACCAAAGTATCTTCCCCGTGACTAACGGGGTAGATATGTTACCGTTAAAAGTGTGTAAATCTTTATATTGTGATGTGTTTCTGTAACAAAAAATGGGTCAGTAACTTAGTTAAGATATGTTCTTCAGAACTACAGCTAGAAGTGTCTTTTTCGTCTTGCTGCATTGTCTTTTACCATGTATAATCAGCAACGAAAGGGAGAAATCGTTAATAAAAGACGACCTCTGTCGTAAACATACACGCTCGTAAAATGGCTCTCAGCTTCACTTTCTGATAACGTCAACATTGTTATGAAGAGGATTCTGTTTAATTTTTAAATTGCGAATGATGCTTTCATCGATTTTATTTAGTGTTTAGCAGTTTATTTGAAATGCAAATATAAGAATCAATAAATCGAATAGTTAATGCAGATTTCAACATTTATGAGAAACAACAAATATGCAATCGGTATACAAAATGACATGATACGTCACGGACTACTTTTGTGTTTATAATCAAAAGGAAGTGATAAAATTGATGTTATTAGAAACAGAGACTACTTGAATAAAGATTAAATATTTCAATATGTAGATCTTACATTATATTGATCATTTAAGGAAATAAAATTACTAAAACTTTGGAACTATTTTTTGTGTATTTGTACCACTGGCGGATAACCTTAACATAAGGCTAATTTGATGTACTACCTGTTTAAAGTTTAAAAGACAATACAGAATTGAAATGTAATCATATACTACAGTATCTCCTCAAATTTAAAGGTTTGGGGACAATTATGATAGTATTTAAGTATTACTATAAATTTCAGAACCGGTTTCAAATTTAAAGGTCAAAGAAATTATAGTATAAAAATGTAACATTAAACTATAGTAACTTTTTTCAAATTTGAATATTTTAAGACAAACAGTATTTGGCAAATTTTATTTTGTTTCTGAATATTATTTTTTCGGACAAAGACTCCTTTTTGTAATAAAACTACTACACAGTGTTACATTTTTCTGTTTGTTTCACTCAGTAAAATAAGAAAATGACATACCAAATAAAAATGTTGTTTGTTTTTTGTTTTTTTGTCGTTGTTTTTGTTTTCAGAAAAAAAAATCATTTAATACAAGTGACTGTTCAATACTGAAACTTGAACTTATTAGAAAAAATACCACTTAGCGAAAGGAATATATTCCAAACAATGCTACAAACTCCATAACTGTTTTTTCTTCTAATCTTTTCAATGATTGTAAAAGTGAACTCGCTCATTAAATCCTTCCTACCAAAAGTGTTTTGAACAAAGATATTTTAAACACAGTTTTAAACTTATATTCTATTGTGTTTCCATACTTTAAAGAAAACTTTTTTATAATCAACCTTTCAAGAATGAATGAATAATCCTAAATAATGAAAAATTCCCTTGTTTTACACACCTGTATGGATTCATTTGCTAAAACAGAGTTTAAAATCCAGCAATACAAAGGAATGAAGAAATATTATTAACGTTAATATACGTACCTGATTTGACAAGCAAGCTATAAGGGAGTCATTTTCATTTGGCAACAAACCAACTATAAAGGAGTCATTTTCATTTGAGCTTGAAAAGCTGCTAGAATTCGGATAACTTACATGAATTGACAATAAAGATATATTGTCTGTAATTTGTCTAATGCCTGATTTAAGCGTGTCCATACGACTGGAAAGGGCTTAAACTATTGCATGGATATCAAAGGACGGTTTAGGAAAAGGTTGTTCTATGAACACGTTTGACTAGGCTGAAGTTTCAGGTGAAGACCTGTTCAGTGATCACTTCACGCCTTCAGTTGAACTGTCAGCTCATTTGGATCTTCTGAGAACTATGCACCTTTTTTACTGCACAATCTCCGCTTGGTTGGACAGGGAAACACCTCATTCTACCGGCAGTAGTAGTAGACATACTAACTCTTACTTGTCGTTTTGATGACTATTATTGATTTCGTATATTCTCGGGCGTCTTCAAGGTTTGTCATATTTTTAACAGTAAATTGCCATTTCAATCTCTACTAACACGTAGTACTCTCAAGCGTGACCAGGTATTGTCAATACTTACTCGTCAAACCCGACGAACAAAGAAATCTCCTAATTAGGTTTTTTTATATCGGATCGGTCAAATTGTTACTATGAATTCAAGAGTTCTGTTGTTCGATGAGTATCTTCAAGTATAAAAAAGCATTTTACTGTAGTTTTCAACAATCCATAACAATATCACTAAACATTAATGTAAAATTGACAGGAATCCGTCTACACAAACAACAACAATTCTGTTTATAAAAATTCACTTCAATTTCACCGCCTCTGAATCAGACTGAGCAGATGTCAAAGTATGCATAAAAAGCTAGTTCAACTGGTTTACCATTTATATATTTTGTTCAACTTTTACATTTATGCTTGAATAAAATTTACGAAAACAAGAAATCTTCATAATGTGTATAACAAAGTGAAAAAACCGTATCAGGAAAAAACCACAGTCCGACAACACAGAGTCCCGACACAGTCAAAAATTGGAGCAACAAAGTTACACATGTCTCTCTTTTGTTGCCATAAGGACATTACAACAACCGTTAAAGTTTTATAGATTTAATTAATAAATTTAATAAATTGGCAATTCTACCCATGCCTCATGACAGATAATGAATATAATGGAAATAGCAATAGATGTAAGAACTTAGACACCTACAAAACACAAAAACAAAAATACACATTATCAATAAAAGCATGAACAAATTTATATTATTTAACTGAATTTAAGAGTTCACTTTTACAATAAAATACTGACCAAACTCACCACAACTTAGTTAAAGTTGGTCAAGCAGTTGTCCCTAGAAATATGTATTTTAACTACGATTATGTAAATGGTCTAAATTTTAGAAGGAATTAAATGCGGACAAATAAATCTTTTGTGGTTTGGTGCTTTAACAATCATTTCCTAGAATTTAAACACTAATATGTGAAATTAATGCACAAACGCACCGGTAACAAGAAATGAATTACATATGCACATAACTTTAAAATGGGAAAAAAGGTCAATATGAAAACTCTATGTTAAAATTAATAAATTCGCATTGATGAAGAATATCATTTTCGCTATCAGTATTTGATGACGTCCCTGCTTTACTCTGAAAAACATATCAAAATTACATACAAATAAAAATGATTAACCAAGGCATGCGATTTTACTTTGCAGTGCTTGAGTAACAATATATAAATTCTTATAAACCATACTTGCTGATATTTTACTTTTTTCAGACTACGGTTTAATGTATTGCTTACTTTTATGAATTTCCTTTTTATGTGGATATCTTATCTCAATAAAGAGCCATCTTCAATGATATTTCAGTAGACCGTTTATTCATGACCTAATGTTATGTTCTGGATGCAGTATCAATAAGTTCTTTGCAAATAAAATCATCATATATGTTTCATGTTTTCAGAATTCTATGATGTTGCAAATAGAAACAGTGATGTACATTTGAATCACAGTAAAAATGAGATGAAATCTTGGATTGCGATGCATGAAATATACAATCAGCATTATTAATATGGCAGCTTTTAATTCAGTTAAAATCAGCAAATAAAATTATGAAATACTTTTCTACGTTAAAACAACAATATATCTTTGAAAAAAATAGACAGAAATTGACATGACAGAAATACCTCTTGTTTGAAAATGTGTATACATTTGCTTGAAAGGTGTTTACAGTGTAAATCCTACATTCAATTAATCTACATTTAGAATACATTTATTTTGATTTTGATGCTGCTTCTGCTGCTGTTGGTGTTGTTATTCTGTTTTATGTTTAATTTATTATTTCTCCAAAAGTGTCGTATTTTTCAAACTTATCTGTCGTCAGTCATTTTACCATCGTCGGTGACCCCCGGTACATATTCCTCACAACTACATTATGTACCGTGGGATAATTGACTGCTGATTATTCGTTTTCATGAATATTTATTAGCAAAGGGATGTAACTCTTCGTCGAATGAGATGCGGCATTACAAATAGACACTCTTCAGTGTGGAGGGTAGGCATAATGACAAGTTACTTAAAATAGACGTATTTCCCAGGATTTAAACATAGGCGCGGAAGGCAAATTGTAACAAGTAATTTCACTGGCTGAGATTCCGCAAGGGAAATCTTACGGAAACCAATGAAAGTATGTAATAAATTATTCATGAGTACGAAATTTTACCAGTCAATTGTCCCACGGTAGATAAATAGAGTGAAACGGAATGGACCGAACGTGGGTTTCCGACGATGTCATTTTACTGAACAATATTAAACTTGGTTTCGACCCTTCTTTAGAGGTTCCTTTTAACTTTATAAACCAATGGGATTCACGAGAAAAATGCCCAATTTTCTTTCGTGAAGGAACCTACAATGAAGGCACATCAGGTTTAGTCTTATTTTATAATACTTATCATAGAAGTTTATTGATGTCTTTTTTTAAGTGTAAGTATGTAAATTTGACTTAATTTAACTATAGTCTGTAGTCTTAAAAGTTTTGTTTAAGAGTAGTCTTGTCTATGTTAACAGTGTGTTTCATATTCTAATTGTAAAGCACTTTTAAACATATTTTGAAATGAAAAGAGTACTCTATAAATCTGCTATAACAATAATGATGATGATGATGATGATGATAAATATTGCATTCAGAAATCACAACTAAATTACACACGATTTAGCCTTGGAGACTATCATGAAATTATTCAAAGTTAATTAATTATTTTTTGCTTTCCTGACGCGTTTACAGTCCAAAATTCAGGGTTTGAAAACATGAATATTTTACATATGTCTGTTTAACAGTCAAGCCTCTTTTCTGAGCAAGTTGATATCTTTGGTTAAAATATTTCAGTGGAATATGAGAATATATATCTGACGAAGTTAGGTCATGTTATTACTATATACGTGGCGTTTATCCCGAATTATTTAAATTACCTTTTAGTTTTATGTTGTTGTTGTTGTTGTTTTTTGTCAAACTGTGTTGTACTTGAACTTGAAAAAAATGTTTTTTTTATTTATTATCTACAAAATGTGTCTATAATATTAGTACATAAAATTCTTGTTGTAACGTGTTTACATTATTTATAAAGCAACAATCGATAAATCGTAAACATTTTTTCTTTTGACATCTATCTAATAAAGCTTTGTTATCGTATTTTGCACCAAGGGTTATGTACAGCAGCTTTTAAGCATGTCGCTTAAGATAAAGAACATTAGTAATGATGTACAAATTTATATTCTATCTCAAAAAAAGTGTTATATATATTCTTTATCACGCATTTCAATTTGAACTGTTTGCAAGCACCTTTGGACGTGTGAAAAATAAAAAATTATTTAGTTGAAATTCAAGAACAAACGAACGAACATTTTTATTTCAGATTTGTACAATTAACATCTTACAAAACATGCATATACATACATATAATATTAGTGTGATCAGTGGAATGGAAAAAAAAACATGTACTGAAGATAGAAAAGAAAATAATGCTTATAGAAGGTTCGCAGCACTGAATTGTGACAACTGACAATATTTGTTTTGAGAGTGGCATTAAAAATAAATTATATATCAATACTATTTCTTACATCCAGAGCAGATTTTATATATTTGGCTAAATATGTCAAAATAGTTACATTTTGAGAAGACATCAATTGGTTGAATTTATAAACAGATGGGCTAACATAATAAACTGGAGTAATATATAGTATACGTAAGTTAGTATAACATGGACAAATGCACACGAAGTGGTAAACATCTTCTACTTCTCTCAATCCACAATATAAACAATAACGCTCATTTCTATCGAGAACTGGTCGTGTAAATTTATATTACTGGACGCGTTAGTCCAAGTCTCGTATAAAAAAATTATATCAAAATTTAAAATATAGTCTACAAATGCTGGATCGTCTTTTTGCCTGCTTTTTAACATACTCTCTGTCTTTAAACCTGTTAAACTTGGCTACTATAGCTCGACACCCATTGGCTTTCTTGGGACCCATCCTATGCACCCTGTCGAAATCAATACTTTTCGGACAGTCTTTCGCAATTTTCATCTTCTCCTCCATCAACTGCCGGAGGATTTTCTCAGTATCATCCTTAGTCTCATTTGCCAGCTCTCCGATGTTGGCAAAGACCAAATTGTTTCTTATTGACTGCGACTGTATGTAGACAATTTCCTCTTTCAGTGCATTCTTCCCAGCTTCTAATTCAGCTACCTTGTCGTACATCTTGTCCTGGGAGAATTCACAACTATCGAGTTTTTCTTCAATTAATTTTAATCTCTCGTCTGTCATCGTGTTTCGCTCCTCCGCTAAAGCCCATAACCTCTTCAAGTCTCTATCAAATGCACTTACTTTCTCTTTCATTTCCTCCAACGAATTAAGGCGCTTACACATTTGATCGAGCCTTGTGTCAATCTTTTTAAGTATAGACAAGATGTCACTATTTGACGGCTGAGCATCCTCGGCCATTTCTATTTTTTCTTCGCTAACAGATTGATCAGTAAAAAGATTTTCTAGACAGTTACTATAATCAAGAAACACACTCAGATCAGCATCATCTTCATGCAAAACCGAACTTGTTTGTTTCAAAATGTCACTTACTTGTATATCATCTGCCGGGCCTCCCGACCTGTGCAATTTATGTATATGTCCACTCTCACTACTGCTACTTCCACTATCTCCTTTTTTCCTCTTATTTCCTTTAAAATTTCTCCCCATAATTTTCAGAATATAAAATAGACATTTTATTCCAACTGTTCATACCAAATTTATGTTTTATCACCATTCATATGTTTCAAAATCATCCATTAATCCAGAGCAAAAAATTCAACGTTTTGACCATTACCACATGACCTTGACCTTCAAGGATGTGTAAAATATGCAAGTTATTTTAATTAAAAGATACCGTTATGTCAAAGCCAACGAATGTAAAGCTACTCGAAATTCACACAAATACTGTCTTAGCAAGTTTTATTAATCAAACTTGTGTTTAAAATATTTTATTCTTCGGCACTTTTTTCGGATTTAAAAAATAACACGCAAAGAACATGCAGCCAAACTTACAGCAATATCTTTATCACTAATAAAGAATGGAGATGATTCTCGTAAAATTTTTTGAAAAAAACTTACCATACAAAGTGGAAGAACAAGAAATGCTAATTTACAACTTTGCTACTAACGAACTTTCCCGTCACACAAATCTGCTAGCTGTTTCACTAACCGGGTGTTATATCCATTAAATTCAAATTTGCTACAGTCACGTAAGAAGTCAAAAGACCTTAAACAGATTTAAATATATTTCAAACATAATGACTGGTCGACCATTGTTTGTTATAAATTAAAACAACTTAAGAAAAGTAGTTGGAGCATATATGTAAATTCTGTTTGTTTGTTGTTGTTTTTTTGTCTTTTAAGTATAAAATATCTTTGGAAGTGAAGCTTGATCTTTATTATAAACGAGATAGTGAAGTTCCGAACGCCAAGAAACTTAATTACAATTTTTTTTGAGACAATGAAATCATGCGAAGAATTAGTCAATGGCGTTTTTTTTTTTTTTTTTTTTTTTTATTTATTTATTTTTTTTTTTTTTTTTTTTTGAGGTAGGGGTTAATTAGTCCTCCATTTTGTATGAAATTTTATGATCACCAATATCATATCAGAACAGAACAGAACTGATACTTTATTTATATTTGTACATTGTACATCATCTATAATACAATAATATTTACTAACATAACGTCAACATAATGGTAATAGCAAACATGACATTTTTCAAAATTTTTAATCTAAATTTATCTAGTAACAAGTAAAATTAATTAATAAATGTATATACTACGAAATAAAAAAAAAGACATACGAAAAGGAGAATGAGCATTTATTGTGTTTAACGCTCAACATTTAACAGTGTGTTTCTCACAGCAAGTGCTTCTTAAAAATTTGGATAACTGAATTAATTCATATTTACTTTTTGTGTTCAATAATTGTGAAAATTTATAAACTGACGGGTTTCTGAAATATTTAATTTTCAAATATTTTTTCTTAACTCTGCATTAACAATGGCATATACAAAGGAAATGAAATTCATCTTCAATGTCTGAGGTATTACAGCATAAACAATACCTTTCTTCTCTAACAATTCTATTTCTAGAATATCTAACAGTTTGTACTCTTAAAGACAGACTACTCATTCTTAATCTACAGAAATAAAATCTAAAACATCTTGGCAAGATATCCAAATAAAGTTCATACTCAAAACTACATTTAACATTTTTGTACATATACAATACAGTACTATTTTCTAAAGTAGCAAACCATTCATGTTTAAAAGAATCAATAACTCGACATCTATATTCATATAAAAATATTTTTTTATCATCTAGAGCTTGTTTATATACTGTCTCTAGGAATATGTTATCAGTTTCTTCAATTTTTAACCAGTATTTTATTATCTTTACAAACCTATGAATATATAAGGGATATCTTTCCAGTTCGCCGTATACACTAGCATTACAAGTGTTAGGTTGAACTCTTAATAACCTTTTACAAAATTTTAAATGTATTCTTTCTTGTTCTTTAGACTTAGTATATCTCCAGATTTAGCATGAATAATTTAATATCGATGACACAAATGAGTCAAATAACTGACATAATGTTCTGGGAGAAAGGTCAATTTCTTTCAGTTTACAAAGAAGTACATTCATCGCTTTACCACTCAAATATTCCTGATTTAATATAAAATTGCCCGTATAATTAAAAACTGTCCCGAGATAATTAAAGTCATTAATTACTTCAATATTTTGGCCATTATAGTTCCATTGCTCAGTTGGTAAAAGACGACCTCTTTTTCTAAATACCATTATTTTAGTTTTTGTTGTATTTACTTTAAGGCCACAGTTGTTACGATATAAATACAAAAGATCTAATAGTTCCTGTATTCCCTCGGGGCTTTTGCCTATAATTGCCATATCGTCTGCAAAAAGTAAAAGTATTGAAATAATATCATCTAATAATAAACCTGAGTCGGGATTGTTTTGAAGATACAATTCGATGTCTTCTACAAATATTGAAAATAGTAGAGGGGACATTACCTCCCCTTGACGAAGACCAACAGCATATTGGAAATATTCAGAATAACTTGAACAAACTTTAACACAAGACTTAATTTTCTGGTACATATCGCGAACAGTTCTTAACAATTTACCCTGTATTCCAAAATTATACATTTTTAACCATAAACCATTGCTATCGATAGAATCAAAACACTTCATCATATCAACAAATATAACATATAATCTTTTAATTTTCATTAAAATATTTTTCAACTAATGACATAAGTTCAGTAGACCTTTCTTTACGGAATCCAAATTGAGCATCCGAAATATTGTTATGTTCGTTACAAAATTTCTCAATTCGATTATTAATAACAGTAGTTAACAATTTTGACATACAACTAACAAGAGTAATACCTCTATAATTATTTACGTCATCGTGACAACCTTTTGTGTATAAAGGGATTATAATACCCTCTGTCCATTTCACAGGGAAATAACCCGAATCTAAAATACCATTAAATATATCATAGATATGAGCCGATAAAATATCTATAGTTTCAATAAAGTACTCGTTTAATAAGCAGTCGCTACCATAAGCTTTGTTACGCTTCAATGATTTTACAGCATTTAAAATTTCACAAACTGTAATTGGCTGGTCTAATTCTGGAAAAAATTCATTTGACTTCATAAAATCAATATTATCACAAAACTGATTAGCCTCCTCATTGCAACAAGCAAATAAGTCGTTACTTATATTAGAAAAATCTTCTTTAAATTGTTCCACTGTAATATTTTTTCCAATATTGTTTCATTTCTTTTTAAAATATTTCCAAAAATATCTAAGTTTACCTTTCTTTAAATTTTCTATCTCAGACATTTTCTTTCTGGAATGTAAACTTTTCTTTTTTCTAACAATACTTTTATAAAATGGCTTATTTTCACACAACCTAATTCTACAATCATCTGTTTTTGAGATATTAAACAACCTTAAAGATTCTAAATACATATTACGTGCATTCCTACATTCTATTTCAACCCAGTCAGCATGCTTAACACAACTTTCTTCTTCAAAACAATGAACATTTTTAAACTGACATATTTTTTAAATTAATCGGTCACTAACATTTCGTAACACATCTGTAAAATTATTAATTGCATTATTGATAGACTGTCGACTGCTATTGTCTAAATCATTAATGATATTATTAAATAAAGGTAAATTACTAATGACTCCTGATCTAAACTGTTGTTTGTATACATCATTCCATTTATATTTTATTTCTGTAAACATAATATCTTTCTCAGGTGTATTGTTGCAAGATATTTTTAATTGTATGGGGGCATGATCGCTCCATTCATTGAATGACAGTATACTAAAATTATTGATCAGTGAAAAATTGCGTTCGTTACATAATGAATAGTCTATAACAGATGCCCCGTTATGCGAAATAAAAGTATGAATATATCATCCGATCATACTATGCACTTCACGACAACAGTTTTTTTTCAGTCTCCCGAGGAAGGATGACAAGTTCTATGGATGCATGGAAAAAAGCGGTTCTAGCGAGTTTAGCAATTTGTATAGTTGGTTGTTTCTTCACAGCAATACAAAAAAAAATTGAAACCCCAAAGATGAAGTTTAAAATTTGCCACGAAGATTTGTCAAATCAGAACAGCACATGTTTGCAATAATACCAGCATTCGAATTGGTATCTTAATTCCGTCCACAACTCGAAATGTCCGAGTCCCTAATCTAACATCTCTTAGTCTGACAAAGATTTGTTTACCGTCGATTTATAAAACAATGCAACTGGAGTTCGAATATAGCATTTACGTCGGAATAAACAAAGGTGATTACCTGGAAGGGGTGTCTCAAACTCTTGAAAAATTGTTCAAAAAAGTTAAAGTTGTTGCAACATCAGCGAAAACTTTTACCAAAACCGTCAATGACATAGCCAGGAGGGCGTACCAAGATGGAATGGATTATCTTGTGCGTATAAATGATGATACAACGTTTCAAACAAAGAACTGGACGTCAGCTGGTATAGAAGTTTTACAAAATTATACACCTCCGAATGTTGGGGTTGTTGGACCCACGTGTAATGAAGGAAATGTGCACATTTTGACACACGATATGGTGCATCGTACGCATTTAGATATCTTTGACTATTATTATCCTACATATTTTGATAACTGGTGGGCAGATGACTGGATAACAGAAGTATACAAACCTGTGAGGTGCACCAAATTAAAAGCTTGGGTTGTAAAGCATCATCTCAAAGCTCATGGTACGAGGTATCATGTTGATAAAAAGAAAAGGTCACGACTCAAAACAACATTGGTAATAGATCGAGAAAGACTGGCTGAGTACTGTGGAAACAAAACATATTAATTTTAAGAATTGTTATCACATATAATTCTATGAGAAATGTTACTGAAAGACACAGTTGGTTTTCTATTTTCAAATGTTAGTTGATATAGTGTTCTTTGCTAAAACAATATTAACTCTAGATAGAGAAAGACTGGCTGAGTATTGTAGCAACAAGACTAATTAATTTTCAGAGCATTCAATGTTATTCCATTTTTAATACTGGCTTTATTTTGCAATAAAAATGTAAAACAAACATATAATTAAGTTAAACATTATCGTGAATTTTCAAAGCAGCTGTTATTTATTTTGCAATAAAAATGTAAAACAAAAGTATCATTAAGTTAAACATTTTCGTGAATTTTCAAAGCTGTTATGTCCATATTGTAAATGTTAATATAGTGGTCAAAACAGACTATAGTTAAGCATTTGACATAGATAAAATTCTATCAGAGATGTTACTGAAAGGCATATTTGGTAAGTCCTTTTTCAAACGTTATTTGCTATAATGTTCTATACTATAAAACAGGTTGTATGAAAATAAATATACACGGACAAAATATCTTTGTGGCAAAGAAAAAATGCCTAAGATAACCAGACATTGTTATGCATTGCAAAATTCATGTCATTTTGATTTCGTTAGAAACATTAAAGATAACATTGTAAATTATGAGCCATCAAGTATTTCAAAGACTAGTTATCACAAAATTTAAGAAATCTTTTGTGCAAACACTTTTCTTGACTAAGAATTTCATAATTTTCAGCTACATTAATTGTGATACTTGTTCCCTAGTGCCAGTGTGCTCTAAAATAATGGTGATGATTTCTCTAAATGATACCTTCTAATTAGATGAAGGGCGATTTTAAGAAAATAAATAGGGGAAATGATTTTAATATAGTTACACTTCATTTTTTTTTAGTGGTAAATATAGATCGTGTAAAAACATGATGTTTAATTCGAAAAGCAAAACACAAATTGTTCGTCATCTTTCTTCTTATTGGACTCCTTAACAAACTTGCAAGTCATCACACAAGGCAATTTTGAGTTAAATATTTCCAGACAGAAAATAAAAACAAATACTCCCATAAAGGTTTCACTTAAAAGTATATCTTATCAAGTGCCATCTACATGTCTGCCTGGTAAAAAATGAAAACTGATAGGTAAATATGAAAATTTGCAGGAAGATTTAAGTCTGAAAAATGTCCTACTTTATCAAACAAACGAGTATTTGATTTTACATTAATAAAGTATATAGGCGTATATTTCTGTAAAATTCCAAGTAAGGTCCAAGCTTTTTAGAATTGTTGAAAATTAACATAAATAATTTAAACATTTTAGAAACTGTTATCATTGTGCTTAAAACCCATCTCACACAAAATTACACTACAATAAGTGCGTGATTCAAGAAGTTTGTTATATATTGATTTTTTTATATTTATTATTATTATTATTTAGCTCAAGCCTTAAGACTTGTAATAATAACACGCCTACGCAAAACTTGATCAAAATCATTTGAATATTACATATGAAAATGAGGATTTACACATTTCAAACGACCAGTCAGTACGAAAAAAAGGTTTCGATTAACCATTCTTTTAACACTATTTTGCTGACTTGTGTTATTTTTGGTGAAAAGGAAACTGCTAACAAGATATTTTAGTTAATCTTCCTGTTAAAAATGAGAGCGTTTCCTTTTTACAGGATAATAATCACTGTATTTTTACGCTTCTAGCATGAATTTTATTTTAAATGTAGCTTTTCTAGATATATTTTAATACCGATTAAGAACCCTTTATAACTCTCACTTGGAAATTCTGAATTTTTGGATTGCAATGCAACTACACTAAACTATCGGTAAAAAGAACATTATTCACGGTTTCTGTTTTGTATTGTATATTTGCTTTTTGTTTGTTTGTTTGTGTTTTCAGATCGTTCTACAGCCTTACATTATACAAATGTACTTAATCAAATATAAAAACTTTAATAAAAACTTTTATTTATACAAAAAAACTTTTTTCATTTGTTGAATATGTCATTCATGATAAACCTTTAGAATGCAATAAAAGTTCTTAAAAAAACATACTGAAATATGCTTTTCGAATAAACGAAAATAGTAAACGATTGTTCGTTGACAATCAAATATCAGTGATTTTTTTCTAGCTAACAAAACCCTAAAGTTTTACAAATTTGTCCAGAAAACATTTCACTGCCTAGAGAAAACGAACTCTGTCATCTCTATGAGTTATTCTCTACACTTAACATTTACGCGCCTGAATATAACTCGAAGCGTTCGAGCGTACAAAACCGGTTTAGTGACCAGTTCTGTCAAAACAAAAAAGTGAGAAAACGCATATTAGGTAAAACAGTCTATCTCCACAGTCAAAAAGTAGACGAAATGATAGCATAAATTTATTTAGAGATCAATTAAAAACAATTAACGAATATGAGAAACCGAAGGATTATCGCTTTGGAACGGTCAGTGGGAGAACAGATGACGCTGATATGATATTGAACTATCTCTTATAGCCAGTCTTTTCTTTACACTCAGTATGTTTTCATCAATGATCTTGAAAACAAAACGGTTTAATGATTTGTAAGAATTCGAAATAATTAAAAGAAGTATTTAACTAAGAAAAAAAATGCTTAATTTATACCGTCTTTAATTGAAATCAAAATTAAGCTTTCATGATCTTATTACTATTTGCTTTTTCTAATTCTACAAAGTGTTGACTGACTTTGTAAAAAAGCTTATATTCAAAAATTTAAAAAAATGCACAAAACACGAAGTCAATCACGAAGGTTGGTGATACTGACCTCCGAGCTTCGGCGGACGTTCCTGGCAGACATGGAAGTTTCATTATATACAGGTCTAAATTATGTAGCAAAAGTCCAAAATGTGCCGGTCAAGAATTTCAAATAAGAACTAGAGATGTGTCCATAGGACACGGATGCCCCCACATTCCGTTGTATTGTCACAAAAAACCTGTACAATTACAGGTACATTAAGGAGTCTAAAAAATATTTTTGCTTAATCAAAAGGGACATAACTCTGTCGATCTCTAATAATTTGCCTTGAAATACCCAGGTACGTAAGTTTACCTGCTGACAACTATGATTGAAAAGTTCCATGACTCTAGCAGTTATGCGTTTGGAGTTACATGCGACACAAATCTAAAAATGCTATTTTTTGCTTAATGACGTAGCATAACTCTGCAGAACTCCAATTGATTTGCGTCAAATACCAAGGTGCGCAAGTTCGCATGCTGACAGCTGTTTTAACAAGTTTCGTGGCTCTAGCAGTTATAAATTTAGAGTTACATGCGACACAAGTCGCAAAATACTATTTTTTGCTGAATCAAGGGGCATAACTCTTCCGATCTCCAATTAATTTGCAACAAAATATATAGGTGCGTAAGCTCACTTGCTGACAACTATTTTTAGAAAGTTTCATGGCTCTAGCGATAAAACGTTCGGAGTTACACGCGACACAAGTCTAAAAATGCTATTGTTTGCTTAATTAGTGGCAAAACTCTAATAAATTTGCGTCGAAATACCCAGGTGCATAAGTTCAAATGCTGACAACTATTCTTAAAAAGTTTCTGATGGTTCTAGCAGTTATACGTTTGGAGTAACACACGACACAAATCTAAAAATGCTTTTTGTTTAACCAGGGGGCATTACTCTGCCGATCTCCAATAAATTTGCGTCAAAATATCCAGATGCATAAGTTTACAAGCTGACAACTATTCTAGAAAGTTTCATGGCTCTAGAAATTAAACTATTGGTGTATTTATTGATTAATTTATGAGTTACATGCAACACAAGTTATAAGCGAGACAGCGTGACAGCGAACGGACTGACAAGAACAAATCTATGTTTCCCCTAGCCCCCAGCCCCCCCTCCTCCCCTCCGACAAAAATAAAATGATGGGGGCATAAAAAAATATCGTATGGGCTTTTAGATGTATATTTGCCAATATGCATGTATAATTATTAAACGCACTTTTTATACTAACATAAACATAAAAGAACTACTGTAACAGTAATTTATCAACGTGTTCACAAGTACTGTGGGGAATCACGTAACTTTGTTTAGGTTCGATGCACAGATAATGGCGGCCGAAAGTCCTCGGTAAGATCATGTTTTTCAAGAATGGTTTTTAGCATACTGCTTTCTACTTCTAGAGACACAGCCTATCATGTTCAGACTAAAAATAAGTCGATACCATTCATGTCCCATAGAATTAGTTAGTTTCCGAAGTAACCCTTTGAGTTGTTACCGGCGAAAAGGACCTCTGTAACATTTTGTTGCTGATAACAATTTATAGGTTACCTCGAAAACTACCCAATTCTGTGGGGCATGAATGGTACAAACAAAACAAAATTCAACATTGTAAGGATAAAAAACGTGTTCGAAACGAATCTGTTGAAACGTGTGAAACATATTTAATGTATTGAAAATTATCGGTTTTCTTGTGGTTTTTGGAAAATTATATGCCGTATGCATTAATGCGTAAAAAGACAAAGGTAGTGATTTGCAAGTGAAATCTCATTGAGTTGTATATTATTGATAACAATATTGGAAATTCAACCAAACAGTTCCTTTTGATGAGAACAAGTAGAAAATAAGTTTTGAATACACTTACGTAATGCTTACAGAACATTGAGATATATTATTTGAGCATCTTCTATTTGACGTTTAAAGTAATGTTTACTCGTGGAAATCGGAGGAACGGACGCGTGTGAATAAAGCAAAGTTATACATTTGTGTCGAGGTTCGTAGTTTGAATTTTATACTTTCAGTTCAAAAAATATTGTGTTCATTAAAGGTAATAGTATATCAGCTGGACCAAAGTGTAAGCAAATGTCTGTGTATTAAACATAATAAGTTAGTTTACACTGTACTGTGTAAGTCTGTCATGAGTAACATCCGTTGTCTTATAAACTGTATTTCATGCAAAATAGTTTCGAGTCGAACCTTTATGGCAGGGTCCAATGCTAAGGATTGGCTATACTACTATTAAAGGAAACTATTGTAACTAATAACTAATCCCATCAGAATATCTCCTCTTTAAAATGCACAACCACACTACTATTTAATCTAGAATAAGATATTAACTGTAGAATGTGAGGCAGAAGATGTAATTTCACACTGTCAAGTAGAAATGGTTACTATGGTAACAGAGCTAACATAATTTCTTACAACAAAACTTGAAATGTTTAAAAAGAAAAATTGCTTGCATGTTTGTATTAACACATACTGCCGTTTTCAAAATAGTTGTTTTTAAAACTTTGAATACTTTTAAATGCAACAGTTTAAATACAAAGAAAAATAAAGTAAAATGAAATCTTTCTACAGTATTAAAATGATAACGTTTGCATTTAAAGCTCTTTCCATGGCAACAAAAAACAATTCATTCATTTTGGGTTTCAGATGGGTATTTCCTGCAATTTACTTTTTATTTCTAATTTGATGATAAAAATATCTTCTTTTGTGAAAAAAAAATAATTTCGGGATATTTAGCAATGATTTACAGTCCATCCACCCAAGAGCAAACATTATTCGGATGAAAGGAAATTGTTTGTTGTAGGAATGTTGTTGTTCTCGGGAGGTTCAACCAATCTTCAATGTTGAACTTGTTAGCTCGAAGTATTATCATAGTTATAATGCTTTGCAATCAAACAAGATGACTAGAGCCACTCTGCTTTCTTTAAAGTCTTAAAGTTTGAATATCTTTCATAACCTAAATGTATTTTTGTTAAAATCTTCATCAAATTAAAAGTTTCTACATTGTATCTTGCATGACGCTGACGTAAAAGCAGATGTTATTAGATTATGATAGCTTAAGCCACTGTCACATAAAAGGTCCGACGGGTCGGCGATGGGGTGACGACGAGTTTTTGGGGAATCTGTGGCATTTTCGGGGAGTAGTCTGCGATATATCGTCGATTTATCTGCGCCTCGGCCAAAAAAACAGGTGTTTTCTTAGATCGGCGAGATGTCGGCAAAACTTACCTCCAAGTTAAAATTTCCCTATCGATCGGAGGAAAAATTTCTACCCCGTGAAATCGTTATAGCATCAGTGACTAATCGCCGATGGTCGGCCGGATCACGTCCGACCCTCGGCCGGGTTACTGGCGATTTATCACTCCATACCGATGTCTCAGATTTCTTTTTCGTTTGTCAATATCGGGGACTTGTCGCAGGCATCTCGCCGTGCTTCTACCGATGTACTGCAGGCTGCCGGATAGGTCACGGCCGACGGTATACATATCGCCGTGTGCCCATCGATTATTCATTGATCACTCGAAAAATAATCCGTGGCTAGTCTAAGATATATATTAACGATTACTTGCGTTTTCGCCGGGTATATATAGAAGTATACTATCTCGACTAGTCGGTGACTAATCAATGGCTAATCGACGGGTCATCACCGTTTGATCTCCGATTGAAGTGGCTGCACGTCGGCGATCAAAGAAACCGACATCGTGGGAACGTCAGATTAATGAGACCGCTCGACAAACAGTGTGCACCGATGTCGCTTTCAAGGTTTTTCCCGCCGACGGGCCATAAATCGGGGAAGACGCCGAGATGTCGGTGTCGCCGATTTTTATGAGACACTAGCATAATGATAGTGCACTCTGTTTGTCGAGCGGTCTCATTAATCTGACGTTCCCACGATGTCGGTTTCTTTGATCGCCGACGTGCAGCTACTTCAATCGGAGATCAAACGGTGATGACCCGTCGATTAGCCATTGATTAGTCACCGACTAGTCGAGATAGTATACTACTATATATACCCGGCGAAAACGCAAGTAATCGTTAATATATATCTCAGACTAGCCACGGATTATTTTGTGAGTGATCAATGAATAATCGATGGGAACACGGCGATATGTATACTGTCGGCCGTGACCTATCCGGCAGCCCTGCAGTACATCGGTAGAGGCACGGCGAGATGCCTGCGACAAGTCCCCGATATTGACAAGCGAAAAAGAAATCTGAGACATCGGTATGGAGTGATAAATCGCCAGTAACCCGGCCGAGGGTCGGACGTGATCCGGCCGACCATCGGCGATTAGTCACTGATGCTATAACGATTTCACGGGGTAGAAATTTTTCCTCCGATCGATAGGGAAATTTTAACTTGGAGGTAAGTTTTGCCGACATCTCGCCGATCTAAAAAAAACACCTGTTTTTTTTGGCCGAGGCGCAGATAAATCGACGATATATCGCAGACTACTCCCCGAAAATGCCACAGATTCCCCAAAAACTCGTCGTCACCCCATCGCCGACCCGTCGGACCTTTTATGAGACAGTGGCTTTAGACAATACACAGTTTAAATATAGATTACCATATATAAAACCCAACAGAGCATTCACTCAGAATTGAAACATCAAACTGCGGAAGCGAATCAATAAAACCACCTTGGACATTTACAAGCTGCTTCATTAATTCACGCCTGTATTGCATGTTTGTTTAATTTTACAATCACACATTATTTGCAACTTGTAATTTTAGACTTAATACACGCGCACATTTGCGGGAGGTTTACAGGTGTCTTTGTGGAGAAAGAGTAGTGTCGTTGCTCGTTTGGGAGAGGTGCCGCTCGAGAGAGGTAAACATGCACAGAATTCTAACTGGGGGAAATCAAAATGTCGTTTTAAAGAAGATGACGTTCGTGGGAGATGATGTTTGGGGAGGTTGGACTGTAATATCTTTTTTTTTGCATCCATTAACGGGACATTTTACTTCCTCGTTCATATCATTTTTTGTAAGAGATTTTTCATTTTTCCACTAGGACTTTTATCAAAAATTGAAATTGAATTGTAACCATAGACTACAACATCTTTTAAAATTTAAAGGTTTGAAGGAAATATAAATAGAATTGTTGTCATTAATTACAGTACTTGTTTTTATTTCAACGTTTAAAATGTAAATGATTTAAATTTCATACTTATTTTGTAAAAGACAATGTAAAACAGTATGTTCGGTTGTGGAAAGGAAAATTAAATTTATTCATTGAGAATGTCATAGTAGAAGGGTATGCAATTTCTGTTGGTGGTGTGCCTTTTAACGTTCATTTCTGTCTTGGACTATAAAGAATTAATAAACTAATACATGCATTAAAGGCGTTTCAGTTAAACCTTATTGTGTCAATCCTTTACCAGTTTCCGTAAATGTTTATTGTTAAGAGAGATAAATATTGGATTGAAGGCAAGTGAATAACTGTGATCATAAATTTAAGATAAAATTTGCTGCCTATTTTTGTACAAAAAAGTGTGCGTGTGTGTGTGTGTGTGTGTGTGTGTGTGTGTTTCAGTTTGATTTACAGTCCGGTTATCATCATGTCGATGTAAATATTAAATTTCATTTTTGGGTTATGCCCCTTAGGGCATCACCCAGTATAGTGGCGAGTTTTCAAAAATTGTTTCTTGTGACAGGCAAACATTTGTTTGTGTATTTAGGTAAATGATGTTTTTAAATTTAACAGAGAACTTGATTGTAATGTACATAATTATAATTTTGCAAAAAAAATAATAACTACAGCAATAAAATTAAAATGTATTTACTGCACGTGAACGGACTTACAATTCAGACTTTAGCGTTTTTGCAACTGTTTTTGCTGTAGAAACATGTTTTTACACTTCTTAAATCATTTGATTTAATAAAAAAAATTGATAAAAAATAAAGCTTCATTTAAAAATAAATGTTTAGGAAGTCAACAATTTGTGCAGTTCCCCAAAATTCATGAAATGCCTATAATGCCAGATGACGATGTGAGCGTTGCTAAATCGTGTATTGCTCTATCTATTTGAGTTTATTTATTGTTGATACCTGTTGATCGTTTAACCGACGCCCCATGAAGAGGTTAGTTATTTTAGGTTGTTCGGAATAGTGCAAGACAGGTAAGCATCCCATTTCAATGACGTCTCTGGTTCTTTTCTACGTTCAGTGTACAGCACTGATATATGGGACCTCAGTTTAACGTCTCATCCGAAAGAGGATAAGTTATGTTAGTGGAGGTGCAGGAAGTGAAATCGCGCTCTCTGTATTACCGGTTCGTGGCGTTACCTCTGGACCACTGCTCTTGCAAAATGCCGGTTTTAACAGAAGACATGTTGAAATGGGACAAAAAATGCAAAATACAGTGGTTTCATTTCAAATGTGTAAGCGAATATAATGCACACTGGAAATGTTAGTCTTGTAAAATATAAAATTGTTATGCAGTACTCTTTTTAACATTTTCCCTTTTGAGCTCTATTTGCGATACTTAAATTATGCTTTTTTAAGCAGCCAACTTATTTGTGGAGGTGCGAGGTAGTGTGTGGGGGGAGGAGGAGGAGAGGTGGGGTGATGTTCTGCATAGTTGACGACAAAGTAAAGCTGTAAATTTTTACCGTTCGGACTTTCTCCAGCATCATCTTTGTTTAAACATTTTTAGACCATTACATGATTAGATAGGTAATGGAGAGGTTAGGATATAAAGATTATAGTGTATTAAGACGACGGTTGGGGTACTGACAATCGTGATTGGTTTCAAGTGAAAAACGTTTATTGGCAGCTGAGTTTATTATTAACCATGAGAAAATGAAAATAGTATTTAAGAATCTCGTTATGAATTAGACTGACTGACTGAGAAAAATAGTCCAACGAAAATATCTGAATGATAGCATTTTAAATAAACTGCTGAAGTGTTTAGCCCGTTTATTAGTTAGTTTCGGTATTTTTTGTCAAATAATTACTAGGTAGTAACATCTGCCCATTGTTAAAAGGCGTTTCTGGGATAGCAGACTCCAACTGGATGCTTCCTGTATTGATGATCTCTGATTTTAGTTCGAAAATATATGATACTTTTTTCAGTCTTTGATACCGCTACGCAGATAAATTGAAAGGATCGTGCAATACCTTGTTAACAGATTTATTGAGTAGGTTTGTCAAAATATAAACCAATAATCGGAATGTTGTGACATTTTGTAACTCCGGAAGTACTGAATTAAGTCTACACAAAATTTTCAGGCAGTTTTTACCATTTGTGTGAAGTTTATATGGCTACTGAACAAGTAGGCATACATAGAGATTGAAATTGTGAGACTGATTTCCAAATTAAAGTATTCGATGCCAACGATTGGGGCGTGTCTAGATCTGTTTTTGAATTGTACTTAAAACGATGGGGTACACAGCAATAACACAGGTTTGAAGATGAAAAGAATGAGCAGTATATGGTAATTCAAGGTTTTGATGTCCAGACACTTTCGGCGTGGACACATTCGCCTTCGACTGGTTCGATGTTAACAAATGGTTAGTACCATCTGTTGATAACTTTATATAGTACCGAAAGTAATTATCATTTGATCGCGTGTCACTATAAGGTAAAATAGAAGTTCTGAGAGTTCTTGGAATTAGGAATCTGCTATTTTCTGGCCTCCCAAAATTAATCCAGGAACAGGTTTATGTAAAAGATTTTGTTGAGTATCGAAATCCTAGAAATTGTTTCGTTTTTGGGTTCAGACAAAAACAGTATTTCCTTAAATTCGCCATTTCTGTGAACGTACAAGTTCTTGAACAAAACAAGACTATGTAACAAATTTCTACATGCACCTTTTTTATTTTACAAACAAATTGTATAGCATGTGAATTGTATCAAACGATATGCTGGTAGTATCGTGAATAATGAATAATAAGGTTTACGTAAAGACGAAAGAATGGTTTGAATAGGGTATGAAACATTTGTCTGCGTATGTCCTTGGTAATGTGATCTAGGACGACTTGTCCAGTGGTCACACAAAATGTGAAATAATGATTAAGATTAGACAGGATGAACTGGAGAAGTAGTTTAGTATTGTTTAGTTTCATCGTTTTTTTAACGCAAACGTTTTTATTTTCAAAACTTGTCGTCAGAAAACCTGAGGCGAGTGATAAATGCTTAGCGGTTGATTGCACTTTGGGAACGGCAGCCAGATACCGTACATAATAAAACATTTATTTAATGCTAACCAGTGAAATACTAAACTCTATAAATGAGATATATCCCATATCAACTCACAGTGTGAGTGATATAGATTCTATATCACTCACAGTAGAAATGCCGGACTACTGTTTCAATTACCTCCCTTGCCAGTTTGACAGTTACAATGAATTGTCTCCCTTACCTGTCAAAAACATAAACAACTGTAACAACAAGAACAACATATCCGTCTGCTTTAATAAATATGATTAATGTTGATAAACAGTTCTGACATTGTTTAGTTGATGTTTCATGTGATATGTCAGTGTGTCAAGGCTGAATGTGTACATGTACATGTACCGACATTCATGAGTCATAATTTGTTGTCACACGTGACTGTAAAATAAAGACAAAATTAAGAACTTACCTTCAATGACAAGTTATCCAGTGTCAATGTTTAAAAAAATTTCCTATTTTAGTCATGTTATCGTTTTGAGTCATGGTGCACAAGTTGAATAAATCGTTGAAATTCTACAAGCAAGTTTGATCGATTTCTGTCGCTTAAAATTCAATATGGCGGAATTTGTGCAATTGAAGCGCCAATATCATGTATTCATACGCGCGTTTATCAATGGTAAGTATCAGAAATAGTTCTTCATTTTTTTCATTTTTTTCAAATGTTAGCATTAAAAAAATAGAAAATTTGTTTGATTTTCGTGAATATGGAATATATCTCATCGAGAAGGGAAACAATAAAATATTTTCACGAGCGCGTAGCACGAGTGAAAATATAAAAATTGTATCTTTATTATTTATTATTATTGTATATAATATTCCATATTCACGAAAAACAAATAAATTTCCTCTATCTAAAGCCAAGAATGCCCTGTTGAAACAGATTAGATACTTCAAACATTTGTCAAGTAGTGTAATTTACACAGGCTCAAGATGAATATACAGTGTTTCATTCTTCAGTAACCTAACTTCCAAATTACAACTCCGGTAATTAACGGATATTATTGTAGTATATAATTGAAGCATGAACTTATTTTATTTATTAGTCCTTTTGAGTCCAAACTTGTGACAGTTACATATCTAGGCAGTTCTGTCTTAAGTATACAGTGAAGAAAAGGCTAAGGAAAATAGTAAATTTAAACAAAATAATCGATAAACAGTTCACCGACACTAATAGCGATAATCGATAAACAGTTCACCGAAACTAATAGCGATAATCTCTCTTCATTGCGTTTATGTTTTTTATATGTATTCTTGGTTTTACAGTCTTTTTACGATTTCACGAATTGTCTTCATTAACAATGAATGAATTAAATGATAATTATGCGAATCTTTTTATTGTAATGTAATACAGATCAGTGATTAAAAAAATTCTGAAATATTGCTGACTAGAACTTATTCGAAACTGTGTCAAGAAGGTATTATATTGCTGCTGCAAGCCTCAGTTTCTCCATATCCAAGCATTTGTTTAGGAGTCTGGGATATCTTAAAGTTTAAGGCAAATACGTTTTAGCTGGTTTAACTCCTTTATAGTACATTCGTCTTAGCAGCTTTACAGAGAGTAGATAAAGACAATGTCAGTTATTGCCTTCATAGTTTACGCAGCGGAAGCGCTTCCACCTTAGCAAAACGTTTTTGTTCTGTCGTTAATCAACTGTTGAATAAACATAGAAAAGATGAAAATTTGTTCAATTTCCGACGTTATGTACAATTCTATTATTGTCACCATAAACATGGAAATTTAACACACATTTTTTTAAACCTTCGAAATTGTAGCGAACTTTGCAGTCTATCTGGAAATATGTTTGTCTTTTATGTTTTTGTTCACATCATTGCAGAGGTTTAGAAAAGAAATTAAATTATTATCGTATTTATTTCGGACAAACAGACTAAAGGAGTAAATATTTTTCTTTCTTTTCGGTACATGTTTGTTATCCTTTAGGGTATGTAAAGCACTCTGCTTTCAGTACAAGGAATGTAGGAGGGGATCAGTGGTCCAGTGGTAACGCGTTCTTCTGGTAACCTGGGGGTCCCGAGATCGACCCCTGCTCCTCCACTTACATTACTAATTGTCTTTTCGGAAGATACGTTTTATGGTTTACTCTACTAACATCCATTACCAAAGCTATGCGACCGATTTCTGTTGCTTTATGTGGGTGATGCCATGCAAGCCCCACTATATAACCCTAATATAAAACATTACTTTTCAGTAAGTAACGACAGAAATAAAATTGTAATTAACTGATTCCTGAATAGCGCTGTGTTTCCATGTAAGGTATCCAGCCAGCTGTCATTACTGTTTTAGTGGCAATTATCACGAATAATTCAATTTTCCTTTCGTATGTTTCAACAGATTTACGTTGTCCTAAAATGAATTCGATTGGCATCATGTCAAATTTTGATTTGACATGATTGGGATTTGCCTGGGGGAAAATGTTTTGAGATGTGTCGGTAAAAGAGCTCTGATCATTTTTGCCAATTACATATGGATTTATAAAAAATAAACTGATACAAATTATATCAAGATGAAGCTTATGAGATGGACTACATGATGCTAAATTTTGACTGAAAATGAAGTTATAACTTTGGAGAAATTAGGAAAATATATGATTTTCTTTGTCTTTACTTTGTTCACATTTTGATACCTTGAAATCAGGATTAGGATTATACTGGATTGTAATAGCCTGGAGAATACAAAACAACACAATAGAGAAAAAGTAATCAGTATTGGATTATAAATACCATTGTGCTGTTTAGGGTGCTGTTTAGGGTTTGGTGGTTGACTGGTGATAATAATAGTTTATTAATAGCCAGAAGGAGTTGTTAGGATTAGGAAGAAATGACATTTGGACAAAATCATGATTAACAGGTAGACTGTGAGAAAGTTATATAGATAGGTCAAGGTTAAATTTGTCAGTGAAAACTAAATCAAAGCACTTAAGAGACTATAGTTAAAATAAAGTGACATGAGTTCAAAAGGTGTAGGTACAGCTGCTGGCTCGGATAAGAGTCAGGGTCAAGGTCAAGGTGGAGCAAAACGGACAAGCAAACCCTTATCGAAATCACAACAAACACAAAACAAAACAGGACAGCAACCAGCAAAACAAGCAAAAAGAACACTGTCAGAACTAAGTGACACCAGCAATGACAGCATGAACTTGTCAGTGATACAAAACCAGCTCGATATAATGCAGGAGTCAATGCTTACAAAGGAAGACATAGAGACATTAATAACAAACAGATTATGAATAGAATGGAAGAGAAAATTTTAGAGACAGTTTACTCCAAAGTAGAAGAAAAAACCAGAGACTTACAAGATCAGATAACCACCCTGAGATATGATAATGATAACCTGAAAGATAAATTTGATAAAAAGAACGAGGAATACAACAAGAAAATAGAAGAATTAGAGGAGAAAATGCAGAAATCTGATGAAATGTGCATAGAGGGCAGCAGAAGGGCAAATAGAAATGAACAATATTCAAGAAAAATAATATAAAAATTTATGGCATTACAGAAGATGATCATGAATCTCAGATAACACTCACAGAAAAAGTAAAGGACATTCTTAAAAAGTTGAATGTGGAAATAAGAAAGGAAGATATTATGGCCATACACAGATTACCAAACAATCCAGGACAGATAACACCTATTATTATTAAAACAAATAATAATACTGCAAAAACATCAATAATGAGAAAGAGGAAGGATATGAAGGATGCCGGGCATAGAATCGCAGACGATGTTACAGTCATGAACTCTGGGCTCATAAACAGGCTAACACTCCATAGTGATATAAGATCAGCATGGTTCTTCAATGATCGGTTTATGGTGAAATAATGACTGGAGAACGAGTAAAATTTGATGTGTTTGACAATATTGATGAGATTGTGCGAAAATTACACATGAAGAAACAAGCAGACAGAAGAAGTGGATCAGAGGCACGGAGCGCTTCCAGAAGATAATTAAATGGACATGGCATAGAAGTATATGTGTGTTTTGCTATTTCTGAAAGTCCTGGATGTAAACATGAATGTGTAGTATTATTCTTTGTCATTTGAGAGTTTTGTTACAATATCTTTACAGCATGAGATATAAAAAAAATTGTATAATGTATAAGGTTACTTTTTGGTTATTTTCTTTCTATATTAGAAACACGGGCTTGCCTTATTTTAACTCTTGAATCCGGTGTCGCATAGCTGTATAAAAGGTGGAGTGACTGGGATCTGGCTTGCATGCGTGGATGGGGTTGGGTGGAGTGAGGTGATATGTTATAGATCCTTAAGTACTGTTGCTGTGGGTTACATCGTAGTCTATGATACTTTATTGTATCGTGGTATTGTATCGAAATGATATATCTTTAAATAATATAGTTATTTATGTATTCATATGTAATTGGGCAGAATGAGTGCACAGGCAGTCATGGTGTTCTTCACGTTTTACTTATTTTGCTTTTCTTTCTTTTGTTGTATATTAAGGTGTTCATTTATACTTACTCTTATACTTAGAATACTTACTCCTTTTGGAAAAATTACTGTAGTGAAATCATTAATAGTTCCTCTCTTTACACATTTGTTTATCATGTTACCCACAAACCTATCATGTTTATGGATAAATTTAATAAATTATTATATGACTTTGTATGGAATGGTCCATATAAGATAAAGTGCTCTGTAGTTGTAAAGAATTATGAAGAAGGAGGTTTGAAAATGGTAGATATTAATAAATATGAACAGAGTATGAAAATATCATGGATAAGGAAAGCTTTAAGAGGTACTGGAAAGTGTTACTTGTTGCAAAATTCCTTATTTGACGTACATAGAATGGTTAATTTCGGAAAATTGTATTGGGAAAACATAATAAAGGTGGTAAAGAACAAATTCTGGTGTGATATGATAAGAAGTTATATTTCTTACATGGATGAGTTACCTATAAAAACCGCAGAGGATGTTTTTGCAATGCCACTATTTTATAACAACTGTTTTAAAATAGGTAACAAAGGGGTATTTGACAAAAGTATGTATAATAGAGGTATAAGATTTGTTGTTGATCTAATAACAGTTGCAGATGATTTTGTTAATATTTCGCATGTAGAACAATGCATTGGTAAAAAGTTGAATTTTGTATTTTATGAAGGTTTAAAAAGTACCATAAAATCATTTTTAAGAATATGTAATATAAGAATAATCGGTAAATGTAGTAGTTATGAACCTGTTATCTCATGTTATGCTTCAAAAGTTTTATTTTCTAATGAAAGTAAGCATGTGTATAATGTTTTGATTGCAAACAATGACATTCCTACCAGTCAGTTAAAATGGAACCATTGTTTCAACGGTATTAACTGGAATTATGCTTACAAAGCAGTATTTTTGTTCACAAGGGATTCTTATATTCAGTGGTTACAATTACGAATACTCCATAGAATTATTGGTACTAAATCTTTATTATGTCATATGAATATTGTAACTGATAATCTTTGTACATTTTGTAAAGAGGAAGAAGAGACAATCGTACATATGTTTTGGTCTTGTACTTGTTTTCAAAACTTACTACAAGAAGTGAGAACTGTTCTAGCAAATAATGGAATTACGGTACAGATAACATGTGAAGACTTTATTATAGGAAAAAGTGAAAAAACGATTGAAAAACTGTATATTCTGTTCTTACATATGAAGAAATAAATTTTCTTATGTAAAAAGAAAAAGTTTATACCTAGTTTCTATGGTTTAAAAGGTAGCCTAAAGCATGCCTGGCAAGTATATCAAAGCACCAATATTAAAGAAATAGAAAGGGTAAACTGGGCAGTTGTAAAACTACTCATTGACAGTCCACATACTTAAACAAGTTTTATACCTTCTCTTAAAACTGGCTAAACAGACAGTTTGTTCACATGTCAATATTGTTTAGTTTAAACACTTCAATACCAATATGCAACTTACTTATATTAGCTTTTTTCAATTCCTTGGTCATTTTTTCGATCTTTTCTATAGATGGGCCTATTATTTCTACAGTATAAATATATTACTACTTCTAGAGTAATAAACATTTACATAAACGTTTATATTTAGTCATACTATTGGGTAAAATGTAAATATGTATATGTATTTTATCTATGTATTATATATATATTACATTGTAAGGTTAATAGGGGATGATTCTCCGACCCCTATCTAACCAATGGACGGGGATAATAAATGGGGTTACCCATTTTGGGGCCTGGAAAAAATTTTTTTGATGAACTTATACTTGTATAAAACGCTTTCGATATATCATCTACAAAAATGTCTATAATACTAGTACATAACAACTCTACCTTGTGACATATAGGCAACGGACAAACAACGGCAAGCAATTTTCTTCTGATAGCTATCCATGATGAAATAACTACGTTATGGCAAAAACCTGAAACTGGTTACATGTAGTTTACGATCTATGATAAAACGAATATTAGTTTAAATATAAAGACACGTGAAACATGCACTTAATTTTACTGGGAAAAAAACATAATCCAAAATTATCGAACGTGAAGCTACATGGATTTCAAACAAATACAGTATTGTTTATTACACGTGTTCTATTAATCAAACTCATGCCTGTAATATTGTATGCTTCGGCACAATTGTCAAGTTTAAGATAACATAGAAATATCGCATGGCCAAACAGTTTTACAGCAATATCCAATATCATTATCATTTATAAAGAAGATGACTCTCGTGAAATATATTGTTAAAAAAACTTACCTAACAAAGCAAAATATACTATAACACAAACATTATATATTTAGATCTGTAGCAACTAGGCTTCTTACAAACGTGCTACTGTCACGTAAGAAGTCACAAAACCCTGCGTAGATATGAATATCGTTCAAACAACGAAAATTCAATATTTGTTATAAATTCAGATGTACCTTAGAAAAATAGTTGTAGCATAAATCGTTTAATTTATCTTTGCATTTGAAACTTGACGACTTCCGGTTTTGGACGTTTTCACCTTACAAGTAGAAACATGATGATAATTAACATATTGAGGAACATTCTTATCGTTTTACTTCTTTCCAGTCCTGTCTTACATCAACATAAAAACAAGTATTTTAAAGTAGACGTATATCCGGATAACTTTATTTCGGACAATGTATCAGTGTTACCTTTTACTTACGGACATCTCACATACCTTTATGAATGTGAATTATACAGTTTATGAGATGAAGAAATTCTCATGGCCTTCTACACGGCGTAATAACTTACTAGTTCCATTTTGTCTGATGTCATGTGGTGATGTTCATCCGTGCCCTGGACCTTCCACTGTTGAGCCGACATTCAATGCGTCAAATGACAATGTCTTTAAAGTCTATCAGAAACGTGGTTTGCATTTTTACACATAAATACACAAGTTTGATGCCTAAACTGCACGAATTAGAAATTATAGCAGAAAGATCTAAAGCTGCATGTATAAGTGTAACAGAAACATGGCTAGATAACACATTTCCTGACTTGGAGGTGTCCATCAAGAATTACTGTATTGTACGCAAAGACCGTAACAGACAAAGAGGAGGCGTGTGCATGTTATATTAGGAAAGACAGTCTTTTAACAACAGAACTGACCTTGATCATGATGGCATAGAAGCTTTGTGGATTGAACTTTATTTACCTAAGTCAAAACCAATCTTATGTGGAGCGTCCTACAGACTCCCTACTCAGCAGGACTTATTCTATTTTAAATTTTGTGTTTTCATCTAGCAATGACTTTTTACAATATGAAACTATTTTACTAGGTGATTTGAACACAGATGTTTTATGTACTAAATCTTACCCTCTTTTACACTGTTTTAAATCATTTATCAGTGTGTTTAACCTTATACAAATGATAAAATGAGCCAACCAGAATCTGCCCAACTAGCTCTACAGCAATAGATCTTATCCTTGTTTCAGACAGTGACAAAATATCTCAGTCTGGTGTTATTCACACTACTTTCAGTGATCATAGCATGGTTTATTTTACTAGAAAATTAACAAAATCTTATTTTGGTTCTCAAAATACTGTTACTTTAAGGTCTGCTAAGAATTACAAGAAAGAAAATTTTCAAGCCAGGCTTTTATGTATTGATTGGACTCCAGTTATATTAAGTGACAATGTAAATGATGCATTGGTTAGTTTTAAGCAACTATTTTTATCAGTATTAGACAGTATTGCACCTGTAAAGCAAATAAGAATCAAGCAAATATCCCAACCATGGATAGATTCTGCATTCTTGAAGCTGTATCAGAAAGAGACAGAGCATTTCACAAATATAAACATGATAAATGCCAGGACAATTTTGACACTTTTAAATCTTTAAGAAACCATGTGCAGCAGTTAGAAAGTTTACAAAGCCAAAAAAGATTTTTTTACCAATAGCATTGAACAAAACAAAAATGATTCTAAAGCTTCATGGCAAAACTCTTAAAAGCCTTGGTTTACCTTCTTAAAAGGGATCTACATACTCAAGTTTAAACATTTGTTTAAAGGTAAATGACAATATTTGTTTTGATAAGAAACTTATTCCTTAGACTTTTAACAGCTTTTATACTACTGCAGCTTGTAAACTTGTTGAAAAGCTTCCTAATGTGTACACATGCTTGATTTTAACTTTGTAAGCAGTTTTTACTCAGCCATATTCATCTAATTTGATAAGTGAAACTAAAGTTTTAAAATATTTAGAATCCTTAGGTTTAAACAAAGCAGCTGGTGTAGATGGCATTTCACCTCGTTTCCTAAGGGATGGGTTACCTATTACTGTTGGTCCCATAATACATATTATTAATCTTTCACTACTTCAAGGTAATATTCCAGTTGATCTCAAATCTGCCAGAGTTGTCCCCCTTTTTAAAAAGAATGACAAATTATCAGTTGGTAAGTACAGACCAGTCTCAGTTTTAAACATAGTGTCAAAAGTTCTAGAAAAGGTGGTCTACGATCAAGTAGAATCTTATTTTACTGATAAGAATTTGTTGTATAAATTTCGATCTGGCTTTAGAGGTGGATTTTACACTGACACTTGTTTTATTTACCTATCAGACTTCATTAGAAAAGAAACTGATCAAGGTAACTATGTAGGTATGCTTCTACTGGATCTGCAGAAGGCCTTTGATGCGGTAGACCACTCAATCCTCATTATGAAGTTGACAGCTGCAGGTCTTGGTAAGGACATTGTTAAGTGGTTCAGCTCATATCTTTCAGATAGACAGCAGCTTGTTGATATATCTGGAACTCTTTCATCTACAGCCACTGTCACCTGTGGTGTGCCACAAGGTTCTATTTTTGGGCCACTGCTTTTCCTAATTTATGTTAATGATATGTCAGCGATGATAAAAAACAAATTGTCACTTTATGCCGATGACTTAGCTATTTAAGTGTCACACAAATGTTTTTCCAAAGTGGAACAAGCTCTGGCTAAAGATTTACACTTAGTCAACGGCTAATTGACAATAAATTATCATTACATCTCGGTAAAACCGAGTCCATTGTTTTCGGGTCAAAGCACCAAATTTAAGTCTAAGTCCATTCTATATATATTAATTTTAGTGGCATCTCCATTCAATCTACAATGTCAGTTAAATATCATAGGGTCACTCCAGATCAGCATTTATCATTTGCCTCTATGGCCGATGCTGTTCTTAAGAAAGCTATTGCTCGTCTAAAATTTCTTTACCGTAAAAGGGAATTTCCCTCAGAATACATTAAAAATCTGCTAAATATGTCTTAGTACAATGTCACCTAGATTATGCCTGTCAGTATGGTATAATGGTTTATTTCAGAGCTTCAAAAACAAGCTACAACCACTCAGAATAAAATGACATGATTTGTACTTAATCTGGATGCCCGAACCCACATTGGTATAGAACATTTTAATCATCTTTCTTGGTTACCCATTGAGAAAAGGGTTCACCATTTTATGTTATGTCATGTCTTTAAGGTTAGGTACAATTTGATCCCTAATTACATGGATGAATGTTTTGTTGCTCAAGACTCAGTCCATAGTTACAATACCAGGTTGAGCAATAAAGGTGGATATGGTCTCCCTAAGGTTAAAGGCTCCGGCTCGCAATCATTTTGTTTTTAGCGTCCAAACTTTGGGTCAATTTATCCTTATTTTTAACAACATTAAAGCATCTTAATAAATTTAAAGTTGCCATTAAAGATTTCTCAATGAAAAGTTTGTAAAAAGAGTTTTAACTGTTTAGCAAGAATATTTATTTTTTGATTATTACTTTTTTATTTACTTATATCAGCTTAGGTAAATTCTGCTGTAATCTTATCTATTTACTGTGAAGATTAATTTTTCATAATACTGTATACTTTACCCACTGTGATAGTTAGTAAATATCCCAGTGATACTATTTTATTTTTTCTATTGTTATTATTTTTTAGTATTTTGCTTCTCTGGGTCATGCAACCAATACAAAGGACCGCAATGGAAATAAGTGTTCGCAGTTTTTTTGCGTTATCCTTGGTATTTGAAGCATTCTATGTTTATTTCTACTTCTAAATTTATTTTTATTTTTGTAGTATTTATTTTATATTGTTCAAATTAATATGTAAACCATTGATTATATCCGATGCCAAAATAAATCTATCTATCTATCTCTCTATCTATCTAAACTGGATCTTTGATATAAACGAGTGAAGTGACGATCGTCGAAACCTAATTCGGTGCTATTTTTCTTTCAGGTCATGAAAGAGAATTACGGTAGTAAAAGGCGAACAGTAACGCCTTTGTAAAAGATCGTGTCCTCCTCTTCGTGTAAAATTTGAATATCACCTATATTGTACCTTCCGATCATACTATGAATATCAACGGTTTGCAATAGTACTTTTGTCAGTGCCTCCAAAGGAAAGATGACAAGTTTTATAAATAAATGGAAAAAAGGGACTCTAGCGGGTTTAGCTATTTGTATAGTTGGTTTTGTCTTCATTGCAACACAAACTGAAATACAAAAGATGAAGTTTAAAATTCCCCACAAGAATTCGTCAAAGAAAGAAACAAGCCTTTGCAAAGATACCAGCATTCGAATTGGTATCTTAGTTCCGTCCACAACTCGAAATGTCCAAAACCCGCATTTAAGATCTCTTAGTCTGACAATTATGTGTTTACCGTCTATTTATAAGACATTGCAACCGGAATTTGAGTATAACATTTATGTCGGAATAAACAATGGAGATTACCTGGAAGGGGTGTCTCAAACTCTTGAAAAAATGTTCAAAGGAGTCAAAGTTGTTGTAACATCGGCCAAAACGTTTACCAAAACCGTAAATGACATAGCCAGGAGGGCGTACCAAGATGGAATGGACTATCTTGTGCGCATAAATGATGATACAACGTTTCAAACAAAGAACTGGACGTCAGCTGGAATAAAAGTTTTACAAAATTATACACCTCAAAATGTTGGGGTTGTTGGACCCACGTGTAATGAAGAAAACGTGCACATTTTGACACACGATATGGTGCATTGTACGCATTTAGATATCTTTGACTATTATTATCCTACATATTTTGATAACTGGTGGGCGGATGACTGGATAACAGAAGTATACAAACCTATGATGTTCACAAAATTAAAAGCCTGGGTTGTAAAGCATCACCTCAACGCTCACAGTACGAGGTATCATGTTGATAAAAAGAAAAGGTCACGACTCAAAACAATATTAACTCTAGATAGAGAAAGACTGGCTGAGTATTGTAGCAACAAGACTAATTAATTTTCAGAGCATTCATTGTTATTCCATTTTCAATACTGGCTTTATTTTGCAATAAAAATGTAAAACAAACATATAATTAAGTTAAACATTATCGTGAATTTTCAAAGCTGTTATTTATTTTGCAATAAAAATGTAAAACAAAAGTATCATTAAGTTAAACATTATCGTGAATTTTCAAAGCTGTTATTTATTTTGCAATAAAAATGTAAAACAAAAGTATCATTAAGTTAAACATTATCGTGAATTTTCAAAGCTGTTATGTCCATATTGTAAATGTTAATATAGTGATCAAAACAGACTATAGTTAAGCATTTGACATAGATAAAATTCTATCAGAGATGTTACTGAAAGGCATATTTGGTAAGTCCTTTTTCAAACGTTATTTGCTATAATGTTCTATACTATAAAACAGGTTGTATGAAAATAACTATACACGGACAAAATATCTTTGTGGCAAAGAAAAAATGCCTAAGATAACCAGACATTGTTATGCATTGCAAAATTGTCGTTTTGATTTCATTACAAACGTTATCAAAGATAACATTCTAAATGAGCCATCAAGTATTTCAGACTAGTTTTACTAAATAATGCTAATGACTGTTTGAAATCTTTTGTGCAAACACTTTTCTTGATTAAAAATTTCATAATTTTTAGCTACATTAATTGTGATACTTGTTGCCTAGTGCCAGTCATGCCCTAAACTGATATTGCTCTAAAATATTGATGATTTCTCTGTTTTGCATCTAGTTAGATGAAGGGCGGATTTTGGAGCTGTATTAAAATACTTTAGATAAGGGAAATCATTTAAAATTAGTTACATTTCACTTTTTTCTAGTGGTAGGAAAAGATCGTTTAAAAACATGATGTTAATTTCGAAAAGCAAAACACAATTTGTTTGTCATGTCACGGAATTATTGTACGGTGTTAGTACATTCACGTTGGTAGAAGCGTTTTGTGAGGCACTGTTTGTAGTAACAACCATTGGGGCATTCATATGACTGGGCCCAAGAAAAGACACTGATAGTGGATTTTCAAACACCGGACCTCTTAAAGGGGATGCATTTACATATGTGGAAAGTTGGCTTGAAGTGGGGATATTTTGGCCTGCATATGCTTCAGGCGCAATCGGGCTTACATCTGGAGATGGACACGAAGGTGAAATTTTGTTTTTATTCATACTAGGCTGGCTGTTTGGGACTCGCTGCGCAGGTAGGCCATTCTCTTTCACAGTTATGTCATATGTGGGTAGGGGGGGTGTGGGTAAGCATAAACTTCCGCCGGTATCCTGGGAGGGGGGGTTCTGCTGCACTGATGCCGATTCGTTCTGTTCTATAAGCTCTATATTTGTGAGACTACTTTTGTTTATATACATGTTCCATTCTGCCATCTCGTCATGTATGAGTTTATGGTCCATGATTAGTTTGGCAGAATAAGCAATCATTACCTTCGATCTTGGATTTTTCCGTTTATAGTCTTTATACTTCGGGCAAAGACGAGAGCGAGCTTGCTGTATTTCACGTGGTAAGTCAATGTCAATAGAAAACGGTGTATCTTTTAACATTCTGGCTCTACTTAATATGTATTCTGTTTCTCCGAAATCTTTGAAATTCACTATTACTGGCCTACTTTGTAATCGTTTATTTTGATTTCTCGCCCCGAGGCGATGCGCTCTCGTCATGTAAACATCTCTACGGTCCATGTCAAGCCTAAAAAATCGCCAATGATATCAAAACAGTTCTCACCCATGTTTTCCGCAAAACCACGAAATATCAGGTTATTACGTCTAGATCTAGCTTCAGAGTCAATTGATTTATAGGCAAGTGTTCTCAGAAACTCAGTTTGGGCATTTGTAGTGTCAATCCCCTGACCTACTTTATTGTCTATGTTTACGAAAGCCTCTTGTAAAGATGAGATACCTCTACTGCAACCAATCTGCTCATTTCGAACGATGCGTAGCTCATCAAATATATGCACAAGCTTATCCTCAACACTACTCTGTATAAAGTCACGCCTTGTAATGTCAACTGAATAATCCATTGCCATATTATCATTTTCCCGCTCCTGTTGGATTTGAAATCTGTTGCTCGTTGGAACGTCAAAAATCATATTAGAATGCATATTTTTTATTTAAACACCCACACACTTGTTAACTCACTTATAAAGTTTAATTAAATTCAGTTTAGTCCGTATATTTTATTTAGATATATCCAGATTACTATTTATTCATCACGATCATTTTTCAAACACGTCTAGTGTGCGCCATATTTAATTACATATATCAAATTGTAAAAAAACGTGTGGACAATAAAAATAGAATTTCCTGATATAATAAATCAAGTATCTAAAATATAAATTCAAAATTATATATTATTTAATGTATTTGGTTTTGAAGATAATAATATTTATCCATTATACATATTAAAACATCAATAATCGGACAGATATGACATGTTACTAATTTATAAAGTTGAAACAAATCATTGTCTGGATAAAAGACTTTGATAGATCAATGTATAACAAAACAGAACATAAAAAACATTTTTAATCACGTTTACAATGTTTTTTCTCAAGAAAGAATATTACATGAACATACGTCAAACTGTTTAGCTATTAAATGTATTCAAGCTGTAAAAATCCCATAAGAAAGAAGTAAGGTATATATCAAGAATTATCACAAACTAATAATAATAATAGTTCCTTTTGTAATTTATGCTGATTTTGAGTCAGTAACTAAAAAGATATCTACTGTCTTACCATCTTCTGATAAATCATTACCTGAACCATGTATCAAAAACTGCTAGACTGTGGTTATGGTTATAAAGTTGTTTGTTGTTATAACGATAAATATAGTAAACCAGCTCAGATTTACAGAGGTCCTAATACAGTTTATAAATTATTGTAAGAACATATTTGATAAAGATTTAAATAAGAATTAAAAATGACAATAAAAGGATGAGACTTTACTTAAACATCAACTTTTTGTCATATTTTTAGAACAGAATAAAAAGAAGAAGGCTTTATAAAAGGTTCTAAAAGAACTCCTGTCCGTGATCATTGTCGTATAACACGAAAATTTAGAGGAAGTTCTCAATCAGATTGCAATATTAAGTTTAAACTATTCTAACACACACAATTTCTTTTTTCACAGTCTAAGAGTTTATGAAAATTAGAAGAAGAAATTTATGTTATTCCTAACAATATGGAAAAATATATGGCTTTTATGATAAGTGATTTCATTTTTATAGATAGTTTTCAATTTATGTCTATATCGTTAGATACCTTAGTAAAAACACTCCAGAATTTAAGTACACGTCACAACAATTTAAAGATATTTAATTATTAAAAACAAAAGGTGTTTATTTATATGATTACATGGATTATTTTAAAAAATTTAAAGAAACAAAATTACCTCCCAAAAAGAGTACATTCTATTTTGAATGAAACTAGTATATCTGACAAATAAAATGAACATGCTCAAAACGTTTAGTATAACTTTGAAATAAAAACAATGGGAGAATTTCAGGATGTATATTTAAAAACGGATGTCTTACTTTCAGCTGATGTTGTTTTGAAATTTTTAGGAAACAATATTAAGAATATTATAAACTTGATTCATTATTTTAGTAGTCCTTGGTTAACTTTAGATGCAATGTTGAAAATGACCGGAATAAAATTAGATTTAATATCTGATACTGATATGCACCTTTTTATTGAAAAACAAAAAACTGAAAGGAGGAATTAGTTAAATAGCTAATCGTTACAGTAAGGCAAACAATAAATATATGAAAGAATATAAATCTAATTTACCCTCTAAATACATCATTTACTTAGATGCAAATAATATTTATGGTTGTGCAATGAGTTAGCCTTTTTACCTGGAAACTTTAAATGGATAACTGTAAAACAATATCACAATCAACTTGCAAGAGGTAAAACTAACTTTATAACTGATTTTGATAATCTGCATAATGATTATCCTTGGCTCCAGAAAAAAATAAATGTTCCTGACCAATGACTTTCTGAATACAGCAAAGCTATCAAAATAGACTTTGAAATTACGACAAGACAGTTAATGACAACTTTAAGGAGAAAAGAAAAATACTAGAATACACACACTATGTATGGGAAGCTGTTTTCCCTATTACAGGTCAGGCTATGTTGATGCTTTCTTAAACAAGTTGGCTGCTTAAAAAGCATTCAATGGGTTATGCCAAATAATTGAATTTTACATATGATCAAATCTTTATGCAACCTTCCTGGCGATATTGATAGTTGTCCTCTTCCTTTAATATTTCAGTCTATGTTAGTAAATTTGTCAGTGTGTGAACAAAGCAAGTAATTTTTTTAGAATATATAGTATTATCAGTGTTTACGAGCACAGGATATAATGAATACACTATAAAAATATAAAAATAAAATCTTTGAGAACTTAAGACAACTACGATCATCTATTTTAAAAATAATTAAAGAATGTAAATAGAGCTAAAAATGGAAAATTAAAAAGGGAACAGCATAACAATATTTATATTTTACAAAACTAACATTTCCAGCGTGCATTATATATTTACTTACACATTTGAAATGAAACCATTGTATTTTGCATTTTTGTTGTCACATTTCAACAAGCCGTTATCCTGCAGGAGCAGTGGTAACGCACTGAACTGATATTCCATGGGTCCTATATATTAGTGCTATACATTGAGCATGCAAAAGAACCAGAGGCGTCATTGAAATGAGATACTTTCTTGTCTTGCACTATATCCAACATCCTAAAAAAGCTAACCTCTCTATGGGAAGTCGGTCAAATGATCAACACGTACCGACGAGAAATAAACTCAAATAGATAAAGGAATATACAGTTAATTTAGCAACGCTCACATCACCTGCTGACATTATATGCATTTTCTGAATTCTGCGAAATTGTTCAAATTGTTGAAGTTCTAAACATTCATTTAAATGAGGCTTCATTTAAAAATATCAAATCTAATGTTTATATCAAATGATTTTAGTGTGAAACATGTTTCTACGGCAAAACAGTTGCGAAAATCCTAAAGTCTGAACTGTAAGTCTGTTTTCTTTGTGCAGTAAATAGATTTCAATTTAATTTCTGTCGTTTTTAAAAATTATGCAAAATTATGTGTAAATTACAATCAATTTCTTTTTTGAATTTAAACACATCATTTACCTAAAAACACAAACACGTATTTGCCACTCACATTGATACAATCAGATTCAATACATTGTATGCAGCTTCCTTAATCATATGATTGCACATTGTTAAAACTAGGGTCGCAAATAGGACCACAAATAGGATCGCAGGGCCGCAGAATAATGATGTCAGAAAATCTCCGGATCTAGACGCTCTGCTCCATATTCTTTTTCAACAGACGCTCTGTTGCATTTTGAAAACTCGCCAGTATACAGGTTGATGCCCTAAGGGGCATAACCAAAAAACTGCCAGTTTTTTATAATGACACTGTATTTATACTGTGTTTACCTAAAATGTGTAATTTTTAACGTAACATACCTACTCTGTGTGTACTCAAACATGTGTATTTTGTATTTACCTAGAAAAGGTGTAGTAGTTACTTGTATCTGATACGTAAGTATAATATATTTTTAATTGTCGTTTGATGTTCGAAGACCCGTCATACTTGGTTTGTTTTAAGTTTGACCAAATCTGCATGTCATTAAAAATGCTGCTGACATTGTAATAATCATATTAATTTACTGCTTTATAACAAAGTTATAACAAAGTCACCCAAGTACAAAAGGAATTAAATTTTTCGTAAGCATTACGGTTAATTAGTTGAGAAAAACATTAGCAGAAATATTAGAACTTCTAATAAAGGTTTACACTATCTGAAATTTTTCAAACGATCAAAGAATATTAGGGATCCCTCAATGTATCCAGTACTGTCGTAAAATCGTTGTTGGAGTCATCAGGTTGAGGAAACTTCAGTCTTATCACAAGTAGGAATGACAACTCTTTGTTCTTCACTAGTTTTTCACCTCGAAGCATCCATCGTACAAACTGGCAGTAGACTGTTCTTGCATCTGCTCATAGTACTCCCAGATAAATAGTCCTGAATATTGTTGAGCATTTTGATGGTTATATAAATGTTTTAGGGGTTATATTTTGCCCGTCATAATTGTTTATGCAAACATTGTCTGTAAGATCCTGTTAAGAATTATTTAACTGTAAAAGTTCATCCATATATGTCATGAAACCGTTGTCCATTTGCGGTTTAAATAAGCAGTATTGGTTGTGTTGCTCTTTTTTCATTATTAGCATTTTTATTGTTCTTGTCTTTTCTCTAGATGTCTGACATTAAAATTTTAAATTGTATTATTGTAACTCACAAGAAACTGTAAAGTTTACGTGAATAAAATAATTATGTTCTGTTCTGTTCTGTTCTGATAACAGTCAGTTCCAGTAGTATTATAATTCTGATTTAGTTTGCCGGAACACACGGTAACTCCAGCACGACTTTAAAGTTATTTTTTACGTTTTCATTCAATTGATATAAAAATACTCAATAAAATATAGGCCCAGTACAGAAAAACGATGAATATGTTTCTTAGGTGTTACTTTTCTAAGTCAAAGTTGCCTCGTTAAATTTTGTAAAATAACACCAATGACCACCAGGGTAATTCGTGATGGCCAGTAATATTTGTTTAAACACAAAATGCCCTTAGTTACACATCGTGTTTACGGACGGCACAAGAGCAGACATTTAATCAATTCAAAATTTCTGATTAGCAGTTCCCTCCATCATCATTTTACTTCAATCTCATTCAAATTATAGAACAGAACAGAACAGAATTATATAAGGTATATCTTGCACTTCGGTAAAGCTATTATCATGGAGCGACGTAATGAAATCACGAAATGAGTGTCTCGGATAATCTCGCCGTGTATTTCCGTAACAGTAGCACCGGCCATTAACTGGATCAAAAGCCAAGTTTTGACTTAAAATATCATTACAATCCATTTTGGACTATGAAATAACTTTACGAAATTATTAATAATATTTAATCGAATTTTCTGACTTTCGGTACCCTTTAATATATTTTCATGGCAAAAGAGCAAATACACTACTTTGTATCTATAAAATGGATATTTTTACTTTTTCATTCAATTATCTTTTTTGTAAGATTATTTCAATGATCCGCTAGGATTGAAAAAAAAAATAAATAAAAAATGATTTCTAGGAAATAGTAATCATATGAATATCATCATTGTGGCTCTATTAAAAGGAAGGTAAGAAGGTCACGTGACCCGTCCGCCATTAAAGCTCTGCTAATACCTCGTTGCTATGCTTAACTTTCGTATATCTTTCAAAAACCTGTTAAATATCTAGGATGTGTATTGGATTATGATCGTTCTGCAATATCTATTAAAAACTTGTAGAAAAGGTCAATTCGAGTTTGAAATTTCTATATATAGACAAAACCATTGATTAAATCTGAAGCTGAGAAAACTGTTATGTAACTATTTAATACAATGTCACTTTGACTATGCCTGTTAATCCTGGTAGTGGCTTCTCAAAACAGTTGAAAAATAGACTGCAGGTTGCACAAAATACAGTTATTAGATTCATTTTTGGGCATACATGTAGAACTTGATTAAAGGTATCAAATTTTAGAAATCAGGGTTGGCTGAATGTAGAAAACAGGGTAAAACAACTAAGACTTAATCATGTTTTTTAAGATTTTCAATAATAAATGTCATTTATTTACATGATAATTTTATTCTGGCTGCTAAGACACATTCATGTAATAGTAGACACAGTGTTGACAGTTTTCATGTACCACAAGGTTTGGTTTTACGCAAACACCTTTTTCTATCAAGCCATCTGGGACTGGAATAGTCTGCCACGAGTTATAAAAGTTTTAAAAACATGCTTTTAGAAAGGATGTAAAGTTGCAGCTTATGGAAAATATGTAACGTGCTTAAGCACTGTTAAAACAGATTTTATCTTTTACTAATATCATTTTTTTAACATTTCTATACAGTATTTCAGATTTGTTCTGTGATGTGTGTGTCATTACTTAAGTACTTTTGTGATAACAATTTGTTTGCTAATCTGCCACATACCATACATAAATGACAAGTATCGTAATTCTTATACGCACTTCAACAGTTATCTAGTCAGAGTTGTCTATCCTTGATAAATAATAACTAGTTTAGCCAATATTTTCAGACCTTGACCTTTCTCGTTCAGAAGGACCCCATTGGAAATAAGTTGGAAAACGTAATGGGTTATCCTGTGTAATATAACATGTCTCAAATTTTCATGCTGAAATGTTAAAACTATAGTGTAACTTGTGATATTTGATACGAGGAGTGTTCAAATATGAATGCATCTAAGCACGTAAAATTTGATTCTTCATAAGTTTGACTGATTTTTTTATCTTGTTCCCTCAAAGTATTCACCTCCAACAGATATACAACGTTTCAGTCTCCGGATCACAGATAATATCACAGATAATATCACAAAATCACATAGCTACAGATACGAGGTCTTCATATGAATATAACAAGTTACACATGTCTCTGGCTCGTTAACATAAGGGAAATACAACAACCGTTAAAGTTTTATAGATTTATTTAATAAATTTCATAAATTGTCAATATTACCCGTGGCTATATACAAATTATGAATATAATGAAAATGTCAAAGTGATAACAAAAAAAAAGAACTTAGACACATTCACAAAAACAAAAATACATACACATTACCAAAAATATATCAACAAATTCATATGAATACTGAATATACTGTAAAATTAAAAATTTACACGAAGCAATTTACTTTCATTAGGAGTTACCAAACTTGACACAACATTGTAAAAGATGGTCAAGCAGTTGTTCCTAGAAATATGTATTTTATCTTCGATTATGTAACTGACCAAAGTTTGGAAAGGATTAAATGAGGACAGATAAGTCATTTGAGGTTTGAGGCTTTTACAACCATTGCTAGAATGCAAAAACTAATATAACTTATTGTGTAATCTATGTCTAGAAAAGAACAACATTTCAGCTATCAGTATTTGATAATGTTCCTGCTTTAAAAACGATTAATCAAGGCATGTGAATTTACTTTGCAGTACGTGTGTAACAGCCTATAAGTACTTATAAAGTGTAACCAAACTAGCTGATATTCAATATTTTCAGACGTTGGTTTTAGGTATTTCTTGCTTTTATGAATTGTAAAGGTGTTTTGCTTTCTTATGTGGATATCTTATCTCAATAAAGAGCAATTTTCAATGATATTTGAGAAGGCCGTTAATGAACTAGTTAGCTTTTATGCCCTGGGTGCTGATTCGATAAACTTTAAACAAATTTCTTGAGTTAAAACAATTAGTTCCCTTTAAATAAACTCATCATAATGATTTCATATTTCAGAAAAGTATGATGTTGCAAATAGAAACAGTGATGTACATTTGAATTACAGCAAAAGGAAGTAGGAATTTGGAATTGAGATGTTCTGCTAGAATCGGCAGATTTTAATACAATTAACACCTGAGGATAACATAAGGAATTACACTTCAACGTTAAATTAACAGTTTATCAACATTAGATTAACAGTTTATCAACGTTAAATTAACAGTTTACTGGTCAGAAACCTGACATGACAAAAACACATTCAGTGTGTTAGATTTGCTTCAAAAGTTTTTTTGAAGACATTAAAATGATATGTATTTAAAATAACATTGTTTTGTTTCTGTTGTTGTTTTATGTACAATTCATTTTTTTTTTCAAGGAGGTTTAATTTCTTTTTTAAACTTTGTTGTTGTCACTCTCCAAGAAAATTATTATTTACTAAACCACTTCATAAAAATACATGAAACTTGGTTTCGACCCTTCAAATAAGAAGTTCTTTAAATTGTGTAAATAAAGGGAATTTCCTTTTTTTTAAAAAGAAATATGTAATTTCAGCAAACCATGTCATTGGTTACTTTTTGTGATCACTCAGTGCAAGCCCTCATCGTTTTTTTATTCAGAAAAATATTTGTTTATATAGTACATAATTATTTTAACTGTAACTTACACATACAAAATACATGCAAATTCTTAAAACTTCACAATATTTTAAATTTCTAGTTATAAGACATGTAATGCTACATTTTACCATATAAACTATTAAACATACAAAAAGAGAGAAATAATGAGGTGGTGAATAAGAAAGCCAATTGCCACAAGAAACGAATTTTTGCGTATATTTTTTCTGGTCTTTAGATGTTAAGAATGCAGTTACTTACATAAAAATCTAATAATTGCCTAACAGTCGTAAATTTGATCCTTTTAAATTGTTCTGCTTTAAATGAACGTTGAAGTGTGATTTGTAACAGCTGGAACGTAGCAAAAGCGGAAGCCCGAATATCAAAAGTTTACAGATAAATTGTATCGTTACAAAATACCCGTAAAATACATGCATATTGATGCGTCAATGAAATCGCGATGGAGCTGCAATTTTTTCAGTAATGTGAACCCTTGAAGTTAAAAAATCCAGGCATCACATATTCTTAAGACATTTGATGTGACTTTACAATCTTGATGATAGAATCTCTTCGAAATTGCAAATGTGTTTTTTAACTAATGTATCAGCTGAAAAAGTATTTATGTATTTGTGTCTGAACCGATTGAACACCTGTATTTGAATATGACAATCAACTCAACCAATATTAGTTTTATATTACACCTAGTTTTATAGATCTTACAGTATACTAGGATATTTAGGTGTTAATCATGTTCATACAGAGGTTATAGGCAAGGTGTAACCTCATACTTCCTTATATTTAAAAAAATACAACAACAACTGACAAAAATAAATAAATTTACAAGTTTCACAATCTTACCAATTAAATATTAAGCAAATAAGTACATATGTACACATGGATATTATGTATTATAAATATATTATAACACCTATTTCATTATTTCCAGTATAGTCACTTAATACGCACAATCCAGCCTCCAAGTTGTTGATGACCATAGAATGTAAAGTTCCTGTAGAACATATAACAGTAGAAAAATGAATTTGAAGTTTCAGCATACAAAATGGCTTGTTTGTGTATTTAAAATATGGCGCAAAAAGTGCCGACCGATTGTGATTGGTTAGTAGTATAAACGTATTAGACAAAACAAATATTGTACGGCTTACGTCTGCACTTAATACTGTTGTCAAAGTACTTGGTATTCAATTTGATAGTGTACAGACGTTAGGAACATCATATTTATTAATGTTCATGTATTTTAATTTATATATAAAACTATATAAAAGCCATACATTGTGCTTAAGTTTTAATTAGCCTATGGCACAAGCTAATCGTAGGCTGGTTCTGAATCCCGATATCGATGTAACAATATTTTTTCCTTCTACACAAATATTTTATTTCAAGAAAAAAATAAATCAAATTTAAAGTTACTAGTTTCTGAACTGAGAAACACTGCTTTACAATTAATTGTGATGTTTACACCTGAATTGAACAGATATTTTTTTTATAATCAGTTGAATGTTTTACTTTACAACATTCATAAAATAGATGTGGCAGTGTTATGGCGTGTAAAGCGTTGCAAAATTTGATTTTTGTCATTTGCATTTGATAATACTTTCATTTGTATTGGATATTCTTACTTTTATATTGCATAATCATCATTTGTATTGTATAATTCTCTATTTGTGTTGTATCCTCTGCATTATGTTCTATTTCTGTTAGTTGTAATTAATGTCTGCTATTTATATTGTAAACGGTTCTATTTATATTGTATGCCAGGTCATTTGTTTTCTAAAACTGATATGTGTGAATTCAATACACGATAAAACCAATTCATGTTTTATAATTGCATGATGGGATTAGTTGTGATTTGTAACGGCTAATTTAATTGGCTATCATATTACCATATTGCTCTTTCTCAACCAATGAAATCTATGGATACAAAATAAACAAACAAATCCAACAGTTCCGTTATACAATAGAAATATGACCACAAACAAGATTGAACACAAATGTAAAATTATACAATACAGATAAGGAAATATACAATTCAACCAAGCGAACATTGAATGCAAATAACGAAAATACAATACATAATGACAGATTATGGAACATAAATAGGAAGTATACAATACAAATAAGATATATACAATTCAAATGGATATTATAAATTACAAAATTGAATTTATAGAACACAAACAAACAAACAAAAAATACAAATACAAATTATACAATATAAATAGGAAAACATTGAACACAAATGAAACGATATAGAATATAAATTGAAATTATACAATACAATTGAAATTATAGAATAAAAATAAGAAATTATCAAATACAAATACAAATTATACAATAGTAATAAGAAACTATTGAACAAAAGTGAAACGATATTGAATATAAATTGATATTATACAATACAAATTGAAATTATAGTATAAAAATAAAGAAATTATCAAATACAATTACAAATTATAAAGTAGTAATTGGAAAACATTCAACACATATGTAACGATATTGAATATATATTGAAATTATACAATACAAATTGAAATTATAGAATAGAAATAAAGAAATTATCAAACACAAATACAAATTATACACTATAAACAGGAAAATATTGAACATAAATGAAACGATAAAGAAAATAATTTGATAAAGTATACAATACAAATATCAAAATCGAATATTGCAACGCATTACACGCCATATAGTATCTCTTCGTGCCGTTTACGATTGGTACAGAGGTTATTTCCTATACTTTTCATTTTATACAATAAGGAATTGGTTGCTAAAGTGGACTATTTCTATCTGTACCAAGCATATACAAATCTTGTGTACACTCAAAAGCATTACCGTGTACTAGTTTATCCCCCCGCCAAATGCGGCTCTCCGTCAGTCCGTGCGTCCGTCCCAATTTTGACCGTAGCATAACTCCAAAAATGCTTGAGCGATTTTCTTCAAACTTCATACACTGAAAATGCGTACTGGGAAAAAGTGCAGTGTGTAAGAACAATAACTCTACCTTGCCTACTTTAGAGTTTTTCCCCTTTATCAGATTTACTTGAAACATTGTCTGAAGCATAACTCTAAAAGTACTTCAGCGATTTTCTTCAAACTTCACACACTGAAAGAGCACATTGGGAGAAAGTGCAGTGTATAAGAACAATAACTCCACTTTGCTAACGTTTAGAGTTTTTCCCCTTTATCAGATTTACTTAAAAAGTTTTTTCAAGACCATAACTCCAAAAGTACTTGAGGGATTTACTTCAAACTTAATACACTGACAAAGCATATTGGTAGAAAGTACAGGGTGCAAAAACAATTACTCTACCTTGCCTACTTTAAGAGTTATTCCCCTGTATCAGATTTACTTGAAAATAAATCCAGAGCATAACTCCAAAAGTAGTTCAGGGATTTTCTTCCAACTTAATACACTGACATAGCACATTAGTAGGAAGTGCAGTGTGCAAGAACAATAACTACCATTGCCTACTTTTAGAGTTATTCCCCTGTATCAGATTTACTTGAAGAACTTTGTCCGAAGCATAACTTCAAAAGTGCTTGAGGGATTTACTTCAAACGTAATACACTGACATAGCACACTAGCATGAGAGTGCAGTGTTAAGAACAATAACTCTACCTTGCCTACTTTTAGAGTTATTCCCTTTAATCAGATTAACTTGAAAGTATTGTCCGAAGCATAACTCTAAACATACTTGAACGATTTTCTTCAAATTTTACACACTGAAAGAGCACATTGGGAGGAAGTGCAGTGTATAAGAACAATAATTACATTTTGCTAACTTTTAGAGTTATTACCCTTTATCAGATTTACTTAAAAAGTTTTGTCCACAGCATAATTCCAAAAGTACTTGAGGGATTTACTTCAAGCTTAATATACTGACATTGAACATTGATAGGAAGTACAGTGAACAAGAACAATAACTCTACCTTGCTTACTTAAAGAGTTATTTCCCTTTATCTGATTTACTTGAAAAAATATTCCAGAGCATTACTCCAAAAGTACTTGAGAATTTTCTTCAAACTTAATATACTGACATAGCACATTGGTAGGAAGTGCATTGTGCAAGAACAATAACTCTACTTTGCCTATTTTTGAGGGACTTTCTTCAAACTGCAGACGCGCATTATTACATTTAGTTTTTGAAAGTACAACCTTCAGATAATTTGATTTTGTTAAATGGGTCATCTTGTCTTCAGCCTCTTTCTACTCTAAAGAATCTGATTAGCATATATCAAGCAAAGTACAGTTTCATTGTTATACAAGAACAACTGTATCCATTTTCGGAATAAAGGACCAAATTGAAAAAAAAATATCAAGTTTTTTCAAATTAAAAAAAGAAGTGAAACACGCATATCAGGAAAAACCACAGTCAGAAAACACAGACTCCCTACACAGTCAAAAATAGAGAGAGAAAGAGAGCATAGATTTATATACTGATCAATTACACACAAACAAAATATACACCACAAACAATTAACGAACATAAGAATTATCCCAACATATTCTCATAAGAATAGACAGGTACAAGTTGTCTTGGTGAATTAGCTCCAACCCTACCATCAACTCGAAAAGTTAAATGAAGAATTATCAAATTCCTTTTCAAAGTCCGCCATCATAATAAGTCCCTGGAATTTTATTCTCTTCACTGTTCTGAATGATATCGTATATTAACCTAGTATATTCTTATGTAGATACTATTACTGGTTCTACTTCATCATATAGAAAAAGCCTTTAACTTAAAGGCATCGTTTATTGCTTTAACAACAAATGACCCAATTTTTCCAGAATTTGTTGTAATAATGTTATCACAAAACAATCAATTATCGGACTTTCATAATGCTCTTTCATGGTGTTTTGAGAAAGCTATATCTAATACGACTATTGAATGGTCTGAACTATAGTTTACATCCGTATAACAATTTATTAAATAATATAGCAAGGCATTCGTTTTTAGCAAGAAATTAAGCCTGGCTTGCGCGTCTTCAAGAATATTTTGTTAAATAATGAAACCAATGCTAACACATTAGGTCACCAAAAATCACTCAAATTTTATTACACGAATTTGTTAATGACATGATCATCAAGTAAGGAAGTGTAAGACAACATGTTAAACGTGGAGAAGATAGTTCTATTGCATCATTGATGTTTAGAAACCACAGCAGGGAAGAAATTGGAATATTTATTAATCACATTCTCTGCTTAGGTAAAATTACAACCCGTTCTACCGGCACAGAAGTTGAACTTACTAATAAAAGTCGAGTTCTAACCGCCTTTTTTTTCTTTTTTCCTTTTTTTTTTTGGGGTGGGGCGGTTATTTAAAAACGGATGCGTTTTGAGCAGTGTAATTCTGCACTACTTACTCGTACAGTAGGAGGGATAAATTTACGTCACAGCCAAAAATTGCGGCGGAAACTACCGATGTCCAAACGGAAACAGCCGATCATCAAGAAGACGTTTTTTTCTTATCAAAAGAAATATTTTCATTATTTTGTAATTAAACCATTTTAATCAGCACATTATGATTGTTTTGATCAGGCAAAATTGCTTTAATCGTGTCCAATGACCTTATATAAATGTTTATCTCCGTAGGTACACACACTATAATTGCAAATCTCATTGTACTAACCGCTTTACTTACTTGATTAAATAGGCATGAGTAACATTTACATATTATATCACTGTTACTGAAAAACAATACAGGGTTTTCAGTAAAATGTCTCTGTTTTCTGAACTATTTATTTAAAAATGAATTTGGATTCTGATACAATATAACCCTTTTCTTATTATGTACAGTAATAAACCAAACATAGACGCAGAATGTAATAAGCTTTTTAATGTCTTGGAAGTTAGCCGTAATCCAAGTGATTCCACTGCATCTTAAAAATTCAGTTTTCTCCGTTACTCGTTACTCTAGACAGGTATTCATAAAGCAGTAAAGCGTGTTGTGGTGCTGCATATGAATACAGATAAGCAACATTAACATTATTCAACTGTTACAATATCCTAGGAGGTTTTGTTACAAGTCGACAGATCGCTGAATTGCATGCACATGTATATGAATAAAGCTGATTCTTCAAAAATTATCACAACACCTTGTAACATTTCTTAAATCAGTTGAATTAATTAGTTAATTGTTACCTTAAAAGAAAATACTCATATATCCCAAAAACATGCACAGGGGACAATTTTCTCAGATCAGCCAAATCAAATACGCTGAAGCCAGTCATGTTATCTTCCCTGGTACCCTGCTTTCTTGCGAGATAAACAAATGTTCTACAGCACTAGTCACATTCTCAGGCTGGTACCTTTCATCAAATGGGAAGGATACAACTACGGATGATTATATATATCAAGTATATATAATAAACAGAATATACAGAATATACATGTATTATCTATATGTAATTTGTGTATGTTTAATTCTAACCTAAATAAACATTAATCAAATAAGCTTCTTTTCTGAAAAAAATAAAAGACCAATATATGTGTATTTACAATACAGGGTAAGAGTACTTTGTATGAAAGACATAGATCTGAATTTAGGAGAAGCAGTCTGTAACCTTCGAGAATAAGTCTCATTCTGCCAGAAACGATGTCAATAGAAATGGCTGTAAAGTAGTGCAGAGAATGTGACCTTACTTTGTCTCGACGAAAACTGAAGAGGAAAGCGCTAATAAGCATATTATAACGAGTACCACTTTAAATCTAAGCTTGCTGTTTCCTATAACACATGGATAAATATGCTTCGCAGGCAAGTTCTTTGTTTATCATAACGGAACCACGCCTGGGAAACTACTGATCTCTTTTTTTCCAAATATGACGTTAACAACTTGAACGTGGCCTGACCTTGCTCCAGAATGAACTTAATAGATTAAACCTTGAATAGTGCAAAAAATAAACCAGTGGTTGCTTCTCCTAATGTTGTTGAAGACATGAATTAAGAAAACCTTCCATTTGCGAAACAATTCCTTCAAATAGCGTGGACATTCAATATGAAAGAAAATAAATAGCACGGAACAACGGTTGAAGATTGGTTAGATTTGATAAATGTTAGCAAAACTACATTGGGGAGAAAAAAAATTAATACAGCGTAAAAGAAAGGATTTAGGTGAGCAGACCATATAAAAATACAGTTCTGAAACGTATTTTGAAAAAATTATTTGCAATTTGAATTTCCTCAATGTAACCTTACTCTAAGTATGTATCAAACTCTTTGAAGCGAAATGCCATACCCAACATTTATAACTATTGACAGATAAAAAGAAAAGAAACCACAATGCAAAGAGTATATTGCAATATACTCAGATTTTAACAGTTCTTGTAGGACACTTATGAAAGCTATTTCAAGATTTTAATAAAAACACTTGATCCTATGGAATAGGTACAATAATGCATCCCGTGTAATAACTGCAATAAACTTGTTAGAGAGATTTATGACAATGCTAGCAGTTAGTATGAAAGTGATAGTCTCTTAGGACAAAAGGGCATAAAAAAAACTAAGTACCTCCACTGAAAATGCGACTTCTCATGCAAAACTAGACAATAGTACATATCTAATATGAAAGCTATTGGTGATTGAAAGCAAGACCTGTAAATGTTTCCTATATAAGTCTTTGTAAAACAGATTTCTTGGGCGGTTCAATGAATGATCGCAATTACATAACATGTAAAATCTTATCACCGCTAGACAATTCATATAGGTTTCTTTGGTAATGTAGATTCGGACAAGAAGGTTTTTAAAAGCTCCAGTATATCTTCATGTAAAATAACGGGTATTTTGGGCGGAGTCTTTTATAATTACACCTTATATAATCACATGGTCACAGCAACCAAAGTTATAGAAACATCCATGTTGTTATAATTTTTTATACAGTGGTTGCTGTTGAAAGCCAGATTGCCGGTCAGAAAAATTCTTAATGGGCATTTTATTCTGAGGTGAGTTAAAATTATAGTTCCAACTATGTATATTCCATGCAAGAAAAGATTTAAAGAATATATTCAATAAAATGAAAATTTAAACAAATATACCAAAAATGTTTCACCAATGTGATTTTTTTTTTCGATCTGGTATTGTCAAAAATAGTTTTCTTTGTTTTGCAAATATCATGTGAAATTTAACCAAACTTCCGTTCCAGTTTTGAGAGAGTTTCTGAACCTCATTAAGCATATCATGCTGACTTTTTGTCTTTAAAGAGGTCTTTCACTTAACAGCACTCGTTATATATCTTAAAATAGACCATATATCAAATTCTTAATATAAGCCACGGTTGGTATTTGTCCTTGTATTCCAGTGAGGTAAAGGTACACTTACGCCTTATTGCTCTAAATTTGTCTAAAACTGTTCTAAGATCGGAATTTGCCACACAAGGATATAACATGCATACAGAAATAAATAGTTGTTATCAGTTATTGGTCCTTCTTTTAATAAAACATTAATTATTATACAATTTTTATCCTGTGTACTCTGTAGAAAAGTGGCTATGTCTCAATTAAAGACTCCCTTGATGTAGTTTGTAGTATGCCCAGAAATGCTGTGTGCCATTTGGTCGTTTGCATCATTTTGGCAGAATTTCATCCTATACAAAATTTACACTTTGTATTTCAAAATGCTTCTTTCTTGAGGTACACACATTTAGACATGGCATTGGTCTGGTGACCTTTATTATGAAACATCTACCCATGGCGTTGCTATGGTGAGCTATATCATGAAACATCTACCCAGGGCGTTGATATGGTAAGCTATATCATGAAACATCTACCCATTGCGTTGATATGATGAGCTTAATCATAAAACATCTACCAATGGCGTTGATATGGTGAGCTAAATTATGAAACATCTACCCATGGATTTGGTATAGTGAGCTTTATCATAAAACATCTACCTTTGGCGTTGATATGGTGGGCTATATCATGAAACATCTACCCATGGCGATGATATGGTTAGCTCTATCGTGAAAAATCTATTCCTGGCGTTGATATGGTGAGCTATATCGTGAAACATATAGACATGGCGTTGATATGGTGAGCTATACCATGAAACATCTATCCATGGCGTTGATATGGTGAGCTATGACATTGTTGTTGTGAGCTATATCATGAAACATCTATCCATGGCGTTGATATGGTGAGCTATGACATTGTTGTTGTAAGCTATTTCATGAAACATCTAGCCATGGTGTTGATATGGTGAGCTATATTATGAAACATCTATACTTGGCGTTGATATGGTGAGCTATATCATGAAACATCTACCTATGGCGTTGATATGGTATGGATATGGCCATTCTTCTTCTACTGAATCTTATCAGAAGCTTACAACTGCAGGTCCAGAAAGTTATACCAGAATGTTCAACTGACCATTGCTAATATACAGGTAAATTAATAAAAGAATATCTTGTAATATTTCAGCACCACTGTGAATTAGTTATAGATCTAGTTAAATACCAACAAATATAATTTTGTAGAAAATACACAGAAAAATCGAGCTAACGTTTACAGCTTCGGTCAGATTCAAATCAATGACCTCTAGATCTGAAGTCAACTGCGTGTCGTCTGCAACACCACAAAAAATGGTTAGCCGTCTATTCCTAACAAACATCGTACGATTTGGCATTCCATATTTATTTTAAGTAACTTAATTATTTTCATATTCGCTTACGTACACATTTTTGTCAAGTGTTTTGACATTTTTCAGGGCAGTATAAAAGCCTGTTCCCAATGTCTACGGGGTTTATTTACAAAGAATTCTCGAGACGAGAGTAACTGGTATAAGTTTAATACTTGGACTCCGGGCGAGAAAAAAGTAAGTTCAATACTTTATAACATAAAAATAATAACTTATTTATTCAGAACTCAAAGTCTTTACAATGAAGACTAAGAAAATAACGTAATATTTCAAACTTCTCAAAGAGCATTGTTATGCATCATGAATGCAGTATTTGCGTAAGACACTTTGGGATTTAACAACTAATTGTATTTTATAGCTGCATTCATGATGCATAACAATGTACGTATATAAGTTTATTTATTATTATCTATTTATTATTATTATTATACCAAAGTGCGTTACGTATGTGCACTGCATTGATGTTGGGCGTGTGTCTTTATTGCTTACACTATTTCTAAACAGAATTTATAAACAAAATTTATGTTATTATGTTTCGACTGCCGCACAAATTTTTGTCCGTTTAGTTGTTTGTCCATTCGTCCATCCTACAGGATTTCATTTTCATTTTTAGCTTCAAAAGCATTTTATGGGAATAATTCCATTACTTGTAAATTTATGCTCTTATAAGCCATATAGATTTACAGTCATCTATAATTGCGAAAAATACTTTGTTACGGAATCATTGTCTTTTATTAAATGTATTAAGATGGCATGATATCTGACATATTAAAGTGAAATATGATAAGATGACATGTTATCTGACATATTAAAGTCAAATGTATTAAGATGACTTGTTATCTGACATATTAAAGTCAAATGTATTCAAGTAACGTTTTTTCGAAAACATTGACGAAAACGACAGTGGTATTTTGCTCTGAGAAGAAAATGTTATCGTTGTAAGAACAGTAACATTACCAAAAACAATCAGTGTGCTTTTTTTACTTTCACCAAAGGAAACATTAACACTCGAGCGCTCGCAAGCACCAGTGTGCGTTCAACCATGAAGTGTGTTCATACATTGAACGTTTGAATGCAGAAGGTATTTGAAAAAGACCTTGACAATTCAAATTGTAACACACGGTTCTCGGATTCTTTAAAACGTTGCGTCAAAGAATTCTTGCATCAAAAGATTTAAGAAGTCCGTATGTTTGACTAATATTTTTCATAATTGATATTTAATTTTCCCTTGACTTTTCATTTTTCAGTAATGCTGTAGTGTTTGTTCTCTGTTTAGTTTGTTCGCTCATGTGCGTCTTTCTTTAATTAAACGCATTTGTTTATAAATCGATTTAATAAAACTAAATGTATTGCTTTGTAATAGCATGTCCTGTATCAGTGAAATGACATACGTAATGCTGAACATTTGACCACATACGATCAAAACGTAATAAAATGTTTGCGTCAAGGCGGTACTGGAGTACATTTGTTTTCAAGAAAAATCAATTATAACTTATAACGCCACCTTTTCTCTCTAGAAAAATGATGTTTAGGACATTTGACTCGAGCGAGCGAATGAGAAATAAAATAATAAAACAAAATACATATGTACTGAAAGTATGATTTTCTTTTTGAAATTTAAATGATTTAAGATGAAAATCCCTCGGAAAAGGTGAATCGGTGTTAGCAAAATATCTATCTAAAATATGTTTTAACTAAAGCTAATAAGATATATCTGCGTAAGTTTCATAACCACATTTTTAATAAACATTGAATTTATACAGAAAAACATTTTTAATAAAGATTGAATTTATACAGAAAAGGATATTTTGTTCGTATTTTTCATATGAAAAATACGAACAAAATATCCTTTTCTGTATAAATTCAATGTTTATTAAAAATGTGGTTATGAAACTTACGCAGACTTTATCTAATTTAGGTTGAATGGATAACATTTTACGAGTTAAGTACCGCACTCCTCAATTAGTATGTTAACCTCTTGGACTATGACCCAACTGTGCGGTAAGGAACAGTACTTTTACTGGCAACGGCCCATATGTCATTGCCTTAAACAAAACGTAGACAACTTCTTACTCATGTCTAAGTATCAAATTAGTATATTAATTTTAGAAAATTCACTCAAGACAATTGGGGAAAAAAGTACTTCGTATAGATTTAGGTTCATTAATGGGGGAAAAAAGGATAAATCATTTTAAAGATAGTTATTCCTATCAGGAAATTTGAAGGTAATATGACCAAGTTTTAAGTCAAATTATCATTTTATCATTTTTGTTTTTTGGTTTTTTTTTTATGGTTTTTTTTTTGGCGTAGCTTTATTTAAATTGATTTTGACCTACCTTTGTAACGAATGAAAATGTTAGATACAAAATTTCAGCTGAATAAAACGTTTGCCATTGGTTTAAATGAAATTTTAGGGCAAATTTCGCAGTTGTTAGTTTTATTATCCTCTGAATAAAATGTAACAATAATAACATGAATACAGCCGTAAATTAAACATCAAAAGGTTTTAATCATGAAACAATATACTGAATGGAAATAGAATAAATATATTAAAATATGACTAAGTATTTAATCCATTTGACTGAGAATGATATTGAAACTCAACATCTTTTGTTTAAAGTCGTAACTGTAAGGAAACAGGACATTCGATTACTGCGCGCGTTCAACATATGCCAATTTCCGAACATTATATCCGTAATGAGGCATTAATTATTTACCGTATCTACGCCGATCATCTTTTTTTAAAGATAATTCTTGTTTCCTTAGTTTAAAAGGCAGATAAGCCATCATAGCAATGTTTAAAGAGACACGCAATAAGAAAATATAACGAATATCTACTTCCAGAATTTTCAATTTATTTTGATTTTTCTTCGACTGAAAGAAGACGAAACTTCCAAGTGTTTGGTCTGAACGTGAGAATTGTTTGTAACTTTTACTGCGATATCTATTGCAGAACCTATAACATTGAACGTGGATGGATGTTCCTGCACACTTTCTGTGATAAGCTGACTTGGTGACAGTTGCAGTTACATTTATCAATTACACTTGACATATATACTGATCAGCATTTTATGCTTTTTTAGGTCGGTATGAAGTACTTGGTGTTGTTTGTTGGATGTCTCTGGGTCACGGCTGTGATGGCCCGGCCTGCAGAGATCGATATGGGTAAGTACTGTACTTTATGAGTGAGAGGGTTGTTTGCATTTACTCCAGTTACTAGTTTTGAAGTCTCTGGTGTGACTCTGTCCATACTTTTACATGTCTGTGTATCTGATGTTATTCCGCTGCGATGTTATCTGCGCTGTAAAAGTCTCTGCTGTTAGTTTCCATGGTTTTGCGCTATCTCATACTCATTACTTTATCCATGGTTTTGCGCTATCTCATACTCATTACTTTATCCATGGTTTTGCGCTATCTCATACTCATTACTTTATCCATGGTTTTGCGCTATCTCATACTCATTACTTTATCCATGGTTTTGCGCTGTCTTTTTCACTGAAGTTACTCTGTCCATGATTCTGATGTCTCTCTGAATATGATTTTTTTCACTGCATGTTTTTAATATTACTTAGTCAATATATTTGCTCTGTTTTCGTATCTGGTGATACTCTGTCCATGATTTTTTGCGCTGTTTTCAAAGATGGAGGGAGGCGAAGACAATGCTCATAGACTAACATAGAGTTTTTAAAATTTGTTGGTGGGTATGTTCTGGTTTGTTGCTTGATAAGTGTGACGTAGGCCATTTTACTGTCAAATTTTAACTATCACGTTACAGTAAAAGCTATATCTATCCACCTTGTTTACTGTAACTCACTTTGTTCATAAAAGTAAGCTTTTCATACAAAAATATTATAAGTGCCAGGTACTTTGTACGGAGAAATATGCACATGTTCTTACACTGGGATGCAAGAAAATGGAGAATTCAAACAAAAAGAAAAATCAAAATGCCCCTGCAAAGATTTAAATAGGGGACTTTTAAAGCTCCAGTTTCAAACACAAAGTTAAAGTATACAATATTAACAGGATATACATATTGTATTACAACTTACTAGCATCTAAAATTATATCAGACGTTGAATTTTCATTATATTAGTTATAAAATTAAATTAGATTAAGGTCTCGTGACTATTAAAGTGACCGTAGCTAATTTGCATTTAGTTGATGTGTCATCCAGTTAGTGAAACCATAGGTGTTTCATGTGATTTTCTGGATATGGGGTGGTATTTAGGTGTTTGAATAATAGAAATGTACGTTAAAAGCATAGGTTATAATACATATGTTCATTTTGTTATTTAAAAGCAAAGGATGTAATAAATATGTTTATCTTGTTATTTCAATGGATTTTATAGTGAAACCATGCCTTTTAAAAATCGAAATCTTTTGATTTCATATGGTTCAAAGTATTAAAAAAGGCAACAAAAATCAAATGTGACAAAATTATTAATTTACCATCATCAGCAGCTAAACAGCAATATTCATAGACGTTTTTGAGCCACGGTTATAATTTTAAGTAGGAATACTTTGCAGTTCTGTTGAGTCTATTCAACGGAACGGATTGTCTCGTTTTAGGTACAGTAAAGGGGGAAGAAATGGAAAAAGTGAATAGGGTGAAAAGGGGATTTATAGATCTGGATAATTTGTTGAGTAAGTATTTTATTGAAATTAGGCTAATAATATATGACCTGTCGCTTTTTTGGGAGTATTTCGTCAGAATTCGACCAGTGATCAAAGAATTAAAACTTGGAACACAAAAGCATAATAAACTTCTAAGGGCTGTGATATGAATATATAAATCACTGCACGCCGCTTTGGTTAGAAATCACTGAACGGCTTTCTTTGGAGATGGATTAGCTGTAAGTACGAGTGTGTATATTTCTCCTGCAAACTGACCAGTCTGTAAAATTACTCAAAGTGTTAGATGTTATGAAATAAAAAGGCTAATACTTGTATGAACTTCGTCATTTCAGGTCACCCCGATGATCATCACAATGAGACGCATCATGAAGATCACAAAGCAGTACCAAGTAATTTTTAAGTTTTTAAAATTGCCCCTTTTAGAGTCACAGTCTTAGAAAAGACCACTTATGCAACCGGTACTTTGCAAATTACAAAAGAAGCTTTTATTGGGTTACAGATACCCTAGGAGATCTCACCACTCACTAAAACTTTTAATTTTAGATACCTTTCTTTGCGCGATTCCTTAGTACCAATTTAAATCAGTAAGTGAATATAACATACTAGTTTTGATGCTTTATATAAAACAGATATGTATTTTACACAAACACTAAACGCCGAGTAGTTTCTGTAGGTGTATCTAGTGAGCATTACTTGACAGCTAGGAGTGTCTTAATGACAAAGTTACTGACCAGAAAGGGACTATATTATGTGTGATAATCGACCCTGAAACAATTCATAGCCATGATGTGTTCATTGATTGTATCTTCTTAAAGTATAAGTTAGAGTCTAAATGGAAACTTTACACGACATTGAACACAAGTAGGATGGAGCATAGTGTGTCCGAAATCTACGCTTTTGTAATGTTCATATGCTCCCCGGACAGTCGTAATTTTCTGATAATTTAAGACATCGAATAAGAGCGTTCTAAGTCATAAAGACTTAGTGCCTAAACAGAACTTAAAACTTGCCTTTTATAGAACAATTAAATTAAATCAAATCAAATTTAAATCGTCTCTTTGGATGTAAATGAAGAATAAACATTTATTTTTGTAAAATTGTCTTATTTGGTTAATATCTAATTATATCACAGGTCACATTGAAAGTCATCATGACAACGAGACCCATGATTCCCACCACGAAAAGCACCACTCTAATCATGACAGCCACCACCACACTCACCATGATGACAGCCACCACGACACTCATCATGATGACAGCCACCATGACACTCACCATAAGAGTCATCACAGTTCTGAAAGTAGTAGTGATAGTAGTCATTCAAGTCATGACGATGACAGCCACCACGACACTCATCATGATGACAGTCATCACAGCTCTCGTCATGGCAGTCATCACGACACTCATCATGATGACAGTCATCACAGCTCTCGTCATGGCAGTCATCACGACACTCATCATGGCAGTTCTGAAAGTAGTAGTGACAGTAGTCATTCAAGTCATGACGATGACAGCCACCACGACACTCATCATGATGACAGCCACCACGACACACACCATGACGACAGCCACCACGACACTCATCATGGCAGTTCTGAAAGTAGTAGTGACAGTAGTCATTCAAGTCATGTTGATGACAGCCACCACGACACTCATCATGACAGCCACCACGACACCCATCATGATGACAGTCATCACAGCTCTCGTCATGGCAGTCATCACGACACTCATCATGATGACAGTCATCATAGCTCTCGTCATGGTAGTCATCACGACACTCATCATGGCAGTTCTGAAAGTAGTAGTGACAGTAGTCATTCAAGTCATGATGATGACAGCCACCACGACACACATCATGACAGCCACCACGACACTCATCATGATGACAGTCATCACAGCTCTCGTCATGGCAGCCACCACGACACTCATCATGATGACAGTCATCACAGCTCTCGTCATGGCAGTTATCACGACACTCATCATGGCAGTTCTGAAAGTAGTAGTGACAGTAGTCATTCAAGTCATGACGATGACAGCCACCACGACACTCATCATGACAGCCACCACGACACTCATCATGATGACAGTCATCACAGCTCTCGTCATGGCAGTCATCACGACACTCATCATGATGACAGTCATCACAGCTCTCGTCATGGCAGTCATCACAGTTCTGAAAGTAGTGACAGTAGTCATTCAAGTCATGACGATGACAGCCACCACGACACTCATCATGATGACAGCCACCATGACGCTCACCATAATGACAGTCATCACGATACCCATCATAACGATAGCCACCACGACACTCATCACGACAGCCACCATGACTCCCACCATAATGAAAGCCACCACGACACTCACCATGACAGCTCTCGTCATGGCAGCCATCACGGTTCTCACTCTGACAGCCATCACGACACTCATCATGATGACAGCCACCACGACACTCATCATGACAGCTCTCGTCATGGCAGTCATCACAGCTCTGAAAGTAGTAGTGATAGTAGTCACTCAGGTCATGATGACAGCCATCACGACACTCACCATGATGACAGCCACCACGACACTCATCATGACAGTTCTCGCCATGGCAGTCATCACAGCTCTGAAAGTAGTAGTGATAGTAGTCACTCAGGTCATGATGACAGCCACCATGACACTCACCATGATGACAGCCACCACGACACTCACCATGATGATAGCCACCACGACACTCACCATGATGACAGCCACCACGACACTCATCATGACAGCTCTCGTCATGGCAGTCATCACAGCTCTGAAAGTAGTAGTGATAGTAGTCACTCAGGTCATGATGACAGCCATCACGACACACACCATGATGACAGCCACCACGACACTCACCATGATGACAGCCACCACGACACTCATCATGACAGCTCTCGTCATGGCAGCCATCACGGTTCTCACTCTGACAGCCATCACGACACTCACCATGATGACAGCCACCACGACACTCATCATGACAGCTCTCGTCATGGCAGTCATCACAGCTCTGAAAGTAGTAGTGATAGTAGTCACTCAGGTCATGATGACAGCCATCACGACACACACCATGATGACAGCCACCACGACACTCACCATGATGACAGCCACCACGACACTCACCATGATGACAGCCACCACGACACTCATCATGACAGCTCTAGTCATGGCAGCCATCACGGTTCTCACTCTGACAGCCATCACGACACTCACCATGATGACAGCCACCACGACACTCACCATGATGACAGCCACCACGACACTCATCATGACAGCTCTCGTCATGGCAGTCATCACAGCTCTGAAAGTAGTAGTGATAGTAGTCACTCAGGTCATGATGACAGCCATCACGACACACACCATGATGACAGCCACCACGACACTCACCATGATGACAGCCACCACGACACTCATCATGACAGCTCTCGTCATGGCAGCCATCACGGTTCTCACTCTGACAGCCATCACGACACTCACCATGATGACAGCCACCACGACACTCATCATGACAGCTCTCGTCATGGCAGTCATCACAGCTCTGAAAGTAGTAGTGATAGTAGTCACTCAGGTCATGATGACAGCCATCACGACACACACCATGATGACAGCCACCACGACACTCACCATGATGACAGCCACCACGACACTCATCATGACAGCTCTCGTCATGGCAGCCATCACGGTTCTCACTCTGACAGCCATCACGACACTCACCATGATGACAGCCACCACGACACTCATCATGACAGCTCTCGTCATGGCAGTCATCACAGCTCTGAAAGTAGTAGTGATAGTAGTCACTCAGGTCATGATGACAGCCACCACGACACTCATCATGACAGCTCTCGTCATGGCAGCCATCACGGTTCTCATTCTGACAGCCATCACGACACTCACCATGATGACAGCCACCACGACACTCACCATGATGACAGCCACCACGACACTCATCATGACAGCTCCCGTCATGGCAGCCATCACGGTTCTCACTCTGACAGCCATCACGACACTCACCATGATGACAGCCACCACGACACTCACCATGATGACAGCCACCACGACACTCATCATGACAGCTCTCGTCATGGCAGTCATCACAGCTCTGAAAGTAGTAGTGATAGTAGTCACTCAGGTCATGATGACAGCCATCACGACACACACCATGATGACAGCCACCACGACACTCATCATGACAGCTCTCGTCATGGCAGCCATCACGGTTCTCACTCCGACAGCCATCACGACACTCACCATGATGACAGCCACCACGACACTCACCATGATGACAGCCACCACGACACTCATCATGACAGCTCTCGTCATGGCAGTCATCACAGCTCTGAAAGTAGTAGTGATAGTAGTCACTCAGGTCATGATGAAAGCCATCACGACACTCACCATGATGACAGCCACCACGACACTCACCATGATGACAGCCACCACGATACCCACCATGATGACAGCCACCATGATACTCATCATGACAGCTCTCGTCATGGCAGCCATCACGGTTCTCACTCTGACAGCCATCACGACACTCACCATGATGACAGCCACCACGACACTCACCATGATGACAGCCACCACGACACTCATCATGACAGCTCTCGTCATGGCAGTCATCACAGCTCTGAAAGTAGTAGTGATAGTAGTCACTCAGGTCATGATGAAAGCCATCACGACACTCACCATGATGACAGCCACCACGACACTCACCATGATGACAGCCACCACGATACCCACCATGATGACAGCCACCATGATACTCATCATGACAGCAACCACGATACCCACCATGATGACAGCCACCACGATACCCACCATGATGACAGCCACCACGATACTCATCATGACAGCCACCACGATACCCACCATGATGACAGCCACCATGACACTCATCATGATGATAGCCACCATGACACTCATCATGATGACAGCCACCACGACACTCATCATGATGACAGCCACCACGACACTCATCACGATGACAGCCACCACGACACTCACCATGATGACAGCCACCACGACACTCACCATGATGACAGCCATCATGACGAATCTCATCACCAGTCTCACCATGATAACGAAATTTCTGTTGAAGTTGACACGCGCGTGCATGTCCGCCATTAAGCAGGACCTTTTGCCAGTGATGAATATTTTGTCATTTATTCAATAGACTTTGTGAAACTATGACACTAAGATTCTTTGGGGGTTTTCTTGTCATCATTATATGTTTTAGACTTGTTTAATGGTTTAATACTCAGTGTTTTGCTATTATGTATTTTTACACTCGGACTGACTAAATTTTTACAAATATAATTTAACTGATTGGTGAAAATATCAGTTATACATGTCACCATGTTCTTTTCAAATGTAACGTGATTGATTGTATAAACGTAATGAGGATGAGACAGAAGATACTGTTAATTTTCCATTTAATGCATGTAAGGTTTGTAGTTGGTAGTCATAATGAAGTCTTAGTTTGTTCTTACGATCTGCATAAATCATTAAATAATATAATCAGTTCATACTTTACTTGCTTTGTTTCCCTTTATCTGATTAACTTCACAAAAATGACCAAGGGAATAAGTATCTATATATCGTTTGATTGTTTATAAACAGATAAACAAAATGTTAACAAACTCATTACCCAAATCGTTTTTGACATATAATCAATATGTTATGCATGAATTACACAAACTCGCAATGTTAATCTGAATGTTGATTTTCTGAGAGCCTCTGAAAATGGATTATATGTTTTGAACAATAATTTGTGTAGAAAATGAAATGCGCTTGATGAAAATTGAAAACTGAGATAGAGGTTGTATAGGAATATCCGTATCTTCAGATAACGCTCATCTTTATTTAGATCAAGAACTATAAGTAACAAAAAATAAACAAGGAAATAATTGTCATTCTTTTCGGTAGAATTTTTCCAAACTATTTGACCGTCCTTTTGATACATTCAAATTCTTCATGAACAATACTTCAGAAATATGCAGTTTGTCTAAGTAAGAACCGATAACCAAAGGTCATGAGTTATTTCCCTTGCTAATATGACTGTTTCCCACCAAGACTTGCATCATGATGGCGTCGAGTTTAACACTAGTCTTTGAAAAGATACAGAGATTCGGTGCCTGGCTAAAATAGCTATACTATTGTCGAGGAACGTTTACTAAAGTAGAAATTAATTACTTAACACGCTAATTTCTATATGTTGTTTCCATCCAACCCCTAAGGTGTCCAGTATTTGGTAATAACCGTAAAAACTTAGCTGTTCTATTAAATACTTTCCGAAATATCTTTCTTCACCTTAAGGGAACAAACCATATCCATTTGAGATATACTTTTGGTCATTCCCTTCTACATTTTTTTTATTATTGTCGCGTTGCTCATACGACCAACACCTATGAAACGGGTCAGTAAACTTAGGTTTCAGGACAGAGTGAAAAGGTACACTTTCTGGCCATATCTATTTTGAATATATGACGGTCGTTCCTTCTCTTAGAGGTAGTCTATTTTAAAAATGTAATCAAGTTGTGCATTTCAAACGTCGAGTACAACAGAATTTCAATGAAAAAGATCGTTTGGCCAGTCTAGAAAATACAATGTAGAAATACAATGTAGAAATACAATGTAGAAATAAACAAGTTTACTTAATGCTTTATTTAATGTTTATTTATCAACTGTAACAAATATTTGATTTTCTTGTGGTGATTTTATTAGTTTCCAAAGGCTTTTTCAATGGCATAATTACATATAAAATTGTGTCGTAAAATTGATTACTGGTATTCGTATTAACCACAGAAATTCCTACATAAACAGTCTAACAATCTACCTTATCAAACAGTTTGAATAGAAATACATATACTGGTTCATGTTTTATTCATATCCAACTTCAACTTCTCCTGAACAAAAAAAATGTCTTCAACTAAACACATAGATCAACTTTGACCTGAGTCGTAGGATAAACATCGTATTAGACAAATTGTACACGTGTAAAACGTTTTACTTTCAGAACGCCAAAATATTATCACTGTTTTCAGTTAAGTTTCATGTTCAAAGCATTCAATGGCGATCAAATGGCGATTCAATGTGATTCAGTGACGATCAGCAATCAGCCCTGTATCTACACTGTATTTGCTCTTCTGCGTCAAATGGTTTTATTTACGCGCACATGAATAGTCTACACTTCCAAGTCACACATCGGGAGATCGTATATGTGAGTCTATCCAATCTCTATAGGTAGAAACTTTGGTTAAAACACTGGGGTGCTCGTGATGAACGCAGTCTTCTCGGCCCCACGATATAATACCTACGAGACTGAATCTCCCGTCAGTCCGTCGGCAGACCATGCCTCCGCCGGAATCACCCTAGAAATAAAAAGACGAAAGCTACTTATTGTTACATATATCACTTTACTGTTAAATTCATGTTCAGCAATATTTGCTAAAGCTCAGTATATGTAATCAGTCCAGACTGACTGCTACTAATTCACTAGTTTGAACGTGTATAGCTCGGTAACGCCTGAACCGATTTTCTTGCAGTGAGTATCAAATGAAAATTGACGCTTATAGCTGTACCAGCAAAACTCCCTTAACACCCACAAGAAACTGGTCCAGGAGGTTTCTCAAGTTAAGAGCCAGAATTTCGACGAGGTGCAGGCCTATTGGTGTTGTACAAATGGACAAGTTAAAAGATCAGATTTGTTTAGAGGTAAGCAACACGGGAACAAAAAAAACCTGAAGCAAGCATTGCTTTTGATAGTTACCTGACAAGGACCTCTTCCTTCACTCCTGAAGCAGACGATATCGTCCTGAAATACTGTTCCCCACTGGCGCCCACACTGTTGATGATTCAGTACTTCACCCTCAACCTCATACAGGGTGTCTGTTGACCGGTATGTATTTTCTGTAAACAAAACCTGACAAACTACAGATGGCTATTAGAGTTCAAAGAAGAAATTAAAATTTATATTCATGTTTGATGCAAATGGTGCAGAAATGAAAAACCCACCCCAGACAGACGCATGAATATATACAGGCATATTTCCGTCAGTCCTTGGCTATTCTGATAACAAATTCGATGTCTTGAATACTACTGTGCTTTTGAAAGAGGCTATGCTATAAAAAATACAGTATCATGAGTATGGTACCTACAACTTTTGATTTTACAATAAGAAGGGAAATCAAGCTTTCGGTTATAATATCAGTGTAATCTTTGACGAGGTCTAAACATGCCTGGACTATTTATGAACTGCATTTCTTGTGACTTGTAAAGTTTCATTTTGAACACTAGGGTTTCTTTGGGTTTTTTTTCACGCTTGGTTTTTATAGAAGAGATGTTGGTATCGTAAATGATAAAACTACATCCAGGAAGATTACTCAGTACCCTGATTTTCTCCCCATCCTGCTACCCAACAGGAAGTGACGTCATGTTGTTGTGATGATTCGCCTGATATATCCGGCAAACAGACTGGCTGTACGCTGCTCGAGAAAGAGAGGCTGTCATTCAGTTGTACCAGTGCAATATCGTGTAAATGTCGTCTGATCACGGTAGACTCTCCAGTATCTTGATCTGTTACTGTAATACCCACGTTCTGTTGAAAGTCTTCGTGCTGGAATAAAGACATTGATATACCTATATATATTTATTTATATATATAAATAAATCATCCTTTTCTGTAAGCTTCACTGAGATATATAAATATGAATAATATGGATATAAACAACAATTTTCATTAACACATAACTTCGTGTTCTTTACTTGCATGGATGTCAATCCATGAAACTGCCTCCCTAAAATATTCTACTTTTTATAGTAATTGGATTCGGTGGTCTTTCCGTTGACTTTCATAACTAAATGTTTTAATTTGAAAGAGAACTGTATTTTATTTTTTAGTTTTAGTAAAAAATATTCAACCGCAGCCTCAAACTTATTCTGTGAAAGAGGTGATTTCGTAACCACAATTAATATATTTCGTACAAAACACTAACCTGTACATGTGGGGAAAAAACAGAACGGAACACAACAGAACATTATTGTTCGAAAACAGTTCTAAAACTTACCCTAACTATCCTCCTGATTGCTTTGGACTTACTTCTTCCCTCCGAACCGTATGACAAAGTCTGGTCTCCAACGTAAACACGGAAATAATTAAGGTCACTGTCCGGTCTACAAAAAAGATTAACGTAATACGAGCTACGTGAACACGTGAAATACGAGAATGTACGATTAAACTTAATTGAAATAATTCAACGTAAGCAAAGACAACCTACATGGTGCATTCTTACAAACTGAATACATAAGTTTTTAGCTCACCTGAACAAGGTGACCAAGATGAGCTTTTGTAATCGGTCATTATCCGTCGTGCGTGGTTCGTCGTAAATATTTGAGAGGCCACCTATTTAACCTAATCTAATATTTATAAAAATACTAGGACGCCTTTCAGTTTAACTTTGTAACAACAGATTAAAATCTTACGATTGTAAACAGTGCGCTGCTGTCAGAACCCAGTTGTCAGAGATAACCACGGCCCCGCACACGTATTGCCCGGTGTACAGTCGTAGTGCCGCTTGCCATGGCCAGGTGCCCGCAGGTGCACGATTTCCACCAATCACACGACGCACACGTGAATGAGATCTCGCCCGTCCACAAGTGGCGCCCTCTTGTGTAGTAATGGAGGCGATTGTCGTAGGCACAGGCGTCGTAGTAATATTTCTTCTTCTTTGTAACAGAGCTTTAAAAGCCAACAGGTCGGATGATACGAAATGTTCACATTTGTGTACAAACTTGTGAAATACATCATCAAATCATTGCACTATAACACAACTTTCTGTTTCGGCCAGCAGATATTTACAGATTCTTTTGAACAGTAAAAATACTGCTGAACGTATTTTTCTTATAACCTACGCCAAATATATTTTTATTCGATTGGTGATATTTTAAACAGATTATATTTTCTCCTAACTTTCTCTTCTCCCACATATATTAATTCACAATTTCGGAATAGGACGATAAAGTTTTTATTTGTTTACTTTAAAAAAAAAAGAACTAAATACTCCCATTTAATAAAGTTAAAAAACATAACATACAAATGATTTTTTTTTTTCAAAATTTTTAGATCGAAAAGTATAATCAGTTTTTAAGGTATAAAATCCATTCTTACGGTGATTTTCCGGTATACAGCACTTGGCTCCAGCAGCGCCGGTATGCATACACAAAGGTATACCCCAGGCATGTAACGCCTCGTGCCCACATGACGTCTCACAGTGGCCTCCGCGAATAAAGTACGCACACAGGTTGAAATTAAAACCTAAAATTTGAGAGACACTGGTGATGAAGTAAATAATAAAGATTATAAAATAGTTTTATTCGTGTTTTAATTGAATAGTTTCTAGATCATAAATACCTTTTTAAAAAATTACTTGTTCCATTTAAAAATTATATTACTGAAACGAATGATTTAATTTGTGTTGTTTACTTTACTTTTTTTCACTGCATTTGATAATCCACTAATCATATGTAATAACACTTCAGTCTTAAATGTTACCTAAGCTTACATTGCATTCTGGTGAGTATGAAACGTTAAACATTGCAGGGGTATGTTTTGTTTTGTTTTTGTTTTGTTGCGTTTCGTTTCATTTCAGATCCGAAAGGTCTTGATTTATGGTGCATTGAAACTATAAATACCGGTCGTAGAACTCAACCTAAGCATATTATTAATATATTCTTTGTCCAAAAAAAACTTTAGCATAAGATCCGTCGATGTGATAATCATCCACTTCACTGCATTCAAAATTATCAAAAGCCTTAAACCACATAGAACAAAATATATATTCTACAGACAAAATAAAGAAACTTGGTAGAACATATTTACATCCATATTCTTGTGCATTATTTACACGAATATAATTGTACGCTTTTCGGTGATGCAACAAAGCGCTTGATATTCACTTGTTCACCTGTTTCAAACTGAACCGTAACCTTGGAATGTTCTCTGGCAAAAATGTTTACCGAATTATGATGTATTACCCCTTATATCTCCCATCGCTGTTGTGGGAAAGATTATTTCTGTTTTAACTTGTAAGAAGTTATGCAAAAATAACTTTCTGATGCTAAATATTCCCTGCGTTATCGGAAATTTGTTCTATTTTTGATATTTGTTGAGTGTGTTTTTTCTGATAGTCTGAAAACTATTCCACATAGGGACCTCTAGCCAAACACTTACCAATGATAAGAAATTGTTTCTTCTTTCGAGTTTGCATACCTTGTTTTAAGAACATTCGTCTTGAGCAAGATACACGCGGTCCGGTTTTCAAATAAACTACATCAGCCGCTATTTGTTTGTTTGTTTGTTTGTTTTTTTTGTTTGTTTTTTTTTGTTGTTTTTTTTTTGGCCCGCAGGTGGGGGGCGCATATACTCTTCAAAAGGTAAAAAGGAATAACTCAAATCGAAGAAACCATGAAGTGAAGTGCCCTCCTGAAGCGACAAATCTAGACTGGTTTCAGACCAAGCAATTAATGCTATTCCTTAGGAATTATTAAGCTAAATGACTATTAAGTCCCCTTCTAACTACAGATTTATCTTTTCTTGACTGGAATTGATTGCCAGGAGAGAAAAAAATGTTGCTATTAGAGAGGTAAAACATTTAATATAGCTATGCAATAACATGAAAAGAATCATATAGCCTGTAGCCAGGCCAGCTAAAATCGGACGGACTGTTTTGTTGAAAAAAAGGAGAGAAACCTTGGTAGTTTTCCCTAACAACCTTATTACACACTCAGGCTGTTAAGAAAGTTCGTTTACATGTTTTCAATATTGTTCCATTTGTTTTGAAGCCAACAGATAAAGAAATCACTGTTCATTTTTAGCATAAAAGATTGATTCCATTTCTTCTTGTGATCTGAAAGCAAGTCCACTTCTCGAAGTTAAAATACGTTACTACCCGTTTCCTAAAATAACGAAAAATACCTAAAGGTGCTTGAGAATACTAGAGCCTTTTTAACAGACCAGTTCTCATAATGATATATTTAATTTACTTTGAAAGTGGAAAACTGTAAAAAGCGACCGACTAAACAAATAAAATAAACATAGAAGCAAGATTCCTTGAAAAAACTATAGGAGATAGTTGTGTATTTTGTTTTTGCAGTATTGATTTGTACATTGATTATGTAATTGTACATATATAGGATAAGAGTTTAAAAACGAGTTTTCATTTCATATGAACTTTTTATTCAACAAGTTCAGGAAATTGTTATTAAGCGAGCAAAACAATATTATTCCTGGACAAGTTGAATAATGTTAAGGAGTGTCAGATTTTTATCACATGACCAAAACAACCATACTTGGGTCTTATAGTTGCTATATTTATTTGAACAATACTAAAAAAAAAGCTTATACAAAACATCCGCCGGGAAAATAGTTCTAAATGAAATGTCAAAATGTGTCGGAAATACTAAACATAGAAGACGTCTCTTTGAAAAAGACGTCTATTTATTATATACTTATAAATGAAATATTGAGAAATATTGGATGAAGTAAATTGCGTATTTTTTATTTTCCGTATTTTCACTGTAAAAAATTATTTTTCATTGCAGTGAAACATATTTTCCGTATTTTCACTGGTGTCTTGCCGGACTACTTTCTTCTAAATTCAGCCAATACACTTAATTTGAGGGGAATTCTTTTGAATCTTAAGGTCAAAAAAGAGAAAAGTATATAATAAACAGAAAATTCAAGTTTTTTCTATAAATACGGGATTTATTTTCATCTCGTGGTATGAAAATTATCATATTTCACTCGTGGCTATCGCCACTCGTGAAATATTTATTTTCATACCACTCGATGAAAATAAATCCGGTATTTATAGAAAAAAAACTTAAATATCCTCTATATGATAAAAAAGAATGAAATAACAATAAATAAGAAAAAATAATCTGAAGCAAGAATAAATGCATAATGTTATGTAAGCCGTTGTATTACACGTGTGTAAAAACAAAAAAGTATGTAATGGTTATATTGCATTAGAAACACTATTTGTCATATGATAGATATTGCTTTTAGAATTTTTAATTCATTGGTTTGATTAGTAACTCTCAATAAAGTCCTTCATCTTCATCTTAAAGGTAATAAATGATTAACGGAAAAAGCTTTCTTTAGAAAAGACAGGACTACGTAAGATTTTTCCTCGACTGTAAGTGCCCGATACTCCTTCACCGAAAACTTTTTGCGTCAAAAGTCTTGACGACTGATTAAATATATAATGGTATTTTCCCGAAATATAAAAGACAAAACAGTACATAATTTCTAAATCATTAAGTAATGAATAAAATTTAAAATTCCATTATGAAATTCTTTCCGACTTGTTTTACGGCCAAGGAAATTTATGATGAATTCCAGTTTAAGTTTTAAGCTGAAGGAAGTGCCGGTGTTTCGTCATACCAAGATTCAACTGAAATGGTGTTTACGATAGGTTAAAAAAAACGGAAAAAAAAACGAGTTTTGGCATATAATATTCAATTCATTTTAAAAAAAAATTATGTATATACAACTCAAATCATTCCCTTTTATAGATTTTTTTCTTTGTAACGCAACTACGTGTTTTTTGGCACTTAATAGTTTTACTTGTTATATCAAAAGAAGTTTAAAGCGACTGACTCACAGAATTTTAGATGAATTTTTTTCTTTAAAATTTAAGAGAGGTTAATATACTATGAAAAAAAACAACATAATATCATGCTTCTATACACCATGAAAACTGTAAAAAAAGTTTTGACTTAACCAGGATTCGACTTAATCATCATGTCTCATCAACATTAATGTTATAACTAAAGCATCTATCCCGGCCCGTGACTTACGCGGTAAATTTTTTACCAAAAAAAAGTGTGTAAAACTTTATATTTTGAATTTTTTTCTGTATCAAAAAGTGAGTCAGTAACTTAGTTTAGATGTGTTCTTCACAATTACAGCAAGAACTTCAAGATGTATAAACATTTTCTTTTTTTTCATCGTCGGCCCATCTGTGAGTCAGTGCCTTAAAATGAGATTCGTCCAAGTAAGTGTTTTATAGTTTTAGTTTAAAATCGACTAACTGTTGCAGACGGACGAATAGACGAACATGATTCAAGTTAAGTCTCTTACAATTCTTTGATTACAACAAGAAAACTTCATATGAAAAATTAAAATGTATGTACAATATAATTATAAACTAATAAATTATTATTATTATTATTATTATTATTATTATTATTATTATTATTATTATTATAACCGTTTTAGTTGTATACGAATGCTTATTTCTTATGAGAAGAAAAATTCCTATATAGACAGAAAATTACAAAAGTAATGTCGGGGAAGTTGCATTGGATCTTTAGCAAATTACAGTTACAAACCAATGTTGAAAGATGTAACACTGAAATTTACGTTGAAGTGATATTAAATATCACACATTACAGTCGTACATATAGAGTGATCTTATGTTATGTCATTTAGATATATCATTAACAGAAAAATCAAAATATATATAGTACAATTTAAAGCGACTGACTCACAGATCGGTCGACGATTCATATAAAAGAAAAAGTGTATTCGTATAAAAATTTTGGTTACGATTGTGAAGAACATATCTAAACTAAGTTACTCTCTCAATTTTTTGTTACAGAAACACACCAAAATATAAAGTTTTTCGCATTTTTACCGCTAAAATAAATTACCCCGTTAGTCCGGGGTAGATACTGTGTTCATTTAGCGTTAATTTGGACCATTGTATAGAACATTCCACTGCGGCTCAGTGATCTAGGTTGCGGCTCCTAATTTTACTCACCTGAAGAGCATGGGTTCCAATCCTATCTAAATCAAATTCTTTTCTCTTCCGTTTTCATAATGTATAGAAGCATAAAATAATGTTTTTTCATAGTATATTAACTTCTTTGTAATTTTAAAGAAAAACAATTTTAAGCTAAATTCTGTGAGTCAGTCGCTTTAAGAAATAACAAGAATGATAAGAGAATTATACCAAAAGATCAATATAAATTCTTTCTATTTAAAAAACAAAGCAAACAAAAAAAGAGCTCGTTTTTTTGTAAAAAAAATGCACTTAATGCCAAAGGATTGGATAATACTTTTTAAGAACGCTGAATTCCTGATACTTCAAGAGTAGGCTTGTTATCTAAACTTGTCTATTGTGTCACTCTTCTCCGAGAATTGTTTAAGAGAAAATGATTTGTTTAATACAGTGAAACATTAGTATAAAATACCTGATCCGATAGGACTAGTTTCTTTCCTATGACAAGTTTTCTTTTCTTTGAAAATAAGAAAAAAAAAGAAAATACTAGAAATATATATAAGAATTTTTCTAAAATGTTCAATGGTTTTCAAACTTTTGCCGGCAAGAATCCAAAAAACAAAATCGTATAATAATTATTGACTTTAATATCAACGATTTATTTGCAAATAAAACATTTGGTCAATCAAATTTGATTCTTGAAATTTGACATTTTCATTCTGAATCTTACTGGAAATTATTTAATGAAATGTTTTTAAACATTTTTGGTCTGTCACTATGAGCAACACACAATTCTCAGTATTTTAAGTTTTTAAAGTAATTCAGTTTTCTGTTTAGTATATGTCATTATATCTTTATATTAACAAAATTGTAAATTTGCTTACCGTGACAAATTTGAAGAACAGGGATGCACATCAAAACACTTTGTACTATGAAGTTCCACATTTCTGCTGTATACATGAACAAGTTGCTACGACCTTACTATAAGACCATCAAACACAAAGTGATGTGGCTTCGTACGGTAGGAAAAAAATAGTCCCAAATTTATCGGAGGATGATCTTTTTCATGAATGGAAGGAAGAATGTGTTAATTGCTCTTATGAATACTGGTCAGTTGTTGTAGTTTTGCTCTGAATGTGGGGAATTTCTGAACTGGAATGATTGGAATTGAATTATCAAATCGTGGTATGATGACCTCTGCGCTTCGATATATCAGTGATAACGGTGTGTAAAACACTGAACTTACTGTAGCTCTGATACTAAACAGAAATTATTCAGTATTGTTGCAGTAAAACATTAGGCCGGCTGTAATAAAGCGTATGTTTTTCATGTGACTTATGTGATATATAGGCGAGAGAATTTTCACACCAGTACTAGCACATGCAAGCGCGCTTTCTATTTCAACAACTATTGCGCAAATTTGGATATTTGATACCTGTCACACTGTCAAAACTGAGCTTAAGCAACATGTTGAGTGCAACAGTACTATACCAAATTCCAGATTTTTTTTTTCTATTTTTTTTTTTTTTGTGTGTGTGTTGGGGGGGGGGGGGCAGGGTTGTTTCTTTTTATGCATGTCAAAAAGAAAATGCGCACCCTCTATCTCTTATGACTTAAGTATTTATCTTCGAGATATTTTGTGCATAATATATGATATTTTGTGCACAATTCATGCTGTCAAGACGCAGTGGTTACATACAATATCATTATAAGATGGAATTTCACCAAAATTTTATTTTAATGATTGCTTATTGTTCTTGATAATAAGAGTAGAAGCTTCGTTCTAAAAGACTTGACCGAATAGCTTCCCGTCGTTTTCTTTTGTGTATGTGTTTTTCAGTTTGGTTTAAAATTAAGTTATAGTTACAGCATAATTCAGTTAATGTGATATATACGCGCATGAGAGCCGACGGTCTGAGGTTTGAGTATAATTACATGTAACAAGATAAATTGTTGTAAATTCTTATACAAAAGTTCTTTGTAGTGACGTCTTTTCAGCTGGCGTGAAATTCATGAAGCGAGCGCCGTGCTATAACTGACGTAACTTGCAGTTATAGCAGACAGGATGTATCTGCGCAGTGAAGCTGAAATATAAACAGTTAAAGAACAAACAAGGTTCCCGTGTGCTATAAAGAAATTATTTTGTTCGAGAGCTGAGAAATTGCCCTTTTTTACGATCCAAGAAAACAGAAATTTAAAATAATCTGAAAGGGTTAAAGAATTTTTACATATGACACAAATAAATTACAAATTACTAACAATTAAATATGGAACATGTGGTAGTAATTTTTTCTTAGAAAAGATTTGGTGTTTGTTAAAAGTTAGATAGAGAGGTTTGCATTGCAGTGTTTATTAAACAGCGGGCCATTTATGCCTGACAGAAATGCCATTAAACACGTGAGATAAAGACAGATGTATCGGAAATGATTATTGTGTTTGGCATGGCCTTATTTTTTTTTATGAAATTTTTAGCAGTATTCATCAGTCACAATATTTTATTACACTAATTGAAAAATCAAAACGCTCCGGCTAAATCCGGGACATAACAGTGAACCAGTGTTTTTCTTTCCTTTTTCTATCTCAAATGATTTGAAAACCAGCTTCGCCCTAAATTGTTTAACATCCCGCCCAACTTTTCATCCGAAAACAATTCAATATGAATGAACTATTTATGTTTGAGAAATTATAAATAGCAACATAACCGACAGATCTTGCGGCCTTGTCACCGTGACAATCGTGATAACTACGATTTTTTCGGTATTTAAAGATCTTGTATAAACATTTTAAAATAAGTACACACTACGGTAGAATTTTTACAAGCCAAAGCAGCAGGACCTCCAAAACATAAAAAGATTCAATTATCTAAGATTCTATTGGCTGTTATAACGAGGGTGTGTCCAATATTCTCATTAGCTCATTGTCCAACCGTAATTCCACACCCCGTATTTACTTTGGCTAATTGTCCAAATTATAAATCAAATTGAACATGGGAACATTTGAAGCTATTTTAAGTCTTCATATCTTTCGGTCCGAGAAAAGGTTCCGAGTAAAAAGAAAAGGAGAAAACAATAACAAAATAAGATGGAATGTAATTAGACTGCAAGATGCAGGCGATTTTAGTGTTCAGCCTTTAGCAGTGTTTCAAGGAACACCAGGTCTTGTTGAAAAGGTTAAACTTAAGGTTCAAACTAACTGTAATTTACAAACAAGAGAATCAAGGATTTTATTGTCAGATGTTAGACTGAATTAGGAAATATTGTCTGTAATTCACACACGCACGCAGGCATTCACATTGGTTTGAGTTATTAACATTCTATATATAGATGTTTCACTGCTATAGTAAAAAAAAGTCATATCCAGTCAGTTACCAGTCAGTGTTAAAACACAAAGAAGAAAAATTTGAAAATACTAATTCCATTGCTGTTTTATCAGGAATACTCCCTGAAGTTGATAAAGAAACAGTGTGGAATCTGATAAGATCTGGCTTCATTCAAATACTGACCAAATAGCCAAGATTGTATAGTATATCAAAATATATATTACTCACCATGCGGCTATTTCTTAATAGAAATTAAATTAACTGTATAATTTTTCGGCAATATTTCAAAGATAAAAGGCAGTCATGATTTGTTGATCAAGTTTATTCACAAATTGTTTGAAAATCAATGTGGTAAGTATTTTCAGTCATAGCTGTTTTAGAAGAAGAGGGATATGAGGTTTGAAAATTATTTTTAAAAGGGGGCTGAATTGTTTGTTCAATTTCTGTGCCATCTGGAGGGCACGGAGCAGCAGCAAATCCAACGTGCTGGATAGGGTAAATCCTGTATACCGGAAATCCACGTGAACGTCATTGTATCGTAACACTCTATAGACTGTAGAACACGGTCGGCCGGAGTTGAAATTCCACCAATTATGTAGATTCGGCTACCTGTAAAATATATTCAGAATGAGGGATATTCCTGATAAAAAAAATATTTCCCTTACTCAGATAACATCAAAGGTAGACAAAATAGCACATTGGTCCTTTCAGTTGGAACCTCTGACTTTATTCTTGTTTTTCAATTGTGATGGTCTTCACTTTTAGTTGTGAAAATTGTCACTTATATATTAAATAAAAAGTTAGAATTATCAACAAACAAAGATAATGCTGTTAACAAAACATGTTGCTAAACTTAATGTATAATCGGACTACCATTGTAAATTAGGCTTAAAATGGCGATAAAAGCAGAGGAATCCAAATGAAAGGACCAATGTAATAGGTATGAAACCACTAATTCAGTCTACTGGAGCTCAAAAAAATTGTACCTGCGTAATGGCGGCTAGAAATAGTTATCAGTTTTCTTAGCTATTTTTAACACTTTTGCCCTAATCTGTGTATTTTTTTGCTGGAATCATTTTGTTTGACTATTTCTGACAGTGTGGTAGCAATTTTATGCTCATATACATTCAGAATAGAATTCACAATGTGAAATTGTTCCACATTCCCCAATATGAAAATTATCTCCAATTTTTTGTTAATTTTATGGGTAAGTTAACATGAGCAGAAATATCTTTCTCGTTTGTAACACAACTCCCACTTTTCTTGCTATTTTTATGAGTACACATATAGATCTACAAGAATATGTAAGTTAAAGCTATTAAAAAAGTTTTTGTTATGTTTTACAGCCCTATGAACTTTATGAATTTTATATAGAATTAGAAAGAATCTATTTGGTGGTTTCACACCTATATCAGACAGTATTCAGGGTAGATAATCCACTAATGTCCCCCATTTTGAAACCTGGAGCCGAAGTACTGAAAAGCACCTGATATCTGCAGGTAAATATTCTTGTGCCTTTATTCAACTGGCTGGTTTAATTTGTGTACGTTTTTGAACATTCTGAATTCATTCTCGGGCAGAAAAATAATCTACATTAAAACATAATCGGCTGCCATTTGTAATGGTCCAGTGCACACCAACCTAGCCTAATTTATTACGCTTTATGTGTTGAACCCATATAGTGATCTGATATTTTTTAGTTGTTCAACCTTTAAGCCTAATTTTCAACTGCATATAACCCTGCGGATATCGTTCGGCACGGTTTTTACCGTGTCCTGGTCATCTATTAACCTAGAACACGGAGTATTCCGATTGCCAAATTTTGAATGAAATGGTGGATTAATCAGGTACGAAATAAGGGTTTCAGTTCAATACTTATGTATTTGTGTGTTTTCTTGGACTGCAGGATCAGGTATGAATTTAGTTATCATATTTTATTATATTTTTATCATTTTGCCTTAAACTCTGTGAACTGTTGGACAAACGAGCCATAAAAAGTGCCCAATCGCCTACGATTGGGTGAGTCCGCTTAACCAGATGCAGATCAAAGTGAGACGTAGAAGGTGAACAACTATAAAATATCAGCCTATAAAATGGGTTCACCTTCGGAGGCAAAATAGTGAGACTAACACCAACCTACAGTTGTGTAAATACAACCTCTGATACCTACGTCAGGGAACCGATTCTTTGTCTCAGAGGTTAAAGTGTTGGTATTTCATGCCCGAGGTGGAAAGCCGATCCTAATGGTCTTTTTACGAGATGCATTTTCAATTTACATGTTCGCAAGATGGGGGCTCGTCCGGGATAACCCCTCCTGGACTTAGTAATAATAAGAATAAATCTTTCCAGATTTTTGAAATAAAATAGAAACCATTCGTCATCATAAATGATGACTTTCTCAACAGGGGGTGTATTATGGTCTAGTGCGCACAACAACCTCTGACAACTGCGTCAGGGAATCAATTCTTTGGCTCAGTGTTTACAGCGTTGGTCTTCCTTCCCGGAGGACCGAATTCGAATCCCATCTTTTTAAAGATGCATTGCATTATTTTGTTACAAACTTTCATGTTCGTAAGACATTCAAAATATTCAAAGCAGACGGTACCTGCAACGGCAGCCCCGGCGTCATGTCTCGGTATCACCATATCTGCCACATGAAACCATTCGTCCCCAGGCAGGTCGTACTCATCCATAGCGGAAACACTACACAGCACAGAATTCTTCACGTCATATGAGCGAGTTGCTCCCCCGCACAGAAACAACTTGTCATCTACATTCACCAGAGTGGCCAAACACCTTGGGAACCTCAAATCACGCAACTTTGTCCAACTGTTTTAAGAAAGGTGTAAGCTGAGAAAAAGCAATGTATTTTCTCTATTGCATTTCTTCCCTGTGATTAATAATATAAATCAAGAGCAAATGCAGTGGGTAAGATCTCAATAAAGCCATCCTAAACTGTTAAAAGCTTTCATAAGGAGTAAGAAACACCTTCTACTAAACATCTACGACACAACTGGTACGCACTGACTCAGTAGGACAACTGTAATTCCAAAAGAATGATATCAAAATTCCGGTTGACATAAAAAAATCTAGAGTCTAGAATCTATTTCACCGCTTTGAAGGGTTTCAGCTAATCTTACCTGGTTGTGATGGTATTGTAACTGTACACCGTGTTAAGCACGTGTAGAGATGATGGGATATTCTTATTGGCCCCGATACCGCCGGTCACAAAAATGCGGCAACCCAAAGCCGCTGCGCTGGCTCCGAACAGTGGCTCAGGCAAGGATGGCACGAAAACCCAGACATTTGTCTTAGGGTCATAACACTCGACGGATAGCAAGATACTGTAAAGAAAGAAATGCGAAATCATGTAGAGTCATGGCATGGCAATACAACTTTATGAAAAATATACAATACAAATTAATCTTGCACTACAAATAAAATAATAAACAATGCAAATGTAAACAATGGATATTGCAACGTTTCACATGTCATATAAAGTATTTAGAATAATTCTTTCACTAAAAGTAGTTTTATGCAGTAAAACTGTACACCTTGTAAACACCATTACATCTTCTTATATCGACTCAACGACAGATAAAACAAGAACTGTCATTGAAAGATAACAATGCTCACGAAGTGATGCTTTGACCTTTGAGAAGATAAATTGTAGATCTTTCAAAAGGCGTGTTTTTGACAATTTGACCTCAAGGTCAAGGGTAGATAGTGGACGAACTGACAGACTGACAGACGCAGAGTTAAAAACCTATCATTTGAAAGATCTCTCCCAAAGGGTTGTTGTGTGCAAACATAAACTAAATCTGTTGATTCATAAGAAATGTTTTTTGTACAATTCGACCTCAAGGTCAAGGCTATTTATATGTCAAAATCAATAAAATATGTCATTGGGAAGATCTCTACCAAAGGGTTGTTGTGTGCAAGTATGAACTAAACCTGTTGGGTAATAAGGGCGTTATGGCCAATATTAATTATTTTTGCAATAGGACATTCGCTGTCAAGGTCATTCAGGGGTCAAGGTTGATTAAATATACATCAATGAAAAGGTTTTGTCCAAAGGTGTTATGTTCAAACAAGGAAGTGAAAGTTTCAGACGGACGGACTGACAGATGGACAGTTCAAAAACTATATGCACTTCTTGGGGGGCATAAAAAGCATCTCAATATTTAAAACTATTCTGCAATTTCTACAGTTCAGGCTTGCCCAAGATTTGATGAAGTTTCATGGCAGTAGCTGTATTGTAGTCCAACCATCAAATCTTACATTTTTTATTCCAAGACGAGTATTGAAAAAAAAAAGATCCAAAATGATAACATATACATTAGAAAATAATGACATCCTTTTTTAAGCTGTCACAAAACAAAGATTTAACTCACCTGTCATATTTTCCTTTGCCTCCAATGACGTAAATGTGTCCTTTGATGACGCATGCGCAGTGACTGTGTCTGTAGACATTCATCTCGCTGACCGGACTCCATTTTTTGGATTCGAGGCTCATTCTAAACACTGTGTTAGTTGGTACAGGTATGATGTCTTTATTGTAGGGCTCACTTCCTCCTACATGAAAAGAATTTAAAAGTTTGTACATTAAATTCTTTAAGCAATGCATTTACATGAACATAGAAATGAACTATTGTCAAAATTGTATTGAGGTCATTACACCAAGACACTCTCCAAAATAAAGGATAACATGTCAAATATTGTTTGATCGTGGAGTTCCTTCTAGCACTTTAAAAAGAGCAAACTGTAACATTCAATGTTTCTTTATCACTTTTCATGTAATGAATATGATGAACATAAAAGCCCCAGAACGTTCATACCTATTAGATACAGGTCATTGTCCAGGACAACTGCAGCATGGTGGCGTCTTGGTGCAGGTAGGCCAGAGAAATGTAACCACTGATTGTCCTCAACATCGTAACGATCCACATACTTGGCTAGGAAACGAGAAATAAAACGCTACACATACAGAACATCAAAATTACAAATATAGCTTGAAACAATTGTCGTTACTTTTGCTGAATGTGCAATAACTATTGACAGCTGATGTTCGAACGGATTTCCCTACGTTCATCAATATTTTGTATTAAAACCTGCTTCAGGGCCCTACCACAGTCAAATTTGAAATCGAGGTTCGAGTGCACACTCATAAAATAGACGTAACTGTGGAATCACAGGGACAAAAGGCAAGTTCTACCAAGCTATGTTTTAAGTAACAAGACAGAGTCTAAAAAGGTGTTTATGGGTTGCAGTATGATTTCCTTACGGGCAAGTAAATATTTTATTTCAAACGAAAAGTGCTGGAGGTTTTTATTCCTCTTCATTTCTGTTAGGTGGCCATTATACTATAATACGTACATTCTTCTTTTATTTCGTTGGCAACGAATCCTCCAACAACAAAAATGTCAAAACATTCCGGTGGTTTCTTTTCTTCAGCTGGTGACATGTATTGCGCTTTTGGTGTTGACGTCATCAGAGGAGGGGGCATCAACAACGTCGTGTCGTCACCATGGTTACATGTCGGCTCGCTGGCATCAGTAGCCTGCAGATAAAACAGAACCATGTAGTTTTAAGGCTATATAATATTACATAAATAAACTAAAGTACTGTACATAATCTAAATGTAAACGGTCTTATATGTGATGGCTTTTTTAACAACTATTATTAGCTATAAAGTTGGAAGCCATAAGAAGTAGAATGAAGTAATCCGAAATCAGTTTTGTTCTGTACTGATTTGGCGGTTTCACACCTTACAGGAAGAGAGTTTCAGCTGTCATCGTGTAATTTAGAGTATTTTGATTGCACGGAAGTAAAATGTACAAAATAATAAAACCTGGTTTGTTTGTTTAAGGAAGCAATTTCGTGGCTTTGGTTTAGGGAACTTGAAAGGATCCTCGCGGTTCAGACGATCTGCTGTCTTCAACCTACAATTCATGTAAATTTATACTGTTATAATGCAAATAGAAATATCAAATGAATGAAATTGGAATAACAAAATCATCAAAACGGTGCGTATCTACGGTCTTGCCAAGCCTGAATTTCAAAGGACGTGCACTAGCACATCACTGACGAAATTTTCAGTATATGTACCGGCTTTAATCTATGTGGTTAAAATGCTGATGTGGTCTTTGTGTAACTAGATTCATTATTATATATCATGTATGCAAGACCTTTAATAAAACGTATAAAAATATAATTTTAATTAATGCTAAACTCCAAAATGTTAATATTGTTTTAAATTTAATGAATATTGTGTCAGAATATATTGAGAAGTTTATTGCACCAGAGTATATTTAATAATTTCATCGGTTTCTGCTTTGCAAATTTCCAGATTATGACAATTTTCTTTGTTGTTTTTTTTTCAACAGCATTAGAAAACTTTACTACTGCTTTTAAAAAAATATGACAGGTACTAGTATTCGACCACGACTGCAAAACTGAACCAGATAAACTTGAATACATTATCAATCCACCAAAACCACAATTCTCAAATGTTTATTTCTTTCTTTTTTTACTTTTTGTATTAATTGCATCTCTTTTGTTTTGAAATGTAACTTAATGGTTGGTTTGATAAATTCAACATGTGTAAATTACCAGCTTGCTTTGAGAAATATTCTACATATGTAAATTACCAGCTTACTATTAGAACAATTCTACATGTGTATATCACCAGCTTGCTATGAGAACTATTCTACATGTGTATATCACCAGCTTACTATGAGAACTATTCTACATGTGTATATCACCAGCTTACTATGAGAAACCATTCTACATGTGTATATCACCAGCTTACTATGAGAACCATTCTTCATGTGTATATCACCAGCTTGCTATGAGAACTGTTCTACATGTGTATATTACCAGCTTGTTATGAGAACTATTCTACATGTGTATATTACCAGCTTGCTATGAGAACCATTCTACATGTGTATATTGCCAGCTTGCTATGAGAACTATTCTACATGTGTATATTGCCAGCTTGCTATGAGAACTATTTTACATGTGTATATTGCCAGCTTGCTATGAGAACCATTCTACATGTGTATATCACCAGCTTGCTATAAAATCTATTCTACATGTGTATATCACCAGCTTGCTATGAGAACTGCTCTACATGTGTATATTACCAGCTTGCTATAAGAACCGTTCTACATTTGTATATTACCAGCTTGCTATGAGAACTATTCTACATGTGTATATTACCAGCTTGCTATGAGAACCATTCTACATGTGTATATTACCAGCTTGCTATGAGAACCATTCTACACGTGTATATTACCAGCTTGCTATGAGAACCTTTCTACATGTGTATATTACCAGCTTGGTATGAGAACCATTCTACATGTGATTATTGCAAGCTTGCTAGGAGAACCATTCTACATATGTATATTACCAGTTTGCTATGAGAACCATTTCTCTAAACTTGTCATATCCGCGTACAAGACTGGTCGTTTCTACACACATAAACAATTCCAGCTGGCTCATGTAGTAAAATCTGAAAATACAAATGAATACATAAGTTGAATGCATCGTAAAAATGAATACATATGAAGAACAAACCGTAAAAATGAATACAGTGGGCTGAATACAGCGTAAAAATGAATGCATAGGTTAAATACATCGTAAAAATGAATACAGTAGGCTGAACACACCGTAAAAATGAATACATAGATTAAACACGCCGTAAAATGAATACATATGTTGAATACGCTGTAATAATGAATACAGTAAGTTGTATACACCGTAAAAATGAATACATATGTTGAACACACCGTTAAAATGAATACATATGTTGAACACACGCCGTAAAATGAATACAATGGGCTGAATACAGCGTAAAAATGAATGCATAGGTTAAATACATCGTAAAAATGAATATAGTAGGCTGAACACACCGTAAAAATGAATACATAGATTGAACACGCCGTAAAATGAATACATATGTTGAATACGCCGTAAAATGAATATAGTAGGTTGAATACATCGTAAAAATGAATACATATGTTGAACACACCGTAAGGTTATAACGTTTACTGTTGCAAAACAATACAGGTCCAAGTTATTTTGTCACCACAAAACGATGCAGAAATTAAATTAGAAATTTCCTTATTGTGTTACTTGTAACACCAGCTTTCTAAAGTGGACACAGAAAATTACTTTTATTGATAGTTTTCGTCCTTGTGAAAAGTAACACGATTGTGTGATATTAGAAATCTATCATTTTCGGTCTAATAACTTAACTTTAAAAACTAAGTATTCAAATAATGCGGATGGATGTGAAATTCAGACTAGCTGTTTCGTAGCACTTTCTTGTCCTGTTGTTTTGGTTTACCTGCTTTTATGATCTTTTTATTAATTAGAACTTCAACGTCACAGTCAAATTTTTAGAAGTGAGAAAAAAGAGCTTAAAAACTTTTTGAGTCTTATACCTTTTTATAGTGCGTTTTTGAATTTCACATACATGTAGTTTGTATTTTAAATAGATGGTTTCGCTATTGCTCAGATATAGACATGAGCTATTTCATACATTCTGATTTACTGAGATAATGGACAACTGGTATCAGGCTTTGTTAGATTTGACAGTCATCTTTACACCAACAATTTCCTCAAAATACTTTTGAAATATAGTTTTCGATGAAAATTAAGACTGCAAAAAAGAAACAGATTTGAACATAGGAAACACCATTGTTATCTAACAACTAAGGCTGAAGTGGTTACTAAATTGTTTCGCTAATTTTCCGTCTTAGCATTACTTCAATAAAAACAGTTGTAAGTGGACGAAAACTCTTTGTATTAAATAATGTCCCGTGCTGCTTGAGGACTAAGCTAGATTTTACCATCCACATTGTTTAGAGATTAGTCTAGGCTGATATAAGAAAGAAGAAATATATTGAAAAAAGATTTTCGGCGTTTGCAAGGATTGCACAGGTGAACAAAGTATGCTGGAATCACTGTATAATTTTAATTTCTGCTCACAAATAAACTTCTGTTTGATAATTAGTCATACTGCAATTTTGCAAGAAATGTATTAGATAAATATTTTCAACTATGGTTAGTTCAACTGCCTCTGTTTTCATTTTTTCATCATTTAAGTACTAGAAAACCTATCATGTCAAATGATTTAGTAAACACATGAAGAAACACAATACAACAGAACAACTGCTTTTTCACGTAACGTTTTTTTCTGCGCTTAACGATTTTTGACCAATGAAATGATTTATAATATCAATTGAGGATAATTATATATCTACCTCGTTTTCAGTCATACATTTGATTGGTTTATACAGAAGGAAAAAATACGATAAAGATGATGGTTACCGAATAAGTGACATAATGCGGATTGTGTGTTTCACTCGTCTCTCTAGATCATGAACTATCCATCTTATAGCAACTGTGAACACGTCAAACTCGGTGGTTACCACGAGATCGTCTGAAATACATATGAATGTTTTGTGAATAATATATACTATGCAATGTAATTATTAATCAATTGCACAACATATTTGTTTCACTTTTTAGAAAATAGCAGTGACCCAATGCTCAGATGCAATTTCACTTCGTGAAACCCATAAAGTTGTAGTTTTAATTTGTGAAACAAAAAGTTAAGCAATGTGTTTAAACTTTAAATGTATGTAAAACAATAGTGTTTATTTTCTTTAAAAAAAGTAAAGAAAGCAATGCCTTGCAACTTAAAACCGTATAAATGTAAAATAATACCTGATTCTAGCATTTGGCAGAAAAGTTCAATGTCCATGTTAAGAAAGGGTTCCAACATAGAGGCGGCTCTAAAGTCTGAAAGTACCGTCTTGAATATAGTGCGGAACAATTTGCTGGTAGACTGGGCCTTGCTTCTCACAACCATTTTCAAGCTTTGATCCAGAGGAAGATCTTTAGCAACAATGTCACATCGTTCTTTTAAACGGGTAACTTTCAAGAAGTCGGTCCATTATAAGAATGTCTGCTGCTATTCCGGGTGACACAGTTATTTCCCCTGTGTAACAGAATTCCAGGAATGCTGCAAAGGCATTGGCAGTGACACCTTTTATCTTTAGCTCAAATGGGGTCTTGTTTCCCTTAGCGGAAGAGAAAAAGTCTGCGAAATAGTCGCTGTTGCAGCAGAGTGCGACGCGATGTGCAAAGAAAATTTTACCCTGGATATCGAGAACAACATCTATAAGGTGCTCATCTTCGTACAAATATTTAAGGTATTGGCCCATGGTGATGAAATGTTCCGCATTCTTCAATGGAATCCGTACAAGATTTTTCAAAATCTCATTTGTTTCGTTCTCGTCCTTTCCACGAACTGATGCGTTGACGAGATATTCCGAGAGTTCGTCATAGGTTTTAAACCTCTGCAGGGTTGTTTTCTCATTTAAGAAGAAAATGTCACAGGGTAGCTCAGCGATATTTTCTTGAATCTCACTCTCTTGTTTCATATGGGGTTTCTCTTTTCCCATCGGCCCTTTGAAAACGTAATAAATCATGAAAATGACAACGTGTTTTGAACAGGTAAACAGAAGGCAATATCACATACAAAGGGCATAGTAGAAACTGCTCAGTTCGACCCTGCTGAATTTTTCATTTTTGAATTTGAACTTTTTCATCATAAGGATATTAACTGAGAAAGTAACGACGAACCAGTGATCGGATTGAACTGGTACAATTAGCACAAATGTCATTTTATCAACAATATTAGTATAAAGTGATTAGAAACAGAATCTGTCAAAATCGATCTTTTAGTCTCTCCTTTGATTTCTTGTCAAGATTCACTTGCAATAAACGACTAGATCTTAACAAAATTAAAAGAAAACCTTTTTATCAAAATATTTTTTCATATCTTAAGAGACATTAATTCAATAATGTATGACATGACTGAGCAGGCCTGGGTCAAGGGATGGGGGGTGCAGACATGCCCTTAATATAATCGTGTCAATATTCAAATCATACTCAAACCAAGGTGTGTCCCTCACTACCCATGGTTTGGAATCCAGGCTTGTGTACTGAGAGTTTTGAACTGATATCTAGAGTGAAAACGGTTAATCGATTTTAATTTCAGTCGCTAACAAGAGCTGTCGTTGTAAACAGACATATGCCCCCGACACCCAATTTTTAGATAGAAGGCATTTGAAGTCGAAAGAGTAAACTTGACCTCAGTATATCTCATCTAGTGGCCTATGCAAATGCAGGGACTTTAGGTTTAAGCACTGGCACTTAAATAAGATATTAGTAACACGAAGTTTTTAATAACATAATATTTGTACGATATATTCTGCATTCTCCATGTCTATTAAGGTTTACCTTTTCTGAAACGTAGATGTCTTAGTCAAGGATATGGGATTTTATTTTATGTATGAAATAAAATAATTACAGTAAAAGATTTGTCATTCTGACATATAATTATCAAAAATTTAATCAGTAAACTTTTAAATAAGGTGCGATATTATTAGAGAAAACCATTACTGCATACTGCATTATAATGAGAATGAGGTTTTGAAGCCAAACTGTGACCTTGACCTTTGCGGTACAGACCTGGGTCTTGCGCAAGACATGTCGTCATGTGCAAAAAATTTATACCAAATTATTTTAAAATCTATCCATAAATGACAAAGAAACAGACCGGACACGACCATCACTGCATTATCATGACAAAAATGACCTTTGAAGCCCAACTGTGACCTTGACCTTTGAACTACAGACCCTAGTCTTGCACATGACACGTCGTCATAATGTGACACACATTAATGCCAAGTTATTTTAAAATCCAATCGTGAATGACAAAGATACAGACCGGACACGACCATCACTGCATTATCTCAAAAATGAACTTTGGAAGCCTAAGTGTGACCTTGACCTTTGAACTACAGACCCTAGTCTTGTGCATGACAGGTCGTCTAATTGTGCCACACATTAATGCCAAGTTATTTTAAAATCCAATCGTGAATGACAAAGATACAGACCGGACACGACCATCACTGCATTATCTCAAAAATGACCTTTGAAGCCTCTGTGTGACCTTGACCTTTGAACTACAGACCCAGGTCTTGTGCATGACAGGTCGTCTAATTTTGCCACACATCAATGCCAAGTTATTTTAAAATCCAATAGTGAATGACAAAGAAACAGACCGGACGCGACGATCACTGCATTATCTAAAAAGTGACCTTTGAAGCCTAAGTGTGACCTTGCCCTTTGAGCTAGAGAACCAGGTCTTGCGCATGACACGTCATCATAATGTGACACACATTAATGCCAAGTTATTTTAAAATCCAATAGTGAATGACAAAGATACAGACCGGACACGACCATCACTGCATTATCTCAAAAATGAACTTTGGAAGCCTAAGTGTGACCTTGACCTTTGAGCTAGAGACCCAGGTCTTATGCATGACACGTCATCATATTGTGCCACACATTTATGCCAAGTTATTTTAAAATCCACCTTCTTATAACAAAGTTATTGACCGGACAAAAAATGCTGACGGACAGACGGTTCATAACCATTACTGCATACTGCATTATAATGAGAATGAGGTTTTGATGCCCAACTGTGACCTTGACCTTTGAGGCACGGATCTGGGTCTTGCGCAAGACATGTCGTCATAATGTGCAACAAATTTATGCCAAATTATTTTAAAATCTATCCATAAATGACAAAGAAACAGACCGGACACGACCATCACTGCATTATCATGACAAAAATGATATTTGAAGCCTTAGTGTGACCTTGACCTTTGAACTACAGACTCAGGTCTTGCGCATGACACGTCGTCATAATGTGACACACATTTATGCCAAGTTATTTTAAAATCCAATCGTGAATGACAAAGATACAGACCGGACACGACCATCACTGCATTATCTCAAAAATGACCTTTGAAGCCTTAGTGTGACCTTGACCTTTGAACTACAGACCCTAGTCTTGTGCATGACAGGTCGTCTAATTGTGCCACACATTAATGCCAAGTTATTTTAAAATCCAATCGTGAATGACAAAGATACAGACCGGACACGACCATCACTGCATTATCTCAAAAATGACCTTTGAAGCCTCTGTGTGACCTTGACCTTTGAACTACAGACTCAGGTCTTGTGCATGACAGGTCGTCTAATTGTGCCACACATTAATGCCAAGCTATTTTAAAATCCAATCGTGAATGACAAAGAAACAGACCGGAAACGACCATCACTGCATTATCTAAAAAGTGACCTTTGAAGCCTAAGTGTGACCTTGCTCTTTGAGCTAGAGACCCAGGTCTTGCGCATGACACGTCATCATAATGTGCCACACATTAATGCCAAGTTATTTTAAAATCCAATAGTGAATGACAAAGATACAGACCGGACACGACCATCACTGCATTATCTCAAAAATGAACTTTGGAAGCCTAAGTGTGACCTTGACCTTTGAGCTAGAGACCCAGGTCTTGTGCATGACACGTCGTCTAATTGTGCCACACATTTATGCCAAGTTATTTTAAAATCCACCTTCTTATAACAAAGTTATTGACCGGACAAAAATGCTGATGGACAGACGGACAGACGGTTCATAACCATTACTGCATACTGCATTATAATGAGAATGAGGTTTTGATGCCCAACTGTGACCTTGACCTTTGAGGCACGGACCTGGGTCTTGTGCAAGACACGTCGTCATAATGTGCAACAAATTTATGCCAAATTATTTTAAAATCTATCCATAAATGACAAAGAAACAGACCGGACACGACCATCACTGCATTATCATGATAAATGATATTTGAAGCCTTAGTGTGACCTTGACCTTTGAACTACAGACCCAAGTATTGTGCAAGACACGTCGTCAAAATGTGACACACATATGTGCCAAGTTTTTTTAAAAATCCAATCGTGAATGACAAAGATACAGACTAGACATGACCATCACTGCATTATCTCAAAAATGACCTTTGAAGCCTAAGTGTGACCTTGACCTTTAAACTACAGACCCAGGTCTTGCACATGACACGTCGTCATTATGTGACACACATTTATGCCAAGTTATTTTAAAATCCAATCGTGAATGACAAAGATACAGACCGGACACGACCATCACTGCATTATCATGACAAAAATGATATTTGAAGCCTTAGTGTGACCTTGACCTTTGAACTACAGACCCAGGTCTTGCGCATGACACGTCGTCATAATGTGACACACATTTATGCCAAATTATTTTAAAATCAAATCGTGAATGACAAAGACCGGACACGACCATCACTGCATTATCTCAAAAATGATATTGGAAGCCTAAGTGTGACCTTGACCTTTGAGCTAGAGACCAAGGTCTTCTGCAAGACACGTCGTCTAATTGTGCCACACATTTATGCCAAGTTATTTTTAAAAATCCAATCGTGAATGACACAGATACAGACTAGACACGACCATCACTGCTAAAAAGTGACCTTTGAAGCCTAAGTGTGACCTTGCCCTTTGAGCTACAGACCCAGGTCTTGCGCATGACACGTCGTCATAATGTGACACACATTTATGCCAAATTATTTTAAAATCAAATCGTGAATGACAAAGATACAGACCGGACACGACCATCACTGCATTATCTCAAAAATGACCTTTGAAGCCTAAGTGTGACCTTGACCTTTGAGCTAGAGACCCAGGTCTTGCGCATGACACGTCGTCTGTTTGTGCCACACATTTATGCCAAGTTATTTTAAAATCCACCTTATAACGACAAAGTTATTGACCGGACAAGAAAAATGCGGACGGACAGAAGGACTGACGGACAGACGGTTCAAAAACTATATACCTCCCTTCGGGGGCATAAAAATTGTACAGATTTTTTTCAGAGGATGCATGAATTCTTTATGAATTATTCTAGATACCGTCATGATTATTTACCCGACGAAGAGACTATTGTATTTCAGTAAGACTTAAGTATTCAGCAAAAAAAAGTATTTCCCGGAAATAACTGAACTATAATTTCAGTAATATGTTCTACTAATAAATAAAAACGATTTTTCTCTGCTGCTAATCATCTCGCTGGATTTTTGCAGGAAAGTAAAAGGTGAGAGGACAAACTGTATCAAGTCTACTCATAATAGTACTAAAATAAAAAGGCGTCCGCTTACCTTTAAATTTTATGTCGGCGAAGTCGATACAGGTATGAACTTTATCATTTTCCTCCTCAGAGTCGCTCAGAGCTTCTGCCACCATGGTTTGAAAGCACTCGTCTTCGCAGCATTCTTTTGCAACATTGATTCCTCTTGCATCAGCCTTAGTTGACTTTTCATCAATATTATGATTGAAAATATCTTCGGCCGCTGCAGGAATTCCGGTAGACATAGCTCCATAGGTTTTTCCAGTTCCGTTACCGGTGTCCATTGTCTTCTTTGTCAACACGTTGTCACTGGCTGGTTGTTTGTCATGTGTTGGTGTTTCTGGTCGGCTTTCCTCTTGTTTTTCTGTTGTATTATCAGGTGATGGGTCGCTATGATCAGAGTCAGACACCGGACGGTCTGCGTACGTTCTTCTTGCTTTAACCTTTTCGATCAACGTCCCTCCGTCCTTTGACATTAGTGCGAGTTGATAATTTCACGATAATTTTTTGCGATGAAAAATGATAAGAAGGCAATTCAACAAAATTAACAATGGTTTATTCTGTCTTGAAGCACAGCTGCTGTAACCAAGACGTAACGTCACTGACGTCACAATACTATGTCGCTGCTAAATTACCTATGATAATATCGTTATCGTCTATACTCTACATTTTTTTTTTCATATTGTTGTCGACATTCGACTTGATTGCATTTTTTGAAAAAAAAAACTAATATTTTCTGTTTATGGACTTGTTAAAGACCTGAAAATTTTTAGAAATCTCACAGAAGTATCAACAGGCTAACATACAGAAAATACTTTGATTTTGTTGAAAGAAGTTTGCAAATGTTGTTGTGTGTTTCAAGATAAAAAGACACATAGGTAATAATCTATAGCTAGAGGTCTATGATGATTTTGTTTTCACGAAGAATTACGAACGTTCTTCCAAATTATATCAGTTTATACTATCATCAATATTTCTATAAGGCAGTGTCAAGGACAACGGTTATTTCTTTGTGATATACCTTTCTACGAAGTTTAAATTGAATTGATTGGATCAGTGTCTTTACAATGGAAGCGTACGGACAAATGAACATCTTGCGCCATCACAAAATATGTGTATTCATCGTACAATAAAAATACTTGTGATGGCAAAAACAAACAAGTCTTATTTTACACTGCTCATCGTGAACAAATAACATTCGTTACAATGTTGACTTGCAACAAATTGCAGTCTGCTAACTTTTCATTTTCCAAGCAGAAAACATCTCAGTGCATTTTTTATCGTTACTATTTTAACGCTAGACACTGTAAGAGGGCTTGTAAGTACATTTTAACATCATGATTCAAACCCACATAAGATCTGAAACAGGCCGGCTGAAATTTAACAAAGATTATTAGACGTAACTGCTTTTACTTAAAAAATAAAATACACCTTTTGCATGCAAAATGAGTTGAATAGTAGGTAGATATTCTTTTGATATTAAACTTGCAGAGGAGCAGTCGTCGAGGGGTTAGAGCGCCGGACTCCCGCCCCGGAAGTTGCTGGTTCGAAACCCACCAGGGGTGAGAGTCTCCAGTGACATTCCACATTCCTCACTTTCAGCGTGAGAACTGGTTTAAATTCAGGAAGCAGTCATCGAGAGGGATTAATATAAGTTGCAAGAACTTGCTTCCCAATCGATGTAAAATAAATAAGTTTAAACGTACATTAAACCTTATAACAGGGTGGAAACGCAACGGTTAAAGGGTTTTTTTGTTTGTTTTTTTTTTACACAAGAGCTGTCAGTGGAGACAGACTATTTAAGGTATTAGAATACTAATAAACATTTTGTCAGCCCTCATAGAATTGAGCTTTTTTAAGAAATATACTATCCCAGTGTGGCAATACCACGTGACTGTGACGTCTCTAAAGGCATCAAAACCAATGACAAATCTCTAAACATCTATATCATTACTTCATCGATTTTTATGGGACATGTGTCAGTCTTTGGAGAAAAATATAAGCTTTCCACAGAATATAGGACCTTCATCATCAGCTGACCCATTTTATCAAGTACTAAACCTCGCATACAAACAAGTCCCAACTTTTCACGCAGTGTTTAATAACCGCTCAGCTGCTGATGGAGATCCTGCATTCCGTGGAAAATTTATATTTTTCTCCTTAGACTGACACATGTCCTATAGAAATCAACGAAGAAATGAAAGAGTTACGGGAAGGTTTCTATTTTCATGCGGAGGCAATGTTTACAGTTTTGTCTTTAGTGACGTCAAAGTCACGTGGTATTGCTACACAATCCTATAGATCACTATAAGACACTTATTATGGGAAGTTTCAAGAAATTACTAATATTCACTTCAAACCTCAACAGACTCAATGGGTTTATAAGGCACAGAGAAACACAAGTATTTTTTTTCTTTTTTTCTAAGTCTGACAATAAAACCAACTGGTATGTACTCATTCATATTTTGAAGACCTACTGACTGCTGACAAAAATCAAACAGAAAGAAACCCCACCTACCTCATTATAAGGGGAATGATATTAATGTAAACTTACAACATAAATCCTCGGGGCTTTAGTTAGCTACAATTATTTTTACTCATGTACTATTCTGATCAAACAGGCAAAATATCAAATATTTTTATCGTCTAGTTTTGGCAAAATTGATAACTGAAATCACAGATACCTAATTTCCATCGATTTATCATGTTAAAAAGCTTTGTTACAATTGAAATATATTTAAAAAGAAAGAAATTTAATTCATATTCTATAAAAAGTACTGTTGTAAAACCAAAACAATGTAAAACTGCCAAAAACAAGAGCCATGTTGACATGGCCATCTCCCGCCGAATGTGTTTGCTTGTTGGAAAAAGTATGTGTTGGAGGGCAGAAAAATTCCTCTTTAAAGCGTTGTTTTTTTCTGGTAATGACGACTGATTGTTGAAGTGATGTAAAACCCATATGAAGACCAAATTTTTGAGTTATTGTCCGAACAAAAATTAAACATGAAAAAACAAAAAGGGCAATAACTTAAAAATTATGAAAGGTAGAGTTATCATTCTGCTCTGCACTCCTACTAAATGAGAGCTACCCACCTATAAAGTTCCAAGCTGATATCTCAAATACTTTTCAAGTTATGCTCCGCACAAAAATTATGCATTAAAAATAACAAAGGACAATAACTCAAAAATCATAAAGGGAAGATTTATCATTTTTGTGCAGTGCATTCCTCCTCAACTGAGATCCATCCACCTATGAAGTTTCAAGTTGTTATCTCAAATACTTTTTGAGTTATTCTCCAGACAAAAATGTGAAAAGTAAGAATGGATGGACAGATAGAGACTATTACCATATCCCCCAAATCCTTTTCAGTGGGGAATAAAAAATGGCATTTAAGTGAGGTTCGAACCCATGTCTTCCAGTGAAAATGTCTCAATCCTACACTAATTAATGGAACTGAATACTCTTCAGAGTGGAGGTAGGGTACTGGATTCCTTATATCTTAAGTATTGGATAGTTAAGAAAGGGAAATCTATTAAAAATCAATTTAATTCAAGATCTATAGATATATAGACAAGAATCTTCTCCATGGTTGATGAATATTTGAAGACTGAAGTAAATCCCTCAAGAAATAAAGAAGTTATAGTAAAATATTACAATTTTTAAGGAAATTTCTAAGTTTAAAGGCAAGATAATTCTGTTAATATGAGTTAATATGGGTGCTGGGTGCTAGAGGATAAACCCTACCACATATGATGTGGGTGATGATAAGGAACATATATGAAATTTGAAGTAAATCACTCAAGAAATAAAGAAGTTATAATAAAACATATCTTACAGCAAAAAAAACTTTAATCAGAAATCTGGACGCGTACAAAAGATGCCAGGTTGAGTGGAACAGCTCTCCGTTTACTTCATATAGTCGAGCTTAAAATGATGGTGGACTGACAGAAAGATAGACAGAAGGACAGACACATTCCAATTGTTGAACATGAGATGTCTGAAATCTTTATTGTTCACGGGGTATACATAAACATAACTAAAGCAGAACCATATAACGTAATTTATTCTGTTTCTGTAAAGTATCTTGTTCACAAAAACTGGAGTGTGTAATGAGACAATAACAAAAACATATGTCTCCCCCCAGCCAGTTGCTGCAGGCAGTATAGAGTCAGATGATTGTAAAATAAGGGGGATATTTTTGTCTAATGTACATGATGAACAAGAAACGCATACTCTGTCAAGAAAGGATTGAGCAGAAACCTTGTTTCATATTGTACAAAATGGTTGTATTCATTCAGTCTAGTACCTGTAGCATGTTGGAATCATGTCGCCTTGATGAGGTGAACATCTGACCCAAGTTTCATTAAAATCCTTTAAGGACTTTGGAAGATACAGAGTGGACACGATTTTGTGGCATTTGACATTTAACCTCCAAGTGTGACCTTGACCTTGAGACACCACACCCACAAAGTGGGTTCTGCACGTCGCCTTGATGAGGTGAACATCTGACCCAAGTTTCATAAAAATCCTTCAAGGGCTTTTGAAGATACAGAGCAGACACGATTTTGTGGCATTTGACATTTAACCTCCAAGTGTGACCTTGACCTTGAGACACCACACCCGCAAAGTGGGTTCTGCATGTCGCCTTAATGAGGTGAACATCTGACCCAAGTTTCATAAAAATCCTTCAAGGGCTTTGGAAGATACAGAGCGGACACGATTTTGTGGCAGTTGACATTTTACCTCCAAGCGTGACCTTGACCTTGAGACACCACACCCGCAAAGTGGGTTCTGCACGTCGCCTTAATGAGGTAAACATCGGACCCAAGTTTCATAAAACTCCTTCAAGGGCTTTGGAAGATACAGAGCGCACACGATTTTGTGACGGGCAGACGGACAGACAGACTGACAACCGGGGGAAAAACAATATGTCTCCCCAAATGAGGTGAACATCTGACCCAAGTTTCATAAAAATCCTTCAAGGGATTTTGAAGATACAGAGCGGACACAATTTTGTGGCATTTGACATTTAACTTCCAAGTGTGACCTTGACCTTGAGACACCACATGCGCAAAGTGGGTTCTGCACGTCGCCTTGATAAGGTGAACATCTGACCCAAGTTTCATAAAAATCCTTCAAGGGCTTTTGAAGATACAGAGTGGACACGGTTTTGTGGCATTTGACATTTAACCTTTAAGTGTGACCTTGACCTTGAGACACCACACCCGCAAAGTGGGTTCTGCACGTCGCCTTGATGAGGTGAACATCTGACCAAAGTTTCATAAAAATCCTTCAAGGGCTTTGGAAGATACAGAGCGGACACGATTTTGTGACGGACAGACGGACGGACGGACAGACAACCGGGGGAAAAACAAAATGTCTCCCCCATTTTTGGGGGGAGACATAATTAACGGTAATCATCTTAACTTTGTAAAGAATACCATGGTATTCCACTATACGCAACAATCAAAAATAACTAAACTCTGGATGGCGAGTCTGACGTTGGACAAACTAGTACTGACGATAAATAAACTCTGGATGGCAAGTCGGTCATTGGACAAACTAGTACCGACGATAAATAAACTCAAACAGATATAGATGGATAGACTAATCAACCCAACTTTCTTAACTCTAACACCAAATGACAAAATAATCTTGACAGAGTAACTTCCCTTACTTCTGAGCTGACAAATTACATACTAGGTAGCAAGGACTTAAAATTATACCATCTCCTTTATGGCCTTTCTTAAAGAATACTATCAGAAGATACATACCAACGATTTCAATTCTGATATTATAAACTATCCTGATTTTGTTTCAGTAGCAAACAAGACATTATAAAAGCATCAAAATAGTATTGTACTCCATTTTTTAAGGGACATTTCCTTGTTAAGCGTGCATATACTGCATTAGTATTTGACTGGTTCATTTTAATTATACAAAAGCACTCAAATAAAATCAAATCAAAAGATTTAAGCATATATACACTAGAAAAGTGTTCATTTGTAATAAATGGTTATGCACCAAAAAAATGGTACAAAACTCTCTATATAGTGACCAATATTAATACATATAGTTTACTTTTTGAATTTTTGACTCATACCCTATCAGGTACCGTAGTTGTCCATTTAAGATTATTCAGGTCTACATGATTCTGAAGAAAACTGAACACAATATTATGGTATGCCTCTTTAATCAGCTGTTACCAGGTACGTTAATATACATACCTGCTGTTACTAAAGGTCCATTATTAGCACCAACACCTCCGGAATATTATGAGGAAATTACAAAAAGTCTAAATATAGAATATATTTTGACTAGTATAAAGATGTTTAAATAACAGCTATTGAAATACAGTGTACATTGTTGAAATAACCCGAAATTGCTTATCTGGAATAGGCTACTGGTGAACACGAGGCTAAATCTGCTTATAAAAAGATACTGGATACTTGATATGACATATTAACAAAAGTTTAACACTTGCAATAAAATTTATTGGAAAGCACGTTTTTGTAACGTTTTGTGTTATCTTACAATGTTGAAGCAATATCATCAGAAAAATGCAAGTAATAAAGAGATTCACATGAAGTCTCTTAGTCTCAGCTTTAGTAACTGTTCTGTGCATCAGAGTCAGACAAAATACAGAACATTATAGTGATTGCCAACTGAATGAGTTCAGTTCATGTAATCAAACATTAGAAAAATAGCCATGAGGCAGTAACTGCTAACTAAATAAGATGAAAAAGCTTTGTAAACTTCACTCTGAATATATACATGTATTTCTGTGTATATTTTAAGATTATGATAATCATTTCTAAAATTACCCGTCAACCTATGACCCTTAAAATCATAACCGTGGTAAAAGTCATGTGTAATGGTTAATTGTTATGATGATACAGATGACAGACAGAGAATGTCAAAATAGCTCATCAAATATACACCAGATTCTAGGTTATAAAATGACTCAAACACACTTTATGAAAACAACCTTTGAGCAAGACTTATAAACAGTATTTGAGCAATGTTGCTGCAATGTTTTTATCATCTCGTTCTGTGTGCCATGTTCTGGTGATAACAAGTTCTGCATGATGGCACAGAATTAAAACAGCAACTCACCTTTAACACTGAAATAATGTTAAACACGGAGGTAAAGTTAAGTGATCTAGAGAACAGATATGTACCTGTCACTAACTTGTTAAAATGCAATAAATTAAAATTACACCTTAAAATTTTATGTAAAATAATGGTACAATACATTAATAAAAAGACCAAGGGGAGACAATAAAATCAGTAAGAATTATTAATATAAAATATGTACATAGGACAAAATTCTTTTGAAAATCATTAAATTAATACAGGCTAAAGCACTATGATTTCTAACTAGCATAATCAAAAGAAGAAAAAAACAAACAAAAACAGCAGAACAGCTATAATTACAATTGCTGTTGCTATAGTTTCACCTGCATATTTACACTGCCATCCCCATTGGAATCATTTCATTTTTTTTTTTTTTTTTTACATTATATTGTCTATTACCTTTTTATTCAAGTTTTCTTTCTTTCTCCAAAAATTAAATCCCGACACTAACTCTTACAATGGCTTTATACTCAAGATTAACGAAATCAAAATGAATTACAGGAAAAAGTATCTTACTCTATAAGTATGCTTCAAGTTAACTCAATCTTTCTCCATCAATGTTGATAACAGGTTGCTCTAGTCTGTCTCCTAGACTTTTCAACAATCTAGCACCATTTACAGAATTATAAGTACTGATATTTAAACACTTAAACAACTGAAACAATTGCGACACTATTTTAAGTATGGTTACGGTGTCCTTAGATTGACAATAAAAAATCCAAAAAACATCCCCATTTCAGCCACAACAAAAAAATAAAAACAGTTCTCTTAGAATCAAGTCAACATGCATTTCATAAGTATATTTTTGATGATTTTTGAGACCCGTATATAAACTATGAGTCAGCAATGATATATCTCCTGTATTGTGTGCTGTAAGTATAATATTTAACTACTTAAGGGAAACAACTCTAGCTGTAAAATATTAATAATCTTAAAATTGTATGAAATAACATCAGATCAACTTAACATCAGATAGAAACAGATAAATACCCTAAAATATACATGTATCTACATATAATTTAAGACAAAAACGTTTTCACATCTAAGATGCTATTAACACTTTTAGTGTTTAGCTTTAATAATGCTACAAGATTGCTTTATATTATACATAAAAAGGTATTTAAAAAAATCTAAATATAAAACTGAAAAAGTGAACAGAAATAGTTTTCATTTTATAAGAATTTTTTTTATTTTCCTCTATTTAAATTTACTTGAATGATTATTTAAAGTTAATTTTGTGGTAAAACATTCAATGTAAAAGTCTCACCATTGATAAAAGTGAAAATTCAAAAAGTTTGTATCATTGGCTGATCCTCAAGAACAAACACACTGGTAGTGTTTAAAAATACACATTTCATGAGCTTGCACAGACTTTTAAGAGACTTCATTTTCTCACGTCATTTCAGGCAGTGGAACTGAGAATTAAACTGTGTATACCACCTTTCACAAACACAAATTGAAAAATATAAATATATTATGCTGGTACTCTTAACCCTATTGTTTAAAGGATTACAAAGTAAGGTATGTATAATAAAACCTTGAAGGGTGGGGTTAATTATAAAAGATATCAAATGATATTTCAATTAGCACCTTTTAGCATTTTAGGCAAAATAAAAAGCTAGGTGTAGACAAAAGAACACTTTTACAGAAAACTTCTAGCATTGAAGCCAGACAAAAAAAGCTGCATTATACTGAGTAAGAGATTATAACTGTTCTGGATTACATTTATCATAGATAAAAAGCCTTAATTTGTAAATTCCAAATAAAAACAACTGAATCAGGGGCAAGACAATGAATGCTGCCAGTACATACACAAGCATTGTGTTCCCAGGTTTGTTCCAATCTATGATATCTGGATACAAAACATGTTTATGGTCAACAGCATAGTATATGCCACTAAAAATATAATATAATGTACCATAGGCAAGTGTGAACCAAAAGTGAGGCAATCGTATCGGAACGGCAGTAACACAGATCTCAAGCATTATTATTACAGAAGTTATGCCGTGAAGCTGAATATTTATTATCAGATCAAACCCAGTGATATGTAGATAAGGATATAGCAAGATCCAAAACCCCAGTGTAACCACTATACTACCGCTTGATGCAATATTGTACAGAATCCAGACAAGTTTGTTCAGCCATGATAAGCGTATGGTTCTCATTTCCTCATCAACTTCGTCAGGCTCTGTTCCTGGTATCGAGTCATACTCCCTTTCCGCCCAGAGACTTGGCTGAACCTGAAGTTCATGAAACATGTGGCGATGGTTCTCATTAGACAAGCGGCGACACCAGCCCCCTCCTCGTCGACACATGTACAACATACACGAAAGGAAATGCAAGGTAAGGTAGACAGTCAGTACTGTATATGTCCAGGTTGTAAGGAAAGCAAATATTGGTATATCTGTGTCATTAAGGTTAACCACAGCACTATACCGACTTGTGTAGATCAACCAGAATATACAGTAAGCTGCCACAACAAACCTGTAGACTAAGGTTACTTCTAGTGGAACTCTCCACTGCAATACAATACACGTACATTCTTAACATAATAAATAGAAAGATAATTACACCAATGAAATACTGACAAAACGTGAGTAAACAAATTGCAAAAGAATAATTACTCTGTGCAAAAACAGTCTACAGTCAATGAAGTACTTTTTGCTGTGAATGAAAACACTGCAACAAAAACAAATATCAGGTAGGTTTGTTTCTAATGCAAAGAATTGTATTTTGACTGAAAATAAGCTGAAAAGCCAAGCCTTGCAGTTAATGAAATATTTGATTTTCAGTTTAGCAGATAGATCTTATTTTTAAAAAAAAGTATGTAAAAAAAAAAATAAATAACTATAATAGGAAGGAAAAAAATTCACCATATTTGTGGGTTTATACATGTAACAAGACATTTAGTTAATTAAACATAAAGTTAAGTAAATTTACGCCATTAAAATTTCATTACAATTGAAGTTGAGACAGTTAGTTATAAAACTTAACAACTCAATTGCTCAAATGGAAATATATTACAAAGAATGTAAGTGTGATTCGTTTCATAAAATTATACGAATATAAGTTCCTTATATCACATCACTATTTAATAGAATTAACTATATATATATATATACTTAAAGATTTTATGTTTTTACCTGACTGTGTGAGAATCTTGCAGGATGAACTTCTGAGAAGCCAAAACGCTTGAGTTCTCTGCTCACATGTCCACAGCACTGATGGTCAGACATTGTTGCTCAGTCTGTAATGGTATGTACTGAGGTAAAAGAGGCTATTTAAACCAGGACCTCAATTGAGACCCTGTTAAAACTGATACTTAGTACTGACACTCTCTTGCTATATGTTTTATTTACAGAAATACAATTATAATAAATGTGGAAAAATGTGGTTATAGTAACCTGGCTTGGAGGTATCAGGACACTTCGGACCATGGCCATTTCAGACCGGACATAACGGACCAGATTTTAGGACACTTCGGACCAGATTTTGTTTGGTGATTCTATGTAATACATATTTAATTAGTATATGATATATCTAAAACATTTGTTGCAGATGAATTGCCAATTTATTTTGTCTTGAAAGGTAGCAATAATTCCACAGTCAATGACTACTCACGTAATACTATTTCAGATTCTAAGTAGGTGAATACTTGCATGGAAAACGTGCTACTTATCCACGGACCAGTTAAAGGGACATTACGGACTAGATTTGGGGACATTACTGACCAGAAGAAAATGAGAACGATCTGCAATAAATCGATTTCTAGTTCACTTTAATATACATTTAGACATAGTATTTAAGACAACAGCAACGATTTATGAGACTTACAGTTAAAATATATGAAGTAGAAAGTAAATAAAGAAGGCAATAAATGTTTTCTCTATGTCATTGTCTTCCAGTATTCTTTGGTATTTTCGGCGGTATAATCATAAAATTTTCCTGTAAAACCTTTTATACAATAACAATAAAGTTTTATTCATTTTTATACATGAACAAGTATATTTTTGAAGAGGGTCCGGAGTGTCCCCAAATCTGATCCGTAATGTCCGGTCCGAAATGGCCATAGTCCGAAGTGTCCGTAATTCTACATCTACATTGTACTGCTTCACAATCAACAATTGATTATACTAAGCAGGCCCGTTGTCTGGGAATAGCTGTTAAGATATGTTAAGTGCAAAGTTACTAGAATTTCAAGATAAAAGAACTACAGAACTAAAGTTAAAAAGGTAAAAACAGTGTATAGATTTAGAACTGGTGGGAAGGATGCAGCTTCCCAGTAAAGGTGTCTATACTGGGACTAGCTTGCAAGGCCACAGGTAGACCATTCCACAGACGAATACTTCTTGGGAAGAATGAGTGGGAATGATATTGTGTCCTTGAATGTGGTATAAGATAGTTCAGGTTTCTTGTGGGTGTCAGGTGGTGATGGTCAACCCTAACAAGATTGTGTTGGATCTTATACAAAAAAGTGACAGAGCTGATGTTACGTCTTTGTTCTAAGGTTTGCCATTTTAGATCCAACAACATTTGGGACACACTACTGGTGTAATTATAATCATTAGTTACATATCTAGCGGCAGATCTTTGAACTTGTTCTAATTTATAGATTAAATATTTTTGCCAAGGATGCCAAACCGTAGAACAGTATTCTAACTGGGGCCTTACATAAGTTTTGTAGGCAGTTTCTTTGACCTTTTTATTTGAAGTTTTAACATTTCTTTTATTGAACCTGAGTGAATTTTTGGCTTTAGATGTTATGTTGTTGATATGATTGGTCCAGGAAAGGTCTTTACTTATTGTTACGCCTAAATATTTAGCAGCCTCTGTGGTTTTTAGTTCAATACCATGAAGTTTGTAAGGGAATATGATAGGATGTTTTTTTCGGCTGATTCTAAGGATTTCACATTTGTCAGGGTTGAATTACATGGACCAATCAGATTCCCAGTTTTCAAGACTATGAAGGTCATTTTGAAGGGTTTCGGCATCTCGGGTAGAATTGATGGTTAGATATACTATTGTATCGTCTGCGAATAGTCTAACTTTGCCCTTTACACTGTCAGGTAGGTCGTTAATGTATGAGAGGAATAGGCAAGGCCCAAGGACCGAGCCTTGGGGGACACCTGATAGGACTGGTAGGCTTTCCGAGTTTTGACCTTCTACCGCAACCTGCTGGGTGCGACCATAAAGAAATGACCTGATCCAAGAAACACTCTCGGAATTAATACCTAATCTCTCAAGTTTGAGAAGAAGTTTATGATGATCGACTTTGTCAAATGCTTTGCTGAAGTCCATGACTATAATATCGGTTTGCTGGCCTTGTTCTAAGTTGTCATGGACTTCCTGGGAAAAACTTATGAGCTGGGTTTCACAGCTGTGTTTTGACCTGAAGCCGTGTTGATGTAGACTTAAGATATCATGTTTGTCATAAAAAGACATGATATTGGAGACAAGTATGTGCTCCATGAGCTTAGAGGCAATACAGGTTAAGGAGATGGGTCTATAATTACTGGGTTTGCATTTAGGGCCCTTTTTATAAACGGGAGCAATGACGGCATGCTTCCAGTCATTGGGGACAATACCTGATTTCAGGGAGATTTGAAAGATATAAGTAAGGACTGGGGCTACTTCATTATGAAGTTCCTTTAGTAACCTTGGGGATAGCTGGTCGGGTCCCGAGGCTCTACTGGGGTTTAGACCTTTAAGGAGTTTCCGTACTCCATCCTCGGTGATGACATTGGGCATCCTTGGATGATTTTGTGGAGTGAGTATTTGTTTACAGGACTGAGCAAGACTTAGTGGCTGTGGACGAGAGAATACCGACTCAAACTGTTTATTTAATATGTCCGCCTTGGTCTTGCTTATAGACACCCATCCAAGTACTAACCATAGATAACATTGTTTAACTTAGCAAACTCTAACTTACTATGCTGCTAAAGAGCTAGCCCAACACAGAGGCTGTTAAAGATCCTTTATCTTGCAGTAGGTTGCAAGAACTTGCCTGCCTAGTATAGTCAGAATTGACTGTTGGCAGTAAAAAGTTGAACTTGAAATCTATTTGGTGTCCACTACATGGTCATGGGGAAATGTAGCCAAACAAATTGTGCACCAGGGCTCCTTATTATTTAGACGATGGTCGCCCTTCGACATCTATGTAATATCAGTTTGTAAATCGGTCGGTCTTGCAGTTGAAATATTGAGACTAGGGGAAATGAACAAAAAGAGAAGTCATTTATAAACACCAATTCTGCAGGCAGATCATTTCACACAATTCTAGAATAAAACCATGACATTTAAGGTCTTTAGACTTTACTATTTGCAGCTGTTAACATGTTAACTTAAGAATAATCTTTTTTGGTGGGATCCTGGACTGTAAAATAGGCTAATTTTGGAATGTCAGTATCTCGGAATTTCACTTTATCAAAACTATCCAAAATATATGTTTGCTAAAATATTTCAACGATCATTTACGTTGAACTTTGAACAACTGCACAATTACTCAAACCAAAGACCTTAGGTCTTTGCACAAACCAGGGTCATTATCAAAAGTATCCGGGTACCCGCGGGTTCTGTTACGCTAAATGTCAAATAAATGATAACTTTTGTTTCCATATATCTTTGTCAACGAGTTCAGTAATCTTAGGCATTTTCTGGAATAGCTTAAAGCATTTACCTTTATTTCCAAGATCTGACTGTGTTAATTTGAGACATTACAGAATAACTTGAGCATGATGGGTCTCAGAATATTATTTTCCTGTGTGTCATGTGACTTCTTGTCCATGTGACCAATCACGTGACAGCATAATGATCATCAATATCCCTCTAAGATCAGTCAGCTGAATGCTTTTAAGTCGAGAAAGTAATGATATTGGATGTGGATCAAAGAAAACCTGTCTTTTTGACATCATATTATTAATACCTTAAAAAATTCTATATTTTTATGCTTTAAGAGTTAAGAATGAATGTAGCTTTTATTATATACTTAATTTTCAACCTTAGAAATGGAAATGGTCTCGTGGCCCAATGGATAAGGCGCCTGACTACGGATCAGGAGATTGCAGGTTCGAGTCCTGCCGAGATCGTAACTTTTTTTCTCATGTTTTTTACCAATAAAATAATATTTCTCATCCTGTCTATAAAAACTAGAATCTATTTTGAAGTCCTGCACATGAAAACAATAATGTACAAATTCCTAAAACGAATTTTTCGTCTCTGTGATTTTATTTCGATTGTTTGCAGTGGTTTGTAGATGTCCGTTTGGAAAAACCTACTGCATATATATCCTTTGATCCCACCAATTGCTTAAAATAATGGGCCGATGCTTTCCCTGCTTCGCGCACGATGCAGCTAGTCAAATTTAAGTCTTTTTAACTTTAAAATAAGCTTGTATATTAGGGCCATTAAATAACAGATCTACAAACTCATTTAGAGACTTTATATTTGTCTGGACTGATATGTAATATATAATTGCAGGTGAGCTAATCAGTGGCCTAGTTTGTAACGCACTGTCACGCTAGTAATCCAGGGGTCGCAAGCTCGATTCCTCGCTCCTCCACTGACTTTACTACACGTGTAATTGTGTGGCGGGTGAGACGTTAAACCGAGATCCCATTTATCAGTGCTTTACACTGAGCATTGGAAATTACAATGGGATGATAAAAGTAGATTGCATTCTAGTATACCTTGTAGTGGTCGTCGGTTAGATAGAAAACCAGTACAGACGTCGATATTACATTAACTCAACTACGAGTACTGGTTTGAACCCAGGAAGCAGTCATCGAGAGGGATTAATATAAGTTGCAAGAACTTGCTTTCCAATCGATGTACAATAAATAAGTTTAAACTTTTTATTAAACTCAAATAGACAGACTAGATGTATTGACCGACATCAATTATCACTGGGAAATTTAGTCGGCCCAAGTTCGGTTAGAACCGAGTACTCCTGGAATTACAATCTGATGGTCTACCAACTGAACTTGCAAGCAGAGATTCTGCACCAAACATGCGCTAATTTTCTGGGACAGGATAATTATGGTTATGTGAGTAGTTTCTTGAATATGTTTGGTTTTGTCTATACCACAGCCAATATCGCTTGCACCAAAGGCTAAACTTTGTGTGCAATTAGCTATACAAGTAGCTAGCCATAAACCACATTCTATTGCTTGTTCCCTGGACCGTTCTGATCTCACCGTTCTGATCTCACCGTTCTGACCTCACCCGGTTCTGACCTCACCGTTCTGACCTCACCGTTCTGATCTCACCGTTCTGACCTCAATGTTTTGTATTTCTATTCTTCTTTTCATTTTATGTATCTGACACTTACATGTATTTGTTCAGTTACTCAAGGCACCGCACGAAGATTGTTGCCGTTTCTCGCGATGATTAGAATTAGCTTAATAAAAGAATACCTTTTCAGGAATTGATAACACGTCACTTGTCAGGCTATAAGTGAAAATGTTGCTTAACAGTCATCATACATAATCGATGACGTTTTACTATACATAAATGAAGGGACTACATACGAACGAACGAACGGATGGTAAGAATAAAGAAAAATGAAGAATTAAGCAGGAAGGGATGGACATACGGAATGAAGCAAGATAAACGAATATATGGACGAACGAAAAAAATGAATGAATGAATAAATGAATGAATGAAAGAAAGAAATGAATGAATGAACGGCGGACAAATATACTGATGTACGAACAAACAAAAGTAAGAAGAAACGGAATGAATGAATGAATGAATCAATCAATCTATCAATGAAGAAACGACAATTACGAAAAAACGAGCAAACGAACGAAAGAATCTGAACGGACGAGTGAACGGGTGTAAAATGAATGAACGAACGAATGATGAACGGACGATCGGTCGAATCTGTCAATTAACCATCTGATTACAACAATTTGTACCTGTTCCTGTGAAATGACACGTCTTGTCTCAATCGTGCCTTAAAAACTAATAAATTGTATTACTCAATGATGCCTTAAAAACAAAAACATTTTATTACTGGTAGCTAATTCATAACTGTTTTGCCACGTTGTCTGGAGAAGACAGAAATATTATTATTCAGAAATGTTGCTATGGGAGCCATTGTTTGTTTATGCTGAATACAGCTGTTATCTGGCAGCACGGTAAAAAAGTAAACAAAAGCTTGAGAACACATTACTGTTTCAACAAACAAATATTCAAACACAATGAGGCCCAATGCAGGGTACTGTTTACAATGTTTAATGAATAACTTTAAGAATATATAAATATCTATTTAATAATGTTCACTCATTTTCACATCCCTTCAGAGAAACCACCTCTATAAATATCTTTAAAGAATGTTTTCCCATAAAAAACACAATTTGGTCTAATCGTAAAAATGTTTGTTCTAGATAAGACTGTCACATTTCATTGTAGGAAATTAATTCATGGAACACAACTAGCTTAAGGGATTCAGATTTCAGAGATCATTGTGTTTTATTATATTGAGTGGCCCTTGTCACTTAGATCAAATCTAGATGCCATGTGTGAGTACTTTAAATGAAACCAAGGCACACAGTCACTTTCTAGTGTATATTGCGATGTCCAATAAACCTCTTCCATAACCTCTGGTCATATATCTACAGACAACTGATATAATCAACGAGCAATTATGTTTTACAGGAAGGGCCTCTTTTCATAATTTAAAATAGCTGAGCCATAGGTCAGGTAAGGTCCTCTTGATTTAACAAATATAAAAGAAAAGTAGTCCCACGTTGTTTACTTTTTGCCAGGCCGTATTTACTTGCTTGGGGAATCTGTCTATTTTTGACGATCTTTATTTATTGTTGAAATTTGTAAACTTTCTTTGAAGCATTTAAAATGACAAATTAGAATTTGTCATAAATGTGTGTGGCCCTGAAAAGGAGAATCAAGTTACTGCATGTTTGTATATGGATTAATGATCAATGTAGCTTCATTTAGACCAAAAATAGAAATCTTTTTATGGGACAAGTCAGTTATACGTAAGAAGGTAATTTGTACATAAGCATAATTTTTAAAGTCAAATATTCTAGATCGTTTTATCAACTGTTTTATGTGTTGAACTTGTTATGCATAGTTATTTCATATGAATAAATGATAGAGAAAATGGTCTTCAAAATTTACAAAGGGAGATGCCTATCTAAAGTTCTACAATTTGAATTCAAATTTTCAAACAACTCTGAAGCTTATAGGTTAGATTGGCCAGACAGTGTTTTATATTATGTTACTTAAATGTCTCGTATGATCTGGTACATGAAATCTACAAACCAAAAAAAATACCAACCTTATAAAGAAGCACGGACACTTTGCCAACCTGCTGGCCTCAGTACAGGTTTGTTACCTTGACCTTTGACTGGAGCTAGGGCAGAATTTACATTTAGTTACAACAGAGCTATGATGGCTTAAAATCACCCGCCTGTGTATAACTGCTCAATGTGACAATTGCAACGTCGTGGATTTATAATAAAAATAGAAGAAATAACATTACAAGACTCATTAGAAACTATCCAAAATCTAGACGGTTTGATTTCTGAAAAGATGGCTATGAGTAATTTACATAAAACAAAACATACCATAGTTAATTCTTATCAAAAATCTTCCCTTCCAGCAAGCTATGCTCAGGTGAACTAAATACGAATCAAGATTTTAAAAATAAATTTGGTACAGACATTGCAAACAGACCTATCTGATGTTTCAGTAGCCAATTTCTTTCTAAACTTATTGCCTCGACCTAGTCTGGATTGCCTGCCCCTTACCACTATCGTTATCGGGTCGTACTTTTACGTAGCAAAGTACGACCGGGAACCAGACAACCTCTCGACCATGAAGCTAACTGCACTATTGCCATGAACAAATATACATCTTCCAACAAAATTTAAATCCCAGCTTGACACAGACAGGGAACAACTATATTCAACTATATAAGAAGTGCATTTAGTTTTCGGTAACTCAGTGTGCCTATGCAAAAACTGCTCGATATAATCTTAATTTACAGATATTAATAAGTTATTTTAGACATGTTGCCTTCAATAGTAGTTCAGTGATACAGATCAGAAACATACTAGGTACCTGAGCAAGCCCTCGGTCCTCCATACAAAAACTGTGGACCATAACTCGAAAGCAGACTATAATTCAATCAGAGTGCAAACACAATACTTTAATTCAATTTAAGCACAGACATGGACCTAAGACTAAAGGTCAATCCGACAGCAGACATGGACAAACGACTTTAATTCAATATAAGAGTAGACATAGACAAACGACTTTAGTTCAGTATGAGAGCAGACATAGACCCAAGACCATAATTCAGACTGAGAACAGACTTGTATCCATGACTATAATTTAGACTGAAAACAGAGTTGGGACTATGACTACTGTTCAGTCTGAGAGTAGACATGGACACAAGACTATAATTCATTTTGAGATTCGCTTGGACCCACGACTATTATTCAACCTGAAAGAGATTTGGACCCAGGTCTATAATTCAGTCCGACAGTAGACATGGACCCTCCGCTATAATTCAGTCTGACAGAGTAGACTCATCCTCGGCTATATTTTAGTCTGAGAGCAGAACTAGACCCATGACTAAAATTCAGTCTGAGGAGAGATTTGGACCTACGACTTTAATTCAATCTGAGAGCATACTTGAATAAACAACTATATTTCTGTCTGAGAGCGGACTTGGATAAATGACTATAATTCAGTCTGTAAGCATACTTGGAACCATGACTATCATTCAGTCTCAGAGCAGACTTGGAACCATGATTATATAATTCAGACTGAGAGCTGTCATGGATCCAGGACTACAATTAAATCTGACGGCAGACTTGTATCTACGACTTTAATTCAGTCTGATAGGAGACTTGTACCCATGGATATATATAATTCTGTCTGGGAGCAGACATGGACCCATGGCTATAATTCAGTCTGAAAGCAGACATGGAACCATGACTATAAAACAGTCTGAGAGTACACCTGTAACCATGGCTATAATTGAGGCTAGAGGCAGACATGAACACACGACTATAATTCAGTCTAATAGCAGACATGGACCCTTCACTATAATTCAGAGACGACTTGGACCAACGACTATAATACAGTCTGAGACCAGTCTTGGGCCAACGACTATTATTCAATCTAAAAGCAGACTTAGGCCCACGACTATAATTCAATCTAAGATCAGACTTGGACCAAGGACTATAATTATGTCAGTCTGGGAGCATACTTAGACTCACGACTTTAATTCAGATTGGGAGCAGACTTGTACACACGACTATAATTCAGACTGAATGCAGACTTGGACACATGACTATAATTCAGACAGTGAGACTGAGAGCAGACTTGGACCCGCGACTATAATTCAGACTGGGAGTAGACTTGGACACACGTCTATAATTCAGACCGAGATCAACCTTGGACACACAACTACAATTAAATCTGAGTGCATACTTGAGACAAGTACTATAATTCAGTCTGAGATTAGACTTGGACCCACGACTATAATTCAGTCTGAGAGCAGATTTTGACACACTACTTTAATTAAGACTGAGAACAGACTTGGACACACTACTAAAATTCAGATAGAGTGAAGACTTTGACACACGGCTCTAATTCAATCTGATTGCAGACTGGGACCTAAAACTATATTTCAGTCTGAGAGAAGACATGGAACCGTAGTTTTTATAAAGAATGCGAATGGACTTGGACACAGGACTATAATTAATCTGAGAGCAGACTTGGACCCAAGATTTTAATTCAGTCTGAGAGTAGACATGGATCAACAGCTATTTTCCAGACGAAGATTAGACCTATACCAAGGCCTATGATTTAATCTGAGAGCAAACATAGACCCAGGACTTTAATTCAGCCTTAGAGCAGACACGGATCCACAGCTACTATTCCGACTGAGAGCAGACTTGGACCCAGGACTATAAATTTGTCTGAGAGCAGACTTGGACCAGGAACTTTAATTCAGTCTGAGAGCAGACACGGATCCACAGCTACTATTCCGACTGAGAGCATGCGTGGACCAGGAACTTTAATTCAGTGTGAGAGCAGACACGGATCCACAGCTACTATTCCGACTGAGAGCAGACGTGGACCAGGAACTTTAATTCAGTCTGAGAGCAGACACGGATCCACAGCTACTATTCCGACTGAGAGCAGACGTAGACCAGGAACTTTAATTCAGTCTGAGAGCAGACACGGATCCACAGCTACTTTTCCGACTGAGAGCAGACTTGGACCAGGAACTTTAATTCAGTCTGAGAGCAGACTTGGACCCAGGACTTAAGTTTAGGAGCAGACATGGATCCACAGCTATTATTCAGAATGAGATTAGACTTGGACCCAGGACTATAATTTTATCTAAGAGCAGACTCGGACCCAGAACTTTATTTCAGTCTGAGAGCAGACTTGGATACACAGCTATTATTCAGACTGAGAGTAAACATGGACCCAGGACTACAATTTAATCTGAGAACAGACTTGGACCCAGGTCTTTAATTCAGTCTGAGAACAAACATAGATCCAGAGGTTATTAATCAGACAAAGATGACCCACGACTATTATTGACTCTTAGAGCAGACTTGGACCTACGACTAGGTTTGACTCTAAAAGCAGACTTGGACCCACGACTATAATTGACTCTTAGAGCAGACTTGGACCAAAGACTATAATTCAGACTGAGAGTAAACATGGACCCAGAACTACAATTTAATCTGAGAACAGACTTGGACCCAGGTCTTTAATTCAGTCTGAGAACAAACATAGATCCAGAGGCTATTAATCAGACTAAGAGGACCCACGACTATAATTGACTCTTAGAGCAGACTTGGACCCACGACTAGGTTTGACTCTAAGAGCAGACTTGGACCCACGACTATAATTGACTCTTAGAGCAGACTTGGACCCACGACTATAATTGACTCTACGAGCAGACTTGGACCCACGACTTTAATTGACTTTAAGAGCAGACTTGGACCAAAGACTATAATTCAGTCTGAGAGCATACTTAGACCTAGGACTACAATTTAATCTGAGAACAGACTTGGACCCACTACTTTAATTCAGTCTGAGATCAGACTTAGACCAAGGACTGTAAGTCAGTCTGACAGCATACTTGGACCCCCGACTATAATTGACTCTAACAGCAGACTTGGACCCACTTCTATAATTGACTCTAAGAGCAGACTTGGACTCACGACTAAATTGACTCTTAGAGCAGACTTGGACCCACGACTATAATTGACTCTAAGAACAGACTTGGACCCACGACTATAATTGACTCTATGAGCAGACTTGGACCAAAGACTATAATTCAGTCTGAGAGCATAGTTAGACCTAAGACTACAGTTTAATCTGAGAACAGACTTGGACCCACTACTATAATTGACTCTAAGAGCAGACTTGGACCCACTACTATAATTGACTCTAAGAGCAGACTTGGACCAAAGACTATAATTCAGTCTGAGAGCATACTTAGACCTAAGACTACAGTTTAATCTGAGAACAGACTTGGACACACTACTATAATTGACTCTAAGAGCAGACTTGGACCCACTACTATAACTGACTCTAAGAGCAGACTTGGACACTTGACTATTATTTACTCTAAGAGCAGACTTGGACCCACGACTATAATTGACTCTAAGAGCAGACTTGGACCCAGGACCACAATTTAATCTTAGAGCAGACTTGGACCCAGGACTACAATTTAATCTGAGAACAGACTTGGACACACTACTATAATTGACTCTAAGATCAGACTTGGACCAAAGACTGCAAGTCAGTCTGAGAGCATACTTAGACCTAAGACTATAATTCAATCTGAGAGCAGACATGGATCCACAGCTATTATTCAGATTGAGGGTAGACTTGGTCCCAGGACTACAATTTAATCTGAGAACAGACTTGGACCCACTACTATAATTCAGTCTGAGATCAGACTTGGACCAATGACTGTAAGTCAGTCTGACAGCATACTTGGACCCACATCTGAGAGCAGACATAGATCCACAGCTATTATTCAGATTGAGGGTAGACTTGGTCCCAGGACTACAATTTAATCTGAGAACAGAATTGGACCCACAACTATAATTCAGTCTGAGATCAGACTTGGACCAAGGACTGTAAGTCAGTCTGACAGCATACTTGGACCCACATCTGAGAGCAGACATGGATCCACAGCTATTATTCAGATTAGGGGTAGACTTGGTCCCAGGACTACAATTTAATCTGAGAACAGAATTGGAGGCAAGGCTATAATTCAATCCAAGAGCAGACTTGGGCCAATGGCTATTATTCAGTCTGTCAGCAGACATGGACCCACAATTATAATTCAGTCTGAGAGAATACATGGAATCAAGACTTTCAAGTCAGTCTGAGAATAGACAAGGACCCCTGACTATAATCCAGCCTGAGAGCAAACATGGACATATGACTATGATTAAAGGGATATAAAGGCAAAAGTTTTATGCTTTCTTTCTTGTTTCTTCAATCAATATACTAAAAAAAATAATCCCATGGGCGTAATTTGGACAATCTTGGTAAAGGACCTCCAGATGATGCTCCATGCAAAAATATCTCAATTCTAGGCCTTGTGGTTTCAGACAAGAAGATTTTCAAAGTTTTTCCTATTTAATGCTATACAAACATGTGACCCCTTAGGCAGGGCCAATTTTGACTCTAGGACATAAACTGAACAATCTTAGTACAGGCCCACTGGACAATGTGACACACAAAATATTTAGACTCCAGGTCATGTGGTTTAAAAGGAGAAAATTTTTCAATTTTTTCTCTGTATAATATAATTCTATGCAAAAAATGTGATCCCTGGGGCAGGGCCAATTTTAACTGCAGGGACATAATTTGAATAATCTTGGTTGAGATCTACTAGAAGATGCCTTACACCAAATTTCAGAGCTCTGAGCCAAGTGGTTTCAGACAAGAAGATTTTTCAAGCTTTTCCTATTGGTTGCCAAAGCAACTAGAGTTCTGCATGGAATTGAATTCCTTGAACAACTTTGCTAAAGCTTCATGCTAGAAAAGCTCCAACACAAAGTTTCAATCAATTTGGCCCAGCAGTTTTAGAGGAGATGTTGTTTTAAGCAAAATTTGACGATGCCCGATGCACTGTGATCGAAATAAATACAATGACCAGTCCCAGTAACAAAGATTTCCTTTTTTAAAATCAAAACACAGGTGGTTTCCTAACTTGACCCACGTGGGTCTAGATAGAAAATTTAGATTTCGCGCTAAATTTCGAGGTGAATGATTGGAGGGTTGAAGTACCTGTCACGTGATCTATGGCAAAAAGTAACCCAAAAGGAGCAATGATTGGTTGTTTTTGTCACGTGACCTATTTAAATATAACTCGTGTTTAACTTTCAGTTAAAGAAAGTTCAAATATTTAAGTTCAAGCTTTCATTTCACTTTATTTATATGGACAAACATACTGTGAATTTAAAGTTCTTCATACTGAACGTGATTTGAGCAAATAATATCAGTTTTATTTTTTGGGCATTCATTTGCCTGTGTATCCCTTTAAATCTGAGAGAAAAAAAGAACATAATACCAGCAACCATAATAGCTGCATCACTGGGAGAGTAAATTATTAACCTCAGAATTTCTTTAACCAGCAAACACTATATATAAAACAACTGATTCCATGGTGCTTAATATACTTTATTCTAAGCATGGCAAAAACTTTACCCATTAATAAAAACTGCAATTCACTTTTACACAAAAGTTATTATATTTCTACTTTTTTACAAGCCTGTCCAAGTTTTGATATGTGAACTGATATGCGTTCTGCTTTGGTCACTCTTCAAACTCTTCAAACCACTGAAAGACTATATTTACATGTAGACTGACTCCTTTACAAAATACAAAGGCATCTAAATCATATCTACAAATATGAGTAATTTTCAAAACTCTTTTTGGAATTAACCCATACTCTTTATTGATAATTCTTGATTTCCTTTTACCTTCTCATTCAAGTCTAAATAGTTATCTTTCTTTAAATTAATATTTTCACGCAAGAAAAAAATGTATAAAACGTCTAGAAAAAAACCCAAAAAAACTTTGATCAATCTGACATGAAATGTAATCAGGCTTCTTTTACTGGTTATCTTAAGATCTCAATGTTCCTTAGTTCAAAATATGACAGTAAGTAATAGACTAGATCCTTTCTCCAAACCTGTAATGCTGAAAATGTAAAGTGCCATAACTCCTGTAAAAGTTGTCACAAAATAACCGTTTTCTTCATACAAATCTAGTTTATGAATATTATGAAGTACAGAGAAAAATCTAAAGTAATGTAATAGCTGTTTGACATTAAAACTTTTCTAATGTTATCTATTGTGAACTAAGACCTCCTCAGGAATGGTCAAACCAAAAACTTAGATTTCATGATCACTTTCACATTTCTGAGGAATCTACAGTTTTTTGGAAGTACTGTGTAATATCTAAAATAGATCTATACATGTTTTCTTTAATGCTTACATAACTCTACATCTGAGACACAAAGATTTTATATTTAAAAATAAAAAACAACAAATCATCTGAAATACAGCTAAGAAGTAAAAATAGTCATATTTTATCATTCAGTACAGCAGACTGACTTTTATATTTATCATTCTATTAACTTTCTTTGTCATCATTATCATCGGAGTCTGAGGAAAGCCCTGGCATTTCTTGCAATACAAACTCTCGATAAAACTGTTCATCCTCATAGCTGTATGAATTAGCGGCATTAACACTGTCTGAATACTGATCTGGAACATCGTTCAAATCCTGAGGTATATATATCATATCAGGTGTTATTCCTTTTAAGAAACTTTCATGCTTGTCTTTTTCAGTCACTTCAATTTTTCGAAACACCATGCAATGTAAATGTTCTTGTTTTATATATCTCCATCTTTTAAAGCCTAAAGACTCAATCGCTATTTTCCAACTTTTCATCATACTGGCATTGCGGTTCTGGTGGGAAGAATCAGGCGTCACTATGATCAAAATACCATTATACATGAGCAATTCATATGCTTTTTGACAACTTATCCATCTTTGATATGGGGCGGGAAAATACTCTAGCAATAAGGAAAACACAACAACATGAAACGACTCTTGAGGTAACCATTCAACTGGATCCTTTAGGTTATTTATAAATGTAGTCATTGTATCATTTGCAACCTGTAATGGTTCTGTTGTGCGTAGATGAAGGAAGTCACAGTGGAACACACTCTGAAAAATTCGAAATAATACATACATGTACAGAATTTCGTAAAAAGATGAAATGCAACTGAATGACCTGCAATAACATAACATTATGGTGCACTACAATAACATGATATTATGGTGCACTGCAATAACATGATATTATGGTGCACTACAAGAACCTTCTTCTGTCCCTTTGATTTAAAAAACACCAAAACAATCGACTTCTGTTGCTGATTTGGAGAATTGCATTCAGCCTGTATATGTGAGTTTCATTTTTTCCTATTAAAAATTAGGTAAACAGTAGCAATAAATAAGAATGTGTTTTCAACAAGCCACTTACAATTCCCTACAGGTTTAAACCATATACATGTACATTAAAACAAAGCTGATGAAAGACAAACAATAAACATTTGGCATGTTACTTGGGTATTTCCCATACTGCAAGTCATTTGTTAAATTTCATGGTATTACAAAGTAAAGTTAAGTGCTTGTTTGTTACAGAGTATAAGACAGGCATCATGCAGACACTTATAGGTCTCCACAACAAGCCCCTGAACAGACCTCAACCATGATCCCTAATTTACTAGGCCATAGGGACAATTAGATTGATGCTGATCTGTAATTCACCTTAACCTTTCCTAAACACAAAGGAACCATAACAAATTACATGATATACTTTAATTCACACAATCATAACGGTTCTACCTCTGTTGCTGGACTGATGTCAATTCCTATGGCCTGGAGTTCAGGAAAATCTAGGAAGGGATTAAAACAGCTGCCGACATCCAACAGACGAATTCGACCTTGCACTGGAATACTCCTATAAATAGAAAAGTACATGTACAACAGTTAACCATACAGAAATGTTTAATACTTGTCTTTAATGCTAATCTATATATTTCTTTGTATTTATCTATGGTTATCAACACAAAATCTGACTCCATTAAAGGAACATGCCCGACAATTTATCAACAAAATACTGCATATCTATTTTCTTGTCTCATTTGCTAAAGAATGAAAAATTATGGGAATAATTAAGAAGAATGTATGTTTAAACAATTTTTAGGCATTTAGACACCAAAAAGTCTTCATTTGGAAGAAATGCCTATACATCCAAAAAGACTAAAATTAATGCATTTAGTTCTCTATTGTATTTGGAATATGGACAATAAAAAATGGAATATCTTCTAACTAAAGGGTATGCCTCAACTAATCAATTCATGAAAGAATTTTCTGTTTTTTTTGGGGAGGTGGGGGGGGGGGAGCAGATGACAGACTGTTAATCATTTTATACTACCATTTAAGATGTTTTACATTTTTATGCCATCTGCCTTCCTTGCACATTTCTTTAAAATCCATTTTGTCTATTTGTATATTTTAATATTGTTTTGCCATTCTGTTTATCTAAGTACTGTTTTGTCTTTCAGTATATTTCAGAACTGTACAGATTTTATGTTAATTTTAGTACTATTCTACCTTTCTGTATATTTTAGTACTGGTTTGCCTTTCTGTATATTTTAGTACTGGTTTGCCTTTCTGTTTATTTTAGTACTGGTTTGCCTTTCTGTTTATTTTAGTACTGTTTTGCTTGTTTTTAATATTTTAGTACAGATTTACCTTTCAGTATATTTCAGTACTGTTATGCGTGTTGTCTTTTCATTGTGGTAGATTTCTTTTTCCTAATTGTGCATGCAATTATCGCAAGATGTTCATATTTATATTCTATGGTGTAGAACAATCAATATTGACAAATAGCTCTCCAGCTTGTCCTCATATTTACATGGGACAACCTTTTCTTGCAAGTGCTTTTATAATAAGTAACCCTTATCTTACAAGCAAAAACCTTTTTTTGCCAAAAACAGTCAGCAAATGTCATTCTTATTCAAACTTGTTGTTACTTTAATCTTTCTGCTGGTGGCACATCAACCCTCCAAACTTCTGAAAACAAAGGACTTTGGTTCACAAAATTGAGCAATAGTCTAAATTTATCCAAATTGACTGAATTAAGATCAACAAGGCAATTATATATATCTTTACTGTATGATTTTTTACATATAGAAGATTTAAAAGTGCATGATGGCTGTGTACAATATAATCCTGTGAACAAGAAAAAATGCTGCAAATATTTTATACCAAAGTGCAATACATTCATTTCACCTGGTGTAAAGGTAACAAAGTGTGCAGCTGTGCAACTACTGACCAATCATGGCTTGAAATACCTGCACAGCTGAAATAAACACAGCTGAAGAACAAGAAAACCTAGGGTAGGCGATAATATGTTAGGAAAAAATTACTTACTGTGGTATAAAGAAAAATTATCTTTGAATATTGTTAAACTTGACTGAAATTTTATCAAAGCTTTTTTTTTTTGCAAATTCTGGTAGAACAAAATTCTGAATGCATTAGAATACTTTTTTTCTCATGAATACCTTTTTTTCTTTTAATATACCACAGAAAGATTGATAACTATTCTGTAAGTTTCTGTAAATCTGATAGTCATGCATTATGCAGTCAATGTGATTTTGCCTTTTTTTGCAGAGCTTTTTTTCAACTGATCTTTTTTTCCCCTTTCATTAATTTCTCAATAATTTGTTTGAAATCAGAACACTGCATTTTTTTTCCACAGTAAATCAAACATTTGTCTAACCTCTTCAACAATCACTAAATGTAATTTTGTCTTTCTCCTAAAGCATATGAGATTTCAAAATATTCTCCTTGTTTCCATGACAACTGAGAAATGTAAACAACACAATTATCTCAAAACATAAAATGTAAACAATCAGGGAAGAAATGTGTAAACAAAAACATCAATGCCCCAGCTAGGATTTCGCTACTTGATGAAAATTTAATCCTTTCTCGACTGTTTGTCAATTCAGTACAGATCAATACTTCAGAAACCTAAATAAAGATGTTTGTCAGAAAACAGGAATATTATATTCTGTCACTGCACTAAAACTATCACAAAGAGAAAGAAGAAACAAAATGAACGAGTGACAAGGAGTGAAATCTGGATCAATTAGCACCAGTACCAGACAACCTCTTTTTTAAAGGAAACTTTATGGTTAAGGTATTTGCACTTTATAATAACATGTTTTTAAAAGTCTAAAAAGAATCTGTTAACCTGATTTCTTATCATATATAGTTTTTGTTATCCTATTATTTAAAGGGATATACCCTAAATGAAAATTAACAGATGATTTTAATGCATATATATATTAACAGCCCATTCTCTATAAAATGAAGAATTATCACTGTGTTCATGTGTTGTTGTTTTTTTTTCATTTAATGTTTATCTGTAATAAATGGTTACCCACCCAAAAATAGTACAAAACAACCCTCAATATAAAGACTAATATATAAATGCATTCAATTTCCCTGTTTCACTTAGACAGCATGGCATAAGGTAATTAATCATTCAAAATCTTTCACCATTACTAGATTCTGAAGAAAGATATAATACTCAAAATGTTAAGGTATGCCTCTTTAAACTTTAATACAGTACAACTTTGATAAACTGAAGCTCAAGGAACTGTCACACTGAGAAGTTGAATCATTTGTTAACCATGACTCACTGAGAGTCTTACCTTTTGCTTTAAGATCTGAAAGTGTAATGCTGTGGTATAGTTACCAAGAATTCATTTTACTTTAACAATTTGAAAAATCAATCGGCTCTTTTTTTTTCATTTAATTCTATTCACCCAATGCATTGACTTGCAAAGTGAAGACGAGACATTAATATATACCTCTAAACTCATGAATATTACAGGAATGTTCTTCACATTCTTGGCTGATTTGGGCATTTCATCTAAACAAAGATGGCACCAATCTAGTTCACATTGTAACTGATTCAATTTTTCATCTGTCTTTATTTTCTTGGATGATATATCAGTTTAATTAATCTGAGATCAAGCTTATATTAAACTTATTAAACTTACTCCTGAAGTCATATCACAAGCAGTGTATCTCTAATTACTAGTATTTCCATTTTTGCTGACATTTCTTTTACCGACACTAGTCTTCGAGGTGAGTTAAAAGTTAAAGGAAAGTCAGTATGGGCGCAGCCATGTTTGTTCACCCGTAATATATTCTTGCTGTGAAAATTACTCACAGGTCATGTAAAGCAATTTTAAAATATAATAATATTTAATGATGCCAACTTTGACACCTTTAAATGGGTTAATTGCTGATGCATACAGTCAAATGTATATAATGTCCCATCTCTCTGCCATATACCAATAAACTTGACATTGTTGATATTAACAGAATATTGGTCTTGTTTGATCTTCTTCCGGAACACATTCTTTTCCGGGACACCTCCAGGACAGTCTCGACAGACACCCGATTTCTAGGACAATCCTGGACATCCGGGACGTTATGGCATGTATGCTGTTTTATGACCTCAGAGACCAAAAAATAGTTTGATACACTGAAAACTGTAGTTCATAAAACCTTGATTCATATGTAGATTTTCAGTAAGACTTACTAAAGAAAATAATCAGAACTTCTGGGATACTTTGATATACTGAAAACTGGATTCACTAAAGTTCGACGTCTAAATAAAGCATAAAGGGACATCACCTCACTTGAATAAGCTACAATCAGGTACCAGACATCTTTTTGACTAATGTAAGTCTAAGTATATATGGAATGAGCATGTACTACAGTAAATCAGTAAGATTTGTATCATTAAAAGATTTTGTTAGTTCTGCTTCACAAATAAAAACTACTACACCAAGGTACCACACCCACTTATCCATACAAATTTAACATACCCAATTCTTCCAGATAAATTTTCTCATATACAGAGTCTGATTCATTATTGAGTTTAAAAACCTGACCTTTAATAACACTGTAAAGATCAAAAGCAATGGTCACTTGTTAAAACACTGGACTCGCTTACAAGAATTCACTGGTTCAAAGAGGTGAGACTCTCCTTACGACTTGCTCCATTGCCACAAATAAAAGTGATGCAAGTACCTGTGCTGGTTTGAACTTAGGAAGCAGACATTGACCGGGACCTTTATAAGCTTTCAGACTTCATTTCCAAATCAATATAGAATAAAAAGATACTAACAACATTCCAAGATCTCATTCTGTCAGTGGTTAACCTGTCTGCAACTTAAATCACTCAACTTGAAAACTCTGGAATCGTTGACCTATTCTTCTCTTTTCAGACAAAAACTGTAACTATACTCACACAGTGTTGTACTGATGCTGTGGTCTGCAATCACATACAATATCACATTCAGTTGAGTCGGCACTGATACTACAGCTAATACAATGATGAACTGTGTCACTATCTGAAGCACTTGCTTTGCTTTCTTTCTTCATGCTATAGTTAAGCAAAGTTACACCTGTCTTTTCTGCATTCTGTTTTGCTTTACTGACATCAGATACAGCAAGCTTATTCCTCTCTTTCTCTTTTTCTTTCCTTCTTCTTTCTTTCTCAAGAACTTTTGCGAGACCATCATATTTGAAATACTCATTTATGACTTCTCTACACCAGTCTATTCTAGTTTCTGTAAAAGATCAACATTCACTGTAAGTGAACAATGCCCAGGAACAGCATCTACTGAGGAAAGGGAATGGTTTGCAACTTTGCAGTGGAGATATTAATGGAATGTTACCATCTTATGTTTGCCTGTGTTACAGATATTACATGAAAATTAACATCAGCACTGTTCCATATGTGTGCTTAATTATATTACCTTCCCATGTCCTCAGGTCTCATGTCATTTTAATCTTACATTTGTGCCAGACTAACAGAGCAGACAAAAATATTAACATAAGGAGTAACCTTGACCTCAGGATCCTGAAACTTGATTGTGATGCTCTGTCTACAGCTAATCAACATGTTTTCCCATTTATCTTTACATTTTCTCATGTATCACTGACTTGCCAAGGAGATAGGAACCCAAGCATGAATAATATTCTACATTAAAGAGTGACCTTCACCTCTTGACTAAAGGTCATGCATTTGCTTATGTACCCTCAATTTACTGAACAACTTTACAAATATATTTCAAAATGTCAAGTTACTGAGCAGGAGGTGAAAACATGTACACAAGCAGTATTATACCTTGTTTGTGAATCACTCATATGACCTTGGTGGTTCATATCCTCATCTGCTAAAGTCTTGTTACAGATATAATGTCAGATATTGAGTCAATCTAATTTGAACTCCTCACAAAATTCCCCAGTAATGGAGTGGACAAAAACAAACAAACTTATGGTGTTATATTATTACTCAGTATGTGCCAAACTTAAACTTTACTGAAATGCACCAATATTTTGCTCACCTTCAACTTTGACATAGGTAACTTACTATTTAGCTTGACCTTTAACCAAAATATCTATGCAATACTGTAATCTCATCTTGGGTCTTTATAGACAGAACTGAAGTAAAATAAACATACCTTGGTTTTTAGACCAGTGATCTACAGCTAGATGGTGCATGGCATCTGCATACTTTGAAAGAACTGTCTTGTTTTGACAATGCTCATACCATATTCTTTCCAATTCATCTTCACCTGACAATAATGATATACACACAAAATGCACAAGTTATATAAATGAAAAACCTATGTTCTTTATAGAATCATCCAGAGAAATATCTGAAAATATGCTTTTAATTAAAAAAAAATGAAGCTTTCAAATTTTCAACTCTTCAGATTCTGGTAAATAGAACTGACTAACTAAATATTCATCTCTTTAGATTCTATTCAATCAATGTGTCTCATTTCTGACAAGAAGTGGTGTAATTTAATAAAAACTGTCAAAAGCAAATTCTATAACAAGTACTTTTTAGTCACATTCTGTGAAGCCTAATTTTTTTTGTTGTGTTTTAATATTTGACCTTTTGCACTTGTCCTTTGAACTCATAATGGTCCTCAAATGATCAAGCATATCTGTGAAAGATCTTGTTCACTGATGAAAAAATCTCACATAGTTCTTAAGTACAAAAGGCATAAAACTTCAAAACCTGAATAAAAATACTGTTAAACATCTCGGAGGTTTTCAAGATTTCTGCAATGTTGTAAAAAGGCTACACCTACCTGAACTTTTGAATTTGTTGCGTAAATCTGCATGTACACCCTTCACTATGCCAGCTAAGCGAAGATGTTCCTGATGGTTTGTACATGTTTCCTCCATGTATTTTTCCTCTGACCTTTGACCTAGGGAACTTACATCACTCCAGCTCCCTTCAGTACTAGGGGGCTCTGCCATTGGAAAAGTTGTATTCTCCGTTTATCAAATCCAACTGCAAACAAAATTTCATGCTTATAGAAGAAAAAAATGTTCTTTCAAAGAATCTATAGAAGAAAAAAATGTTCTTTCAAAGAATCTAAGTAAGTAAATATCATTTTCAATTATCGAACTAAATAATGGTACAAGATTAATGGCATGACTGCAAGTTGCATCATAACACTTCAACATTAATTATAATGGGCTTTAAATTAAGCAAGAATACCTAAGATCTATTATTTTTATTGTGATATTTAGAAAAAAAGAATCATACATTAGGATATAAAAGATAATACATGATTTTCCCTTTCTATCTGTATAAGTTTTATCAAGTATTGTCTTGAATCTTTTACTACTTATGACTAGTTGTAGCAACAATCCACTCCAAAACCCAGAAAGACTTTCTAAGAAAAGAAAATTATTTACTTGTCTGAGGAAATATTACCGTACCTTTTCCATATTTGACTTAACTGTTACTTTGTTCATTGTTAAATGCTATAAGGGGGTATTTTGGAATAAAACCAAGATGACAACCAAGGATAAACTTTTTATGATAAGTAGGAAGTTTGTGCAAAAATTTATATATTCAGATCCTCCCTAGTGAGTATAAATGAGGGGTTTAAATAAATGAAAATAGAATTCAAATGTATTTTTAGTAATATTTATTATATATAATATCATACTTATAAAATAAATAAAAAAATTCAAAATAAGTTAGATGTAAGTATAATATGGAGATGAATATAGTCTTGTGTAATATGGGACTCAAATAAGATTAGGATTTATTTAGTAATCGTATTGAGTGTTACTTCTTATGGATTCATATTTTTTTAACAGAACTGTTCTGTTCTATTCATGTTTTTTAATCATCATTCTGTATTATACATTAGGTGTCATTTATCTCAGATTATCTATACCCTCTTTCAGAAACAAGAGGGCCATGATGGCCCTATATTGCTCACCTGAATATGACTGCTTTTAACAAAGTTGCTATGGACCTGGTTAGACCCCAGATGACCCACATTCGAACTTGACCTAGAAATTATTGAAACAATCTTTCTGACAAATTTCAAGGTTATTTGGACTGAAAATGTAGCCTCTAGAGTGTTTACAAAGTTTTTCGATATTTAGGCTCTGTGACCTAGTTTTTTAATCCAGATGACCCATATTCAAAGCTGAGCTAGAAATCATAGAAGCAACCTTTCTGACAAATTTTCAGGTTATTTGAATTAAAATCTTTACTCAAGAGTGTTAACAAGGTTTTTCAATATTTGGGCTCTGTGACCTAGTTTTTGACCAAAGATGACCCATATTAGTACTTGAGCTAGAAATCATCAAAACAACCTTTCTGACAAATTTCAAGGATATTTGGACTGAAAATGTAACCTCTAGAGCATTAACAAGGTTTTTCTACTTTTTGGTCCTGTGTCCTAGTTTTTGACCCCAGATAACCCATATTCATAACTGAGCTAGAAATCATTAAAACAATCTTTCTCACAAATTACCTCAATGCGTGTTTTTTTTTATTTTTATATTTGGGGTCTGTGACCTAGTTTTTGACCCCAGATGACCTTTATTCGAATCTGAGCTAGAAATTATTTAAACATCCTTTCTGACAAATTTTGAGAAAATTTGGACTGAAAAGTAGCTTCTAGAGTGTTAACAAATCTTTTTCTATTTTTGGGCTCTGTGACCTAGTTTTTGATTTCAGATGACCCATATTCGAATTTAACCTAGAAATCATTGAAACGACCTTTCTGACAGATTCCAGGTTATTTGGACTGAAAATGTTACCTCTAGAGTGTAAACAAGGTTTTTCCATATTTGGGCTCTGTGACCTAGTTTTTGACCCCAGATGACCCATAGTTAAACCTGAGCTAAAAATCATCAAAACAACCTTTCTGACAAATATCTGGGATATTTTGACTGAAAATGTAACCTCTAGAGTGTAAACAAGGTTTTTCTATTTTTGGGCTCTGTGACCTCGTTTTTGAACCCAGATGACCCATATTCGAACTTGAGCTAGAAATCATAGAAGCAACCTGTCTGACAAATTTCCAGATTATTTGGACTGAAAATGTTACTTCTCCTTCTACAAGAAGATTTTCAAAGTTTTCACTATATAAGCCTATGTAAAACCAATGACCCCGGGGTGGGGCCAAATTGAACCCCAGGGGTATAATTTAAACAAATTTGGTAGAGGTCCACTAGACAATGCTACATACCAAATCTTAAGGCTCAGGGCCTTGTGGTTTCAGACAAGAAGATTTTCGAAGTTTTTCCTATATAAGCCTATGTAAAACCGATGACCCCAGGGTGGGGCAAAATTTGACCCCAGAGGTATAATTTGAACAAATTTGGTAGAGGTCCACTAGACAATGCTACATACCAAATATCTAAGCTCTATGCCTTATGGTTTCTGACAAGAAGATTTTTAAAGTTTTTCCTATATAACTCTATGTAAAACAAGTTACCCCTGGGGCGGGGCCATTTTTGACCTCAGGATCATAATTTGAACAAACTTGGTAGAGGTCCACTAGATGATGCTTTATACCAAATATCAAAGCTCCAGGCCTTGTGGTTTCTGACAAGAAGATTTTTAAAGATCCAACTTTTAAAATCTGTTTTTAGCTCCTGTGACCCAGAAATGCAATGAACCGGAACCATTTGAACAAACTTGGTAGAGCTTCATGCAAGGAACATTCTAGGCAAGTTTCATTAAATTTTGCCCAGTGGTTTCAGAGGAGATGTCGTTTGAATGAATTGTGGACGACCGATGGACGGACGGACGCCAGACAATCAAGGATTCTAAAAGCTCACATGAGCATGCTCAGGTGAGCTAAAAAGTGGCAGTAAATGTGGCAATTATGAAAACTACTTTTAGTAGCATCTTGAATCCATTTATTATTTACCTAATGATACAAATGACGTTTATTTAATACTTTATTAAATCATAATCTCATAAAAGTCTTAAGGTATTGATAAAAAAAGTTGTGTGGTTTAGAAATAAAATAGTTTAATTCATTATGCTTAAAGAGTTGAACCCCTTTTATAGATCTGATATTTTTTTAATTGTGCAACCTTTAAGACGTAGAAGGTGAACAGACATAAAATATCAGCCCGTAAAATCAGTTCATCTTTGGAGGTAAAATACTGAGAGTAGAAATAAAAATGAACTTGTATTTCATATTTAGCCCTTCCAGTAATTTGGGTATTACTGGTAAATCTAGTTACTCATATTTGTTTTTCGATGGTTGGTGAAAAAAGCACAATTTCTTTTACACTCAGGGTCATATCAGTGCACTGTTCAGTCAATAAGTTCGTTTATATCTTACTGTCAGAGAATGGGTAATACTAAATATCTGAGAATATTTGAACTAATATTGCATTTCAAGTAGTGTCTCCCTACTGCTACAATCCGTCAACATATAAAAGTGAACCTACAACCAGATACAGAAAATAAATATTTCGGATACGGCACAAAGGATAGAAGCATCATATCGCCATACGACACTGATCAGGGAATTATCCAACTTTTTGTTGCATCCGCGTACTTATCAACTTATATACATGAGCCGGAACTTAGTTGAAGAATTGCTATGAAGTTTAAAATCTGGATAGACTGATTTGTATTTTCCTCTACAAACATTTATAAGGAAAACGAAAATAAACTTGCATCAAAATCTTAGGTCTTGCATAACGAGTGCTGATACATGCAACTTCTTTTAATTTGACAGGCGCATCTACATTCTTCAATTTCCCGTTAACCGGAAGTTCATCTATTTTTACTATTCAGTTCAAAATATCTAGTTTGTTCATTCCTATTCAAAATTATTTTTGTTTGTATGATTATTAAAAATTGTTTCAATTTAGCTTAGTAAAAAATCAGATATTCATACATTACCTAATATGAACGCTTATTTCTGTTTTAAATCGTTCTTAATCTATGAGTTATTTAAATAAATACATATTTAATAATTTCATATTTTTTATAGTTCTATAATGAGAGCCCATTCTATCTGCGTCATCAATGCTTGTTAGACCGTCGTTTTTTTTCAACCGTGCGGCATTTTATTTGTGCGGAAAGGAATGTCTAAATTAAACAAAATATTTGCAATCTAGTATATTATTCCGGGCCTCACTGCATCGTGTCGTCAGCTTTTGACCTATACAATATTGAATGTCTGTTTTCTTTGGTCTTCGACGGTTTATATTTCTGCTAAACCGTGCATGTATAATCAGTCGTGCTATAACTGCAGGATTCGTCTAGGCAGAGCCTCAATTAAGCCCCAGAATTAATCGCTCTTACCCGAACAAAGTCATGCTGTAAATGTAAGATTTAAATTTAGGCATTCAATTTGGTATGACTTCAATACTTGAGAAGTGTTAAATCAAGTAAACCAGGAAACGAGGTTCTCAATTAATAACATAAACAAAATTAAATTTAACAAAAACTGACGTATCGATTGTATTTGAATTGATTGTCCACATTTTTAGTTTCTCGTGCCGCACACGATTTTCATACAGTGTAATCTCGTTTTTGCAAACTCGGTCCCGTTTTGTAAGTCTGCTCTAGAGATTAAAGTCTACGTGATAAAAAAAAACACTGTGTAAGTACAACCAGATCAAATCAATCATTAAGAAAAAACAGTCGCTGCTCTCTACATCCAAAATAGTAATCTATAACGCTTATTGCTTTCTAATCAAACTGAATCGTTGCTTAACTAGGCCAGGCCATGACCGGAACACACAGAGTAAACTACTTGTATTCATGGTGGGTAGAAAATTCTGGTCGCTGATGGGCGATTTGTAAAAAGCTTGGTACCCTAGGTAACATTCGACCCCCACCCCGTTCCTCCACTAACTATAGTTAATTGTCTTTCGGATAAGACGTTAAACCGAGGTCCTATGTATCAGTACTGTACACCGAGCATGCAAAAGAACCAGGGGTGTCTCTGGAATGGGATGCTTTCTGTTTCTTGCAATACACCCAAAACATAAAATAACTAATCTCTCCAAGGGACATCGGTCATAAGGGGAACCGGTACCGACGATAAATAAACTCAAATAGAGAAATAACATTGGATTGATTTTGTGACAATCGATCCAGTAACATTCATATCCAGTGCCACGACACAGGGCAAATAAAAGAGCAGATTTTGCGGACAAAGCTTTTACAAAGCTCAAAATCAAAAAGCATCATCTACTGGTCATGCCCAAAAAGCCTATGAAGATTTATAATTTAGACCCGAGCGATCAGTCAAGGTTTTTATACAAGTAATCACTGTAACCGTGACCTATGACCTAGTTACCACAAAATCAATAGTGGTCATATACTTGTCATGTTTAACTGCCTTGTAAATTTTCGTGAACCTAACTTAGCGTTAACAGTCATTGATCGGACAAGGATTTTACACAGGTGACCACTGAGATCGTGAACTTTTATCTAGTGATCTCAGAATCAGGATCATCCGCTGGTCTTGCTTAATAAACCTTAATAAACCTGAAGTTTAATAAACTTGGATCCAAACGTTCGCCAGTTATTGATAGGACAAAATGATAGGACTTCATTAAAATGAGCTGACAGACGATCGTAATTACAGTAATGCGATATACCTCCCTCTTGAAAGTATTTTTAAACTGCTCACAATGAGATACTCTCCTTTCATCTCCTAATAATGTATTATTGCGAATTTTTAGTGTATATATTTCAATTTTCTGTTATGTTTGCTATCAATGCATGTATATGTATTTTATCAAAAACAGACGAACAGTCGTATATTTCAATTCGACCATTGTATTTGGTTGGCAACCATGATTAACTATTAAATAGTCCATAATCATTAAACAGACACTGATAATATATTTTATTGAGGAATGGTAATTGTGAACTGAGAGTAAATTTAAATCTGTTTACACTATTTACACTCAGGTGCCTGTGACGATAATTGAACCGAATAACACAAAGAAAAACAACAAAGCTGTCTGCTCAAAATATAGTTCCGAAAAAAGATACTTTCTTTATTCATTTGATATTCTTATAGTGACAAAAGTCATATTTTTGTGTGAAATATATTTTGAGTGATACTACAGAAATATAAGCAAGCTATATAGAAAACGATTATTATTAATCTAAAATCGGATTGCGTAATAATTTGTGTTTATTTACATTAGTGATTCGGTCCAAGTGTTTGTCTTCTGTGTTTCGCCGCTAATAACTTCAAAGCAATGCGGATTGTGTGCGTGCGGCAAGATATTACAATATTTCAAAGGTAAGCATTTTTACAAATGACCTGTTTTGAAATCGCATTTTGATTTGCACTTAATGTCGTAAGCAAATCCACATGACAAAAACATGTTAAACTTTTATTTCATTTTTTTTCCTCCATAGAATTTGCATATGTAATGGGAGGATGTAATTTTTATTGTTTAGCAGTCCACACAGTTCAATATTGTATTTTTATCCGTTACATGAATACCATATGCCCATGAGTTTGCGTTACATCTGTGGTAGTGAACTATCTTTGCTCCGAAATAAAACACGTGGTTTTAATTTTTGTGATTTATATGCGAAAGTGAAAATAGGGTAGTCACAGTTAAAATAGCGTTTATGAAAAGTTCCTTGTTATGACTAATTTGATGAACTGAAGTTGTGTGCATTTAGTAAGTTTATTTAGTGCTTTAGGAAGGAAAATGAAACATGCATCTTTTCTTTTATAAAAAGATTTGCTTTTTGCATTAGACTGCAGTTGTTTAAAAATGATTTTGAAGTGTTTTCAAGTACAGTTATATTGTGAATGTTAATCACAGATAAATGATGAATCTAACATAAGCATTCATGAAATTAATATGGGCTATGTAAGGGGCAGAGGGGAGTGGGAAGCCCAGCAGAAAACATTTCATTCAAGATGTGGACTTTCATCATACCCTAGCAAGAGCACCTATCTAAGTTTATTTTAGAATTGAATATCAGTCAGATGCATTGGTAGCATATGCCAGTGAAATTCAGAAAGATATCAATTCACTACCTTTCTTGATTGCATCAAATTTGTTGTTCTAATCTGATTGATACTAGATGTGGTTAAGATGCCAAGTATAAGTGTTGATTCAGTTTATCAAGATTTGTTATTTGTAGATCATTTCAGCACTGATAAGTAAAGTAATATGTTTTAATTCAGTATGTATTTAGATCAGTGGGGTTAAAATTGTGCACCCTTCCACACCCCTAAAAAAGATTAATAAAAATGAAAATTCAAAAACACGTTCTCTTTTAAAGCAATAATTTTAACTGTTCAGGTTGTACAGAGTGGAGGTGAGGCAAACAGGGGTTCCACATTTAGCTCATTTTAAAAATAATCATTACTACAACTTGGCCTAAAAAGAAACCTTCTGCAAAGCATTTTTTTACGATTACATTGGTTTTTAAGAATTCTAAAATGATAAAGTAACATTGTGTTATTATAGTAAAAATGCTTGTTCATAAAGCATTTTACTTTTAAATTGATTTTTTTAAAGATCATATAATTTATGATGTAAGATAAATTAGATAAGGGACTCTGTGCTCTTGTATCTGACAGTGGACAGTATGATGTATTTTATGTATTAACAGTCTAATATAAGACTTAAAGAAACAAATATACGCTGTAATAGACCAACAAGTTGATCATGCAAGACTGTATCAGTGTCGCTCGTAAATCCCCCTTGAGGACAAAAAATCCCCCTTTATGCAATCAGCACCCCCCAACCCCCCTTCCCCAAGTCCTAAAAAAGGTTGTAAAATCAGACCAAAACGAAAATCACGATATTCAAATTGAAAAAGAGACAGCATTTCTATTTATCATCAGAAAATAATCGAAATGTTATAAACATAGAGAAACTGCAAACACTTTCAAAAGTCTTGTACAGTCTCACCATTATGGATCAGTATTGTCATAAGAAATACTGTTAGGATGCATGTTAAAACAAATTACATAGTACTAAATCAATTATTTATCCAGTTATTTTATGTATTTAGAATGTTAAATGTACTTCTGTTGAAACAGATTCCCTCGAAGAGTAACTTCCCTTGCCACCTGGTGACATCGATTCTAGGAGATGAAAAATCGAATTCCGCTCTGGGTTGTATATTCTAAGATGCATTACATCTTTCTGTTACGGACTTTCATGTTCATAAGATGGGGGATCGTCCGGGATGACCTATCCTATACTTAGTAATAAAAATTGAAAATAAAATAGAATCTTTGAAGATTTCTGTCTGATCCAGAGATCTCAAAAATACACAACACCATTCGTCATCATAAGTGATGACTTTCTCAAGAGGGGATGTGTCACAGTTTTGGTGCACACCTTCATATAATTGTATAAATACAACCTCTGATAGCTGTCAGGGAATCAATTCTTTGGCTCAGTGGTTAGAGTGTTGGCGTGTCACGTTGGGGATCGAAGTTCAGATCCCACTCTGGGTTGTATATTCTAAGATGCATTGCATCTGCATCTTTCTGTTACAGACTTTTAAATTAGTAAGAATACCTTACAAGAGATTTTATATGACCACTTTGTTTTTTTCCTTTGTACTGTATCAAAACTTTTTATGTCTTGCTTGATTTTTTTAAGTCCTGTGCTTTTGGTAGGTTTTATTTGAGCAAATACAGAATACTTTACTCAGAAGTTCAAGGTGCATAACTCTGGCAAGTTTTACTTACAAGTTTAATACACTTTACTAAAAGATGAAATGTAAAATCAAGCATTATTCTCTATGATACTTTATCAAGTAATTTCTTTAATTGATATTTGTGATTTTTATGCCCCTGGAGGGAACATTTTGTTTTTGGTCTGTCTGTTTGTTTGTCTGTCTGTCTGTTTATCTCAAAACTGTAATCTTGACCATAACATGGAAGTCCTTCCACCTTCAGCCTCCAATCTTCACAGGTGCATGCACCTTGAGGAGCTCTACCCTCCAGACCCACTTAGAGGTCAGGGGGTCAAAGGTCAGTGCCTTCCCACTTTAGTTTCTTTAATTGATGTTTTTGATTTTTATTAATTATGCTCCCAAAGGGAGGCATATAGTGTTTGAACTGTCTGTCCGTCAGTCCGTCCTTCAGTCTGTCAGCAAACTTTTACATTGGCCATAACTCCCTATTAGCAAGTGGATTTACTTCATACTTGGACACAACATCCCTTTAGACAAGACCTTCCCACTGACCTATATCTATTTGACCTTGACCCCTGAATGACCTTCACCTTGAAGATCCAATTGTCCAAAAACTTAAACATTGACCATAACTCCCTTTTTAGTAAGTGGAATTACTTCATACTTGGACACAACATCCCTTTGGACAAGACCTTCCCACTGACTTATATTTATTTGACTTTGGCCCCTGAATGACCTTCACCTTGAAGGTTCAATTGTTCAAAAACTTTAACATTGACCATAACTTAATTTTTTATTAGTAAGTTGATTTACTTCATACTTGGACAAAACATGCTTTTGGACAAGACTTTCCCACTGACCTATATTTATTTGACCTTGACCCTTGAATGACCTTCACCTTGAAGATCCAATTGTCCAAAAATGCAAACTAACATTAGCCATAACTTCCTTATTAGAAAGTCGATTAACTTCATACTTGGACACAACACCCCTGTGGACAAGACCTCCCCACTGACCTATATTTATTTGACCTTGACCCTTGAATAACTGGACCTCAGCCCAAAGTCAAAGCACCACTTCGGGGGCATTGTCATCTTACAGTGATAGTTCTTGTTTCTGTCTAAAACCTCACACTGTTTTACCATATGTCTTTACTTGAATTTACAATGAGAAACTTTAGTACTTTTTGGCTTACCACTGAATCAGCAGTATTATCTATGGACCTTTATGTGTATGAAAAAGCTGTTTTCAGAATCATGCTGTATGCCCTAATATCCATTTTAAAGAATATTAACATCAACAGATACACTTATGTTAATTTGTTAAAGGTCCTTAAATCTGTTCTATCCTGGGTTAAATATTCTTCAGCAGATGTGAGCTTTTGTTGTTTGTTTTGTTTGCTGTAACAAAGAATTGATTTTTTTCAAGGCGCTCAAGTTCATATTGTACTGGATCTGCAGTTTAAATATTCATCGTTGTTACAGTTGTTGTTACAGTTAAAACAGCTCAGATTTATAGTGACAGCTTCTTTAAACTGATTGACAGTACATTAAATGATATCTTTACATAATTAAAGTGTTTTTATTTTCATTTGGGGAAACAAACAAAACAGCTGTGTTCAAAACAATGGTCACTGTTTGTATCACGTCATAATGAGTGAAACAACGAGGAAAATGCAAAAATATCTTTCTCTGCATCTAAAAATATTTTGGATTTAGAACAGTCTTTCAAAAGACAAGATTTAATGTCCCTTGTTCTTTGATGTCCAAGGTAATTTCTAAATACAAGTTAGTAGTCAAGTAAACATTTCATGATTCTTAAGCATTACTGCTTTGAAAAGTAAATAAAAAAATCAAAATTTGATATGGGGATATCTTTTGCTACTTGTTTTTTCACTGAATAATGCTCTTCAGTAAATCAATACTTATAGCGAAAGGGCATTATTTGTTGACACTACAATTTATTTTTACTTGTAGAGAAAAAATACTTGCTGTTAACCAATTATAGATCTTAGCGGATCTTTGCAGTAGGTTGTGTAAACAATTGTTTGTTTTCTACGCCTATTTTATAAATATTGTATTTTCAGTACGAACTAATGTTCTAAAAATTATGATTGTACAAGGAAAGTAAACCTGTCTTTAACCATTTGGTTTCAGAATAACATGCACAGGCTAGTTATGCTGAAGTTAATTATGTTGTCCTACATTTTTCCTTTGATGTCATCGTTCATATTTTTTCTATTTTAGGACAGATTTTTATACATCCAAATAGAATGTCTGGGGGCTATAGTGGATTCAGGTGCATTCATTGGTCAATCTGTCTGTCCGGCCAGCCTTTCGTAGACAAAATTAGTCAGGACTGTTTCTCTGCAACTATTACTCAGATTTTAATAGTACTTCAGAATCATAAATGCTAAGCCTAATTGTGCATATCATTGTCACGTTCCACTGCCATAATTTTTTCACTGAGTTATGGCCCTTTGATTTATTTTAACATATAAATGTAATTGGAGCAATTAAATGCTCTTACCTCAAATTGATCAGATTACTGTGTCAGGGCGGTATACGTGGATTCTCATCACTTTTAGTGATAGCTCCTTATTTATTTATTTATTTATTTTGCTTTGTCCACGTTGAACATACCTGTTTCATGTTTTGATTTTTTAAATGAAAAGTTCTTGACAGACTTTGTACTTATAATGGGATAAGTTTTTTAATAATCTGTGTTTTGCTGAATAGATAGCAGTCAGAAATATGCTCGTCAGATTTTGTTGAAACTTTAGGTAAGTTTAAGTTTATTTTAGGTATGAATGTACTACAGGGTTATTTTTGGATGAAGAGTTATTGCCCTTTGACCTGCCCTGTGGGACCATTTTAATGCTATAATCATCAGTACAAGGAATCTTTGGAAATTTTAAGCCTCGTGCATCAGACATGTTAGTTCAGAAAGGTCACAGTTTTCCCCGAGAAGATAGGGACCTGTCCCTGCTGTGGGTACTTCCGTTTAAAAAGTGAAATAAATTATGTCCATCTGACTGTATGATCAGTTATGAAATTAAAGTGATGCTTATAGAACCAGTGTCCTAACAATACAGAGTTGCTTGTCAAAAATGTTATAGAAAGGTTGATTTGCTGTAGAAATCATCAGATGTTGTTTTAGTTTCAACTGAGGTACCATACATGGCAAGTCTGCTAAACCGAAGGCAAGCATAACTTTCCTTACCCTTACCTTAACCCTTTTTTTGATGCTGATATTATAAGAATCAAAGAATGGTTGTGAAAGTGATTTATGTCTGTTGTTGAATTTTCTATCTACAGCTTCTTTTAACCTAGTGTAATTTGTCAGTTGTTTTGTAATCCATAATGTAAAATAAGTGATAATAAAAGATTATTACTGCAGGTTGTTTAAAGAAGAAAATTTGCTTTTCTTTTTTAATTATCTGCATAACTTTTAAAACCTGTATTCATAGGATTTGAGATGAAAAAAATAAATGGTGTGATTTAATGCTCATAATCACTAAATCTCTCCAACTTCATAAATAACATTAAGGTAGCCTTAAATTATTTTTGGCTGTTACAAACTTGAGAAAAAAAAATCTTAATGTCAATCAAAAGAATTCTTTTTTAAATTTATGGCCAAACTTTTTATTCTCAGCGTTTGTAAATTGATACTTTCTAATTTTGTCGTTGTTAAAGTACTTGAAGTTTTTTGAACATCATGTTGATTATTTAATTATGTTTACACGTCTTTCAAACATTTTAAAATTATATGACAGTTTCATTTTGTGAAAATCTTTAATATTTACTATTGCCAATTAAGTTGCCAGTCCGAGTCGGGTCTTATTGTGTTGTTGAAGTTGCAGTCCCTTTGTAAGGGTATTTATTCAAGGTCCATCCATTGTTACAATTCTGTGATCTTCAGTTCAGATGCATATTTCATACTTGTAAGTGGGAGAGATATTTTGTAAATATTTATTTATGTTACCCGGGTTTTGTTTGTTTATTGATTGAAAATTAATCTCTAATAAACACATGGAGCTGGAAGCAGTTTTTAAAAGGCTTACAACTAAGTGGCAGGAATATTTGTCATTGAAAATAAATAAATAAGTAACGACCATGGTTTGCTTGCACTGGGATTAAATTTCTAAACTGCTTTTATTTTTTCCAAGGCCCATTTGTCAGTTAGGATATGCTGAATAGAATAACTTGCATTAATATTAATACTTAAAGCTAACACTATTTTTCATGCCATTCTCAAGAGCATATATAGTTTTCAGATTCCTGTATTCTAAAACTGTCAATTATTGATGAAAATTCTGAAACAAATTCTGTATTGAACAAAAAGATAAAAAAGTAAAACCAACAAACAAACAAATAATCAGACAACAAGAAAAGAGTCATTTTTCAGTGACAAAATAGGTGTCAAATTTGGCCTTAACTAGAAAAATCATAACTCTGCCAAGATGACAGCGAACCATGTCAAAGATCTGATTCAAAACTGTTACTCTCCTGTAGTGTATATTTGGTTCGTCAGACTGTCCGACCGATGGAAAAGCACTGGGCTTATTAGTTCCAGTCTGTTGTATCTTCTTTGCTTCCCCGTAGCCACTTCTCCCCATAGCCATTTCTCCCCAGTTGTCACCTGAATTTATCAAGCATTGTTAGAGCTGTGTCTGAATTGGTTCTGTTGGTATCTTGAAACTAAATCTGCTTGTGCTAAAATAAAAATAAAACAAAATCTAAATGTTTACAAAAATGCTAGAGGTGATTAGATTAATCCATTAGTAAATCTACAATGTTATGGTTAGGGAGTGATCTGTACCCTTGATTTTCCCTTTGAGTAAAATCTATATTAGGGATTTGTTCAAAGTTGTTGATTAGATAAGCATAAAAGGAAATAGGTATAACTTGAAAAAAATGTATTAAAATTTTTCAAGCTGGAAATTTCTTAAACCATTTATTAAGTGCAGAACTATTTCTGTAAATGCAATTACTCTCTATTCACTGAAATAAATTTTTTTATAAGCTAAGTATTTCATGCTAAATTGAGGTCAAACTGATTACGTTTGAATTATTTTGTACAGACTTTTTAGGGCAATGGGACATGCATGGTTATATTGACTGTAGTAATTTATTATGGTCAAAGGAAGTAGCACTTATTCTATTTTAGTACTAGTAAGGTTTAAATGCATAATTCATTGTTATTTAATATTTCAATGTTTTATTTCTAAGGGGCTATACGATATTTCCTGTTGACTTGTTTAGTGTGTGGTTTGTTTTTTTACTTGGTGTAAAAAATTATCATAAAGTACTGTTTAACATGTGATAGGTTACACGCTATATGGATCATGCTCGTCTATTATTACAACTCTTTCATGACGACTTTTGACGGTACTTGTTTCTTTTATTGGAGAAAAAAATTACGTACTCAGTTCAGTAATAAAAGAAACTATTAGCAGGAATTAATAGACTGCAGATGATAGTTATTAATATTGCAATATAAACAGAATAGTTAAATATGTGACTCTTTCACATTAATTTCTTACATTATAAGACTTACACAGTGTAGTACAAAAAAAATAGAACACGAAAAATGTGGCACAGATTAAACAGCAAAACAAAAAGCCGGGGAAAAAAATCTTAAGGATTGTTTAGACATGCCAGGGAGAGATAAACTGTCGAACACAAACAGATGTTCTTCAACTGTTTATGAATGGAGGGAATTAGCTGATGTATGGTATATATGTCAGTAGGTAGAGAGAAACAATACTTCAGTGAGCGGCTGTAATTATATAACGTTTAACATCGCCCTTATCAATGGAATACTCACATAGACAGCAGTTCGACTGGGAACGAAAATTTCAAAACGAAATTTCGAATTATTCAAGAAAAGATGTGTGTTGTGGAAATAAAGAGATCTTAAGAGCTGAAGAGCCTTTGTGTTTAAAAAAATGTGACAGTAGCACAGGGATAAATGTTCAAAATTTACCGATGGTTCAGTTACAAAGGCAGGGATGTGAATATAAGGAAAAAGGAATGAATCGTCATTTTAAAAATAGAATGTTTGAGAACTTGAGGAACTCAGAGTTAGAGTGTATTTCAGATGAGGAAATTATTGAAGGATCTTTTGACTCAGGAAAACGTACAGTTGTAAATAATTATAGTTTTATGAATGACAATCATTTAAATAAATGGCGACCTGACATGTTCCCTACCTTATCACATAGTAAAATTGGAGGTGACTTAAGGTTAGGTCGCCCACCTAAGGACAGATATAAATGCTCATCTGCAACACCGCAGGTAAGTAGTGTAATAGTAATTATTAAAAAAGTGCAAAGTTGATTGATATTTTATTAATTTTTGTAAACCTGCAAAGACTAATTAAACTTGTTAATGTAATAAAATCAAGGAAAGTCATGCATGTAATTGGTATATACATTGAATATACATTGAAATATATATCGATATATACATTGAAAATGCGTATTAACTTGACTTTGATGTTTTTTAAAACTAATGTTTCTTGATAACTGAAGTAAATTTTGCATCAAAAATCAAAAGTTACTGTCTGTATTCTGCTTGACTTAAAAGTTACAAGGCTCTAAAATTCATAACACATAAAATGTATCATCAGGTGTTGCTCATTACAAGAAATTTTAATTTAACAAATTTAAACAAATTCTTAACTGCTTTGTAAAAAATTTTGGCCAGAAGTTTTGGTTACATATTCACTTCCAAATTAGTAAGTGTTAATAATAACAGTATTTTTGTTTCATTTTCGTTCATGCAAAAATAGATTATTCCTTACATTGATAATTTAGCCCTTTTAAATGCCAAGTATCATGGTTCCTATTTGGCCTATTAAATGTCTTTAAATGCCCCTTTGTTTAGGCGTTCCGTAGCTTTGACCCATTGATCAGATAACGGCAAGTTTATTTCTGCTTGTCAATAGAGACACCAATTAGCAGCTATTTACCTAAAACAATAAATGTTTTTCCAGGGTATTGAGCAAACTGAAAATATCACTGTAAGCTTGTGTACTCCCATTATTTATTTAAGATCAAAGTATTGATACTTGTAACAATATATGTTATCAGTAATTTCAATACCTCCAAATTAAGGGAGGTAACTGTAGTATGTGTGTCTATACAAAGGGAGGTAATTTTACTGGCAGATGACCAGTAAATAAAGAAACAGTTTTAGATTAGAGTTGATTAATCCCTGCGGCTTGGCCACAGTAAACAAAAATAAAACAAAGACAAATAAATAAATGTATGGATTATAGACTTTTTTATCTGAGCATTAAATCTTTAATCTTACGTAGGCTTTTGTCACATATTGTTTTATTTTGCTGTTATTCCATAGGGTCAAGATTTATATAATTTAATGTATGACTGATATTTTGTGATATCTGATTTGTCAGCATTTTCTTTCTAATATAGTCAAGTCTGTATTGCAACTTAGTTTTACATAAAAAATAGCTGGAGGCATAAATAAACATTGATGTATAAATCCAGTTTATAATGTGTCTTTTAATAGTCAGTCTTAACATTCACGATATATAAATAGTCTTATTATGTTTAGTGCTATATAAAAAAACAAAGTTACAGTATTGCAATATTATTGGTTTGACTTTATTGAGAGACTGGATGGAGAGGAGACTGTCACATGACTTGGTCACGTGACTGAGAGATTCAGCTACAGTTGTTATGGTGTTTATTGAATCTTGCTTTTCTTATTTTCTGAAGGTGTAAAATATGACGTCACCACTGCTATACATAATAGTGATAAGCCAGATTTGGCATCAGGGTGTGCAGATTTCAATTTGGACACAAATTTTTAATACAGTTGTCATATATAACTCTTAGAGATAAAGTGCACTTGCTTGTATGCTGTAAAGATGATAAAGCAAAAACTCAGAGTGATTTTATATGTGCTTCTTGAGAGAAAGCGTAGATATATGAGGGAGATTAATACACAACTGAGCTTCAGTGCAGTTTTTATACCCCATGACCCAATGAAGTAAAATGTGGAGGTCCTTGGACTGAATATGTAGTTGTCTACCTTGGATCTTCTTAAATATAACCACAGAGACCTCTACGGTTGTCTGTCCAGTCTGATTGTTGGAATGTTGTCCTTGACAGTCTCCGTACTTACCCATTGAAAACTTCCTTTAGCAGTTTGGTGTACAAAATCTTGTTGTTTTCTCTTCAGCATGATGTGATGATGGCAGCAGAAGAGGAAGGTGCCATGAATCTAAGCACAGAAGGGAACCAAGGTAATGAAGAGGGAACAAGTGAACCAGGTTCCAGTCATATGAACTCGCCAGTTGGAGTTACAAATGGTGACGCAGAACAACATTCTCAGGTATTTGGTATTAATGTTGCAGTTTATGATTTAAAGTAGGAAAATAGATTTGTAAGCACAATTATTCACTGTTTTGACTTTGATAGGAAAAATGTGTAATTTTATAAAATTTCTTTAAATTCTTTTTTTTTGTATTCTTATAAAGTACTGAACTAGAAATATCTAACCATTATTTTCTTTGTGACAGAATATGGTATGAAATCTTATGATTGGTTTTGAATGTCAAGAAAGAATATATTTTTATTTAAGGATGGCAATGGGTAACAGGTTAACTAAGTACTTGCGCACATTCCAATATCGGTTACCAATAGTGATACTCAAGTACTCAGGTATTTTTTTTATAAAGTAAAACTTTATTATTTCATTCCCCCAAGAAATGTCTCTGGCAAAGAAACACTTAAACCTATTAAATGCAATCCAAACATCTTGCAAAGGTGCGAAAATTCTATTGTAATATATACTGTCGATTATATTCTTATTATAGACCTCTGATGATATTTAATTTACTAATAACTAAACTTTAATAACACGGTGGTTCACCAAAGGCTGGGTAGCATCAAAGAATTACATGAACTTTTAAGAGTCGGGTCAAATTTGCGAGTATTAAAGTATTCTGTATCATCTTCAAAGTTTCCTACCGAAACTTGTTTCAGGGTTGCCATAATTTTAAACCACTGAAGACTTTGTTGCATGTTAGATAGTTTAAGAAATAAATTAGACCCAAATATACTTAGTGCAAAAATAATTATTATTATTCATAACTGTGGCTTTAGCTAGCTACAATGAACTGTTTAGGCAGACAATACGATAGGGCACAAGATCCATCTAGTTGCTGTCCTCCTCATAGACTTATTTCTAAGTTACATTCTGTTCAGTTCTGTTAATTGTAGCCATGGTGACAATATTGTTGTGATAAATATTGCATGCATTCGGAGTTGTCTTGTCTGTTGCTATCAGTGCCATAAGTAACTGATGGTGACCGATGGCTACTATCGGCAGTACTAGTTAAACATTTGTAAAATTCTTGCTATGGTTACTAAGAGTCTGATGGCTGCCAACAGGAGAATTCCAAACCAAGCTTTGTCTGCAAATTTCAGGTAAATATTTGGTTCAGTTTCTATGAAGGAGTGAACTGTCACAGTGGTATCTGGGCCCGTTTACTGCTGCATTTTATTCATGTTCAGGATAACCCATGAACTGTCACAGTGGTATCTGGGCCTGTTTACCACTGCATTTCATTCATGTTCAGGATAACCCATGAACTGTCACAGTGGTATCTGGGCCCGTTTACTGCTGCATTTCATTCATGTTCAGGATAACCCATGAACTGTCACAGTGGTATCTGGGCCCGTTTACCACTGCATTTCATTCATGTTCAGGATAACTCATGAACTGTCACAGTGGTATCTGGGCCTGTTTACTGCTGCATTTCATTCATGTTCAGGATAACCCATGAACTGTCACAGTGGTATCTGGGCCCGTTTACTGCTGCATTTCATTCATGTTCAGGATAACCCATGAACTGTTACAGTGGTATCTGGGCCTGTTTACCGCTGCATTTCATTCATGTTCACGATAACCCATGAACTGTCACAGTGGTATCTGGGCCTGTAAACTGCTGCATTTCATTCATGTTCAGGATAACCCATGAACTGACACAGTGGTATCTGAGCCCGTTTACTGCTGCATTTCATTCATGTTCAGGATAACCCATGAACTGACACAGTGGTATCTGGACCCGTATACTGCTGCATTTCATTCATGTTCAGGATAACCCATGAACTGTCACAGTGGTATCTGGGCCCGTTTACTGCTGCATTTCATTCATGTTCAGGATAACCCATGAACTGTCACAGTGGTATCTGAGCCCGTTTACTGCTGCATTTCATTCATGTTCAGGATAACCCATGAACTGTTACAGTGGTATCTGAGCCCGTTTACTGCTGCATTTCATTCATGTTCAGGATAACCCATGAACTGTCACAGTGGTATCTGGGCCTGTTTACTGCTGCATTTCATTCATGTTCAGGATAACCCATGAACTGTCACAGTGGTATCTGAGCCCGTTTACTGCTGCATTTCATTCATGTTCAGGATAACCCATGAACTGTCACAGTGGTATCTGGGCCCGTTTACTGCTGCATTTCATTCATGTTCAGGATAACCCATGAATACATCTGTGTGCAAATTCTAAGGAATATGCATACTCAGAAATGTCCTAAGAAATCTTCCGAGTAACTGAGTATTTGATTAAAAGAATGACCGAGTACTTAGTATTAAAATCAGTGCTTGTTGCCATCCATAATTTTTATGGTATGTTTATCACTTGACCTATGTTGTCAGAAGATTAAGCCAGCTTACAGAATTAATTTTATAGCGATCATGGTTTTTGCCTAGAAACAGTGTTATTCAAATACTTTATCTGCATTTATTTATGCAGTTTTTACAGGAACAGGTATCACCTCAGGAAGAAGCAAAATTTTCTGCAGCAGGGAGCCAATCAAGACACAAGTCACGGTCTACTGACCAAAGGTCACCTGACCTTGACAGCGAGGTAATTTCCAGCCAACATCAGTCACTACTAATGCTAGCAGCACAACATGGTCTCACTCTACAGCAGTTACAACAAATGTTGATGGCTCAAGGAGCTGTAGCCCCACCTCATTTACAGCAGCTTCTCCAGGCCCAGCAATCTGTTGTCATGGTAACTCATTTTTATATGTGCGAAAGCAATTCTTGTAAACCACTTATTTTGTCATATGCATGTGCATAGTAACTGTCAATAACACGGTGTAAAAAATATGTCTTGTTTAACCCCAACCATTCTTATATCAAAGATGGACTTGTCTGCCTTTCAGTTTGGATTGAACTATTTATCCAGATAGGTTTAAGCTTATTTACTTGATAGCAAACATTGCAGACAATGACCAGACTGTAGAACTACTAGAAGCTAGTTCTTCATTTTTTTTTTTTTAGTCTTGAAGATTATGACCCTTTGCAAAGTCTAACAAAATCAACTTCTTGTCCCGTATCAGCTGCCCTTTGGATTAAACTATTTTGATAGTTTTTGTTTGATGCTTTAATCCAGACATGTTTGTGCTAGAAGGTGACCGTAATATTCAGATTTATTTTTTGGTAGAGTTATTGTCCTTTAACCCTTACCATGCTAAATATATCAAATGGACTTGTCTATCTTTCAGTTTAACATATCAGTAAATTCTCTGGTGGTACTTACTGACTGAATGGCAAACAGTGCAGACCATTATCAGACTGCATGGATGTGCATGCTGATCTTGGTTTGCACTGGTAGCAAAGGCAGAGTCAATTGCCTCAAAGAAGAGTAAGGGTTAAACACATTATGATGAATGTTGCATAATAATCAAGGGGTCTGTGGAAAACTGTTGTAACTATACACAGTCAAACCTGTGAACAAAGGCCACCCAAGGGAGAGACAAAAACTGGCCTTTGTCCACAGTGACCTTTGTTCAGAGGTACATTTGCACTAATAAATCAATACTGGTTTCTCAAAGTCTGGCCTTTATTCATAGGGTGGCCTTTATTCGGAGGTGGCCGCTAACACAGGTTTGACTGTATTTTAAAAAATGGAGATAGAGTAGTTTTGTACTAAAGCTCTGGATACTGATCTCATTATCATGTTCAGCACTGTTTACAAAATCTTAAAACCTTCAGGGCATTACATAAAAATATAGTGTGGCAGTATAAGTATTACAAACCACATATCTTGCACAGAAATTACCTAACCAGTTATTATTGTTTACCTGTCTTTATAATTGTAACGAAGATAAGAACCTTTTTTTGCAGAATGTTCAGTTCAAGAAGAAAAACAACAGTGTAAAAATAGACAAAAAGCAATTGTACTGAAAGAAAAACAGGCAAAAACCATGTTATTTTTTGTACAAACATTAGCTTATGTTATTAACATAATTATTTCACTCTATCTGGTTGATGTGAAAAAAATCTAAACAAACAAGGTGAGAAAACCTGGATGTTACCAGTTGTCTGAGCCATTTCCTGTTTGGAAATCCAATATCACAACATCTCTTCTTCCCAAGACCTGATATTTATTAAAATGTTTGTAATTGTAAACTTTATGATTTTTTTTTTAAAGTTAAAAGTAATATCCTGTCTTCATTTGATAAGGAATATTGAAAAGACAAACAAAAGGGAAGAATAACTTTTGAGGAAAGCTGTCAGTTGTGGTGTAAACATTTTTCTCTCTTGAAGATCCCAAAATTAGAAATAAAAACAAAGAATCAATAAAGGTATCATTGTTTATATTCCGAAATTTTGAAAAAAATAATCATCGAATTACAGCATGAAAAGTCCCTGCCTTCTTGTATAATATATATCTTACGAACATAATGAATTATAATGCAAATTATAATAAATGAGCAGTAACTGGGAAACTAATGAAAGGGGAATTAACTGTATCAGTGAATGAAGGGTAGTAACTGCTAATTGATAAAGGGGAGCAACTGCTGTAATGGATAAAGGTGAGTAATGAAATTGATAAAGGGGAGTAGCTGTGAAAATTGGTAAAACGAGAGTTACTATGAAATTGATAAAGGGGAGTAGCTGTGAAATTGATAAAAGTAATTAACTGAAATTGATAATGGGAAGTATTATGAAATTGATAAAATTAGTAGTTTCTGTGAAATTGATAAAGGGGAGTAACTGGGAAATTGATAAGGGGAGTAACTGCTAAATTGATATAGGTAATAAGCTGAAATTGATAAAGGGCATAAAGGGGAGCAATAAACGCAAATTACTGTGAAATTGATAAAGAGAAGTTACTATTAAATTGATAAACAGGAGTAACCATGAATTTGATAAAGGCATGTAACTGTGAAATTAATAAAGCGGAGTAAGCTGTGAAATTGATACAGGGTAGTGACCATGAAATTGATAAAGGGGAGTAGCTGTGAAATTGATAAAGGGTAGTGACTGTTAAATTGATATTGGAGTAAAGCATGAACTTGATAAAGAGTAGTAAATGTTGAAATTGTGTTGTAATATAATTTGATCAGACAATAATGACTTATACTATTTTTCCCTGAGCCAAAGGAATAAGGTTGTCACATAGCCCAATCATTTAGACATTCAAGTGTTTGTCATTTGTCAGCCACAAGGATGTCTTTATAGAATGTCCTCAAAATTTGTTCTTGCTGTAGTAATAAGTGGAGTGATTATTAATTTATTAGCTCACATGAACAAATGAGAATTGCTTAGTTGTGATTCATGATACTGTTTTTCTGTCTGTCCCTCTGTTTTGCAACATGCATTATCTAATGTTGTTACTTCAAAAACATAACAGTCCAAAGTATGTTGTCGGTTGGTATCGTCCTGACAGATTTACACATTCATACGTTAGTATATGCCCCTTTTCATGCAGATTTCCCTTTACATTCCCAAATCCAATGTATTATATGTTAATCAATGCATAGTTTATAACCAAATTGAAATATTTCGCAATTAATACCCATAATTCAATTTTATAAAAACCAGTAAATACAGAGTTCCATATTTTGACCTGCGACTATTATAGTTGATGACGTATTGAATTATTGGTAGCAATTAGAACTTGCCTTGAAAAAATGATATATTTGTGGTTTTATTATTTATGTGCATTGCAATGACATTTAATTATAAGTATGTTTGTTATTTACCTTTATTCCAATGGTTACATGGTTGTTTACTCAAGCAAGTTTGGATAAAAAAAGACCCCCATAAAGTTGATAGTTTCTAAAGATGGTAACATTTTTGGATAGGGCTTTCAGTCATCATTGGGGAATATCGTAACGATCTTGAAAAGTAATTGCTAATACATTGTTGGCTCTGTAAGGATATATAAAGAGTTAAATCATAATTTATTTTCTCTGTATTCATATTAACAAATAAATACATAAAAAGTGTTTATACCCTGTTTTGATTTGAAATTATGTTCTTATTGCCTGTAAGATATTTAGCTTTGATTACAGGGTTATGAAATAATGTCATATTTGGATTGTGCCCTTTTGAATGCAATTTAATGACTGAATTATTACTCTGTAGTCAGGTAGGAATAGGATTTTTAGGAACATTTTGTATGCTGTTATCATTATATATAATTTTTTAAACTCATTATTCAGTTGATAAACAAAGAAGCTATTTCCTTTTTAAGACAGATTCAACGGACATTGTGAAGATTGTGTAGTACGTTAGTGCTGGAGCACTATTAAACCATTGACTTATGGAACTTTATTACATGCAAAATTAGTTCTTAAATAAGACTGAAAAACCAAGTATAACTTATGATTCAATGAAATATCAGTGTAATATTGTCTGAAGCAAGTATAACTTATGATTCAATGAAATATTAGTGTAATATTGTCTGAAGCAAGTATAACTTATGATTCAATGAAATGTTAGTGTAATATTGTCTGAAGCAAGTAATATTGTCTGAAGCAAGTATAACTTATGATTCAATGAAATATCAGTGTAATATTATCTGAAGGAACCCGGGTGGACATTTTCTTGTTATAATTGGGATCAAACATAAGACCTTTAATTTTGTGAGAGAATGCTGTTGTTTACAACTCAGAAACCTTTTGCAATACATCATTGTGACTGTATAATACTGAAATACACAATAAAATGCTAGGTGCATAGTCAGGGTAAGAGTTATATTTAGGCAGGAAATTTGATGATAATCACCTGCTTTTCATTAGCAATCTGAATTGTCGGAAAATCTGAAAATCATTCATCTTTTTAATTTAAATTTTTAATTACTGAAGATGTTTTCACTTGCAGATCTAAGTTAATGCTGTTTTTTTGGAAGGTTTTAAAAGCATTGTTTTGAAAGTGAATGAATGTCTTTTAGAAAAATGAAGACTAAAAAAAACGCTGAGAAATTGATAAATTAAATCATTCATATCCAACAAATATCTCTGAAAATCTTCCAATCACAAACTGTAAAGGGGAAATTCATATGTTGTGTAAACAAATCTGAAAACTGTAGACTTTGTTTATCTGTTATGTTTATAACAAATATTTTATCTCAAAGTAAACTGTGCAAAGAGATTTAGTCGAAAATTGCCAAGTGGTGGAATAAAGATAAAAAAAATGCTGAAAAACACTAGAGGTTTGAGGAAATAACTGTGTAAAAATAATGATAGTAGGTCACAGTAATATGGATTGGGTAAGTTAATTGTATTTAGTATGTAGTATGAATTTATAATGTTAATGGTGGTGCTTATTGTTCACAATGTAAATGGTAATTTGTAAGGTCATTTAGGTCATGGAATGAGTCAGGTCTACAAATTATTTTGTTTTCTGTGTTGTTGATAATCCAACCAGTGTTGGTGATGTTAATATAAGGTTTATGGTCATCATGATGACGATGATTATAATAAGCATTTAAGTTGTTTTTTTTGTGTGTGTGCAAGTGGTACAGTTTTAAAAAATTTCATGAAAAGAGAAATGACTTGAAAGGTATTGATTACAATTTGAAATGATGGTTAAGTGGTGTAAGTAAGGAGTAATGATATGATAGAAGTGATTAATTGAAATTTCTAGGTTGATACTGCCAGGTAATAATAATGATTTTCTTTCGATCATGGTGAAGGTCGTACTTATGATGGCTATTTCGATAATGTGATATTTTTAGAGCTTAGAACTTAAAATAATTAAAACCTTTATTCATTGCATCTATTACATTTTAATTTCTTTCATATTTTTCGTTGCAGCAACAGCAACAAAAAGCCCAGGAGCAGGCATTGGTGCAGCTGAATGAACAGTTACAGCTGAATCTACTGCAGCAGACACAGCTGATCCAAGAGAAGAAAACAAACGGCAAGCAGACGCAGCAGCAACTGCAGCAACTAGTGGTACAGCAGCAACATATTGTGCAGCAGATTCAGCAGATACAGCTTCAACAACGGCAGCTTTTGCTGGCCTGCCTGATGCAGCCTTACTCAACACAACAAGGTAGGTCTCTACCTTTTTATTTTGCTTTTACTTACTTTTACAAAATATATATGTTACCTATTGAGTTTTGCATTATATATCTTTCTGTCCTTATAAGCTCTTCCATTTCAATACTTGAAGTGATGCAATAATGTAGGGGAAGTGAGGTTCCAAATGTCAAGGTCATAGGTTTGAATTCTGTCAGCGGAAATTGTCTGTGGATCTGACTAGAGACTAGAACTCCAATAATTACTTACCAAGAGTAGTTAAAAAGACTTGGCGAGAAATTTTGCTACTGTCAGTGTAAAGCAAATACAATGTAACTGTGAACTAAAGTAAACTAATGATAGATAACATGGTGACCTGTGGTATCATCAAGTTGTTTTTGAGCAGCCATGCTCTTTAGGTGTGATTAGCAAAGGGCTCTTTCAGTTAATAACATACATATCAAGGAATAAAAGTAATAAAACAAATGAAATTTATATGTCTTCACCTTCAAAGGAATTTATTTTAAGTATGATTTGAATTTATTTAGGATGGTTCTTGATGAGTCTTTACCTTTAGTAAGGTTGAAATGCCAACAGGGCAGACACCTTTATGCATTCATACTCCTAACTTTTTTTCATGGCAATAAACAAGGTGACATATAGATCAGAAAAAAATGATAGTAAGAAAACCTTGTGTATTATACTCTATTGCTCTTTTTATCGTACAAAAAGATTCTCTCGACACTTAGACAAGGCATATTCAACAGCTTATTTTGATGTTATCTCTAGCAATAAATGACATGGGAAACATTTTATGAGATGGTTGTGACATAAAAGGGTGACATGCTTTTTGAACAAACAAACAAAACAGCATTTTCTCTGTCCTTTTCCTCTCGTTTATAATTCAACACTTCAATGCACCATTAGTAATTACACTTATTTTTGCAAAAATGACATTATGCTCTGTTTTTCGCACTGTGATAAAATGTGTTTATTTACTGCTTTCTGCTGTCATACCCTAGTTAACATGAAAGATTTTTATCTGGAATTGTTCAAAGATAAATACTTTAGAAGTTACAGGAATAACTCTTAGGTCATATTTCCAAACCAAATGATGCAAATCTGGTGAGAAATTGAGGGGGGGGAGGGGGGCTGCAGTGTGCATTTAACGTACATTCATTTAAGGCACACAGTTCTAAATTTAAGTCTTACGGTTTTTACAGTAGTTTTTACAAGATCATATTTGATTGGTCCTTATTGTTTTCATAAGTGAATGAAATTGTTCATTACTTCAGTAGTTATGTTCAAATATAGCCGCCATCGTAAACAAATACGACAAATACAATGAAGTTTTTACCACCTGGTTTAATACAAATGAACTGGAATATGGTGCAAAAAACAAGTGGAGGTAAGAGTGATTGGCAGAAAAAGAATCAAGGGTGTAAATAAGATGCTTGGTTAAAGAAACTGAATGTAATGGGCATTGCCTTCTGTGAAGTGTGTTCAGTAACGATCAACTACCAGTACATTTGACTTCTGATGAAAATTAACGGTCTTTGTGTATATATCTGAAGTTGTTTAAGAAATCACTAAATTGCAGTAAGTTTTGCCCTGGACACATAGGGGGCCCCCTAGTGGCCCCAAGGCCCCCAGCTAATTTTTCAGTATTTTCAGTTCCTTTCACATTTACCCCTGCAAGGTGACAGTCCTTGAAAAGCAAAATAGTTTCCTAATCAATCACTGTAGAACGCTTGGGCCCAGGTTCCTCAAACTTGCCATATAGGTTGGTCATGACCAGTATATGACACCTTTAGTTTTTCAGGTCACCGATCGAAGGCAAACGTCACAGTGACCTTGAATAGCAAAATGGTTTCTGATCAATAACTATAGAATGCTTGGTCCCAGGCTTCCTTAAACTTTATAGGCAGGTTGGGTATGGCCATTAGATGACCCTGACAGTTATGCCACCCATCAAAGATGAGGGGGCGTATAGTTTTGCAAATGTTTGTTGGTCTCTAGGTCGGTCGGTAGACACTTTGGTTTCAAATCTATATATAAAGAACCATTGGACCCGCCTTCCTCAGACGTGGTTATGTAGGTTGGTCATGACAAGTAGATGACCCCTATAGTTTTTCAGGTCACTAGATCAAAGGCCAAGGTCACAGTGATCTTGAATAGAAAAATGGTTTCTGATCAATAACTATAGAACACTTGGACACAGGTTGTTCAAACTTAGTATGTAGGTTGATCATGACCAGTAGATGACTCCTTTAGTTTTTCACAAGGTCAAGGTCACAGTGAGCTTGAAAAGCAAAATGGTTTCCATAAATAACTATAGAAGACTTGGTCCCAGGTTCTTCATACTTAGTGTTTAGGTTGGTCATGACCAGTAGATGACCCCTATAGTTTTTCACATGACCTGGTCAAAGGCCATGGCCACAGTGTCCTTGAATAGAAAAATGGTTTCTGATCAATAACTATAGAAGCCTTGGTCCCAGGTTGACCAAACTTTGTGTGTAGGTTGGTCATGACAAGTTAATTACCCCTATAATTTTTGAGGTCACCAGGTCAAAGGTCAAGGTCAGAGTGACCTCAGTTCAAGGTCGGTAGTTCATGACTTGTAGATGAACCCTTTAGTTTTTCAGGTCACCAGGTCAAAGGCCATGGTCACAGTGTCCTTGAATTGAAAAATGGTTTCCAATCAATAACTATAGAACGCTTGGTCCCAGCTCCTCAAAACTTCATGGCTAACTGTAGGGATAAAGCGCTAGGGGGGCATATATGTTCTACAAACATCTCTTGTTTTTAGGGTCACTAGATCAAAGGTCAAGGTCATATTGATCTTTAACTGAAAAATGGTTTCTGATGAATAATAAGAGAATGCTTGGGCCTAGGGTTCTTAAACTTGCAATGCAGGTTGATAATGACCCATAGATGACTCATATTGCTTTTGGGGTCACTTGGTGAAAGTTCAAGGTCAGAGTGTGACCATTAACAGGAAAATTTTCCAATCAATAACTAGAGAACCCTCTGGCATTGGCTCCTCAGACTTTCTTTGCAGGAGATGACCTCTGTATGCTTTGAGGTCACCAGGTTAAAGGCCAATTGTTCCTGTTCTCCAGTGATTGAACTTTATACATTTTATAACCTAAGTGTCATTGACATTATCTACAGTTCCTCTGATTCATCTGCTTGCCATGGCGCTAGAGGGTGCATGCATGTTTTACAAAAATCTCTTGTTTTGCTTAATTTCACAAAAATATTCCATTTGTTTCCCTTTGTTGACATTGCTGAAAAAGTTCCGCTCTATTGCACATAGGGGCCACTATACTTATATAGTACTAAAAAGGTAGTGTAGATTTATTTTTAAGGACTTACAGGAAGTGTAGATTTATTTTAAGGACTTAAAGGAAGTCTAGATTTATTTTAAGGACTTACAGGAAGTGTAGATCTATTTTAAGAAGTTGTATGAAGTGAAGGTCTATTTTATTGACTTACAGGAAGTGTAGATCTATTTTAAGAACTTACAGGAAGAGTAGATCTATTTTAAGAAGTTGTATGAAGTGAAGATCTATCTTAAGGACTTACAGGAAGTGTAGATCTATTTTAAGAAGTTGTATGAAGTGAAGGTCTATTTTATTGACTTACAGGAAGTGTAGATCTATTTTAAGGACTTACAGGAAGTGTAGATCTATTTTAAGAAGTTGTATGAAGTGAAGGTCTATTTTATTGACTTACAGGAAGTGTAGATCTATTTTAAGAACTTACAGGAAGTGTAGATCTATTTTAAGGACTTACAGGAAGTGTAGATCTATTTTAAGGACTTACAGGAAGTGTAGATCTATTTTAAGGACTTACAGGAAGTGTAGATCTATTTTAAGGACTTACAGGAAGTGTAGATCTACTTTAAGGACTTACAGGAAGTGTAGATTTATTTTAAGGACTTACCGGAAGTGTAGATCTATTTTAAGGACTTACAGGAAGTGTAGATCTATTTTAAGGACTTACAGGAAGTGTAGGTCTTTTTTTAAGGACTTTTAGGATAACAAATCCCTATCTTAAGTGTCTTTTGAGGTTTTAAAATGTATGAAGTCAAAATGAATTATGGGTTTTAGACTTTCAAAAAATAAGTCAAAGTTTTGGTGTTGGGAGTACATTTTTTGCAATAAAAACTTTTAATTCCATTTCAAAGAAAGTGCAACCTAGCTTTTCTGCAAGTGTAAATAGGTCATTGGCCTTACAGTAAAAGTACAGCTAGAGAGTATTAAATAATTGCCAACTTCAGATATAGATCATGCAAGTAAAATTATTTAAGGTGTTTTTTCTCACCAGGAGATGTTATCTCTACAAAAAAATAAGTTTTGATTTATAAAACTTAAGTTTTTAAATGAAACAAACTTAATGTCAAGGTAAAACATTGGTATCTTGGAAAGAACAGCTTTTCTTTGTAGTTTGTGGTGGTTTGAATCACAGGCAGTGATGTGTGTTGTTTATATCTGTTCTAAAGCTTATGTAATACAGATTTTACCAACCATTTAAAAATGTTTTTGCTCTCTGATACTGCAGTGCTTATAGTGCAGTGTTCATGAGCTAGGGTTCATTGAAAGTTGGCATTAGTTTGTTGTTTACCAGCACAGGTTTTTATAGAGAGCCTATTGATTTGTCTTCTGTGTTTATTATTAGCTAAGATCTGTTTATTTCTGCTGAAGGCAATCCATAAAACTAGCACTGTTTATACTTTGTAATGTTTACCCCAGTTTTTTACAAAATGAAGCATTGTTTACACAGTTGTGGGTTACCAAGGAATTTGTTTACTTGCTTTATTTACAAGAGCTCAGTTTTCCCCTGCAGGGAGAACTTTGTAATTGAAGTTTTATTTATACAACATCATAAAGTATAAACAATGCATTAGAAGCGCCAGGCTAGAATACCATGTATACCATGTATTTCCACCCATAAGTAATGTGTGGAAGATTATCAGATTTTGTTGTGTTTTTTTTACAAGTTTACTAGTGTGGAAAATACAGATTTGTGCTTTTGTTGTTACAGTTGTTGAAGTGTACCTTGAATTGCATTAACCTTCTGAACATATTTAGGTTTACAAGGCTTGAAGTTTCACTTAAAGTAAGTGCTTGATGTCCTAAATGATCAAGCCGCTCTTTTAAAGACTTTATTGTAACTGCTTAAAAATTATTTACAAAAACACACACATGACATTGAAAGTTTGATGCAGTAGGGTTTCTGTTGACAGTAAAGTTAGTTATCCAGAAGAAAAATATGCCTAAACTTCATTATCATTTTGATAATACCATTATCAGTTGATGGTACGTTATTTAGGTTATTTCATTTCACTATGTATTATACTCAAAATAGTAAGGCTAGTTCCATTATCTGTTAATTATACCCTACATAGAAAGTCAGTTCCATTATCTGTTGATTATACCCTACATAGAAAGTCAGTTCCATTATCTGTTGATTATACCCTACATAGAAAGTCAGTTCCATTATCTGTTGATTATACCCTACATAGAAAGTCAGTTCCATTATCTGTTGATTATACCCTACATAGAAAGTCGGTTCCATTATCTGTTGATTATACCCTACATAGAAAGTCGGTTCCATTATCTGTTGATTATACCCTACATAGAAAGTCAGTTCCATTATCTGTTGATTATACCCTACATAGAAAGTCAGTTCCATTATCTGTTGATTATACCCTACATAGAAAGTCGGTTCCATTATCTGTTGATTATACCCTACATAGAAAGTCGGTTCCATTATCTGTTGATTATACCCTACATAGAAAGTCAGTTCCATTATCTGTTAATTATACCCTACATAGAAAGTCAGTTCCATTATCTGTTAATTATACCCTACATAGAAAGTCAGTTCCATTATCTGTTGATTATACCCTACATAGAAAGTCAGTTCCATTATCTGTTAATTATACCCTACATAGAAAGTCAGTTCCATTATCTGTTGATTATACCCTACATAGAAAGTCAGTTCCATTATCTGTTAATTATACCCTACATAGAAAGTCAGTTCCATTATCTGTTGATTATACCCCACATAGTATGGTTAGTAACATTATCTGTTGATAATTCCCTAAAAAGTAAGGCTAGTTCCATTATCTGCTGATACTTCCCTAAAAAGTAAGGCTAGTTCCATTATTTGTTGATAATTCCCTACAAATTAAGGCTATTTCCATTATCTGTTGATAATTCCCTACATAGAAAGGCTAGTTCCATTATCTGTTGATTTTACCTTACATAGGAAGGTTAGTATCATTATCTGCTTATAATTCCCTACAAAGTAAGGCTAATTCCATTATCTTTTGATAATTCCCTGCAAAGTAAGGCTAGTTCTATAATCTGTTAATTATACCTTTACATAGGAACATTAGTTCCATTATCTGGTGATTATAACATACACAGTAAGGCTAGTTCCATTATCTTGCTGATTATAGCTTGTTCCATGATCTGTTGATTATACCCAACTTAGTAAGGCTAGTTCCATTATCTGATGATCTAACATTACATAGAAACATCAGTTCCATGATATGTTGATTATACCCAACTTAGTAAGGCTAGTAAAATAGTAAGGTCAGTTCCATTGTCTGTTGATTTTATCCTTCATTATGCTAGTTCCATTATCTGTTGACTGTACCCAACATAACCCCTACCAGTATTTACACCAGAGGTGACTAAAGGTTTGCCATCCATCTGTCTGTCCATTGGTCCAGCTGTTTTGAAATCTGGATCCCACAATAAAAAATACCTTATAAATAAAGTTGTTAAAATTTGGTGTATGAAAAGATAGCAGTATAGAGATTATGCATGTCACTTTGTTTTTTCCTTGGATCAAAATTCTGGTTGTTATGGTAATGGAAATAGTCAACATATGGCTTTAACAGATGGATTCTTTGTATACCAGCTAGTTATACCCCCTAAACAAAGTTTGGGGGGTGGGGGGTATATAGGAGTCACCCAGTGGTTGGTCGGTCAGTCGGGCAGTCTGTTGCAATTTCCTTGTCTGGAGTATTACTTGAAAAGTAATGGTTGGAATTCAATGCAACTTCATACAATGGTCAAGCACAATGAGAGGAAGTGCAGTGTTCAAGAATCATAACTCCGTCTTCACTCTTATTGCCCTTTGTTGGTTTTCCTTGTCCAGAGCATTACTTGAAAACTACTGGTTTGAATTCAATGCTACTTGATACAATGGTCAAGCACATTGACATGAAGTGCAATGTACACGAATCAGAATATATGTGAACAGATGGCAGTTTTGGGGATTATGCACTTCACTTTGTTTTCTTCCTCTGTTTAAATTCTTGTTGCTGTTGTAACCAAATGTGTGAGCAATACTTAATGGTAGTACTTGAAATATAGCTTTAAAGATGTTTGCCACAGTAAATTGAAAACGTTTATGATATCGAATCCATGAATGTAATTCTCAGATTTTGGTTATGTAATTTTCAAGGTGGAACTGGGGACTTGCGTGTTGCGAGTAACACCAGTGTACTGTGATATTATAGCACTTCTCTTAAATGGCTGTGTTACTTTCTAACATCCTTCATCTATCATAAGAAAACTTCATTACTGTAAATGTCTTGTTTACAAGTGTACTATGTTTGAAACAAATTGATTGATTTTTCCACATTAATTGTCAGATATTTCTCTTCCTAGTTCTGTTTTCAGATATTTGGGGGCTACTTATGGTGTTTGTTAACAACCAATATTTTCAACATTTTTACAGTTTTGTTTTCTATTTTCTAGTTTCAGACCCAATTCATTTATTTAATTTTGTCTGTAATCTTTTTGTACCTGAAAATTTATGTCTGGAATTTTAATTTTTACTGTTCCTTAAAGTAATACTTCTTAGCTAAGAGCTGTTACTTTAAATCTCTAACAAACAAAACAATTACGTTCTGTTGCATGTTTTGCATACAGGAAATACAATATCTGGTAAGGTTATATTATCGGTGTGTACTGGAATATTATATCATTGAATTACATATTGCCATCAGTTTTTCATTGATGTTTGTTAAACCTGCAGTTGCGGTGATGAAGAAGCACTAATATTTTGTGCAGAATCTCACTTTTTACATTGATTTGTTGTTTCAAAAAAGGAAACTTGTAAAAATGATAAATTGACATGTTTACTCCAAAAACAACATCATAAAAACACTTGTTTCTTAATGTGTATTGTTGATAAAGTTATGTGAACCACCTATGTTTGTCATTTGTCTTATTTGTGAACAGTTCTATTTTTTCTCATGTCAAGAAGCATTGTCTTAAACCCTGTTACGAATATTTGAATTCATCAGAAGTGTTTGTCTTTATGTCTTCATGAAAGCCAAATCCTAATTTGAAGGGTACTAGAGTTTGAACCACCAACCTCCAAATTTATCTCTTCACCACTCACTCAGCTGAGATACTGTTGCTAGTTGTTACATACAACAGAACAGAACTCAACTCTCCAAAGAAACTGATGGCTGTTTTGAGATTTATTTAAAGTGCTTTTTACAGTTGTTTCGTAATCACTTTACTGAAAAATATTTACTAACTTGCATACTTTGATTAGCTTTGGTAATGTGGAAAAACAGTAGACTGGTTATGTGATTGATGGAAAACTTTGTGAGCCGTTGCATATATTACATATATCTTTATTGACCTAGATCAGTAGAACTTGTTTATTACAATATATATCATGTATACCTATATTTCTTTATTGACACAAATACAAAAATAACAATTGATAAATTAAGTGAAACACAAGTGACAAAACAATCTAAGGTCTGTCATGGGGTCACTTTTAAAAGGAAGCATTGTAGTTTATAGTTATTGAACAAAGGCAGAACTGTGAAAAAATACCAGGGTGTTTGTTCTCTTGTTGAAGTACAGTCTTAGATATAAATTGGTAGGTTAAAATATTTTTGTAAGTATTTTTTCATACATAAATTTAACCTGATCAATTTGATTACCTTTTGTTGACAAGTATTTGATCTGGGGATTTAAACATGTTGTGTTTTGGCAGTGAGTTGGCACTTTATAGCAAATGCATATATAAGATCAGTTTACTGGGTCATGTACACTAAATAATTAAGGCATTATCAGTTATGCAGAAGTAATCACAAGGAAATTAAGGCTTATTCAAAGTATTTTAACATTAGTATTTTATTTCTGATTTTTTTTTTATTATGATAATTTAGTGTGTGATTTTTTAACCTACATTTAAACTTGTTGAGTTGAATTTTAAGTTCAAGATTTAAATAATGATTTACATTAGAGCATTTCTGAGTAGAATTAGACTGAATATTACAATGCACTTCTAAACACTGTCAGTGGGCACAGTGTATAAATCTTAGATTGTATGGTTTACCTTAATAAGTTCAAAGACAGATAATCAGGGTCTGTGATGCTCCCTAAGTTGTAAGTCTCAGTGCCTCATTTTGAACATGCTGAAATTTTGTAATGGATTTGCCCAGCTTTGAATTTGGAACAGTCCATTCAAAGTTTAAGGGATTTCAATATCAAAATACAAAAATTGAGCTACCAACAGTATAGAGCCTGGTCAGACTGCACGGATGTGCAGGCTGGCCTGGCTCTATACTGGTGGCAAAGGCTAATCACTTTCGATTCCAGCAGGTTAAAGAGGCTGTACTCCAGATTTGACATAAAAAAAAATTTTTCATAAATTATATATTTAGATGCCGTGAGATTATAACAACATAATATTTTACTTCAAAACTGATTATAAAAGTCAAAATAGAATAAAAAAAATATTTTCGCTCCAGCCTGATTTGAACTCAGGACCCTCATGTATTTCCAACGCTTTTACTGTCACCACCATCGCCGCATGTGATATTACAGATATTTACTTTAAATCTTATACGATATAGTTATACCGTCGCGTTACGGTATAGCACTTTGAAAGGGAAAAAAATCAATTTATAATGTAATTATTTGACTTAGTTTTTGTCAGTAGGTTATTTTTTAAGCATTAATCATAAATATTACAAGAAATTTATAATACAAGAAAACTTTCTTTTTTTGTCATCTGGAGCACAGCCCCTTTAAGGGTTAAGCTCACTTTAGCTCACTTTATCTGTATTCTTTGTACTATTTAGATGGCGGTGTATTTAACACTTTTGAGGTGAATGCCATAAAACCTCCAAGTGCTATAAAATAAAGAAGGAGATAGCTTTTATTTGCATTCACTCCACCAGTCATGCTGTAGTAAGCTTTTTATTTTTATGCATTCAGAAGAAAAGTCCTAAGAATTTTTATATTGAATATTATGAAGATTATTGCATATTTTTTCAAACAGAAATCTGTCTTTGATTTCATTCCACTTTGGAGTTAGTTTATTCTGCCTCGAAGCTGCTCCGTGCTTGAACTGACAACACTGCGATAAGGGCATATTTTATTGTCTTCAGTTAATTCAGTTGAGTCTGTTCTGATTGCATATGAGAGACCACTTGACTCTGTTTTCACAAAAGTGAAACATCCTTGGGTATCAAGGAAAGTCTCATAAATACTTTCTGTATTTTGTTATTTAAAGCGACTGACTCACAGATGGGCCGACAATGAAAAAAAAAGAAATGTTCTTACATCTTGAAATTTTTGCTGCAGTTGTGAAGAACATATTTAAACTAAGTTACTGATTCATTTTTTTATACAGAAAAACATCAAAATATAAAGTTTTACACACTTTTATCGGTAAAAAAATTACCCCGTAAGTCTCGGGGTAGATACTTCAGTTATAACATTAATTTTGACGCAACTTTTCAAGTAGGTGCTGTGGCTCAGTGGTCTAGATCGCCGCCCTATATTTTACTGACCGAAAGGTCGTGGGTTCGAATCCTGGTTAGATCAAAACTTTTTTTTTCAGTTTTCATGGTGTATAGAAGCATAATATGTTTTTTCCATAGTAAATTAAGTTCTCTTAAATTTTAAAGAAAAAAAATTTTCAGCAAAATTCTGTGAGTCAGTCGCTTTAACAAATCAAAGTTTTTTTCTTGCACTGGCTGGATTGGCCAAGTGCTTGCTTAATTCAGGTGCCCACTAATACAGGTTTTCTAATGTTACGGTCTAGTGCACACCTATCTATAATTGTATAAATACAACCTCTGACAACTCCATCAGTGTATCGATTCTTTGGCTCAGTGGTTGGAGTGATGGCATGTCACACGGAAGATCGGAGTTGGAATCCCGCTGTGGGTTGTGTATTCTAAGATGCATTGCATCTTTCTGTTGAGGACTTTCATGTTCATAAGACTAATCTGTTCTATATTCTTTTCTGCCAAGGATTTTAACCTTTTTATGACAGCTGTTTGCAGTGTTTTAACCCCACCAGATTCTCTGTGTTGCCAGATCAATAAGCATTTGTTTTGTTTACTGATGTAAGTTGCAAATTCACAGAAAAATATGTCCTTGATATTAGATTTATTGCCCGTGTATTTATAGCATGAGGTTGAAGCAGTTATTTTATGATAGTGGGTGTAATGTTAGAAATAGAGCATTTTTAGGGTAATTTTTCTAGTTGTTGCTGAGAGGTTGATATAGGTTTTAACATATAGTGGTAAGTCTGGAGATAGATAGATAGATAGAGACATGAATTACAGAATATCACAGTTATCCCTTATTTCCATTGTGGTCATTGTTACTGGCAGCATGACATAGAGAGACATGAATTACAGAATATCACAGATTTAAGCAAGCACATACTAAAAAAATATATTAAATGTCTTGGAGGAGACCTAATCATGGAATATCAAGATATTAAAATGACCTGGCTTAGAAATAATTTTTGAATATCACAAGTATTTAGCACATATTAATAATGAATGACATGAGAGTAAAAAAAATTATCCAGTAAAAAATTATCACAAGTTCGTAATAAAAAATTATATGAAAAAGCACCATAGTATTTGGGGATGGAGGTGGGATGTTGATTGAAGTCAAGGCATGATCTTGGTTTACTAGATATGTCATCACAGTGATACATAACACGTAAAACCACATAGAAACAAAGGCAACCTTAGATGAATGGAAAAGGCTGCACTTTTTGTATACAATATAAACACAACTGTATATAACAAGATTTTACAAAGAACTACTTTCACTTATTAGTACTTCGCCCAGTAGTTTTGACTATGCAGTGTTCAGAATCAAGATCACCTGTGGACACAACTTGGAAACTGTTATCTGTACACTGTATCTGCTTTAATATTTATGACTTTAATCCAGTTTAAAAGCATATGATTTTAGTTCCCATTTTTTTATGACATTCATAAAATCTTTTTCTGTATGGTGCAAATGGCATGAACATTTATCCAGAGAATATGTATTTATGTTTGTAACAAACAAAAAAAAATCAGACATGTATGAATTATTTATTTTTTTTGCATAACAATATCCTTATTGCATCATTGATTTGTAAAACATCTCCTATTTACTGTAACCCTGTGACCCTGTGAAAAATTCTTATCCTTACTGCATCATTGATTTGTAAAATGTCTCCTACTTACTGTAACCCTGTGAAAAAATTTCATGCTCTGCTAAATATCTAGTGAAATCACAATTATATATTGGTTGTTGATTTCCAGCAAACAACAGCTGCAGCTAGATTTACACGTCATATGTATAATTTTTTTCAGGTTATTTGTAATAATGTTGATTTTTACGGTTCAGATTTTGTGTATCAAATTCCATACAATTATTTTCAAAGCATATGATATAGGAGACAAGAAAATGGCCCTGAATTGCTCACCTGAGTACACTAAGCTAGTTATTAAAGGGATATGCCCTACAACTAATAGATAATATACTGCATTTAGATTTAAAGGGATATGCCCAACAACTAATAGATAATATACTGCATTTAGATTTAAAGGGATATGCCCAACAACTAATAGATAATATACTGCATTTAGATTTAAAGGGATATGCCCAACAACTAATAGATAATATACTGCATTTAGATTTTAGTGGCTCATTCTCTGTAAAATTAAAAATAATTGGTAATTAAAAAAAAGAACATAATTTTATATGTTCAAAATTTTCTTCTTTAGACATTAAGACACTCAGAGTGTGTTCATTGGGAATAAATGGCTATCCACCTAAATATGGTAAAATAACAACTGTCTATATACATGACATTATTAATGCATTGTTGTCTTGCTATTTTTACTGACTCCTTGACTTCAGATAATAATTCATTCAATTTCATGCAATTTACATTATTTTAAAGAAAACAGTTTAAAGGTCAGAGGAACCCTATTGAAACCTTACAGTTTTGTTGTCTAGGACAGAAGATATCTCTTCTTCCACAGTTTCTAATCTGAAGGGTTTTTATTGCAAACTACAAGTCAGCTATTGTTGATCTTCATAAAACACTTTGGTTAAAAAAATGAGTGTCATGTTTTCATAATTATGTCCTGTTTCTTGTTTTCAGGTGTGTTGTCACCAGCCGATATGCACCAGGCATGGAAGGAGTTAACAACATCTCAGGGTGTTGGTGATTGACCACCTCAAGTCTACCATTCCTAATGGGACCAGTCTAGGGGCATTGAATGGCACAGGTCTTGGGGTGAACCCTCTAGTTCAGGGATCTCTACTAGGACTTAATGGTGTGACGCATGACACCTTCTCTCTAGGTTTGCCTTGCACACTGTTTGAGTTTTTTTAGCATGTTACAGTAATGCCACAAGGAACTCACATTTTCCGCTTTTTGGCGCGGACGTGCAAAAAGAAATATCCACTGTGACAACGAGGAAAAGGACGGACGTCCTTGATGTCTCGACATTGCGAAATATCTTGGCAATATTTGACGACCAGCGCAAAATTAATTAGGGTCATAACTTAACTGGATTAGCTGAACATTTAATGAAACGACTGTAATGAAACTGTGCATTTAACATCTACCAATTATATGACTTTGGTAAAATTAAAACTGAATTTCAAATACATGTGCTGTGTACAGTTTATTGTGTACTTTCGTCGTTGAAATTTTGTTAACGCTTGTTAAAAATTATTATATAGTCAAAATGGATCAATATTTTTTGCCAAACACCTAGATGATACAGATGTCTCTAAATAAGAAAGCAGTTTTAACACGCCTCAATCGGAAACCAGTCGATTTATTTTCTGAAAACATGCTCAGCTGTTTTGAGAAGCAATCGCTTTGAATTGTCATTCTTTGCATTAACAAATAGGAGCATTCATAAACAAATGCATCAGAATGAGAGTTTTATACATTAATTTGATATTTTTACAGCGTAAAATTTGCCAAAATGCATGCAATCAGGAACTATATGAGCCTTGATATCAATAATTACCTGTGAAAAAGTTTGTGGAACCATTTAGCAGCTGTCTGCCGCGAATATTTGGTGACCATGTCCGCGGCAGAGATCCGTGAAATGCGGTGGATTTGGTCGCGTTCTACAGACTGGGTAGTTTGGCGACAACCTCGAGGAAAATGAGAGTTCCTCCTGGCGTGTACTGTACTAAAGAATAGTGTAAGAAGTACTGAATTGAGTCAATTATCATGCCTTGAAAAATAAAATCTTGTCATTTTAGTTTCTGTTAAATCAAAGGCAAAGGAACGACTGCTGAGTGTTTGTCACAGCTCTACCTGTCAGTCAGAATGTGAATTTGAAATTACTTAGTGTGATTTCAGCCAGTCGAAGTCTGTCTAACACATAAAAACAGTTGCCAAGACAATATCAATATTTGTTAGAATTGCCTCATATAAATTTGACTTAGTATTAGATCTAAATACCATCTGATAATGTAATTGACTGACAAGGAATCATAGTTTAACAAGTTACCAAATCAGATGATGGTGAAAAGTGTTGAGCAAAAGGTCCGTATGAGTGCAGTTCATCAACTTTGTCTTTGAGTTTTGTTAACCTATCTTCAAATTACACGAGGTGACATCATGTTAATTTTACAAAGTGTAATAGAGTGTATGATAAATAGTATCATCTCAGTTGATGGCAAACTTTATGAAATGTCGACAAGGTTTATCAAATGTCTTTAATCTTTTTTTAATGCATTTGCAAGTTCTGTAAAAACTTTTAAATCTGTATATACCAGGTGAATGTCTTAGACTTAATTATTGGCTTTCTTGTCAGTAAAGGTAAATTCAATCTCAGTGACTTCCTGTTTAAATGAATGATTGTTTTAATAAATTTAACACAGTTGAGGGCACTGTGTCATCAAAAGAGTGCTAAACAAATTATTCAATCAGTAATGTACCTAGTCAGAATTAAGGTCAGTACATATGTTACGGTCTAGTGCATACCTTCCTGTAATTGTGTAAATACAACCTCTGACAACTGCATCAGGGAATCCTTTCTTTGGCTCAGTGGTTAGAGTGTCGGTCTTCGATGCTGTTAGATCAGAGTTTGAATCCCGCTCTGAATGGTGTATTCTGAGATGTATTGCATCTTTCTGTTACTGGACAATGTTGTTCATAAGACGTGTAATAATAACCTTTTGGTACTTAAAGATAACAGACTGCCAGATACCAGACTACCTTAAAGGGTTTTCTATTGATGAAAAAGATTCTCGTTTAAAACTCTGATTTTAAAATTTGTATGTAATAGATGTTATGATTAGTGAATAAGTTTGATTAGTTTTGTTACAGGTGCTGTGCTTGGTCAGCCAGGAGTCAGCATTAAAACAGAGGAAGGATTTAATCCACTGTATAGGCATGGAGTGTGTAAATGGCCTGGTTGTGACACAGAATGTTCTGACATTGCCTCCTTCACAAAGTAAGCTTGGACAGAGTAATACTCGGGTTCTTTTGACAATATTTCCACATGTAGCTCATATGTCTAGTGAAAAACAGTCCAGTGTATAAATGGTTTTAATCTCAAAAATGACCAAAGATCTCTTCAAGTAAAGCCATGCTTATGCGTGCTTTTTTTAGACAGGAAATTTGACAGTGAAAATAAGGGTCCTGTATTATTATTGTCTAATGCTGACGGCAAATCGTACACCCCCGTCTAGGTGAGCTCAACTTGATGAATTAAAAATACAAATGTTGTTTACCACATTTCTGTCATTTATACAAGGTTAATTAAGGAACTTCATCTGTATACTATTTTCAGCTGTTTCTATATAGGTATAATAATGTCATTATTGTTACCGTATTTCATCAGATTGTGATATCTGAAATACTTCACATTTAGAAATTTTCATGAAGAACAAGTATGCCATGATCATTGGGTAAAATACTTTAGAATTCTTAAGTTATAATTTCACATTAATATAATAAAGTTACCATTTGATACATTATTGATGAATTAAAAAAAAGAAGATAGAAGTGTGATCCTATGATCAGGAAATAAATATTTATAAGCCAATCATGGCTCAGAAAAATATTTAATTTACTGTTTGTTTTAATGGATATGAGGCAATGATTTTAACACAATGTCTGTCATTAACTTTGTTTTATGTGTAATTAAAATATGTAATTTTGATGTTTATGATGGGAGTTAGCACACTGTTGTTCATTAGCATATGACACAGTCAAACAATAAATGAAGTGTGTGCATTTTATTTAAGACGAAAAATCTTTTACAACATTAGCTGTCTATCTATCTATTTGAGTTTATTTATCGTCGGTATCGGGTGCCCATATAACTGATGCACCGTGCAGAGATTTGTTATTTTCAGGGATGTAAACAGTTAACCAGTTAACCTATAAGCCGTTTGTATATGCGGTAAACCTGTTTCAAATTTGGCAACCGGTTAACTGGAAAAAATATTAGAAAGTTAGAAAAATTAAAAATACCAAGTTAAAATCAAAATTTTATGAAATATATCAAACATCGCGTTAATTTCATGTTCTACTTGCCCCTTGCAGGTGTTTACCTGTCAGTACATTAGTCCACCAGAGGTGTGAAAAATACGCTTGTCGCGCAATTAACAGAACAATGACACTTTGACACAAGTTTTTCTCCTAACAATTGAAATAGCCTGATTAACAAATTGCTTCATCAGTTGTTTGAAAATTAGATATATCGGCGATTATTGATGGTTTTTTTTAATGACGGGAATCAAACACAGTCATATTATTTAAACGATTTAATGTCTTAAGATCAGAAACGTAATCAAAGTGAATTATGTGTAACACACGGTACTTTTTAATATTAATGAGTAGCAATTTAAAGATATACGCATTCTGAATTTAGTAAATATTTAGGCAAATGTCGGCAAAGTACAAAGTTCAGAAAGTAAGTAGCGTAAATGATTGGATCGTAAATACTTGCATAGCAAGGCTGTCTGTCCGTCAGTACCTTTCTGAGTTCATACGTCAGTAAAACGTCTCCTATGGATGCAACAGAATCTTCTGCATACATTACAATCCCAATAACCCTCACACAGATAATTTCCTGCATTTCTCTCGTGTATTATTTAAGATTTGTATATGTGGGAAAATGCATGTGATTAATAATGACGATCCCATATTTCACAGACATTACAATCCTCGATGCTGTTAACAAAGTAACTGTTCGGAAGATCAATCGATTAACCGGTTAGCAAAATCCAGGAAAAATTGCCATCCCTAGTTATTTTAGTTGTGGGGATAGTGCAAGATACAGAAGGCATCCCGTTTCAGAGACACCCCTGGTACATGCTCAGTGTACAGCACTAATACATGGGACCTCAGTTTAACGTCTCATCTGAAAGACAATTAGTAATGTAAGTGGAGGAGTGGGGGATCAGTCTCGGGACCCCTGGGTTACTAGTCCAGCGAGTTACCTCTGGACCACTGATCCACTCCCATTAGCTGTTGATAAAACATTCGGTTTAACATTCGGTTTCATCACTGCCATATGAGAGACATCATTTTGACAATGTTTTCTTTTTTTCTTTTTTTTTGTGTCTCCAGAAGGTTGGTGTGTGGGGGGGTCCACAGGGGACTTCAGATTTGCTCCTGTCTGTACATTTGTCAGTCTGTCTGAAAGTTTGTTGTGCACTCAGAAACAACTATTAGACCTTAGGCTATATAACTTAATTCAAGTATAGATCAACATATAAAGTTGTGCACTTCGGATTTTGCATCCTACTCCACTGAGGAATTGATAGAGTAATAACCTATGACTGATTAAAAATACTTATGTTTGAGTTTGTGTTGCGTGTTGAGTGAAAACTTTGGGTTATGAAACTTGAACAGGAGTATAGATCAGCATATGAATTTGCACAACGAACACTTACTGTTGGTTGTCCCCCTTTGCTGAGGAATAACACTATTATGGCCTTTGATTCAAAATAGGTATATTTCAGCTTTTGCCTCTGAGGAAAATTAGTGTGCCACCAGATACAAGGTTATGAAAATTTACAATTAGGTAAATTAGTATGTTAGGTTGTGTTCTGTGGGTTTCACATCCCCCTTGTCAAGGAATGACAGAGTTTGGCCTTTGAGTTTTTAGCTCACCTGAGCAAATGCTCAGGGTGAGCTATAGTGATCACCCTGTGTCCGTCATCAGTCATCCCGTCGTCAGTCATCCGTCGTCAACATTTAACTTTAAATGACATCTCCTCCTAAACCACAAAGCTATTTTTAACCAAACTTTACAGAAATGTTCCTTATATTGCCCTTTTCTAAAAATTGCTCAAACCATTCTGCTCCATTGCACATAAGGACTGCAAAAGCTAAAAATAGAAAAAAAAATCAAACAACATCTCCTCCTAAACAGTTGGGTGATTTGCCACTGAATTTCACAGAAATGTTCCTTACATAACCCTCTATTTAAATTGCTAAAATAATTCTGCTTCATTGAACAAAAATGCCACCAGAGCTAAAGATAGATTTTCATCAATATTTGACTTCAAATGACATCTCCTCCAAAAACACTTGGCCATTTTAAACCAAATTTGACAGAAATGTTCCTTATAATGAATGCCCTTTTCTAAAATTGCTCAGACCATTCCGCTCCATTGCACATAAGGGCTGCAAAAGCTAAAACTAGAAACAAATTAAAACAACAACTCCTCCTATACCGCTGGGTGATTTTCCACCAAATTTCACAGAAATATTCCTTACATAGCCCTCTATTAAAATTGCTTAAATTGTTCCGCTCCATTGAACAAAATGGCCGCCAGAACTAAAGATAGGTTTTCTTCAATATATGGCTTCAAATTACATCTCTTCACATGCTGTTATCATGAAATTGCTTCTGCCCCATGGATTTTTTTGTATAAAATTTGAGATCTTAGAGTATCTTCAATTAGAAAATGTAATGTTGCATCTGATGTTTGCTTAATGTTTGGTAGACCCTCAAGCAAAATACCCAGGTGAGCGATCCAGGGCCATCATGGCCCTCTTGATAAAAATAGGCATGTTTGATCTTTTGTCACAAGCTGACACCCTTGATCATGAAATTTGGAGAAGTATTTGTTGTTATATGAAGATCTACATCTGGATTTTCTTCTTCTTGGCTCCAGTCCCACTTCTTTTAATAGTATGCCCATCCTACCCTCCCTTTTTTGGAAAATAGGTATGTTTGAGCCTGTGTCACATGCAGAGAAAAAAATTTCACTCTGAGTTATGAAACTTTGGAGAAGAATATGTAAGCACGCCTTAGGTACACACATTTGTAATGGACAGATACCTCACCTTGCTGCTATCTTCCCAAGGTCTTCCCTCTGACCCACTATTTGCCAGCAAATCCACAAGCCTGCAGGTCCATCTACCCAGCACCATACAAGGACAAGGTTGGAGGTCCAGAATGGGGGCACCCATGTCCTTTAGACAAAATGCTAGATTAACTAGTTTGGTTTTATTCCATATATGAAAATGTGTTTCAGGCATTTATGCGCTGAGCATGTGATACTTATTGTTTCAGGCATTTATGTGCTCAGCATGTGATAATACTGTTTCAGGCATTTATGTGCTGATCATGTGATACTTATTGTTTCAGGCATTTATGTGCCGAGCATGTGATACTTATTGTTTCAGGCATTTATGTGCCGAGCATGTGATACTTATTGTTTCAGGCATTTATGTGCTCAGCATATGATACTACTGTTTCAGGCATTTTTGTGCTGATCATGTGATACTTATTGTTTCGGGCATTTATGTGCTGATCATGTGATACTTATTGTTTCAGGCATTTATGTGCCGAGCATGTGATACTTATTGTTTCAGGCATTTATGTGCTCAGCATATGATACTACTGTTTCAGGCATTTTTGTGCTGATCATGTGATACTTATTGTTTCAAGCATTTATGTGCCGATCATGTGATACTTACTGTTTCAGGCATTTATGTGCCCAGCATACATTGGATGACAAGAATACAGCTCAGGCTAGAGTACAGATGCAGATTGTGTCACAGTTAGAAGTTCAGGTTAGTGCTGGAAGACTTCTTTAACATTTGCCATAAAATGCTGCTGTTTTATACTGGTAAAATATTGTCTTTTTGGGCAGTTGGGCATTTCATTATAAGAAATCATTAGAAAAAATGTTTTCAAAACTTTTGAATTGGTGTCTTGAAATATGTAGATTTTCTTGTCCTTTATTTTTTCTTTCAGAAATTTTATATCATGAAAGATACATAAATTACAGTGACACATTGGCTGTGGTTAGTGATCTCTGCAGCTCAATTTGATTGGTTAAGAAATTTGTTGTTTCTGTTTACTGCATTTTGTTGTTCTTTTTTATTAAAAGAAAGTAGGACCAAGTTGTAGTGATTCAGTAGTATACTGCTAATGTCAGTTTAGTTAACAGGTAATAATGTTAAAAGTTAAAACTTAGAAGAAAACAAGTGTAAGTTTTGGGATCGTTTTCAGAAAAGACATTGTTATTAACTGTGTTTAGGAAGGTGGGAGAATGGACAGAGTGAATAGTATAGATAAATTTTTGTTAGATCTATGAACATCATGAAATGATTTTTGCCATGCAGTATGAGGTAAAAATGACTGAGCTCTGCTGTATTCAAGGCAGAATTTCCTGCTGGTGATGAATATTTGCCCTAATAAGTCTGTCCTGAAATTAGAAACTCTAGTTTATAAAGGTATCAATGTATTTACATAATAATTATGGATAGATCTACATTACTAAATATCATGCTTGAAATACTTCAAATGTAATGTCATACCAGAACGAATATGGTAAATAAGCCGTTGATGACAGCGGTTTTATGATATTTTTATGAGGCTCGTGACGGATTGACGATATTTGGCTAGTTCCTGATGACTACAGAAAGCATGTCCAAGCAGTGTGTCATGTTCAAGCATGTTTTCTCTGATCACATGAACGCAATATCGCATGTCTTGCATTATTTTTCATTTGTCATTTGTATTGTTACAGTAAATAAATAATTTATATTGTTGTTTCATATGAAGTAATTAAACTAACTTTTGCACAATAAAGTCACGACTTTTTCATTTTGAACCCTTTATGGCAACCCAAATATATTGTGATGGATAATGTCAAAAGAGATTACATTACTTTGAATTTTTACAACTTTTTCAAAAACAGGAGTTTTATATCTTGAATTTGAAAAGAAAAAAAATCGTAAACTTTTAACTGTGTTATTAGGAGATTCTGAGGAGTTTATTTATCTTACTGTTTTCTGAAAGTTTTTAATGTTTTTATTGTAAAGATAAAATACTTTTACTTCATTTTTTTCTTTCAAAAATAAACAAATGAAGAAAAAAGATAAATGATTAAAATTCTGTTTTTGATTTATAAGGAAGTCCCCCTGCTAGAATTACATACTTTTAGTATTTAATTTTAGAACTTTGCAAGCAGACTTCATGTATTAAACTGTTTTTAAATTGATCAAATTCAATCTAATTTTGCTATTTAATTTTTGAAAACAGAAATTATAAGGAAATAAAAATGATTTCTCCAGCTTGAAAGAATAAAAAACAAATCAATTAGTAAATGAAATGAAGTCTTTGAATATTAATGGCAGAATTCTGGCAAAACGTTTGTATTCTTAATTGATGCATTCTATGTTTTAGAAATGTACATTTCATTCTTTCAAAATTTGATATCTGAAAAAAAGTTATTATTTGAAAGTAGTAAAAAACCCTGTTAGTGAGTGAAATAAAGTCTTTGAATATAGGTGACAGAATTCCTGGCAAAATGTATTCAGGTTTTATGTCATATCTTATGTTTTAGAATCACTTAAATATTTTTTGCAGTAATAAGATGCACTCACCTGTCGTGGTAATGAGACATTTATGTTGTCTTTAAAGATGCATAGTTTACACTTCATGTTTTAATTGGACCGATGAATTTATTTTCCGTATGTCGTGCATTTAAATTTGAAATAGATACAGCAATAAATCAGACTGGGGAATTCAATGTATAGAATGACGGCACTTCCCTAAACAAGGTTCATTTGTCTGCACGCGGGGACATTAAACATAATGTAGTTACTTAATTCAGTCTAGTTGCAATTAATTTGTCACCTGAATTGTTTTATTTGTTGGCGTATGTCAACTTGACGGAGAGAAGGAAGAGGTTGAGACGGCTCACAAACAGATAAACAATCAAAATCATTGTTCCATGCACCATGAATAAACAATTGCGAGATTACTTTTTTCTCTGTATACTATTGGCCCACTAACCTCAATATGTTGTCAAGTAGACGTTAAACTTTCCCACTGTGTGAAAGATGTTCTGATATCGTAACAGATGTGGTTTGAATAATCAACTTAAAAAGTACTAGAAAATGTTGGTTAATTTGTTGCAATACAATATGTAATCAGCAAGTATAACTGTCACCTTTGTTAATTGATGGGTAAGGCTTTATAGAACAGCAAAAATGCAAGAAATGACACTTCGATTCTGACAGTGTTGAAGGTTGAGTCAATCTCAGATATTGATTACTTATGCTGTTTCATAGTCACATTTTACATGGATTAAATAAAAGTTTCTATCAGTGGAGACTGTGATGATATTGTATAAGACTTACATTTGGCAGCTTTATTAAAAGTTGAGAAATAATCCAACATGACTAGGTTTGACATGTCAAAAAATGAATGATTTATGTCAGTTTGAATATGGTATCAATTTGGCCGTTAACATTGTCAAATACATAGGTCTTGTCTCTATTCTATTTGAGTTTATTTATTATCAGTACTGGTTGCCTGTATGACCTACACCCCCTGCAGAGATTAGTTATTTTATTTTGTTGGGGATAGTGCAAGATACAGAAAGCATCCCATTCCAGAAACACCCATAGTTCTTTTGCATGCTCAGTGTGCAGCACTGATACATGGGATCTCGGTTAAATGTCTCTTCCGAAAGACAATTAGTAATTTTAGTGGAGGAGTGGGGGATCGATCTTGCAACCCTGGGGTTACCAGCCAGCGCATTACCACTGGACCACTGATCTGCTCCTAAGTACATTGTAGTTGTTATAATTATTTATTTTATTACCATTATATTATTTGATTGAGGGGTCAGAGTGCCAGGTGACTGTCAGCATTTCACACTTCTGGCATGAGAACTGGTTTGATTCCAGGAAGCTGGCATCAAGTAGAATTTTGGGGATTTGTACAAGTTGCAACAATTTATATCCCAAAGCACTATATATTTTTAAAAGAATGAATCATGACTTTTCATCTTATTTGCATGAATTTTTCAGTAATTTAATATTGTTATTTTCTAAATCGACAGGTGTGTTAAATGATATGCTGGTATTTATGACAGTAGCATTTTCATTAATTTAGAAAGTTTTATTAATTCATGGTAAATGATGGTATGGTTTTAACATGATAAATTTTGCGGCTTGTTTGATCTTTAATTATGAACCTCACCCACTTATTGTATAAATTAAGGTGAGTAGTGATATTTAGTCAGACCAAAAAAATGTTTCCATGATTATGTCAATTAAAGCTTCTTATTTCCTTAAAAACTGTTCTAGAACAATATTTTCCTGTGCAGTGAACAATATTCTTGAACATTATGAGGAGAAATAAATAAAAAAAAAAAGAGAAAAAAAAATGCAATAGAATGCGACATGTTGAAGATACAAATGTATTTGTTTCCTGTCTTTGTGCATGTCATTGAAATGTTCAAGAATATTATTCCTTGTGAAGAATATATTGTTCAATGTTAGTCTTTGTGTATAGTTTTTGATGTCTCAGTTTTTTCTGTTTTCGAAATATTGTGCAGAAATATTGTAAACGTATGCACAGGATGAAAAAAACAAAAGCTTTATACTGCTCAGGGGTGAAAGAATAATGACAGTTTATTTTGAAGATGGAAAAATAGGTATTGTTATGTAATGAATTTACAGTAACTTGGGTAGAAAAAAGTAAAATTCTTTGATGATTTTATTGTTGCTAAGGGAGCAATTATTATAATGACTTACTATTTTACAGTTGACAAGGGAGAAGGAATTGTTACATGCAATGATGCAGCATCTTCATACACAACCTCAGAGAAAAAATCAGGACAATGAAGACCATAAAGCCTCAGAGAAGAGTGTGAGTCATAAGTTTTGTAGACATTACTTGTTATTTTTGTTGCATTTTTTACTCGAGAAAACTTGTTTTTTGTCCATCTGATTATTTGAAGTCACAGGAAGTGGTCATTTTGCTTTGAGATCAAAAGAAAAATGGTTATATTTATTGCATCTTTAATTTATTGTAAAACATGTAAATTATAAATACTTTTGAGGATTTTTTCTTGCTATGAAATGTATATTTACTCATGTTTATAAGTATTTTTATTGTAAGATTATGTTTTACTTGATACTTATTAATTAAATTTTATTTCTCAAGATCAGATGTACATTATGTTTTTTTTTTATAGAAAATTAAGAAAGTCTTCATCTCTTACTAAATATTTGCCTTTCATTATGTAATGGTACATTTCAAATATTACAGATCAGTTCTAAAGTGCCATCCAGTATTGTAAGTCCCGTGAAACCCATGTCTGCAGGGAATAACACACTACCTGTACACCCACCAAAGAAGTCCTCAGCACCACCGAGAATGAGCACGGCTGGTGCAGGACTAGCACCCCTAGTGATACCTCCACAGTCTTCTCTTGCTTCAGTGACCTCAGCTGTACCAGGCAGCCTACTTTCTCAGTCTCAACCTACCACCCCAACCGGAAGCCTTGGACCCATGAGACGAAGGGTTTCAGACAAGTGCAATCTCCCCATATCAGCAGGTACGTAGACAGCATTTTTTGTGTACATAATTTTAATTTTCTCCACTAGATTGAAATGAGAGCTATTTAAACTTATTTAAATCACTGCAGAGACACCACACCAAATTGAACCAGTCATGGAGAGAAGAACCATTGACAAACAAAAATACACCTTTATTTAAAAGTCACCTTTTGTGTGAATTTCTTATTTGTCTGCCATCTGTTTAACTTAAGTCATTAAACAGACCTGATTTCACATACATGCTTTTATTTCTTTCAGAAATCCAAAGAAATCGAGACTTTTATAAAAACACTGATGTGAGACCACCTTTCACGTATGCTTCATTGATAAGACAGGTAAAAAAAAGATAATTGAATCCAAAAAAAAAATTAACTGTGTATCAATTCAGTTTTGATTATAGCCAAGGAGAGTTAGCTTAAATTATGGGGTGTCGTCTAATCTTATAGTAAGATTTGGAAGTTACAGCTGATTTAAAAACAGAAAATTTGATAATAATAAGGTAATTTATAAGAAGCATTTGGCCTGAAAGATCCAAGTTCACATGCAAATATAAAATTTTAATTTACAAACAGCTGTAGACAAGTATATTTGAAAAATGCTGTATTTCATTTTTCTTTGCAGTCTAGATATTTTCAAGAAACCTGTGCCATCAAAATTGTAAATGTTGCTTAGCAACACCTTCTGTTATCAGCTAAAATCTTTAGAAGTAGTTGTTTAGAACCAAGTTACTCAATAATTTGAGCATGGTAAATAAAGGAAAATTTACATGTACAAATACATGCAACAGAAAAGCCTTGTGCCAATTAACTCTCTTCCATAATATTTTATTGTCCAAAAATGTGTTACAAGGGAGGTAATAACAAAAAACTGAGAGGCTTTCCCACTCCCTCCCTTTTTATTCCAACCCCACTCAATAAAAAAAATGCAAGTGAGTGGGGGGGGGGTTTGAGTACAATTTTATTTCTTTTCTGAAACCTTATTTTCTACAGTAAGCTGAGAAGTACATGAAATTTCAACAGAATTAGCTTAGAAAAGATGAGTGCATCTCTGTTCTAGTTATAACAGGTCAACTCTAAATCTAGGGATCCCAGCTTGGAATCACCTGTCCTACACTAACAGTGTCAATAGTCTTTCTGATTTGACCTATGTAATTCAGAGTAATCAGAGATGTTGTTTGAGGATGTGATTCTTCCTGTATCTTGCTTTTTTTAAGGGTGACATATATGCCCAAAGAGGCATATTATGGTATGGTCCTTGTCCTCCAACTGTCCATCTGTCCATTTAATAGCAATTTGGTTTCCAGAGGATAACTTGAGTACTCTTTGGCCTCTTTAACTTCATATGATTATTGCCCACATTGAGTGGATGACCCCTCTTGATTTTGGAGTCAGTAGCTCAAAGGTCAAGGCCACAGTTATCTTAACATTGAAAACAATTTCTGCCATGGTAACTTGACAGTCATTTGTTATGGAGACTTCAAACTTTATATCATGGTTGCACACATTGAGTGGATGACCCCTATACATTTTGGGGTCAGTATGTCAAAGGCCAAGGTCACAGTGACCTAAATATTTAGAATCATGTACACTTTGTAACCCGACAACCATTTGTCATAGAAACTTCAAAATTCTTATAATGGTTGCACACATTGAGTGAATGACCCCTATAGATTTTGGGATCAGTAGGTCAAAGGTCAAGGTCACAGTGACCTAAGCACTGAAAACTATTTATGCTGAATACTTTTAAACATTTGTCATACAGACTTCAAACTGCATACGATGATTGATTACATTGAGAAAATGACCTTCCTACATCTTAGGATCAGTAGGTCTGATGTCAAGGTCACCATGACCTAAAAACTTATAAGCATTTCTGGTGAATAACTTGGCAACTACATCAAATACAGACTTCAAACTTCTTAGGATGATTGCCATCATTGAATACATGACCCCTATACTGTGTGAGGTAAGTACATAAAAGGTCTAGGTGACAATCAACTAAACAGTCAGTATTTCTGCAGTATAACTTGATAACCATACATAACAGCATGAACATCATAACTTCTGAAAGACTGACATTTATATTAATTATAAAACCTAAAATTCAGATATGGTAAAGATCTATAAAACTATTAAATGTTAAAATCAAAATATTATAAATCAAAAACAAAAATTAAAGCATACCATTTAATTCCAAAGCCTAAGGTTTCCTCCCTTATATCATAAATGCATCATACTTAGAAAAAGCACCCTTCTGGCAAATAATGCTCCATCCAGCGGTGCTCTTGTTGAATTGTCTATCATTCCATCTGAACACTTTAACATTGGCTGTAACTTCCTTATTAGTAAGTGGATTTACTTCATACTTAGGCACAACACCCCTTTTGACAAGACCTTCTCACCATACATGCCGTTTAGGGTTGGATCATTAACGGGAGATTTGTGGAAAATCGCCGGGTTTTTGGACATCACAACGGGGTAAAAACGGAAAAAAAAAAAAAAAAAAAAACGTTCGCTCGTATGAGGACGAGTATATCTGATCGCTTGTCCTGCAATATGCGATCAAAGCGAAACCGGAAGCGTGAGTAAGGGGGAGCACTGCGCTTTTTTTACCGCACAGTACCGTTGATCTTTTTTCTCCTAGGTCTCCAGGACTGGTGATGGTGATGCAGGACGAGTAGAAATTTTGATCACTCGTCGTCGTCACTGAATGAAAAATTTGTTCCCTGGATTGATACGTATAAAAGACTTGCGAATACAAAATAATTGCCTACCGCCTTCTGTTTTATTTACACATTGATGCAGTGTGTAACTGCACAAAAATAAAAAAAAACACTTTTAAATGGTGTATTTCGAAAATAACTCGCTTTGTTACTCAATTTCCAAACATCAAACAGTATGGAGCATAAAAAACGCACCGCTAATTCAGCTCAAAAGTAACTGTGTAAAGGTCGTTAATCTTTCAACAGACTTCAAAGGAGCCGACTTCTACGAACACGTGGGCTGACGTAGTGCTAGCTGCAAACATTAGGCTAAAGGATTTCATTTATTAATTCCAAGGCACAGACAGAAGCTATCAATTATCGAACTTGTTTTTCACGGTCATTTGGTCTTTGACAAGTTTATTAGGGTGTCATTGCAACGGATTAGCGAGGTGTGATATACACAGACGGTCCGGGACCTATGTTGTGGATTCGTTTTTGGCAGATTTTTAAACTGTCTGGATTCAACGAATTTTATGGATTTTTTGCTTTCAAGGCAAAATGTTGATTTATCGGGAGATTTGGGTGCTTCGCCGGGGCGCCGGGGCAAGGGTCTAAATATCGGGAGAACCCGGCGAGTAACGGGAGAACGGCATGTATGCTTCTCACTGACCTATACTTATTTGACCTTGACCCCTGAATGACCTTCACTTGAAGATCCAATTGTCCAAAAGCGTTATCAAAGGCCAGATCACCCCTTTGGGGGCATTGTCAGCTTACAGTGACAGTTCTTTTTTGCGTCAAAATCTGAAAATTAGTACTACTTGGTTATTTTGTTGTGGGTTATTAAATGTTAGGGGCAACTAGTTAAAGTGATACACTTAAATACACAAGTAGCAGATAATTGCTTTTAAATGATCAATACTATATTATGGAAAGCAATAATCAGCTGTTAAGAATTTCTGTAGTATATTATTACGTTTTTCCAGAACATGCTTTAAAGAATGTCTGAAGAAGAAAAATTCCAAACTGGCAAGTTGCCAACTGATTTCATTTTGTATGTCAGCTTTGGAAAGTAATATAGTACACAAATAAAAAAAATACAGGCATTAGAATATAGGCAAGTAAATGTGAGTTATTATGATGATAATTATTGATAATAGTGGTAATTATTTTCAGGCAATAATAGAATCAGAGAATAAACAGTTGACATTGAATGAGGTTTACCAGTGGTTTCAGAACACATTTGCATATTTCCGAAGAAATGAGGCCACTTGGAAGGTATGGGCAGTCATTATGGTTGTATTTGTTACAGTAGTAACTCGGCCCGTGACAGACTTGAAATGTACAATATTTAATATCGATAAAGATTAACAATTTTATAAAAAAAAAAATGATGAAACAGAAAAGTTCTTTTGAGTGTGTAAACAATAAATAAGTCCCCATTTATATAGTATTAAAGCCTATATATCCAGCTGTTGCTTAACAGTTAAACTTCTGTGACTTTACTGTTAGAAATATATTCCCTCTTGCGTTTTCAAAGCAATTTGGTAATAGTTAAGTACAAATTGATAGTGACAAGATAATTTGTTTGATACAGAATGCAGTGCGACACAATCTGAGCCTGCACAAATGTTTTATGCGTGTTGAGAATGTGAAAGGAGCTGTATGGACAGTGGATGAAGTGGAGTTCTATAAGCGGCGACCTCAGAAGCTAACGGGGTAGGTGTCACATGCATGTCTTTCATGTGAACAAGGAAGGGGTCTGTCTTCTGCTCTTACAAGTGCAATGCCTACATTCTTTTCATTTTCTGCTTGACATTAAATCAAAATGTCTCGCATTCATTAAGATGCAGTTTTGTACAGATTGCATTTTAGAGGTAACAGATTGTGTAGTAATTAAACAGCTGTTTGGATAAATTGGCAAGGGCTGTTTTATTTTCAGTCAAGTTACAGGAAAACAAGTAAAAAGATTTGATTATTTATTAACATGCAAACTAAAAGCAAAGATGTAAAAAATATTTTCAAACATATTTATTAGAAGAAAATATTAGAGTTATTCTGACTGATTGGACAACCATGAATATTTTCAATGGAGTCAAAAGGGTGATTGATTGTTTGTGTACATTTTTATAAAAAGTGAGACAAACAACTTTTAGAATTTGCTATATAAAACAGGAGCCTGTTAAAATGAACATAAGATAAAAAGGTATCACATTTATGCCAGTTGCAAACTGCTAGTCTGTAGTGATGGCCCCTGCCAAGAGTGTAGGACAATAGCCCACTGGACAATAGCCCACTGGGACAATATACAATGTACATAATTATGCATTTAAATAAGAAATTAAGTATGTAATGAGTTTAAAATATCAGTATTCATAAGTCAACAGTGTAAATTTTTTTTTTAATTCAGAAATTTCTGTTTTAACAACAGCAGATCCAGATCCAATGGGTTATTTACCAGCTCTATACTTTTTACTCATGTTTTATTTGGTAGACACAGGGTATAAATGAGTAAAAGCACACTATATAATTGAATATGAAAATTAATGTTTTGACTATAAACAAAAGATTGAATTTGTATTTAAAATATATAGATGTAAATAAGACATAAGATAAATGTCAAATTTGATTTTTTAACCATTTTTTATAGGGCTATTGTCCTCCCTGCCAAATATAGTAGTGGGCTATTGTCACATGGGATATTGTCCAGTGGGCTATTGTCCTAGTGGGCTATTGTCCCAGTGGGCTATTGTCCGTTCCCCCCTGCCAACTATGCATTGCAATATTTTTGTTAATTGGACAATTTTGACACATGTTAAACAAACACAACAGCACAAACAGTTTTATTCTGCATAATTAGCATACTTAAATAATCAAAATCAACAATACTTAATTTGAAAATACTATACACTTATAAACAAAAATTAATATTAGAATTGGATTTTTAGATTTGGATATTCGGTACGTTTTTGTATATTCAAATATTCATTCCCGTCCCTAATCATTTTTAATGAACTGTCTAGAAAAATTGAGTTTCTGACAGTTTAAATGATTGTTTGTTTTGGGGTTACTTTAAAACAACAGTGCAAACTGTTGCACTGAACATAGTCTTCCGAAAATGACATTTTAATTAGATTTTTACTGTTTCATGTTAAAATCTATAATATGGTTTAAAAGAGAAAATGTGTCAGTGGTTAAAGAGAGTGTTGCAAGTCCATACTTAACCAGTCTGATAATCCATTAATCAAAATTATTTTAATATTCAGAATGTTTTAAAAAGTTTCATGTTTAGTGTTTTTTAATATGTAAAGTGCTCTTGTTTATTACTAAGGAATAAGTCTTAAGTTACATATAGAAGTCTATTTCCCAGGATGAGGAACTATACCAGTGTGACCAGTCTTCTCCTTGACTAAGAGTATTGTGTTTTACTTTTACTCTGCTCATAACCAGTTTTGTTCTTTCCACATATACATGATCAGACCATGATCTGGCCTCTCAACCATCCATGGTCTGCAAGTTATTTTTATTACCCCAGTAAATAATATATATCATGGCTAAGGTTGAGTACAGCTGCCAGACAGATTCCTTATGACAAACTTTTCGTTAGACTGGCAGTCATGGCAGGAGTGCCCTTTAACAACAGCCAACTTTACACAGGCCCTACTTCACATGGACCACACTTCACATGGACCACACTTCACACTGACCACACTTAAAATGGACCACACTTTACACAGACCTTATTTCACATGGACCTCACTATGACTGGACCAGACTTTTTATATGGACCTCACATTACATTGACCTTACTTCATCAAGCAAGCAAGTTATGTGTAGAAGTGATGAATGTCACTGACTCTCTGTCATCAGTGATTGGTTTCATGAGGGGTGTGGTCTTGAGAGCAATTTTCGGTAGGTAAGTTTTGAAAATTTCAGTTGCAGTTGAAAACAAATATCAAATGGTAATGACTTGAGGTCATTTACTGGGCTTTCTTTGTTTCAATTATTTGTTGTTTTTTTCTATAAACAGGGCTATACCAAGCAGTCCATCATTTGGGTCAGAGGGTGGTATCTATGGTGATCCAATTAATGCCAGCATCAGAGTAAGTGGAGTTTGCAACTCTGTTTTTAGCTCCTCTCTTCATCCTGATAACACAATATTCAATACTGATTGTAACAATACAAATTTAGATGAAGGAGTAGACCCTAAGTCAAGTGGTATTGCATGAGACTTAATGCAGGGGTTTAGAGTTGGCTACCCACCCTTGCATGCACTAACACTGCTAATTGAATTTTTAGAAGAGACATTATTCCATGTATCAGTGTTAATCAAGGAAGTGAGTGTCTTAGGAAGGGGATGCTTTCTGTATCTTGCATTGCCCCCAACAGTCTGATATATCACATCAGAGGGAGTAGGTCAAGACATACTGACAAACTCATACAGAGATTGACATGAGATTATGGATTATGATAATCTTGTTGTGGATTTTATACTTCTGACTGCATATATTGACATTCTGTCGAATTTCTCTAGTGTCTTGTTCAGCTGATATCATTCTCTCAGCAGAGTTGGTTAAATATTACACATGTCCTTGACCTTTCAGGCTGCTATGGAGCAGAACTCAATGTTGATGAATCAGCATTTTAGCAATGGAAATATGTCAGAGGGAGTTGAAGACCTTTCTATGAAGAGTCACAACAACAGCAATGATAGTTTCATCAAATCGGAATCTCCTCAGAGGTGAGATTTGCTGGAGTATTGTCAGATCAGCAGGTTTCTTATGTTTTACTCTGAGCAAGAAACATAACCATTTGTTTGACTGATATACATGTACATTTATTGTGAAAAAAGTTTTACTCCTAATAGTCAAGTTGAATATGGCAAAGACCCTATTTGATTGACATGTCAGAAAGTTAAATTACAATTATACTATAAGGTGTTCGATTTATATTCATCTTGAAAGAAGTATTTTTGTGATTCAAGAACATTTGCTGTGTTTTTAATAAGGAGAAATTTAATTTAACTATGATGCATTTTTGCCATTTTGAACATTACTTTAAAAGTTGGCCTGTTTTAGGTATTTCATTTCATCATAATTTGTGATACTGAAAAGGGAGTTCAAGAGTTTAAGTTCAAGACAAGCTTTTCAGTAGTCAGGTTGTTTAAGCAATATTAATATGGTTAAAAAAAGATATATATATGTATTGCTTGTCTCAATACATGATAATTATCAAGGATATGTGAAATTCCATTGTAATGAGGGCAGAAATCACTAGCATAAATACTTTTTAGTAGCATAATAGTCAGCTTGTTTGAAATTGAGTCATGTCTTTTCAGAGATGATATGATGTACTTGCGACCAGATTCACTGAATTTCCGGGAGGATTCAATGAACAGTTCACCTCATGACTACAGCAGCCAGGGTCTAGATCTCAGTCCAAAGTCTAGTCAGCAGAATAGTCCTAAAGGGCAGATACCCAGCTCCCTAGCTTACAGTGGTGTGAGCCCCCAGCAACGATTGCTTCCTCAGGAATCTAGTGCTGGAGACTCACCAAATGGCAAATATGTAAATAGTTCAGAGGAACACTTCAGGCACCAAAAAGAACATTATTCTAGACAAATTGAAGAGTCTGGTAACAATCAAGCTGGCCTAGATATGCAAATTAGTTCTCAGTCTGACCAATCAGAAGCTCTGAATATGAAAATTGAACCAAAAGATGCTGAAGTTGAAAGTGTGATAAGGAGTAGGCGAGAAAGTTCAGAAAGTGCTAATTATTCTACAGAAATGTCATCAGTTTACAAGAAAGATTCACTGGTTGATCAACGACATTCAGATCAAAATATTCATTCGTCATATCTCCATAACAACAATATGGTAGCTGTCTCACATTCCATGACATAGTTTTCTCCCTTTTATCATTACGTTCTTAGTTCTTAAAGAATTTTCATAGCTTGATCTTTTAGTGTTTAAATATAATATTGAATAATGTATGTGTGGTTGGTTCTTGAATGATGCTTTCAGGCGAGTTGCTTAAATGAATGTCTTATTTTAAGAATAATACATAATCTGTGTTGTTGATTTTTTTTTTTTTGTCAAAGACATTTTCAGAAGTTTTATAGAAATCTCACTAATTTGAAGAATTTTATTCTAAGAACATACTGCTACTAGTAGACAGTTACCTCTTCAAGAGGAGACAAACAGGAAATGCATTCAGGGTTTTTAATTGATGTCTTTTTGTAAATTTTGCATATATAATATGCATAAAAGGCTGTCACTTTTGATAAGTTTTTTTAAGTTACTGTGAAAGTTTAACTTTCTTTGATTTAATTGGTTATAACTTATTATAATTTTTTTTAAATGTAATTAAATGAGAGCTTGAATTTTTGTTGCATTTGGTGCATTGTTTATAACTGAAGTTTTTGTTCTGCAAAAGTACGATGGAGAAATAAAAAATGTGAAAAAGAAATACACTGTTAGCAGTATGCTGGTCTTACAAATCTAATTAGTTAAGTTTTCATTTTCTTAACCATGTATTTAATTATTAAGCAGAGCATATACTTCATATTGGACTAATAAACTGTTTGGTTTCATTACTAAAATGAAAAAAGTCAAGTAATTAACCGTGACCTGTAAACAGAGACAGATAAAAATATCTCCTTACTTTATTAGTTACAGTTAACCTTTGTTTACCCTGCCTCGGCCTCTTGTATAGAAGGTACTGTAATAATGTTGTGTAGCTGTCTGTTCACTGTTATGTTCCCAGACTTCGAATTTGTTTGACATAGGAAAAATAGGACATTTCATTCGATCTCATTTGAAACAGGTGGCAGGTTTTACATACTTTGAATTTATTTGTTTATAGATAAAATGCTCATCAATTATGTAGGGTAAATTTATTTTTTTCATTCACAGATCCATTAATGTTTCACATGTTATAGTTTTACACATATCCTTCTCTGTTTCTTCAGCTGGAAATAGGGACTGTCTGTGTAGGATTATAGGGATTTGGACCTTCCAGATAGGGATCGTCTGTAGAATTAAAGGGTTTTAAACCTTAGCATACCTCATTTATTAAGGTATCATGGTCTAGAATAGTAAATAAGGCATCTATGATTTTAAGAGTTAAAAGTTGAACTATTGTTTGTCATCATTTTAATATAACAAAATTAAAGTATTTATGCTTTAAACTTTGAATTTTGATTTACGGAGAAAAATAACAATAAAACTTGTTTTCTGTTGCATTTCAGTTTTGAAATTAAGAATCGGAACCAGTTGAAATTTCTTTGGATGTGAACACATGGCTCATAAATATTTTAATAGATTTGCAATAAGTGGTTTTCAATTTGATCAATAAAAGAAGTTTAAAATCTTTAATGCATGTTAAATTTTAGTAAACCATCATTTTTTTCTTAACTTTATACATAAAAGCCATACTTTTAAGAGAATGGATGAAAAAAGTCGAAATATAAAGAAATTGTTTTCTTTGTTAACGAATTTACTTTATGTATGTTTTAGAATAACCTCTTGTTCAGACAAGGTTTTTTTGGGCAAATAAGCATTACACAGAAGATATGGACTAATATATAAGTTTGACAGTGTTTTTTTTCCTTTTCATCAGTCTGAAGTTTTTATATCTCATGAGTCCGGACCCATGTAGTATTCTTGTATTTTTGTTATTCCTACCATTTGCATAATATTTTTGTTATTTGAAAAAAAAATGTCATAGCTTTTTTTATTAGTGATTTTATTTTGTATACCAATAGGCTTTGTATTTTCCTTGGAATGTTTCTTTGATATGTTTCTACTTGGAAAATATTAAAAGAACATGTTTATGACTATAGTTAGACATTTAGTTGTCTTCTCTGACAGTAGAATAGTGATGTAATCTAACAGGGGTAATATCTAGCATAGAAATTCTAACTTTGCTTTTAATCACAATATTTTATATAAATGATTTATATAATACACAAATTCACAACTTTACCTCAAACATTTGGCTGGTACCTCAAATATCTCACATTTTTAACAAAAAAATATTTACACAGAGTTTCGGTATATTATAATGAAATATTTATTAAAGATATTTACAGATTTTTTAGCACATTTTATACATTTGTTTAAGATATGCATTGTGATGTTTTGAAGAGAACAGAAAAGATCTGTACACATACTTAAATGATTTCCTATAGCCTTAAAATATGATAGTTTATTAACCAGCCCATTAAAATGTATGATAGAAAACAGTGCCATTAATAAGATTTTTATTTCATGGGTTTAGAATTATTTGAAGGAAAAGATAACCAAGGTTAAGATGGGGGCCAGGTCAATGACTGACATTGTGGTATGATATTCCAAATGTTTAACTTGGTAACTGGCAGTTCATGTGTACCAAGTTCCATTAAAGTATGGAACTAAAGTCTTTGTAGCATGCTTAGAATAATACTGTTACATCGAGGTAGGTTGCCTTCAATTGCACAGTGGAACCCAGAATGGTTACTTCAGTCTTAGAAGCTTTCATTACCACAGAAAATGTTCAGGATTTCATTTTTTATTTGTTTCACCTTCTAGTTTTTGTACTGCCCGTGTTGTCATTTTCAGAATAACATTACTTTTTGTTGTTTTTTTTCTTTGAAATCAAAACAACTGTACAATCACACAGAAGACTAGTTGTTGTTTTGTTGTTTTAGTTCTGTTTTATACCGTTAAGTTTCATCAGTGGTTCTTTATATTTTTATGCATTATCATTTCTTCCAGATTATGTTATGTAAAAGATGTTCATCTCTTCTTCTGTTGTATATTCAGTTAGTCATTTTCTCAAATTGGATTTTGTTCCTTTACTAGGTAAGACAATTAATGGCTTTTCTTCATAAAATGATTTGTATTTGTGTAAGTCTCAAAGATGTTTTAAAATCTATGAATATTCTGAATTTAAATACTTTTCTCTCTGCTTTTTGTCTAGGCTAGAGATTTGGTAATGCCAACATATTTCTGACCAAAACAGGGCCTTCAGGTCCCAGTCTTAAATATTGTTTCATTGCTGAAGACAGCTTTATAATTTTGTTTTTTAACTATTTAAGTATATTTAAGTATGTACTTGCTAGCTGGTATAAAATTCCTTTGTAGAATGCATTGTGGAAAAGCTTGTAAGATATTTAGAAAGGATTTTGAGGGCTGACTGTGACAGTTCTATCTGTTTATTTCATAGCCCTTACAACTTTTTCACTTTCATTCCTCGATTTGTCTTAAATCTTTTCTGTAGGTAGTTTATTCAATGTTTTAGAATTGTTATTATGAACAGGGTTTATAAATATTTCATTAGATTACATTTGTATATTTAGAAATGTATTGACTTTGTATGCTACCTGTACAGAAGGGGGCATTGATTGCCTTTCTTTTGTAAATTAATAATCAAGTGTGCTACATTATTTTGACAGAATTGTTTATATTGTGAACTCTTCTTTTTAGATCTGCAGTCTGTGTATAAAATTTGCAATGTACATATATCATATTTACACATGCACTTTTTATCGCCTATATTTTTGAAAAAGGAACTTGTAGGAGTTGAAGGGTTTACATGACTTTCAGTAAAGGTTGCAAATTTATGCTGAATTATTTATTTTTCAACAAATTTAATCATAACCATACTAAAAGTATCACTGTGTAAATAGACATCTAAAACATGGCTAATACAAGCCTTAGATAGCTTTTACATAGACTTATTTCTAAAAACTTTGACATACTGAAGTTTTACGGAAACCTCAGTCATTCTTTTGTTGTGCTAATAACTTGGATGGGTTACCTCCCTTGGGACCATTTATTTGCTGCCTTCTAACTTACACCAGTTGATGGTACACTAAATATGACAGACAGGTTTCATCTATTTATACTAAAAGTGTGAAGTTACTTTCTGTCTAGATTGTGAGGTTGAATGTTTTGATATGACTGATATGACTGTTAAAAGATAATCTTGAATCCATGCTCTAAATATTTTCTGTCACAAATGCACAACTAATTCATAGAAGGTCTTAGAAATTTATATTTAAGATTGGCTTGCTTTAGTTTGTTACAGAGATTGTAAAATGATGAATAGCTTTCCAGGAAAGGGTCCTGAGATTAGAACTTGAAACAAGCTGTCAGCTTTGTATTAAATATTTTGATTTCAAATGTAGGTGGTCCATTTTCCAGTCAGGTGATTATTATCATTGGTTTGGTATCATTGATTTGGCTTGGGCTCAAAGTTAGGTATACTAGTCCTGAACTGATATCAGAACAAAGGAGAAGTAGTTGGGCAGATTTGGAACATGGAATACTGAGCTTTAACTAGAACTAGCCCAGAGTGATGGGAACGTTTTTACAGACACATCATATAAAGTGATTCAGAGTTACGAAATGGATCATTGAGCAAAAATAGCTAATATAATAACTCTGTTTTACATATACAGCCCTGTTTAAATAGCTTCAGCGAACTTGGTCATAATGCCCACCAGCTTACATCTGAAGAGTTTTTTTGAGTGTAATGTCCCCAAATACTGTTTAGAATCATGTATCCTTGAGTATTATAATCATACTTGAACTTGGCAGTGCCCCTACTGATCTTCAAGAAATTATCACCAGATACATGTACATGGCATGATTATGGTCATTTGGCAACTTTACCAATCTTTAAGTCTGAATTTATTTGGTGAAGAAAGCTTTTGAAGGTCACATACTTTATTGATGGCTAGCTTTTTAAGTTATACCAGTAGGTGCATATATTAGAGGTCTGATTAAAAAGATATTTAAACATTGTGAAATTTAACTTTCCAAATGAAACATGTGCTGTTGACTAAGATGTATTTACACATAATTTTTTGGCATAAAAATGAAGGTTTTGCTCATTTTTGTTGTTCTTCCTAGTATTTCCAAAATATGTAAGTTTCGTTCAGTTATTCGGCTATTGGAAGGTTTGAACATTGTTCTATAAGAGGAGTTGTTGTCAGTTTGAACTCCTGTTGTTATATCTTCTTACATCATGTCACATCCCTGCCTTATGTGACAGGTCTGTTCTTCATTACTTTTCATCATGTTACACATCATGTTACATTCATTACTCCAGGTTGTATCATGGTGTCATTACTGTGTCATGGTATATTCTTGAAATAAAGTGGCTGAGTTAAGTCCAAAGGGTCAATCATGTTAACTTGACAACATCATGTTATGTTTCTGTTTTGTGTTTATAATGTTATTCATCCAGTACCCTCAGAGTTTGTGTATTCAGTTGTTTAATGTTCTCTTGTCTTCTCTAGTCAGTGACTGTCATGCATCACAGTTCAATCATTGTTTGTAGCCGTATTTAATTCCATGGTAAACAAAAACTGAATTGGTTTCATTTCATTGGTTGACATAATGTAATGACATTTCTTGTTGAAAATCTAGCTGGTTTCAGATATTTTGCTTGCAGTCATGTTTAAATTGTCCTACAGATAGAGTTTTGTCACAGTGTAACTAGTCTGAAATGCAGTCTGTTCATTCTGTTTTGTTTTGTTTATTTCTGTGTATTGTATGTATTGCTGTTGTTTCAAGACCAACATTTAATCATGTTCTCCTCCACATAGACATACATTTATATATGAAAAAACAAAAAACATTCATTTTTTTAAATTATCAAGGCATTAAAATTTGAGATAGATAACTAAAATTTCCATTGATTTTTTTTCTTTTTTCTTTGTATTTAACTTTTTGAATCTGAATTGATCTTTTTAGCTCACCTGTCACGTAGTGACAGAGTGAGCTTTTCTGATCACCTTTTGTCCGTCGTCCGTCCGTCCACAATTAGTTTGTTAACACTCTAGTGGTCACATTTTTGCCTCAATTGTCATGAAACTTGGTCAGGATGTTTGTCTCATTAATATCTCAGACGAGTTCGAACATGGGTTATCAGGGTTGGAAAACTAGGTCACAGAGCCCAAATATAGAAAAACCTTGTTAACACTCTAGAGGCTACTTTTTCAGTCCAAATATCCTGGAAGTTTGTCAGAAAGGTTCTATCCATGATTTCTAGGTCAAGTTCAAATATGGGTCATCTGGGTTCAAAAACTAGGTCATGGAGCCCAAAAATAGAAAAATCTTGTTAACACTCTAGAGGTTACATTTTCATCCCAAATAATCTAGAAATATGTCAGAAAGGTTGCTTCGACGATTTCTAGGTCAAGTTTAAATATGGGTCATCTGGGGTCAAAAACTAGGTCACAGAGCCCAAATATTGAAAAACCTTGTTTACACTCTAGAGGTAACATTTTTAGACCAAATAATCTGGAAATTTGTCAGGAAGGTTGCTTCTGATATCTACCTCAAGTTCAAATATGGGTCATCTGGGTTCAAAAACTAAGTCACAGAGCCCAAAAATAGAAACAACTTGTTAACACTCTAGAGATTACATTTTTAGCCCAAATAATCTGGAAATTTGTCAGAAAGGTTGCTTCAAAGATTTCTAGCACAAGTTCAAATATGGGTCATCTTGGTTCAAAAACTAGGTCACAGAGCCCAAAAATAGAAAAATCTTGTTAACACTCTAGAGGTTACATTTTCAGCCCAAATAATCTGGAAATTTGTCAGAAAGGTTGCCTTGAGGATTTCTAGATCAAGTTCAAATATGGGTCATCTGGGGTCACAAACTAGTTCACAGAGTCCAAATATGGAAAAACCTTGTTAACATTCTAAAGATAGCATTTTCAGTTCAAATAACCTGGAAATTTGTCAGAATGGTTCTATCAAAGGTTTCTATCTCAGTTTTGAATATAGGTTTTCTGGGGTCAAAAACTAGGTCACAGAGCCCGAAAGGAGAAAAACCTTGTTAATGCTCTAGATTTCTAGCTCAAATTTGGATATGGGTCATCTGGGATCAGAAACAAGGTCACATGGTCCAAATATGAAAAAAACTTTTTAACACTCCAGAGGTTACATTTTCAGTCCAAATATCCTGGAAATTTGTCAGACAGGTTTTTTTGATGATTTCTAGCTCAAGTTGGAGTATGGGTCATCTTGGGTCAAAAACTAGGTCACAGAGCCCAAATATGGAAAAACCTTGTTAACACTCTAAAGGTATTATTTTAATTCCAAATAACCTGGAAATTTGTCAGAAAGCTTAATTCTATGGTTTCTAGCTCAATTTTGAATATGGGTCATCTGGAGTCGAAACATCTAGGTCACAGAGCCCAAATATCGAAAAACTTTGTAAACACTATAGAGGCTAAATTTTCAGTCCAAATGTCCTGGAAATTTGTCAGAAAGGTTGTTTTGATGATTTGTAGCTCAAGTTTGGATATGGGTTATCTAGGGTCAAAAACTAGGTCACAGAGCCTAAATATTGAAAAACCTTGTTAACACTCTAGAGGCTACTTTTTCAGTCCAAATATCCTGGAAATTTGTCAAAGAGATTATTTCAATAATTTCTAGGTCAAGTTCGAATATGGGTCATCTGGGGTCAATTAACCAGGTCCATAACAACTTTGTTAAAAGCAGTCATACTCAGGTGAGCGATACAGGGCCATTATCATGTGACCTTTCAAATTGTAAAAGGGTAAGAAAGAAGAACTGACTGGCTTTATTTCTACCATATAAATGAGGATATTGTTTTAAGGCATTCAGCTGATAAAAGTATATGGCATGTCCCTGTTGATAAGGAATATAAAAACTTACTTTGTGAGTCAGAAAAAAATTTGACAGAACTGATTTGACATTCAGTGAGTCAGAACTGATTCAACATTCAGTGAGACTGCCAGTGAGTCAGAACTGATTTGACTTTCAGTGAATCAGAACTGATTTGACATTCAGTGAGACTGTCATTGAGTCAGAACTGATTTGACTTTCAGGGAGTCAGAGCTGATTTGACTTTCAGGGAGTCCGAACTGATTTGACTTTCAGTGAGTACGAACTGATTTGACTATCAGTGAGTCAGAACTGATTTGGCATTCAGTGAGTCAGAACTGATTTGACTTTCAGTGAGTCAGAACTGATTTGACTTTCAGTGAGTCAGAACTGATTTGACTTTCAGTGAGTCAGAACTGATTTGACATTCAGTGAGTCAGAACTGATTTGACTTTCAGTGAGTCAGAACTGATTTGACTTTCAATGTGTCAGAACTGATTTGACATTCATTGAGACTGTCATTGAGTCAGAACTGATTTGACATCCAGTGAGACTGTCATTGTGTCAGAACTGATTTGACATTCAGTGAGACTGTCATTGAAACAGAACTGATTTGACATTCATTGAGACTGTCATTGAGTCAGAACTGATTTGACATCCAGTGAGACTGTCATTGTGTCAGAACTGATTTGACATTCAGTGAGACTGTCATTGAGTCAGAACTGATTTGACATCCAGTGAGACTGTCATTGAGTCAGAACTGATTTGACATTCATTAAGACTGTCATTGAGTCAGAACTGATTTGACATCCAGTGAGACTGTCATTGAGTCAGAACTGATTTGACATTCATTAAAACTGTCATTGAGTCAGAACTGATTTGACATCCAGTGAAACTGTCATTGTGTCAGAACTGATTTGACATTCAGTGAGGCTGTCATTGAGTCAGAACTGATTTGACATTCAGTAAGACTGTCATTGAGTCAGAACTGACTTGACTGTGAGTTGAAACTTATTTACATATTCATTAAGTACTTTCACATGGCATTTTCCTTACATTATCTTTACAAGTTGCAGATATAGCACTAAGAAAATCAGGTTGTACTTACTTTTTTCCCTTACAGTATATATTTATTTTATAACCATATTACTGCTTTTTAACAAAGTCTGCAGTATGCTGTTGTTCCTTCTGGATTGTAACTGGGGTTACACAGTTTGTTGTAACTGCAGGTAGATTAATTATTTCTCAGGGATTCACAACCTCCATATTATAGCTAATTAAATTTCAAAAACAAGCACTTCTGCACACTGGAAATCTTCAATTTAACTTTTTTTCAAATGCCAATGAAAAAAAAACTTTTGTTATAATCTGGTTATCAAAATAACAGATTTGAAGAATACAAGGTATAAATTGGTTAAATGATAAATATGAAATAATTAACAATTAGAAATTATAAAATAATTAACAAAATGTAACAGTATTACAGTAAACCCAGTACTGTATCATTTTAGGGCAGGGATTACAGCTTATCCATGTAATTTTTCTAGGATCTTTGATGTTATATTGCAAGCATTACTTATATATGTTTCCTCATGTTTTCATTAAGTTAACTGTCATAAGTTTATAGAAAGATAATATCTCATTAATCATTTTACTCTGTTCTAATCTTGTAATGGACAGTTTTCATTGACATGGGGCTGTCTCAGGCCCTGTAATATATTTAAACATGACTAGACTTAAAAGTTGACATGTATTTTAGGCAGAATATGACTTTTTTTAAGATTTAACTTGGTATAGTTCAGTATTGAAGAGGGAGAAAAAAACTTGTAGATCAAAGTTAAGTGACTTAGAATTATCAAATGAGAACTGTTACCTTATAAAACTGAATAAAATTGACTCATTGGCTGTATGGAAAAATACATGTCTTAAACATAAATATACTGACAGTGTAATAGTTTCAATGACATTTCTTCAGAATGGCAGGGATTCATGATATAAATCATAATAGTGTGCAAGTATCTGGACCTTAAAATAAGATATGTAGATATTTCATTCTATATGGCCTAAAGGGTCCTTTATGTTGCACCAGTGTGACCAAGCATATGTAACAGTTGTAAGTCCATGTTTAGGGTACATGTATGTCACTGCAAAAATAGGTGTAGGCTCGATATTCAAATTTGAAAAACATTTGAGTATTTTATGCCTGTATTGTACTTGTTGAGGTATGAACATTATAACCGTGACTAGGCCTTGTGCCTGTGTTCACATTCACTCTGTGACTGTTTTTGATATGACATAGGTTGAATATGCACTAAACACTGGCCATATGTACTTGGGATACAGGTTTTTATACAGCAAGATAAAGGGACATCTGTGATGCGTATGTTGTATTATCATATGATTGCATGGTATCACTTTTAAGTTATTTAAACAAGAATATCTTACCATTTCTTTGCTCACGTGTTGTACTAATGGAATATTTTTGTACTTTGAACATTTTATGAAATCTCTACCCCATTTTACGTAAAATTGTATGTATTTATACCCCTATAAAACCGGTGTATTTTAGCCTTTGTAAATGGTTCAGTACACAAAGTTGTATTTTACTCTTTGTAAATGGTTCAGTACAAAAGTCATATGTAAGTTTTGTTAGTTCAGGCAAATAATGGTGATTAGTTATGTTGACAATGAGAATAAGATTTTCATCTCTCTAGTTCCAGTTTTTTTTTTATCAAGTTACCTAACATTAAGATGAAATGCCAGGATTCTGGGTGATATTTTAGTTCATCTTAAGAGCTGCAGAATGTATCTGATACAAGAAATTATGACAATTTTTAAAATACTTGTAGGTATGACTGTTAAAGGTTTGTTTGAACTAAACCTGTCTCTTTGAGTAAAAGGATTTTATTTCTATAATGTCATTCTCATATTTTTGTTCTTTGTGACAGTGAAGGAATTAATAAATGGATTCCTAGAAACTTAACGGTGTTGTTTATTTATCTGTGACAAGATACCAGTGCTTTATTATTTCTATATGAATGATGTCACATTTTGACAGCTTCAAACTTACATTTCGCTATGTTGTTGCTGTCATCTATTAATATCAACCAAAATGGTACCTTTCCTGGCAATGTGTTAGAATATATACTTAACAAATTGGGGGACCCGAACTCTAGACAATCTGCACACTGGGCAAGTTGTATCTCTGTCAGGTGAAATGAGCGGTTGTTTTTATAAATAAATGACCACTTTGAAAAAAATTATGTCACCGAAAAGGCATATAGTTATTGAAATGTCCATCTGTGTCTCTGCCCACCCCTCATTCCGTGTCATTCACAGCGTGCCCAAGATGAGCTTTTTGTTTTTGCACTATTTCCATCATGCATTATTAATGACTAAGGTTGTGCTGAGAAGTCTGTTACATGCAAACTTTGGTTTCTATGGCAACAATAATGAAAAACTAAAAAGAAATTTGTCTTTAAATTTGGTATGTAGCATTGTCTAGTGGACATCTACCTAGTTCAAATTACATCTATGTCCTATGGATCACATTCGACCCCACCAGATGGGTCCCATGTTTTACGTAGGAATATAAAGGAAAATCTTTATCTTCTTGCCTGACACCACAACCTAGAGTTCTAAACTTTGCACAAAGCATATTGTTCTAGTATACCTACAATATTGTTCAAACTTTGCCACTGGGGTCATTGTTGGCTCCTACCCGATGGTTAGATGCTTTACGTAGACTTATGTAGCCAAATACTTTTTTTTAGCTCACCTGCTTTTCTGATCAGTCTTTGTCTGTCGTCCGTCTGTCATCAACTTTTCATTCAAATGACATCTCCTCTGAAACCAAAGGGCCAAATTAAATGAAACTTGCCTTTGATGTTCCTTGCATAAAGCTCTACCAAGATTGTTCAAATGGTTCTGGTCCATTGCATTTCTGGTTCACTGGAGCTAAAATTAGATTTTAAAAGTTGGATCTTTAAAAATGTTCTTCTCCGAAACCACAAGGCCTGGAGCTTAGATATTTGGTGTGAAGCATCATGTAGTGGACCTCTACCCAGTTTGTACAAATTATGACCGTGGGGTCAAAACTGACCCAGCCCCAGGGGTCAGTTGATTTTACATAGAGTTATATAGGGAAAACTTAAAAATCTTCTTGTCAGAAACCACAAGGCCTTGAGTTTAGATATTTGGTGTGCAGCATTGTGCAGTGGACCTTTACCAAATTTGTTCAAATCATGGCTCCTGGTTCAAAAATGGCCCAGCCCCGGGGGTCACATGTTTTGCAAAGAGTTATATAGGAAAAACTTTAAAAAATCTTCTTGTCAGAAACTGCAAGGCCTAGAGTTTAGATATTTGGTGTGCAGCATTGTCCAGTGGACCTCTACTAAGTTTGTTCAAATCATGGCCACTGGGTCAAAATAGGCCCAGCCCCGGGGGTCACTTGTTTACATAGAGTTATATAGGAAAAAGTTTAAAATGTCTTTACATCAGAAACCTCAAGGTATAGAGCTTAGATATTTTGTATGTAGCATTGTCAAGAGGACTTCTACCAAGTTTGTTCAAATCATGGCCTCTGGGTCAAAAATGGCCCCGCCCCAGGGGTCACATATTTTACATAGAGTTATATAGGAAAAGTTTTAAAAATCTTCTTGTCAGAAACCACATTGCCTAGAGTTTAGATATTTGGTGTGCAGCATTGTCTAGTGGACCTCTACCAAGTTTGTTCAAATCATGACCCTGGGGTCAAAACTGGCCCCACCCAGGGGCCATTTGATTTTACACAAGGATTTATATAGGGAAAACTTAAAAAAAATCAGCTGCTCTGAAACACTAAGGGCTATACCTTCAATTGTTCATTGTTATGTCTCCCCCACCCCCAAACCCTGCCCCTCTGATGGAGACATATTGTTTTTGCCTTGTCAATGGGTGTCTGTCTGTCTGTCTTTCACACTTTGTTTCCTTTCAATAACTTGAGTACCAGTTGACCCATAGCCTTCAAACTTCACAGGGTTATTGCCCTTATTGAGTACAAAAAATCCCTTTTGTGTTTTGAGTCAAAGGTCAAGGTCAGAGGGACCTCTAGAGTGAAAACCATTTCCACTCAATAACAGGATTACCATTTCGCCCAGAGCCTCCAAACTTCATAGGATGATTGCTTTTACTAAATAGAAGAACCATGTTGTTTTTGGGGCTAGTATGTCAAAGGTCAGGGTAGAGTAAAACTATTTCTGCTAAAAAAATTGAGTACCATTACACCCAGAGTCTTCAAACTTATTGGAAAGCTTTTCAAACTTGCACCTGTAAAAACCAATAACGATATTTGTAACATAAGCAATGAGACTCAGGTGAGCGATTTAGAGCCATAATGGCCCTCTTGTTTTTAATCTGCATGTGACACTTCGGAAATCTGGTGTGTAGCCTCATCATGTTGAACTCTACTAAGATTGTTCAAATTATGTCCCTGGGATCACTACTGAACCCACCCGAGGGCAATTTATATGTACATCTTTAAAGGTCTTGTATAAAACCACAAGGCCCAGAGTTCTAAAACTTGAACAAAACAGTGGAACTCTCTTTTTAGACTTTTCCCCTTAGATCATTTTTGTCTCTTCCCTGTGTTTCCGATGTTTTACATAGACTTGTATACATAGATTCTTTAAAAAAATCTTTTGACATTTTATGTGTAGCATTTTCTAGTGTTGCCCTTCAAGACTTGTTCAAATTATGTTTCTTGGGTCACTATCGCAATAGTAGGATACTACGTCATCGCGCACCTGTTTTATGCTATCTCGCAGATCAACAATCCGTCGCTTCAAAGGTAAATGTTCTTCTTCAATAAGAAATTTGTAGAGTTACAAAAAATCATGTTTTGCACCGAAGATGGCTTGTGTGCTTTGAATTTACGTAAAGAATTTTTATAACGTAAAATTCTAGCTTAGGCCTGATAATGGGTGAAAGTTTTTTTTTCTGAATGCATGCTGAAAAAAAAAAACTTTCACCCGTTTTCAGGACTACGTAAACTAGAATTAAAATTCTTTACTTCAATACAAAGTATCCTGAGTTTGGCCTTCAGAATTTTGGTAATAATTCTGTTAACAGTGGCTAGAGACACTCCACACTTAGCTGTCATTTCTCTTTGTGTGAGCTGATTAATTTAATCATATTACGGATTTTCCGTATGACATCAGCAGTAGCTGCTTTACGATGTTTGTTAAAAGTTCCAGAACTTTTACCTGTTTTGCATACGTTATTACAAAGTACACCTTTACCATGCTGAATGCGATGCACAGTAGCAACAGAAACATTATGTCCAATCTGTTTTACATGTTTCACAATGTTTCTGTTGGAATTCTTTTTGCTTCAAATGCGCTAAGATAATGCCCTCAACTAAATCATTTTGAACCATATTGAATTTCGGGTACGAATGTGTTGAAGTGTGTCTTTACATGCATTAATTGCTTTGCAGGAGGTTTTGTAAGCTGAAAAATCTTATAGGTGTGGTTTGATAGTGTTTCATAATAAATTGAACACATCTCGTGGTGATACATGTATACAGGAACTTCTTTAAAACTCTCATTGTTTGAAACTATAAGGCCCAATGTTATCCACGAATTATTTCTAGTGGACCTGTGCCAAGATTGTTCCAACTTTGCTGCAGTTACGATTAATGGCTCCATCCCCGGAACAGATGTTTTACACAAATTTATAAAAAAAAATCTTCTTGTAACAAATCATATGGCTAAGACATTTGACGTCTACCATTTTTTTTCTGGTACTCAATCAAGAATGTTCAAGTTATGTATCTTGTGTCACTATTGGTCCCCACCCGAGATCTTGCATAATTATATTCGATAGAAATATATATAGTAAAATCTTGAAAATTAACCAGATTTAATACCACAAGGCCAAAAAAAATCGCATTTTTGCACAAAACATTTTCTAGGAGACCTCTTCCGAGATTGTTCAAACTACTTTGATCCTGGTGCATGTTTGGCTCTGCCACGTGGGTCAGATAATTTTCACTTAGACTTATATAAATGATGCTTGTATCTGTATTTAAACGAGCTAAGAGTTGGAGCAAAACTGAACAGAGATAGGGAAATCCTTACAAAATTGAGCACTATAGTTCGTAAACGAGTCTTTGTAAAAGTTTGTCTTGAACTTTGATATTACAATGATCATTTCGTGATGACTGACCTGAGTCCATAATTCAGGTTCTTCGAGAATGTTAAAGATTCAGACAGGTAACAAGGGACTAGCTCATCCAATTATTTAAAAAACTAATACTGCAGTCTGATATTTACAATCTCAGTATGAAAGGCATCCATTTTAACTCACTAAACAGATCTTTGGATGGCGTCTTATTGTTTTCTGTAGTATAATTATCGCAGCTCGTTTTTGAAACTTTGTTTTCTTACTTATTGTAGACTGAATTCTTTTTCCACAAATTGCGCAGCAGTATTCAAATGTTGACATTATAAAAGCATTGTAAAACATTTGTTTCATTTCAAATGATAAATGTTATATGGTTTTCTTTAGAAGATACAGTTTGCGTTTTAATTTTTCGCAAACTTTGTTTACTTGCTTTTTCCAGTTTAATGTTCTTTCAATGTAAACACCTAAGAGTTTGTGTAAGAAACATCTTCAATCAGTATACCATTTATTTTAAGATGTAGTTCAGAACTATATTTAGTCGGTGCTTGCTGCCTAATAACATGCTTTTCCTACTCACCAGGCGTCTCATTTTAAATCGAAAATCCATCCACGGTGTCAGATGTTTTACACAGACTTATAAAGGCAAGTTCTTTGAAAATAAAATCTTGTCAGAAACCATAAGGCTAAAGGTTCTAATATTTGGGTCTTTATCAACAGTGTTCAACTTATGCCTCTTGGGTCATTATTTGCTCCTCCATATCCGTCATGTTTCATATATCAAACGATATAGGTAAATCTTTGCCAAGTCGTTCTTACTTTGCCACTTGGGCCACTTTTGGCTTCAACCCCCTTCACAGACTTAAGTAGACGAACACTTTTTCTTGCCAAAACTTTTTTAAATTTGCTATGTACTACTGTCTTTCAAACCTCTATCAAGATTGTTAAGATTATAGCCTTTTGCTCAGTTTTATGAGAACTGGGGGTCACATGCTTAACTTGAAATTATAAATGCTATTGCAAATACATATAGAAACCTTTAAAGGTTTTTTTTATTAACCAAACTGCCTAAATGTTTGTTTCTACCTTTTTCTTTTATTTTGATAATAAATCCATACATTACATATGCTTTTAGCAGTTTTACTCAGGTGAGCGCTTGTTTCAGGATGGTTCAAAGGATATACTTGGACGCCATTATTTAACCTAAGTGCAAAACTGTAAACGAAACATTGGTGTTGAAATAACATAACAACATTCCTTCTCCGCCTCCTAGGTGGAGACATGTTATTTTGGCATCTATGTGTGCCTATCGTCTGTCTGACCGCTTTTGATTCTTCAGAATTCTTATATTTAAGTACTCTTTAGATATAATCGTTGTGTATTTAAGGACTAATTTAAGCTCTGGCGATTTTCTGCAGAGTTCTGACAATTTACATTTCTTGACATTGGCATACTGACTGGCAATATGTCAGGACATTTCTCCAAAATTCCAAGTGAGATGTTTATAAAACTCGGTTTTTAAGAGACAAATCCTACAATTTAGAACATTTCATTTCTTTTAAAATTCTATAATTTTTTTAATGTGAATGAATATTGAATATTGAAATGATTGTTAGTAGATGCCAAGGTTTTCTATGTACAACAGGTTAACTGAATGTATGAAATTAGTTTGTATTTTGAGACCTCTTGTACTATTTTGTGAGGATGTAGTGATTAATTACAAATGAATACTTTGTTTGTGTCTGTTTGCCTTGAAGAAATCTTTTACATTATCAGTTAGTTTTTCATTTCATTGAAAATGAGCCCCAAAATTACATATGCAACTCATCTATTAATGTTTGATTGGTACGTGTATGTCCCTATGATGCTCCAATGAATATTTAGCAAAATGATGCATCAACCTTTACTTTATATTACAAAAATCCTAACGATGATTATAAAGCTAAACATAACCTCACAACTGTACAATCGGGAATTATGTTTTTAGTTGTAACTTCTTACCTTTGATACGTATACTATTCTATACAAATTGACACGCCGTTCAAGAACTGATTTCATACAAATACACAAATATGCATTGTAGCTGGTCAGATTTTCAAAAAGTTTTGCATAATTTAGCAACTTATCATCCAGTTTAACGATTGTGAAATTGTTATGTCCTGTTATACTTTCCACTTCTCCTAATACTCTGCATGGGGGACACAGTGTTTTGTTACTGAAATAATCTAATTACTCACAAAGCCTTCAGGTAGCTGTGTTTTGGAGCAATTTGCCTCCCAACGTATACGTTGATAAATTCATTTTAATCAGTTCTAGAAATACATCTAAGTCAACTCTTGATGATACCTGAAAAGAAACAGAACGAAGCTCCAAAATATCCTCAGGCCTAGTCAATAAGGTTTTCTCGTCGTCATTTCAAATAAACTATTTTCCAATGCACTGGTGCAACTTGTAGCGCATGTTTCATCGCCGATACCCCGATTTAAGTCATAAATACAATTGCAGTTTAAAAAACACTACTGCAATAAGGTATTTCTCTACCTAGTGTTTTATGGAGAATTGATTTATAAATTTAAAAAAATAAAAGTATTATTAATTTCTCCATGCTATTTGTAAAAACCATCTGTTAATTCAAAAAGAAAGGCTACCAACATGATATTTTAAAGCTCTCTGCCTGCTTGGTGATTAACTCTTCTACAGCTGATCGTTTTGCTTACCTCTTTGCTTGCACAACGGTAGCAGGAACTGATGAAGGTTTCCAGGGAAATCTTGAAAAGAATGTAGAAACTCGATCATTACCTTTTATTCCTGCCATCGTGTTCTTGCTAATTTGACTCCAAGTGCTCTGGTTTCAGTAAGGTCATTGAGTACCTACCCTTTTTGCCATTAGCTTTTTGTTTTGTGTTCGTTGTGCTTTTGCATGCAACACTGTCGAGTTGATGGGTAGGTTGCAGTTAATTCACTAAACAACTTGTACTTGTTTGTTCTTGTGAAAACTTGTTGGGGCAAGTGTGAGGTTGGTGGAACTCTAGAACTCTTAAACCCCCAGCGACTAAAGTTTTGCCAGTGACCGTTCCAAGGTGGTAACTCCAAGAGTTCTCATTTTCATTAATTGTTTGTGGTATCTTTTTTTAACTAATCATTTTAAAAATCTATGCTCTTTGTTCCTCTACTTTTTGACTGTGTAGGGAGGCTGTGTTTTCTGACTGATTTTTCCTGATATGCGTTTTTTTTCACCTTTTTTAAAGAAACCTTTGGTCTAAACCTATTAATTTTACATCGATTGGTAACCAAATTCTTGGAACTTATATTAATCCCGCTCGAAGAGTGCGTCCAGTGTTCATGCATGGAATGTAAAAAGTCAAAAGTCGCTGGAGACTCTTTCCTGTTGAGAATCGAACCAGTGACCTTCTGATCGGGAGATCGGCGCTCTTACCTTCGACCACAGCTCCTCCAGAGATCGCTTTGCATGCTGAATGAATAACACTTCAGCACGACATTAAATCAATTGATGGCGCACCATTATTTCTTAAGTTAAACTGAATTCTTACAGCCATGCTCTTGCAGGTAAATTAAATTGTTTACCAGTGTGCATTTATTGTGTGAGAAGACTGAATATCAAACATGCTATAAAAGCTCAAGAAACTGTTACTATAGTGCTTTAGTGATTTTGTTTTGGGCATCTCAGAAAAGTTAACCGTTCATTATTTCATTAGATCATCTAGCATTGACGATGTCCGAAAACTTCCTCACTCATATACAGGAGAAAGAAAAAAACAAGACTTAAGCGTTTTCCTGTCCACGACAATGGCATATTTTAATCTTTAGATATTTAATTTGGTCTCATGAAAGGAGCAGAATTGTAGGAGGTAAGGATATTGCAAAGTTAAACTGAATGCAAAGTTAAACAGAATGCGGCGCTCCTGCATTGCCGGCACGTGCTTTTTTCAGTTATCTTAAAAAAACTTTCTGAACGTAATTAGTAACTTTTTTTGTTTTCAGTTATGAAGAGACGCAACGTAATTAGTAACATTTTTTGTTTTCAGTTATGAAGAGACGCAAATGAAAATATCTGGAAAGACTGTGTCATTATTTATAACAATTAAATCGAATAAGAAAATCAGTGGCGTATAGTTACAGACACCTTGTGTCTTAAAGCTGTGCTTCCAAATTATTATTGAATCAGATCTACTTAAAAGGCAAACTCGCAATGACACAAAAATGCCAGCACTAATACTTTTGCTCAAAGTATAACAACCAGGACCCCGGTGCACAAAGCAGTAAGTTTTTTTTTTGGATTCCGAAAGTGTTAAAACTTATTAATTTCAAACAAAACGTAATTTATTATTAGTACACTCCATGATAAATTGTTGTGTTTAACTGCTACGAAAAACTCATCTGAATGTCATGCAATTCTGGACTGTTTGAGTCACGTCGGACACTTGAACATAGGTCTTTAATACAAACGCTTACGGAGATAGTCTTTTATCAGTAATAACTTAATGATAAACATTTCTTGTATACTTACCGACTGAAGACGATAAGAACAAGAAAACAAGAATAACTTCATACTAATGTTTTCTTTCTGATTTTATTAAATGAAATTTATTCGGGACACCTTTGTCATCTGTAAAGAAAAATGAACATCTCCTTCAAAATATACATGTACATCATAAAACCAACTGAATAAACCTCTTTTCCGATTTGTTCGGAACTAGATGGTGTCGCCTTGTTTTAAATGATTTCTTTTCTTTTAAAATCAAGACCGTCAGAGGAAGAACAAGACTTACCTTGAATGTATTTTTTGAAATGTTTCTACAGGAACCAAATAAAAACTATTTAAAAATAGTCTTCATAACTGCGTCTTGGTTGTATCTCTATGCTGACCTAAATGCTTCAGATAGTTTTGTTTTCATATTCTTAACATATTGGAGACTGGCGATTTCTTTCATGTAATGGTTAAATTGATGCTTTACTGAGTCAATTTATTTTGTATTTAATGTACGAACTGACATTAATAAGTAAAGATATGATAATTTAAGCTATTTTTCAGCAGGTAGAATTCAGTAATGGCATGTTCCATTAGCATCGAGTTGTTACTGAATGTTATGAAATATTTGGGCAGTGTCATATTTCCCGGTAGTCCACCAGTGTGGTTCAACAATGCTAATCTCTTTTTTGATAATGTCAAATGTCTAAACTAACATCGACTGATATGGTCACAATTTTATCCAAATGCAATGTGCGAATCGGCCATTACGTAAATATGACAGCGCCACCTAATGACGGTGTAGTGTAATGATCGATAGACGTTAAAGTGACAATTGTAATCAAATACAGGTATTAGAATGTTTACAGGTAAACAATCCCTCCTCTCTGGCGAAGCCGTTACAGAAAATCAAATCGCATATCAGTGAAAGTGGGGATGTATGTAATCTGTTTGATAGGGAGAATATCTGGAGCACCACGTAGCTGGGGTTACACGGCGGAATGATGGGACTTTCTCACGACCAAGAGGGTGATTTAGGTATGTTAGGTACTTGAGACTTTGCTAATGAGACTCAGTGACGGCCTACCACTCATGGAATACTGGCGACGCCAAAGTCAGTCAAAATACTCTCTGCTCCTCCCAGGCTGCCACTTGGTACATTTCAACAAAATTCATTTTTAGTTACTCATTTTACAGCTCAACAAATTCGACAGAGATTCACTTAATTTATGGTACTATTGAATGATTATCTAAAGTTTCCGTGTTGTGTTTTCTAATTAGTAAGAAACACTAAATCTGTTAAACTAAAATCGTATAAGAAGTCTACGTGATATTTGTATTTAACATTTTTTTTACGGAAAATCTTTCTTAAAATATTTCCTCATTTGGTGTCGACTCCTACGGTGCAGTATAACACATTTCAAACTCCTGCACACGGGAATCAGTCTCTACAATGGTGGCTTCCACATCCGACTTTTCGTGCGTCCATGAAACCATCAACCGTGGAATATGTTTTACGCCATTTTTCTTCAGCTGAAAAATATGAAAGAAGTTCTAGCTTTTACCATAAATATAACCGATTAGCAAACAGAAAGTGAATTGTATAGATGTTTTCTTCATCTATGAAGTCAGTGCCTGCAATAGTGTTTGGAAACATCAAACTTGAAATGGCGAGGAACTTTTTTTCAAACACAGTGTTTGCATAATGCAAAACAGGAGACGTCCTTATAAATTCGAAAGCGGTTGTAAGAACAAAAATATCAAACAGAAGTATATCATATAATGCTTCAGTAATAAATATACCTTTACAAAGGTATGGATAACTCAGTTTTTATAAAATTGACAATAGATTAATAACTTACAAAACACGTATGATGACCAAAAAAAATAGCAGTAGTAGTAGTAATATAGTATTGTCAAGAGAAGCAGCAACAACAATAAAAACAAACTGTTTGTTCCGCCGAAGTATAGTTCTCTAGAGGCATTCAACTATGCATACCTCTGAGAAAATTTTTTAGTTTAAACAGTATTTATTCTAGAAAGTGTTTAACAGTACATATACAAAGTAAACTCAATAAGGATCGAGTAGAAAGCTTAAAGCTTATTTGAAAACTTTATCCTTTACTTATATTATTTATACAACTAGTTTCGCTAACAACAGTTTTACCTACTCGTTATTTCATTTCTTTTTTTTTTTCAGTGCAGGGAAGCTTTAATATTTTATCTTTGGAAATTTAATTGATATTTTTATTCCCGGTATATTTTGACTGGTATCATCTTTTATTAATTGGCTACTGTAAAATCTTTATGTAAATTTGAAAACAAAAACCAAAACAAACATATTTTTTTCACAAGACAATTCAATTTACACTTTATCAAGTGTTCAGTTTATCATTTGTCAGTGACCGACAGTTGAAATAAGATGACCAGATTTTAGCTAGACACAGTCTTACCCTTGTGAAGATAGAAGAAAATTTGCCTGAAAGTATTTAGGTAAACATTATTAACGCATCCTAAAATAAGCTTTCTATTTCTTAAGCTGCAAAAAATGACTATCTAAGTACCATTTTTTGCCCGTGTAAAAAATACAAATAAATCAAAATTCATATTAAATTATGTCATTATTTAGGTTAAATTGCAATGATTTAGAAAAAATCATTAATATTACAGATGCGAATTAATATTCCGAGTATATATAGTGGACTTTTAAACATTAATTTGCCATCTTGAAGTACAAACACAGTAGATGCAGACTATAGTAAAATAAAAAAATGAAAATTTCTTTGTTTCTATCTTTCTTTGTTTGTTTCTTTCTTTCTTTCTTTATTCATTTATTTATTCATTTTTTTTGTTTATTTATTTAGTTGTCTGCTTATTTATTTACTTAATTAGGTCAAAGTTTGAACAACGATAAAACTATTACAAACCACTTCTTTTGCAAATCATAAATATTATTAAACAATGTTTTATTAAATAATCTTTTCACTTTTCATGTGGCTAACTTCCGTAATATGTTGTGTGAATTTTACTATTTTCATATAATTCCTCTTACACCCATCTTTAGTAAAAATGCCAGTATACAAAAAAAAATGTGTTATGCCCATTTTATCAAGAACACATTTTTTACCGCCACGGACGTATATTGCATTACAATAATTGGTTTCTGAGTGGAACATTGTCTTAAAAGGACATACCCTAATATAACACATGATTTGCTGAATATGAATTTTATTTGCTTATTCTATATAAGATTTAAGAAATATATATATTGAAAATGTAAAGATAATTATGTTTTCATAAATGTCTTGTCAGGACACATAGGCAATAAGAAAGTGATGTCTATTTATAAAAAATAAGGCTTATAATCAACGGCTATCCACCCATAAAATTGTGCAACAATATCTCTATATATAAAGACTTTTCATGCAGGCCGTTTACCAATTCACTGTACTTGAAATATTTTACCTACACAATGACATCACGCCATTCACTTTAAAATAATTTTGATGGAAATGGAATGCTCTAAATTTTAGGGTAGGTCTCTTTAATTATCTTTTTCCTGCATTTGAAACAGCGTATGATATTGTTTATACTTACATGTATAATTGCTTCTAGTAGTTCTGAGATGAAAAAAAGAACTCGTCCGTTTGCGTAACTTCTATAATATTTTCACATGCCTGTTAGTGTAAACTAATATGATTTACTTGAAAATATTTTTACAGTTCTGAACGTGCAGGCAACAGCAAATAAAACAAAGGAAAAGAGTCGTAGTATTTTGGCGAAAACATCTTCGCTTGAACGATTTGGTTATGGGCATTGTTACTGTCTTATCACCACCCGTCAATAACAAAATATTGTTAATAAAAGTATGACAACGTGTCTTTTTATTCAGTTTTGTGCTCAAACGTCCAAACATATACTCTTTGAATTCATCAGAAACATATTTATCCTTCGAAAATTTGGGACTTAATATTATATGATTGAAAAAGAGAGTATCTGTGTAAATAAAAACAAAATAGAAGTTAAATAGTTATTTCTGATTTGAGCCTAGTGATTGCAAGTTTCAGAACGTCCATTTTCTACGTAGATTGCCGAAGATAAATACATCAATCTAAATTTCTTTCAATAATAAACTATTTTCTGTTAACCCTGTGACAGTACAATGAAACAACACGGTACTAATATTGTACATTGTATTCTGATGAGCTCAGTAATCAAGATCAGCTTGCAGTTATGATCTTTTTTGACTTACTTTTCTTCCACAAAACTTGTGAAATCAAACACTCTTCTCTCACACGTCCATTTTGAAACGCGTCAAAGAACATCGCCATATCTTGACACACAGCTAAATCTTTCTGCTAGCATCTGTTTGTCACCTTTTCTAATGTTTATATATAGAACAGAACAGAGCAGAGCAGAGCAAAACGAACTTTTTATTCAGACATTTCACTTTATCACATGAAAAAATGTTGTTTGTAATACAAAATATCCATTTCATATATTTTGTATTACACACGTGTAATATAACGGCTAACAAAACATTACGCATTTACTTCTCGCTTCAAATTATTGTTTTTTATTGTCATTTTTAAAATTTGTTATCATATAGACGTCCTTTTTAAAAGAGACGTCTTCCATGTTCAGTATTTCCGATATAATTTGACATTTTATTTGGAACTATTTTTCCTGGCGGATGTCTTGCAACAATTTTTTTTCTGTATAGTTTCAAAAAATATAGCAACAGTTTACGGTTGTTTTAGTTATGTGATAAAAAGAATCTTGCATTCGGTAAGTTTTCATGTAAACTTTTAATTCAACTCGCCAGAGGCTCGTTTAATAACATTTTCCTAAACTCGTTGAATAAAGGTTTATTTCATTTCAAAACTTCGTCTTGTTAATTTTTTTATAGTTTTATATATTATTAATTTGTGTAAATGCCAGCTAAAACAAATGTACAATATTAAACTAAATATTTTGATTTTTTTTCTGAATAGATGGTTTTCTTACTTTTTTCTTCTTCCATTCATATTATGAAAAATTGCAAGCAATTATTTCTAACGAGAAATTTTGTAATCACTCTTCGTACATGTATACAAGCACATGGTAGCCATCCAAATATGTTTGTATGTCAAAGCGGTACCTTTAAAGGTGTAGTGTGCAATTTTCTTTATTAAATATCTGAGGTTTTCTTTCTTCATATTTTACTCGGATACATTGAAAGAAATAACGGAAAGATTAGCGTGACAGTCACATTCTTTCTGTCGATGTGTATTCTGGTCTTCACCAAAGGGATGGTCAGCTACAGTGGTTTATGTACGTTTGCTAGAAAACCCAAACTATATTTCAATCAACTTAACTAAGAAAAAGGTGACTACAAAAGATAGGTAATAATTACACGCCGCCCTGGAATATTGGAATGCAGTATGGGTCGACGTTACTCATTTCAGAATGTAAACTGATTTTACAGTGTGTTCTTTATAACAAGCGGTCTTTAGGTTTAAGATCGCGAACCAGTCTAAATTTTACGGAAATAGCCGATTTTAAACGAATGACTGCGATGTTATTTTTAGTAAAGCATGTAGTTTCAAGCATGGGTTCGAATTAATTATTTTTTTCTGAAATAATTTTTTTCTGTACGTGAACTGTAAAAAATAAGCAAATTTATATTTATATTTTAAAATTATAGAGGTTGGAAATTAAAACAAAATATATTATCTTTTGATTAGGTCAATGTTTAATTCCACTCCCTTAATCAAAAAAAGCATAATGTGACAGCAGCCAGTTTCCGCACAGAGGAAACAATGCCTATAGACTTGACGTAGACTCATCTTTTTTAATATTAAACATTAACAAATGTCAGCCATATACAAAATTAGAGTGCAAAAAGATTAGATTTTATTAACCACTATACATTTAATCCAACATTACTAATTATCGCAACCCCCACTCCATTTGACGGCGGTCAAACATTTGACTTGTTTTTTTTCTTACAGTGCCTAGTGGAAACTTGATACTCGTAGACAAACAAAAAATCATAACTGCAAACTGATCTTGATTACTGACTTGTTAACTGACTTAAAAACTAGCTAGGAAATGTAATTATGAATCTAACGGGATAAACGCAGTGTAAATAAGAAGAGTAAAATGTGATTGAAGTATCAATAAGTTGGCGACTGTGTGTTTTATAGATCTGTTCAGACACATTAAGAAAGCTTGATCGTCTTTATACCTTTCGCATGTTGCCAAAGTAATCTTTAACGAATTACTTCAAAGTTATTCAGTGCAAAACGTGTACGGATACGTCCTTTTCAAATTGAAGTCATCTTTCAGAATGAGAAGCTTGTTTGATGACGTAATATAATAGTTTATGCAAAAGAAATACAGTGAAAACGAACCCGAAATTGGAATGTTTCTGCAACAGTATACCAGTACCTTGGAGTAAATTATTTCTTCTCCGACTCGCGATGAGTGTTTTTTTCTGGTTTTCAAGGAATATTTACGGAGTTACAAGTTATTTGAGCACTTTTGCATGCCCTAAAATGAAAACTGATACGTTTATTACTGTTGAAATTAGAAAATTTACTTCTAACTGACGTCACTGAAAAATTAGCAATGGCTGGGAGTGGTGATAAAATATTTAGAATTTGACGGCAACTATTTTTGCTATTATTCTTTTATTTTGGCTTAGAAGCAGCGATGACACGTGAATAAATGTCCAGTCATGTCTGTGCACTTCTTCATTATTGAGTGTCTTGCAAGAGAATCCTTAGATTATCTACTGGCACTTCTATCGGTGCTTAATCATACGGACGTATATGATTTTACAGACAGACAGAATGACAGACAGAAGGTTCATGGACGTACACAATACGGTTTGTTGTAGTCATCAATAAATGTGTAATTTTTTACACCGAAGTAATAATAGCAGTTTCCCAGAACATCCAGAACATCACCCACCATTGCTACAGATTGTGAAACGTTGGAATACTCAGTGTTTACATTTGTATTGTATATTGTCTCAGTGTCAAGTAAGGTCAATATTTATTGTATATTTTCCATGATTCTTTTTATATTTTCTTCATTTGTATTGAATAAATTTAAATTTGTATTTTACTATTTTCTTATTATCAAATAACGTCAATTTATGTTTTAAAAGTCATTATTGTATTCTATGGTAATCTGTTTGTATTGTATTATTATAAGATATGTCATTATAATGACCAGTTTGTGATAATTTTCTCCCAAGCGTTTAGTTTTTCAAGTTTTAATATTCTAGAGAGTTCTTCTACATTCAAGAAATATTTTTGTCAGAGGTCCGGTTGATTAAGCGATTAAAAAAACACAACTCCCCTCCACCAGAAATGACTGTATGAAGTGCGGACCAAGTAATCAGTCCAGTGTGGAAACAACCAATGAAACTGCATAGATTCTCAAGTGCTAATATCAAAAAAATGCATTTGCACATTTTGCTGCAAACAGCAACATAAAGTCCATCCTTTAAATAGCAGAATGACAGAATGAAAATAAATGAATGAAAATAAATATTCTACATTTGGCCAAGATCAAAACTGGCCTTAATGTTAAAGCGTACACCTCTCCTGTATGGTAAGATAAAGAAGTAAGTCCAACGTTGCTCTTGGATGACGTACGGCAAATAAGTTGAAACAACTTGTCTGTATAGCAAAGAACTTCAACAGCTGTAAGTAAAGATTAGGTGTTCTAAAACACATGAATGTGTTCTAAAAAGACTTATAGTACGTCATAGTTTTGTTGTAGGTTACAAGTATTTATTTTTGATGGGTATGAACTTGGTATTTCAGTAATTTTGGTATTTTAGTCTGTATATTTGTTATGCTGTTGCGCCATCCTCGAATGACTTATGCAGTGACTTGTGTCATTACAAGAGCCGAATCCTCATATTAAAAAAATATCTTTTCATGTTCATTATATAAGTAATTTACTTATATAAATTAATCAAAATCTTTTTATTTGGTAAATATTATCCAAACAAAATCACTTATGTCCCCAAAAGCCTCAGTGCTTAACTCTTAAAACCTTTTGTCATTGGCCAACAGATTTCTACCATCTGTTTATTTCAAAGCCACTAAAAGTGATTTATGATTTAGCAAATATATTTTTTTTTTGGCCATTAAGGTAAGGCTATTAGAAGCTGAAAAGGAAAACAACAACAACAACAAAAACCACACAAAAAACAAACAAAACAACAACAACAAATAGTTATAAGTTAGGACAAACCTCTTCTTGAATACATGCTCAGTCTTTTGGCTGGTTCGAACAAACGCCATTTTCCCGCCATAAATATTCTTTGTATCTGCTATAAGCTTTGTATGATATTTTATGCAATAAAGTTTATTTTTTATATATTACTTTGATATGAAATAGAGGATATTTGTTTGTTTTTGTGGAAGATGGGAATTTATTTCATTGAGTGAACACCATATGTGATATTTTCACGAGTGGCGCAGCCACGAGTGAAAATATCAACATATGGTGTTCACGAGATGAAATAAATTCCCATCTTCCACTAAAAAACAAACAAATTTTCTTTTTATTTTATGCCAACACGTCAAAAATGGGTTTTTTTTATGATATTTTTAATCAGGGCCTTCAATAAATTCCCCATGGTTAGCCCCAAATCAGTTAATGCGTACTTTGGTTACTCCGCACAAAAAAAAAGTGCAGACCATCTCCAATACATATGATAACTTTACTTCTGCTGAAATAAACTGAATACACTTTCATCAAATAACATTTATTTTTGTCTACACAGTTTATCAATATTTATTGAATTTTTGCCATACATACTTTAATTATAAAAGCGGATTAATACCGAGTAATATTCAATCAATTGAATTGAAAGTCGGCCATATTGGATATTGTCCATGTGAGTTTTGTAAACAAATCAGACATTTTAAATAATTTATGGCGAATTTCATCATTGTTCACAACTAGTTAGGCTCAGGAATTCAATATTATAATTGGATTTAACAAGGTAAATAAATTTCACTCGCTGTCACAGTCTGAAATACAGCGGATTCTCTTGTGGTGGGGAAATTCCTGAAGTTTCATCAAGCAGTAGTTCCGGCACAAACAGTGTATTATCAAAATGGTAGTTAACTGATTCAAAACAGTGTATTATCACTTTTATCTCACTGATATTTCCCTATATTTCATTGGTAGGCATAAAATAAAATGTTGGTTTATGTTGTTGACACACAAACAATTTTTATTAAACAGCAAACAATAGGCACCGGTAATAGGAGTGTAGTCTATATAGACACTAAGAAAGTGTTCATTTTTAATAAATGCCTATCCTCTCAAATATAGTACACTAACAACTCTCTATATAACGCCAGTACTCATGTATTCAGTTTACCTTTGTACTTCAAACTTTTGACAGATACAATGACATTGAGGCATGGCTAGTTAAGTGTCATACAGTTTTATATGATTTTGAAGGAAACGAATTTAAGGTTTGCCACTTTAAATCACAATTCGTAACAAACAGCTATTCGTCTTAACCAAGTTTGAGTGCCAAGCAAAAATGGCATTGACAAAGTAGAATATTTTTCTTCTATAAGACGTTTCCTTGTCAATCTTTCATGATATACTCTTTTTGTTTTTGCTTTTGACCTGCAGCATTTTATTGCCATAAGGCATATTTGGAACTCATATCAAATACAACACTCAAACTTGGGCAACAGCCGAGGTCAAAATGATGGATATCACATCATCGTCAAGAATTAATAGTCAACAATTGTTTTTACCCAAAAACAATTAAAAAAGCCAGCCTAGACGGTATTTCTATTGTCATTTTGAAAAGTTACGAAATTTTTCATTTTTGTATTCGGAACGTCGACGTCCAAAATACAAGAACGCACAAATGCCGTTTGGAACCATAGTATAATGATATTCTATAAATAGATTATCTAAAAATAACGCCTTATATTTGAAGGAAGCGGCATGGGAAACTGAGGTCTCTGAACATATTAAAATATCTTGTGAGTGTTAATGCCTTCTCATACAATACAATCCTGTGTATGTTTAGGATCATACAATTTCCTTTTTATTTTACCACATATACCATATAGAATTTTGACAAAAAATGCATTTTACTGGATTGCAGAATATATGATGGCATATTCAATATTTAATATATATTTTATATAAAAATATATTAAAGGTAAAGAACTTATACACAAGTAAATTTCTACGTAAATCTTATATGTAAGAAAATCAACTAATCTTGATGGATTTTATGGGGGAACTAGGGAGACATCCCACGAAAATCCAACGTAATAGCATTATATAATCAAATATTAGTTAAAATGTTGTCTTTAGATGGTAACTTTCTAGTCAAACGAATGTATCATTTTATTTAAAAATGAATCAGACATCAATCTTACATACAATGGTAGTAAGTTATTGTGTCAAATCAAGACTATTCTAGATGAAACAGGAATGTCAAATGTATGGTTGAATCAAAATAATAAAGGACTGTATTGTTCACTTTAAAGCAAATTAAGAATTTATATACTTATAAACAATCTTTGTATACCAACATAAATAACTCGAGCAGACTTGAAACACACTGCTTAATGAAACATGAATTTGAGCTCGAAAAAATATTGTAAGCATATCAATTATAAATAGATATAGAATTGCATTGACAAAATTCAGGCTTTCATCCCAGAATAAAGAAAAAAAGTCTGAGGACTTGTAAACATAGCCAGAGAAAATAGAAAATGTAGACAATGCAATATGAACTTGATGGAAATGAATTCCATTTTTGTTCGTTTGTTCGAAATATTATGCACTGCGTAGACAATAGTAATCCATATTCTTTCATTAACCCACACACCATAAATTAGAAATTTTATTGTCTTCAAGAAATCCCAAAACGTTGACCAATCTTTACAAATACCTATACATTGCATTAGTTTTTTGTTCTATAATTTCCTTTTAACCCTAACAGTTTTAGAGAGCTCTAACAGTTTTAGAGAGCTCACGCGCACTACCACTGTGTATACATTTGATATATTGGCTATGAATATGTATATATGTGCAATACTAAATATAAGTTGTTGTTGTTGTTGTAGCTGTTATATTTGTGCCAACATTTAACCACATAATTATCAGTGAAAAAGTTTCTAGTTAACTATATTAGCTTCGTGAAATCAAACTCCCTTTCATGAAAAGAGAATGTCGTTAATAATTCATTTTCAAACAGCATGCTTATTACTGCTCTGAACTGTCACTAGATGTTTGATAAGTTTTTTTACAGTTTTTGTCTAGTTTAACTTAACAAGTGAAATAATTAGATCCCTATGAAAAGTTTTCGTGAAAGTCAGATAGGATAGCTAAAAGTTTTCAAGAAAATGTTTCATAAATGCCAGTTATTTAAATAGTTTTCATGTTATCCAGATATTAAAAAAGGAGTTTTCGTGTGAAAGGTTTTCTTGGAAGCCTTTTAGTTAACGCGGTTTTACTGAAAACATTTCATAAAAGTTGTTCACTAAAAGATTTCAAATCATGCAACCAGAACAGTTTTGTGACAAATATTTTTTATGCATTTTGATATGACATCTTGAAAAGTTTCGTGACAAATAATTTTTGAGCAATTTGATATGACATCTTGAAAAGTTTCGTGAAAATCTGCTACATTGTCAGTACATTAGGTGTCAGTATAGAGCTGTAACTAGGACATTATAGAAAATTCAATTATCGAAATGATTAAAATATCTAAATTATGAAAACTAGATTTTTTCACAATATTAATGTAGTTAAATAGAAAATATTCTGTCTTTTAGGAAAGGCAAAATAAAAATTCATGAAACTTATATAGTTATCTAGAAACTTTTCATGAAAATTAGATAGTTATGTGTTGGCAGAAATATGCCAACATAATACAAACAGCATGCATTAATGGTTTACTGTCTGTTTACAGTAGATTCGCTTGTAAAGGACAAGACATAGCTGTGAACCTAGACATGTGTGTGACAGTAAATCACAATTTTTAACTAATTTGCAATGAATGACTATGACTAGATGAGGCATGACAATTACATGTACTTTAATTTGTATTTTTCATTCACACGCATGCATGTTTAGGGTCCCCGTTAAATTCCTAGTACCTTTTGGACTGGTTAAGTTGTTGCAAGGCTTTGTGTTGAACAGAGAACATTTGCATAGTTGAAGTGTACTTTCGTGCTACAGTTAACTAGTGGTCTTTAAGTTCAAATTAGTGAAGTTGTCTTTTTTTTCAAGTTTAGACTGTACGAAAATGCCAGTAAAATACGTTTGAAAAACTGTAGAAACAGTCGCGTATTATATTAAGATCATTTCATTTTCAGATCATTTCTAAAAGATAAACAACAAAACAACAACATCACCGCAAACTACGTCAAAACACGATTGGCCTTTTAACAATCGCCCCTTGTACTTATTATGTTACATAAATGTTGTCCTACTTAGTGGAAAACTCATTTTTGGTCTGAAAATGATACTTTGTAACGGTAGTTTAAAAAAACGTATAAAAAATTATGTATAATTTACACAAAAAGGTCAGCCACCTTCCTAACTTTTAAGGGATTTTCTGTCTGTGTCCACGTTTTTCGACCTACGTCCACGTCTTTGATTTGTGTCCACATTCTTTGATCTGTATACGTGTTTGATCTATGTCCACGTTTTGAGATGTGTCCACGTTTTGCTATGTCCACGTTTTAAGATCTGTGTCCACGTTCTTGTAACTATGTCTACGTTTTGCGATCTGTGTCCACGTTTTGCTAACTATGTCCACGTTTTGTTATCTATGTCCGCGTTTTGCGATCTGTGTTCACGTTTTGCGGTCGGTGTCCACGTTTTGAAATCTGTTTCATCCTCATGTAGCAGCTACTTGTTGTGTATTTTTGTCGCCATCTTTGTTTTGAAAAGAATTCAGTAAACATCACGTGCCCCTAGTCCTAAAGTCTGCGGGAACGTCTCAAAGGTTAACTACTTAACTGGAACCAATTCCTTTTCAATAAAAAGCCGCTGACCATCGTTCTGTTCTGAATAAAATCCACCTTCTTACCTTTCGTGAAATGTGACTTAAATTAATTGATGTGTGATAATAAAAAGCGTTATACATATGTATATATGATTAGAAAATTTCATGGAAAGTTCTTTTTACTTAAGATCGATTTTTATTTTAGTTTATTTATCGTCGGGTATCGGTAACCCTTGAGACCGATGACCCTAGTGGACACAACTGTTTCTAAATTCAAAGCAAAAGAACATTTACTTAGTCCTTTTGGTCTCTAAAAGCTAATAATATAAGTCTTTTTCACATTACCGTTACGTTAGTTTTAAGAACACTCAGGCACAAATCCATCAATGATACTGTTTCTGAACGTAAAATATCATGCATGCAGTATGGACATTGTTTTATCTACAGACGGACGGACCGAAAGACAGACTTGCCAAAGAACGTTACTCTAGAACTTTGATTCAGACCAACTGGTAGCAAGTCTGCTAAAATGATTTGTATTGTAGCCTTTAAAGTGGCTTTGCTTTAAAAAGAACAGATCGGTAACCGCACATCAAATTTGAAATAGAAGTTGTTAAAATGTCACTCATTTAGGATTGAAACATCTTTCTTTTCTCTTTCGCATGAAATTTGGAGCTGTCGATGACAAAGGTTCAATTCAGGGACCTTAAGCATTTTCTGAACAGGAAATCAACCATTTTTGTAACAGTTTAATAAATGTGACCGTGTTATGTAATCAAGTTTCAGCCAACTGCTGTTAAACGGTTAAAAATGCATTAACGAACTTAACAAAGATGTGCATATGCACATGCACGTCGTCAGAAACAAGTTCAATTCCGTTTCACTCTATACATCGTGGAAATATTATTTGCGAAAATTTCGTACTCATTAATAATTAACGACGTATTTTCATTGGTTTCCGAAGTATTTCCATTTCGCAATCCCAGCCAATAAAATTACTCGTTAATTTTCAAGAAGCATGGTGACGGCCATGTTTAAAATTCAAGCATTAAGGCAGTACACCACTAGTTCAGCCTATCAAGGCTAAAAACAATGTACCCGGATAATTTTTAGTTTCCTTCGCTGTATTTTCTGGAATCATTTTGCTTCACTCTTTCTGACAGCGTGGTTCAATTACATTAAGAGTAGATGGTGAAGCCATTTAAAAGTAAATCAGTTATTGCTATCTGGTCGCTATTTTACTATACAATACTCGAGTATTAACTGGGTAGATTATTTCATGAGTTTATTATTTCCTCTCGCATAGATGAATTGGGCCTATTTTCCGGTTTTGAATGTACGTATTTAAAGGTAATAAATGTAGCTGAGTAATATTTCAAATATTTTGAAGTGATAAATCAAGTATATATTTCATGCCCTAACATAACTCTTTGAAGAAATGGGTACTGGTTCATGGAAAACTTGTATATTGATTGGTAGAATATGATTGTGACATACCTTAGATTTGAATATTCATGAAGCAGGTATCCAAGATAATGTAACAGAATTAGTTGGGTAAATAACGTTACTTTATCGAACAATAACTATTTACAATAGTCTATTCAGTTGTCACCTAAGATTACACTATATTGAAACGTTGAATATTTTCGCGAATCTTGGGTAAACTATGCTTTTTACTAAAAAAAAGCAATGCTTGAAAAGAAACGAGTTTTTTTTTTCTCGGACGGGCCGATTGATGCACAATGGACAAGAATGACTTAGATTACCCCCGCTATGCTTTGGGATTGGGATATATGAAGTGAACAGTGTATGTTCAGGTGTGTCCAAAACACATGCTAGTATATTAAAAATAAATAATACTTTGATGTGATTCGACTCAGTTTTTTATCAAGATGTACTTCTTTACCCAACGTGCCAACTTTCACATATTTTGTTAAGTAACAAAACTGAGGTTCTATCACACCTGTCAAAAACAAGAATACATTGCTTTCAGATGAAATGAACACAGTAAGTTTCAACATATCCCACAATTTCATTCAAAGTAGCTAAAGAACATTCAGAAATAGCAAAAGATTTTAAAAGAGCTCATAAAAACATCTATCAGATACCATATTACCCAATTTACACATCACACATTCGCTAGCTCTAGAAGGTCTCTGTATATCCTAAGGTTTGGGTAACTGTGGTATTTCATATTCTCAAACGTGAGCTGAATCAAAAATGGCTTATAATCTCCAGTAAACTAAACAGCCACGCACTTCTCTCTGTGTCTTTTCTCTACCTTCGTTTAATTCTCTTTTTGTAATTCTTTTCACAAAAGAACATTTCTATATTTTCTTTCTGGCCTTTTTTAAAACTGTATAGAGATTTTGAAAAACACAATATTTTTTCAATGAAGTAAGGGCAATAAAACTACACATTTGGTTTTAAATAAAATGCAAGCACAATTCGACAAATACTATTTTACCGAAATAGTTTAGTAATGGGATAAATAGTTCTAATAAGAGAGTTCAAAATAAGCTCGGAGCTTTCGACTCGATACTAGTTTTGTTAAAGTATATGCTGTAAATGTTTATTTTATGATTATGATATTGTCGAAACTAAGATGCACTGATTAATTATTTGACAGAAAACCTGTTTCATTATGCCATTTGACTTATTGAATGCGCGTTTTCAACAATATTTTAGTACGACGGAAGCATTACAGGGCGAAATGAATTAAAAGTTCAGTTGAGCATTCGTACAATTCCGACAGACAATCTCGCAATACTAAATCCAGTTTTCAAATCCAATTGTGGAAATAATCGTGTAATTTCTAGTTAGAAATATCAAACTTCTTCCATTGCTGATTTTCTTTTTCTTTGTTTTTTTTTTCAATAACTTTAAAAATGTAAACTATATCCAAAAAAAAAATAAATAGATAAAAAAAGTTTTCACCAGCGTATATATCTTTGTCCACCAATCAAAACGCATGTTCAAGAGATTCAATGCACTGAATGAATGCAAACCCTTTATTTCTTTCCTTACGTTATGAATGCATCGAAAAATCACTTGTAATGCTCAATTTTTTTCCAAACGAATGCGACATTGCGTGACATATTAAGGCAGTTTGACACATCATCGAAAATGTCGTCTGCTCCGAGCAAATGGCCTTTTAAGTGGCATAGAGTGATGCAAAAAAACATGTTTCTTTCTTTTTTATTTATTTATTTATTTATTTATTTATTAAATATTTATTTATTTAATATTTATTTATTTATTTAATTTTTATCATAAACGGAGTATTTAAAAAACAAAAAAATTCTATGAAACTGCTTTTTTTCGTGGAAGACAAATTATATTAATGCATAACAGAGATTGAAAGCTACCATACATGGCATAATAAAATAAAGATAAATATTTCTAAACTTAGCAGAAAGAATGTATGCAGTAATGAAAACGTACAAGAAACATATAAAACGTACAAGAACATATAAATACATAGATAATACTCCAGTGCGTTTTAGCTAAAATGCGTTATTGTCCTGGCAAATAAAAACAACATGTTTGTGAAGGATATGTTAAAGAACAGGACAAATTTCCTGGTTCTTGCAGTTTCTTATTTCTTACCCCATCATTACCTGTTGATTCAGCATATTCTACAACTATTTTATTATATAAAATAAAAAATAATGATTGGTAATTTAAAGCAGAATATATATAAATGTCTTCTTTAGGCATTAGGGCAGCCAGAAAAGGTTCATTTAGAAGAAATGGCTATCTAGCCAAAAATAGTCCTACAACTCTCTATGCACGGGCTAATACTAATGTACTTATTTTATTACTGACTTCTTTACACTGGACAATAATTCAATCAATAACACTCACATTTACATCATTTGAAAGAAAAAAGGAATATTTGCAGTCTTCTTTAACCAAAAGTATCATATAATCTAACAATGCAATGTTTAGTCATATCGGAAATTGCGCGACGTTATTACTTTTTCTCTCCTGTTTCTAAACACACGTTTTTCTATTTCCAAATCATCTCATAATAAAAGTATCAACTTTCATTTACCAGTACAAAAATTGCTATCAGCTAGATAAAGTATATAAACTAATTTTCGCTGTCTGTCTGTCTCAAAAATATGAAATCGGTATTATCTTTTTTATTATCATTTGATGATTTCCAATATTGCATTTTAAGATATGATACTTTTTACGTCAGTCTGATCTTTGTTCTTTCCTTTTTTTTCTTTTTTTTATTGAAAATTCTATGTATCTAAAATTATTTATATCTATCTATCTTTATTTATTGTCTTTTAAGAAAACTCCTGAGTTAATTATATTTTTATATTCAGAAATAATACAGAAAGAAAATGCACTCAATTTTCCTGGCTAAAAAAAAAGAAAAACGAAAAAGAAAAGAAAAAAAACAATTATCAAATTAGTGGAAATTTGAACAAAGTGTAAAAGTCTTTTTAAAAAATGATCTAAAAATTGATTGAAGATATATTTTTGCTGAACGATCATCTCTTTAAGGGATGTGTAAAATCTATTTGTTTTAGGTCTTGCAAGTTCATTTATGTACAATCGAACACTATTATTATCATTTTTTTGTCGTTATTATTATTATTTTTATTATTATTATCATCATTATTGTTGTTGTTGTTGTTAGTGTTTTACCTCTGCTGTCACTGCTATTCTTTTTGTAGGTTCATTTTTATTTTCATAGAAAATATTTAAAATGTGTGTGGACCATCTCCTAATAATTATATTTCTTAATTGAAATTTCAATGTCGTTCTGAAACCTTTCCTGACCTTTATTGTGAGGCATTGACATTTAATTATCTATAAAAATAATGCAAGATTGCGTGAATAAAACGTGCGTATAATTATAACCGATGTCCTTGTTTCATAACAGTTTGAATTTTGTTAATTACGATCTTAATCCGTGCTTTATCATTTTGAACATAACTGACAAAATACCAGTTCCTTGAGGAAAAACATATTTTAGAAAAAAGTTTTACGTAACGATAGGGTCAACAAATCGCAAAGTTTGCATTTATTTGGCGATTGCAAGGTTGTTTGGTAACGCCGTTTTATATCACGTGATACCTGTCGCCTGTCTAATTCTTTTATGCATTTCACATGTTATTGTTTTCACTGATCGTCTGTCCGTATGTCTGTCTTTCTCAGCAATTATCCACAGGATTAAAGTTAACGTTTACAGTTTTCATAAATTGCCTACATAGAAAATGTGAAGCTATATGCAGAGTTGAATCCAGATTTAAGAAAACCAGAATGATTTTATTTCGACAAAAAGTTTTCAATATGATTTTATAGCTCCTCAGATTGTAACGTCTTACTCAGTTTCTTGTATTTTTTATTTCTTATTTGATACTATTCATACATGTTCAGTCTATAACTTTCAAGACGTATATTTTATGCAGGTTAACATATGTCCTGAATTCGTTCAGTTATTCATTCTTTTACAAAACGTACTAACATTTTTTCTTCTTAATTTGTAAATTATTTGTATGACAAAAGAATCCAAGATAAAAGTTACTTACTTTGACATATGCCAAGCATTTATTAATTCCGAGACGAGATTCTGTATCGAAATGAAAGCTTTATCAATTTATCAGGAGCCTAAAATCAGAAATTCACAAACTTTGGAATTTATTATGCAAGTCTTGTATACAAGGTAATTATACCAATTTAAAGCTAGCCCCGCGCTCTGCCTTAATATTCCATATCTGAAACCTTCGGTAAGCGATTTTATAAACACTGGACTTAAAGTGAATCAAGAGTCCGTTATCTCAGATCTGAGAACGGATAATTAGTCAAACATATTGTATGTCAAAGGATTACAGACATATCACTAAAAACAAGGAACGACAAAAAAGCAACTAAAAGCCAGTAACTCCAGTCGGAAATATTGGGGCATGGAATCTAGGATTTAAAATGCGTTTGGATAGTTGCACAAATTACAGAAATATGAAAACGTTGTTTTTTTCTACATTGCAAGAAAAAATATTTGTCAAAATTTTATAAATAAGACTTCTTGATACAAAAAATAGATAAAAGTCATATTTGTTCAACAACGTTATCAAATCTTTGACATAATTAACTTTATGAAAGAAGGAAAGAAAGAATTTCTATCAAACATGTACACATTGCCCAACGTAGCAGAATTCACGTGACATACCAGTAAAACTAATAGTAAACTCAGCCATTGTTGGTTATGGTAGTCATTTTGTTTCAATACATGACGGCAAAAGCCGGAGAAAAATCTCAAATAAACCCAAGTCTTTATTACTGTATAGCAACAATATGTATACAGATAGACTGGTCAGTTTTGTAAGGAAGTTCTTCTGTTCAGTAATAATTGTGAGTATGATGTCTTTTCTTCATGTTTGGTAGGGTGTCTGTAAGTGGTGATGATGACTTAACTAAAACACACAATTTTAAAGATCATTGATCCAAGCCCATGGAACTTTTCGTGTATTCATGCCACAGCTACGGAGGCCCAGCCTTAATCCTCATACTGTAAAAGACTGCGCGAAAGAAAAAAAGCCAAAATATTCAGTGGTAGTGCTTACTTTTAGGTCGACAAAAAGCTCGAACGTTGAAAAAAAACCAGAATAATCTTTTCCTTTCATGATAATTCTTCCGAAAGACGTAATGAGAGGAAACACAAAATTTGATATAAAAAGAAAAATATAAATGCTGATATACAGTATCCGGAAGTGACGTTCACTGTCGTCTGCTTTTGGTGCATAGAATCAACTTCAGTCCCACCCTTGATACACAATTCTCAGGTGTCAGAACTAAATACAAAAGATAAACAATGGCATAATTTGGCAATTTAGTACTATGTTCGTGGTCGCTAGATCGAGGTTTGGACAATTTAAGATTGTTTGGTATAAACATCCCACCCAGGGTAATTTCGCTTAAAATCTTTTAAAGGATACATAGCTGATTAGGCCACTTTAGCGGATAAGTACAGAATTAGCCTCAAAGAGTGACATTTGTTGACAAAACTGTTCCTGTACATACGATCATGATACACTAGATAAGTATGGTAACCACTGTCCGTTTTAAAGTGACCACGTGCAACTGTTTGCGTTCTAGGTTGATGACCTCAACACAGCAGTGCTATGGGAATATTTGACATTAATGGAATGATCAAATCCAGCATGGAAAGTCATTTTGGCGCCTTCAGATTACAGAACTTCTTCAAGTTCTAGGATTTTTAACTATCTTTCTGTCTAGACATTTTCCCGCAACAGTGTACATCTTTTCTGTCTGCGGTGTATTCATACATGCAGATCATCTTTTCCAAACACTATGGATGCAGCTTAAGACCCTAAATGCTTTGTTGTCATGTGTAAGGCCTCGTGTGGTGACTTCCTTGTCAGAAAGGTAGTTGTTCTGTCGCTGCAGAAGATGTATTTAATTAAAATGTATGTATGCTAGAAGAAAGATCAATTTCATCATTGTCCTCTCTTATAAGGCTACAGTGATGCCTTAACCTTTTCCAGAAAAAATGAGAGAACAACAACAATGAAGAAAAATGAATATAACGAAAGATAAATTTCACAATGATTGCTTTACATATATGTTTAGTAGATTTGCCAATTTGTGTTTATAATTATGTAGAATTTTGCTCTAATGTACGGGCTTCAGCGTAATTAGATCACAAGATGTTAGATCAAACAGTTATTTGTTTTGCCAACGGCATTGCTTTATGGAGTCTTTAATTAACATGACTCTTGTTTTCACAAGGGTACATGACCCAGCGCCGCTTTCCTTTGTAGAATTTTAAAAAAATATGTATATTTCATATAATTCAGATAACTTGAACGGATTAATTTGCTTATGTGACAAAATCTCACATAAATGACTAAATCTATCTATCTTAAAACTTATTTCCGGTATTTTTTTTCTAAATTATCGGGGTCGTGACGTCATTTATGCCAACAGGAATCTGGTACAAAGAAGTCTACACAAACTCATAAAGTTGAATGTCACGTACAAATGTCCTTAATTTGAAATGTCCGAAAATTTATCATTATCAACTTTCAACACTCAATGATACTAATTTTGTATCCTTTAGCATTACTGTCTTAGTTTTGACACAAAAATATATTTACATTTATTATAATTATTATTATTATTATATTAATGAATAACTAGTCCAGTCCATGATAAAAAAATGAAAGTGTAAAGGCTACTAAACTAATATCTTTAATTTTGAATAGTTTCATCGATGCCTGCAAATTTTCTATGATAGACATGGTTTCAAGACTACTATTGTGGCGATGTCTTTCTATTTTAACTTCTAAAAGACACAAGTTTATGGTTATTTTATACATGAATATAAATGGAGTTTTAGGTAAGTTAATAGGTTGTAGACTCGATGCTAATTGTTTACAGACCTTGTCGAATATTTGAATATGAAGGTGAAAAAACATCATATGTTACAAAGAGCTTTAAGAGTATAAATTATTTGAATATAGTTTTATATGGAAAAGCTCCAAAACGTCTAAGAGCATTGTAAATAGTTCATGTATATTCATAAATGGATGTTATAATAACTATTTACATTGTAATTGAATAATCCTGTATCGTGTCTTACTCCGTCCTCTAGATTTATCTCAATAAGTTCATGTTTCGAAGAACTTTATAAATTCCTGGAAAACATAAAGAACATTTGATCAATTGACATATTTTGTGGATGTAAAGAACCTGATTGGAAAGAGTAATGTCAAGATTTAAAAACAACTGACACATTTTATATAATCATTGTAAGAAACTCATGCTAATATGGTGGCTGATTTCTGCCCTATCGTGTTCTCGTACCGGCGGGTTTGGAAAGGCACCGTTACAACAGTACGCCGACACGCCGAATAACCTTTTTTTGCGTATCGGCGCGCTAAATTATTGTTCTGGCGCAGACGTTTTACACATGTGCTTGTCAAGAATGGCCGTTAGCTGCAAGTAGAATTTTGTCCAGTGATTAGTTCTATCTATTATGTATCAGTTAATTTTTTTTTCTATTTTTCACATGAATTTCATCCATCGCTGACATAATGCAGAAGGCGAGAACACGCCGAACGAGATAACGACAATTGCAAACTCTATCGTATCGGCGCGTTCATTTGTCGTGTTCTTTTAACGGCGCCCAAGGACGCGCCAAAACACAATATTTAAACACGCCGATTTGCCATAAGAGTTGGTTGCCGGAACGATAAATTTACTATTGCTTTGGTGTTGTTTAGCGAATAAAATTATCATATCGGTGACCTTTGTCATTATTTCGTGTCTTTGCGTCTTGGAGGTCGCCAACACGCTGACACGCCAGAACGATATTTTAGCGCGGCCGATACGCCAAAAAGGTTATATTTGGTAGTGTCGGCGTACTGTCGTGACTGCGCCCTTCCAAACCCGCCGATATGAGAACACGATAATGGCAGAAATCAGCCACCATAATTATGTTGAACATCTATAGTTGAAATAGAATATGGTATAAGTATACTTTAGCTTTTACTTGAACCAGAGCGTGGACGTGGAACCTGTTGCAACTGGTTCTCGAATGATAAATAAAAGTTTGCTTGACTTGATTATTAGATGCTCTAGACTTGAAATCATCGAAATATGCCACCAAAACAGTAGAAGTCTTGCAGATCGACCTTAAACCGATTTTGAATTGAACGAGTTTTATTTTGTACCGATTATTTTGTGCCAATAAAATCAACCACTTGAATCGCCACACTTTTGACAGCATTTTGGTACTTTGATTTAGGCAATGCATTTAATTAAACAGATGATGTAGTTGCTTTATTTTTCCTTTGAGTGTAAGCAAACAATGGCCGTACCATACGGACGAAAAGTGTGATGCTGAAAGACGTGTTTGTAGGAAGAAAAATACTTAAATTAGGTGGTAGGTGTTGGCTTCATTGTCAGATCTCAACCTTTTTTAGCAAAATAAATGAAGATCTGTCCGTATACATTTGTATTTTAAATCCTGATCAATATTTTATAAACCTTACTTCAATTTACGTAAAAGGTCCTTGCATAAAAATGTAAGTAAAAGGTTGAAATACTAGTAACCTAAGATTTTTAGGGTGTACGTGTGTGTGTGAAAGAGGAGTTTTCCGGCTGGTGTAAGAACTAAAGAATAAAAATATTTGTTTTGAGACAGGGAGTGAAACAATTTCCTATTTCTGAAATTTCAAATTATCCAAGGAAGATATAATACAAGTATTGCCAATATTGTCTGTTTCTCATTTTTTTGAGAAAAGAAAATGACTGAAAAACTATATGCACTAAAGATTAAGGATATATTTATTGACTATTTCATTACAATTACATTAAAATCATAGCCGACTAATGTTTTGTCCTCTTCAGTTTCTGCAGGAATGAGAGTCTGTTTGCGACAATCGTTCGCACAAAAACAATATGTATTATTTGTATTTATCGTAGGGTTACACTTCCAATTAAGGGATGTTGCTGCTACTGTTTTTTTTTTCGCTCTATTCCTGACAGGGTTAAACCAGTTTCAGTTTATATCCATTTCAAAGACAATATGTATGGTAACGCAAAGGTTTCAGTAACATCCAAGCGTACTGGTGTTACCAAAATAAGGCTCTAAAATCATCAAAAATAATTAGTAATTTAGTACTTAAAGAACGGTGCGGTCAAGACATTACGCTGTTAAAGCATTCTTTTAATTGGCTTCTGTTTGATAAAACTTTAAGACAACCCCGCCTTTTAAGTGCATTTTAACTAAATGTATTATAGAAGTAATATATCAGCTTAGTGGATTGTAGCTCTCTGTGAAAACAAGCTATATTTCTTAGTGTCAGGAGTTAGTATATCGTTGTCTCGTTTCGTGGATATCGGATAAATCACACCTTATTTGTTGTTGTTGTTGTTGCTCCGTAATCCCTTGATAAGATATGTTGGTTTTAGCCAAAAGGGCGAAAGAGAAAATTCGCCATGTAGTGGAAACGCGGTTAACTGATCATTCTGGGGCCATATATTGTATAAAACTGTTATTTCACTGACTTTACATGTAGTCTTCGTATAAGACATGAAACTAAATTACCCATATATCGTTAACTGACCATGTTAAACAATTTGGGCCGCTTCCAAATACTGAAGTAACTAAACCCTTCAGGGTGGTGCTGGTCAAGCGGACTGTCGGAAGGGACAACAAATAATAAAAATATTGTATCGTTTCAGTGAACGAAAAAGATGCGGGCATTTAGAATTGTTCTCTACCTTAGATAAATCAAAAAGGGTGAAACAAATATTTATTTCAGTCAGTTTGTGATGTTAATGTTTAATAAAGGAAGTTTTCGAACTCGTCTTACCTTTGCGTTTTTTTTAAAGAGAATTCATCTCAAAATAACGAGCAGTTAAATATATAAAATTCATGTCGGGATTAAGTAAAAATCGCGAGGTTTGACATTTTATCATTTACACAATTGTTCAATTTGACGTTTCCATTTTTATCAATTTAGAAAATTGAAATTTCTGTTTGCCCACTAAACAAACAAGGACAACATTGAGATAATTAGAACCATCTTGATTTTGCTATTGACATAACCACTCTGGACTTAAGTAAAATGACAATTTAGTCAACACTTGTACATTTTCTTTTTCGGGTCAGTTGTTGCTTGTAGTAGATCGCGTTTATTTAGAATGATAAGCCAAAATGGAACATCAAATGTTTGATGAATCACTTTAAATTTGCTCACTCATGCTTTGATTTTCAACAATTGTTTGCATTAACATGTTGTAGATTAACTGTGAAACAAACATTCCATATGTTATTGTAATCGTTCCATGACAGAACAATTCCCTTACAGTATAAGAAATAATATCAGCCTAACTTTTCTGACTGCGTGGCAGGGGCACAGTTGACAATAAGAGCCAAGCTCGAAGCCACCTCTCCTGTTATTGATCAAAACTAAATGCTCTTGGCTAAAGTACACGCGCTAGTAACCACTAAAGCTACGGGGATAGTTGTACTTTTTGGTGTATTAGATTACTTTGATGTATAACCACAGGTACAAGTATGTAGCTTTGTACTAGTGAGAATTGTCACTAATTCTGCCATTCATACTAGTATCTTGCGTTAAAAATCAGGATTGCTGTGAGCTCATAGTTACTTCAGCAACCATATTCACTCAGACTAGGCAATATGCTGAATGTCTACCATCAGAATCTAAAAAGACTAATGGTTATAATAGAAACTGAATGAATGAATTTGAGGATACACTTGTATGGCGCGCAAGACTTGTTAGCTCAGGTAGCATAGTGTAAAGATGTGCTTATCTCGCGTAATTTTCAAAGATTTTTCAATAACGTTCTTTAAAATTTGTTAGAGAACACTAAGACTTTAAAAAAGGATAAACTAAGAAAGAACTTCAAGGTTACCAACACTATAACACAAAGGACAGACTTGTGGCAGAAAATTCATACGAGTAGTCAGTAGTATTGGAATACTGCACAATTCAGGAATAGGTGTAAAGAAAATGAGCAATTGGTTAGGACACCAGAACTCAAATATGAAAAAAAATCACATGCAATGGCCTTTGAATTTATTAAATAATATGCTTTTATCTACATATTTACACTTAAACATTCCTTATTCCCAAAACAACAAAAAGTCACACAATATAACAAATCACAGCTGTTTTTATTTCACTTTGTTCACTTTAAAAGCAACTGTCACACTTGCTTGAATCCTGTACCGCTTTGAGGTGTCATCTTCTTTATTTTGTTAAAAGTTTTGTTTAAAAGCCAGTTTTCACTGAAGGCCCTGTATTATACAGGAATGGGATCACGTAACCAGCTCTTCAAAAAGGCATGACGTCACTTCCGCTCACACAAGTGCGGGGGCAGCGTAGTTCCTGGAAATATAAGTCAGAAACATTGTTTATATTGATCATTGGTATACATATGAATATGTTGCTGAAGTGCATTATCTCGTATACACATAGTCATCGGATAAATTCAGGCGTTCACTGTATTTCTTGTAGTAGTTGTCCTAAAATCTAAATGAATTTCTCATATTTGACCTATTCAACTTATTTTGTAGCTATAAAAACTAAAACTTATCTGTATTGCTAGTCAAAGTTTTTGTTGTTTTTTTATCCATAACCATGCTCAATATCTAAAATGGACTTGTCCATCTTTCAATTTGGACAGATCCATTAATTGTTTATGGGACGATTGTTGAAAATTTACTGACTGAATGGCGAATAGTGCAGACCATGATCAGAATGCATGGATGTGAAGGCTGATCTTGGTCTGCAATGGTCGCAATGGCAAAGTGAATTGACTCCAGCAGGGTAACGGTTAATTTCAGGTGTTTCATAGTTTCCTTTAAAAGATAAAAAGAGAATATTGAATGATCAGTTTTCATGATCGAACTACCTCAGCAGACATGTTACTAAAACAAGGACTTTGTATGAACTCAGTATCATTATCCTGACTTTTATTTTTTCTTATTTCTTACTACAGGTTCCTATTTTACTTATGGTCAGTTGATTTATCTGCCAAAGTGCTACTTTGATAATAAATTCCTTTTACAAATAATTATTGATATGAACAGGTTTGAAATCTTTCTTTAATTTCTTGAAGCTTTACAATAAATGCATCATAAGTATAGCATATAGTAATGTTGTAAAGGTTAACGTTGAAAGCATTTTTAGGGGCGGATGTGAACAAGTGTGGTCTCTTTCTTTATTTCATAGCACTTTGAAATTTTTCGAATTCAACCCTATATCTGTAACGCTAGAGAAACAGTAAAGGAAAATGTGAGGTAAAAATTCTTGTTGTCGGCCATTTCTTCTTGAAAGAACGGAAACGCCATCTATCACAACAAAGTATTAAGTATACATCAATCTCTTTTTGTAGTATTTCCGACAAAATTTTAAAACCATTTTCGTATCGCATAAATTGTAAAGTGCAGTTTCTTCGCATTATTAGGAGATTATATACCAATTTGTATTTTCGTACCTTTTATAATCTCAATCTGCCAACCACTTAAAACAAGGAAACATTTACTTTTACTGGATCTCAAAATAAAATATTTAAACATATGGAAAATAGACATATCCGTAAACAACATGATTTTATTCCAAACAACAATGTAATATTTGAGTAAACAGTGCAGTTATAATGCACTTGACTGAAAGTTCTTGCTGGTAGAGAGACTTAGACCTTCGTCTCTGTTAAGGGCCCTTAATCGACTGAATTTGATCCACTAAAGATTTGAAACAGATTAAAGAATAAATCTATAGCAAATATGGAATTTCCCGGGCTTTTAACATTCCTCTAACGCGGAGATCGATAGCAGATACATTCCTCTAACGCGGAGATCGATAGCAGATACATTCCTTTTACAATCGCGTTCTGATTTATTTCACCAAAAGAAGTAGACATTCCTTTAACAACTTGAGATAAAAAAAGCCAAGAGTCAGGGTTTGAATTTTGTTTAAACTCAGCCCGGAGATTTACCCTTTCCCCTGATTTAAAGCCATTTATTCTACTCGAACTTTGGGTAGCTTTATTCAAATGTTCTTTTTCCAAATAAAACTGACAGAATATTTCCCAGGAAGTGCGACTATTTTTTACAATCATTTACAACGTTTAAGGTAGTTTACACTTACAGTGAGGTCAGAAAGAACTCGGAAATTATATTTTTAAGTTCACAAAATAACTAAACAGAATCCTCACCCAAACATTACAATAAAATTTCGTATTTAAGAGTTATTTTGGTCAAAATATTAATAACCTTAATGTTTATCAATTTTGAAACTATGTATGGCAATTTTATTCATTTGTGTAATATTATTAACCATTTTTATTCAGTACCGGGTTGCCTCGTAAAAACGGTTGAATAAAAAGTCGTGAATGCAGACATGACACTAACGGTAGCATTTGAAAGACATGAACATTTTCCAGGCACTTAAGACCAAAAAAAAGGAATATGATAATTACCGTTTCGCAGTCCAGTAAAATAAGAGAATTCTATATCTTGTAATTATTCTTTGAAATTTATGAGTGGAAATGTTTTGTGTCAAAACGATTATTAAAACTTTTGCTTAAAATTAAATAATGGTAGTCGTGTCAAAAAGCACGTGCTGTCGCCAAAGTACAAAGACAGAACTGGAAGAAAAATGTTTCCGTATTTTAAGGTCCATTTTTCAATATCGTCTAAGGAGCATAGACAGAAAAAATATAATCTTTTTTTTTAACAGAAATGCGTATTTTTTAAAATCTAATTAAATAAAAAAAACTCTAGTATTTCATAACAGCGTTTCGCTTTTAGCAGATAGATTTTTAGTTTTCGGCGTTACAAGTATTTTTTTATCGATATACAGAATTCTAAAATTGACATAAGGGCATTTTTTGCAATCTTTAATTAATCTTGAATTATCTACAGACTTGTTTATCGTTTTCTAATATAACTTTAGTTTTTAATGCACGTGATATGAAAAAGCTTTGGATAACATGAGTGAGATTTGATAAAACGTGTTAATCCGTGGTCACATCTTTAAAAATCAAGAAAAACTTAGGGAGATAATTGTGTTTGATTTTCGCACCGCTCTTGTCTAATACTCCAATGACAAATTGGATTTTTATTAATTCCTGATAGAGATTATCAGTCTATATAAATAATCCGCGCTGGACTATCTACACATGATTGTTTGAAATGACATGCGAAAAATCTGATTTTATAAACCCGAAAATGGAGCGAACATACAAATTTACTTAACACTACAATGGGGTACATTTTCGTCCCAGATAGCACGGCTAATTTTCCTTTTATTCAACAGAAATGACAAGAAAATAAACACTTACTGGCCTATTGATAAATTCTATGATCGTAAAAATCTAACTTCCGAATTATATATTTATAAAGCACTTGGTTTTAAAGAAAAGACTTGCTTTAATAAGCCTAAATTTCATGTCATAAGAAGATTGTTTAAAATGTTGTAGACCGCTTAAATCACAAGGCATATCCAAGCTGAATTCTTTTTAACACGATGATATTTTTTTTACCATATTTCGATGACATTATCTATTTAAAAGAGTGTTTACAACAGAAAACACCTCTGTATTTTGCATATATATGTATATCAATCCTATTTATTTATTTTATTATTTTGTAATCCGTTTTTTTTAAGAGTAGAAAGTTATAAAAAAAAGGTAAATATGATGTATAACGCGTTTTCTTTACAGACAGAAATTGAGTTAATACTATGCAAAGAAAACTTATTAATATTTCTTTAAGAAAGAAGAAAAAAAAATAAGTATATGAAATATGGATTACATTCAAGAGCTTCATTTTAATTGAAATATTAAACACAAGTTGTTGAAATAATGTAATAGATTGTATTAAACATCAGCACTTAATTCAAGAGTGAAAAGAAGATATGTTATTATAATTGGAGGTAGAATCCCAAGACACTGTTTAGATTCAAAGTGACTGCTTTGTCCGAGAAAAAAAAACAACTAAAACACACTCTTCTTTTTAATGGTCTTTCTTAAACTGCAGTGCAATGGATTTTCCAAACTTGTATCATGTCCATTTGAGCTAAAACAATAGAGTTATATTCAGAACACGATTCTATTTCAGAAGAATTATTTTGAAAATATCGTTATTTTGAACCGTCTGAAGACGCACTCGTATATTACGTACAAATCATCGGTTCATTTGCATAAAATGTCACGAATTTTCTTTTTCCTAAATCAACACAAAAAAATGCAGACATCGAAACTTACTAATAGTCTTACACCTTTCACAACGAGAACACTTTTACTAAAACGAAAAGAAAAGAAATGTTTTAAACTCACCTCGGAGAAAAAGCGTTAAGCTGGTAAGTTGTCTGGTCAGTGTACCCTGGTTGCCACTGAGGGGAAGAGCTCCCATAGACCCCCTGTGTTACATCCAGAAGTCTGGTTGCTATAGCTACCGTTTCCATGATACCATTTCATAAAAGGATTGTTCATATTTTGGCGAAGTAACGCATCGTCAAGTCTGTAAGCACGGCGCTCGGCTTCAGTGTAGGGTGAATATATAGAGCTCAGTGCTGGTGCTGGGTTGAAGGGGACAGCAGGACCTAGGGGAGAGGAAGTGCCGATATAGCCGTTGGTCACATGATACATTCCAAGGTCACAGTCCTTCTTGCGGCCACGTCTTCTAGAGCGACGTCTTTGCCTGAAATCACCTCGCATAAAATCTTGAATATTGGCTGGATGGATGGCCCAGTAGTTCCCCTTCCCGTCCTCGCAACGCCCTGCCTTGATGAAACAGTCATTTAAAGACAGGTTATGACGGACACTATTCCTCCAGCCCTGTCCTTTATTTACATAGTATGGATAGTTCTTTTCAATCCAAGAATATATGGAACCCAAACTTAGTCTTTTCTGATTAGATTCTAATATTGCTTTTGCAATTAAGGCGATATATGACAACGCTGGTTTCACGTCAGAATTTCCTCGCGCGTTGTCTTCCTCTGCAGCAACCGCTCCATTTTCATTTTCAATAATGTCGTCTGCTTTTCCGCATGTGTCTTGTTCTTTAATATCAACAGTCAAACACTCGGAAGAATCATTTGGAGACACAGAATCTTGTAAAGAAAGATCAGTCTTAAATTCAGAGATTTCTTCAAGTTTGAGACTGCCTGTATTGTCATTTAGCTGTGTCTGAGACTCGGCCTGCACATTGCTCAGTTCTGTCACAGAAGGCTCCGATTCAAAGCGATGGTTTATGATATTGATATTGTTTGTTAAGTTAGAATCGATAACGTCTGTCTTCAAAAGCATCCCAGTACTCTCTCGAGAAGCACCAAACTCGCCGGAGCCTGCCATTTTGTAATAAGCAGGTGTTGAGTTTGGAATGTATCCATTCTGGTACACTGTGGACTCCGAGTAAGAAGGCGGATCACGCGGGGCGTAGTGAACACTTCCGGGTAATGTGTTGCTGTAACTGGTGTAACACGTTTCCTGGGATTCTGGGTAATGTCCATGATGCAATTTTATAGAATTTCCATCATACCCTAGGCTTCCGTAAAGTCCATTCTGAAAGCCACTGGTATCCAAGTAACCGCCTTGCATTGTCACAGAGTGATGATGCATTATAACATATTATGCAACAAAGTTTAATCAAATGTTTTACATATAGTTTAAAATAAACAAAACTCTTTTGATAAATATTGATTCCAAAATCTGTAAACTGTTTTATTGTTTTCTTCGCGTGTTGATGACACAGGAATTAATTCAACCTTATATAAACAACATTAAAAATTATGAAAATTGTACATAAACAATTGTCTAAGTCCACTGCTTGTATGATTGTATACAAGATTTACGGCAAACTAGCTCAAACATTCGTACTAAGTGGCTCTAAAACAAGAAGCTGTTTGTTTTTAATCGGGGTAGGCCAAGTCAGGATGTCACATTTCGTGGTCTCTACAAGTGTCATGCCGGTGGGAGGAGGAACTAAGATCTGATTGGTTGGATGTCATCATTGTAATCTCGCCTAATCTCGTGAGAGGTTGGTGAGATATGGCGATTTGTTCATGATTTATTTTTGGGCGGGCTATTATCTTATCCGAAATTTTTGGTAGCAGAGAAATCGGTGTGAAGTACTTGAGTAGATTAGTGTATGTCTAAGCTTGATAACAGTTTTAAAACAGACGAGAAAAACGATTTTCAATTTATTTCATATTACCTTAATCCGCATGTTGCTTCTTGTAAATTATAATGCAATTAGAGTTTGATAACATACCAGGACTGAAGTAAAACATACAGTACAGCGTTAGGTTCAACTGTCCGTACGACTGCATCGTAAAAATGTGTTTGGTGATTTACGTATATACATATATATTTATACTTTTTACCGCAGCTCACTTTGACCTAAAATATCATCTTTCACTTCAATATAGTTTCTAATCTAGAATTTAGCCATTTAAGTCCAGTTAAATTATTTTTGTACTCACCAAACGAGACCAATGAGAAAAACCAAAGACGAAGAATATCTAATACCAATTTTGCGTGGGAGGCAGGGTGGGAGAGGTCAACATATAGGAACAAAATTTGTAGATCAAGAGAAAACGGGTTCGGCAAGTTCATGAACAAGGATTTTTTTCAAATAAGAATACATGATACAGAAAGTTCACTATGAACATATTACATGTTATGTATAATATTTTTTGACTTAACTGATAGTCTGATACTGAAATACTAAAACTGGAATAGTAATGTTTAATTTTTAGATATCATAACCTTCTCTTAAAGCAGCAAATTAGTATTTCACGTTTACATGAATTTCTTTTGATTTCAGAAACTGAAAGTATTTAAAAGGACTACATATGTATCTTCTGTTGGTAACGTGGTACCTTAGGTTAAAATTTACTGAATGGCCAAGTGAATTACATCGTTTTGTTTTTTCAAAAACATATCGTTTAAGCAAGAAGAAATTATGAAAGTGCACCATACTAAAATTGATAATTTTTGCACGAAAAAGGTAAACAATACTTGAAGATTTTTGTAGAAATTCTGATTTTAATAAATAGTGAATATCTGTATGTTACAGAAGTTTTTCCTATTGATACAAATACTAGTATGTCATTCCTTACAACAACAGGAATTGCACACATACATTTGTATGTTCTTTGAATACTGAGAACAAAATTGATAAAATTCAACCAAGGACACCATGTTTGGCATTTTTAGATATTAGATGGCTGTTACAGACAATTCAGAGAGAAACTAAGACGTAGGGAGATCTTTGTTAAAATTTATTAATTTCCCATAGTTGCACCTTTGTCCTAATGAATTCCAATTTCGCAAAAAGACTATCGTCGCCTTTTGTTATTTAAAACTGATTTATCACTTGATAATAAATGTCATAAGCGGTCACTAACCACAGGAGTCAAAACCATGGCCTCTGATCTGCCTGGCATGGCCCAGTGCTGAAACAGTTCCGTCAAAATGTGGTAAATTGCAATCAAAGTAACTATCTCGTCATCTCAACAGTGAACTTCGACATAACAAACAAACCACTACATATTTTCACACGAACCTGGCAGAAGTAATTTACAACGGTATCTTTTGCGTTCAGGTAACTTGGGTTGACCGCCATTTTGACTAGGAACGCGGTTAAAATTTTTTAGGTCTACAGCTATCGCCAAGTGTTGATTTCATTCTATATGCTTTGGAAAATCTTTTTAAATGAAATTCATTTTGACTGATAGAGATATCAAAGGATTTAAACAGACAGATTAGCAACAACGACGGTAGGTGGAACTATTTTTCTTCACGATCAAGTGTTTTCTTATGATTGCTCATCAGTATCAAAGCCGTTAATTGCCTGCTAGACTCGCGTAGTAATCCAAGTACCCGTATGAGGTATTTGAACAAGCCAAGTATCGGCTGAACGCTGGAATCTCGTGTTTACTGGTTGTGACATCTGTAATTAATTCTGAAAATTAAACAAAAATATAAAGAATATAGATGTTAGACAGCACTTGAAAGGCTTTGTAAAAAGAGTATCGCTTGATTTTGATAGTACAGGCCCTGAACTGATTCAGGTCACTGCATCGTAAACGGACCCTTATCTTGTAAGAAGGAAGCATAAAGATTATTTCCCACCAAACGCCCCCATTTGCCTTTTCAGTTAGAAAAAAAAACCCACTTAAAAACAGATTTTCTTTCAGATGTTATAGCTGTATCAAATAAATCCGGAGATTTTGTCTAAAGAATTGTGTAGCATAATGATTTCATGGGTTACTTTTAAGGTATTGTCTTTCAGGAAAAGATGTTAGAAAGACTTCTATTGTTTGAGGGGAGGGTAGCAGTGGTAAGAACAGTCACTTGTTCTGTGAAGGATTAGGCGGAACAAGAGAGACGGGTTCATCTGTTTACGAACTATGTTTAGAAATCGAAGGACGGTAACACTAACAAAATTGATTGCTACGATACATGTAAATATCGATACTCAAGGTATGATTACTGAATCGACTTTTAAAATTAGCGTAATTTCTATACAATCTTAAGAATGCTGCGATCGGGGTGTAAATACATTTTATGCGCCGAACTAAAAAAATCAGTTTTAAGTGGCTGTAAGTGTTACTGGTGATCCAGTTTACTATAATATACCAAATGAATATATAAAACTTTCTTATTTTTTTCGCTCCTTCTATAGTTTTCGTTTCATTATTCCCGGCCAGTTTAGAACCAACAGTCCATAATTCAACTTAGCTTGCTGATGAATACATCATAATCAAATTCAAGAAGTCCAAGAATTTTGTTATTTCACAGGAGAAACAGGGGAAGGGAACGAGGTGCTAACATACCAAATGAGGAAATCAATGCTTGTTTTCACTTGTTTGCTGCTGAGAACAAATCGTTGAGTCGTTGATATGGTAACCATTTACAAGTTGTGCGTCTTTTTCCCGACTTTGGCTTCAAAGTATTTCTCAAGTGTTTCGGGAAAAGACAGCAGGTAAATTTTCCTTTTTGTTTTGTTATAACATAATGAACATGAAAGGATTATTTAAAATGTCACGCAAAGTCTTTTGTCGATTTCGTCTCAGTTTCAGTTTTAATTTTCTTTTTTCTTCTAGAATTTGTTAGAAAGTCATAGTGAGGAGACTACATTTAACGCAAAGTTTAACAATGCGCTTGTAAGGTATTTTACAGAAATAGGACTTTTTTAAATAAAAAAGATTCGTATGTGTAGGTCTATGTAAATCTACTTCACGTTTATGTTTTCTTGAAAAAAAAAAAGATTCCGTGAAAAGCTGTAAGAGTTTGAATAATGGAAACATGAAATGAGAAATTTGTAATTCAAAATCCGGTAATGCTTCGCTTATAAGAACATTAAAAGGGTCTTAATGGTGGATCGGTCTAAAAGTGGACCTTATTGCATTCTAAAATATAAACTTCGGTTCATTCGTACTTAAGTTTTTCGCACGAATTTGAAATAATGAATTTGGTATTTCTAGTGGAAATTTACTAGCATACATATTATGTCACGGTCTTTGTTTTATTTCGGACATTTTCTGTTGCTATTTAATTTCAACAGATCAAGATGCCGTTTTGGAAGAAGACGGGCGGAAAGGTCGCTCCTGCCAAGGCTATGCCTTCCATGACGTCTTCAATGACGTCACTGTCGCCCTCACAGTTGAATGCAGCAATTATGGACATGCTGCACGTGAACAGCACGGGAAATCAGTGTTTGAATGCATGCAGAGGTAAGAATTGCGATTTTTTAATTGCACTTAGTGTTTTTTTGAAAATCCACAATACATAAAAAAGAAATTAAAATAAGTGATATTCAAACTTTAAAGAATGCGACCGTCTCTGTTAACGTGCAGTTTTGGATTAAGCATTCGCATTATGGGTACAAAGGTTCGGGTCTCGAAAGGGCAGTCGAGGCCGGTTCTAGACAAGACTAGTTAGATAAAGCATGGTTATCAAAATTTAGTCCGCAAAAGTATAGGAATCGATTTTTAAATGAGTGACACTCTAACTTTAGATCAGTACATAGTTGTCTCTCTTTCCATAAGATCTTCTGGCCGTCTATTTATTCTTTGACCGATATATGAACTGTTTGTTCTCGTTGCCAAGGTGACCCGATCACGACGGCAGGACAACGGAACCAGATGATAAAGATGTTGGCCATCATCCTTATTCCGGTGTCCATCCTAGTCGGGCTGACCGGAAACTCTTTCGGTACCACACTCAATAACTACTTGTATTCAACGTCCATTAGATCTACGCTTCTGTTCAGGTAAAATGATTTGTACCAACCTTATTCTAACATAATTATTATGTTACTAAAAATAACCAATAGCAGACATAAAGAGGTTTTCAATTTTTGTTACAGTCACTATTTTCGTCGCCATTATTATCGGGATTACAGTTATTACGGATGGGGAAAGTCAGTGCTTCAGACCTCACTTTAGCATAATTATGACAACTGCGTTAATGGTTTTAAATCGGAAATTCAAAAGGGAGATAAGTTGAAAATCAGAAAAAAAGTATTTGAATGAGGGGTGATCATCATCTTTGTCAAATCCTCCATCATCATCATCATCATCGTCGTCGTCATAGTCTTCATTATCGTAACTATTACATCAGCAGCAGCATCAGAAGCAGCGACAAAGGCAGAAACAATAGCAGCAGTAGGAGCAGCAGCAATGTATTGTTTTAGATTTTACTTTCATATTTTTTTGTATCATTTTTTTATTTAGTCTTGACATGGCTTACATGATTCGTTCGTTACAAAGAGAGAGAGATGGTAGCGCCCTGTACCTGAGTTCAATTCGTCCGGAGACGAAAGGATTTCTTCTACAACGGTACCTAGACACGGACGAGGCCGTACAGAATCTGCCAGAGTGGCCAACTTCACTTAGTAACACCAGGTCCGAGTTCGACTCCAGCGAGACTTTCTTAAAAACGTTAAACAGACACAGGTACAAAAATAACCTATGGAAAACATCGCTTTATTTTTCAAGTTGTTTAAAAACGACTTGCACGTTCTTGTTCCATAAAAAAACAGTCTTCAGTCATGTGGTCACCTTAATGCTCAGATGACGTAAATATGGAACACAATTTTATCAATTACTAAAATTTTGTCACCAATTTTTAAAGTTTGTTGATATCACATTTACATGTTAATGCTACATAGTATTTTAAACCTTTTGTCCTTATTGCCTAGACTATACATTTGCAACATTTTGTTTATTTCCAGGTATGAGTTGGACACATTGAAGGTAACATTTCACGAGGAGTTAATCACATACTCTGACTGGATTGAAGTGTTCATTAAATGGTTCTATAAGTCGATCACAGAGGCACGGGCAGAAAAGGTACGTAACTCCAGATCAGATTTGTCACAAAGAGTTACACTGTGCAAGACACAGTACATCGACATATTGCCATTTCTCCTTGATGCAGATTTGTTCCTGTAATGTCACATGACTTGTGATTGGTTGGATAGTAATATGCTCTTCATTTTCGATAGTTTAAAAGGCTTATTTCTTAATAGGAGACTAGATGTCTGAGTATATACATGCATAATATTTTGTCGTACGTAGTCAAAGGTAATCGCCACTTCAGTCTAATGCCCTTTTTTGGGCTCAAGAACTAATTGGAAGACATAAAAAAGCTGTTAAGAGATCTTGTTATGATTTTGAGGTATATATTAGTTCACTCCCGTTGTTTTTTGGTTGTTTACCTTTTTATATATTTTCCGAGGTATGGAAAGCATTTGTGGCATACCAAGAACTTCTGGTAGCGTCGGAATACCTTGGCCGCGAACGTGCAATGGGTGTCATCTTCTACACACTTGGTGAGTTCCCGACACGTGAGGAATATTTATACTTTGTTGAAAGCCAGGACACATCAAACGCATCGTTCGCCGCCGCCAGGCAGTATTCTACCATTGCGAAGGAGATATATGACGCAAAAATCAAAGGGAATCCAGAAATCATGCGTACAATACAGAATAAAAGGGGCGAGATCCGGTCTAGAAATTCTGGTGCCGTTATCAACACGGTTGGGTCACTGAAAGATGCCAAATTCTGGTTTGAAAACATGACTTACTTTCAGGTAAGATATTCTCAGGAGTATTTTTGTTCATACAAAATGTGATCATTGAGTATACTTATTTAGGTCAAATAGTATTCGTTATAATCTAAATGCATGTGTTGTTTTTTTGCCGGACAGCTAAGAAAAAAATAGTTTGTATGACTGAAATTACATGTAAGCAGTAATGACAGGAACTTACCAGCCATTGCTACATGTTTATGTTTATCTCGATGGCGTTCTTAAGTGCGGGTCATATCTTTTGTCTATCGCTATGTTATTAATTAAACGATTAGAATTAAAAATAGAGCTTTATGACAATATAGAGAAAATGTACCCCATCAACTACCAGTTATGTTCTTTCACTGTATAAAGATATACATGTAGTTATTACAGTGTAAGTATCTAAAAAGACGAGATTTTAACTTTGCTGTCTCCTATAGATTAAACAAAAAAGGTGTTTTTAATTCTATACAGGACATTATCCGTGAGGCCCAGGTGTCGCTGGCTTTGACTATTGATGGACTTTTGGCGGCTCGGCAGCAGACGGACCTCACTAACATAATCATCATTTGTATTATATTCAGTGCGGTACTGATACTGTGTCCCGTCATTATCTACGCTGTATACAACCTTACAGTAGAGATCCAGAGATGTTCATTACATATTGCAGACAGGTAACCAGCCTTTGAAAGCTTTACAGAGATCCTTCTTGTACTGTTTTTGCAAAAGAAATGTCGCGTTTTCTGTAATAAAACCTACTTATCTTTGAGTTTAGGTGACAACAATAGAATCAGACAGTTTTCCTGGAGTGAACACCACAGCAGAGACCCGTGATTACAACTGAAGGAATTAATGGTTACCAAAGCTATCTTATTTGCTGTAGTACAGTACAGTTCCGCATTGCTGTAGTACAGTACAGTTTCGCATTGCTAGAGTAAGGTACAGTTCCGCATTGCTGTAGTACAGTGCTGTTCCGCATTGCTAGAGTACAGTACAGTTCCGCATTGCTGTAGTACAGTACAGTTCCGCATTGCTAGAGTACAGTACAGTTCCGCATTGCTGTAGTACAGTACAGTTCCGCATTGCTGTAGTACAGTACAGTTCCGCATTGCTAGAGTACAGTACAGTTCCGCATTGCTGTAGTACAGTGCTGTTCCGCATTGCTGTAGTACAGTACAGTTCCGCAAATGAGACCGGTCAAAAGGTGGTCTTTATAAAGAGTTAGTCTTCAAAACGAAACTAATTTGTTTTAAACTTAAGTTCTGTCAAAATTCGTGATTTTGAAATAAACAGTGGTCTAAACAGTAGAACTTTGTAAGAATATGTCCAAAAATAAAATGTTATTTAAAACTAATTTACTTTTAAGCATTTCAAGAATATTTCATGCATAACTACTCATTGTTCACCTAAGAAAGTTTAAGGTTTAAGGAGACAATTATTTCTGCTATTTTTAGTTTTGCAAGATAATTTACGATAGAAGAAATTATTTTAAAAAAATCAAATTTCTCTATGTGCTGTTTTTGTTTTAGAACAAAGGCCTTGAGTAAAGAGAAGAAGCGAACAGACACGCTATTATACCAGATGTTACCAAAAGAGGTTGCCGAGCAACTAAAGCAGAACCAGGAAGTGAGCACCGAGGAGTTTGTACAAGCCACTATCATGTTTAGTGATATTGTCGGCTTCACCAACATCTCCTCCCGTAGCTCGCCCCTACAGGTATGTCTGCCAAGCTCATGTTTTATAAAACCATGACACTAAAGAATTACCGCCTGTAGCATTCCTTTCTGAAAGTTATAGCAAGTGCAGGCACATATCGTCATTTGCTATATAAAGCACCGTATGCCCGTAGTTTTAAATTTTACACCAAATACAGAAATAATTACACTACTTTCTTATTGCTTAACAATGCCAACTTCTAGAACCCCTGTGAAAACTTCACAAGATATGCTTACAGTTTATAGGAACTTTTAACAAAAGGATTTCATAAATACATGCATGTCCATTTCAATACTATGGTAACTGATTTCTGTCATTTCGTTACGGTGTATCTGCGGGTTGGCGGGGCAAAAACACAGATTTGTGAAGTTAGCGGCCTAGCGGCCTGGCGGCGTAAAGTTAGCGGCCTGGCAGCCTGGCGGCCTAGCGGCCTGGCGGCGTGAAGTTAGCGGCCTGTCGGCCTAGCGGCCTGGCGGCGTGAAGTTAGCTGCCTGGCGGCCTAGCGGCCTGGCGGCGTGAAGTTAGCGGCCTGGCGGCATGAAGTTAGCGGCCTAGCGGCGTGAAGATGGCTGCCTTTATCACAATTTAGGTTGATCTTAAAAACGGATTGAAATCTATTTTTACAGCATATAATGTAAATTGCAGGGGTGTATAAGAAAGTTATCGACATGATTTAGCTTTTATTTTTTAAAATAAATTATTTAACAAAGTTCTAGCTTATCTGCAAAGACGACTCGGAATCTCTTTATACATTTACTCCCATGTACTCTTTGTAAATTACATTTCAGTTGATGATTAAGTAAAATATCAACAAGAACTAGCTTTCATTTTTTTAACTTTTCAAATCCTGGCGGCCTAAACTTAAAATTTATCATAATTTATGTTTATCTTAAAAACGTCTTGAAATCGATTTTTTCAGCATGTAATGTACATTTCAGGGGTGAATAAGCAAAATATCAACAAGAACTAGCTTTGATTTTTTTTTAAATTTTCGAAGTCTGGCGGCCTAGCGGCCTAAACTTAATATTTATCATAATTTATGTTTATCTTAAAAACGGCTTGAAATCGATTTTTTCAGCATGTAATGTACATTTCGGGGGTGAATAAGCAAAATATCAACAAGAACTAGCTTTGATTTTTTTTTAAATTTTCGAAGTCTGGCGGCCTAGCGGCCTAAACTTAATATTTATCATAATTTATGTTTATCTTAAAAACGGCTTGAATTTGATTTTTTCAGCATGTAATGTACATTTCAGGGATGATTAGGTACAATATCAACAAAAATATCAATATTTTGCTTATTCACCCCTGAAATGTACATTACATGCTGAAAAAATCGATTTCAAGACGTTTTAAGATAAACATAAATTATGATAAATATTTAGTTTAGGCCGCTAGGCCGCCAGGCTTCGAAAACTTAAAAAAAAATCAAAGCTAGTTCTTGTTGATATTTTACTTTATCATCCCTGAAATGTTCATTGCATGCTGTAAAAATCGAATTCAAGCCGTTTTTAAGATAAACATAAATTATGATAAATATTAAGTTTAGGTCGCTAGGCCGCCAGGCTTCGAAAACTTAAAAAAAAATCAAAGCTAGTTCTTGTTGATATTTTGCTAATTTACCCCTGAAATGTACATTACATGCTGAAAAAATCGATTTCAAGACGTTTTTAAGATAAACATAAATTATGATAAATTTTAAGTTTAGGCCGCCAGGCTTCGAAAAGTTAAAGAAAATCAAAGCTAGTTCTTGTTGATATTTTACTTAATCATCCCTGAAATGTACATTGCATGCTGTAAAAATCGAATTCAAGCCGTTTTTAAGATAAACATAAATTATGATAAATATTAAGTTTAGGTCGCTAGGCCGCCAGGCCGCCAGGCTTCGAAAACTTAAAAAAAAATCAAAGCTAGTTCTTGTTGATATTTTGCTAATTTACCCCTGAAATGTACATTACATGCTGAAAAAATCGATTTCAAGACGTTTTTAAGATAAACATAAATTATGATAAATTTTAAGTTTAGGCCGCCAGGCTTCGAAAAGTTAAAGAAAATCAAAGCTAGTTCTTGTTGATATTTTACTTAATCATCAACTGAAATGTAATTTACAAAGAGTACATGGGAGTAAATGTACAAAGAGATTCCGAGTCGTCTTTGCAGATAAGCTAGAACTTTGTTAAATAATTTATTTTAAAAAATAAAAGCTAAATCATGTCGATAACTTTCTTATACACCCCTGCAATTTACATTATATGCTGTAAAAATAGATTTCAATTCGTTTTTAAGATCAACCTAAATTGTGATAAAGGCAGCCATCTTCACGCCGCTAGGCCGCTAACTTCATGCCGCCAGGCCGCTAGGCCGCCAGGTCGCTAACTTCACGCCGCCAGGCCGCTAGGCCGCCAGGCCGCTAACTTCACGCCGCCAGGCCGCTAACTTCACGCCGCCAGGCCGCTAGGCCGCTAACTTCACAAATCCAAAAACACGACAACACAACAGAACGACAAATGTAGCATTTGTGGTATTTGTGCGGTCATTTCTTTCGTGTTGGCGTGGTTGCAAGGACAGAACGACATGTTTAGGGCTCCAGCTCGACATTTCCATATCAGCCAACACGATGGCAGAAATCAGCCACTGTACAACATTCATATCGCATTACAGTGAGAAAAGTAAAACACCACTAATAGAGATGTTGTATTTAGTAATTCAGACAACACTGCGACGAATTTATTTTCAGATTGTAGAGATGCTGAACACAATCTATTCGTGTCTGGATGAAAGAATAGATCTTTATGACGTATATAAAGTTGAAACTATCGGTGACGCCTACCTCGTGGTTTCAGGTAAGTTTTGACGCTCAGCAGACATGTGTTCAAGGTTACTTGAGAGAATTCCTTTAGTCAAATTGTGGTTTAGATTATGTTTTGTAAAGAATGATCGACTGTTTTCGTGGAGAAATATTGGTATGCGAACCTCATTCAATTTAGTGGCTATGTAGTAGCGACAACAGTATTCAATGTGAAACAGTTACAGTTCCAGTGAAAACCATGTCTGAACAAAATGATTTGAAAATAATCCTGCTAGTTATTTAAGGTCTAAGGTCGGACATGTACATTATTGCATGTATGTTTCTGGACACAATTTGTTTTTAAAAAACATAGTCATTTTATACACGTATGTTGTTTTCTTTTATAAAGCTTTCCTGGTGGATCTATTGATAATATAGCCACGACATTTTTACGAACAAAGATATTTCCTAATGCTTCCAGGCGTTCCGAAACCCAATGGTAAAAGCCATGCCTCCGAAATAGCTTCGCTCTCATTGGATATTCTAGAACACGTGAACAGAATGGAGATTCCGCATATACCTGGAACAAATGTCAGGCTGCGAATAGGCTGTCATAGTGGTAGGTATTATTGTGGCGGGGTTGATAAATCGAAAATCATAACTACAAAGAGCAGTAACAAAAAAGTTTAAATGTGAAAATTGCAGAGGAAGATTGTCAGCAGTTATCGAATCTTTCAGACAGGCAAAGGTTTTTTAATTAACCATCCAGTAAGAGTAAAAGGTTAAAGGTCGTATATGCAACTTTCATTGCAATTTTCATTGCATGCCAGTGATCTAAGATTTTTCATGTTCTACATTGGAGAAAATTAGCGATATGTGTGTGATAATGCATTCGCTGATATCGCGCTAGCAAATTCTTTGGACACGATAATGAATTACTCATGGCATTTTTAGATACACATATATTTATGTTACAAAGAGTTGCTTACAAATCGATTGCGTTCTATTGATTTTTCATGTTATGTGATAAAGAATTGTAACTCTACCTTTGTCTGATTATATGGATTGTATTCAGCCACTGCTAAATGTAAAATTTGTCAAAGGTGGATGTCACGTACGCACCTCTTGTAATTTTTAATTTCTGACATAAATGCTTACTGTTCTTTCAGATGCTTTTTAAAATATCAATAAGTTTTAAAACTGTTATTGTATTTTGTTAGGTCCTGTGGTGGCGGGTGTGGTTGGAACAAAAATGCCACATTACTGTGTATTTGGAGAGGCCGTTAACATCGCGAACAAAATGGAGGCGCTCGGAAAACGTATTTCAACTTAAACCTATATATTTTCTAGAACTAAATTAGTTAGAAAAAACCTTTCTCATTCAAAAGTCAAATGTACAAGTTAAATGATGAATTTTATTCAACTATTGATATAAAACTATTCTTTTCTCGTATGCAGTGAAGCTTTATCAAACCTTCTACACGTGCGTATCGTGATAGAATAAAATTAATTAGCTTAATAGCTTTGTGGAGCTATTTCTCTGATTCCAAATTAAAAACGACTGTTTTATTCTTAAGTTGGATAGTTTTTCATTGATTATCCGCGTGTGCTAATATTTCTATTTTTGTTCATCAGCCTGTGCTTACGTTTAAATCATTGTTTACCAGCGTGCGCTAACATTTCTATCATTGTTTACTAGTGTGTGCATTCTAACGTTGTTTACCAGCGTGTGCTACCGTTTCTATCATTGTTTACCAGCGTGTGCTAACGTTTCTATCATTCTTTAATAGCATGTGCCAACGTTTCTATCATTGTTTACCAGCGTGTGCTAACGTTTCTATCATTGTTTACTAGCGTGTGCTAACGTTTCTATCATTCTTTAATAGCATGTGCCAACGTTTCTATCATTGTTTACCAGCGTGTGCTAACGTTTCTATCATTGTTTGCTAGCGTGTGCTAACGTTTCTATCATTGTTTACCAGCGTGTGCTAACGTTTCTATCATTGTTTACTAGCGTGTGCTAACGTTTCTATCATTCTTTAATAGCATGTGCCAACGTTTCTATCATTGTTTACCAGCGTGTGCCAACGTTTCTATCATTGTTTACCAGCGTGTGCTAACGTTTCTATCATTGTTTACCAGCGTGTGCTACCGTTTCTATCATTGTTTACCAGCGTGTGCTAACGTTTCTATCATTCTTTAATAGCATGTGCCAACGTTTCTATCATTGTTTACCAGCGTGTGCTAACGTTTCTATCATTGTTTGCTAGCGTGTGCCAACGTTTCTATCATTGTTTACTAGTGTGTGCTACCGTTTCTATCATTGTTTACCAGCGTGTGCTAACGTTTCTATCATTCTTTAATAGCATGTGCCAACGTTTCTATCATTGTTTACCAGCGTGTGCCAACGTTTCTATCATTGTTTACCAGCGTGTGCTACCGTTTCTATCATTGTTTACCAGCGTGTGCTAACGTTTCTATCATTCTTTAATAGCATGTGCCAACGTTTCTATCATTGTTTACCAGCGTGTGCTACCGTTTCTATCATTGTTTACTAGCGTGTGCTAACGTTTCTATCATTGTTTACCAGCGTGTGCTACCGTTTCTATCATTGTTTACCAGCGTGTGCTAACGTTTCTATCATTCTTTAATAGCATGTGCCAACGTTTCTATCATTGTTTACCAGCGTGTGCTACCGTTTCTATCATTGTTTACTAGCGTGTGCCAACGTTTCTATCATTGTTTACCAGCGTGTGCTACCGTTTCTATCATTGTTTAACAGCGTGTGCTAACGTTTCTATCATTCTTTAATAGCATGTGCCAACGTTTCTATCATTGTTTACCAGCGTGTGCCAACGTTTCTATCATTGTTTACCAGCGTGTGCTAACGTTTCTATCATTCTTTAATAGCATGTGCCAACGTTTCTATCATTGTTTACCAGCGTGTGCTAACGTTTCTATCATTGTTTACCAGCGTGTGCTAACGTTTCTATCATTGTTTACCAGCGTGTGCTAACGTTTCTATCATTCTTTAATAGCATGTGCCAACGTTTCTATCATTGTTTACCAGCGTGTGCTAACGTTTCTTTCATTCTTTAATAGCATGTGCCAACGTTTCTATCATTGTTTACCAGCGTGTGCTAACGTTTCTATCATTGTTTACTAGCGTGTGCCAACGTTTCTATCATTGTTTACTAGTGTGTGCTTTCTATCATTGTTTATCAGCGTGTGCTAACGTTTCTATCATTGTTTATCAGCATGTGCTAACGTTTCTAGCATTGTTTACTAGAGTGTGCTCTCTGTCATTGTTTACCAGCATGTGCTTACAATTCTATCATTGTTTACCAGAATGTGCTAACGTTTATATCATTGTTTACTAGAGTGTGCTTTCTATCATTGTTTACCAGCATGTGCTAACGTTTCTATCATTGTTTATCAGCATGTGCTAACGTTTCTAGCATTGTTTACTAGAGTGTGCTCTCTGTCATTGTTTACCAGCATGTGCTTACAATTCTATCATTGTTTACCAGAATGTGCTAACGTTTATATCATTGTTTACTAGAAAGTGCTTTCTATCATTGTTTACCAGCATGTGCTAACGTTTCTATCATTGTTTACTAGCGTGTGCTTTCTATCATTGTTTACCAGCATGTGCTAACGTTTCTATCATTGTTTACTAGAGTGTGCTTTCTATCATTGTTTACCAGCATGTGCTAACGTTTCTATCATTGTTTACTAGAGTGTGCTTTCTATCATTGTTTACCAGCATGTGCTAACGTTTCTATCATTGTTTACTAGAGTGTGCTTTCTATCATTGTTTACCAGCATGTGCTAACGTTTCTATCATTGTTTACTAGCGTGTGCTTTCTATCATTGTTTACCAGCATGAGCTTACAATTCTATCATTGTTTACCAGCATGTGCTAACGTTTCTATCATTGTTTACCAGCATGTGCTAACGTTTCTATCATTGTTTACCAGCATGTGCTAACGTTTCTATCATTGTTTACTAGAGTGTGCTTTCTATCATTGTTTACCAGCATGTGCTAACGTTTCTATCATTGTTTACTAGAGTGTGCTTTCTATCATTGTTTACCAGCATGTGCTTACAATTCTATCATTGTTTACCAGCATGTGCTAACGTTTCTATCATTGTTTACTAGCGTGTGCTTTCTATCATTGTTTACCAGCATGTGCTTACAATTCTATCATTGTTTACCAGCATGTGCTAACGTTTATATCATTGTTTACTAGAGTGTGCTTTCTATCATTGTTTACCAGCATGTGCTAACGTTTCTATCATTGTTTACTAGAGTGTGCTTTCTATCATTGTTTACCAGCATGTGCTAACGTTTCTATCATTGTTTACTAGCGTGTGCTTTCTATCATTGTTTACCAGCATGTGCTTACAATTCTATCATTGTTTACCAGCATGTGCTAACGTTTCTATCATTGTTTACTAGAGTGTGCTTTCTATCATTGTTTACCAGCATGTGCTTACAATTCTATCATTGTTTACCAGCATGTGCTAACGTTTCTATCATTGTTTACTAGCGTGTGCTTTCTATCATTGTTTACCAGCATGTGCTAACGTTTCTATCATTGTTTACTAGCGTGTGCTAACGTTTCTATCATTGTTTACTAGAGTGTGCTTTCTATCATTGTTTACCAGCATGTGCTTACAATTCTATCATTGTTTACCAGCATGTGCTAACGTTTCTATCATTGTTTACTAGCGTGTGCTAACGTTTCTGTCATCGTTTACTAGAGTGTGCTAACGTTTAAAACATCATTCACTAGCGTGTGCTAACGTTTATATCACTGTTTTCTAGCGTGTGCTAACGTTTCTGTCATTGTTTACTAACATGTGCTAACGTTTCTGTCATCGTTTACTAGCGTGTGCTAACGTTTCTGTCATCGTTTACTAGCGTGTGCTAACGTTTATATCACTGTTTACTAGTGTGTGCTATCGTTTATATCACTGTTTACTAGCGTGGGCTAACGTTTCTGTCACTGTTTACTAGCGTGTGCTAACGTTTATATCACTGTTTACGAGCATGCGCTAACGTTTATATCACTGTTTACTAGCGTGCGCTAACGTTTATATCACTGTTTACTAGCGTGTGCTATCACTGTTTACTAGCGTGTGCTAACGTTTATATCGCTGTTTACTAGGGTGCTAACGTTTCTGTCATTGTTTACTTGCGTGTGCTAACGTTTCTGTCATCGTTTACTAGCGTGTGCTAACGTTTATATCACTGTTTACTAGCGTGTGCTAACGTTTATATCACTGTTTACTAGCGTGTGCTATCACTGTTTACTAGCGTGTGCTAACGTTTATATCACTGTTTACTAGCGTGTGCTAACGTTTCTGTCATTGTTTACTAGCGTGTGCTAACGTTTCTGTCATTGTTTACTAGCGTGTGCTAACGTTTCTGTCATTGTTTACTAGCGTGTGCTAACGTTTCTGTCATTGTTTACTAACATGTGCTAACGTTTCTGTCATTGTTTACTAGCGTGTGCTAACGCTTCTGTCATTGTTTACTAACATGTGCTAACGTTTCTGTCATTGTTTACTAACATGTGCTAACGTTTCTGTCATCGTTTACTAACATGTGCTAACGTTTCTGTCATTGTTTACTAACATGTGCTAACGTTTCTGTCATTGTTTACTAACATGTGCTAACGTTTCTGTCATTGTTTACTAACATGTGCTAACGTTTCTGTCATTGTTTACTAACATGTGCTAACGTTTCTGTCATTGTTTACTAACATGTGCTAACGTTTCTGTCATCGTTTACTAGCGTGTGCTAACGTTGCTGTCATTGTTTACTAGCGTGTACTAACGTTTCTGTCATTGTTTACTAGCGTGTACTAACGTTTCTGTCATTGTTTACTAACATGTGCTAACGTTTCTGTCATTGTTTACTAACATGTGCTAACGTTTCTGTCATCGTTTACTAGCGTGTGCTAACGTTTCTGTCATCGTTTACTAGCGTGTGCTAACGTTTCTGTCATCGTTTACTAGCGTGTACTAACGTTTCTGTCATTGTTTACTAACATGTGCTAACGTTTCTGTCATTGTTTACTAACATGTGCTAACGTTTCTGTCATTGTTTACTAACATGTGCTAACGTTTCTGTCATTGTTTACTAACATGTGCTAACGTTTCTGTCATTGTTTACTAACATGTGCTAACGTTTCTGTCATCGTTTACTAACATGTGCTAACGTTTCTGTCATCGTTTACTAGCGTGTGCTAACGTTTCTGTCATCGTTTACTAGCGTGTACTAACGTTTATATCACTGTTTACTAGCGTGTGCTAACGTTTATATCACTGTGTACTAGCGTGTGCTAACGTTTCTGTCATCGTTTACTAGCGTGTGCTAACGTTTCTGTCATCGTTTACTAGCGTGTGCTAACGTTTCTGTCATCGTTTACTAGCGTGTACTAACGTTTCTGTCATCGTTTACTAGCGTGTACTAACGTTTCTGTCATCGTTTACTAGCGTGTGCTAACGTTTCTGTCATCGTTTACTAGCGTGTGCTTAGGAAATAGATTTTAAGTTTGAGTGATATACCGTCTGATATATCACGGTGTCGAGTTCAGATGCGTAGTAATTTAATCACGAAGGCCGTAGGCCTGAGTGATTAAATAACTACGCATATGAACGAGAAACCGTGATATATACGACGGTAGATCACGAAAATGTTAAAATCTATTTCCATTCTAACACGTACGTATATTATAAGGGGCGCAAGTATGTGCACTATTTAACAGTAATGTTTGCAGTGACGTCAGCGGGCGCACGCTTGTGTTCAGCGTGCTATACTGCTTATGATATATCACGCTCAATTCCTTCTTTGTTTATTGTTGGCGAATTGCAGATAGTGTTAGAATAACGTTTATATCACTGTTTACTAGCGTGTGCTAACGTTTATATCATTGTTTACTAGCGTGTACTAACGTTTCTGTCATCGTTTACTAGCGTGTGCTAACGTTTATATCACTGTTTACAAGCGTGTGCTAACCTTTATATCACTGTTTACTAGCGTGTGCTAACGTTTATATCACTGTCTACTAGCGTGTGCTTACGTTTTTGTCAGCGTTTACTAGCGTGTGCTAACGTTTATATCACTGTTTACTAGCGTGTGCTAACGTTTATATCACTGTGTACTAGCGTGTGCTAACGTTTCTGTCATCGTTTACTAGCGTGTGCTAACGTTTATATCACTGTGTACTAGCGTGTACTAACGTTTCTGTCATCGTTTACTAGCGTGTGCTAACGTTTATATCACTGTGTACTAGCGTGTACTAACGTTTCTGTCATCGTTTACTAGCGTGTGCTAACGTTTATATCACTGTTTACAAGCGTGTGCTAACCTTTATATCATTGTTTACTAGCGTGTGCTAACGTTTCTATCATTGTTTACTAGCGTGTGCTTACGTTTCTATCATTGTTTACTAGCGTGTGCTAACGTTTCTATGTATTAGCGCGTGCTTTCTTTCATTTGTTTCAGCATCTGCACACGTTTTTATCACTGTTTACCTGCGTATGAAAACGCATCTATCATTTTTTACCAGCGTGTTATAACTTTTCTGTAATTGTTCATCATCCTGTGACTTGCATGTGCTAACGTTTCTTTTGTAAATCAGCGAATGTCAACGTTTCTATCATTGTTTATCCCTGTGTGTGCTAATGTTTCTTTCATTGTTTATCAGTATGTGATAACGTTTCTGGCATTGTTTACCAGCATTTGATTACGTTTCTATCGGTGTTTAAATGCGTGTGCTTGTGTTTCAATTTTCGTTTATAACGATGTGCCACTGTTTCTGTCATTGTTTAAATGCGTGTGCTTGTGTTTCAATTTTCGTTTATAACGATGTGCCACTGTTTCTGTCATTGTTTAAATGCGTGTGCTTGTGTTTCTATTTTCGTTTATAACGATGTGCCAATGTTTCTGTCATTGTTTACATGCTGGTGCTTGTGTTTCTATTTTCGTTTATAACGATGTGCCACTGTTTCTGTCATTGTTTAAATGCGTGTGCTTGTGTTTCTATTTTCGTTTATAACGATGTGCCAATGTTTCTGTCATTGTTTACATGCTGGTGCTTGTGTTTCTATTTTCGTTTATAACGATGTGCCAATGTTTCTGTCATTGTTTACATGCTGGTGCTTGTGTTTCTATTTTCGTTTATAACGATGTGCCACTGTTTCTGTCATTGTTTAAATGCGTGTGCTTGTGTTTCTATTTTCGTTTATAACGATGTGCCAATGTTTCTGTCATTGTTTACATGCGTGTGCTTGTGTTTCTATTTTCGTTTATAACGATGTGCCACTGTTTCTGTCATTGTTTAAATGCGTGTGCTTGTGTTTCTATTTTCGTTTATAACGATGTGCCAATGTTTCTGTCATTGTTTACATGCGTGTGGTAACGTTTCTATCAATGTTTACCAGCATGTGTTTATGTTTCTATCAGTGTCTCAGCATTTTCTTATGTTTCTATGATTATTCAGTCATCGTGTAATAATATGTATATGATTGTTTACATGCGTGTAATTATGTTTCTATCTTTGTTTATCAGCGTGTCGAATCCACTTAAGCAAGACGACAGCAGATGTTCTCACAGAGCTTGGCGGTTATGTTATCCGGGAAAGGGATGACTTTCCAGAAAAAGTTAGTTATTCTGTGTAAAATGGATCTTGTTATACGAAATAAGAAAGGAAGACCTCCAAAAGTACACTTTTAACAGGCTGCATTTTAATTCATAGCTGTTTTGTTGTTGTTGTTTTTTGCATTCAATATCTTTGATTTGGTGTAAATGCTGTACTAACCATACTTTTGTCAAATACAGTCGAGTTCGGAGAACACTCAATGAAAGTTCTTAAACAGTTACAAGTACTAAAATGGTATATTTAGACAACGTATTGCAACAGTGCTTTACATACGAGAGACATTTTATTCCAGCTTTTAAAACACATGGCCTCTCGTGTAAGTTTGACCATATGGAGATTCGAGAGGCATCATTTGCTTTATTCTAATTTCACTAGATATTACATTTTATGTTGCAGAATGATCATGACCTACTGGTGGCCTTCAAGGGTAATGTAAAAACTTACTGGCTGGTGTGCCGGGAGGGGTTTGCTCCCCCTGATTACGAGGAATTCACTCCTGACGCCGAGACAAAGGCTTGAGCGGAAAGAACGTGATCAGTCCTCAACTAGTATTCAAGAACTCACACTTTCCTCATACAGAGTCCCTGACTTTGATAAAAGGAGAATTCGAGAAATGATTTTTTTTCTGAAATTATCTTGTTCAGAAATAAGTTTGACTATCAGTGTCATATTTCATGCTTTTGTGTAAATGTTGTTGTTTTTTTCGTAACACGCATCTTAGGTCGAGTCAATCCTTATTTAATAAAATGATTACTCATGTAAAAAGAGTCGTAAAATTATGTAACTGTATAACGTTGATAAAAAGAAATGGCAGGACTTATTATGTTACACAATTTAATTTCTAAATTTTCAGAATATTCTTTATAAATAATTCTCAATGTAATAATCTGAGCCTAATTACTTCTCACTAATTGGAATTTTAAACAACTAGGAAAAACACATTGTATGGTAAAATTGTTGCTAAAATGGTATAATTGTATTTAATACGTATATACTGTCAAAAAAGGTTAGCCAATAAAGTGATAAACAAAATTGTTTGTGTATTTTGTTAGCTGATACAGTGATAAGAATTCTCATCCAATCTTACACACTTTCACTATAAATCAAAGACGCAATGTGTTAGATAAAGATTAGCCCGTTGTGGGTTTTGAACTCATGCCCGCTCATTCCTTGATGCCAATGTCAAGACTGAATTTATACAAACACAATTAGGTATGCATTTGACCATAACATTTAGCTGCCAAGTATGGTCTAAGATTTTCTATTCTCTGGTAAGGTTTAGTTGTTCTTCATGGCAACCTTCAACTGTATTCATGTACACAGACAAGCTGACCATCAACCTTTGGAAGTATCAGTAGAACAATTTCATCCTCTATAAGAATTGCTAACTTTTCAAGGCAATATTTGTACAAAGATAACCTTATGATAGTTTGAGAGAAAGTGGTAACATTTCATTTACAACACCGGTACTTTCACCACTTCATTAACTAATCTAGACTTTCTTGTGGTCACACATCTACCCTACATCTAAAAATATCTAAAATTCCTCAACACATAATTTATACAGCTTCTTACACAGAAAACAGCAAAACTGGAGAAAAGTAAAAGATCAGTGAAAAAAACTAACAAACAATTTTTATATGATTTTATTCATTTTGCTGACAATGGAAAGATCTTGATATTGTTGATGATGATGGTGATGATGATGATGACGACGACGATGATGATACCAGCAATATTCAAAAGCATAAAAACAACACTCTAATTGTTTACAGGTCTTAAACGATGATTGTTCTTTTCTTTCTATTAAGAGTGTCTCAAAAGCAATATTCAAGCTCAGAAGTAACCCTCCCAAATTATTGTTTAATTTCCCATGGCACTGCCCAGACTAACTTTAAACCTTACTTTAACTTTAAGTAATGAAGTTAAATTATGACAACAATACCATACATGTACGTCATTCTACTGCAAGTTCAAATTATTTAATAGTAATCAATCACTCTCACAATAACATTTGAATGTAAAATACATGATTTTTGTCCAGTAAAGCTGTCTACAACTTACAATGGTATTGTACTGACATAAATAATCATTTTGAAAAGACAAAATCGTTTGCTGCATTTTCTGTATTATTCAAGCTGCCATTTTTCTAACTTTATCCCTTCACTTTCCTCCTCTGTTTGCACGAAGTACAGCACCGGGGCTTGGGTATGGACGTTGCTGGAACAATGGTCCTGATGCTGTAGAATCTACCCCTGTCTTTGCTTCACCAGCCCTCTCAAGACCAGCTGACCAACCTCCCCTAAACAATGCACGAATATATGATTACACAACTTTATAAACAAAACAAAAACAAAACAAACATGTATCACAACTCTTGCAAATGTAGTTTTGACTTAATGCAAACTTGATGCACAGAATGTCGCACACAGGTCATCAGAACTGCCTGATTTCAGCAGTTGCAATCACTTACATGTATCTCGGGCATTTTTTATTACAATAACAAGGGCAAGGAACAGTACTGTCTTAACTACACTTAAAACAGCATGCTAATAAATATAGAAACATAGCTTAACCACCAGTAAATCTGTTAAACATGAGGTTTGCACATCTATGAAATAGCAGATCACGGTTTGATCTCCAGTTGGACCTGTTTTGATATGACCTTAATTGATGTAAGGGACATGAAACTTGAATTCACTCACCCTCTTAAAGCCTCCATGTTACATCTAGGCTAAACACTTTCAACAATTTAAATAACAATGCACCTTCAAATCAGTACAACAGGACTCATAATACAACAAAAAAGACAAGCTCTACAACAGAATTGATTTTTTTTTCAGTTGACATAGATCTTAAGAAATTTTAATCTACCAGTAAAACTTCCTGCACTATACTTTTAGCCATACCTTGGAATATCTGAGTATGATGCTGGATCCATAGGGTCAATCTCATCTCGTTGAGCTCGGCCCCGCCCCCTATTTCTGTCTCCACCCCTTTCATGCGCCAGGCGACCTTTCTCATGCCGTCTATCATATTCATCTTCATCAGATGATGACGATGATGAACTTTCACTCTGCAAGTAATCAAGGAAAATATGTATGCAATAAAATTATAATCAACAGCCATTTTTAGTAACATAATGCTGTTTCATTACCTAAAGACTAATTACATTGATATCTGGAAAGTGGTTTTTTTTTCCCATATATAAATGCAAACAATTATCCTACTAAATTCTAAAGCTGTATTACTCAATTAAGATAGACCATATGACCAATTACAGGTGTTCAATCTGATGACGGCCTGTAGTGGGATGACAGCAATAAACAACTGCCTACAGTAAGGTAAATATTAAATAGGCCCTGAGAATTTAACTTAAACAGTACTGAGACTTTATTTCTACATTATCAACATCAGACCAAAGTTAGCCTGGATAGTTAGAACATTCAATCTGCACTTAGGTGTATCCTTAGAAAAATGAACATCACCATTTTTTATATAAGTACATTAATTGAGTACACATGAGTATGGCAAAAATATTTAATTTATCAATGGAAGATACATCTTATACATAGATGTATATATCTCTAAGAAGTGAAAGAAATCTTTATTACTTTTTATTTACATGATTTGTGAATTGTATAATTTCAGCATTTATTCTTACTTTCATGCATCTCCCTCATTCTGATCACTTTAAGAAATCTGCTAAAAAGAAGCAAAATAATTGTATGAAAATAAGTAAATCTTACGTCAGACACTTCCATACCCTCCTCTTCACTTTCCTCACTATCGCTCTCACCTCTGGTATATCCATCATTACGTAACACAGCTGAAATGTACACACATAATCAAAAGTAGATATACTATTTATTATAAAAGATGTAGGTAAAACTGGTATTTTATTCATTGATAAGCATTTTAGGGGCTTTCGTGAACACAATTGTATATAGTGAGCAAATATGACCTGTATGAGCCTCAATATTAAACAGATTCAAAAGCATCATACAGAAATGTGTGATTAGCAAATGGAGGAATGTTTCAATAACCTGCATAATGCAAATTGGTAAAGTGGCTCAATGCCACTGAAGTTGTGTGTACAGTAAGCTGAACCTCCTGGTTACTTTAATTTGTCTTTGCAAAGGATAAGCAGCTTCATGTGAAGAAAACTGTAGCAAGTTGTAAAATTTTAAATACATATTACCATTACACTCACCTTGCAGTTTTTCAGCTGATAATGTGATCACAGCTTTTGGATGTATGGGAGATAACCAGGATACCTGATCTGTCTGGGTATTCCAGTAATAATATCTGTCTCTGAAAAAGTTCAATATTGTCCTATATTACAATATAACAAGTACCAAAAAGACTATAACACACAATAGCCTGTCTGGTAATGCATCTGTCATACGTATGAAGACATCAATAAGTCTTATTCCTAAATATCTCATGATAACTTAAGGTCAAAAAGGTTAAGTATGTCATACAAAAGAGCATTGACTCACCTTTAAATTGATTTCTTGTTTGTCAAAATTTTATCAAAACCGTTTTCCTACATAAACCAATTTTATGAAGCACCAGTTACAAAACTATATTGTCAAATTAAGCAAATCATCATATCCAAAATAGAAACATTAGTCCACTGCCTAACTCTTTTTTACTCAAAACATCAAAAGACATGGCACTCAAAGGACATAAGAAAATGATATATGTTAATATTCTTATGAATTCAATTTAGTTGCAATATTACTAACCCAAAATCTTATAAATCATAACGCTTTGATTAACCAATTTATATCAGAGCTGACTTGTATCTACTGCCACTAAAAAGTTACTTGAAGGCATAAACTCACGTTTCTGGGTCAGCTATTTCTTGCCATTCAGGTGGTAATGGATATTTTCTCAGCATTCTGTCTCGCTTTCTGATCATGTCCTCTGTGGGATTCCATACTTTCATACCCCATCTCTGTCTACAATAATCAGTACAGTCATGGTATGGGTTGGATCTGTTTGGGCAGGCTGGAACCTATAATACAAAATAACGAAGAATGAAACTGTTACTGGAAGCATTCTAAGTATACAGTAAATAATAACATGTCTGTCAGATAATTTAACATTTCATCCTGTTGTCTTTGAAATAAAATAAAAAAATTGTTTATGGGTTATTTTCTGTTTATGTTTGCACAAAGTTTAAGAAAACTAGAGGGCCAAGATGGCCCTATATCGCTCACCTGAGAATCATTCCACAGAAACATAAAAATCACGATGTAAGTTAGTAGGTCAAGGCCAAGATCATCCACGGTCAAAGATTTAATCTGCATGCAAAATTATCTAATGTTTCATTGTTGTAGCTGAACAGAACGTCTTCTAAGAATAGGCCCTGTGACCTATTTTTTGACCCTGGATGACCCACATACAATCCTATCCTAGATTTTATCAAGACAAACATTCTGACCAAATATTAGGAAAATCGGAAGAAAAATACAGCTTCTATCGCATACACAAGCTTTTTCTAAGATTTGACCGTGACCTAGTTTTTGACCCCAGATGATTCATATCAGCCTCAACCTAGATTTCATCAAGACAAACATTCTGACCAAGTTTCATAAAGATCCAATGAAAAATACAGCCTCTATCGCATACAAAAGGTTTATCTAAGATTTGACCCCATGACCTAGTTTTTGAACCCAGATTACCCATATTCAATCCCAACCTAGAACTCATCAAGACAAACATTCTGACAAAATATTAGGAAAATCGAATGGAAAATACAGCTTCTATTTTATACACAAGGTTTTTCTAAGATTTGACCCCATGACCTAGTTTTTGACCCCTGATGACCCATATACAATCCCAACCTAGATACCATAGAGACAAACATTCTGTCAAAATATTAGGACAATCGGATGAAAAATACAGCTTCTATCACATACACAAGCTATTTCTAAGATTTGACCCCGTGATCTAGTTTTTGACCCCAGATGACCCATATACAATCCCAACCTAGATCTCATCAAAACAAGCATTCTGACCAAATATTAGGAAAATCCAATGGAAAAGACAGGCCTCTATCGCATACACAAGGTTTTTCTTAGATTTGACCCTGTGACCTAGGTTTTGACCCCAATTGAACCCATATACAATCCCAACCTAGATTTCATCAAGACAAACATTCTGACCAAATATTAGGAAAGTCAGATGAAAAATACAGCTTCTATCACATACACAAGGTTTTTCTGAGATTGGACCCCGTGACCTAGTTTTTGACCCCAGAAGACCCATATACAATCCCAACCTAGATTTTATCAAGACAATTATTCTTACCAAATATTAGGAAAGTCAGATGAAAAATACAGCTTCTATCGCATACACAAGGTTTTTCTTAGATTTGATCCCGTGACCTAGTTTTTGACCCCAGATGAACCCATATACAATCCCAACCTAGATTTCATCAAGACAAACATTCTGACCAAGTTTCATAAAGATCCAATGAAAAATACAGCCTCTATTGCATACACAAGGCAAATGTGAACAGACAGAAGACAGACGCCAGATGACGGACATCCAGCGATCACAATAGCTCATCCCTGAGCATTCGCTCAGGTGAGCTAAAAACAGTTCCATATACATCAACCCTGACAATTAATTTATCAATTTTATTCACAAACTAAAATGTATGCTAACTTTCAAAAGACACAAACCACCCTTTAATACAGTAAACCATATTTTAAATAATGTGAAGAATTTAAGACAGAAGTGTGAAACAAAGCAATAATTAAATGTTTAATTTCCATTGAAATGAGGAGACTTATGTCTAATACTTCTCTCAAAGAATTATCTTCCTCCTCCTCCTCCTCCTCTGGCTGTGGTTTAACTCTCATCTCCACAGCAGGCTCTGGTAAGACTGGTTCATCTTTCTGAGGATCATCATAATCTTCAGCAAACACTTCTTCTACCTCCTCAGTACCTTAAAATTTAAAACCAAAAATAATACACTATGCCACAAATTCGTTATAAGAAATCATATCTTTTAACAACACAGGAAGTTATGTTGTTGCAGCCAAAGGGGAAGAACTGTTGCTTCATATCTTACAAATTTCCAGTCACTGTTTTCGTTATGGTGGAGTGCACATCTACCTATGTTTATATCATTTCAACAACTGGCAACTACTCCAGGGATTGGGGCAGACCAGTGGAACAATGTTGATGTGCTGGACTTAAGAGTTTGATCACAAGCTCCTCCACTTACATTACTAATTGTCTTTCAGATGAGACTGCTAAACCTATGTCCTATGTAACAGTGCATGAGGGTTGGTTTTCCATACTACTAATGTTCAAGTGTGCATGAGTTTTAATTCCACATAAGGATGGCCATTTTCTGATGCACTGCATCTTTATGTTACCGACGGAATTTATGAGATGGGGGCTTGTCCTTGACAACCGCTCCTGGACTTTGTCCAATAAAATATGATGGTTTTCACTTAAAAAGTCCATTTTTTCCCTAAACTTATGCGACAGTTTTCTGAAGAGGGGGTGTTACAGTCAAGTGTACACCTACTTGTGATTGTAAAAAGTCAACTTCTGAAAACTGCTTCAAGGAATCAATTCTTTTGCTCAGTGGCACAGTGCATTCGTTTTTCATACTACAACTAATCCCTCATGAGGGTGGCCTTTTTTCTGAATCACTGCATCTTAAAGTTTTGGGTGGGAATTTGTGATGGCCTCACAACAATGCCACAACAAAGTACAAGTAATGGTGGAGGCATGGTCTTCTCTCTCAATTAATTAATTCATTCATAAATAATGTTACAAATTCAGAGCCATAAAATGATGTTAAAATAGAAGACCAAATGGCAACTAAATCAAGTTCTAGTTTAAGCTGTTGCTGATAAACCAACATATACTGGTAAGTTTAAGGAGCAGTGATCGAGCGGTTAGAGCACCGTTGCTGGTTCGAATCCCACTTGAGGTGATAGTCAATAGCGATCCATCGCTAATGTTTTACTGTTTCTGTAAACACCTGACTTTAAATAAAATTTTGTCTTGTCTTTGTCTCCAGTGACATTCCACATTCCTCACTTTTGGCATGAGTACTGGTATGAATGCAGGAAGCAGTCATCATATAAGTTGCGAGAACTTGCCTGCCTAGTACAGTCAGTATTAACTGTTGGCAGTAATAAGTTGAAGTTACTAAAACTAAATATTGTTACACTAACAATTTATACACTAAGATGGGCAAAAAATGAACTTCCTCAAAGTAGCGTCGTTCCAGAAGATTTCAGGACTTTTCACCTCCTAGACGTTTCGGCCCTGGACGTTTCGGCCTCAAAACCCTGGTCTTTTCGGCATCTTTTGTAAATTTGATGAAGATATAAAATAAATACAATTATAAGTTATAATATTATATATAATATAACTCATACTTGCAAACACATTACATTTATGAAATCATGAAAGACGATTTTTTTTGTCATAAATATATTGAAATTTCCCTAGGAAAATAATTATTTATAGGATAGTTTATATGAATTGTGATAAAATTATCAGCTATAAATCTACATGTATATTTATATATGTATATTTGTGTTATAAAATTATATTATTAAAATTATAGATAGCTTAAAAGGACATTGATTATGATATGTTGTTATATAACAGCTAGAACAGATTAAGGATCATTAGTTAAAGAAGTGTGAAAGTTGTATAATGCATTGTATCTGTTAATTAGCACCTTTATAAAGGTGTTACTTATATTTCACAAAATAGTGAAAATTTGACTGATTTCTCAGATCAAAGTACCTTCTTATATTAAATAGATTAAAGAAAATAAAAGGCCAAATCCGTACAGTATACCATACTATAACAAAACATAGTAGCCGAAAAGACCAGGGCCGAAATGTCTAGGAGGTGAAAAGACCAGGGCCGAAACGTCTAGGAGGTGAAACGTCCAGACACCTTCCAGAACAGCCTCAAAATATAATAACAGTCCATTTTCAAACATAAGTACGTCCACTTTTTTCACTTTATTTACAAAACTAGATGAAGCATATATATTTAAAGCTATCCGAAAACACTAATATCCGATAAATAGATGACCAAAAGATGAGTCGGACTTAGTTACCTGGAGTGCTTAGTGCTGTAGCTTGTGTTGGTTTTGTTTCTGGTTTATTCTGCAGAATTCCTCGCTTTTGTAAACGTGCTGCTAAAGCTGCAGGCAACGGCATTTTTGTAAAACAAATACTGGAATACCACAATTTACTGTAAATGGGTTATCTCCCTTCGTGATAGATTAAATACCGAAATGTTTCTCCTATAACCGGATGGGTTAAGAGTATCTGTCTCAACTAGGGGCAAAGAAGTTACGTTCCTCGGCTTGATATTTCTATAAAGAATACTAACATCCACTTTTTTTAATTTCGCGTTTTCGAAGGTAAAAAAGTGATATTGAATAATCAATTTCCCTTCAATGGCACACTGACAACCCTTGTTTGTACATGTCAGAAATGTACAAAAAAGGGTTGTCAGTTGTACAAAAGATTTGCATATAGATATATCATGCGTCTGTGGATATTTGCAGTACAGCATTGAAATATCTCAATAAGCTGCAAACTGCAGTATAAATTTGTTTAAAGGTAGTGAGGCAGTACAAGTTTTATAAAGTTTAAAGCTTTTTTACAGGCAATGTCATATCGGGCGGGTAGTTTACCCAAATACCTGCATATGAATATTACATATACACATGGACAGTTGCATCCGGTCCTGAGAATACACTGTGAATCTGCCATTGAAGTAACAAGGATTCCAGCAAGGTTGAGGATACTGATAGGAGCATACATACTGCAGGTTAGCCGTGCTCGTTGTAATAAGAATGCTGTGAGTCCCCTAGTGCCCCCTTATGCAAACTGGAGGACGAGACGTTGGAGCATTTCCTATTGAATTGCGTGAACCTGCAATGTGTACGTGATCGTATCATGAACGAGATCTTCGGAATACTAGAAGATAATTGCGTCAGGGCATATATCACCAGGTCACATCGTGCATGCAGAAGTTATGGACCGGACACGAACTCCAAATTCACTTACGACTATATGACAAATACACAAAGTTCAATCCCCTGCTGTGACCTTGAATTTTAATCAAGGGATTTGGGTCTTACAAGAACACATTGTCCACCTATGCTGGTCATGTATACCAATTTATTTTGAAATCTCGTCATGCATGCAGAATTTTTGGATCGGACACTAAGTATATACTTTTTCGAACACACACGCACACACGCGCGCGCACGGATAGGGGTAACACTATATACTCCCCCGCCCGCCCCATTTTATGGCTGGGCGGGGCATAAAAAACATTCTTTTAAAATCTTGTCCGTTTTATTGTCTTGCAATTGCCTGTTGGATTCTGGTCAATAACTGAAGGACGTAAAGGCATAGAAATTGTTCTGGCTATGTTTGGCAGGTAGATGACTGGCACATTGCACCAAAGGTCAAGCGTAACCCGTCTCCGTGGTCGAGTAGTTAAGGTCACTGACTTCAATTCACTTGATCTCTCACTATCTAATGACCATGCGTTCTTGCCTCGCTACCGACCATTACCTTTTATGTGGCAGTATTCTATGAGAATTAGTCTAGTACTGACTCACAGGACGATAGTCTGTCCGCACTTAAACCAATCAAATGTCAATCTCACGGAAGTTTGCACTTCGGGAGCTATTTTCAATAAATAACTGAAGAACAGCTAGACCAAGAACCCTCAAACTTAAAGGATGGCGATGATTTTGGGACTCCCTGTGTCAAAGGTCAAGATGTAACATCCTTTAGAACAGCTAGCAAACAGTGTAACTGAAACATAATACGGGTAGTAAAGACAGGTGAGATGACCTTACTCGATTTTCAAGGTTAGGTCACAGTAACCTCTTACTACTCAGTGGACCTGTGGCCTTTAAAGGTTATCACGAGTAAGCTATCCCTACTAGGTGTCTGATGCATTGTAAGTGGGGCAAATACAGTATTTATCTTTGTATAGCAAGAAAACCACTTGAATACTGAGATTTTAAAGCTTTCTTACTAAACAGGAAACGCGACACCTGCAGTGCAACGGTTATCTTTGTGAAGAATCACTACTGCAATGTGCTCAAGTGAGCCATTGTGATGGCATGATATCCGTCGTTGTGCGTCAACATTTTTATTCAAACAGCATCTCCTCTTAAACCACTTGGCCAAAGTTAATAAAACTTGGCATGGATGTTCCTTGCATGAAACTACCAAAGCTGCCCAAAGAATTCAGCTCCATGCAGAGCTCCGGTTTCTATGACAACCAATAGAAAAATCTTTAAGTCTTCTGGTCTCAAACCACAAGACCTAGAGCTTAGATATTTTGCATGGCATTATCATATAGAAGTCCTCTAACAAAGCTGTTCAAATTATATCCCTAGGGTCAAAATTGGCCACGCCCTAGGGGTCAAGTTTTACATAGAAATGTATCGGAAAAAAATATTTAGGAATCTTCTCTGAAATCACAATGCCCTAAGTTCTAAACTTTTGCACCAAATATTGTCTAGTGGACCTCTACTAAGATTCTTCAAATTATGTCCCCGGGGTCAAAATTGACCCTGCCCCAGGAATCACTTCTTTATACAGAGGCATATAAAGGGAAAACTTTTAAAATCTCCTTGTCTGAAACTACTATGCTTTGGGATCACCTAGAGCTCCTTGCATGGACCTATAACATTAGGTGGGGTTTGACTGAGGTCACTGGGTCAAGGTCACCACAACTAATAATAGATTTTTCAACTTTCTGTCATAGAGCCTTTATTTATTGACTGCTATTGTATGCACCTACAAATATTCAATTAGAAAATGTAATACTGCTTTTGATGTTTGCTTAGGTCTCTTAGGTGAGCGACCCAGGCCCATCATGACCCTCTTCTTTTTTTTATTGAGTTATAACTTGTTTCAACATCTTTGGTCATTTTCTGTCGGTCAGGGCACTAAACAAGTGTTCCAGGGTATACAACCAGTTTATTTACCAACCTCTCTCCAAGCTACTGACTGCTTCCTCACTTGAATCATAGGTGATAACTTTCATCAATTATTTGAATGTAACTGGAAGCAAATTTACTTGCAAACACAAGGCATGCATAAACTGGAGAAAAAAAGCTGACCAAACAAAAACAAATTCTACTTTAATCTATTCAACGATAATCATCTAAAAGATAACAGTTCGTAATCCTTTACAATACTAGAACTGTGTCCAAAGGACACGGATGCCCCCACTGTGCAGATGTGCTCGTAAACAAGAGCAGCTTCATTTCATTTATACTTTTCCATCTTCATTCCACTGTTTCATTTCTGAACATATACCTAAAATGATCTACAGGTAACCTTATGTACATGTTAAATTAAATTACAAATGTAAAATTTATATGTTCAATTAACTATATGGTATATAGTGAAAAAGTCAACAAAGGGCCATAATTCTGTTAAATTTGGTCGCAGCAAAAATTCCTTCCTTTACTACCATCTACACATTAAGGTTGTTCATCCCTGGAAGTTTAAGCAAAATCTGCCATCCTGTTTAAGAGGAGTTGCGTTCACAAAATTTCTACATAGTATATAGTGAAAAAATCAACAAAGGGCCATAATTCTGTTAAATTTGGTCGCAGCAAAAATTCCTTCCTTTACTACCATCTACACATTAAGGTTGTTCATCCCTGGAAGTTTAGGCAAAATCTGCCATCCGGTTTAAGAGGAGTTGCGTTCACAAGATTTCGGGACATACGGACAGACGTAAGGACGGACGGACAAGTGCAACGCTATATGCTCCCCACTTTGTGGGGGCATAATAAAAATGTTATATCTCACATTTAAGAATTTGTTTATGATAACTAACAGAAGATAGACATCAGCAAAATACTAGGCTTGTTCTACTGCATTCATGCATTTTAATTTAGCAACTTCGCAGATGGCCTTTTTCTGCTAATTTAAACAGCTACTAAAGAACCTTCTTAAAAATGTATATAGGATAAGGAATTATACAATTTTATTTTGTTTACTCGCAATCAGTTACATATGTGTATACAACCTTTTGCTAAATAAATGTTCACCATGACAAAGATGTTTGACAGTAAAGATAAATGCTTACATCTCCAAAATCGTTGAAAAAAAAACTTTCATTTGTTACATGAATATAAATGAAAATTACACCTTAGTTGAAACTTATCTCTAAATGAATTCTGTATAAAAAGATAGGAAATGATGGTTTTCTAAGAATACCCATCTGTGCAATTTGAGTTCTTCTAAACATTCAGGGTCACTTGGTCACAAATAAAACTTAAACATTTTTTTTTTCTGCTAAAATAATCTACCTTATGTACAGAAATATAGAAGAATACAATATGATAAAAATTTGCTAAATTGTACATTACTAATACATGTCTGTTATCCTCTTATTCCCCACTTCACACATGCTTTGACAAAGGAAAGGATAATATGGCAATTTACTACCACCCAGCTCTGACACACAGCTGCCAACCTGTTTTGAGAATAACTGAACAAGATCCTGTGTTTGGTTAACACACATACCCCCAGTCAGGAGCCAAACTTTAGATTATGGCACAGCATGACTCCTATTGTTAAATTCTTAATGTGTCAGTGCTAGGTGAAAAATATCAAGTTTCTTTAAAAAGGATAACCTGTTTTCTAAATAAAAGTGGTCGACTCAAAGACCAATTGTACTAGACAGTGAATTCATTAACAGTCTGCTATTTTATAAGCTGAAAAAGCTCCAACTTGCTAAAAAAGATTTACCTATTCCCTATGATAAGGAATGGGAGATTACTGCAAAAAAAGGTTGACACAGTTACGTAACTTGACAGTGTCATGACCTTCTGTTAGTGAAAGTGTAGTGCCTAGTCATTGCTATTTGTTGAAGTTGAAAAATATCCAACATACTGTAAGATTTTTACTGTATCTACTTTTAAAAAAGCATAAAGGGAAGATTACTGGGGAAAATGGATGCCAAAGTTGTTACCTACCAGGATCATGGCCACTGTATTTGTTAAGTAAATGTGTATAGTATGAATACACTGGTACTAGCAGAATTTCAGATATATTTAACTTGTCGAAATAGGTTAACCATACCTATTTTCAAATTGCATAAAGATGAGATTACTGGGAAAAAATGAATGCCACAATTATATAACTTGCCAGGATTATGGCCTTTTTATTGGCTAGCAAGTGCACATAGTATGAAGATAATGGTAATACTAGAACTTTAAATATACCAACATGTCAAAATAGGTTTTAAATACCTATTTTCTAAGTGCATAATGTGGAGATTACTTGGGGGAAAGGATGTCCACAGTTGTGTAACTTGTCAGGATCATGCCCTTTATACTGGTTAGTATGAAGTCATGGATATGATATATCCAACTTGCCAAAATAGGTAAACCCTACAGACGTTTACAAGTATGGACAAACGGTTCAAAAACTATATGCCTGTGGCATAATTTATAGATGTAAATACTTTGTTTGCAGCAGTAACAACACTGTTAGGGAAGTAACCACTGTGTTGCTTTTGCTCGTAAACTGTGTGCATGTGTGTATCCAACTTGCAGGAGTAGTTTAACTATACCTATTTTCAGTGCTCAAAAGGCAAATAATTGGGGAAAAATAATTTAATAGATGCCACAATTATTCTTGCCAGGATCATGGGCTTTGTATTGGTGTGTGTAGTATGAAGCCATTAGTACAGACAGAACTTAAGGTATATCCAGCTTGCGAGAATAGATTAACCATACCTATTTTCAAAGAGTTAAGAACAAAGAGTTAAGAAAGGGAAATAACTGGGGAAAAATGAATGCCACAGTTATGAAACTTGCCCACATCATGGACTTTGTATTTGTAAGTAAGTGTGTAAATTAGGAAGCCATTGGTACAGGTAGAACTTACGATATATCCAACTTGTCAGAATAACTTAGACAAGTACGGACAGACTGTTCAATTACTGCATGCCCGGGGAGGTCCTGCATTCATGCCTAAGAAAATACATGCATTCACTGTGTTTGGTGACAAAACACAAGTTATTAATGAAATTTTTTTAATACTGTAAACCAAAGAATGTTTATGCGCATTTTAAGTTAGCAACTTTCGCAGGTGCTGTTTTTTCGTAAATAAAAATTGCTCTTAAAAACAAGAAATGTTCTGACTACAGTAGAAAATGAAAAATACAAGCAGAAGAAAGCTTTCATTCAATAAATGGGTACTCTATGGGTACTAAATGGGTACTACATGGGTACTATATGGGTACTATAATTTCACATTGTTTTACATGCTTCCGTTATATTTGTATAAAACCTTACTGACTTCATTCACATTATTTTATAAAATAATCAACTGTAAACATTGACAGAAGAAAACAACATACACAAATTTGGTAAGTGACACATTACAAGCATTTGCCCTTTATCGTCCCATTTTACCAAAATACCTCACAATAGTTTGTGTTTTCATTTAGAAAATGGCATTCAACAAGACAGACTTTCAGAATAATTTTAAGTAACTAACCATGTCTTCAGGAGTTAGTTATACTATGTAAAAAGGTCAGTTCTTGTAATTTACACTGGCATGTTTGTATTTATGCCATCAACAATCATGGCTGGTGTCTTTCCACTAAAATATGTTATCACAAAATTGTCTACAGTATGAAAAATGCAAAATATAGTAAGTTTCTTGGTAGACAATTCTTTAGATCCTGACTGTACATTACACCCATGTCAAGTATATTGCATATATTGTCAAGTATTTTTTTTTGTCAAAGATGCTGCCTTATTTATCTATCACAGAATACATAGCCATTTGCATAACAAAAGATTGAAAAAACATTTCAAAAACAAAACTTAACAGTTAAACTAAGCAACAAATTATGATACTGAACTTTTTGAACACACCTTTTGTTTTCACTTAGTCTGATGTTCACTTGCTTTATTTCCCCACCTCTATCAATACAGACTAGCGTTATTGCTTTACCTTTTGTCAAATGTTTCCGGGTTTCCCCCATCTCTCTTTGTCTTTTATTCACTGTCTTGTCTATCCTCAGCCTTTTGGTCATGATTTTCATCATCTGTATCAACCATTTCATTTTCCTCCTGCTTATGTGAACTGTTTCCTTGTTTCTCAACCTTAACAACCTTATTACATGTGTCTTCTTTGTCTATGGTTCCCAGCTTATTGTTAACAACCTTATTACATGTGTCTTCTTTGTCTATGGTTCCCAGCTGATTGTTTTCTTTAGCAGTGACATCAGTTTCATTTTTAACATCTCCAGAATTTTCACAAGCATTTTCAACTTTCTCTTCTTTGTCCACTTCCTTTGTTTGCTCCAATTCATCCTCAGAGTGATCTCCCTTGTTTCCCATTTCCTTGCTCTCTTCAATCTTGTCAAGACAAGCTTCACCATTTTCCTTGCTTTCATTTTCTTTTGCTTCCAAGTTCTTCTCTTCAGATTGTCCTTCTGCTGCCACCTTAGTTTCATCCTTGAAATTTTCTTTTTTGTCTTCTGTAGTTTCTACTTCTCTATCAATACCATTTCTTTCGGTGTCTTCATCACTTTCACTTGATTTACTGGTATCAGAATTCTTCAGTTCCTCGGTAAATTCCCAAGGAGGTGGGGCCTGGTCTTTACATCTTTTCAATGCAAACTTCCACACCATAAATCCTGACATTCCACCAGTATACCATGCCTTCTCCACTGTATATAAACCTGTACAGGGTTAAAAAAATAAATAATCAAAACTGCCAATTACTGACTATGAAATATATTTTCAGAACAGAACATGAAGCAGGTACTTGCTAGTTTTTCACCAGTTCTACAATATTCTATTACTTTTGCTCTGACAGAGAAAGTTAAAAAAGTAAACAAGAACGGTCACTGTAAGATGACAATGCCCCCGAAGTGGTGGTTTGACTTTGGGATGAGGACCAGTTATTCAAGGGTCAAGGTCAAATAAATATAGGTCTTGTCCACAGGTGTGTTGTGTCCAAGTATGAAGTAAATCGACTTACCAATAAAAAAGTTATGGTCAATGTTAAAGTTTTTGGACAATTGGATCTTCAAGGTGAAGGTCATTCAGGGGTCAAGGTCAAATAAATATAGGTCAATGGGAAGTTCTTGACCAAAGGGATGTTGTGTCCAAGCATGAAGTAAATCCACTGACTGATAAGGAAGTTATGGCCAATGTTAAAGTTTTCACACGGACTGACAGACAGACAGTTCAAAAACTATATGCCTCCCTTCGGAGGCATAAACAAGAGGGCCATAATGGCCCTGTATCGCTCACCTGAGTATGACTGCTTTTAACAAAGTTGCTATGGACCTGGTTAATTGACCCCAGATGACCCATATTCGAATCTGACCTAGAAATTATTGAAACAATCTCTCTGACAAATTTCAAGGTTATTTGTACCCAAAATGTTACTTCTAGAGTATTAACAAAGTTTTTTCCATATTTGGGCTCTATGACCTAGTTTTTTAACCTAGATGTCCCATATTTGAACTTAAGCTAGTAATTACTGGAACAATCTCTCAGACAAATTTCCAGATATTTGGACTGAAAAAGTAGCCTCTAGAGTGTTAACAAGATTTTTCTATTTTTGGGCTCCGCAACCTAGTTTTTGAACCCAGATAACCCATATCCAAACCTGAGCTACAAATCATCAAAAAAACCTTTCTGACAAATTTCCAGGACATTTGGACTGAAAATATAGCCTCTAAAATGTTAACAAGGTTTTTCCATATTTGGGCTGTGTGACCTAGTTTTTTACCCCAGAGGACCCATATTTGAACTTGACCTAGAAATCCTCAAGGCAACCTTTCTGACAAATTTCCAGATTATTTGGACTGAAAATGTAACCTCTAGAGTGTTAACAAGATTTTTCTATTTTTGGGCTCTGCGACCTAGTTTTTGAACCCAATTGACCCTTATTTGAACTTAAGCTAGAAATCATAGAAGCAACGTTTCTGACAAATTTCCAGATTATTTGGGCTAAAAATGTTACCTCTAGAGTGTTAACAAGGAATTTTCAATATTTAGGCTCTGTGACCTAGTTTTTGACCCCAGATGACCTATATTCCAACCTGACGTAGAAATCGTAAAAGCAACCTTTCTGACAAATTTCTAGATTATTTGGACTGAAAATGTAACCTCTAGAGTGTTAACAAGGATTTTCAATATTTGGGCTGTGTGACCTAGTTTTTGACCCCAGATGACCCATATTCGAACTTGACCTAGAAATCGTCAAAGCAACCTTTCTGACAAATTTCCAGATTATTTGGACTGAAAATGTAACCTCCAGAGTGTTAACAAGATTTTTCTATTTTTGGGCTCCGCGACCTAGTTTTTGAACCCAGATGACCCATATTCGAACTTGAGCTAGAAATCATAGAAGCAACCTTTCTGACAAATTTCCAGATTATTTGGACTAAAAATGTTACCTCTAGAGTGTTAACAAGGATTTTCAATATTTGGGCTCTGTGACCTAGTTTTTGACCCCAGATGACCCATATTCGAACTTGACCTAGAAGTCGTCAAAGCAACCTTTCTGACAAATTTCCAGATTATTTGGACTGAAAATGTAACCTCTAGAGTGTTAACAAGATTTTCTATTTTTGGGCTCCACGACCTAGTTTTTGAACCCAGATGACCCATATTTGAACTTGAGCTAGAAATCATTGATAGAACCTCTCTGACAAATTTCCAAGATATTTGGACTGAAAAAGTAGCCTCTAGAGTGTTTACAAGGTTTTTCTATATTTGGGCTCTGTGACCTAGTTTTCCAACCCTGATAACCCATGTTCGAACTCGTCCGAGATATTAATGAGACAAACATCCTGACCAAGTTTCGTGACAATTGAGGCAAAAATGTGACCACTAGAGTGTTAACAAACTAATTGTGGACGGACGGACGGACGACATACAAAAGGTGATCAGAAAAGCTCACTCTGTCACTACGTGACAGGTGAGCTAAAAACCAAGGCTTTATTACACACTACCAAATGGAATAAAAACCCTTGGCAAAACATGTTCAATTTAAATCATGAAGAGTCAAAATATACAATACAATGTGTTATACAAATATGTGTTCAACATAATTTATAAGACAATGCAACTGTTATCTGTTGAAATGCCCATTAATTCAGGATGGAAGAATATCTACCATTCCTTCAAACAAAATAGTATTGCTACACTGCTACCAACATTTGGAAATTGCCTTTCCCGATAAAGTCAGGTTTGTCATAGGCTCTAAACCAAGACCTTCATTGTTTTGTTTTTATAGGGGTTTAACACAAGTTTCAACCTTGTCATTACATATCCCGGCTGTCAGTCCACCTAACAAGTGTTCCTGGGCATCCAACCTGTTTACTAACCAAACTTTCTGCAAGCGACTGCCTACTGACAATGATCTTTAGTCGCGATGTCCAAGATCAATTATCATGGAGAAATTTTGCTGGTTCTGGTCAGGTCTGAACAAAGAACATCTTGATTGTCAATCTAATGTTCTACCAACTGAGCTAATCATGAATTTTAATGAAAGGCCATTCTAATTTGTAACTGTTATCACTCGCCCAAATATACACTAATCATAAATGTTTTTAAAAACATTACCATCATATCTATAGCCTTCCTCTGGAGCAAATGCTGATGTCAGCTTGTATCCTCTGATTACTCTGACTGGATTGCCTGTCTCTACATTCCTACTCAAAGCCAAGTTACCTCGCGTTAAGGTCTGGTTCTTAGACTGTGGTGCTGTTCTCAAATTCTAAAAAAAAAATGTTAAATTTTTTCTATGCTCATGAAATCTGTCATAAGGGTTAAAGTATTGTCAGAAACACATCTGTAAATTAAAATTCTGTCGAAGACTTTGCACAGCCAGATTGTGGTCTGAAAAAAATCTTTCACAGCACAGGCCTTCAATAATAATATAGAGGGGGAAGACAAGACGACTTAACATGAGTAATTCTATTAGTGTCTCTCTTTATAAATACAAACAAAAAATGAAGGTTTTTCCAGCACAAGAAGACTTATGGAAGACATCATGTAAAAGATTTGTCAAACATTACCCAATACTAAAGAAAGTAATTTATTTTTCTCATTTCTATTCTATAACTAGAACTGTGTCCATAGGACACGGATGCCCCCACTATGCATAAGTGCTCATAAACAAGAGCATGTATATCCTGTATGTAAGATTTTTTCTGTACATATACCTAAAATGATCTACAGGTAACCTTATGTACATGTTAAATTAAATTACAAATGTAAAATTTATATGTTCAATTATTTATATGGTATATAGTGAAAAAAACAACAAAGGGCCATAATTCTGTTAAATATGGTCACAGCAAAAATTCCTTTCATTACTACCATCTACACATTAAGGTTGTTCATCCCTGGAAGTTTAAGCAAAATCTGCCATCCGGTTTAAGAGGAGTTGCATTCACAAAATTTCTATATGGTATATAGTGAAAAAATTAACAAAGGGCCATAATTCTGTTCAATTTGGTCACAGCAAAAATTCCTTCCTTTACTACCATCTACACATTAAGGTTGTTCATCCCTGGAAGTTTAAGCAAAATCTGCCATCCGGTTTAAGAGGAGTTGCATTCACAAAATTTCTATATGGTATATAGTGAAAAAATTAACAAAGGGCCATAATTCTGTTCAATTTGGTCACAGCAAAAATTCCTTCCTTTACTACCATCTACACATTAAGGTTGTTCATCCTTGGAAGTTTAAGCAAAATCTGCCTTCCGGTTTAAGAGGAGTTGCGTTCACAAAATTTCTAGTGAAAAAATCAACAAAGGCCCATAATTCTGTGAAATTTGGTCGCAGCAAAAATTCCTTCCTTTACTACCATCTACACATTAAGGTTGTTCATCCCTGGAAGTTTAAGCAAAATCTGCCATCCAGTTTAAGAGGAGTTGCGTTCACAAAATTTCGGGACGTACGGACAGAAGGATGGACGGACAAGTGCAACGCTATATGCACCCCACTTTGTGGGGACATAAAAAGATGTTTCTCTTATAGTCAATTATTGGGTTTCTGTCTTACACATACCTTGGGGTTAGCTTTTGTTCCCTTTAGGTCACGACCACCTAAAATGAGAAAATAACTTTCTAAATCATCAATGATATCAGTACATTAATTCCATCTGTGCTGTTTCCTGTTATTAAATTAAAATAAAACACTATTAATATTTTTAGCATTTCTTCCTTTTTCAAGGTTGTTTCATTCAAAACTGATTGTCAACAAGAAATGTTTGTAAAACATAAATGCCCCCTGGCAGCACCTAATTGCTTGTGGTTGGGCCAAAGCGTTCTCTAGTTATTGATCAGAAACCATTTTTAGGATCAAGGTCCCTGTGGCCTTGACCTTTAACCTAATGACCTCAAAATCAATAGGGGTCATCTACTGGTGATGACCAACCAGCATACCAAGTTTGGTGAACCTAGGTCAAAGCGTTCTCTAGTTATTGATCGGAAATCGTTTTTAAAATGAAAGTCTCTGTGATCTTGACCTTTGACCTAATGACCTCAAAGTCAATAGGGGTCATCTACTGGTGATGACCAACCAGTATACCAAGTTTGGTGAACCTAGGTCAAAGCGTTCTCTAGTTATTGATCAGAAACCGGTTTTAGGATGAAGGTCCCTGTGAGCTTGACCTTTGACCTAAAGACCTCAAAATCGCTAGGGGTCATCTACTGGTGATGACCAACCAGCATACCAAGTTTGGTGAACCTAGGTCAAAGCATTCTCTAGTTATTGATCGGAAACCGTTTTTAAAATGAAAGTCTCTGTGATCTTGACCTTTGACCTAATGACCTCAAAGTCAATAGGGGTCATCTACTGGTGATGACCAACCAGCATACCAAGTTTGGTGAACCTACGTCAAAGCATTCTCTAGTTATTGATCGGAAACCATTTTTAAAATGAAGGTCCCTGTGAGCTTGACCTTTGACCTAATGACCTCAAAATCAATAGGGGTCATCTACTGGTGATGACCAACCAGCTTACCAATTTTGGTGAACCTAGGTCAAAGCGTTCTCTAGTTATTGATCAGAAACCGTTTTTAGGATAAAGGTCCCTGTGATCTTGACCTTTGACCTAATGACCTCAAAATCAATAGGGGTCATCTACTGGTGATGACCAACCAGCATACCAAGTTTGGTTAACCTAGGTCAAAGCGTTCTCTAGTTATTGGTCAGAAACCGTTTCTACCTACAAGGTCAATGTGACCTTGACCTTTGACCCCTTGACCCCAAAATCAATAGAGGTCATCTACTGGTGATGGACAATCATCCTACCAAGTTTGAAGTTCCTAGGCCTAAGCATTCTTTAGTTATTGGTCGGAAACCATCTGGTCTACGGACCGACCGACAGACAGACAAATGCAAAGCAATATACACCCACTTCTTTGAAGTGGGGGCATAATTATGTTAAAAATACAGACTCTAGGTTTGTTTTAGCACTGGTGACCTCTGAGCCTGTGTTCGGTTAGGTTCTGTAAATTAACATACCCACCATACCTAGCGAATCTCAAGTCTTTGTGCATATATGTTCGGAAACCATTTCATCAACTGACAGACATGAGCAAATCAATATACCCCCACTTCTTTGAACAGGGGAATAAATAGAACAACAATATGAAGTACCTTCCCCAGTGTAAGTGAAACATTCTCCATAATCAACATTGTCATCATATCCGCCCGACAGTGCAATGGAGTATGCTCCGTCTGCTCCCGCATGGATACCAGCTACTGTCGGCCTGAAATGCATTTGTGTATTCTTAACAGTTAAACAGACAGCATGGCTCTTCAACAAATCTATAGCTCTGAAAACTGAACCTTAAACGGATAACTATAAGATAAGATAAGATTTATTTTGGCTTAATCTACATACATGGTATTTAAACACATGAAGAGATAAATAGTACAACACATACATGAGCACAAAAACCATGACATGTACACCAACACCAGGGATAACACAAAAAAGGGTAAACCCTTATTTCCATTGTGGTCCCTAAAAATGTTGTCTATACATAGACTATTAAATATTTGTATTATACTGGTAAATCTCAATAACATTATTTGTACACCAATTCTTAATGTCTTACAAAAATTCAAGAGAAAGGCAATAAAAACTTTGATCATTCAATATTTGTTCATCTATAAGGGGTATGTGATTTAGTCAGTGTAACTGTAGTTACAAAAACAGATAATTTCACAAACCTATGGACACCATCTCTACAACATTCCATTCTGGTATACCAAGATGCTCCAACTTCAATTCCTGTTAACAAAAGAATTTTGCATTTCTTCGGTAAATTTATGTACTCAGACCTGTTTTTCATTCTTTTTCAATCTTATTGACATATTTTAAGTATTTAAAGTTAAAAAATTGTGAAAATAAGTGTTCTTTCAAATAATTTCATTATGCGTCAAAACAGTGTGCCAACTATTTCAGCAGATGATGAACCAGAACTATTTGCTGTCACATACTGAGTCATATAAGGCACTTTCCAAAAAAGATTCTGATGTAAGATGCACCCTTGCAGTAAACCTCAATATACTTTCATAAGATTTACCTGGCACAGCACCATAATGATTAGGCCTGTTTTTCTCAACTCTCTTGTTTTCAACCTCTTCTTCATCAAAGTTGTCATCTAACTGCATGAACTGTGACCCTTCACATGATTTCTTAAAACAGAAGTGAAATACCATAATTATTTTCTAACTTTACAATAAATTGCTAACTAATGGAAAGTACCAGTATATATTTTCTCCAACTGGAAAGCCAATATTTTTTTCTCAGAATGAGTGTGGCTGATATTGGGTTACTAACTTATCACAGTGATGATGGGTTAAAACTATCTAACATGTTCACAAATAAAACCATTCATCCATAGACGGACCTTGATCAAAGCACTTTGAAAAGGAGAAATTTAAAATTTCACATACATCACCCTGTAACCTTGCCGACCTTCTTCTTGAGCCCATGACCGACCCATGATTACTGTGATCAATGTTCTCCTCCAGTAGGGGGCGCTTCCTTGGCTTAGGCAATTCATTTACAGCTTTCCTCTTCAGACCTTTCTTCAGTATCAGCTTTGGCTTATCTTTAAACTACAATTAAAGTATCTGATAAATTTTTGTCATCTCCATGATTATCTATCCAAAAAACAACAGCTTTCTTCCAAAAGAATGAATACACTGATGAGATATACTATCTAGTGTTGGAAAATGTGCTTGTTCTTGTTTTCTGACAAGAGTAACATTCCATAATTTACAGGCTGAGGTGTCCTTAACTATAATTATTAAGAAATGTTAATGTTCCTCAGCCTGAATTGGACTTATAGATGGCCAAAATGTTGAAATCATTCTACAAACGCAGAAATTTGATAGTTTTGATACAATAAAAATCCTTGACATTTGGAAATTGCTTGAACAAAAACATTAGTTACTGCAAATAGTGCCAAATAAAGATTCAGTGAAATCAATCAGAACTTTAAACACATAACACCATAATTCAAACATATCTATCATCAAGAGACATCTTGATCACATTCAGAGATACTTATATTTTGTTGACCAATACAAAAACTCAACACAGTATCTCAACTTGCATACAATTAGTTGGACTATAGTCATATACAGCTGCTTGGGTCCAGGAGAGCAGTGCTTGCCCTGACTCATATCATGTACTTTATTTTTTAACTGATCTCACACACTGTGACCCCCAGAGTACACATCAATCAGATTTAGTCAAAAGGAAGTTTTAAAAAGAATGTCGGATGTTATGCGGCTTTTTTAGAGCACCTGGTCTTTACATGCAACAATGAGACCAATGAGTTAATATACCACTACATTTTTTGCAAGTTTTGATTTATTTTACATGAAATTTAAGATATTAGTGGTATTATGAGGGTTACACTGAATACCGGAATAGACATTTTTACCGAAATACACCGGAATAGACTTTCGATTACCGGAATAGACCTATTACCGTATATACTCGCTTATAAGACGCATTTTTAGGAATCATATTATAAGGTAGTCGAGGGGGGAGCGTCTTATAAGCGCGTCCTTCAAGAGAAAAAAAAATCCCAACAAGAATCTGGCTTCTACAGTCAAGATTTCGGCAAGTGTTATGTGCTGCAAACTGTTCAGTAACTTACCGGGGCTAAACAAAAAAATAACAAGGCAAAAAAATTACCATTCCTGTAGAAATTAATCAACGACTTTTAATTAGTATGAAAAGTATTGCTAGATGTTCTTGTTTTGGTCTAACAAAGGCTTATTTCTCCTTTTTAGACAGCGTCAGCGTTACTTTCATTTCAACATCAGCCATTTTGCTAGGAGTGCTAAAGCGCATCCCGGGCCGTACCGCACCGTATTAAATTATGCTCAATCGGCGTATACTACTCGTTCTTTCTTTAACATTATTTTATGTTTTTAAATAAAAGAATGTTTGGCAATAATTTAATATTTAATTTTTTTTCAATTAAAACATCACTTTAAAAACTGTAAATCGCAATTATTGCTTCAAGTCACGCTAACAATAATGTTAAATTCTCACATTTAAAAAACTGTGAAATTTAGTAAAGGGGTCTCACTAATGAACAGACTGTTATTTTAATGATTCGCAGGAGTTGATAGCCGAGAACCTTTTACTGTTAATTGTCTGGCATTGTATATTAATTATACGCCAATTAGATGCCAATTTTCAGCAATTTCTTATCGCAGAACGTAATTGTTGTATAAACACAACCAGCTTGTGATTGCCTAATTGTGTCTTCTATTGATTGGTTTGAATTTGCTGATTGACAGTTCAGTATGCATGACTACCTGCTCAGACCGCAACATGATTGGATAATATATCGATATGGGCATGTTTTATTGCTGATACTGCCGTTGGCGTTAGTGAGAAAATGGTTCGTGACTGGCAATCAAAACAAAGTTAATTGATGAAAGTATAGCGCCGTCGGTAAAAAAAAATTCGCGGTTGAAGTTAAAAGTGAAAGACTCGGTAATTGATACGGGAAACAGTTTATCGATCATGACTACCTGCTCAGACTGCAACATGATTGGATAATATATCGATATGGGCATGTTTTATTGCTGATACTGCGTTGGCGTTAGTGAGAAAATGGTTCGTGACTGGCAATCCAAACAGAGTTAATTGATGAATGTGATAGCGCCGTCGGTAAAAAAATGACGCGGTTGAAATTAAAGTGAAAGACTCGATAAATGATACGAGAAATAGTTGACCGATCATTACTTGTGCTACAATACGATTAAGGACATTTCAGCTTGCCAAATTTTAACTGTGAAGTAGAGAAACCAATAAATTGTCATTGTTATAATTGGTAATTATGGTAATGTGATGAATTGTTAGTGCTACGGCTTGTATGATCATACCTTTAGGTAATTAAGTATTAAAAAATAATTAAAATACGGTACCGGATGTATAATTGCTTTTAATAAATGGATGTCACTGTATTTGTAGGAAGTTTTTCTTGGGGTCAAAAATTAAATAAAATATGTTAAAATTAATTTTGTTTAAATATTTTCAAAATACCAAAAACAAATACAGCAGTTGGGTTTCCAAGTGAAAGTTCAAAATTTCATGAACCCCGTGACCTCGGACGATGTGAAAATCTGACCGCGTCTTATAAGAGGGTCAATGCAAAAAGTACATATTTTCAACTCAAAGTTAGGGGTGCGTCTTATAAGCGAGAGCGTCTTATAAGTGAGTACAGTACGTGCCAGGAGGAACTCTCGTTTTCCTCGAGGTCGTCGCGGACTACCCATTCCTTAAAACGCGACCAAATCCGCCGCATTTCGAGGACGACCGCCGCGGACATGGTCACCAAATATCGCGGCGGACGTCCGCTAAATGGTTCCGCGAACTTTTTCACAGGTAAGAATTGACGTATCGAGGCTAACAAAGTTCCTGATAACACGCATTTCGGCGAATTTTACGCTTTAAAATATCATTTAAATGTATAAAACTCTCATAAAACTCTCATTCTGATTCATTTGTTTACGAATGCTCGTATTTGTTAACGGAAGGAATGACAATTCAAAACCGAAAGTAATTGTTTCTCGGAACAGCTGACCCTATTTTCAGAAAATAAATTGACTGGTTTTCGATTTACACGTGTTAAAACTGCTCTGCTATATTTAAAGAAAACATACAACATGTAAACCCTACTGCGACATCTGTATCGTCTATGCGCTTGACAAAATTATTGATCGATTTTGCTATACAATAACGAGCGTTTTCAACGACGGAAACACAGCAAATATATGAGAAATTTTGGTTTTAATTTTACCAAATGTCACATAAATGGCAGACGTAAAATGCACAGTTTCATTACGGTCATTTCATTAAATGTTCAGCTTATCCAGGTGAGTTATGACTCTAATTATTTTCGCGCTGGTCGTCAAATATCGCCGAGATATTTCGCGATGTCGAGACATCGAGGAAATCCGTTTTTTTCCTCGATGTCGCGGCGGATATTTTTTTTTCCGCGTCCGCGAAATAAAGCGGAAAATGTGAGTTCCTCCTGGCGCGTACTGTATATACGGTACATCTAAAAGAAGTAAATAAATGGAAAAAAAAAACGGTGTTTTGTGAAAGATACCGACTTTAAAAGTTATATTGAATTTTATAAATCAAAATATTACTTAATTAATACATAGTTTGTGATTATATTAATGAAATGAAAACGGTGTCGTAAGAATTTCAAAGCGTAGCATTTACTCAATTAGCCCAAGCCGCGAAATGAATCAGCAAAGTATAAATTACCACGTTTCACTGGCAGAGCAGATACTTATGTATTACAACATAGAGGAAGAAAATATGAAGGTTGCATTATACGGTGATAGTTACATTAAGAGACTTCGTCTGTTTAGTCAAAATGAAACAAGAAATGTTTGTAAAACATAAATGCCCCCCCCCCCCCCCGGCAGCACCTTATTGCTTGTGACTGGGCCAAAGCGTTCTCTAGTTATTGATCAGAAACCGTTTTTAGGATCAAGGTCCCTGTGGCCTTGACCTTTAACCTAATGACCTCAAAATCAATAGGGGTCATTAACTGGTCATGACCAACCAGCATACCAAGTTTGGTGAACCTAGGTCAAAGCATTCTCTAGTTATTGATCGGAAACCGTTTTAAAGATGAAAGTCTCTGTGATCTTGACCTTTGACCTAATGACCTCAAAGTCAATAGGGGTCATCTACTGGTGATGACCAACCAGCTTACCAAGTTTGGTGAACTTAGGTCAAAGCGTTCTCTATTTATTGATCAGAAACCGTTTTTAAGATGAAGGTCTCTGTGATCTTGACCTTTGACCTGATGACCTCAAAGTCAATAGGGGTCATCTACTGGTGATGACCAACCAGCATACCAAGTTTGATGAACCTAGGTCAAAGCGTTCTCTAGTTATTGATCAGAAACCGTTTTTAGGATGAAGGTCCCTGTGAGCTTGACCTTTGACCTAATGAATTCAAAATCAATAGGGTTCATCTACTGGTGATGACCAACCAGCATATCAAATTTGGTGAACCTACATCAAAGTGTTCTCTAGTTATTGATCGGAAACCTTTTTAAGGATGAAAGTCTCTGTGATCTTGACCTTTGTTGACCTAATGACCTCAAAGTCAATAGGGGTCATCTACTGGTGATGACCAACCAGCATACCAAGTTTGGTGAACCTAGGTCAAAGCGTTCTCTAGTTAATGATTGGAAACCGTTTTTAGGATGAAGGTCCCTGTGATCTTGACCTTTGACCTAATGACCTCAAAATCAATAGGGGTCATCTACTGATGATGACCAACCAGCATACCAAGTTTGGTGAACCTAGGTCACAGCGTTCTCTAGTTATTGGTCGGAAACTGTTTCTACCTACAAGGTCAATGTGACCTTGACCTTTGACCCCTTGACCCCAAAATCAATAGGGGTCATCTACTGGTGATGGACAATCATCCTACCAAGTTTGAAGTTCCTAGGCCTAAGCGTTCTTTAGTTAATGATCGGAAACCGTTTCTACCTACAAGGTCAATGTGACCTTGACCTTTGACCCCTTGACCCCAAAATCAATAGGGTTCATCTACTGGTGATGGACAATCATCCTACCAAGTTTGAAGTTCCTAGGCCTAAGCGTTCTTTAGTTATTGGTCGGAAACCGTTTCTACCTACAAGGTCAATGTGACCTTGACCTTTGACCCCTTGACCCCAAAATCAATAGGGTTCATCTACTTGTGATGGACAATCATCCTACCAAGTTTGAAGTTCCTAGGCCTAAGCATTCTTTAGTTATTGGTCGGAAACCATTTGGTCTACGGACCGACGGACCGACCGACAGACAGACAAATGCAAAGCAATATACCCCCTCTTCTTTGAAGTGGGGGCATAATGAAGGTAATTTTATAAACATAAAATAAAAGATATATTAAAATGTAAGATTAAGGTAAAAATTATGTATTATTATGCTGTGAAATTCAAATTAGTGAAATGAAACACTTAAATGTACTTAATAAAGCTTAATATTTTTTATACTTAAGCTCCCATGTGACGTTGGGAGGAATGACGGTGGACAGATACGACGAGAAATTGCTCCAGAATATGCTTCGCTGGAAACCAGATGTTGTTGTATTGACGCTCAGGGGTAACGACATAAATTCGCGCTCAAACCCAAAAGAGATTTCAAGCAAACTGGAAGAACTGGGGGATTTAATATTATCAACTACTAATCCATTCTTATATGTATAAAATTAAATTCATAACATGTTAAAGACAATATATGCCTACATTGCAATAAACAAAAAAGTGCGAAATTTAATCCTTAAAAAATACATGGTAAAGCAGTATATAAAGGTTATTTCATATTTGTTACAAAACATGTTAAAGACAACATATGCTTCACATTGCCATTAACAAACGTTTCGCGGCGTATGTGTCGCTGTTGTCAGTATTGAAAAGGCAAAATTTAATCCCTTAAAATACATGGTAAATCAGTAAATAAAAGTAATTTCTCTTCTGTAAAAAAACATATTAAAGATAGCAACCCTGATAAGCTATAGGCTTATCAGCTAATCGTCTCGAAAATCTGCAAATTCCAATACCTTGTTCAGAAAAACTTTAATTAAGTCATCGTCAATTAAGTGACAGTAAAATGCCTTACATCAATTAAAAGCTAATAAAATTGCCTTTAATGTGATGTAACTTTTATGATGCCCATGCTGTTATTGTTTATTACACATCATCTTTAATTACGAAAATCGGGTCACGTTTCCGGACGCGTTGTTTTGAAGATCTGAAGGACCCGCTGGTAACACCCCCTTATGTCAATCAAATTTGCGGCCTATACCTTTCGTTTGAATATTAATGAGTTATACATTTCTGGAAAGCTGATAGGTTGCAGTTTACAATGACGTATGTATAATTTGCATAACCCTCCTGAGAGTGAAGAAATAGAGCACCAAAGTCTACTGACTCTACAGGCCAAAATTGCAAATATTCATGGAGTATACATGTACAGAATAAATATACTTGATCTAAATTTTATTTTGATACCAAAATCATTTAAATCCGACATGATTTAGTAGGCCGCATTTTCATTTGAAATTTGCCATTCATGAAAATTCGCCCGCGTCATCACGGGTCAATAATGGCCGCCATTTTTTGAGATTAGATGACTGTCTGCTTTGACAGATTATCCGATACTGCAAAAAAAGACTATCTTACTCACATATTAAAATGGTTTAATTCAAGCGTAAAGATGTTTATTTATTTATTTATGAATAGGATACAATTTTATTTCTAGTTTTTGTGATGAAATCCGTGGTTAAATACGACCGCAGTCGAGTTTTCGTAATATTACGAAGCATCGTCCCGGTTTTGAAAATGTTCTGCTTAAAAAAACGAAAAATTAGCTTGACGAAAATATTTTTCTTGCAGCTTCTTAATATATCTCCATAAAGAATCATAACATTACATATTGAAACAGTTTTCATAAATTTAATTCTTCATAAATACTGACTAAAGTTTCGTACCAAAGCTTCCAATTTACGGCCCGGTCATTCGTACTTCGGGGGCGCAATATAAATTAAAAAATTAAAGGATTATATCAGCAACATTTCCGGATAATACCAATCAAAAAGTTGTTTATTTTTCTTTTTTTTCAGGTTCTCTGAGATTTCTGTTCTTTCATTATGCCCCTTATGTGACTTATGATATATGCCCATTGTATTTCTGTGAAAATATATGATCCATGTTTAAATATACAGAGCTGTGCTAACCTGTTACAGTTCACTGTAAACTATTTTATCATGCAATAAGAAAAATGAACAGTACTATGAATTTATGATATACTTCATTCATTTTGTTGTGGCATATATCTCTGTTCTGTCTGTATGTCTATATATATATATATATATATATATATATATATATATATATATATATATGAATTTATGATTTTTGACATTTGTTTTAGCTGTATGATGTACAATTTACAATTTCAGTTGAACTTTCAATAAAACTTTTTGGTTTCAAAATAAAATGCTGTTGTTTATAGGTTTTGCTGACTATATTTATGCCTTTATTTTAACAGAAATAAAGGACAAAATTGAACTGATCAGTGGGAAATTAAGGACTCATGTAACTATCATGAAAATATAGTGACAAGTAAAGCAGTTACGAAGGATGATTTAAACGGTTAAAATTTTCATAAAAATGTTTAAAGGAATGATGCCATCAACACTATTTAGACTTCAATTAACATATTAAAATGAACTTTAATGCAAAAAAAGATTGCATTCTGCAGGAAAAAATACATAAGTATGCAAAGTTTCATCAGAATATCTCAATTATTAGTTAAGAAATTCAGTTTTATTAAAAAATCAGGAAAAATTCGGTTCCGCGATCAGCCAAACTTTCACTATATATTTTTACAGTACAATTTTCCAGATTTTTCTTACTTTTCGCGACTTTTAAATTGCCATAACTTCTCTATTTCTTGGGGTATTTTCAAAATTTAAACTGTTTTGAAAAGCTAAGGATGTCCTCTTTAAGACTAAATAGTAAATTTTTATGTTAGGATAACTTAAAAAATTAGTCAGGGTTGCTATTAAAGACAACAGATGCTTCACATTGCCATAAACAAACAAGTGTTTCGCGGCGTATGTATCGCATGTCTCTGTTAACAGTATTGAAAATGCCAAATTTAATCCCTTAAAAAATACATGGCAAATCATCAGAGGCTCCACACTGCCATAAACAAACAAGTGTTTCGCGGCGTATGTGTCTTTGCCTATTGGTCTCTTGAACATTTCAATCACCTACAAATATTTAAAAGAAAATAGTTGAAGTAAGTGAAGGATTTGTGCAACGTAATTCACACAGATACACTGTTCTTACGTGCCAACGCGCACCGCCTTGGTAATTCTCAATAAAGTGGCTGAAATGAACAAAAATATATATTTTTCAAAGTTCATTTTTTGTACATCCCTTAATAAATATCTATATTGTAATATGGTCGAAGATAGTCTAATCGAAAGTCTATTCCGGTATATTTCGGTAAAAATGTCTATTCCGGTATTCAGTGTAACCGGTATTATGATACATGTGATATGGTTTATTACAAGAATTATTAAAACATTATACAGATGCTGCAACTATTCCTTTAATAAGTCGAAAACGGGGCATAACTTTTCAAAAAATAAATGAGGGTTATCTGTCCTTTAAAATTGTGTCACATTTTGATAGTAAACAACTTTTCTCAATATGAAGTGAACTGCTTTGATGGTTTCTGAGAAATGCCAAATGGGCATGGTCCTTAACAAAAAGATTAACCTACGCAGACGCCGACGATAGCCGTGACATAAGCTCCAATTTTTCCTCTGTTATTCAAAAATGAAAAAACATTTAAGGAGATTACACACCGGATTAATTAAACCAATCTCAGCTAAGATCCTTTTGTTGTCGGCAATATTTTGCCTTCGTCTTTGCTCACAACTCAGGTCCATGTTGCATTTCCCGCGAAAATGACGGTGTCACGCAAATTTTATTCTGTGCAAATTGGTAGTAGGCGGACTTGTTTCGTAACACCGTTTGCCCTGCCGAATATTGATGTGATCATTCATAAAGGCAGCATCAAGTGAACGGGCTAAGTCGGTCACGTGCTGGATTACGTTTGATCCGAGGTGGGTGTCGGTTTACTCCCAATGAAGTCCGCTAATAAATTATTAAACGCAATGGAACATTTAAAATGAAAAGCACCGGAGGTGATAATAGCGCATTGAAGAACAGTGTGTTGTATCAGAGATGTCTCTGGTTGTATTTTTTATTAATCTATATAATATTAAGAAAAAAATAATAATGTATGATATGTATAATGCATCTCTTGTTTGTTGTAAACCGCATTATTGACATCTTAGGTGACCTGTAAGTACAAATGCATTGATTTCCAGGACCTTTGGTTGAAAAAAATATTTAACGTAGATTCAGGCAAAAACCGTTATTGCTTAAAATAGGTAGGACCAAAACAAATGAGTCCAATAACTCTTTATTTTCAATATCCACGGTGTGTAAAGCAAACGTGTGACTTTCTTCTTTTTGGTTAACTCACCAGATAATGAATATTTTCGATACCAAGCATTCAACTGTCTGTGCTGAACAATGCCAACACAAATTTAGCCAAACATTTCCTATGATCGTGTCAAGTAAGTTTGACTGTTCCGGGACAGTGATGGCTGTATCACAATAACCCGAGGTTTAAGTGGAAATGGGTTAACATGGTTTTGTTTTAATTTCCTTTTCTCATGTTTTTTCCCTTACGCTTTTCAGTTTTCTTTCCCTATTTTTTTCTGATTCCCTGATCAGTCGCTACCCTTTACATTTGAATCAAGAGTGATTGCGATGACTTAATCCGTAAATCTGTGAGCAGATTATATTAGAGTTTTATTAGACTTTGGAATGTGGAATAAACAAAGCAGTTTTTAAATGTAGTAATTATCTTTACACATTGCAAAGGTATTTTTTATGTGATAGCACAACATCAACCTCATCTGTACCAAAATAAGCATCGTCAATGAAATAATCAACCGTGGGTATCCGACGATGCAAAACAAGTAAAAGGACTACAATGTTAATAAGAAATTCTCTTCTCTTTGTTTGTAACTGGCATACAGCGTGTCTTATTTTCTTCAAGTTCGGTGTTTTACAGCAAAACATCAATTCATTTTTCAAAGCACATTTTATTAGTAATATATATATATATATATATATATATATATATATATATATATATATATATATATATATATATATATATATATATATATATATCAAATTTTGTCGTTTTAAATTAAATGTTGCGTAAATGATAATGCGGAACAAGATAACGTTACTAGCGGCAGTTTCCATGATATCTTCCCGCCGAATGCTGTGGTTACTGTAAGTTGAATAGAATATACTGAAGTTACTAACTATGTTGAAAACAGAATCCAGAACTTGACCCGAGATTATTTGAGAATTTATGAAGACTTCTAAGGAAATCTTTATTAGGGTACCGAAAGTCAAAAACTTCGAATGTATATTTTAAACCAACTACTCGTTTTATTTCAAAACCCAAGATGTAACGAAATTCTGCGATCTCCAAATACATGAAGTTTTACTTTTGAAATCTAAAATTGCGGATGTCACTCGGTTTATGGGCGGCGCCATTGTTGCAAAAATACATGGCGAGAGAAAGCGGAAGTGTGATTCGTAGATTTCATCTAAATGAATTGTTATCAGATCAACGCTGTTTGTTAATATAGTTTTGTTATACATATATTACGCGACTTACACCTAAAAGTCTGGATATAATTAAACCACAAAACTTTTTTTCAGTATGTTTTTTTTTTCTTTTTCTTTTTTTTTTTTTTTTAGTGGTGGGGGGTGGGGGTCTGATTAATTATGTAAGGTTTAAAGTTTTTAAAGTTGATTTACAAACGTAAAAATAAAAAAAGTCGTGATGAACTTACCTAGTGTTCCGGCGAATAAAAATCAGTGTAAGTGACTGTTATTACATTCACTGCATTTTTTACTTTTAATCCTAGGTTAAACATTTTTTTCACTCACGGAAAAAAAAACAGACCTTACTTCTTTCAGTTTGACGTTTGCACATATATATTTCAAATTAAGTTTGAAAAATTCAGTTCCGAATCTCTAAAATAATGACATTTGATTTTTAATAAAATTTCCAAGTGTTAAAGTACTTTGTCCCTATCAGAACAGGACGGCATATATAACTAAACAATTATCGTAATGTGATTGCGTAATAGCCGGATAAGCCACTGTTAATTGCCGTTTGATCTTTGAAGACCCGTTGTACTTGGTTCTATCTATCTGTCTCTTTGAGTTTATTTGTCGTCGGTACCGGTTCCCTATATGACCGACGCCTTCAGCAGAAATTAGTTATTTTATGTTGTGAGGGATAGTGCAAGATACTGAAAGCATCCCATTCCAGAGACACTCCTGGTTCTTTTGCATGCTCAGTGAACTGCACTGATACATGGGACCTCGGTTTAACGTCTCATTCGAAAGACAATTAGTAATGTTAGTGGAGGAGTTGGGGATCGATCTCGGGACCCCTGGTTTACCAGTCCAGCGCGTTACCACTGGACCATTGATCCGCTCCTTATACTTGGTTGGTTTCAGGATTGAGCTAATTTGCCTGTCATGAAAAAATGTGAATTTGAATTGAATTTGTGACTTTCGTTTCCCTTTAAAAAAATGTAGAAACTCGATCAGCCTCTATTATTCCTGGTTATTTTTCTTGCTGATCTGACACCAAGTGCTCTGGTCTCATTAATGTCATTGAGTACCTACCCTATTCGCTCTATGTACAATGCCATTAGCTTTTTATGTTTTATATGCATGCAACATCGTCGAGTTGATGTGTGGGTTGGAGTTAATTCACCAAGACAACTTGTTCCTTTTCTTATGAAAACGAGTAGGAGCAAGTGTGAGGTGTGTACCTTAGAATATGTTTTAAACCCCCAGTGGCTAATGTTTTGCCACAGACCGTTCAAAGGCGGTAACCTCTCGGGTTCTTTTTTGACTGTAGGTTTGCATTTTTTAATACTTTTTTTAAAAACAATTCTGTGTTACTCCCTGTTATTAGTGGTGTACATTTTTATTCTCTTCAAACATCTAGACCAATGCCATTCCAGTAAATGTGTTTTATAAATAAAATCACTTTTAAGGAAGAAAGCAATACTTATAACTTGTTTTCGTCTAATAATATTAGTGGGTGGAAAATGCCCTTTTAACAAAAATAAAAGAATTGTAATCTGAAGTTTGGGATTCTGTTGTGTTTTTGAGGAAAAAAGTATAATAAAACTGCCCTTTTTCGTATTTATCCAATATATCTTTATCTAAAAGAATGGTGTTTTTGTTATCACGAGTTTAATACCTGCCAGACTGATATTACGGTCAGTTGAAAAAATCTGGACATATCTTTTACCAAATTAGGGCCTTCTTTGCTCATGTCAAACTGTTGCTATGAAGCCGGGCCTGAATCATTAAAATCATAAATAATTAAAACATTGCATATTTTCAGTTTCTGGGAGACTGAATCTTGAAGTAATAGTAAATTTAAAACATGTTAGCACGAAGTATACTGCCCCTAAGAATAATAGTAGAAGGAATGTGAGGAAACATATGCAGAAATTTTGAAGGACTCAAAAACCGTGAAAAGTTCGAAAGAACAATTTAGGAAACATTAAGTCTGTGGTGACACTGTGGAGCAACCCTATGGGTACATATAATTACTATTAAAGGGGCCATAATTTGACATGGCGAAAACATGAAGAAAAAATTAATTGTGTTGAATGGATGTTTTGAAAGCCATTCTTCGTAATCACGCTGCAATCTTAGTACGTTACACAACAGTTGTTTTGTTTATCATACCAGTTAGATACAGTGGCCACGAGATGTTATTATCATTGGTCACGTGATTTGTCTTCTTATGCAGGTAATATGGCGGCTGTTGAAGATTTTCTACAAAATGGAGACGTTTCATGCAAATTTTCAGTAAACCGAATGGAAAACGAAAATATAGAACAGTTACACGAAGAGGTAAATTTTATTGGATTGTTTTGCAAGGAAGTCTTGTTATGTAATCGTCGCAGTTATGAAACAGAAAGGATTTTGTAAAAATGCCAGGATTTCTAAGCTAAAATTCACGATTTTGTTCTGCAAATGTAAATTTTAGTTTAAACGATCTTGATCGTCAGTTTGCCTTGTAGTTCAGTCATTTCGCCACACAGTAGAGTAATATCAGATGTGCACTCCGAGTCCGAATATTTCATTACAAATCTTCACAACCAAACTGAAAGTGGGTCAGCATTCCAAGCAGTCACTGATTCATTTCAGTCAAAGTGTGAAATTTTATCATTAAGCCTTTTCAGATGTAGTTACCTGAACCAAAGAGTCAATTTATACGAATAATGTATCAGTTTTGTTTATACTCATAAATGCTATAATTTTTTGTGAGCTGAGTAAATGATAGCAAATAAAAATTTTGTTGCTCCGGCTCACAGGTCTTAGACCAGTAGTTCTGAAATTTCATTGAAGTCATAACAGTATCATTGAAATGTGTGTTATCATTACCAGTAGGCAGGGTAGCAAATGATCTTAGTTTTCTGAGATTATTTGAAAATGACACCTGTTTTCACCATTTCTGATAAATGTTATTTGTTAATTTTGTTTGAATGGCTGCTAAGATTTGTTTTGTGGCAAGAACCTTGAAAAACAAACTTCCCTGTCCAACATTTATAGAATTAAAAGCTTTTTTTATGTGGAAAGCTGAAGCTGAACAGTGACTTGCCTGTAGCTAGGATTTAAAATAGTAGGCTTCTGACAGAAGTTCTGTTGGCATTTGAATGCTAAAAATTTCTGTTAGGACAAATGCTATTTGTGATTTTGAATCAGCTTCAACATTTTATACTTGTACTAAATCAATTCCTCACTGATTTTAAACTCTTAAAGTCTTCTAATTCAGTACCTATGCCTGTTTATCCATAAGATCCACAAGAAACATGAAAATGCAAAAAACTGTCTGAATAGTGCCAAAGCTGGAGTACTGAAGTCTGATTTGGCAACTGCATGGGGTTCTATATAAGTGTATTATTTCTACTTGTAAGAGACAGGAGCATATACTTTGCCATGCAGTTGTGTTTAAATCTAGGGGTCACAAGTTTAATTCCTGTTCCTCTTCTAATTTTTTATTCTGCATGAGAATCTACACCAGATTTCCAAAGTATTGGTGCTTCTCATTGAGCATGATGCTTATATATTAGAACTAGTATTGTTTCTAGAATTCATTGCTTACTGGATTTGCACTTTTCCCAATACACTAAAATATCTAAACTGTTTGAGGGCATTAGTCTAATAAGTAACCAGTACCGATAAATACACTTCAAACAAGCAGAAAGTTTGTGAAATTTATCCAAGTGAATCATAAGAAACAGTCTTTGATGAATATTGGTAGCTCAGTTCTAGACTTCCAAAAGAAAGTGAAGTTTATCTTTGTGAAAACATGTGTCTGATGTGTTGAATCTTTAGAGCTAGGGCTTTCACCACTGTATGTAAACCAAGTTCACCCGAAAATATAAGCACTACTGTACCAGTGGTCGGACAGCAAATATTCGGATGAGGGCACTTTTTTGACAGAAATTTTATGACAGATGCCAAGACAGTTATATCCTTTTCCAAATAGTAGGGAAACAGTCACAGAAACATTTAAAACACAGTGCTGTGAATTAATTCCTTTAATGTCTAGATAACATTTTATATCTGGTCATAGAAAATATCAACTCACTTAACAGACACTATGTCTTGAACTCCTTATCTTCAGTAACTTTGGTAGTTTTATTAAAATGTAAAATCTCAGTTTATACTAATTAAACAGATTTTCCCCAATCAGAGTGGCCTGGACCTCTGTGTAAAAATGGTCAAATAAAAATCTTACGTAGTAGAGCATACTTTGAATTTTCAAAATATTTCTTACACACATTTTTGGCAACCTTTTTGCAAGCTAATAAATGTATGTTCCTGCAAGAAGTTGTGCTCATTTTCATATGATGACATTTAGCAAACTCCATATTAAACTTTCTTGGGTCAGTGTAAGATTCTTTCACAGATAGAAAATTGTGTTTCAGCAAACCTTTTCAATTATCTTTCAGATTCGCAATCTCGAAAAGTTACTCATTTTGACCAAAGAGAGACTTGAAAGATTGAATGCTCAGTTTGGAAAAGAAAGACATCCTCCTGCTCTGTATCTTCAGGTATTTCATTCACTATTTTTTCTTCCTCAGTTTAATGTTTTTATCATAGGTATAAATTGGGAAGGTTAGCTTTGTACCAGTTACTTAAGTAAGGTAGTTGCGCTTGGTACCAGTTACAGTAATTGGGTAGCTAAGTTTGGTACCAATTACAGTAGTAGGTCAGCTGAGACTGGTGCCGGTTACAGTAGTTTGGTAGCTGAGATTGGTACCAGTTACAGTAATTGATAACTGAGATTGGTACCAGTTACAATAGTTGAGTAGCTGGGTTTGGTACCAGTTACAATAATTAGGTAGCTGAGATTAGTACCATTTAAATTGGGTGGCTGAGCTTGGTACCAGTTACATTAGTTGGGTAGTTTAGCTTGGTACCAGTATCAGTAATTTGGTAGTTGAGCATGGTACCAAATACAGTAGTTGAATAGTGGTTCAGAAGCTGAGATTGAAGTCACTTTCAAAAGTAAGGAAGCTGGATTGGTATGAGATGCAGTAGTACTGCTAACAATTGTTCGGTCTCTCAGATAGGTAACATTTATGGTTGTGGTACTACTGAATTTGAAAAATCATAGTTTGTCAAAATTTAAAGTAAACCTTTGTGACTGGTGGATGTGAGAACTTCTTTCTGCAGTTGTACCTTTCTTTGTAGACACAAACACAAAAGATTGATGTCCCCAAAAATCACAGAGTAGATATAACAGGTAGAATGATTTGCATAGTGGTTAAAACAAAGAAAAGTAATCTATTTAACTCTACATTCTTACAGGAATATGAAGAACTTGCCAATAAAATTCATGAACTACAAACACAGCTGCAAGACAAGGAGCAGGCATTACCAGAGAATGAGTTAGAACCGCCGGAACCACCTCCTCCTCCAAAACCAGAGCCACCACGCCATGTGTACCCTACCACACCCATAACCCTCACACCAAGCTCTGTTGGAAATGGAGCAAAAATTGACCCTGGGGTTGATGTTGGGGCATTACCAAGCCCAAGTCTGTCGATGAAATCACCTGTGGGTCATGTTAAAGCATTCTTGCCCAACAATCAACGTACTTCAGTAAGTCATGTCTTCAGTAATCATGTCTTCAGATCTTGAATAAGTTTGTTTATTTCATGTCTGGAAATACCAGATATCTATGGTTTAAATTCTTCAGAACAAGATGTATATCATCTAATGCATTGCATCTTTCTGTTAAAAACAAACGTAAGCAAGTGGCTATGTTAGTGTAACAAGTAGCCAATCAGCTGTTGGATACTAAAATTTTCAAAAATGTTTGAGAATGGCATCTAATTTTACCATTTCCAGTAAAATTCTGTTGTTTTTGTTCAAATGAAAAATTTGGCTACTTTGTTTCATTTTTAAGAGCTAGCCTAGAAGTGGGTGAGAATGTGAGTCATACTCACTGAGTATGATTCTAAGTTAGTGAAAAGTTACAGTTCTGATTTATCCAAAATTGTATTAGTATTTTAAACTGACAGCTATTTCAAGTATACCATTTTGCATATTTAGGTCACTGTGAAAGTTGGGAAAACCCTGGGAGAAGGGTTAGCCAAAGCAATGAAACTACGCGACTTTGATACAGTAGACTGTGATGTTTTTGATAGCCAGGGGTAAGTCAACCATGTACAGTTGCTCATATCCTTAATGTCTTAATCATTGAAACATATTTTATTGATTTCATTCAAAAAGAAAGTTGAAGTTTCCTTTGAAGTATATTTTTTCCTGTGCCATGTAGTTCAGTCAGTGATTTCATCTCTTTATTCAGCATCTGTCAGTGAGTCAAACTGTACTGTTCAAAGTGGTTTAAAGGAAGGATCTTAAAAAATGTGGAAAAGTCAATGTTGTAGATGACCTTGTGACCACTGGTCAAGCAGTTAATGTCATAGTACTAAGTTGGCCTAAATTCATGGCTTTCCTCAAGCAACTTAGGGGTGTTTTGTTTGTGTTAGAAAGCCTTGGTGAAATGCCATCATTTAAAATTGAAATTCTGTGGTAACATACTACAAAAAATTAACATAAACTTATTACACTTGAATTTCAACAGGACAGATAGTGATAGAATGAAATAAAAGTGTACTACAGAAACATAATGCATATAGATATTTGGTCCCTGCATAGGTTTATTGTTTGGAACAGAAGATGTAGTTCTGTGCAAAAATGAGCAGCTCGGTAACCAATTATAATTATACCCCTGAAACAAAGTGTTGGGGTTATATAGGAGTGGTTGGTTGGTCGGACAGTTGATCCGTTGTAATTTCCTTGTCCGGACTATAACTTGAAAACTAAAGGTTTAAATTCAATGCAAATTCAGTCACAATGAAAGGAAGTGCATTGTTCAAGAATCAGAACTCCATCTTCACTATTTGCAAAGTTATTTCCCTTTGTTGGTTTTTCTTGTCCGGAGCATAACTTGAAAACTAATGGTTGGAATTCAGTGCAACTTCATACAATGATCAAGCACAATGACAGGAAGTGCAGTGTACAAGAGCTATAACACCATCTTCAGTATTTGCACAGTTATTGCCCTTTGTTGGTTTTCCTTGTCTGGAGCATAGCTTGAAAACTAATGGTTGGAATTCATTGCAACTTCATACAACGGTCAAGCGCAATGTACAGGGAATGCAATGTACAAGAACCACAACTTCAATTCTTCAATTGCCCACAACCATAACTCTATTTCAATTCTTTTACAAACTATTCTGTTACTAATAACTTCCTCAGTTCGGAAGCAGTCTTGCGGTGGTATTAATCACATTTAGTGATAGCTCTAGTTATATTTACTACAGAGCTTGTTCTGAAAAGCATGTGGTTAAGTACAGAAATGTAACAGTTGTTTCATTTACTTTTAGGAGACAGCTAAGCTGGGATGACCCTATGACAGATGTTGCAGGGCATGAGTTAACGGTTGTGCTGAAATCAAACAGGCGACAACATTTTGCAAATTTCCCTGGTGTTCCCAACCATAATATTGTATGTATAAATTATCTTTTAGCCATATTGTAGTAATTTACTAGAATGTAAATGAATAATTGTTAAACTGTAGAATTTATTTTACAATAGCAAATGTAAATTCACAATTGTCTTGGGCTGTTGAAGGTAAGTGACTGTGGAACAAGAGAAAGAGGGTGTGATAGTATCCTAGTTATCTGTGATAAATGAACAGGTGGTAAGAAATTAAGAATATTAATACAAGCCAGTGATCCACCTAAGATTCTAAAAAAGGGCAAAGTTCTGCTGAAAAAAAGGCATTTGAAAATCATATTATTAGGACAAAAAAAGGACAGATTTACTGATTTTAAATCAGATTCAGGTCTTCGATAGTAATTAAGAGCTGTGTTCAGTCTTTTCAAAGTCTCAGTGCCTTTTGATTAAAGACCAATGCCTATTAACTTATTACACTCATAAGATATAGGTCGAAGAAAAGTTCTGTCATAAAGGGCACATCAAAGGTGCCAGAGGAAAGGGTAGGGTACAGAATGAAAAGGGGGTATAGGGTACTGCAGCCTGCTATTTTCTATTTGGTGGAGCACAGCAAGTACTACCAGACTTGGTGAAACCGTAGTTCATACACATAAAATTTACCAATGAAAATATGTGGATTTATACCCGCAGAAATAAAGTAGTTATAACAATTCTTGGAGGATTAACTGTTGAGATTAATTATAATCACAAGATGCAGATAAGTTGAAACACAAACATTTCAGAAAATATTATTTCTTTTGCATACTTTAACTGAAGATATACATTGACATTTATGTATCTAATCCATAATGGAGTGATTTTAGGATTTGTTCTGTACTTAAATGTTATTTTTTTTTAAATTTTAGGTACGGAAAACATTCTTTTCTCTAACATTCTGTGATGTGTGCCACAAGTTCTTGCTGCAAGGTTTCCGCTGCCAGACGTGTGGTTACAGACTCCATCAGCGGTGCAAAGAAAATATTAACCCTCAATGTGATACTAGAAATCTTACCAAACAGTATGTATGCTACTTGATATTTCTTTAAATTACACATTTTAACATGAAGGGCAATCATGTTAATCTTTAATTTAAACATTTTAAATGAAATGTTCTTTGATATATTTATATTTTATATTTATGTTTTGTCATATTAAAAAAATCCTAGTTGCTTCAAAAACGTGAAAAATGTCAAGCTACTCGATGAAATCTCTGCATTAAGAATTATGAATGTTAAAAGGTTTGAACAGTTTCTGTACATGGGTTAAGGCTATGGATTCTTTATCAAGGTTTTACCTTTAGTCAAGCATCAAGTTTCTTTAGAATGTTTCGTTGAGAGAACTGAATGATTTAATACCATTCTCCTTCATAAATGTTAAAGAATTAACATGTAAATCTATATTAGATACCTTCAAATGAAATTTCTGTCACAATACCATATGGTAAGACTTCATCTCTTCCATGATGAATATGGACACAATGATGACAAAAGTATTTAGCATGTTTTAATACACATTAGACTGTTTTCCAGGAATAGAAATCATTCTGAATAAATGGTACTAGTATGAGTTCAAACGTCAGACTTTGTTGGTTCCTGAAATTTGGAGTTAGAAAACATGATTTTCTTTATACAGTTCTGTTAACAAAGACATTTTGTGATGGCTATTTATTTTTGTTTCAACTTGTGTTCATATTTGTTAATGTTTTTGTTCATTTGTTTGTTTTATGATATAATACCAGTTGTTTATATGAATTAATGCTATTTATATTTCACAGGTTCTGGTTGACTCACTTGTTTACACCTAAGAAAACTTTTATTTCATTCTCATTTTTATAGTTGCCAAAGCTTGTTAATGCATACATAATGCATTTATATCACACTTACATTTTAACAAGTAATTCCTAAGATGTCTGTTTCTTGGCATTGTTTATATTGAGCACACAGTAACATTATAGGCTAAATTTGTTTAGATCTTATAAAAAGTAAATTAGATCTTACAAAATTTCTGAAGTCACAGTTAAAATTTCACCATAATGTATAAGTGTTAATGATAAAAATACAAGGTATTTAGCCATACAGTTAAGTACGTCAGAGGTTGATTTTACTTCCTGGTTGAATATCATATCTTCAGTTGAGTTTTTTGCTCATTTTCACACAATAAAGAGCACTTGTTTCTAATTTTAGTTACTGTATGTTTCAGTTTACTAGCTGACAGTTTTGGTCACTCGAGTATGTTACTCTCGTCATACCAAAATACTGCCCTTTCTCAAACCTCCTCCCGGGCCTTTGCCCACAGGCAGACTCCACCTCTCGTACAGAGAGGTAGATCAACATCAGCACCCAACGTTAGCTTTGTAAATACTGGTACCACCGAGGAGGTATGTTCTAAGCCAGGTTCAAGTCTGAGCCACAATCTTACCCACAATACATCTGTTTAGTGAATGTCATATAGTCAACTGCCTGATATATGGTCATGCTATATCTGGAAAATTTCTGCTAAAAAATTGTCTGTGTATATTTATTTCAAAGTTAAACGATAGCGCTAAGAGAGTAAATGGAAAAAAAGGTCTTTCTTCAAAATATTTCTTTAGATTGCTGTTCAGAATCAGTACCTAATATAAGTGAGGCTATGATTTAAGGCATTAGTTTTAACTATAGATATACTTAATTTAATTTTTTGCCTGTATTACATAATTTACATGAAATTAAAATGGTTGGCAGTTTTCCAGAAAATGTGTGGCTGTATAATGAACAGTTGTAACAGATAACATGCTGCTTGAAGCCATTATAGACTGCACTAGGCTTTTGTTATAACAGTCATTTATCTTTACAGGTGTTTAGTAGAAATATCCTACATTTATACACAGATATTGTGACCTCCAGGACATATATACCTGTAAACTATAGGTTTGCATTCTGTTTGAGGTACAATAATTTTGATTTGCCATTAGTCTGTTAAAAGAGGTAATTTATCTGAGTTGAATTCTTCAAAAAAAAGTTATGTCTAAAGTGAACATGAAAAAGAAGTAGCAATTTTGAGAGAAATTCTTCAGTTAAGGAAATATTTTAGGGTAGATGCTTGAATAGAGGTGTTATATATATTGTAAAGAGGAGATCACAAAATTGAGATAAATGTAGGATGTCTTCCATCATAGTACATCTAACCAGACTAACATTGTGTAATTTTTACAGAATTTACAAACTTGAACAATTCTTTTTCTGTGATTGTACAAAACTCAAGTCAGAAAAAAGAAGAATTTTATATCATATTTTATGTCCTCGGAGACAGGGCAAATAGTATTCTCATTGTCTGTCTGTCTGTGCATCTGCCAGTCTGTGTACATGTTAATTCCACCCAACTAAATTTTGATATATCTTGCCTCAAATCTTCACCAAATTGAGAGGATGTTCTACAAAAAAGGCAGTGGGATTTTAAAAGGACAGGGTCAGAAATCATTGACCAAGTGATTATAGAATACTGCCAGCTCTGCTTTGTAAATCTGTGGTATATCAAAGGATTTTGAAATTACTTAGCACTAATGTTCACCAGATAGTATTGCCAGTGTAGTAGTACTTGCAATAAAATGTTGCCTACATTTATATGGGTGTGTCCACCTTGTAACTCATTTGTACCTGACAGGATTTTAAAAGAACTTAGCGAATGCTCCCTATTAAGGCACTGTGTTGTGAACAATCAGTCTGTACTATAATATATTATAAAATGCTAGTATGTTTATTTCCATTCATTATGTTATTTTAAGAATAATTCCAGTCTGTTACAAAGTTAGGAACTTTAGTCACAAAATTTAGATGGATGTGTTGGTGGAGTCGTTATACTTGATACATAAGAGGCATTCCCACAGCTTGCACAGGCTTTCCATTTCATTGAAATAGCTATGCTTCAAACCATAAAACCAGAAGCAGAAAAGATATTTGTTTGTTTATGGTTAGTTAAATATTGCATAAGAATACTGATCTTTTTGTAAAAAAAATGCTCTTGGCATTCACCTGAACTTTGACTTTATCAAGGGAGTTAACAAGCTTAGTTAGCATAATTTTTTGTATGCAGTTTTATACTCATTGTGCTGTGGTAAAAAGTTATAAATAACTAAGTGCTATAAAATTAGAGAATTGTTCAAGTTTTACATTGATTGAATAGTCGCTGTGTAATGTTTGTATGTTGTTGGGTAACGTACACGTCTGTACATGTTTAACCTTTTTTTTACACAAAACAATATTTGTAAGCTTGCATTTCCTGTTGGTGTTACGTGTATTTCATGGTATTCCTTGTGCAGAGTCATTGATCTGAAAACAGTAATTGAAATCCATCTTTAGAGGGGAAAAACTGTGTCTGCTTGTGATAACTCATGTCTTTTCTGACCTTTTTTAAACCTTAGTAAACTAGAAAGGGTAAAGATGCAAAGGTTTAGACAAGACTTGCCACTTACATATATTGTTTTGTGTGTTTAGGAGTAGTTAAGGCTTAATTAGGATACAGGAATGAAGTTGTATGTTGTTGCCGTCATGTTCATTTGTGGTGTTTGAACACCTGTGGTTGCAAGATCTTACTGCAGATTGTATGGTATGGTTTGTACAAGTGATGCAGTTTTATGCACTGGATGATGTTACGAGTCATTGTAATTTACACACATCATTGTCTTGTGATTTGGTTTCTCTTTTTTTTTTCGTACAATTTAGACACTATCCTAGGATATACATAGAACCAATTAACTTCATGATGGCAGAAAAATCATTATCGGCACCTGATGTTAATTTACCGGGTGCCAAAGAGGTAGGTGGTCACATGACCTGTCACATGACCTACAGATATATACTCCTGAAAACTTCCTTCAATCAGATTTTCACATGTATATATTCATTCCATGGCTATGTTTTTCACTCAAATTACTCCAACTTGTTTGTATGTATAACACAGTTTCCGTGCACTAAAGCTTTCACATACGATTTTTGTATCAGTCGTAAAGTATATGTTTCGCTTAATTGATTTAACAATCATCCTTTCAATTCTTGACACAAAGTGAAGTTTTGCTAATGAAAGGTAACCATTTCATGAAGATTAATTCGGACTGTATAAAAACATGTACAAAGTAACTTTTGTATTACTGATTGATTTGAAAAATGAATCCATATAAACACCCTATCTGTAAATAGTAAACTTACAATGTCATGTCCCATCCTACATTCCATAAAAAAATGTCCGTTTGACACAATTTGACAGTTACTACCAATGAATGTTTATTTCACTTTGTTTCACAAAGAATACTTTTTAACATTAACAAATTTGCATAGTTGTGTTTGCACTAGCTGAACACTGCTTTTCACCATGCTATAGATTTTTGCTACATATCTTTAGAATGAAGCAAAAAAAAAAGGCTCAAATTTATGCCAGACAATTAATTAGGTCACCAGCTTTTAATAGCCTTTGAAGAAGGTCAAGGTCAGTGAAGAGATGTCAGTTTCTGCAGTATGCAGGTCAAAGGTCAAGGTCACAATAATTATACAGATTGTATGTTCACAGGTTGAAGTTTGGTTTTCTGTTATGACAATAGATGGAACAAAAATCCAAAGGTCAGTGTTTATAAACACCATTTTAGAAAAAACACTTCAGACAATGTATTGTCAAAAGGTCAGACTATGGCCAATTAAGAAACATTGTCTTAAACTTTCACTGACAGGTGAATTTTGTCAGTCTTTTCAAGAAAAAGTAACTATTTATTATTTCAAAATGTTTACTTTTTGTGTCGCCTGCTACAAAGTAGCCATGACATATAGGGATCACTTCTCCGTCTTCCGTCTGTCCGTCACAAAACTTGTCCGGACTACTCCTCAGAAACAACTGATGTGATTTTATCCAAACTTTACAGGAATGATCAGTACCAAGTTTAGTTGTGCATATCAACAGCATTTTCCAGTCCAATGATTTTTGTCAGAGTTATGGCCCTTTTATGATTTTTATTTTTGAAGTTTGTCCGGACTACTTCTCTTATACTACTAATGCAATTTGAATGAAATTTTACAGGATTGTTCAGTACCAAAGTACTTGCACATGTCTAACAGGTTTTTCGGTTGAATGATTTTTGCTGAGTTATAGCCCTTGAATAAAAAAATGCGTTTTAGCCTACAAACTGTCCAATCACCTCTCAATACTTCTGTTTAATTGGCTATCATCAGGCGACACATGTGATCACTTGATTGCCCTTGTTTGTATTACATTTATATAAAATCTAGAAAACAGTTCAATCTCTTATATCGAGGAGAAGCAGTCTAACAGATATGTCACTCCCTTGTACTACTAAACAGTTTTTATTACACATTTCATAACCTTGGATTGAATATATACTTCATACTACATTAGTCCTCAGAAATCTGGAAATTATGCTCTAAAATCTCTCTTATCGTTTGCAGAATTTAATTTTTTTTCATTAAGTTATTTTCCAAGCATTTTCAATGTTTTTGTTTATTTGGTTCCTTGCCCCCACCTTGAATGTTCATATATTTACTCAGCATGTAAATATTGTTGTTGCCATGGTGATGCAGTTTGATTTAGATGTCTTGTTGCATAGTGTATGTCAAAAATGTAATGATAAGTTTTATAGAAGTGGCTGTTTGCATGCAAACTTGTTTCTTTGATTCTATTTTAGTTGACCTCATTGGTTAGGAAAATCTTGTACTATAGAAATTGATGGGGTGTGTATATGCTGAAAATAAGAGGTTTCCAGTATACCTCCACCCCTTGTATAAGTGAACTGGTGCTTAGTATCTCACATTTCCTGCCAGCTGAAAAACAGATTTAAATCTAACTCACAGCTTTTTACTGTGGTTTTATGACAAGAATAGGGTATCTAGAATATCGGTTGCCATTATCAGTGACATGCAACTAACCCCTTTCCTACAGTTTGATTTGTAAAAGATAGAAAAGTGGAAAGTCTCAAACAGCATTTTGCTTGTGGCATACATACAATACCTTTGTGCTTCAGAAAAATCAGCATCAGTCATTTGTATTGTCCACCGTTGTTCGTCCAGGTGAAGAATTTTTAAGTGTCTTTGTTTCAACTGATGGTAAAAAAATCAGTGAAGTACTGGATCAGAAATAAATTAACAGATGATAGAACTTTTATTTAGATGCTTGTGTAGTTAATATGTAAGTATTCTCTACAAATAACAGCCTGATGCAAAGCCAGACACTTCCATTCTTTCATTGAAGTATGTAAAATTGTCTTTACAAGCTAGAGTTGTGGCCCTTTCTGGATTGAAATATGCATGTTAGAACCAGTCACTTCTTAAATGTTTTTCTTAACTCTTCAGCATAACACTGTTTGTTGAAGTTATGTTTGTTTCCTTTACGAGAAGTCTTTAATTGCCTCCAATAAGTTTTTGATAAAATGATAAGAAAACATTTTGCACAATGCGTTTCTAAAAAATGGGAAATATGGAAAGCTGTCTTAAAAATTGTAGATAATAAAATGCAAACTCCATGCAGAGTTATTACCCCTATCGTCAGAAACCACTGCCCCCACACACAGGTACTAGGAGCATATCTGGGACCCTGAGCATGTATGTGAATGAAAATCACAACTTTAAGTATTGCCTATTTTGTTACAGCTATAGGTATATAAGAAGGTACACAACTGTGTTTTCATGTCAACCTGGTTTTCAAGTCTGTATAATTAACTGTTACCATGCATATTCTTCAAAACTGGATGCATACCAGGCCTAATAATTTACACTTTCAAGAGAAGTTTACTTTAAAGCCCAAACCCAGTCTATAAGGAGTGAGAGATTATTTTAACAAATTTCTGTCATCTAGCACAAAGCAGATTGTCACATATTTTACCTAATTTACATATTGAATTTTTCCCCTGAAACTAAATATTAAAACAAGGTCATATTGCCAGCTGAAAATTATACAACAGACATTTGCTAAAATACATTTGTAAATAATTAGCATCAATAAAATCTTTTTCGAAAAGATAGAATTGGGATCGTTTGGAGGACAGGCTTTCTAAATAACGTCTTCACACTGCCATGTTCTTGTGAGGGAAGGTAAAAATCCTTACGAGAATACTAAAGCACTCCTTACGAACAATACAGCAAAAAGAATAAACACTTAGGCCTGGTTCATGTGAGGTTTTCATAAATATGCATGATACCAATTTGATTCACAGACTTGGAAACCTGGTCAGTATGAAAGCAAAATTGTTACCTTCCTATGCACTTGTAGACTTAAGGTAAGACTGTTACATAAATGTAGGATCTGACTTGAGTTTTTGTTTCATTTAAACTTTCATTCAGCCAGTTCAGAAAAATGTTATTAAGTGAGCGTCTGGGTGAGTTAAATAAATATTTACATGTAATGTTAATGAGAGTCAGATTCTTTTTATCACATGACCAAAACAACTGTAAATGGGTCTTAATGACAGCTATATTTATTTGAACCATACTGAAATAAGCTGTTTCAAAACATCCGTCAAGAAAATAGTTCCAAATGAAATGTAAAAATAGTGTCGGTGAATACTGAACATACGAAGACGTCTCTTTTGAAATAGGACATCTGTATGATAATAGATTTTAATCAAAGCTTAGAAAAAACTGATGGCTTGATTGTCTTTGATTCTACAGTTAATGTTTCTTGTAAACTGGTCACAAGCCTTGAAGCGATTTTCTTTCTTATCTTCTATTCAAACTGCATCATTTTGTAACTTGGCCAGGTCATGACCTGAACATGCATGTAAGCTAGCAGACAATGAATAATGTATATTCTAAAAATAGCTATGAATGAATCGCTGCACTACATAAAACACTAGACAGAAAATTAAACACAAAAAGAAAATCAAAAACCTCTTTCTCTAAAATCAGAAACGTGTTGAATAAGGTAAATTTCTATAATGTTAAATGATCGCAGAACTTCCAAGTATGTAAATATTTTTTTTTTAAGTTTGAATTGATAGAACAATTTGTTTTGGTGGTAGGTAGAAAATTCTGGTTGTTTATAGGTGATTTGAAAGAAGCTCTGTGCCCTCAGTAACATTTGATCAGTTGTGTGACTGTCGATCTAAAAATGGCAATAAATTAAAAAATTGATTTGAAACAAGAAGTAAATGTATCATTTTTTGTTAGCTGATATATTACATATGTGTAATGTAAATAAATTTGTAATGGTTATGTTATATTGCAAACAACATTTGACATGTGATAAAAGTTATTTTCATCACCATGCATTCTAAGGGTCTTCTGTTCCTAGTATCTTTGCCCACATACATTTGTTTGTTCTGTTAAAGAGATGAAATATATTTATTTCTATCTTTGTTTTTTTATTATTTGTATGGAAATCCATTTCTTATCAAGCATATCATGTGATATATATATGTACTAAAATTGATTATTGATGGGATCAAAATTTAAAAATATGATATTTTTCATAGAAATTTATGATCACATGGTTTTGCCCATGGCCATGTGATTTGCTTGAATGGTGTGGTAAAAGTTGCCTAGTGTGACATATAACCATTGTGGGGCATTATGGATCTAATGTTCTCTGAGCAGTTGAAAAATACTCATTATTTATTGGAATGCAGTTGAAGGTTCTATTTATAATTTTGTTTGTGAATATATTTGAATATATTTGCTTTAAAATAACATATAGCAGATAGTTCCTTGCATTCAAAATGCATGTACATTTTTCATGGAATATGAAATGCACTGGTTGTAATATAATATACATGTTTTGTATTAATGAGTGCTTATACATGAAGGGATCAGCTCTGACTTGAACTTACAAAAAAAGAAAAAAGTCTATAAAAGTTTGCTAACTTTACAGTCTGTTCAGCTGTAGAAGATTTGATTTCTGACAAGTATGATGCAAGCAAGTCTGCAGACTAGCAAAGCCTTAACAAGTGTGTAGAAATTGACAAATCATCTCTCTAGTTTATGAAGCCTAGGCTGAACCTGGACATGTAGTTATAATATATATATATATATATAGATGTGTGTATCTGAATGTTTTGAGGTGAATTGTAGCATCAAAATGCATAATTCATGTAAATGTTGACATTGTACAACAGCTTTCTGGCATTATAGTGTTTATAGATTTGTACGTTGACTTTTGAAATATATAGAAGGAGTAATGACAGCTGAGAGCCAAAGGTAAACCAGAATTTTTACAAAACTGTGCAAGTTAAAAATCAGTTTAGTTTAGCATCGTGTATTTACTGTATTATATACAGGCAACTTGTTTGTGGTTAGAATAAGAGTTACTATGATTTAGTCTCCAATTTTTAAGATGAATCACTAATGCTGTACATGAACCACTTGATTACTCGGATCCAGGGAATAAATTTGGCTCTCAGCTTTGTTTCTTCACTGTGTTTTCGATGAAATACTAACAGGTCAGTAACAAGAAACATGGTGGTAGGTTAAGGCTATTTCAGTATTTGATTTAATCCAAGTTATTATATATGTGTTATAGATCAAGAGTATGTGAACTTAAGTGTCATATTCCAGAGTTTAGATAGATAATTATATAGAAAATTATTCAGTGACAGGAAGATTAGAAATGGCTGAAAGAATTAAAACAGTTTTAAAAATTTTCATTATATAATTATGACATCGTGTTTTATAAGTGTAAGTCAAATTCTGTATTCTTGTAGTTTTATATCTGCTGTAGGTATTCATTAAAGTAAATGATAAATTGATTTTGAATAAGATAATTGGAAAGAGTAAAATTCAGGTATTCTGGTAAAATTTAGATTAATATTACATCGTTTTTATTAAACGTTTCATTGAAACTTCACTGTAGCATTATATCGACTTGAAAATAAATTACTCCAGTACTTGTAATGAAATTTGTATAATTAAAACCTGTTGTACATTTATATAGGATGTGAGACAGCAATTACAGCAAGCATATGAGGCCTCCACCAGTCAGCAAGGTACGTGTTACTTCCTACACGCTGGTACTGATTATTTTCCAGTACTTATACCGCTCATCTGTAATCTCCCGGTACTTACCGTTTGGCTAACTTTAATTAAAAAACCAACAATAAACATTAGTAATTTTGGTAATCATTACAATATTTCATCCTTTTTCCATCGCCGAATGTGTAAAATGCCATTTAAATATATCAAGAAAATCAATCATGTGGAAAATTTATCACAGTGGGCAGCCATATTGTTGAATTACGTCATATCACTTATCTCGCAGTAAATAGGTCAAAAGGTTCTAGAACATTATATTGCAGTTAATGTTTATAGTCTGTCAACGAATCACTGATGGGAATGACCAAACATTGCTTAAAAAAGATAAATTGTTATTCAACATCAAAATTAATACTAAATGAACAGTTTACTGAGTCACTGTCACAAAATTACTCGTCTGGGAAACGAATGCATCGTAATGGGATTTTTTTAAAGTATGGACTAAAACTTTCCAATAAACTGCTCATGATTGCAAGTTAGAGCGTTATATCTTCGTGGGAGAAAAATGGGTCACAAACTTTGTTTGTAAACACTGCCCATATGGCACGACTGACATACCGCAAGATTAGTGATACCGCGAGAATAGTGATGTTGGGTATACATCATGCTTTAGTGTCAGATATTTTATTTTGCCTTTCCAGTAGGGTATTATGTATTGAGTTGGTATGGAGAAGGTTGTGATTCTAATGTGATATTAAAGGGAAATTCCAGGCAGAATTCTAGCTTGAGGAAGAAGTTTATACTGCCTGAAACAATTTGACTTTTGACAAACAATTGTGATTTAAAAATTGGTTAAAAATTATTTATGCTTCTTCTATAAAGCATCATCAAAAAAAGAAATCAACTGGGAAGAGTATAATATGAGAAAATTGATTTAGAATTATTAACGCTTGCTGGTATGATTTCAGCCCCAGCAGCCCCTTACAGATATCCAATGTATAAAGATAAACGCCATGCAAGCGATAGTTGTACAAAAAAAATGCCGTACAGGGCAGCGTATAAAGGTAGAATGGTGTTACCCTCCCCATTAACAAGAAATTATTTTTACCTGTGACTGAAATGTCATTCCTTGTACCTTATTTGCGCAGAACTGATGTTTTCAATAGAGTTTGCAATAGACTTGATTTAATTGCTTGTTCAGAGCATTTGTTTTTGTTTCTTTGAAGTGGCTCTTGAGAACCTTGGGGATGTATTTGAATGTAAGGCCACTGTAATGTCTGCATGTTGGCAAGATGAACAAGACTTAAGCTGTTAGGATTTACAAGTCTTGACTTTACTTATCTTTTTATATTATTTCATTATTGATTAATGCATTGTTACTGTAAAATTATCAGCAATACTTTTAAATAAAACATACACCTAACACAGAAAATTCTTTGTAAGTAGAAAAGAAAGCTTACAAATTTTAAGCTTTAAATCTGGTTTGAATTTAATGATAATTTGAAATGAAGTGATAAGTACATATATTAAGTTTCTCATCCAGATTCCGGAAGGGGTTAATTGTACAAATAGCTCTTAACTTGAACCTTTGCTAGCTGTTAGAGTGTAAGTTAGCAGATACAGTTCATAATATTATTATATATGACTGTATGGAAAGAAAGTGCCAAGTGCCTTCACTTAGAAAGTCAGAGTGATGCATTAAGTTGATTTTGCTCGATGTTGCAGTGTTTTAGTTTTTGGAATGAAGCCATTTTCAGACTTGGAAAATTTTGAATTGCTTGTTATTTGAACAGAATCAAAAGTCTTCTTTTTTCCACCTCTGTTTTACTAACAATTTTGGACCACAATAACAGGTTTACCCAAGAGTAGCATGTTTATGACAGTTGAACAGTCTTATGTTTGTTTGTATTCCTTAACTTTCACACTGGACTGTTATTAAAAAATGTGTGTCACCTGTGTGGTTGTGTTTTTTGCTGAGTGAGCTAGTGGCGATTAGGCCAGTATTGAGTCAGAAGTTATTGGGAAGTGAACGATTGTTTAATAATGCATGAGACAGAGGTGTTTTTAACAGGTTTCCTAAGAAGTTTTTTATGACTCCACCATTTTTGGGGGTAGGGGGTTACATATAGATTTGCCCACATGCATCTGTCCACTGTCAAGTTGTCAGGTTTATAACTTGGGTTGCTTTAACTCAAGAAGTATAACTGCTAGAGCCATGAAACTTTCTAAAAATAGTTGTCAGCATATGAACTTATGCACCTAGGTATTTTGACACAAATTTATTACAGATTGACAGCGTTATGCCCGCTGATTAAGCAAAAATTTGCATTTTCAGACTTGTATCACACGTAACTCCAAACATATAACTGCTAGAGCTATGAAACTTTCTAAGAATAGTTTTTTTCAGCATGTGAACTTGCACACCTGTGTACTTTGACACAAAATTATTAAAGATCAAAATAGTTTGCCTCCTGATTAAGCAAAAATAGCATTTTTAGACTCCTTAATGTTAAGGACAATGTTGAGCATGTGTTATCTTACAGGATTTTTTGTGACACTACAGTGGAATGTGGGGGCATCCGTGTCCTATAGACACATCTCTAGTTTACATCAAACTTACTTGTGTCTGAGTTTGCCATCCTTTAAACATAGTAGTATTTTCCAAAAATTCCAGTTTTATGAGAACCCATTTTTGCTCGAATTTCTGCAGGGTGAATTTGCATTAGTTACAAACAAAAGTATATAGATGTTATAAAGAATTTGATAAAAGGCCCATAAGAATTTTTAAAATATAAAGAAAGAATGGTATGAAAGTGAAAACACTGGACTACAGTAAAGGGAGGTGGAGGAATCAGTGTGAAAGATTAAACACAGGCACCTGTCTGGTAGTTAAGAATTAAATAGAGCAAAAATGAAAAAATGTTAAATATATTGCAGGTCAGCATAGTAATACTTTGAATTTACCTGGACGTACTTCAAGTCACAGTCCGGCGGGGAGTCCTACAGATAGCAGCAATCATTCACCAACTCCTGGTGGTAAGCAGCGTCCACGAGCACGATCAGTAGAAACAGATCCTGGACGCAGAACGGTACTAAAAGTTATTTGTATTTATAAAGATGTTATCTATTCATTATAAAGCATGCTTGCCGCAGGATTTGCATTGTTATAATGCATATGTTGTTCTGCACTGAACAGATCTTTCAGATTTTGATTTTGTTTGTTATGATTTAAAATTTGAGTGTTAGGAATGCTTACAAACCAGACTACAGTAAAAGAATGGGACAATGGAATGCTTAACTCAGGTTTAGTTAGGACATGGGGAGTCAGACATTTTCCTTGCTTGTGTAACTCAAGAGTGGTAAAAATTCGCTGCAGCTGGTACAGACTTAAAATTGATTGTTCAAACTGGTAATTTTGTGAATCATTTACTAAGCTTAAATGAAATGACACATCTGTTCTTTGTTAAAAATAAAGTTTCTGGATGTTAAAAACATAATGGTTTGAATGTTTATAAAATAAGAAAAGAAAGAAACAAGAATACATATTTATATAATTGATATTATGATTTAGGGTGGTTGGAGAGACTCAAATGAAGACTGGGAGATACCAAATGAAGAAATAATTCTTGGTCCTCGGATAGGGTCAGGGTCATTTGGGACCGTGTTTAAGGGTCGCTGGCATGGAGCAGTGGCTGTGAAAAGGCTCAATGTGACAAACCCTACACCTGCACAGTTACAAGCCTTTAAAAATGAAGTAGCAGTCTTAAGGTAGCCTTTGTGTTTATATCAAACTTACATCGTTATTTTTTACAATCCAGTTGTTTTCATAAACAGTTTCCTAAATTATTTACTTTGGCTGGATGCCAAAAAAGGCCCTTTGAAATGCACCATCCCATGCATAAGTTCTTTACAGTTTTTTTAATGCAGGTCTAAAATAAATACCATTTAGAAAGGTTCCTTATATTTGAGAAGATGGTTCTAAAACATGTTCATATAAAACATATTGCAAAATGAGCAAAAGTCAGTTAAATTCAAAAATGATACAGTACAGAGATAAGAAAAATGCTGAATGAAACTTAACTTTGTGTATATTTTTATCTCTTTTTTTTTTTCAGAAAAACAAGACATTTAAACATTTTATTATTTATGGGTTGTACATTTAAACCCCAGTTAGCAATCATAACACAGTGGTGTGAAGGTTCGAGTCTGTATAAACATTTACACGTAGATGATATCAAGTTTGAAATGCTCGGTCTCCTGGAGATAGGCCGACAGACGGCTCTAGGCATGGAGTAAGTACAGGCCATATACACACTGCTTTAACAACTTTTTTTCGTAGGTTTTATGCTTTCAGTAGCTTGATCTTTAATAGAGAAGAAGAGATTTTATTGTGGGTAAACTTGTCAAATAAAATGTAAGAGTCACAGGCAAAGTATGATGAATAATTCAAAATGTATACATATTTTCATATAATTTGAGAGGGTAGCAGTCCTATATTCTTTTAGTTTAAAAGTAGTACTTTTGATATTTCCAAGCATGTTTTACTTGTTTCTTTTATTTACCTGCCAGTTGCCAGCTCTTGGTTAAGTAGTTGATTAAACTGAGTCTGTTTGATATAACTAAGGTTTTGATTGGTGGTACTGAACTGTACATTAATTTTTGTATTTACTTTACAGTTATCTTCATGCAAAGTCCATAATTCACAGAGATCTCAAGTCGAATAGTATCCTTTCTTGTTGAAGAAAAAGTTTCTACCACAGACATAATTGCTGACACAGAGGATTTCCCCTTAATATAACTGACTGGATATGAGGATAAGATTTCTTGATTTCTTTTAAACATGTTTTGAAAATGTGACATGTACACAGCATCTGTTGTTAGCAGATGTTACCACAATTCTTTGTTATGTTTGTTTTGAATTTTATTTCATTAATTAGCAATATTAAGTAGTGACCCTGAGTTTTCACTTCAATTTGTGTATGCCCGTGGGTTTTCTTCCATATACTTTGTCAAGCATTGTTTGCTTTTCCAACAGATTTCATCTATTTCCATGCTGTGTTTTTGGACACAGTCCAAAGTTGACTTGGATGATTATAGATTCCTTATTCCATTATTATGAAAATTGAAGGCATTTGTCTTTATCTTTCCTATTTTGGTAAAAAGGTCACAGACGTAAAACCTTGACTGATTGTAAGTCTTTAAAACTGCTACCTGCTTGACAATTTATGTAAGAAAGCTGTCAGTTTCTTGTTGAAGATAGAAGCCACACACTGGTACATACCAGAATGCATATTCAACTGCTTGTCTTGAAAATCTTTCTAAGTTACTTTCATGATTAAGGTAGACTTGCATTAAATGTTGGGCCGGCCAGGCTAGCTCAATTGGTAGAGCTTCGGATTGTCAATCTTGACGATCCCGGTTCAGTCCCCATCAGGGCCAGCAAAATTTTTCCGTGATAATTGTTCTTAGGTCATTTGTCCCTCACCTCGGAAGCAAGTGAGAAAGTAGTCATTTGCGAAGAAATTGGTTAGTAGATTGGTTGGATTCCCAGGAACACATGATAGGTGGACTGACTGCCGGGATATGACCTTAGCTGTTAAACTGGCATTAAACCCCAATAAAACCTAAAAAATCATTATATGTTATACTACTACACAAGACCTGAAGTCATAAGTATGAAGTGACATTACAGTTAAAAAAAGGTGTTTTATACCATAATTAAAGGATGGTTAACATTTTAGTTATACAAAAAATTGGTCTGAAATATACTGCAAAGAAAAGTCTTATTTATTACAAAGGGTTAGATAATGGAGACTAAATGTTTAAGATTTAAATTCCTTAACCAATTGTTCAGATATATTTTTAACAGAAGATTTAACAGTAAAGATAGGTGATTTTGGTCTGGCGACTGTGAAGACACGCTGGAGTGGATCACACCAGTTCCAGCAACCTACAGGCTCAATACTATGGATGGTATGGTGTTCAAACTTTTTCCAAAATTTTTCGTTACAGCCAGATTTTCAAGAAAAAGAACATGCTATGCATGTGACATGGAAATTACAACTGGAAAACTGGAATTCAATAAAAATAATTGTTTTTTTTTTTTATAATAGCATTTTTATCTTTTAAAATACATTATGTAGAAATTTTACCTTTTAAGAGATTTATAAATAGCTTCAGATATGATGAAAAATACATGAAAAATGTTTCAGATATGCTACAATTTGAATAAAAAGTACCTCAGCTTAGTCCACGAAATTATAAACACAAGATACATTCCCTATTTCAGGCCCCTGAAGTGATACGTATGCAGGAGCAGAACCCCTATACATTCCAGTCAGATGTGTATGCATTTGGTATTGTGTTATATGAGCTCATGACAGGACAATTACCTTACTCTCACATCAATAACAAAGATCAGGTAAGTGTGGTTGAAGCTATCTTTGGAATAAACATGATATAATTCTGTTTCAACCACATGTTTAAGCTGGTAAAATTTAGTGCCAATAACCGGTAATCGGTCTTGTTAGAAGCTATCCTTTGGTATCAATTGTACATTATTCTGTTTCCATTGTATTATGTTTCACCTGGCAACTGGTGCATTCATTAGCATGTGATTGAACTTGTTAGGCATTTTTTTAATAAAATCTTGTGTTAATTAATTGGATATTAGGTTGGTTTTTTTCCACGGCTGCAATGAGAGTATTTGTCTTATATATGTTTATAGATACGTGTATTATATATTACATAGTTATTGAAAAGGGGATATTAAAGGTCTTTTATATTTCAGATATTGTTTATGGTGGGTAAAGGTTATTTAAGTCCAGATGTGAATAAAGTTCGCAATGACTGTCCTAAAGATTTGGGACGGCTTATGCAGGACTGTTGCAAGCTTGACAGAGACTCTAGACCATTATTTCCACAGGTAAGCATACAATTTTCAGGATTCTGTAGTCGTTTCAATTACCTAGGGATATGAATGCTTCCAAGTCTTAAAAAGGTTTTCTTTTAAATTTTCTGCTTGCCTGCAAATTTCTGCAAGATGGAGATGGTTAAAGCAGGCTGATGCTCAGACACTTCAATATTTTGTTATGTTGATCATTCACCTAATTTGTCTACACTCACCAGTCCTCAATTCTAAGCAGTGTTTTAAGTTAAGCTGACAAAGTTGCAAGTAAAATATCTTCATTACAGAGAGATTAGTATAGTAAATGTAAGGAGAAGAAAGGAATTAATTTTAATTAGGTACATTTGTCTGCCTCAGTAATTCAGTGGTAAAGACACTTGACCTAACAAAATGGTAACACTCTCACGAGAAAAAGTGATGAATTTAAGCCTTGTTTAAAACATAACACTTTTATCTTAAAGGGATGTCTTGTACTGGTACTTTGTAGGAATACTAACATACTGTTGTATTTGTTTTCAGATATTGGCATCGTTAGAGATGTTGGTTAGTTCATTACCAAAGATAGGTCGGAGTCGATCTGAACCTATCATGAACAGTTCACACACTGAAGACTTAGAAGTGATGTACATGTGTGCATCACCAAAAACACCTATCAACAGTCATTATAATCAGTTCTCATTCTTAAATTACTGAAAGATGTGCAAACAGATATGAATCTGGTAGTAACAGAGAGATCAAGTGCACAAGTTTTAATCTAGAGTACATGGTACTTGCTTTTTATAATCAGTTCTCAGTCTTGAACTGTTGCTTAGTCAAGAAACAAGTGATAAAATTTACGAACTTTTATTTCAAGAAATGGGTACTTGTTAACAGTACACGCATACTTGTTTTGGTGCTAGTGATACTTACCTTATACATTTTGAGACCAAACTTCCGTTAGAGAAGTGCCAGCATAGAAAAGCTACATTTGTCTATGCCAAGGGAAGTAATTAACAGGAAATTGATATTTTGGATATCTTTGGTCTTTAATGAGAATGCACAGATTAGACAAGTGTGATTTAAAAGTGCTGGATACCTGTGTAAGATGCCTTTCTGTGTGTGCTTTAAAGACGCACAAATTTTTGTGTTTATTTCCAACACGTGTATGAAGTTTTCTACGTGTAATACATGTAGCTTCACTGGATATTGACCTAATATGCACTAACATGCAGTGTGGTGAACTGTTAATAGTTCATCACAGAGACAATTTTGAGTTTATGAACACATGAAAGTGTATGCAGTTGTTAAGTGGAGGAGGAGGGAAAATTGCAGAAGAACACACACACAGTGTTCTGTGTTTAAAAATTGTAATATGTTGTTCGAAACCTGCTGTGATCATTAGATACAGTCAAGAGATTGATTACAGAAGTACTACAGGAATAAACATTTACATAAATTGGGGACATACATTAGACAGATGGTATTCTGCCTACTCTGTGTCGAGAGAGGCAAATAATAAATAGATACAGCTGCAGCCTTTAGCCACGCCCCCTTTGACAAGCTTCAGTGAGGCTGTACTCGTAGACTTTGTAGCAAGTTTTAATGTTTTGTGTTTTTAGAACAGTGATGCCATGAAATGGTGAAGAACTGTTTATATATAAATATAGATACTGTTCTGGTTAAGCTGTAAAAAGCTGAAGTTTTCTAACAGTTCTATAGAATTGGATCTGGACAGTTTAAACATCTTTTATATTATGTTTGGCTCTGAATTTTGACCTAATGCATTCCAAAGAAATTCTCCTTTACTGGCATGTGCTTTTGACAGTCAGTAAGTCTTTATACAGTGTATTTCATTCAACACGTCGATGAAAGGCAGAATATTTATAATAATTTATTTTTGGTAATTTTAATTTAGTTATAACTGTAGAAGTCCTATATGATATATTCATGATTGTAATTGATAAGACTTTAACTTTGCTTGATAGAAACAGGTACATAGGACATATGTATACAACCACCATATGCTCCTGGCCACTGTTCTCTGTGATATTTTGCATAATTATTACAAAAATGAGGAGAGATTTATTCAAGAGCACTTTCCAGTTTTGTTTTCACTTTTAATCTCTAGCATAAATTAGCATCACTAACAGAATAGCGAAAAAAAAATTTCTTTGCAAAGATTGTAATAGTTAAAAGCAGTATTTTATTGTTTTTTTTTTGTACAATGTTTTTACAGCTAATTGCCTTTTTTTCTGTGGAAAATAAATTGGCAGTTATAGGCTTTGATCACATACAGTTGAGAAGTGTGAAATTAATCAAGGCTTAGAATAGATACACTTAGAAGCCGATATATTTTTGAAGAGTTTTCAGGGGCTAGCCAAGAATTGGGTAGGCTGTAATCTCTGGTCTGATGCGTAACTTCTGTGATGTCATTGTGTCAACATGGTTATACATTAAAGTGATACATGTAAAAACTATATGACTAAATTGAAACAGTGAGAACTGGACTCCTACCAAATGCTTTTTATTGGCTTAAAATTCAGTTTATAGTTAAATCAGCCAATCAGGAGCCAGCAATTACAGACTGGTATGCCATCATAGGTTCAGTATACTAGATATGGACAGGCTGTACTTCTGACATTAATAACATGATCAGTTTAATGTGTGACTGTGTTAGCCTTACTGTTAACCTTGTTATTTTATATGTGTGAGAGTTTTTATTTATTTGCATGCGTTTAAATGTAGCAAGACTGTAGTGAAGAACATTGTCAGACAAGATTTTGTTTAGGAGTTAACTGGACATGTTGACACCAGTGAGGATTTAACATGTATCAGTGTGAAAAAATACAGTCAGAGAAGCTTGTTAAAAGTGCAAGTCTTTGAGCTAGCACTTACATGCTGTTTGACTTCTGTAGTAAAAACTTTGGATATTCTTTCTTTGGGGCATTATTTGTGAATTCATCTCACATTTTAGGCACTGTTATGCCTAGATGTTTAATACAGTTACCAAGAAACAAAGATGCATAGAAAACAGAGTAATATTTCATTGGAAAATAAAAAGAATTTTGATATTTTGCCTGGGGAGATAAGAGTTTCGATATTTCATTTGGAGAGTTTTGTTTGACTGCCAATCTGTTACAATGATATTTTGAATGTCAGAATTCTGGAAGTTTGTTGATGTTTTCTGTCTGGAAGTTATGTAACTGCTGTCCTTAAGATCTGAAAGTGCCTTCCTTTAGTTCGTTCACATTCAGCGATCATTTGCCTCATATTCTTGCTTTCTTTTAATAAGTTGATAATTCTAGTTTCTTCTGTATACAAATACTTTATAGCCCTAAAAGGGAGGTAACCATTTTATTGAAATGAAACATTTCAATTTGTAACCTGTATTGACGGCAGTCTCTTTGATTTTTGTAATGTAAGCAAAACAAATGTTAATGACTTGCAGCATGGCAAAAAAGTCACTTGGGCATCGTTTTTGGAAATGGAATGGACTTTGTACATATTTTGAACAAATGCCTGTTGAATAGAAATACAGAAAATATCATTGCACTTTTTATAATGATGTCACATAATTAAGCTTGATGTTAGACTTTAACTAAGCTCCTGTTGGTACTAAATTGATATAATAGATTTTATGTATTGAAATTTTAGCGGCTTCGTAGTTAAATTCTGTCCTTTTTCAAATCTTTACAAACCTTTGATTGTTGTCATTCAACTCTCAAAAAAATGTTGCTAAGGTAATGGTCATCAAGAAATTTGGTACAAAATTGGCATTTTTATTAAGGATAATTTTAAAGCTATCAATTTTTTCACTTCGGCTTTGTATTTGACGAGGATGAGAAATTTGCAATTGTTCAATTCACTATGTTTTAGTCGAGTGCCCCATTTCCCTTGTCTATGGTCATATCAACAAATATTCTACTGTAGTGATATTATTGCTCAGTTTCATAATATTTTGGTAAAATTATTAATAATAAAAGATGGTAAACTTACTTCATTATCATGTTTACTCGTATTTTGATAGGAAATCAAATTATGTCATATTTCATTAATAACTTATTTTCCTTCTGTCAGGTGCTTCTGTGGTTTCAGTTTTCTGCATAATAATGATAAATTTCATTTATACCCATAGAATTTAAGAAAAACTGAATTCTCATTTAACATGCATTTTAATTTTTGTGTGTAAACCTTTTTGTGGATTTGGGTTGGGGAGGGGGGGGGTTAAGTTATGAAGATCAAGGGAGATAAATCTTGCACAACAAATGTTACAGTCTCTGTATTTATGTTATTACAATATTCAACCCATGCTGCATATTGAATAATTCCATAAAAAGTGTATAACAGTGTGCATTATAAGACTGGCTTGTGTTTAGGTGTTGGTTTTCTGTTAAAAGAACAACATTTACCATAGACATTCAGATTGCAAAACCCATTCAGTGAACTTCTTGCACTGGTTTGTAATCTGGTTTCAGATATGTAGGTACTGGTCAAATTAAGATTTTTATGTAAGAACACACATATATATATATCTGACTGATTTTTAGAGCTTATATTCAACAGGGTTCAAGGAAAATATTATAAGATGAATGTCTGGCGAGAAAATGGTTCCATTAAAATGTCGATATTAACAAGATTAAACTGAAACAGATCACACCTTTTTGAAACAGAATAACTCTAGTATAACAGATTCAGAAAATAACAGTTAATATAAACGATAAATATGTACCAAGGAGGAAATATGCAGTATCATTTTTGTAATAAAAACAAATAGGTAATTGTTATATTACATAAGATATTTAGTTAATCATGTGATAAAATTAGAGAAAAAGTAATAAAACAGTTTAAAATGTATATGGTTTGAACCAGTCTTACCATCAGGTGTCACAACTGTTTGTTAATAAAGATGGCGAATGCTTTACTCATATGTATAGGGTTATATATATCAGTCGAAACAAAGAACAGTTTCCTTAAGAAGTTTTATGTAAAGTGAACCTCAGTAACAGAGTTGTTCTCCTTTGTGCAGGAATATCTAGGTCAGTTATATACATGTAGCAAATTTTGCCCGTACAAAGAAAATAGGATTTTTCACTTAATTATGTGTCAGAAACTCATTTTTATTTGTAGTATTTCAGTGAATTTACAGAAAAAAGAATCTAAGGTACAATGAAATGTCAAGACTTTACAGATGCTTGTTCTACAAATTAGAGAATCGTTATCATTTTTTAGCCTCATATTTTTAACGTATAAGGAATTTGTAAAAGAAATTTATAAAGAATTATTGTATTTTATATTTGTGTTGTTTTAGTGTATAAATAATGCATTGAGCAGTTGAAACTATCACTGGACAGCAGGACGTGTAGTTGTGATGGTGGTTTTTTCTTTCTCTGAAATGTGAATAAGAAAGTGAAATAAAATTTAAAGATGTTTTTCCTGGTTTTTTTTTGTTTTCCTGCAGCTTGGTCTTAGTAAAATGGACCTTATTGTATGAGTTGCATAGTGTGGTGTGGTTGAGAGGCTGAATAAACCAGGGAGATCTGTACTCATTTTATTCACTCAACAATGGATTCTCAGCTCTATCAATTAGTACCATTGTGATGCAACATTTAGATTGATTTTATTCAGTCCAAGAGGATTCTCAGCACTGTAAGTACTGTTGTGACCCAATATGATTGTGACCTTACTACACAAAACTGTCTCTTTTTGAAGATTGAAGCATACCATTGGTAAACGCAAATTGTTTGCATTAACAATGCCTGTCTACATATTAAACCAAAATGTGTCCCAGAGTAGTAACTGAATAACACCAAACTGAAAGAGGAACTTGGCAGGTTTACATCGATGTTTGATAGGATTTCAACTCTCTATTTTGTTAAAATAAGAATTAATTAAGGACAATAATTCAGGAATTTGAGGTTTCTAGAAAGCTTTTGAAGAGGAATTTATCAGGCTTTGGTTCTCTCAATCGGGGGTCTTAATTAAGGCCGTGTCTCAATATTACAACTTCAATCGCAGACTTGTGTTTAGGATAAATATTTTTTGAAGGCCCATATTAATAAGTCAAAAAATAAACGTGTTAGTCAACTTTTTCAATAAAATTACATTAAAAGAAAAAATTCAACTGTCAAAACTCAGTCCTAGTAATTTAATACTGAGAGGTACCAGTGACTTATTTAACCAGTTTTACACTCAAGCACTAAGAAAATTCTGCTAAATTTTGTCATGATATTAGACTTATGGTATTACATGGCATTTTCAACAAGCACAAATAAATTATGACAATAACCAAGGTATGTAACTCTTTCAATCATATTGCAAATTTTCTGGGAAGGGAGGTAATTTCAGAATACTGTCAATCAATATGACGTCACGAAATAACGCTCGTAGGTTGAGCGCACCTGTCAGCAATTTCAAACCAAATTGCAGAAGGCGTGGTTTAATCGTTTTTGGGCACATTTTGAAAACACAAAACGGAGACGCTTCGATAGATACAAAAGAACATAGAATATATAACTTCCGCTTATCACTGTTTACAAATTGTGTGATGGATAAGTAGAAAATTCATTTCAGTTTGAAGTTTTTGGATGTTTAATTTTTAGTGTGTGTTGACAATGGGAAATACTTTTAATGAAAGTTAAAAACACGGTGTTAATAGTTGTACACATGTTCTGTATCTTACACGCGTTGCGTTGCCCATGTGTAGTTAGGATTTTATAAGTTGATTATTTCAGGCGTTTATTTGGAATTTAGAAAATGGCAACCTGCGGTGACAGTCCCCCATATTCTCCGTCAGAAAAAAGACATCAGGCTGTCGATATGGTATCCACTTCTTTAAACCTTTTATTTTAGACTAGAATCAGGGTCTTTCAAATAGGAAAAATTCTGCTAGAATATAGAATCTATCATAGATTCTGTGTGTTTCTTTAAAAATGAAATCAAAGTGGCAGAACAACATATCTTTGTTAATACATTTTAAATGCTATTTAGTGTTGTGTCAGGGGAATGTTATTATGGCATAATAATTTATGTTTGACATATGAATCTACCTTTAGAAGCAACATCCATACAAAGACCCACAACACTGCTTTGTTTTTTCTTTTATCTTTGCTCCATGTTTTAACACACAAACATTTCGTTACAGGTTTACTTATAGTCAAAATAATTCAAGTGACTTCTTGAACATATTCTGAGATATTTTTGTGTTGGATACCTATTACAACTCTGCAACAGCAGGGAATAGAGAGAATGCCATTTTAAGAGGGAGGGAGATGTTGTCATATTTGATTTTTTTTTCTTAAATCAATGCTTTTTTATACTTTTCTTAGAGGGATTTAAATTCTGTTAGTTTTTAATCTACATGTATTTGAAATGTCTACATGTTTTACTCATATTTAATTAAGGCCCCAGTGCAACTTCAGAATTAGTCTCACTTCTTTGTCTCTAAAGGTGAACCAACAACTTTTACATGCTGATATTTTATGACTGTTCTTCCTCTACCCTTTAAAGGTTGAACAACTAAAAAATTATCAGATCTTTAAAGCAGTTCAACTCTTTAAGCATAATGAATTAGGCTACTTCAGATGAAGGTGGGGTTGAACTTACGTTGCCCTGTGGGCAAGGGGCAAATGTTTGATTTGCATGATGGTAATTTTAATTGCTTGGTCCACAATAAATTTAGAGTTCAGAAAACTCGTATTTAAGCAGGGTTCATTATAATACAGCCTGTGCTTACAAACAAATCGGGAACTATACAGCTAGCTGTGCCTGTGAGTTTATGTATTACTCCTGTGTCATATTCTAGTGCAGAATAGAATTTGTGCTGAAAGTCTCAGACTATGCAGATGAATTAGAAAAGCATTGGCATATTGTATACTAATAGTTACAGATCACAAACCACCTTGAGCACCAGTTTTGGTTTTTCGAAAGATCATTTACACTGAGATTAGGTTCAAGCCGCGGAACTTGGCCTTAAAGTAGGGTACTCTTCATATTGATCTTCCTTGAGGGGCAACAGTATACAGCAATCAAGTCAAGAAGTTCTTCATTATCGAAAGCCACCAAATTTTAGAAATAAAAAGAATAAAGTAATATGTGAACAAGAAGTTGTTTTTTTTAATTCATAAGGGATTTGACAATGTAAGACACAAGGATTTTGTGATCTCTAGCTCTGTTTAAAATTGTTTGCAATATTTCAGACATCACAGGGTACTGGGATAGAGCTGACCAGTGAAGGAAAGATGTGTAGTAGATGTGGCAGTGCCTGTCCTGGGTTCCAGCTTCACTACTGGAGGTAATAGTTGTAACGGGCAGTTGTAACGCATGAGAATAATAACACATGTTACTAACATACAATTTCTTACACAGATCTAAATTTTGACAGTTCAGTATATCAGGTATCCCCATACAATGAAAAAAGCCTATAATTCTGGATATGTTATAATGTTTCTTATCATCTGCTGTGTTGGAAAATAGTGTTACATATTCATCCTTGTTGAGGTAGCAGTGGAATTCCTAACCCTTAGATTTAAGAACAAGTGCAAACACTGTTTTCTTGATGTTATGTAATGAAAAACATTTGAGCCAGGCCCTCAAATTGGTTATCCCTTTGAAGTCCTGCAGATTTAAAAAACTGAAGTACTTTTTCCAATCTATCAAGCAAACACTCAAAAACCTTCTGGTTTGATAAGGACTGAAGTGTTGCAGTGTGCCATGACACTTTATATCAATTGTTTATATTAAACTTTAATTCTATTGTCCCAAAAACTGCATTTTTTAACTTAGAGGAGACACAGATTTTTTTGAAGTTTTTCGTTTTCTGTTGTTGTTTTTTTCTGATAACATGAATCATGTGATTTTGCCAGTAGACATTATTTCAGGATTGTTTTGTTTTTTTAAAAACTTGAAACTATAGTACAGTTTTTAAGTTCAAAGGTGTAAAACTCTAATTATTTAAGATTGATCTCTTATTTAGAGCCACTTAGTAATTAATTGTACTTTGGAATTTATTTCAGATTATAGAATTCTGATTAAAGTTTCACTGTTTGAAATTGTTTTCATATTTCTCAGTACATTGTAATTCTCTCCTGGACCTCATTTCTAGAAAGATATAATGATAGGAATAGTTGCTTCACACAAGTGGTCTGGGACTTGAAAAATTTCGGAGATTCTTCTCAAATATAGAAGAAGCCGATAAATGTTGAAAATAGCTGGTGTTCTATGAGCAGTGAGTCACTTTGTGTGCAATCATAGACTGCCCTGCCCAAATTAAGTTAGAAGTTTCTCTGATGAATTGAGGTTGCTCCTTTATTTCACAATTTATCTTTTCTCCATCTTTCTGCCGAAACAAATTGAATCAGTCATTATTATGTGAGTACGTTCTTGAGCTCACTTTAATTCATTGAGTTGATGACACTCTGGTTGAGAATATTCTAAGGTAAAATATAAAGCTTCGTAATTTTTATGAAAAGCTTCTTTTTCTGAAGCTCTTCTCTATTAGGTCATTAGTGAGATTAAGTTAAAACAAATATGACATAACGCAAGAAGAGAAAAAACACATCCACATTTGTTTCACATACAAAAAAAAGATCAAAATATTAAATGGTTGACAGGACTTCTTAACACCCAGGTTTCAACTATTCATTTTAAAATACGTTACAATTGATGTACCTAGCTGGATAGTTTATAAATGCTCAGTTTGAAACATTGGGCAGGCATGTTGCTAATAGTGTAATTGTAAATGCTGATATATTAAAAAAAAAAACATGGAAAAGACAACATTTTAAAGCAGACCAATAAATTAGGTTTTATGTTTTATCAAGTTTTGACTCAAATATTCATGAAATTTATAGGGTGTGGATATATTAGTTGGACATTTATGTCAGAATGTGGCAGTATAACACTTTAATAGTGTTTTTATCAGTTTGTGGCCTTATAAAATATCTTTTTATTAATTTTGATGTTTAGTCGTAAGCTTAATTGTGTAATACAGACAGGTGGAAAATTTTGTAGGATTGCTAAATATATTTGCATTCCCATTCAGTGAATTATAGAAAATTAGAATAACAGTCATTGAAATGAAATCATAACTTAAACTACGCCACAAAGTGCGACTGATATTGCATTGAATTTTCAAAATTGGCAAACTAGATAGAAGAATGGTAAACAAATTTCGGTAAGGTTTTATCGATAATGTAATCATGTTCAAGTATTCAATATTTTATCCTTGAGTGAGTGGCGTAAAGTGATCGGTACTTGTTTGAATATGGGGGAAGTGCCCTGAGAAGCAGCTGTCCTTATTTACAATGTCTCAGCTACCTCTTTGTTTCTGATATAACATAGTCCCGCCATTTGGTTAGGTTTTTCCTAATATTTAAGGTCCACATTATTTATTGTATTATTTTACTATGTGTTTTAAGCTGTAAAAGATGATCAGAAGTGAATGAAATTACAACACTTTCATATTCAGCAGTTACAAGAAGCTTAGGTTGGGGCAAGAAATATAAAAAAAATGTCATTTTTCCCTTCGTATCAAAAATACACATCTTTTTTTTCAATAATTTTACTAGATTTGTAAAAATAGGTGACATTTCTAAATAATTTTGGAAATATTTTTATTGACCATTTGATATTTTGGTTACTGATACTGCTTACATAAAAGTGCTGGTATACAACCAACATTAGGTCTGTACCAAATGAAGAACAATAGGAATTGAAGTAAAGACATTTATAATCAATAGTTATTCACTCCTGTTAATTATAAGGTCTTGGATTAAAACATAACTTTTGGTCCGTTTGATTGGTTCCAGTAGCTTTCTTTAAGTTTGGAACAGGTCAAGATTCCACCCACCTGGGGAGTTTACTTCCTTCATTCACCTTAATTTGAAAGATAAAGCTTCCTTTCTTCCTTTCCCATGGTTGAAAATTTCAGAAAAAAAACCCAGAAAGAGTTGTTTTCCTTCATTTTGGTACAAAAAATCTATTGATATTGTTACTGATTATCAAGTTACTAGATCATATTTTTTTCATATAAGACCTATTATTTTTGTAAACTTGATTTCTTTGCAAGATTGAATCTTGGTATACAGAGGTCCTTTCACTCTTACGTCAAAACTTTTCATTCGTAGATCGTAATCTACTAATTATCACATAGGGTGTAAGCTTTTACCATTAAGGTTAAGATTTTACGATACTTGAGACAGTAACTCTCTCTGACCCTTTCTGTTGGGTGGCTGTCATTCAAGTCAATTGGATTGCTTTTGTGATTTTGCAAAGAACTAATTGTCTGTAAAACTTGTCAGTTTAAGATTGGTTTTAAGGAATGTTACGGGTAGCTTGTCAAATTTTATCAGATTGGGACTGTAGTACTATTTTGAAACTTACATGGCAGGCTGTAGAAATGTTTAAGATTTTGTTTCAATTTTAAATTTGTAACAATAAAGCATTTAATTGAATCATAAAGACATGATTGCATATATGTTTCATGCTGGTTGTATCCTTACTATCAAATTATTTATTATTCGAATCATGCCAAAAAAGTATTTGCTTGGTCATTTGTTCAGTTGTCAGAATGAATATCTAATGCCACCTTTCTTTATTCTTTTGTGTACTCAATTGGTTTTTGTTGTTGTTGTTTTTGTGCCTAATGAAATACTAACCATTTTGAGTGAAAGGAAATTCTTTTGGTAGATTGAATTAAAAAGTTTTTAAATTGTCGGTGAAGCTGTGGAGCTTTGTCAACAGAACAGTATGTTTTGTTCCTTGCAAATTTGAAAGTCTATCAAGGTCTTTGAAACACACTGAAATCTTATTTCAAAAGCAAACAAAAATGAACTCCTTGTGGAGATTCTCTGGGTTGAACTTAACAGGTTTGAATGTTGTTCACTAATGTTCTTGCCCTCCTTTTAACCCCTTAATGTGCCTACCTATTTTATCTTTGTGAACAAAAAATTAAACAGTTTATGTTTGTATAGGTCTATTAAAGACTGTGAAATTGTTTAACAAATCTATGTTGCTATGAATTTGATGTTTGTTTTATGAAGAAGAATGGACAGTTTAAGCCATGGGAGAGCCTTGTTGCTTCGATCTGCCAGAGGTCAGTCTTCTGTAAGTTTTGTAAATTGTACTTTGGCTTTAATTGTACTTTGGTAACTTTCCTCAAAGTTGTTTGACAAAGTGTATTTTTTTTGTCTGTATTTTGAAACTTCTTGCTGAATAGTATTCCAGTTTTTAAGATATTCATTATCACTTCAGTTGCTTTGTTTTCTAGGAAAGTAAAACTGTTTACGATATGAAGCCTTTCATAGATGTTTTCCTTTAGTGAATCGAGTTTTCTGTAGAGTTCTCACATAATGAAATCAAGTGATTGAATGAACTTGGGGTTTAATGTGTCTTGCAACAGTGATGGTCATAACGGGACAGGACAAACCAGGGATTTAACTTATATCATCTCCTGAATTGTTGTCAGTAGAGCTTACCATGAGGCCACTGTGGATTGGCCCAAAAATGTTGTGCTTTCAGAGTGAAAATTGAAACCATTAAAGTTAGAATTGAAATGTATTATCTTTCGGATGAGACGTTAAACCGAGGTCCCATGTATCAGTGCTATACACTGAGCATGTAAAAGAACCAGGGGTGTCTCTGGAATGGGGTGCTTTCTGTATCTTGCACTACACCCATAACATAAAATAACTAATTTCTTCAGGGGGCGTTGGTCATATGGGTACCGGTACTGATGGTAAATAAGCTCAAATAGATAGATATTATTATTCAGATGTCGAAAGCTTTAAGATTAGCTTTTGTCAATTTAAACTTCATTCAGTCATCCTGTCAGATCCACTTTTACTGAATATCCCAGTTAAATATTAGTGTGTTTATTGTCTTCTAAGACTATAAATCAATTATTGTTATCATAGATGACAATTTTTCATATTTGAAAGGTAACTCATATGTAAGGAACTTTTGTTGGCTGTATAAAGAATGCTATAATCTTTTTCATGCAACATTTTTGTGTTTTTTTTCCTGTATTTTTTAATCAGTTGCCTTTAATGAAAGTCTGTTTTTAGTTTAAACTGAATAATTCAGCGAGATTCAGACAAACAAAATGGATCCTAAGTAAGATGGAAGATATAGTTGCATGCACAACATATGTATGAAATAATATAAATAAGTCTGGCTTTCAGTGGTAAACTTCTGCATAAACAGTTTACATATATTGTATGTTTTTTAGCATCATCACCTAGGCAACAAACACAACTAAAGACTGAAATGATGAGTTTTCTACAGGTCTGGTTTGGGGATCATTTCAGTGATATTTGCTTGAAAAATCATCTTCTCTAGTAAGGCATGTGCCCCATGTGAGTTTTACCTGTAACATATGATAAAACTTACTTCAGATAATGAAAATTCTCAGCGCAAGAGCTGTTTTTTCCCATCTCTGCAAAGTTTGTACATTTTGACCATGTTGTAAATTATTTCAAGGTCACTGCCTTCTTTGAGTTTCTGATCAGTTCTTAGCAGTATAATCAAGTAAGTTACTGATGTAGAATTGAACACTAAGAGGCAAATTAAAATTATTGTTTACACAAATTGAGACTCATAAAGAAAAAATTGTCAGTACATAGAAAATGTTAAAGCAATTTTAAGATGGTCAAGGAAAAATAAAAACCATGAAAAATTACTTCTTGCAATTTACTTTCAAATTTTTATTGAATCTGCAAAGGCTCATGGTTTAGAAAAAACTGAGTCAGTTCTAATAAAATGTTGAGACACAAAATAAACTTTTCTTTTTTTTCTTATTTTTTGAATATGGTCATATGACAAAGCAAATTTAAATAATTATAGTTCTGGATTTAATACCCTTTCATTTGGATTAAACTCAAATTATATATTCAATGTTTTATTTTATGTTTCCAATAAGAAACTCTTTGTGTCTGCATTCAAAATGATAATTAAAGTCATAAATATGAAACCAGTTTCTTATTTTAGAAATTTTTGAAGGGTTTATGGAAAGATTTTTCCCCACATGTGCCAATGACGGTGTGTATGGTTGCTTAAATGTCAGTAAAAAATAGAAATCTCATAAGAACATTTTGTATAAGTAGAGGATTTACCCAAGGTTATGTTTTGAGTACAGCCTCTTTATGCATGTATGTATATAAAAAAAATTTTTAATGAAAAGACAAGGTAAATATTTAATGACAAGTTTTCTTGTTAAAAATTGCTGTACATGGCTAGGCCACCTTAAATTTATAATTTTCTCATGTCATAGAAAAGTAAATTCCTAGGGTTAGCGTCAAAACTTTTTTTGCATTTTCTTTTTACGACAAGTCAGAAAAAACAACTGTGAAAAATAAAGAGTCCTGACAATAGTACTTTGGCCAAATTGAACCAATTTAGATTGGAGTGCTTTAGAAAAACTGTGAAACATCTTAAAATGCAGGCAATCAAATAGAATTTTCTCCTTGTAATCTAGATTATCTCCTTGTTGACTTTCCCACTGTATACTATTAGTGAAGAAAGAATGTATAATGTATTTAGATGCTTTTAGTGAAGTCAAATGTGCAGTGGTTAGTAATTAAAATTGGGACTATCTAAATGTGAAAAGGTAAGTGAAGAACTTAAATTGAAGAAGGCATTTTCAGGATTTATTTGCAAGAGATGTTAAATTAAATTAGTGTTAAATTGTGATGCTTAAGTTAGTATTAACAATGACTGTTCTGTTCTGAAAATAGAGAAGTATGGATTTCCATGTTGAAAAAAGATGTTTTTCTCTCATGTTCATTTTTGGAAGATATTTTATACAAATAAGAATTCATGTAAATAAATTTTGTACCAGCTAGCAGTTTTTGATTTATTATATGCTAATATTTTGAAAATGTTACATTTTCAGTTTTTTTCACCCATGTTGTAGTCCATGCTGGTTATTATTTGACTGTAGTATTCTAATTAGTCATAGTAACATCTGCTGAAGGAACCTGGTTATACATTGTAAAGGGAGAAAATCCTTTGATTTTAACAAGAGTTCTTCATGGACTGTTTCATGGGTCTTGCTGGTCTATTTATGTTATCTTGGACATTAATAGCTACCAGAAGATCAAAGAAAGAGATGAAAAGATAATTTGTTGATTTATTTCAAGGTGTCCATAATGATGTAAGCTGAGGGTCTGAAAGGGCCATGGTGTAATATTGACATAGTGAGATAATGCTGCTATGCAAGACCTGGATTATTAAATAGTCATGATAAGTGGGGCCCTTTTATCTGGGTCGTGCCTTTCAGAGCCTGGGGTGGATTTCCAAAACTATTCTTTATAAACTTGTTGCTTTGGATATCTTATTCCTTTTGGATGTTTTTAGAAAGATTTCAGAAAGGGTTAACAGTGACTTGTTAAAGTGAAACAAGGCTTCGAAAGTTGGTGAGTTTTCTGTTGAGTTTCTCAACTTCTTGCAGTTAGGAAATATTTTGAGCTTGGCATCAGAAAAAATTACAGTGTCCACATTTTGGGGGACCAATCATTGCAGAGAATTAAAGCAGAAAGTTTTAACACAGTGGCATGATATCTGTTTACCTTGAATTATCTAGGCAACTTTTTATCAACATAGAAGGGGACAAATTTAAAGATAGAGAAATACACATGTATTATATATTCTAAATGAGCACACACATTACATAAATAGATAGATAATTATGTTGGTTGTTTAGTTTATTTTAAAATGTTTATTAAAATGCAGGACATTTTTAACCGATGGTAATTTGAGCATTATCATCAGTGTAAATAGAAAATATTGAATGCATCATTAAAATTTTATTGTCACATAATTTGATCATTTTATATTGCTTCTGAAAAGGAATGATAGGGGTCATCTTTCAAACTGGAGTGTCCTCATATAAAGGTTTTCTTTTTGCTCCGTCCAACATGTTTACAATAACTATCATGTAGAGAATTTTTACGACATGGGAAAAGTGTTTATAAAGGAATAATGATTGATACAAGGATCCTCCATCAACGACATGTGACAGCACTTCAGACTGTCCGCAAAGTTTACCTAGGATTTAAGGGATTATACCCAGATCCTTCACTAATTCCGATTGGTCAGTGTACAAAGGCACAAGCATATTTGCCCAAATGATTTGGTATTGAAGTGTGCACAGTGAACACAAGATGGGATAAGGTTGAAAGTAAGAGATTAAGCAGCTTTTGCCTTAATAGAAACCATGTAACGATTTTCTGTGCTGTGGCAATTAAAGGCATTTATCATAAAGATGTTGTAAAAGTAGAAATAGTGTAAGTTGTTTAAAATATCTTAAGAGAGCTGGACTGCTGAATAAATGCATTTCAAGTGCTTTGCATGTGAAGGGATTTTGTTTGCAGCCAAAGTTTTTGCTCTCATTAGCATATTGTTCAAGTCAAAGAGAAGTTTTTAGTGATTAGAGATACAGTTGTGAATTCAAGATAATGTCAAAACTTCAGGAAAACATTAGTTTTGATTCTACACAGAGGATTGGTGATTTGAATAATTGGCATCAGCAGTTACAAGGACCAAGCAAATGTAGTGGAAATACACTGCAGTGCCATTTGTAAGTATTGTCCTTTTAATAATGTTTCCCTGTTCTTGCCCTTTGCTAGGCACCCAGCTCTGATGGGCGCAGTTTATCTTTAGAAATGAAGTATTTTGTTTGGATCCCTGCATTGGTGCAGTAAGTGGGTTGACAACTGTGGAATTCATGAAGGGTTTGTAACATACAGTTGTCATACTGAAGAAACTTACCCAGAAAACAATTTCAAGTGCTTACAGCTTTTTACTTTTGTAATTTTGTTGAGGAATCTTCAAGCAGTTGTTAGCTTAAATTCATGATTTAGAGTATGTTAGCTACTACGCCTTTATTGACTGTGTATTGTGCGAAATATTTGTTGCCTGAAATGGAATGCATGTGTTTTTTAGGTAAGTGTTTGAAGATATTTGTTGCAAGAGAAGCAGATGAATAATTGAACAATTATGTCAGATATAAAGTCATGTGTAGGGGGATGTACAATTTTTCACCTTTATTGCCACTTTATTACTGTGTATAAAATTGTAATTCTTTAATTGCTCTTGTGAATGAATATGCAGTGTTGTTTTAATACAAAAATGGTACAGTTCCGTTAAATTCTTGAGTGCTTTGTATAATGATTTTTGCATTGTAGGTGGAACATAAATTAAGGTTTTTGTACTGAATGACATTCAGGCATACTGCCTGCATGCAAACTGATAACAGAATTGAAAAAAGTGCACAAAAGAAATTCCCTTTTAATTTATTTATTTTTTCAGTGATATATAAGGCATAAATGGCTATTAAATTATATAATGACAGGTTTGTTGAACTGTTGTGAAACTAGATCTGCAATTTATTCATGATAAAATCTTGCTTTTTTGTATACACCTTGCTCATACCTTATGTCTAAATTGAAATATGATCTCATACATAATGTTATCTTAGGTGAAAATTTATCACTGTAATGTCTTCAGTGTACCCTGTAATGTGCTAACATTTGCATAATAACAGTTCATGCAGAGGTGCACAGGTATTGCCTGAATAAATATCAATGAAAAAAAAACATGAAGCTATATTGCTACTAAACTAAAACTTTTTCATAATAGTACTTAGAAGAAGTGACATAAGCAGTTAAATATATGTCCCCCCCCCACCACTGGACAGGATTGCACACACAAGAGAAGCAAGCCAGTGCTTAGAAACTCTAAGACATACCATGTACATGAACCATGCAGAAAACAGCATCATATTAACCACAAGACCAAATTTTGAATGCAAAGATTCTTAAGCCCTTGTCATTCGAAAAAACACTTTCACAGATTTCTTTCATATTTTGCTTATAAAACTACAGGTTCCTTTTGGAATAATTTGACACCTCCAGTTTCATCAGAGTTAGGGCCCTTTTTCAGCTCCATATTTCGTATCTGTGATTTAAAGGAAAATGCTTGAACAGTTTGCATTCATATTTTGCATGTATATGCATCTTTTTAAACCACAGGTTCTTTTAGAAATTGGAACTGACACCTCCAATTTTTTAGAGTTACGACCCTTTTATGCCCCCCATCGAAGATGAGGGGGCATATATTTTTGCAAATGTCGGTCTGTCGGTAGACACTTCGTTTCTGATCAATAACTAGAGAACGCTTTGACCTAGGTTCACCAAACTTGGTGTGCTAGTTGGTCATCACCAGTAGATGACCCCTATTGACTTTGAGGTCATTAGGTCAAAGGTCAAGATCACAGAGACTTTCATCCTAAACACAGTTTCCGATCATATACTAAAGAACGCTTTGACCTAGGTTCACCAAACTTGGTAAGCTGGTTGGTCATCACCAGTAGATGAGTTTGAGGTCATTTGGTCAAAGGTCAAGCTCACAGAGACTTCCATCCTAAAAACGGTTTCCGATCAATAACTAGAGAACACTTTGACCTAGGTTCACGAAACTTGGTATGCTGGTTGGTCATCACCAGTAGATGACGCCTATTGATTTTGAGGGCATAAGGTCAAAGTCAAGCTCACAGGGACCTTCATCCTAAAAATGGTTTCCAATCAATAACTAGAGAACGCTTTGACCTAGGTTCACCAAACTTGGTATGCTGGTTGGTCATCACCAGTAGATGACTTTGAGGTCATTTGGTCAAAGGTCAAGATCACTGAGAATTTTTATCCAAAAAAGGTTTCCGATCAATAACTAGAGAACGCTTTGACCTAGGTTCACCAAACTTGGTATGCTGGTTGGTCATCACCAGTCGATGACCACTATTTATTTTGAGGTCATTAGGTCAAAGGTCAAGCTGACAGGGACCTTCATCCTAAAAACGGTTTCCGATCATTAACTAGAGAAGGCTTTGACCTAGGTTCACCAAACTTGGTGTGCTGGTTGGTCATCACCAGTAGATGACCCCTATTGATTTTGAGGTCATTAGGTCAAAGGTCAAGGCCACAGGGACCTTGATCCTAAAAACGGTTTCTGATCAATAACTAGAGAACACTTTGGCCCAACCATAAGCAATTAGGTGCTGCTGGGGGGCATGTGTGTTTTACAAACATTTCTTGTTTGAATCCATATTTTGTTTCAGCTCATTTTGCAAAGAAAATGCTTGCACAGATTTCTTTTATATTTTGCCTGTATATGTGTCTTATGAAACTACAGGTTCCTTTAGCATATGGGTGTGACACTTTAAAGTTGTTCAGAGTAACGGCTCTTCTCAAACTTATTTCCTGTTAAAATCAAGTTTCAATGCATTCTAAGGAAAAGTTGCTTAAAAAGAAATTATTTTTATGTTGTTGTATATGTATCTAATGAAACTGCAGGTGCCTTTCCAAATTGGGTGTGACACCTCAAATTTTAGCAGAGTTATGACCCTTTTATGATTAAATTTCTGATAAAAACCAAATTTCTTGTCATTTAAAGGACTGTGTTTTGCAGAAATCTGTTCATTACATAGCTACAACAGTTATACTGCTTTTGCCATTCCACCTGCCTCTTCCTACATTTTAACCATCTGCTCATGGTCTTCTGGCAATATTTGAGTAGGGTGGGGCTTGGGGGAGTGCATCTGTGTCCCTGATGATGCTAAACAAACTTCTAGTTTGTTTTGTTTTAATGGTTTAATTCTAATTGAGCTGTAAAGTTATTGTTTTAAGTTCATTTTTGTTTTGCATTTTAACTTCCACCTAATTTTGGTGTTGAAGGTTACTGGCGAAGGGGTTGCTTTTCTCTTACTGTCTTCAAGTCAATTCAAAACATTCATATGTAACTTCTGCCAGAGGGATTTGCACTTTCTGTCATACTTTCCTGTTATCCATGGATTTCAAGTAAACTCTTTGATGTCTAAGTGTAAACAATGAAAAACTTGTTAATTTTAAGTATAGCCAGAAAGTTGTTTATTCTTTGTGTAAAAAGAAGACTTAGTTGTTTGGAGACGCCACATGGCTTCTGATTTAAAGGATTAGTAATGTACCTGAGGTTTGTACCTCTAATCATGAGGGATTATAGCTGCTGATAAGGTCTTGATACTAGAGATAATACCTAACCATTGTTGTATGTTGATGGGAAAATATATGTTTTACTATGTCTAGCTTTTGATGGTATAATTTGACCGACCTGCCTGACGTGGTCATCATCAAAGTGATTACAGTTTATACTGACAATTACATTTTTGTATTTCTCATATTGATTCTGTTTAATCTTGCTACAGAAAGCTTTGCCGTTTAAACACAAGCTTTGCACCTGCTTATTGGGAAAGGCTTATCAGCATATATTATAATCATATGTAAAATATAGGTAGATTAATAACAGTTTCAGATGGGCAGTGGTAGAGCCGATCCCGAGGTTGCTAGTTTGAATCTCACCAGGGGTGACAGTCTCTAGTGACATCTCACATTCTTTAATTTTGGTGCAAGTAATGGTTTGAACCCAGGAAGCAGTCATCGAGAGACTTACTATAGGTTGCAAGAACTTGCTTCCCAATCGATGTAAAATAAATAAGTTTAAACTAAACTAGTAATCATTCAGGTTACAGTATAAACAGTAAATTGGAGTCTTTATTGCAAAACTATTGTAACTGCATAAAATATAAGGAGTCAAGAGAAAGGTTTAAGATCAATGGTTATTTATGTGAATTTATATTTTTAAGTTCAAATTGAATCGGGGGAAAGTATTTATATGACAAATCACATCTAATATTGTTTGATTAATCGTGATTTAATTAAGGATTCAGCACCATGACCTCTCTTTAAATATCCCTTATACTGTGTCATTGATCATCTAATTCTTACTGGAACTTTTTATAAAGATGTAGGTCAAATACCAGTTTAACAAATCAGTACCTGCTCTTGGGCCGGCTGTATCAGTGCTGAATGACCCAGAATAACCAACCTTGTTGCATGGGACTCAACCAGCCATTTTACTTAGGCCTTGTAATATTACTTAAGATACAAATCCTAGGTTAAGGATAGCTTTGTTATTTTATTTTTCTGCCTTAAAGAACAGGTTTTTGACTTTTTCACAGGCAAATTAAATGACTATTATGATTGAATGATACTAGCATAATTGAGAAAAATGTTAAGGATTGCAGCTTATAGGCATAAAATATGTGAACTTTGACTTATTCCGTGGATCTATTAACATCAACTATTGTCTGAAAAGCATTCCATTTCTGTAAACATTTCCTAATTTGCTTAATTGGTACACTGGTGCTAAGGTATTTTAAAAGTTTCAGTTTACATTGGCATTATCAGATGATAAATTAATTTATTGATGTATTATAAAAGGCAATGTCTAATTTTACGTGCAGCATGATACGGCGTAATTTTAGACTTATGGTTTAGTGTAGAAATACTAACTTAGTGAGGAATATTTGCAATAAAGAATAGTTCAGACTGGTAAACTACCAGGTTTTGGTATAAACCTAACATCAGTGTTACCTTGTAAGATGAAAATGATTACCATGGATATGGTCATTGAGGGCAAAACCTTCACTTGACTTTATGCCCTCTGCCCTTTGACCCCTGAAATTTGAGATGTTCAAATACCAGCAGTTCTTTCAATTAAAGTTTTTAGAGGCTTGACAATGTCCAGATATGAAAATACGTGCTTATACCCTGAAATTGAAAGATTTTATTGGACTTTTATTTTCAGTTTTAAAATCACCCTGGGAGCAAAGACAGACTAGGCAAATACTGACTTATAATTTCATCCTTTGCTTAATATACATTGTGATAGTATTAATAAAATTTGTGTATACATTTAACATGGTGTACTTATTAAATGTTCATATCATGAATGTCATTTAGAGTCGTACAATATCTTATTTTTTCTCTATCTGCTTTTATCAGAGGTTTAGCAGTTTTATAAATGATTCAAGGTGACAAGGTAACTTAGCCAAGTGTTAGTATGTTCATATTATCTGTCAAATTTTATTATTCAGAAAGACAACTTTCCTTTAGAATAGGTGTCACAGCATGAGGTTATTAATTATATAAACGTTCCAATCTTCAATAACATCTCTCAGCATATATTAAAGTGATTGTGTAATGTTTATTGTCATATCATAGCCATTGCTGGCAAGCATCCATAAGCTTTACAAATGTAGAAATTATTTTATTTATTTATTCTAATTGAAATTTACACTTACCCACAATTGATAGGCTGGCTGACCCCATTATATGATTGTAATTGAAATATTTTGTTTGATTTGTGAAAATGCTTTACATAAATATACAAATTTTTTACTGGAGTATGTTTTAATGCATTTTGAAATAATGACCCATCATTATCAAATTCAGTTAGAAAAAATACCTTGATTGTACAACTTAGGGGAACATTTGTTGTCATTTTATTGTAAGATAACTTCCAGTTCTCATATTGTTACGATAATTTCTTTTAAAATGTTCCAAATACCAACAGAGAAAGTTGAGTGCAGTGCAGTAGTAAAATAAAACTTATCGCCTTTCTGTGAAGGGTTAGCCCAGTATATTATTATTTTTGTTATCTGACCTATTAAGATATGGGTCCTTCACAGTCTGAGCTCTGACTTTTCTAGCTGTGTTATTTAAGGATAAACAAAACTTATATACTATGTTACCTTTTATACATGAGATTTGTAAGCAGTTTATTTTTTCAGAGTGAACAGTTATCATAGCTTCCTGTTTCTAATAGTGTTAGAATGTTTTCTGCCAGTTCCGACAGGAAACCAAACAAGTTCTTGATAATTATTGTTGAAAAAAGGCAATAAAGATTAAGTGATTAAAGATAAACAAGTATGAAAAGGAACTTCAACAAAGCTGGCATGCCGGTTTTTGAACAGAGAAACAAAAAAAGGTGTAACCATGGTAACACAAAGGTAACAACATTTAACAACTGGCTGAATGATAAAAGATGAGAAAAACAGTTGCATGATTGTTTTCAAATCTTACACCAATAGAAAATACACTGTTTATTACTCAGCATTTCCTCGTTATAACTTTTTTCAAATCACTTCAAGCCAGGAGATGTCAGCAAGTTCAAGTGTTTCAGAAAAAATATGAAGAGCAAAAAATTAGAGGGAAGTATTTTTCTAAAAAGTTTGAATTAAAAATCAGATAACAGTTATTGATTTGATATTTTTTACGATTTATATCATTGTTCCCCACAGAGTTGTTGACATAATGTTGCTATTTTTGATATTCTGAAGGTACAGAGAAACACCTTGCAAAAAAAAACTTCAGCCTGAATACTGTGGCTAGTTGTTAGAATGTGTGTGCATTGGAAAAAAAGTTCAAGAAAAAACTGTGTATTCATCTATTCAAGAATATCAAAACTAAACATTTACATTTTAAGCACCAACTAGATGAGTAATTTTTATCAGGTGCATTTGAAATAGTTACATCATAAAAATTGTATAATCTTTGAAGTAATAAAGTAGTTGGGATGCTTCTGATAGTATGCATGGCCTCTAAAAGTCTTAGCAAGTTATGTCCCTTGAGAGAGCTTTATTCAACAGTTCGAGGACTCCCTGAAGAGTTAAAACTGTTTTATTATTATTTTAGTCTGAAGTATTTTACAGACCTTGTTTATATTATTATTTCTAAAGCAGAGATAGATTTAAGGCATTAATACTGGAAGCATCAATGGAATTGGTTGCAATAATTAATTGATGAAGGAGTAATTTCTAGAAGGAATTACACAGCATGTTAATCTCCTTCCACAGTCCTACAGGTTAGGTATTATATGCTCATTACTTTTATAACATCTTCAGTAAGGAGAGATCAATGTTAATTAGTGGTAATTTACAAAATTGCTCGCAAATAAATCTAGATAACTCATTTCACTTGAAGCTCAACTTGCCTTATTCATTTTATTTTGTTGATAATAGTTGCCAAAACCTGCAGACATTTCGCCTGTATTTGCGGTGCTGGCTTCAGTCAGAAATATTAATTTCTCTTCTATTTTTCAGACATGGTGCTGTGAATAGAGACCTATATTATATCATAGCCAAAACTTTTTTTTACTGTTGGCGTTCAACTCTCTAGGGTAATGGAAGTGTTGGACCTTGTCTCTACATATGTATGACCTAAAAAAAAATCTCTGTGATAGTAGCTGATGTTTTGTCTTTAACAGACATATATTTGGCAGAGCTTTTTCGAAAAGATCTCTTAAAAAAGAACTTTACAATCTTCGCAAGTCTGATATCTTTCATTATTTTCTAAATTGAGCACAAGCATAGGATAGTAAAGATTAACATACAGAGAAGCAATGTTTGTGTTATTGTAAGCATAAAGATTAATGTGTCTATATGTTGCTTATTTCTACAGATATAAGGCATATTCTTTGTTTTTGATATGTGCCAGCTAAATAAGAAAGTTATTTAACACTTCCATAAATTTGCTGCACATCATGATAAAACAGAAGTCTGGTACTATATAAATGTTCTTTAGCCCCATCTGTCCTTTCATTGACTTCAATATTAAAGTGTATTTTTGCAGAAATAAATAACATGTCAGTCACTGATTGAAAGAATGGCAATACAGTAGTTCCTGAGGACTTTAAACCATTAAAATTGAAACATGCTGTCAAAGTGGGCAAGGCACTCAAACTAACCGTTCTGTAGACCACACTAGCACAGACAGACCTTTTAAAGTTATAAAGTTTATGTAAGGTCTCGAGACAGTACATGCATGTAGTGTAGATGGAAGAAAGATACATTTGTATTTATATATATCAGGTTATGTTGGAAGTTGCTCAATGAGTCTTGCACTGATGAATTACACGTGTTGTAACATCTGGAAAAGAATTTTTTTTTTTTTTTTAAAAAAGGTAATGCCTTATTTGTATCGTAGGCAGTTTGAGAAGAGAAACTCTAAAGATATTTCAATCGTAAAGTGTTGTATCTGACAGGCCTGAAAGTGATACTTGGCAGCTTGCATGCATTATTTATGAATTTCTTACACGGAAACCAAATTTTTCATAACAGACAGTGACGTGATATCATAAAACTGATAGGAACGTGTCTAAAGTCTAGATGTTAGCTAAATTGAGAAAAGGTTGAAAAACCAATTTGGTGAGTCAAAGTCTAGTTTACAGACAGGAAGGAAGCTCTGCTAGGATCTAGAAGCAGTCTTGTCTTCAAGTTGGTTCAGTTATACCATAATTATATCTGTATTTTTGAAGAATATGGCATATAACAAAATGGATACATGGCTTCCAATGTGACATAGTAGTGTGTACTGCTAGTCATCTCTATACAGCGAAACTTGCAGATCTTTGTGGCGCCTGCTACAAAGTAGCTGCGACATAAAGGGATCACCTTCTCCGTTGTCTGCCCACTCTGTCCATTCGTCACTAAACTTGTCTGAACTACTCCTCCAAAACTACTGGTGCAATTTCATCCAAACTTTACTGGACTGATAGTACCAAGTCTAGTTGTGCATGTCTTTGGCATTTTCCAGTTCAATGATTTTTGTCAGAGTTATGGCCCTTTAATGATTTTTATTTTTAAAGTTTGTCTGGTGTACTTCTCTTATACTACTAATGCAATTTGAATGAAATGTTACAGGATTGATCAGTACCTCAAATACTTCCACATATATAACAGGTTTTTCAGTTGAATGATTTTTGGCTGAGTTATGGCCCTTGAATAAAAAAAAGGAGTTTTGGCCTGTTAATGAATTTTGTGGTCATCAGGTGACACATTTGATCACTGATCGCTCTTGTATAATACAAGAGTGGCAAAGAAATCTGAAAAGTTGGAATTGTTGTTGAGAATGACTAAAGTTGTGTTTTCTTCATGTAACCAAGGCAATCCTGAGTAACAAAGGCTTGCAACAAATGTTTTAATATTTTTTGCCTGAACTTTATAATTTGGAGGACTCCAACTTGTCTAATTGTTCAATAAATATTAGAGTTCCACTTTTTCATCAAACTTGTTGCAGAGGGAACATTTCTCTACATGACCAGCTGTATGAAGCAAATGCTCACCGTCTTTGGTTGCTAAGCTATTATCAGGGCCTAATAAAACCGAATTATACTGAATAAGGCAATAAAAGTCAGTGAAATATTCAAGATTGGATTGATTGTTACCAGAACACAGCAAGGAACAATTAACTATCATATCTCAAAGCTTGCTTGAGTTCACTCCTTCAGTATCAGTAACCAAATTATAGAGGCAGTGTTTATTGCTGAATTATACTGTTTCCGTTTGTTTATTCTGCAGTTTTCTCCCTACTCTAAGTGAAATACTTAAACATGAAACTAGCCTATATTGATATTTCTTTATAGAGAAAGGATTCTTGGCCTGACATTGAAGTTACCAAGGTGACACTTGCTGGCATTCCTTCCAAAAAGTTTTCAGACCTTTTCTTTAAGTTGTACAGATATGGCAAACATGCTTTGTCTACTTTGATCTTGTTTTATTTACTCTTCTAATTTTTGAAATCTTGTAGTATTTACTTAGTTTGTTTGTAGACCAGTTTGTGCATTCTGAAGTTAATTTCTACAGTTGAAATAAGGTGTTACCTACAAACATGACCTTTTAAATGCAAACAAACTTCTGTTTATTGTAAAAAGTAAATTTTAATATACAAATTGGTATTTACTATTTCAGACCTGATGTATTTTTTATAAGAGATGTTTCAATAGTATTATGTGGAAAAAAACTAATTATTTCCATTTTCCAAATGCTCATTCTTATAGAATAACAATAGAATTTGAGGTTACAAGAAAATAACACTATTAATGAAAAAATTGTTGAAAACTTCCTTTGTCTGTATTTCCACAAAGCCGAAGCAATTATTTACAGATACCATATAATTATTCTCCAGACATAATAGAGCTATGGATTCTAGACATAGCTATTCCAAGCTAGCTAAAGAGACTAGAATGCTTTCAATGAAAAAAAAACCCACCGATTTGGAAAATTTGATAGTAAAAGTAATGCTCTCATGCTTTTAGTACCATTCTGAGGCAGAATCATTTTGTACTGATAGTTTTCTTGTCTCGAAAAAATAATTAGGGTCTGATGTTTCAGTGTTGTTGGAGGACATCATTTGGGCAATTTGATAATATGCATTATAGATTAGACCCTCTCTCAAGAGATCTATGTGCATAAATGCTGTTCTTGTATTGATGTTTTGTTAAAACAGCTCTCTGTCTCTCTCAAGGATATTTCGTTATGCGTTGTTTTATATTAGATGTATATTGATGTCAGCAGTTTTCTTATGGATGTAGTTTTGTATCATGTTTCGGACAGGGTTGGAAGGCTGCTTTTCTTTGCATTATTTTAGGAAACCCTCTGAAGAATGGTTCTGATTTACTGATCAACTTCCTTCTGTGTGTGGTATGTATTGCTGGATCACTTTAAGAAGTAATCATCTAAAAAAAAGAACTAGTACACTTTGCTTGGTCATTGAAAGAATTGAGAATGGTGATTTTACTAGTGTTTAAGTGTTAGTTGATTAAGGCTGGATCTGTGAGGGTATAATCCAAACATTTCTTGTTGCAGGTATGTATAGGTGTAGTTTTGGCTGCATCTTTGTTTATGTGTGGGTGAGGTCCTTAATTAGTACCTGATTTCTGTTTTAAAAAAAATGAGTAGTGTAGCCCGATGCCCGTCAATATGTCTTTATACAATTCACACATATTCTGTTTCACTGAGTCACATTATGCGACTACCCTGAGAATGTTGTACCAAGTCTATCCTGAGAATCCTGTCCAAGAACTGTCCTAAGAGTCTTGTCCTAGGTCTGGTCTGGAAGTCTTATCCTATGACAATTCTGATAGCCCTGTCGTAGAACTGCTTGGAGAGTTCAGCTCTGTGTCTACCCTGAGAGTCCTGTCCTAAGACTGTTCTGAGAGTCCTGTGTGTGAGTACCCTGAGAGTCCTGTCCTAGGACTGTTCTAAGAGTACTGTCCTAAGGCTGTTCTTAGAGTCCAGTGAGTGATTACCCTGAGAATCCTGTTCTAGGATTGTTCTGAGAGTCCAGCCTTCTGATTACCCAAGAGTCCTTTAATGAGACAGTTCTGAAAGTCTTGTTCTAGGACTGGTCTGAGTATCCTGTCCAAGGACTATTGTAAGAGCCTTATACTAAGACTGGTCTGAATGTCCTCATCTGAGACTATATTCTGTGGCAGTACTGACAGAGGCTACTTTGGCTACAGTACTGATACTGCTTTGAGAGTCCTGCTTTCTATGCATATCATATCGGTATTTAAATCTACCATAACTGAAGATGAATGCAATTTTAGACCTCGAAATTTCGAAAGAGTCATTTTTGAAAGTGACTGATAATGTAAAGGAAGTGGGCAAAAGTGAATGTAGAATGGATTTTTGAAGACATCATTTTCTCAGTTTATCCATCCCATTTTTTTTCTGTTTTTATGCCTCCCTTTGGACTGTCCGTCAGTCCGTCCGAAAACTTTAACATTGGCCATAACTTCCTCATTAGTAAGTGGATTTACTTCATACTTGGACATATTTACATTCTTTTAGACAAGACTTTCCCACTGACATATATTTAATTGACCTTGACCCCTGAACGACTGGTCCTCAGCCCAAAGTCAGAGTACCACTTCGGGGGCATTGTCATCTTAGAGTGACAGTTCTTGTTAAACATTAAAAGTGAAATCTAGAGAAACAGATTGTTTTTATGATAATAGTTTTTGATTTATATGTGTAGGTTAATGCACTAATGTCATTAGTCAGATGTAAAGTTTTTAAGGTATATTAGCAAAAACTTGCCTATACACAGATAGTGACAACATCTGGTGATAATGTCTGAAAAAAGTGATATTAAAAATGATCAGTTAACAATGTCTGTAATGTAATACATCTCTGTCATGTACACATATGGCTTGCCAAAACATCTTATGTAATTCCAAAGGAAGATATATCTGTGTCACCTAGTTTATTGTCTAAAACTGTCATGTTTAAGAAAATATTTATGTTAAAATTTTGTGGTTGAGTTGAAAGAGCTAGAATTAAGCAAAGGTGTTGTAAGAAGTAGTTACTGAAAAGCTCTTCTGACTCAAAGTAGATATACTACTACTTTCAGTAGGTCCTGTAGTAACACAAAGCATTTGGTATTTAATTGCTTTCCATTGAGACTTATAATAAATAGAGGCTCCATGTAAAGGTGCAAGTTTTAATAAAATGGAGGTTTCATTTAAAGGTGTTGCATACACTGAGCATGTAAAAGAACCACAGAATTTCTGGAAAGGGATGTCTTCTGTAATTCTTGCTCTGTACCCCACAACCTTAATTAACGAGACTCTACTTTAGGCATGGGCCGTGTGGGCAACAGGTAACTCAATAAATAAATACAAATAGACAGAATGTTATCAGAGCTTGAAAGCGAGTCAGGTAAAGCTTTAAGAGTTTTTGAATTATCCACTACACATTTATTTGACTTGTAATTTTTATGTCCACAGTAGTCAGCTTTTCTGGGGTATTTTAAGGCATTCCTGGTACATCCTTAAACTTTTTTGGTGTTAAAGGTTTCCTCTTAAAACTATTAACACCTAGAGTTGTGGCCCTTTTATTATTTATAAGATCATTAAGCAATATCTGATAATCTAGATGAACAAACAGGAACTGCAGATTTGTGACATGTGACTTCGTCTTTTGAACAACTGTGCACAATATTAATTTTTTTGCCATGCGTATCAGCAAAAATTTCTATTCAGTAAGCTTTCATACCCTTGGCAACAGATTTCCCTCAGACTTCCATTGATAAATCAAACAGCGTTGTGCAAAATGATTGCAATGAAGGTACGTTTGTGATGTGCAAACTGATTGCAATGAAGTTAGGTTTGTTAGCAATTCAAAAGTCTTTACCCATTGTTTGCCATTTAGTCTGAACTAGAAATGTCAATCTCTTTCCTCTTACCAACTGTGTTTGACCATCTTGCCTTGGTGGGGATGTTAAGTCTTATAATTGTGAAGGAGTTACAACTACCTGGACTGTTCTGTTTTCTGAGTCATATAAATATGTTAATTTTGCTATACCTTATGGTTGGTTAACCATACCTAATTTCAATTTACAATAAAACTCTATTATACTGTGATTGACATGTCTTTTACTATGGTAATTCATATATTTTGAAGGTCATGAACCATGATTTATGTGTTTCTCCATCATCCAAAATGAAAAAATCATGGAAACTTCATTGAAGTTTTGATGAGCACTTGATAAATTTGAATTTTATTGTCAGTTTCATTGAGACGCATTCAGAAATTTGATTTTCGGCGTGTGCTTTTCTTTCAACGCCAAATTATCAGTAATCTTGTGTCGCCTACCAAAGCGTTGCAAGGCAACTGACTAATATCTCTGTGTCCTTCACAATTTCATTTTTCGCCCTAATGAAAATTGGTTTGGTACGAACGTTTTAGTCATGAACATACAAATTTAAAAAAAGATCTAGAAACAGATATTTCTGTAACCTTCAAATCTAGGAAAGTTGGACCCTAATTTTCAATTGGGTCCTCACTTTAGTTTATCTCTATCTATAGTACTTTATGTAGATTGGGAATGTTGCATTGAACTGGTTCTTGTGTTTGTGTTGGCTGTGTTCACCTCAAGTTCGAAATTTGTTCTAAGGATGCTTGCTGATGGATGACACTGAGCAGTGCATTTTGGGATATTTTTATCTCCACTGTTTGTTTGTTTTTTTGTTTGTTTTGTTTTTTGGTGTTTTTTTTTATTTTGTTATCTAAAATCTTTCCTACATTCCTGTATCACTTTTTAAAGAAAATCCATTCATTCGAAGTTAATTGCTTCACCAAGGAATTGCTTAGTGGAAAACAGTCAGGACTCATATTAATATTGCTTTATGGAAAGCATGCTTTTGATAAGAAAATTTATTACAGTAGAGTGTCAACATTTACATTAAGTTATTATCTTTATCCTTGATTTCTTTCAAATCGGTTTGAAATCAATAATGCAGGCCTTTCATTTTGTGATTTGATCTGTGCATATGAGGGTTAAACTACTTCCTTCCCTTATATTATATATGGATTCATAAAGCCTTGTTAAATGAAAAATTTCAGCTTTACAGATAAACAAGAGATAGTTACAATTGTAAGCATGAAATAATGGCACATTTAACCATATATGGGCAGGGAATAATTACAAGATCAAAGCAGTTGTTTGATATTTAAAAAAGATAATGTCAAGAATTGTTGTAATTAATGATGAATAGTTGAGTAATTGTTGTTTTCCCTTTTAGCATACCAGTGACCTAATATAATGTATAACTGATAAGAATCTGTGAAATCAATAAAATATTGAGCAGGATGTACAGCAGGGAGGTTTCCTTTGCCCTATCTTTTTCATCAGTTTCATTACTTTTCTAAGTGTTTTACTGGTACAGAGCTGTGGTTTATTGTAATATTTTGAAATTGAAAAAAATGTGTTCTAATAGGTGTTTGCTAAGATGAAGTACTGTTTTAGAATTATCACATAGAAAAAATATATATATGGTGTGAAAAATAAAGTTAATTGTTAATCTTTAAGTTAAATAGGTCAGCAGCCTGCTAATTCTAAATAGAAGCATGTGTTTTATGACAGTTTCAGATTTTCACTATATATTTTTGCTTTCCAATATTTAATTCATTGTGAATAAAGAGAGAGAGACGGCTCATAAGCTTATGCAAGTGGACCCACAGTTTGACTTTACTTTCAAAATAAGTCCATTTAAATTAATTCCCAACAATTGAACATTTCTTAAGGACCTTCATTACACAGTGAAAAAAAGCCATAAATTACTGGCTTTTCCTTACTTTATGTAAAGGACTCTGAAGTGTTTAATGGCACATTTGTCAAAACTAGACAATCTCCTTTGTCAAAATGTCCACTCATTTTGTAATTTATTTGTCCCAAAACCCTTTGACCATAGAGACAGGTAGAAAAAGGGCCAACCCACTTCTGGTCAATAGTTATAGAAACTGTGGTTGCTATAGAGATGATTATCAAGATCCAGATCACAACAGCCTCTGGCCATGGAGACTTGCTGGACCATGACCAATGAAAAAATTAGCCAGCCAGAATACAGCCTAAATCTTATACATCTGTGTTAATATTGTCACACTTGTACTATTCCTGGGATTTATTTTACGCTTTTGTACTAGGTTGTGTGTTACTTTTACCACAAATTCAGTCTCTTGCATTTATTATTGTTTGGCTGTCTGTTTTTTATGGTCTGTGAAATTCTGTAACTGGAACATGGCAGACAGTGGAGAAAACAGCTTTTAGTGTAAATTGATCATCTGAATACTTTAGAAGTGTTAAAATCCTTTTTTAAATCTGAAATATAAGTGAGCTTGGCTGAGAATTGTGGATTTATTTGGATAGATGCTATTTGAATTTTGGATATAAAAACAGGTTTCTTGGCTGTTAATTTTGGATTTAGAAGGGAAAACAAAAACTAGCAGTCTTGAAAGGATTTCATTTTTACCTGTAAATGGTAGGTGATTTGTGACATTATAGGGCATGATAAAAATGCCTCTGTGTAAATCAGTAACTTTGATTCATAGAAATTTATATCTGAAAATTTGATTTTAAAAATGTGTCAGGATTTATGAAAATAAAATGATATATTATACATGATGAGAAGTTATATTTTACCTACTGCAGTATTTTATAAATATTATTATCAGCTGAATTTTGATGATTCAGAGGTGGAGTTTGTGGTATAAAGTTCAGGTTAAACTGTGCAGGTATTAATTATTACATTTTAGAAGTGCACCTGATGAATGGGACAAGTGTTGTAGTGTAAATAAATATAACAGCAAGTCTGAAATGGTCATTTGTTTGGTCATGGTGAAATACTTCAAAGGGGCCTCCTGGCTTGTTTATGAGCGTCTGTTTTGGACATAAAGCATGTTTTATGGACTGTGTTGGACATTAGCTAGACTGCATAGGGCCTGGTTACTTAGGACACTTGAGCTGACCACATGTTTTACATATACTTGTCAAATTCTTTATTTCAAGGAAAGTGACATATAGACATACTAATTTGGTTACAATTTCTTTGATCTCTTCATTTTTTGTCACCTAATTTGCATATTTACAATAAAAGTGAGACATTAAGTGCAGTTTCTTTTCTCAGTATTAAGAATCTGTTATTATAACAACTTTAGCCACACTAGTGTTTAGATCCTATTCTTCTTTTGGAAAATAATCATTGTAATAACTTAACTGGATTTTAACAAGTTGGATTTATCATTTTATGTGAAATAAAAGGTATTAATATACAAAATTATTTATTTTTGCAATTTATATATATTTTTTAGTTAAAGTGTCATTTATTAATTCAATTAATTGTTATTTGACTGGCAAAGTTGACATGTTAAAAAAATATTAAATACTGCAGTACCAACAGAATATTGAAAAGTAGATGGACAAGAGTTTGCTTAATTATCATCTGTTATAATAAATTTTGTGTATTGAAATTGAAAACAAAATTTTTTGTGTTTGTACTTGGAAAGTGTTTTATGTGATTGTACAGATTTAGATCTACATATTTTACAGATATGTGTCAAATAATATGATGATATAAGAACTGGTTTTTTTCTGTAATTTCAGAAAAATATGTCGCCATTGTAAGTGTCCACCAGAAATACATGACATGGCTACAAGTTTGGCAGACGAGAGGACCTTAAACAAATTGATGCATGACGTAAAGCGGAACTCCACCTCAGATGATGACAGTGGATGCCCATTAGAGGAGTACTCATGGGTCCCACCAGGGCTCAAACCAGAACAGGTAAGCTGATAACATGTGAATGTTTTAGCACAGTTATTCCCTTCTTAGTTCTGTAACATCGTTTAATAGGTAATTTAAATGTATACAGTCAAACAAAAGAGATTAGCTATCGTAAATATTATCTTTTGCTATGCTGTTGAAAAACACCATGGAACAAGGAAGCAAAAATTGTTATTAACACATTACAATACTTTTTGCAATATCCTTTTATCTCAAGGCAATGGTGGATTACATTGCATGTCAACTAATTACATTGGAATGCCTCAATATGTCAGCCAGTGCCAACAATAGCAGAAGAATGAGCAAATCTTCTGGTAATTAAGTTCTCTAATTTCCTCATACATTCTCGACATGGCAACAGTTTCTGAGGTGTTTTTCTAGCACGCGGGGTATTTGTCCAGGAAATTAGGGAAAGTCGTCTGGAGCGATCCACTGTGTTTCTTTCTATTCTGCCACCACATCAGATATTCTTTCTAATTCTGTTTGCAATGTCTTAAAAAGTCACTGAAGTGATTCATTTTCTAAAGTTCACTGCAAATTGAATACAAATGAAAAGCACACATGCAAACTTAGGGTTCAGTGAACTCATGATTTTAACTGCATCCGGAAACAAGGAGTAGTTTTATACTAAACCCTTGAAGTGCAGAAATTATTCTGTGTGCAAAAGTTTGATGTCATATAAATTTCTTTATTTTCCACTAATGACCTAATACAAAAGAATAATTAACAGTTTGGCCTTCAGTTACTTTTTTGATGTGATCATTATCCATCTGCGGACCAATTTGCTAAGTAAATATGATATTTGAATGCAGCTGTATGCATGCACTCAATTTACGCACCACTAATTATTTAGTTGAATTCACCACTGCACCAACCTTTGCAATTTCTCTTGAGTCTATTAAATTTTGTGAATGACTGAAGTATAATTGAAATATAGATTTTACAGGCATCTGTTCCGTAGACCTAATTCTTGTGATTCAAAAACACAAATTTTCCATGGAATTATGCACATAGGACTAATAAACCATGAACAGATAACAGCTTTGTGTAATTTTAGAATCCACTCTTTTCACATAATGGGAAACCAGTAACAGATGAAGACGTAGTGTTAATTTAACATTTTCTTTTTAATTATTCTGTCTTTTTTTTTTTGGACAAATTGCACTGTAACTCTTGAAGTATGTTTCAGATTTTATATACAGAATGTTAAAGGTAATAATTATAGTATTAATTGTCTGGATGGCTTATATTTGAAGTGTTATAATAAAAATTGCCTGTGATCTTCAAAATAGTAAATATCTATCATGTTGCATTCTTTAGGAATGTTATGGTAACTCGACACAGACAGCTGGAAGTTGAGTTTTTTGGGCATGTAGTCAAGAATAATTTTATTACAATTTATTACATGATTGGTTTAGTTAACAAATTTCTTGGCAGTCTGGAAGCATTCTTGCATGAAATAATTGACTGGAGTTTTAAGGTGATTCAATATATTACTGTAGACAAGTTGGCTGGCTATGGTAGCTTTCAGTTAACACCAGTGACTGTCCAAGTAGGCCACCATCCTTCATATGAAAAGTGTATTTCACTTTTCTTTGCTAGAAAATTCATCTATCAGAAATTGTTCTTTGCATGATCCACTTAGAAAAAAAATGTAAGATGTGAATAATGCATTTCCTACTGAAAAAAAATAAATTTAGTTCCGTTTCATATAAGACATATCTCATTTTGACTGTAATAGAAAAGGACATTTTCGATGGGAAATATAATTTATGGGGATTTTCAAAGTTACCATATTACATACATGGGGGGTTATTGGTTATTAAGTCACCTTGACACAGTTATGTCAAGGTAGACTCCTTTGATGTCTGAAATTTTTGAAGAATTTTCTAACTTTCCACAGGCATGAAGCTAGCAGTATTGTAAATAATGAAGTTCTGGAATAGCTGAGGTCTAACAAATGTTGTGAATTTGTCTGAATATAAGATAAATACTTAAAGGCATTCTGGAGTATGGGCCAGGTGTAGGAAGTCTGCTCAACAACAGGCAACATGCAGGAATGTTGGTAGTTTATCACTGACAGAAATTTCAAAGGATTTTAGATTTTTTTTTCACTTGGGCAAAACTTAGTTATATTTCTTGGCATTGTCCTGCCTACACCTCCCTCTGTGGTTTGGAGGTTTTGTGCGATATGATTCCCACAAGAACGCTCATGAAGGAGTGCTGTATCTTCAGTTATCATTGCAAGAGACCACATTAGCTCCTAAGTTTATTGCATATATGTTATAATTTTGATAAAAATTTAAATCATTTAACAAAAACCGAAACAATAAGTGACTGTAAAAATAAGAAGTAAAAAGTTAAATGTTTGAAAGTAAGTGAAATTCGAGAATAATTGTTTAAAAATGAAACAGAATTTAGTAACTTTAGATGCATTATGAAATTAAAATCCCACAAACGTAGACATTCTTGTGGCTTTTACCAATCCTGTGTGCATGTTTAATTAACACAGACACCTGTTACATTTTGTTTAATTAGAGACTAAAATGTTGCAAAAAAAAATACCTGACAAGAGACTATGGCAGTGAATCTTAAGTCAGTCTATACATGAGTTTTTGTCATATTAAACTTTGTGCATGTCTTAGTTAACTCTTTGTTTTGATGTAATAAAACATAAATTACAATGTAGCTTTTATCTGTTTTGCATTAGAAATGACATTTTAACACTAAATATACAATATGAAGGTCAGTGAGGTAAAAAATATTTAATGTTCTGAACTCGAAAAGTTTTTAGTGGAATTAGTCATTGTTCAACAATTCAGGTTTCGTTGAAACATAGATTTATGATTTCTGCAACAAAGGCAGTTGAAAAACTTACAGGAAAAAAAACCCAAGGAAATTCATAACTAAAATTAGCACCCTTGTGATTATTTTAAGTCAAATGAATAAAAAGGTAGAGCTGCAATTTCTTGCACGTTAATCATGAGTTCAACAGTTTAGTAGAGATTTATTACTGTAGATTTGTTGACTGTTTTTGTTCATTTTCAATGCTTTCAAAGATAATACTTTGTTTGTATGAAAGCTTTTTCATTTTGCTTTAATTGTCTATGCATCAGTAATTTAAGGAAGATCTCTAGACAGAAAGACTGACAGTGGCAAGTGGAAGGTACTGACATAGCTATATGATTTATATATACCTGCTTGTATTGTGGCTGTAAAAATCATATAGCGAAAATATTTCAGAAAACAAATTCGGTGATGGCCACTGTGATAAGATCCTACTGTTCTATGAAGATGATTGTTGGAAATGATCGAGAGGTTCTATAGTTTAATAGTCATTTTAATAACCTGGCTTTAATTGGTATCAAAACAGTAAGAAATAAATCAGAATGTCTAGAAAAATGATCATCTTGTGTTTAGATGAACTCTTAGTATTCATTTCTGTTCAATCACAGTACCAGTATTTCTCTGTTAGAATGCAGTAAAAAGACTGCCATATTTGAAACAGCAAGGAAATTGAAAAATAAGATTTGAAACTTGGATGTCAAACATTCAAAAAAATGATGAAGTTTCAGTGTGACATATTCAAAGTTTTTAGGCAGGTTAAACAACATCTGACTTTTCAGCCCACTGATCATTAAATGTGCAATAATTTTAGTTTACAGTGAAGCTTTGGTAGATAAAGAAGGATGAGAGAAAGAAATACACCTGGTGTAATTGTTAAGTAATTAACCTGAGCAGCTGTTAGGTTTCCACATAGGTTACAGGTAATCTCTGCAGAAAAAATATCAAAGAAAGCAGTAGACCCTGGCTCTGGGAACATATTTAATGGGGCAAAGATTTACTTTTAGAACTTGCAAAACTCTCTGATAACACTAGTGGAACAGAAAGAACACAATATGATATTAGTTTGAACACTTTAATAGAATTATTTGTTGTAACAATTTCAAGTCCACTTTCAAAATAGCATAACAATATTAGAATCAATTGAATTTTGATAGAGTGAAAATTCTGATGTACAAAGAGCTGTGACAACATTCTGTGGTCTCTTCACTGTCTCCTACCAATTGTCGAAATCTGCAGTTCTGTACAAAAGAGATTGAGACCATCGCCAATCCCAAGATACACATTTTTGACTGGATATAATAAAACATATCTAGGTATATGATAAAACTTCAAAGAATCAATTTAGTTGTTGCAAATGGGAGAAAGCTAACTAACGCGCAAATTTCTGCTTCTTACTACTTGTAATTCAGGGTAATTTATGTTCTGATTCCCGTTAAAGCCATTATTGAAGACATTGGAGATATTATGATGTATATGTTCTGTATAGTTATCAGGTTAAGCCAAATATTACTTCATTTAAGCTGTTCATTGAAGTTTTGATGGACAGTGTATAGGGATATTATCAACATTCTAAGTGGTGTTTTTATGTTCTTTTCAATACCATAGATTGCCCCCCTCATGGAAAGAATGTTATGAAACATTTGTTGATGTGATAAGCTGGTGATATATTGTTATCTGCTTGATGGGAGATGATAAACTGTGTCTGAGATTGGTCTGGCAGCTCAGGGGCAAGTAACTCCTGCTATGACCACTTGGCCCTGTAGGGAGCCAGAGAAACGAATGTTTGACGTTTAACAGGTGATGTGTGGTGAAGATAACTGGTTTATATCAGAGCTATTTAAGGCTTATTGTAAGCCAGATGTGCAAAGAAGTTACGTTTTTTAATTAAAATAGATCAGATGCTTTTAGAATTTCTTCTGTGTGACCTCTGTGTACTGTAATACAGCCATAATTAACAACAAAAGTTGTTTTTGCCACACATCTACCATATGATTATGAATACATGTCAAAATATGTAACTCCAAATTCTGAATAGACCAATGAAATTCATTTCCTGTCATATATATACATATGTTGCATTTAATTTTCTACAACAAATATCACTTAAAATTTGCAGAATAATATTCCTTATGGGAAATCACTGAATGTGACTGCATTATCCCAGAAGTGCTGACTGTAACCAGCAATATTGAACATTATAAATTCTTTTTAATAGCATTACCCTTTTCCAAAAAAAAAATGAGAAGGTCAAATAATGACACCAAGCACCCTGCACTTCCTGTGTATTTGTCTGGACAGGTTAGATTGGTACGTACAGTACCATTTCTTAGATAGACTCAAGCTTTTTTTCAAAGGCCATCTGTCTGTTACTAAAGATCCTTTCTGCAGACTTTTATCAGTTGAAAAATGAAAACTGTCACAAAAATTCTAAATAAAAATGCTGTTTTAGATGAAGAGTTGCAAAAAAAATAAACACAGCACAAATAGATCTAGCAGTGTACGAGGGAACACTTTTCAAGTGATTATTTTGTTTGTATACAATATTGTAATTGTTTGTGTAACTGCTCTGCTCTCAGTGATTGCAATGTAATAGATAGAGATCTGTTATCTGTCGGCAATCTTTGTTGCAGAGGGAGTACTCTGGGGTTTGTACCTGTCTGTAGCAGATAGAGGAATGCATGCTGTACTGTGTAGCTATAAAAGCAGCTTATTGTTGATAATGTCCCCTGATAAGCCTTTACAGAATGCAGCAGTCACATGCACTCATCAGGTGATAGTAGGCTTCATATAACAGCAGGACAAAAGACCCCCTATGATAGTTTTATGGGAAGAAATTTGTTCTACATAGAGATGTGATGTAAGATATTTCTTACAGTACTTCAGGTAGTTTGGGGTTGTTTGATTTTGTTTATTCTAATTTTGTTTTAAATCTATATAATGATGAAAGATAAAAGCCAGATTAGTCATCATGTTTGCTCGAGAGAAAAAGAACACGGAACCAGGTCTGTTTGCTTGTGTACAGATTGAATAAGTTTGAGACTGCATTACATTACAGACAGTTTGTTTATGAACAGAGCTTGTAAACATCAGATGTGTCTTGAATTTGAAAACATTTGAGAATAGATAATCACTTTTCATGCTTATGCAATGTTTTGTGTCGCAAGGGAGGAAGCACTCAACATACAAAAATGTGTTGCTCTGATGGTCAGGGTCAAAGATATGTCTGATAATCATGGGCTATATAAAAGCAGTACATAATTATGCTATATACTATATGCTTCAGTTTATTTATCTTCAGTACCTGGGTTGCCCATATGACTGACACCCCACTGATGAGTTGTGTTATTAGCTCACCTGTCACGTAGTGACAGAGTGAGCTTTTCTGATCACCTTTTGTCCGTCGTCCGTCGTCCGTCCGTCAGTCCGTCCGTCCGTCCGTCCACAATTAGTTTGTTAACACTCTAGTGGTCACATTTTTGCCTCAATTGTCATGAAACTTGGTCAGGATGTTTGTCTCATTGATATCTCGAACGAGTTCGAACATGGGTTATCAGGGTTGGAAAACTAGGTCACAGAGCCCAAATATAGAAAAACCTTGTTAACACTCTAGAGGCTACTTTTTCAGTCCAAATATCCTGGAAATTTGTCAGAAAGGTTGTTTTGATGATTTGTAGCTCAAGTTCAAATATGGGTCATCTGGGTTCAAAAACTAGGTCACAGAGCCCAAAAATAGAAAAATCTTGTTAACACTCTAGAGGTTACATTTTCAGCCCAAATAATCTGGAAATTTGTCAGAAAGGTTGCTTTGACAATTTCTAGGTCAAGTTCGAATATGGGTCATCTGGGGTCACAAACTCGGTCACAGAGCCCAAATATTGAAAAACCTTGATTACACTCTAGAGGTTACATTTTCAGCCCAAATAATCTGGAAATTTGTCAGAAAAGTTGCCTTGAGGATTTCTAGATCAAGTTCGAATATGGGTCATCTGGGGTCACAAACTAGGTCACAGAGTCCAAATATGGAAAAACCTTGTTAACATTCTAAAGGTAGCATTTTCAGTCCAAATAACCTGGAAATTTGTCAGAATGGTTCTATTGATGATTTCTAGCTCAGTTTTGAATATAGGTTTTCTTGGGTCAAAAACTAGGTCACAGAGCCCGAAAGTAGAAAAACCTTGTTAATGCTCTGGAGGTTACATTTTTAGTCCAAATGTCCTTGAAATTTGTCAGAAAGATTGTTTCAATGATTTCTAGCACAGATTTGGATATGGGTCATCTGGGATCAAAAACTAGGTCACATGGTCCAAATATGTAAAAAACTTTTTAACACTCCAGAGATAACATTTTAATTCCAAATAACCTGGAAATTTGTCAGAAAGCTTAATTCTATGGTTTCTAGGTCAAGTTTGAATATGGGTCATCTGGAGTCAAAACATCTAGGTCACAGAGCCCAAATATCGAAAAACTTTGTAAACACTCTAGTGGCTACATTTTCAGTCCAAATATCCTGGAAATTTGTCAGAAATGTTCTAATGATGATTTCTAGCTCAAGTTCAAATATGGGTCATCTGGGTTCAAAAACTAGGTCATAGAGCCCAAATATGGAAAAACCTTGTTAACACTCTAGAGGTAACATTTTCAGTACAAATAACCTTGAAATTTGTCAAAGAGATTGTTTTAGTAATTTCTAGGTCAAGTTCGAATATGGGTCATCTGGGGTCAAATAACCAGGTCCATAGCAACTTTGTTTAAAGCAGTCATACCCAGGTGAGCGATACAGGGCCATCATGGCCCTCTTGTTTTTAGTTTGTGGGGAATATATTACAGGGTAAGATCAAGAGAGCACCCCATACCAGAGACACTCCTGGTCCTTTTATACAGCACCAGTTTGAGCTCCGTAGTGTTAGTGGAGGATAGGGGGTATGAATTAAAACAGAAGTTTCTCCTAGGATAATAAGAGGTTATGAAAACATTAGTTTGACACTTGTCTGATCCATTGATGATTGTTCAAGTCATAACAGTGGTGATAATGATTGTTAGACTATGTACACAAGTCATATAATTCCTGTAAGGGAAATTGGCAACTAATTCCAGACACCAGGTGGGCATTAAACTTTTGTATAATGCATTTTCTGGCTATGATTAGAAGAATGATTTATTGCACCTCTCTAGATATTATAAATCCTATAATTCAATTTCAATAGTTTGCTTAAAAACCCAACTACTGAAAAAGGCTTAAGTATAAATCAGACATAGATACAGATCATTGAAATTCAGCAATATCTCAAGAGTTATAAAAAAAATTACGGTGAAAATTGTTCTTCGAGGATGTTTGGATAGTTACTTTAGAACCCGAGGACTTATGGGTCATGAAGTTTGAAGATAATCAGGATTTCTGATTCTGATGTTGGAGGTAATGGCGTGTGCTCAGTGCATTGATATTGGTTAATGTAGAAATCACAAAATTTCCTTACAGAACATTTCATAGCTCTGATATAACACACCAAGACTTTATGATAAAAACACTCCTTAATAATTATAGACATTTTATTATATCAGTGGTACAATTTTATTGCTGTTAAAGTTTGAATTCTATATGGGTCACTGATTACATGTTTTCTTGTATGTTCAAGTACATCATAGTTAAAACCAGACCATCTATGATGTATGTACTGTTGAAAAAAGCAAACTTAAGCTACACGTGCAAAATTATGTTAATGTACTTATAAGATTTCTAATCAAATAAACCCTGTCTCAAAAACTGTCTGTCATTTGTGCTAAATCTATGTAAGGAACTGCCAAGGATGCATTGGTATTCACAGATTCTGGCAATCAATTTTGTACTATTATCTTATGAATATTGTCCTTGAAAAATGACATGTGCAGGAAAATTCTGTTTTAACAACCGTTATTAGAATTTGATTCAATAATAAACTAAACAGATATTTTGGTGATTGCTTTCTCTTTAGGATGCCTTTGGATTTTGATGCTGTTGCCGCAGCGTTCGAGATTAATCTGTTCATTTATTTCTCTAAAACTGTATAACACGAGTCTGTTTGTCTAGGAAACCATTTGCATCGTCTCAGTGTCTCCAAGTTGTCAAATGCATGATGGTTTCATAGATATAGCATTTTTTTTGTTCTAAGCTCTTGTTTACCTTGTAGCTGTTAAAATAGCATTGCACTTCCTTGCATTTCTAGGCAGGAAGTTTTTTATGACACGGTAGGGTAAAAGGAAGAATTTCTTACTTCTTAGCCAAAGAGCGTTTAAGCTCGAAAATGTAATGGAATGAATTTACCTGAATGTAGGAAGCAGCTGGCAAATCTATCGTCTCTTTGCTTAACAGACAGAAGATGCCTCAAGTCATAACCACAACCATATGACGGCACTTGAAAACCAATCAAAAAACGCAAAAATAACATAATATGAAGAATGGCAATTGCCAAGTTTTCTAAATTACTCCCCAGAGTTGGCATTCTGTATGAATTTTGGAGAAACTGGTTTTTCGTGCCATGCTAAATATTATAGAGTTACGAGGTTTTAATAAGAGGTAATAAGATGTTCCACCTTTTACCTACCTTTGAATTACCTATGGCAATAGAATTAATTCCATGGTATTTAAGAAATCGGCAGGTAATCTTTATGATAATGGGAGATTTATGTGCATTTTTTGCCTTACACAAAGTCACTATTTCTTACACCTTCTCCTGTCAGATAAAAATTGGTGTAATGAACTAAAATCTTAGGAATCTTATCTAACAGGCTTAGGTGTTAAAAGTGTCATATTTGATCTTGAATCCAGGTGAAAAAAGTTATGAAATAATAGCATAGTCATTTCTAAGTTTTTCTTGTCTGATTTCTACTGATAGGTTGGTTGCCTGGAAGGTGTAAATGGTAAAATGATGTGATCTGTCTTCGGAAGAAATCTTTTATCTTGATGGAACTGACTCTTAAATCTTTCATTCCAGTTTAAACGTTGATGGATAAATTCTTCCAGTTGTTGACATATTTACACCTCAAAGTTGTTTATAATTCTTTACTTGGCAACTTACTAGTAACATATTAATGGGTGCTTTCAAAGGATCGAGGCCAATAACTTTCTTTTATTTTTATTTTTTTTTTTTTTATTATTTTTTTTTTTGTCTGAACTTCTTTAAGAAACACAGAACAGTGTGTAACCCTGGACCGTAGCTTGCCCTGGAATATTATCCTAAGGTGACCACTTGAAACTCAGATGCTTGCAGAAATGGTACTGTAATTTGGTACTGGTAGATAAGGCAAAATGCTACACTATACAAAATAATACCTAAATATGGCAGCAAGTGCTTGGAAATTTTAGAATTCAGAATGAAACATATCTTGATCAATAGCTTTTAATGATGTTATATTAAGAACTATTTGCTTTCTTGTTTAGCAAATCTGTTCCATTTCAAGATAATATGGTGTATTTGTATAGGGCTGGGTTTTCTGAAAGACAGGTATAAAAGTAAGCACTAGACATTTATTGCTGTGTTCTGGCAGAAAAATGCAAAAACTCTTAAAATTTGCACTGCATAGGTGTATAGAGTGCATACAAGAATTGTTCACTGTTCTGCGTATCAGTTTAGGAGACATAATTTCTTGTGCTTGAATAATTATATTTTCATTATTCTGTGCCAGCATTATAAACATTTATAGCACACACAAAAATGTGACAGTAATACATTTTATCTAGAATGTTCTTGGTTTTAGTTACATGAATGTGAACTAAATATTTCTGGAGAAAAATCTCAGTCAGCCATCATGAGATCAACAATAACTTTTATTGCAGGGGGAAAAAAAGGTCTGTCTCAATTTCCTAATGTTAGGAATGATAGTGATGATGTTGTGTTGTGGTAAACCGATGAAAAACGGAAGCTTCAGTCTAAAGCTGTGTATATCTGAAGCTATGTGTAATCTGGAGTCAGACCATTGGCCAAGTTGGTCTGAAAATCTCGATCAGTCATTCTTTAAGATCAGATCGACTCTTATGTGGTCATTATTTTTACAAACTAACAGCTAGTTCTTGTTTGAAACCAGACATTAAATTATAATTTTATCACTTGTATGAAGACAGAGAGATTATTAATGTTTATGAAAAAAAAATAAATCTCTTACAGACGGCTCAAAACATCTTCTGTAAGAGCAGTTAAATGTAGCAGACATGCATCCGAATTATTAAATAGAATGCATGAATGCATTAATGTTCACAAATGGCTTCTTCCAAAGGTCAGTTTTTACAAGATATCTGCCAGAAATTACCATTTTTCAGACCTGAGCGAGAAAATTAGCATCACTATCAGAAAGCAGATACTGATGGGTCAGTTTTTTTATGAAATATTGACATCTCCCTTTGATGATTTGATGAATCAATGTCTTCTTGCAAGAAAATCTCATAAAATGGTCTCTGAAATTTGTCAATCAATATACATGTATGAATCATATTGCCCCATTACAGAATGTTCCGAAAAACTTGGGCTACAGGCATGCTCAGTAAAAGTGGATTTGAGAGAATTTCTTTTGGTCATTGATTGTTTGTGTTATTAACTCTTTTTTATCATTTTCTGTTATATACTTTTACCACAAGTAATAAAATTACTTTTAAGGTGAAATTTCTATTCACACGCATACAAATTAGACCATTTAAAAAAGGGAGATAATAGGAATACTTGTATTCTGGGGGGGGGGGGGGGAAAGATTTACATGTTAGATGAAAACCATATAAATTTTAGGGACGAGGAGAATGACTTACCATACATGAATATACATACGTAAGAAAGTTAATTAGAAAGTGTTAACACTGGAAGCTCAAAATTATTGGAGCACATCATTTGGAACAAACATGTCTAAATTGAGCTGCTACATTGTTCCATATTTGAAAGGCATAGCTGTAATGATGAAATAGAAAATTCATTAGAAGTCAGCCACTTTCTGCTTTAAAACAAATAGCGAAACACAAGATTATAATGGACAAAATAATATAATGCTTGCAGTGATTATGCTATCAATGTGTTTTAGGCACTTCAGTGGGGAAAACTTGCAGGGGGAAAACTTGAGAATGCTGAGGTAATAGTGTCTGTAAATTAATTGAAAGCATTGTTGTGGCTAAATTGCCCTTTCAAAGACATTATTCCATTAAATGTTGCTGTTTTTGTTTGTTTTTGGTGTGTGGTTTTGTTGTTTTTTTCATTTCAACAAATATCCTTACATTTAAGTGCATTTAAAAAATGTCACTTAAGATTTCTAGTGAGAAAAGTCTAGCTGTTAAGACATTTTAAAGTGATTATTTCTTTTTTGATACCTTTGTCAACAGAGTTGAATTATAAAAAAAACAGTTATGATCCCAGATAAATGCGCTTTGATTGGTTTGGTCACAGGTGCTAAAACTGGAACAGTTTGATTGACAGTGATCAATTGGTCAGAGGTTTTATTCTGTAACTGCAAAGGCATTAATATTGGGCAATAATAAAGAAGCATCCAAGAACCAGTGAAGGATTAAGTTGCCTTCTTTCCTTCTCATAGAAACAGTGATTGATTGCAGCTTACAGTGATTGAAACTTTGATGACGGAATGAAAGAGAGAACTTGACTGTTGCTCTTTTGCCTAGAACAAGCATTCATTATCTGCTGCTGAATTTTCTCATGTAATTCTTTAGTTTGAGATATTTTGATAGATTTTCTTTGTGAATTGATATCAGTTTGATGAAAAGGTACTAGCTTTGGCATGGAAATACAAATCAAACAGGCTGACAAATGGTGGTAAAAATGAGAGAACATAATTCTGTATCTGTGTTGGGGAGTGATTGACTGTTGAAGAAATTGAAGAATTTGTCAGTCAGACACCATGGAGTTTTTGAAAACATTTTTTCAGATAAGAAAAAAAATGCTGATAATCAATATTTATAACGACTCAGTCAGACATGATTGATGAATCCTCAGCCGATTCTCATGGAAGTTAGCAGGATATTAATGAAAACGGAATGTTTCTGTAAAAATGGTTGTTTTATTTTCAATAACCTGTTTATCAATTAACTTGAATCTCATTACAGACAGGGTAGAAAGAAATGGTACTGGTTAGGTCTTGGCCATTAAAAACTATGCTTTTTATTGATACTAGTCTGGCATATAAACACCACTCATATACAGAAAATTACGAGTTACGTCTTATAGAGTAAAGAAGCTTCTAACAAACAAAAGGGGAATAGCCAGCCTGAAAATTTTCCAGTGTTTGAAGAGGGTATTGCTAGACAACAAGGAAACCTCGTAAGATGTAACCAATCAATGAGAAGTGATCGTGTGATTGTTCCTTGATACGCAGACAAGTTTCTGGTTACATTTCCATGTCTTCCTTTAAGCCATGCTCACTAAAGATTTTATGGAAATTACACACTTGTTGAATTGTTGAAGGAGAAAACATGAAAGACCTCTGAATAATATTTACATTTAGTGTTCATTTTAAGATTCCTTTCGATAGGATATAAATTGTAAACATAATGTCTCTCGTCATGAAATACTAGCTTCCTGTCAGTGAAATGTTTTATGTAAAATAGAGAAGAAAACATTAAGACATTTTTTTGTTTGTGAATAGTTAATGTGTTGCAGTATGATCAGATGTTTGAACATGTTGCTCTCGGCTTCGCAAGGACTATTTTCAAAAAGACATGTAATATGACTGGACACATACATTACAATAGCAAACTATTATGAGGCGCACTCTTGGGTGATGCATTCACAGATTTGAGAGGTTAATGGCTTTCAGAATTAAAGACGAAACTAACAATAGCATTAAAAGAGAATTGTCCCATCTTGTATGCCTGATAGGCCTTAGATCTTTTTTATTTATATAGAAGCACTAAATGTTTCCCAGCATTGTCTTATAATATATAAAAGTCAGTTTTAAGCAATTTTTAAGCATTTTGCAAGTCTTTCTCCTAGTCCTTGTGCCTCATTTTTGACTTTTACATACCCGTCATGTCTGCAGTTAGCCTAATTAATTTAGCGTTGACGGTTTGACCCATTTCATACACTATTTTATCAAAAATTGTCTTGATGTCACTTCGACAAGTCTGTTTAGTTAGACTGGTCTGCAGTTAGCTGATTTCTTGAAAAGATAAATTTGACCAAAGTCTCATTCATTGCCGTTGAATAGACAAATATGGTCACACAGTGATTTTTCGCAACAGTAATAGAGTCCTCATAGAGTGAGTGACACCATTCAGTAGCTTATAGGGTAATTTGTCTTCTGAATGAAATGAAGCTTGATTAATGATGGTAGCAGAGTAGAGTAATGCTATTTGCATATTGTATTGCATTTAATTATGTTAGACAGTAAATCTGGGAAAGTCTTTTGTATAAGAAACCAGGAAAGTTTCCTGTAGAGGACAGAGCTGTTGAGAATTATAGATTAAATCACAGTTGATACAAGGAGGGGACATGTCTAAATTGTTCAGGCTCTTTAGGAGTTTCAGACTTGTTAAATGCTTTCAAAAATCAAGCAACAGTAAGGGACACCTGTATGATTGCCATTAGTTTCATTAAGTCATAAAAGCATACACACTTAATGGAAGAAATTATCATGTAGGCTTTTGGAATGGGGCATATAACATTTAGGTGTTGTAAGAGAAAATAAATGCCTTTGTAACTGACTTACATAAATGTCACTTGATCTTATAAGAAGGTTTTAACATTTACTGTTATGATAGAGGGTGTGGATAGATTTGTTACTCTATGCAAAGCGGCATGTTCTCATTAAATCAGTTAATATTGTAATAATAATAACATAAACATTTTTGATGTGTTAGTAACAGTGTTTTTCTTTCAGAAATGATGAAATGATTATTTGTTGATAACTGACTAATTTCTTGTCACGATATGATAAGAAATAAAGTATTATGTAAGAGAATTGTCCAAATGGTATGATACTTTAGGAGAAGATCAGTGGATCAATAGTAACTGACTGTGACACTCAGCTTGAAGTCAAGGGATCAGGAGTGACGTTACTGAATAATTGTCCTTTGGATACGATGTACCAGTAAGTTGAACCAAGGTCTCATGTATCGAGTTACTATGTCACTGATCATGCATAAGAACGTGTGTCTTGCACTATCCCTCCCACAACATAAGCATACTTAACTCCACGGGAAATTGGTTATATATGCAGCAAAGTGTATATTTCAAATAGTATTAGAAAATACATGGTGTAACTAATGAATCCTCAGTGATATTCCAAGATGAGACAAAAGGTTTTAAAGGCCAAGAGCACGACATAACCAACAAATGAATGTAGCATGGCAGGAATTTTATCTGTATAATATATAGGGCTCAGTTTATCACTATCATTAATTCACACTAAATGCCAAATAGAAAGTTTTTAAATAAAAGTTGTGTAATTTGGAGAGTGACCTGCAGCTGTGAGCAAGGGTGTGAAATTGAGAACTTGAATTGATCTAAAGTGACAGTAAATCTACCTGACAGTGATCAGATTAGTTCAAATCTAGCTGCTTTCTTGACTGAGATGGGGTAAGCTTATAACACATAGCAAAGCCCTTTTTTCCCTCCACTAATATGATTTTCGGGATTTAAGATTTTTTTTTTTGTTTCATAATTTCAAATTTAGGATTTTTTGTTCATGATTATTGTTCTCACTGTAACAAAAAAATATAAATGTATGAAAATAATTCAAGTAAAGTTTGGAAATTGTTTAAAAATTGTGGACCATCTTCATGTACACCTAGCTCATAATAATTAATTCTTCTGTTGTATTAAACTTGTATTTTCAATTTTGAATATAAGTTTAATTGGTAATAAATCTTGGTTATAATAGATCAAATGTTTTAGAGCAAATATATGACAAATGTGCAGGAATCGTAGGAGGTTTTTCTCATTTGTCTGATCTAAATTGAAAGGTATTTATCATAATGTTCATTTGTGAACCGGGAGCAGACCTTGATAAGTAAAAGAGTATAGCAATTTTTCAGTTAATCAGAAAATCTTACATTTGATTAAGATATTTAGCAAATATTAGGGACATTGAGAAATGGTAGATTTGAGTTTACACCATTTAAGATGGTGACATGTTGATTACAGTAATTGATAGACGTTTATATAATTACATTGCCTATAGAATGTGATATTTGAGGCGTAGAGTGACTTGTCATCGGCGGGACTTACACAGGACGCTTTTGTCACAGCACTTACTCCTCATTGTGAAAAATAATACATCTCAGACCACTCGCTTTGTAATTAACTCAAGTCATTACACTGGTTCTGGTTTCATTCACTTTTCATTCAATGATTTATTTTCATCATTGAAAGCAATCTACAGCGTGTCAGAGGATTTTTTAAATGATATTTAATTGGTTAGATTAGAAATATAAACAGAAAAGTTCTGTTGCATGCACTAAATACAATAGAAGTGTTTTATTTCTTAGGCCATATTGTTACTCTGTCACATAGCATTATTCTAATGTTTCTTGTTAAACACTTGCCAAAGTCAGAAGGAAAAAAAATATGAATAAATGTAATATAAAACTTCCACACTGAAACTCTAAGGCTTTTCAAAAGTTACATTGACTTAAATTGGCTCCTCTGACTGTTACTTCTGCAGTGTGAAGGCTAAGCCTAAATATTTGATGGACAAATTTTTACATAACTTAGCCAAAAACTTGAAAACAGTTATTGGAAAATTTTAGAAATAGAATTTACCAACTAGTACTATAGAAATTATAGCTCTTTGGGCCTGTTTCTGGTTTATCATTTAACTTGGGTAATATTCCACAGAAATTTTATATTTCATTCTTGTTTATTGTATGTGAACTGAAATGTAAAAATTAAGTTTGTCTGGCCTTATACAGTAATTAAAATCTTTTAGAATTAAATTGTCATAAAGGTACAACATGTGTTAACATAACAACAGCTTGTGGGGATTCAGATGCTTTGGATTTTTTGTTGTCTTTCTGTATTGTCAAGATCATGTTTGAATAATGATTATTTACATAACGTCAGTTGGTCAGGTAATTTTTCATATTGTTTGTTCACCTGTCAGTTTTTCTGTCTGTTACATCAACATTAAATCATTTATCTGGTTTATGATATATGTGAGGTTTTATAAAAGAGAACACTTAGGCAATTTCAGACAAAATAGAGAACTAACTGTTTTATCTCAATGTTGAATAAATCTTTTGGTAATCTGTTATTGAAATCATTAAGTTGGCTGATTATATCTCAAGCAATCAAAAGATATGTACATGCTGGAATTTACCTGTGAGTTAACTGTTTGGGCACTTGAAAAAAATAAGTGTGTTTTATTCTGTTGCTAGGTAACAGTGGTGGAACTGAAGGAATTGCTCATAAATGTCAGACAGACAGATATTAACTCATGCTTACTGCAGAATGTATACTCATTGTCCCTTTCCATCCCTGAGTTGTTAATCTGTTCAGGGCTGTATAATCCAGAGATTTATGAAGGGTTCTTACCTTCTTCCACTTTTCTATATAGATTACCTCCACCTAAATCTATCTGTGCTTCAGCCCCATAACAACTATCTGGAAATGCTTACATTTGTAGGACACAGACTTTTTGTATACTGAAAACAACATCATCTCACATTGTAGCTTTGTTCAGATGGTTTTAAGACTTTCTCTCACAGTGCTGAAGATATGACTGTCTTCTCTAAATATTATCTTCAAGTGGTTTAAATAAAGAAAGGTTGGGACCTTATGGTGTATCAATGTTGGCTACCACCTTATGGTTCATACTCAAGGATTCTGTTTGTTTGTTTTGGGGTTTAACGTCGATTTCAACGTATAGGTTATATCTCGGTGGTCAGTCCACCTAACCAGTTTTCCTGGATAACTAACCAGTAATTGCCAATTTCTCCACAAGTGACTGACTACTGTTCCCACATGATCTACTCTTAATCAGCGGTGACAAATGAACATTAGACACAATGTCTGAGATCAAATGTCACGGAGAAATTTTGCCCTGCCCAGGGGTCGAACCAACGACCGATGGATTACTAATTCAGTGCTCTACCTATTGAGCTAAGCGGGCGGGCTTCAAGGATTCTATAATATACAAAAAAAGCTTTTATTAAGTATATAAATGTTGTCTGTGGTCACTGGCTTTCAAAATGAGAAATGAGAATAAAGTGAAACTCTCATTATCATTATTAATTATTCCTAAGTTATGTTTTACACATGTACATGACCATTTAGAAATAATGAAACATAGTAATGATCGTATCTTGGTCATTAGAAACTTGTTTTTTTATGACAGACACAGTTATTTAGTTTACAGAAGCAATTTGTCTAAAGTTCAGTTTTACCAGTGACTTCTGTATACATTAATGACATGACACTTCAGAATGTTGAAATTGATGTCAAAAATGAGCTCAGTGTTGTATAGAGCTTGTTAGAACTTTGAGATGATTTTTAGAATTTTGTTATTTCATGAGAATGTTCAGTTTATCTTCTGTAATGACTTCACAGACATAATTAGATAGTTTTATTATTATACAAACCCTTTGCTTGAAGTTGTACAATGAAGAAGAACATTGTTAAGTTAAATAATGTACCTACAGCTGTGACAAAAAATAAAGTTGAACAAAAACCCAAATTCATTTAAAATCTAGGAAAATATTTCTGTATAAAAAATTTTTAAAAAGAGGAACAAAGAAAAGATAAAACATGTGGCTTTGATAGAATGTTTCACAAGTAAGTGAACTAAATCTGAAACATTTAGCAGTGTATGACAAAATTAAATTTGGGGGGTGGGGGAGTTATTTACTTTGGTGAAAATTATAATGAATTTTTACTGCATGGTGTTATATATTTTTCTGCAGCTTGCTCAAGAGCAGGTTTATTAAATGCAATGAAAACTTAACTGTTAAATGGTAAATCTGGGGCTAGTTAATTTCATCAAGTTATTCTTTTATTTTAAATGAAGATTAAACTTTGAATGTCTATTCCGGACTCTTCAGTATGATAGCAACATTCATGTGTCAAAGATACACTCCTTGTGGTATCTTATATTCTGATGAATGGCTGCCAGTTTGACACCGTCAGAACTATAGTTACAGATTATCAAGATGAAATATGTACTGCTGCATACAATGCCTTCTGGATGAAGTGAATCTATGCATGCGTCATTACTGTTATATCATTACTATAAAACAAAATGTATCAGTGGGGCAATTGATTGAAATGGCAAATAGGAATATTTTTGATATAAATCAAACAAAGTTCATGAATTTTGAAGCAGATTCATCTAATGGATACTTTGCCAAGTGCAGTGTCTGTTAAATTAATTTGCAATTTGCCAAGAATTTGCCAGGCTCTACACTTGATACCACCCTCAGATTATCATGAATGAATATTCCAAAATAAGTCAAAGAAATCAAAGGTCAAAACATTGGTGCTATATAAAACCTTTACAGGTCATGTAATTTTGAGTGGAAGATAACTCTGTTAAGAGGAGAATTTTTAAGCTGCAGAAAGGGGAGACAACTAACGAGGATGTGGTTTCTTTATTTTGTCTAAGAACAGACATAATTAGAAAAACAAGTGTGTGAAAATTGTTTTAACTTGGAACCCCAAGGTAATATAAAAAGGATGAAGTACAGATGTTGAATTAATTTGCACAGTACTTGGGGGCCATTGCATATGGAAAGGATTCTTTTAGGGATGGGTTTTGTTCCATTGAGAATAAAAGTGGTTTTGATTAGAGCATATTATAAAAGCTTTTACATGTGAAGAGATCCTGGACTGACACATGCATTTTACTGCTGTGTTTTAAGTAACTGGTCAAGAAAAAGAGAACATGTTCAATTAAACATGAAATTTACTTTCCCCATAGAAATACAGAGGTGAAAACAACTTGTTAACAATTTATTGTTATTTCAGAAGTGATTTCCAAAGGTGTGCATTTCATTAAAAGCCGTTGTTTTATTACATAGCAAACATTTTATTGGGGTGAGGGGGCTAATTTAGACTGTTGGCAGGGGCTATAATCACTGTGGATTTATGAAGTCATTACAGTAATTGGATGTTAGTGAAAAACAGTGTTACCTACATTAATAGCAGTGAAAATTACACCTGTGTGCTATTTATACAGATAATTGGCATATCTTTTCTTGTTATTGTAGGAACTAGTTTTTTGGTACATGGTAGAAACACAATAGCAAGGCAGAAATCATGTTCCATTCTTCAAATCATTAATTATTTTATCTGAGACAGACGGTGTAAAATGAATGCATTTTTCACAAGTTTTGATTATATTAAAACTAACAAAAAGAAGATTAAGTTATATCACTTGATTAAAATTTTCACTTTACATTTTATACAATTAAATGGAAAAAAAATCATTTTTAGGAATGAGGTTTTCATGTGAGATAGCATCGTTCTGAAATTAAATTGTTTTTAAATGAAGTCAGTCATCGATACATTAACAGGTTGATGGATGATGGTGTTATTTTAATTCAACCAATATGTGTCACCTGTAGCCATAGTGACAGCTGCTGTCCCAAACTAATCATGATAATCAAGGTTACACATTTTTAAAACAGAATTTTTAAAATTTGTTTTTAAATGCTTTACCATTTTATATTTTACCAAATCTATTGAAGCCTCACTGGTCCAGTTATTAAGTATTTTTCTGATAATCATTTAAGGATCTTCTAAAATCATGTATGGGTATCAAAATGTAGTGTTTAGACAGTATTATGAAATCTGTTTTGCATCTCTATTTGCAGGTGCATCAGTATTTTCGTGCCTTACCCGAGGAGAAAGTGCCATACCTGAATAGTATTGGTGAGAAATACCGTGTCCGCCAGTTGCTACAACAGCTACCACCACATGACAATGAGGTCCGCTACTGTAACAGTCTGAGCGAGGAGGAGAAACACGAGTTACGTATGTTCAGTGCTCAGAGAAAACGGGAATCTCTGGGACGGGGAAATGTGCGGCCACTCCCACTTACGATGCAAGGAGGAGTATGCGCTAAGGTTTGTTTCTACAGTCTTCAGACATCTATTAAGCTTTTTTTTATTATTAAGAATGAGTTTTCAATTCTCTTACATTTGTAGATCGAACGTTATTAATGTTCACAGTGCATGAACAAATCTGCAAAAATGATATCTAAGGGAGGTAACTTGCAGTATATGTAAATGTAAAGGTTGTTTAAATTGTCACTCTTTGTATCTATGTCTTTCCTCTTTGCAGTGTAAGAACATGATATCTGGTGGAGATATTGCTGTGTTTGCATCACGGTGTGGGACAGACAGGTTCTGGCATCCAGCATGCTTTGTTTGTACAACATGTGACGAACTTCTCGTGGACTTGATATATTTCTACAGAGATGGCCAATTATATTGTGGACGTCATCATGCTGAAATCATCAAACCAAGATGTGCTGCTTGTGATGAGGTAATGAGACTGTTATTGAAACAGCTTGTAACCTAGTAAAAACAGTCAGCCAATGAGTATTGTATATTGGCATGTAAGAAAAATGCTGATTCAGCTGTTTCAGGATATAACCATTGTAGAATATTGTTCAAATTTTTTATTTAGTTTAACATTTTAGTGTTTGTCAGTTTTTACAGACTAGGACTTAAAATCCTGACTGCTAAATTTACAGGTGTGTAACAAGGAAAAGGTCAACTGACTCTCCATTATGTATGTTTCAGATAATATTTGCGGATGAATGTACAGAAGCAGAAGGCCGCAGCTGGCATATGAAACATTTCTCATGTTTTGAGTGTGACGCCCAGCTTGGTGGTCAGAGGTATATCATGAGAGAAGGACGTCCGTTTTGTTGTGTATGCTTTGAACGAATGTTTGCAGAGTTCTGTGATACCTGTGGAGAACACATTGGTGTGGACCAAGGCCAAATGACTCATGAAGGTCAACACTGGCATGCAACTCCACACTGTTTTAAATGTCATACTTGTCAAAAATCACTTCTTGGACAGCCATTTTTGCCAAAGCATGGTGTTATATATTGTTCTGCAGCTTGCTCAAGAGCAGGTTCATTAAATACGCAAACCCCACGCAGGGCGGAGGACTATATGCAAGATATAAGCAATATACGCCTTGGTTCACCTGTGAGTCATGCTATGCAGGAGAGTAGTGTTATGGCATTGCAAGAGGTGTTAAGACAACAGTACACAATACCTGACAGTTGCCCATCGTCTGATCGTGATCAAGGCTATGCAACTAGTAGTAATAGTGAAGTTTATGCTCCTGGTTTGTATGAGCCACCAACAAAAGCCAGAATAGAAATGACTGGATATGAAATTAATATGGATGGATTAGTAGATGTTCTTCCAATGCAGGATGCCAAAACAAAAAGACTTTCACAATTATCGATGCCAGACTTATCTAAAGAGCGACTCCATCGAAGTGGTTCTGAAAGAGACAGCAGCAGTTCAGGTTCCAGAAGCAGAAGCATTAGTCGAAGCAGATCTGGCTCAGAGAAAAACCTTGGTGTGAAATTCAGTGGTAATGCCCAAGCTAATTATTATCACCCTGATGTGCCAACTAATTTTATTCAGCCTTACAGTGGTGGGAAAAAGTTTACTGGACAGAGTAAATGTGCTAATAGATCTTTCCCAGAGTTAAGAAATGTAAGTGGACATACCCCAACTGAGGATATTAATGATTTACCCTTGCCTGATGAGGAGAAAATGAACCCAATAACACGACCCCCGAGTGGTAAATCACACCACCGTCATCATGGGAGGTACCCTCGAAGTCGTAGTTTTGAAGGTCGGGGAGCTATGCTTGGGCCATCTAGTCAGTCCAATGAAGTTGAGAGAAAGAAAATTCTAAAAAATGCAAATCAAAATATGTCTAATACATCTGAACTCTCTGTGTCGATGGATCGTGGAGTGGACAGGTACGAGGACTCGTGTAGCTCTTGTAGCACGTGCTCAAGCTCTAGTGACTCGGAAGATGACTTTGATTATTATTATGACAGTCCAAGTAAAGGGGCTCCGAGAATTACTTATGTAGATAGCTATGGATTCGCTGGGAATAAATCTGCCACTCTAGGACGGCCAGTTCGCAGACACAAAGGGAAAAAAGATAAAAATTGTACAATTTCATAGTTAACTCTTGTACTTGTTTTAACAGTTCTGTGTGTCTTTTTAAATTGTTAAATATTTAAGTGATCTAATTTATGTACCATGTGCCTACTGTATATAAAGGCAAAATGATTGTGATATTTTGTTTATGATTTAATTTGTATATTTATTATTGAAAATGGCTTTAATGTCTTATGGAAATCAAGCAATTCACATACTTACCTACAACTTTGTTTGATCTGACACAAAAAATGTACTTCAATCTCGGTTATTTAAAGTCAGCTTGATCCAAAATATGAAATAATCCAAAATCAGAGATTTTGTACTAGAAGCAATATAGTGTTAATAAGGACTTGTTACTAGGTTGAAAAATAACACACTTATGTATTTTGCATTATTTAGTAACATGTACTGATATTACAATAATTGTGTTCATTGAAATGATAACTGCTGATTCTTACAATCATCTGTTTTAAATTAAATTAGATTTTTTTTGTCTTACTTTATCAAAACGTGCTTGCTAAATTTGAGAAATTGGGATTTTTGTCTCTTTCTCTTGTGGTACATCATTTTCTCTTTGAGACAAGGATCATCGACATTCTTTTGGTTCAGGTATAATTTCATGGTATATAAACCATTAAGTAAAGTAGAACTGGGTTGCTGCATTGTTTTACACATCTGTTAAAGTTAAAGGATTTTTTTTCTCAGAGCAAATAGGCTCAGCAGAAATGTTTCTCAATTTGTCTATGCAATTTTGCAATGTTGTTCCTCTTTGTTGAAAGTGATAGTTGGTTTTCCAGTTAAAAGTTGTTCTATTTTGTTCCTGTCATGTTTAACTTCTATTATTGGGGATTTGTAAAACAGTTTTATCTTTAAATTGATCAAAACGGACATGCAGTCTATGTAACTTCTATTTGAAAGACAATCTTGTTTTATATAAATAAGTTTCTTGTAGTTTTTAAAAGTCAATTCATTTTTATGAGTATGTAAAGTAACATATGTGTCGGCAGTCTGAATTCTCATGCATTTTTATTTGGTATAAGTTAGTGTACATTCGTAACTGACCAACAAATAGCTTTAGATTATAGAACAGTGGACGATGAGTGGGAATTAATACAACTAAACATTCATGTCCATAGTAACTTTGGTTAATTTACATTTGCTTCATAAAAGTTGACATTGCAGTCCCATTAGGGTTTTCTGAAAGGTGTTACCAAAGCTTCCAAAATAAACATTCATTCACAAAATTTCATTATCATACCATAAAAGCTTATGACTGGAACCTGTTTAACACATTTCTTAAAGAAAATGTATTAATTTATAACAGTGAAATCTTTTACGTCTGAAACGACTCATAATAAGCATTTACAACAGTTTAATCCCTTGGTTCATGTACAGATCATAGTTGGACAGAATTACTGCCAGTGCATCATGTAAGAACTGTAACTCTGTGTATGCATGCTCACAGTTGAATGTCGGAGAAATTTCCCCTTGTTTAAATGTCGCTGTCAAATACTATAATTGTAAACTAACCTTAAAATAGATTTTCAAATTTTTACTCTACTATTTCAGAGAACAAACTAGATTTTAGAACTGTGATTTGTCTTCAAGTTTTATAGTTTGCACCTGTTTTAACTTGCACAATTTATATGGTGCTGTGTAAGGATACAATCATTGTTTTATGTCTTCCACTGTTGCTGCAATTTACAATATTATACAGTGTCCCTGACTGGTAGTCCACTAGTGTAAGTGGTTTATAAAGCCTGGCATCTTCATTCATGAGGTTATGAGACCAACTTTAACATGGCAGCATGTAGTATAGGGGTACTTAAATGTTTAGGTAATACGACTTTGTTCACTATCGGGGTATAAACATTTTAAAGAGAGATGGTAATTAGTAGGATAGTTAAAGACTCAGAAACACAGCAGTTTCATATACTAATTTTCCTCTGCACTTGTCAGTAAAAAGTTTGTCTTTCCTTTGCAGTATGAAGTATGTAATAAGAGTTATTTAGATCTGCAAAACTTGTAAAAATCAACATTGGTCAAGCTGGTTCTAGTAACTAATGTCTGTTATGGTTTGGGAAATGGCTGTTACTGCTGCTAGATAGCATTATATACTTCTTCAACAGCTGTACCTCAAATGATAAAAACCACGTTAGACTTCCTATTATTTTTCAATAATAATTCAATTAGATACTGCTGGTCAATTTTCGCCAAATACATTCTTCTCTGAATGATGGCAAATGTTATAATACTCTGCCAAAATAATCAAAAACTGTATTGTAGTATTGTTTATCCTATCATAGGGTATATGTTTCATTTGTATTATGTTATTAATGCAGTATTAAAATTTAAAAAATGCAACAGATTTGTTTACTTTGTATTAATTCTCTTGGGAGAAAAATACTTCTCCTCGTGGCATACTCACATGACTGTGATACTGAAATTGCTTGTAATCTCAGAATTCTTTTTAGAAGGGAAGCCATTGCAGGTAGATAAAGCATGTGTGAAAATCCACTTCTAGTGGATGATATTGGTTGAGAAGATGGAAACCATTTTCGATCCAGGGTTTGCTTGTTACAATCCCACTACGCAGGAGTTGCCATCGACTCCTCATTCCACATTTTTGGCCCCCAAGAATTAGTTTGAACCTAGAAGCAGTCACCAAAGAGTATTAATATGAGTTATCAGAAGACAAATGGTTAAATACACTTAATCACACAAGCAGTTAAAATGGGACTAGCGAAGAGATAACACGACAAGACAAATGTAGCATTTGTCGTATTTGCGCACCCGTATGTAAATCTATCTTCTTGCAAATGTAAGATAAATGTACCTTTAAATGCAGAATTGTGATGACAAGGTAAGCTGTTTTTGTGAAGTTAGCAGAATAGCAGAACAAATTGCCAACACCGCAAAACGATATTTTTAGAGCGCCAGCTGGACAGTTCTATAAACAACAACACGACACTCATTTAAAAAAAAATGTTGTTGAATTGACCTTTGAACTTTCTTCGGCCGCCCCAACTGGTCGTTCTGTGCCCTGGTGGGATTAATTCAGGAAACATGCCAGCCCAACACATGGACAATTTAAGGGCTGTTGTGTTGGCTTCTCCTCCAACTTGTTCTGGCGGGGTTAAAATCAGTAAACACACTTTACTTTTACATAATTTTGAATAGACAGGAAACTAAAATAAGATGACCCAAAATTATCATTGTTTGCAACTAACAATTTAATGATAATTTAATGACCCAAACTTAATTCTCCCGGATTTTCAAGGTGGTTATTAGCACAACCACTAGCTAGACTTCAGGAAAATAATGGTGATCGGGAAAGTATTATTCTCTACTTGACATTTTCAGTCCAAGTGGATGTATATTATAATTTGTGTGATTTGACGTACAATGAAGGATAACTAAGTATAATAACATCAATGGTAGGATACTACGTCATCGTGCACCTGCTTATGCTCTCACGCGGACCATTTTTGTCAACAATCCGTCGCTGGAAAGGTCAGTAAACTGATCTTTTTTAATAAGAAATAAAGTTACAAAAAATCATGTTGTGCACAGAAGATTGGCTGGTATACCTTGTATTTACGTAAAGAATTCTTACAATGTAAAATTAGTTTAGGCCTGAAAACGGGTGAAAGTTTTTTTTTTTTCTGAATGTGTGCTGAAAAAACTTTCGCCCGTTTTCAGGCCTAAACTAGAATTTTACATTATAAGAATTCTTCACGTAAATACAAGGCACACCAGCCAATCTTCGGTGCACTACATGATTTTTGTAACTTTACAGATTTCATATTAAAAAAAAGATCATTCACCTTTCGCCCGTTTTCAGGCCTAAACTAGAATTTTACATATAAAAATTCTTTACGTAAATACAAAGCACACCAGCCAGTCTTCGTTGCACAACATGATTTTTTGTTACTCTGCAGATTTCTTATTTACCTTTCAAGCGACGGATTGTTGACAAAGAATGGTCCGCGTGAGAGCATTAAACAGGTGCGCGATGACGTAGTATCCTACCATTGTAACATGCTCTCAAATAATCCTTATAGCGAAAGAGATATTACTATATTACTATTATCATTGTATATGTTTGTTGTCAAAACATGGAGTTATTCTGGTGTTCTGCTGCATTTGTTCTGCTAATCTGCTAACTTCACAAAGACAGCTTACCGTGTCGTCACAATTCTGGAAGCCTTTAAAAGTCCATGTTTTTCTTACATTTGCAAGAAGGCTTAATAAAGGCGTTTAGCTTAATACACAACGGACAGTATACTCTATTTTGTCCTTCCTTGTGAATAGCAGGTTTACTAATTGGGTACCGGCCTTGACATCCAATAATAATGACAAGGTATCTAAGTAAGTTGAACATAAGGAAAAACAGTATCAATGTAAATTAAATCTTAAATTATATATAGTTCGTGAAATTGTATCTTTATTTTATGAAAATGAAGCTCGAGTACTAACTACAGCATAAATATGGCTACAGCGTCTATGACATAATTTTTGTGACCGTTTTTTAACCAAAATGCAAAACGAAAAAAAATACGCCATTGCAATGCAGAAAATCCGGGACGGTTTACAACGTTTTGAAAAGTTTAGTAAATAAATATCATTTAACATACCTCTCGAGTTACATCTTACTGTTACATCAAAAACCGTATCTAATTGAAGACAACTGGCTCATTTCATAAAATACTTTGCTAAAATATTTTTTACAAAAAAATGTTTTTTTTGAGGATATGTGAGATTCTTGTTATTGTAAACAAGAGAGTTTTAAATTTAAGTATATCTTAACACAAAACAATCACATTAAAGGGAAATGAATTAATCTACATCACAACGAGCAACTACATTAACATTTTGTTGTGTATTTCAACCCACGTCCACAGTTTTCCGAGTTTAGGCCAGTTTAGATAAACATTTTTAGGTGTGTGAAGTAAGTAAGCTCGACATTAAAAATTGAATCTTTCACCGCTTGAATTTTTAATGTTGTGCTTGCTCGACATTAATCTTTCGATTTTCAATGATTCGTGTTTTTTTTTAATAATTTTGAACTGCTTGAATTTCGAAGGTTGTGCTAACACGAATAACCGACATTCGAATTCTGAATCCATTGAAATGTTGTGCTAGTACGATATAATTAATGAATCTTTAATCATTTGAATTCTAAATATTGTGTTTGCACGACTTTCAATATGTCAATATTAATTATTTGAATTTTGACCGTTTTGCTATCACGACATTCGAATTTAGATTCACTTGAATCTTTTGAATTCTGTTTAGTGTGCCAGCATGACATTCGATGTGTAAATGATCATTTGAATGTTGTATAAACACGACATTCCACATTTGAATGTTTAATCACATGAAATTTGAATACTATGCTAGCTTCACGATGTGTCTTTTTTTAGAAATCTACTTGATTACGTTTAAGAATGTATATTTATTTTAAGCTATACAATTTTGTTTGACTGTTTTCTGTTCACCTAATTGCTGGCCAACAAATATTTGGTGCAGCAGCAAATTGCTGTGGTACTTAAAAAATATTAAGTTTGTTCTTTTATTTTTATAGCTATATAGTGCTAAAGAATTGGCAAGAATGCCTTTGAATACATAAGATACGGTTCTGAGATAAAAACAAAGTATTTGTTGTCGACTGAAATGGTTCTTCTAGTATGGAGAAATATAGCAATTATGTACATGGTAATGAAAAATAAGACAGTTTACAAAGTACAGAACATCACAGTTCTCATATATTGTACACTATTTGCTATTTTATCTGAGTAATATTCATTCCATTGTCTGAAGTTAAAACCTTTGGAAAAGATTTTTTTTCTAATTGTGGCACAATAAACCACTTTTTAATTTATATTTATTTATATTTTCGGCTGACCAACGTGTGCGTGCCAATTTCCATCTTGTACAAGGTGAAAGCAACTGAGAGACTAGAATAACAGAGACATGCACAGTTGCATGGCTCTAACTTGAATGGAAAAAGAAACATTTCTTGATCAGAACCGCAGAAACTAATTTTTACTTATTTGTCTATGTGTACTTAGTTTAAAATAATTTGATTCATTCTAGTACAACATTAAAGATTCAAGTAATTCAAAATTCAACTGTTGGATGTCTCAAAAGCACTCATTCAAAAATGAATCATTAAAAATAATTCGAATGTCGAATTTTGAATGTAATACTAGAACAACAGCTAAATTCAAATAATTAAAAATCGAAAGTCGAATTTCGTGCTGGTACACATTCATATACAAATGATTTAAAATTCGAATGTGAATGTCCTACTTACACAACGTTTAAATTTCTAATGACTAGAAATTCGAATGTTAAGTGGGGAATGTCGTATGACTTTCATGGATCAATAGATTAGTTCTCATGGACCTAAAGATGCGTCGTATACACCCATGAACCTAGTTCCACGCAACCCACCACGAAATGACAGCATGTGAACATGTCAAATTCAAACTGTTACGGTACTACGTTCTTTTTAAAAAAAATAAATGTTAATAAATATTACGTGGCTGAAACGTGACAACTACTGTTTGGAACACTTCATTCTATATAACAAAATCAATACAAGTTGAATACGGTCCCTTTGGATAAAGATGAAAATAATAGTTTAAAACCATGAGTCCTTCAAGAGAAAGAAAGAACATGGTTGATATTTCTAATGTACCAATGTTGGCATCAGCCTAGCATACGGAACCAATAGCAGAAATGTTATTTTTATTGACTCAGATTGTTCTTGGAAAACTTTTGTTCTTCTGAAAACTTTTGGCAAACCTTTGCTCCTGAATTTGAGAAGAACAAAACTTTGGCATAAAAAAAGGAAAAAAAGCATGAATCCTTATTTGACTTGTTGTATTATCAGTTTTGGACATTACCAGTGCATGCGCATTTGCAAAGTTCATTCACTTACTGTTGTGCATGAACGATTGTATTCTTTGTCGAAATGTTTTATAGTTTAATGATATCTGAGACGTGTAGGGCAGATTGCATATCTGCTAGATATGAAACGCATTTTAATCAAACAAATGAAACCAACTTACAAGGACGTTTACCCTACACCTTATTTCACGTATTTCTTGAAAACAGTTTTAGAAAACATTTGTTGGATATGGGTACCACCGGTAACGCCAAAATGGCTATGAACGGGAAACCGAAGTCTTCCAAGGTGGCAAGCTCTCTAAAAATGGAGTTAGGTGATATCGACCGAACACAGGTCTTCGGAATAGACGAAAATGAGAAAAGAGGGAACTGGACTGGAAAGCTAGATTTTGTCTTGGCAACACTTGGGTAAATACAAATAAAGAAACTTTCTTCTGAAAATCAAATACCGTGGTATCAGTTTTTGAGATAAGTTTTATACTTGACTTTCTTGGCGGTAGGCACAATATTACATAAATGTATTTATTTCAGGTATGCGGTGGGTTTGGGGAACTTCTGGCGGTTTCCTTACTTGTGTTACAGGAATGGAGGCGGCGCGTTTCTTGTTCCCTACCTCATTTTTATGACGATTGTTGGAATACCATTATTCTTTGTAGAGGCCGGAGTTGGTCAGTTTTCTAGTGCTGGACCTACAGCGTGCTGGGAGCTGGCTCCGATTTTCTCGGGTAAATTGCCAAATATATTTCACATATTTTAATATAGCGCTGCTCACAGTCGTTTGAATATATATCGAGGGGTTGGTGCAAGACTGGACCAAGTCTAACTGAATTATAAGGGTATTTGGTGCAGTATTGCATCATACCAACGTTTTACTTAAAATTTTATCCCCAAAATATCTGCAGAGTATGGTCTGATAGTCTAGTAGAATACTGGCGAAATCTCAGATAAGGGTCACCGTACAATGTATTTCATAGAAAGCGTCATCAGCAGGCGCGTAGCTAGCCTATAAAGAATGTGGATTCAAAATAATCTAGGGGGTCAGGGGGCATGCCCCCCCCCTGAAAATTTTGAAATAAATGGTGCAATTTGGTGCGTTTTGGGGCCTCCGGAGAGCTTTCTTGACCAACGAAAATCAGGCTGAATTTCAAACCACATTTTTTTTACTAAAAATATTTTTTTTTGTCAAAATAATGTGGATTCAGCTGCGTACTCGCGTATAGGCAGCTACGCGCCTGATCAGTTTCGACATCACCAAAACACTTGTTAAAAAACTTACCTGATTTTAACATACGATGATTTGCAGCTGTACCACAAACCTCACTGACAATTAAAAAAATGGCTAACTGTCTCAGCGATTCAACGAGCATTACAAATGGTGATCAAATGGCTTAGTCTTCCCAGTTGATCTTCATCAACGAGCATTACAAATGGTGATCAAATGGCTTAGTCTTCCCAGTTGATTTTCACGGTTGACTTACCGACTTCACTGAAATTCAATATCTTGAAAGATAAATGGATGTCACATTTCAAGTAGAAGTTCTGTTGTTTGTTTTCAATAACATGTACGTATCAGTTCCTTTTGTTTTTCGTTACTGGCGCAAGTACTTTTCAAATTGTACTTTGTTATGGTAAGCATAGGCATCGCTAAAATTGTTGTGTAGTTAGATGTTGAAGGTACAGGTATTGCTTGCTGTACTTGTTTTGTTGTTTAATGCTGTAGGCATTGGCATTGCTATGATGGTATGTTCATCTCTAAAAGCCCTTTACTACACAATGGTGCTGGCTTGGTGTTTCTTCTACTTCGTCATGTCCTTTCAACATCCTCTTCCTTGGGCAGATTGTGACAACGACTGGAACACAGAAGGTGATATTTTCTTTTAAAAAATCTGCAGTCAGTTGAGATCACTTAATGATGATCATAATTCAAGTACGATTTTGAAAAGCCACTTAAAACATTTACTTAAATTAGTTAAAAATGTGAAATAACAGTTAAGTGGTGTAGTTTATAAAATCTTAATTGAATAGTTAAATGACTTAGTAAAGATAATCACTAACTTTGCTACATTCAGATTGCAGAATTCTTCTACCGGATGTAAGCTGTGGAAGAAATTATACAAAGAATCTTAACGGAACTTGCCATGACAGCAATGGAACATTTCTTGGTCTATGGAATACTACAATGTTTACTGATGTTACTGGAAGACAACGCGTTTCGCCGTCAGAGGAGTACTTCAAGTGCGTGTATTGACGTATTAAGGTGACATTACCGTGTAAAATTATGAAATTATAAAACAGTCCACATTAACCATATTCCAAATACGGCTATTTTTGTAAACGTGTTGTTAATAATCAAGGGTTTACATGGTTACAGAAGTTCAAATCTTTGTATGTTGAGTATCACTATCACAGTGACAATTTGGACACTGCTACTAAGTGCTGGTGTTGTCAACTGGCAATCTATCTAATAACATCGTTCTTAAAAACCAGTCATTTCCACTTTCCAACCTCTGGGGTATTGTCTTCTCTCCATATCATGTAATTTTTTGTTTTAGCAATTTTGTTTTAGGACTAAGTTCCGACATAGAAGACCTAGGGGCACCTCGCTGGAAAAATGTCCTTTTTCTCTTCACGGCCTGGTTTGTTGGTTTCCTCTGTTTGATAAAAGGCATCAAGTCGACTGGAAAGGTAGGATAAAAGGTGGATATTTGGGTTATTTTCAGAGGTATTTAAAACAGTTTTAGCACTGTCATCTTCTCAGTTTTTTTAAACATTACTTAATCATTCTGAGCATCACACTGTAACGTTTTAACTGTAACACCTAGCTTTTTTTAAAACTTGCATTAACAAGTAAGACTATTTTTGTTTCAGGTCGTTTATTTCACCGTCACATTCCCTTACGTGCTACTGCTTATACTATTCTTCCGTGGGGTGATTTTAGAAAATGCATGGGAAGGAATAAAATTCTACATTGTGCCAGATTTTGAAAAACTTGCCAGCGCCAAGGTATCCCATTAAAAATCGTCATATGATTTCTGCATCTTCTATATACATTTGCTAATGTTTTACCTTTCCGGAAAATTCTACTTTGAACATGAGTTAGTCACTGGTTTAAAAAAATGTCAGAGAGGTTATTGTCATCGAGATCATATGAATAAGCAAAAATGTTCTTTTCTGTCTCAGCTTAGAGTTAATTATAACGATCTTGTACGTAAATGAATTTTTTTTCCATTCAATTACAGGTATGGAGAGACGCTGCAACACAGATATTTTATTCCATAGGGAATGCTTACGGGGGTATCATTGCACTGTCGAGTTATAATCGGTTCTATAATAACGCCCTCAGGTACATGAAATGATGATTACTGTACAAGTTCCTTTGTATCAGTTATATGCAATTAATATTACAACAGTTGTGTTGTAAAGACCAGTCAGAGAGAACTCGATAATATTTTTTAAAAATCGAAAAATAATACTTATTTGTTAAATTCGGAACATATTAGAAATTATTTCCATCGTCTGTGGCATCTGTTACTTAATATCCCTGATTAAAGATTAAAAACATGCATATGGATTATATTAAAGTTTTAGAAGAGCTGCAATGTTAAGAGACATTTTTTGCAAACCCTTTTCCTAGTTCTATCTTCATTCTGTCTTAATGTGACATGAACATTGGTCATTTGCAAATTAAACACTTTTATGACTTTAAATACCTGTTCTGGGTTATACGACTGTATCTGGCTTGTCGTTATGTAGAAAACAGTCATTTATATTATCAGTGTTTTTTGCTTAGAGACTCGTTGATTGTATCAATTGGGAATTGCATGACGAGTATTTTTGGAGGGTTTGTCATATTTTCCTACATTGGCTTCATGGCAGGGCAACTGGCCGTCCCAGTGAAGGACGTTGTAAGAAGTGGTAAGTATTTTGTTCTGAGCATCTCAAGTCTCTGTAAACATTTTATTTTAATTTATAGGCTACCTGTGAAATAAACTGTTGTTACCCCTGACTTTAAAGGTGATTAATTATTCACAGTGAAAATATGAGATTTAATACAATCTTTGGTAGTAATGACACGCGTACTATAGTAGGGCGTTGATTTAGGGGATCTATTCTTTGCTCGTGGTTTACGTGTCTAATTACAACATAGTTTCTATAGAGAAAGCATATTCCGAGGTTCATTAACAATAATCTATACAAACCTTTCTCTCATCATCTCCCGACGTATAAACTGTTCACTAAGTCTACATTTTATCACAAACAAGTTAGCTATTTCGATCAAATTGTTTACCTCTGTCTCAAACAGAAATTAAGATTTAATCTGAACAATCTTTTTCTTTTGTTATTGTTATATAAATACCATTAACATCTACCCTACGCATCAGGACTGACTTAATGTATACATGCAGTTGATATCAAATTTTCCTATTTTGTCAAAAATTTCATTTATTTATGAAAATACTTGCTTTTCATAAAATATCTGCTGCTAGAACCAATGTGTAAAAAATACAGTGCAGAGTCTTATCCAGAATTTTTTTTCGTCTTTGACTTTCTACTGGTTAGGTGTGAACAGTTCACATTTACTTTTCTAAGAAACTATTATTTACCTCGTTTCTTTACGAAACAATAACATAATGCATGTTTTAGCGTACGCTTAGGCGCGTGCTCTACACCAATCGCAGGCGCGTGAGCTACACCAATCTTATCGCTTGAGCTACACCAATTGTTGCCGCGTGAGCTTCGCCAATCGTCGCGTGAGCTACTCCAATCGTTGCCGCGTGAGCTTCACCAATCGTGGCCGCGTGAGCTACTCCAATTGTTGCTGCGTGAGATCTCACCAATCGTCGCGTGAGCTACTCCAATCGTTGTGCGTGAGCTTCACCAATCGTTGACGCGTGAGCTTCACCAATCGTCGCGTGAGCTACTCCAGTCATTGCCGCGTGAGCTTCACCAATCGTTGCCGCGTGAGCTTCACCAATCGTTGCCGCGTGAGCTTCACTAATCGTCGTCGCGTGAGCTTCTCCAGTCGTTGCCGCGTGAGCTTCACCAATCGTTGCGTGAGCTACTCCAGTCGTTGCCGCGTGAGCTTTACCAATCGTTGCCGCGTGAGCTTCACCAATCGTTGCCGCGTGAGCTTCACCAGTCGTTGCCGCGTGAGCTACAACAATTGTTACTATCGACCTTAGATGCACAATGTGTCTTGCAAAGACAGGAAAACAAGTTATGATAAAATTCTCTGTCCATTCTGTATCTTTGAGGTGCTGGACTAGTGTTTGTGATATATCCAGAGGCTCTAAACATTTTACCAGGATCAACATTCTGGGCAATCATTTTCTTCTTCATGCTCATTACGTTGGGACTAGACAGCCAGGTAATGACTTCTTAATTTTTTCCACTGAAACACAATTTGACGGTATCGTTAGTTCCATATGCTCAGCTTACATCCGTCAAATAGAACATTTTACATAAAAATGAGAAAATATTCATAAGAACAGAAAAAAAGAAGAAATTCTACAGAAAATACTGCTACGATTTGAGGAATCTTGGAAAAAAGTATACCCTTCTTTCTTTATTTTTAAGATGTCAGTAACTTTGTATCTTATCAAAATACTGAAAATTGTCAAGGAGATACATTTTATCAAAAGAATTCTTTTTATTTTAACGAGTAAGACTAAGGACAGACATTAAATTTCGGCAAGTATAAACAAATACATTAATACAAAGTAAGGACAGACATTTAATTTCAGCAAGTATAAACAAGTACATTGATACAAAGTAAGGACAGACATTTAATTTCGGCAAGTGTAAACAAATACATTAATACAAAGTAAAAGGAACTTATTCCTTTCTACGGGCCTTTTGGCAGTTTCCAAAAAAGTATAACGCTGAGGTTATTGCAAGAGTGTTGTGGCAAGAGGCTTCGTTTCAAACACTTTTGTTTATATATGTTATAGTTTGCTATAGTTGAGACAGTTTTAACCGGCATTGATGACGTGTGGCCTAAAATAAGAGATTACAAGACAACTAGTATTGGAGTCCTCTGTGTCATAGGATTTGTTCTTGGCCTGCCAATGTGTACAGATGTAAGTAGTAAATGGCATATTTATATGCAAGTGTCTTTTGTATTAAGTATGTTACATAACAAGAACTGATTACATAGACGAGATACCAATTCTGTTTCACAAGAGTGTCATGGCGTTTCTCTTATCCAAGGGCAAATTTTCATGCCCAGGTACAATGTACAAATTAATGTTAAAAATGAGGCCGACAAAACAAAAGTTGACAGATCGGACCATTCTTGTGATGAGAAATACTTTATATTCGATCCAAGTCAGAATGTTTTATTTATGACAGGTTGAAGATGAAGATAAAACATTGTAATTTAACTGTCACATAATTATCATTATACTAAACATTAAATGTAAATTACAAGTTTTTGATACATTTTATTCACCATAATATTTTGATGCTATCTAAATGTTGAGACATTCCTATATTAATGAAGTTTAAAGTTGACAGATTATTTTATGTTGCATTGATGACTATTAATATGAAAAGATTTTGCCTTTGAGAAAAATCTGAAATCTGATTTATCAAGAGTGTCCATTAGTTTTCTTTCTGATAAAACGCTCGGCAATGTGTTTATAGAAAATGATTGAGAGATATTTTGCACAGCTTAAATAATATTTGCATTATGCTAAGAAACATAATATCTAATGAACTACACGTAAAACAAACTTTCTAACCTGTTTTCAGGGAGGACTGTATGTGCTCCAGGTGGTAGACTATTACAACGCAGCATTCTCCCTGCTCCTGATAGGCCTGGCAGAAACTATAGCTGTCATCTTTGTTTACGGTAAACCATTCATCAACCATTCATCAACTTAGTTCTAAATTACTAATAGGAAGTTGGCAGTAGCAGTACGCAGTAGCAGTTGGCAGTAGAAATTCAATCAAATGTGAAGTTGGCAGTAACAGTAACAGCAGTAGCAGTAGGCAAAACGTGAAGATGGCAGTAGCAGTAACAGCAGTAGCAGTAAGCAAAACGTGAAGTTGGCAGTAGCAGTAACCAGTGGCGTAGCTGCCTATACGTCGAATATGTACGTGCGTACAATTCGTTCCGGGGTCGGAAAAAAGAAAATTATTTTATGCGAAAAATGATCCTTAAATGACGAAATATGTGGAGCTTCCGGGGGCTTCGCCCCCTGGACCTCAGTTAAACTATGCCACGAACCTGTAAGGGGGCTCGAGCTCCACACAAGGACTTCCTTCGGGTTTGTGCATACACTTGTGCTTACTACTCATTTTTGCCCTAGCGACCGCCCTGTGAACTGATAGAAATCTGATGAAGTCATGCATAGAATACTGTATAAATATAAATTTGGTCCCTTACAAGCAGACGCCGAACTTGAGAAACAGATAGTGATACCTAAAATTAATGGAAGATTCAAGAATGTTAGATACTGAAACAGTCTTTACGTATATTAGAAATGCCTGTTACATTTTAGGTTTGAAGCGTTTCTGCAAGGATATTGAGTTGATGACCGGCAAACAGCCATCAATATTCTTCAAGGTCACATGGACAGTCACGTGTCCGATAGGAATTTCGGTTAATATCTTTAAATAGTTCACCTGTATCTGGATCCAATTTTGTTATGCTTACCAAACAGTTCTGTTTTAAATGTTGCTTCTGTCTTACTAAGATAGCACTAAAGATTGATTATTTTCAACATTTTGATTCGTAAATCTTTGATTTCTGGATACTTCAATGAAAGACTGAAAGTAACTCAAACAAAATTCAAGTAAGCACAATAACGATTTGTCTATAACATATACAAATTTTAGTTTTTCGTTTAATTGTCTATGTTTATAAATATTGTTAGGTTTTCATATATGCATATACGAGTCACGTGATGTCAACTTAATGAAATTCTAAATCTTCTATATTTCAGTTTATACTAATGTTTGCATGGATCGACTACAGTCCGATTACGTACGGAGATGACGGAGAATATCCTCAGTGGGTACATGGTATAGGTTGGTGTATCTCCCTCGCCTCGGTCATATTTATACCTGTTGGGATGATATACAAGATGATTACCGTCGAGGGAGGCGGAAGTATCTTTCATGTATGTTTCAAGTTTCTTCAAATGCTCAAACAGACATAGTTCGAATAACTTTCGTAAAACCTTTTCTAGGGTAGAATTTTAGCTACACTTTTTTCTCAAACTAAAACATGAATAAAATTTTAAAAACTATAACTAAAACAATTCGTACTGCGATCACGTGACAATTCTTTGTCAGTTAACTTTAAGTCGTCAGATTTTCTGCATGTTTAGCTCACCTGAGCACAAAGTGCTCAGGGTGAGCTTTTCTGATCAGTCTTTGTCCGTCGTCCGTCCGTCCGTCGTCAACTTTTCATTCAAATGACATCTCCTCTGAAACCAAAGGACCAAATCAAATGAAACTTGCCTGGGATGTTCCTTGCATGTAGCTCTACCAAGATTGTTCAAATGGTTCTGGTCCATTGCATTTCTGGTTCACTGGAGCTAAAATTATATTTTATAAGTTGGATCTTTAAAAATCTTCTTCTCCGAAACCACAAGGCCTGGAGCTTAGATATTTGGTATGAAGCATTATCTAGTGGACCTCTACCAAGTTTGTTCAAATTATGATCGTGGGGTCAAAACTGACCCCATCCCAGGGTCACATAGATTTTTTTATATAGATTTATATAGGGAAAACCTAAAACATCTTGTTGTCAGAAACCACAAGGCCTAGAGTTTAGATATTTGGTGTGCAGCATTGTCCAGTGGACCTTTACCAAGTTTGTTCAAATCATGGCTCCTGGGTCAAAAATGGCCCAGCCCCGGGGGTCACATGTTTTACATAGAGTTATATAGGAAAAACTTTAAAAAATCTTCTTGTCAGAAACTGCAAGGCCTAGAGTTTAGATATTTGGTGTGCAGCATTGTCCAGTGGACCTCTACCAAGTTTGTTCAAATCATGGCTCTTGGGTCAAAAATGGCCCCGCCCCAGGGGTCAAATGTTTTATATAGAGTTATATAGGAAAAACTTAAAAAAAATCTTCTTGTCAGAAACCGCAAGGCCTAGAGTTTAGATATTTGGTGTGCAGCATTGTCCAGTGGACCTCTACTAAGTCTCTTCAAATCATAGCCACTGGGTCAAAATAGGCCCCACCCCGGGGGTCAATTGATTTTACATAGGCTTATATAGGAAATCTTTAAAAATCTTCTTCTCAGAAACCACAATGCCTACAGCTTAGATATTTGGTGTGTAGCATTGTCCAGTGGACCTCTATCAAGTTTGTTCAAATTATGTCCCCTGGGTCAAAATTGGTCACGCCCCAGGGTCTCTTGATTTACATATAGTTATAAAGGAAAAACATGAAAATCATTTTTCTCCGAAACTAATAGGACTAGACCTTAGATCTTTGGTGTGGAGTATTGTGTTGAGAACCTTTACCAGTATTGTTTATATGTTAGCCCCGGGGTCAAAATTGGCCCCGCCCCGTGGGCCCTTAATATGTAAAAAAGGCAATCTTTAAAAATCTTCTTACTGGAAACCTCAATGCCTACAGCTTAGATATTGTCTAGTGGACCTCTACCTAGTTTGTTTGAAAAATGTCCCTGGGGTCACTATTGGCCCCGCCCGAGGGTTCACAAGTTTTAAATAGCAGTATAGAAGAAAATCTTTAAAAATCTTCTTGTCTGAAACCACAAGACCTAGAATTTTAAAATTTGGCATGAAGCAAGCTTTATCAAGCTTTTTGAAATTATTAGATTAGGTTTAAGGTCACGGAGGTTAAAAATAGATTTATCTACTGTACCTCATAGAGCCTTCATTTATAAACCAATATCTTTGATATTCAGTATATAGGTTCCTTGCATGGACGTCTACCCATGGGTAGGGTTTGAGGTCACTGGGTCAAGGTCACCATAGCTTATAATAGATATTTCTACTTTCTGTCACAGAGCCTTTATTTATTGACTGGTATTTTACATATTTGGTTTGTAGGCACTTACATATTTTCAATTAAAAAATGAAATACTGCTTAACAGCAAACCTACAGCCAAAGAACTCAGGTGAGCAATCCAGGGCCATCATGGCCCTCTTGTTTAATATAAAATTATACATCTTTATTCTTCAGAGGATAAAAGTACTCGTAAAGCCCTCAAAATTTTGGGGACCAGCATTGGTAAAGCACAGAAGGCTAGTTACGTATATTGGTGATTTTGATGTCGACCCTTATAATGTCGGAGAGAATGACGTGCCCAGGAGGAGACTTTCAGTTATCTCCATCGATCTGACCGGATTGGTAAATATATAATCATGACTGAAAGAGAAATGTTAAAACTTATTCATATTGAATCGAATGCAGAGTATGTGAAAAATACTCTGGCCGACTTCCTCCATGAATTAAATCAGTACTGGGTGTTAAAGTCAGAGATAGATTCTTAAAGACAATTGACACCCTATATCACGACACGTTCATATTTTTGAGATTCATCTATTCGAATATTCATTTCGATTCTGGTTCCATCTGTAAGAATTGTGTTAATTCAGCTAAAATATTCAAATAAAAAAAATCGACCACGTTCTTTTTACACGACCTGAAATATTTCTTTTTACATTGTACCATCCAAACAATACTGCACATTTGCTTTTGTGAATTAAAACAGGAATATCTAAAACTCTTTTACAGAGTAGACGAAGATCGAGCGTTGCTTTATTTGACTCCAATCCAGAACCGATGACCACCTCTAGCCATATGTAAAACGACAAAACTGCCCAGGAAATATGGAATTCTGACTGAATGATTACAGAAAATAAAGACGATTATTGTACTGTAACATACGTTGAATATGCTCTATATGTCATTTTTATGTCTATGGATGAAAATTTTGTATGTTTGTTATACATACATTTCCAGATCCAGACAATTCAGTTTAAATGAATCAAACTAAAACAGCTGTAATAGTGTAAGAACCTATTGCCGATCTGTGTGACACGATTTTTTAATTAATTATTTTATTTTTTATGTTCCCAGAGTTATTTTTGTATATCTTTGCCCTTTTCTGATTTTACAGTGAAGGTTGGTGAAATTATATTTCAATTCACGTTGAATTATGATAAAAATCATGCTAAGAAAAGGTCGTTCAACGGTGCTTTGAACACATCTAATCCTTATCTCAAAATACAATTATTACCCCTTTAATACATAGTCATTTTACATGTAGTATTCCTAGTATGTCTCTCACTAGAATCTTTAACCTTAATAGTTAGAAAATATTTGTACAACTTTTAGTTACCTGAAGTCTCCTAATTTTCTGTAGAAACTTTACACTGAAGTATTTTCCATTACGTTTTTAAAATGTTTGTTTGACCATTATTGCATATTACAGTATTGCAGTATTATTTATAGTAGACGTGAGTAAAATGTAGTAGACTGTATCAGAGGAGAAATAAATCTACCATTGTGTCACCTATTTTCTCCCCTTCCTTTCGAGATTAAGTTGAAGAAGGTCTCTGAATATAGAGAGGTTATTGTAGTACAGATTTATTTCTAACATCTTGTAATGCTTAACTTATTTACACAAAGATCTTATAAGTTAGAGAATAATTCAAGACCATCACAAACTGAACACTAAATTTCAAATACACATCAAAATCACTTCCTCATTAATGTACTTAGATCACTATCAGTTATTTAATAGTTTCAAAGTTGATTTGAATTTGATCAATGAAATCTTAAGGTATTAGAATACTAATAAACATTTTGTCAGCCCTCACTGTATTGAGCTTTTTTTTTTAAAGAAATATAATCGTAGGACAAAATATAGACCAAGTAAGGCAATTTTACCCTCGGAGTTTCAAGAAATGACTAATATTCACTTGAAACCTCATCCGACTAATGGGTTTATGAGGTACAGAGAAACACAATGACCATAAAAACAACTAACTTTTACTTGGTATGTTATCATTCATATTTTGAATCCCTACTGACTGCTGACAAAAAGCAAACAAAATGAAAAGCCAAAAGTGAGAAGAAACAAAATAGGATTATAAACATCGCACAAATTTTCTCCATCCATTTCATTATGGGGGATGTTATCAACGTTAACTTCGACATAAATCTTCGGGGCTTCAAATTAGCTACATTTATTTTTATCCGTGTACTATTCTGAACAAATAGTTTTGGAAAACTAAAATTAACTGAAATCACAGACACCCAATTTTCATCAATTTACCATGTTTAAAAGCTTTGTAACAATTGAAATACATTTAAAACGAAAGGAATTGAATTTAAATTCTATAAAAGTTACTGTTGTTAGAGCGAAACAATGTTAAACTGCCAAAAACTAGAGAAAAAAATGGCTTGGGTAAGGCTCCAGCCCATTTCCTTTACGGTGAAATTTGTCTCAATCCTACACACAATAATGGAATTGAATACTCTTCAGAGTGGAGGTATAGTATTAGGAATCTAATACCTTAGTGTAGAAACAAATTTAGTAGCAAACCGAGCGAGTTGTAGCGTCAAACTGTTTTTATATATTCAACTAACATAAATATTTCATTCAAGAATAAGTGACAAATTTACATGTCTTTTATATTTACACTACACATTGACATTGATGCAAAAAGGTTCGAATCCAGTACTTTTTCATAGCGATGTTCTTTAGTAGAAAAAAAAAAACAAACAAAAAAAAACAATACCTTATTTAGGTGAATTATGAGATGAATTGAAAACGTTAACAAAATGACTGAAACCCCAGAAAACTGTAAAACACACCCCTAATGCAATCTGTACAAATCAAAAGCTGCCAGTGACGGAAAAAGTCTTCTACCTCCAACAACTGACCATATTGATATATGAAGAAAAAAATCATGAAATCAATCATTCGCAATTCATAAAAAAAATATACGGACAATGTTAAGCTAGTGAGAGCTTAACAAACTGCAGATCGGAAATAAAATGATCATGCAAAAAATCGAAAGCTGGTTAGTTAAAGTAAATGTCGCAAGACTGAAACAAAAGCATCTACCGTTTATTATGGAACTTGGCAGACAATGACATTGACGAAGTATTTATTTGCAGATAGTTGTATACTGAAAGAAAAACACTTAATTTAACTAAAAATGCAGATAGTAAAATGTATATACATATTTGGTATATATTTTACTGCCTTATTAGATGCCTCCAAATAAATCTGTTAGCAATAAATCTTTGGGAAAAAACGTAAGTAAAACTCCTTTATAAAAAACCTGTACTTCTATGATGGGGTATAATTCATGTTTATAACACAGTCTAATTACATTATTTGCACAGATACTAAAACAAACTATATACAACTTGCAATCAAATATGCTCTGAACATAGGTCATTTTGCAGATGAGTTTAGTTTTTTGTTGTGAAAATCATGAATATTATGTTCAACATTTATCAGATTTGTAGAACAGAAACAAAACACCTTTAGTCAGATATTCTAAATGAAATGAAAACTAATGAGATGCATCATATTCTCTATGTAAAAATGTTAAGCTATCGTCTATCTCTCACATACAAACACTTGATTTTACAAGTAAGAATCCGAATTCGATACACTCAATTTCGTGTTAGTTGGTTCAGTCAAAAATTTAACATTCATATCCGTTAAATGGGCCTCATTTAAATGAAAGGATACACTAAGCTTTATTCAAATGAGTTGTTTAAACATTATTTTTGTCCTTATAAGAGGTGTCGTACTGAACCAGTTTCTTGTCTAGTCTTCATTGCATTCGTTTAGGAATTAAGAAGTTTGTCTTACCCTGCCGTTCTTGTCGATAGAGACACTGGCTCCTTCCTCATTATTTTTTTTGTCAGAATGATAAAATGACTGCTTGTTTATGACTTACACAACATGACAAGAAATAAGTAATTTCTAAATAGTTCATTACTTTTGTAGTACATCTGTGGTCCATAGAGAACTTGAAGTCAGACTGAACTCCATCTGGGACTTTACTGATAGTTTTCTGGGTAAGATATTGAACCAAGGTCCCTGGTATCATTGCTATGCGACTGTTCATACAAAAAGTCTGTCTCTATTGAATATCTTGCACTTCCCTCCACAACATAAGCTTACTAACTCTTAGGGGAAAATCGGTCATTTATGCAACATAGACTACCAGCTCGAAGTACAACTCAAATAGTCTTAAAAATTGAATCTTCAATGGTTTTTCAAGAGTGGTAAATCACATCACCGTCATCATAGGACGTACCATCGAGGTCGTAGTTTTGAAGGTCGGGCAACTATACTGTGGTCAACTAATCAGTCCAATGAAGTTGAGAGAAAAAAAATCTAAAGAATGCAAACCAGAATATTTCTGATATATCTTCACTGTCGATGTATCGTTGTGTGGACTGGAATAAGGACTCGTGTAGCTCTTGTAGCACTTGCTCAAGCTGTAGTGACTCAGAAGATGACTGTAGTTATTATTATGACAGTCCAAGTAAAGGGATCTATGGTTTGCTGGAAATAAATCTTCCACTCCAGGGCGGCCAATTCGCAGACACAAAGGGTGAAAAAATTGTACATTTTATATTTAACTCTTGTACTCGTTTTAACAGTTCTGTGTTAAAAATCAACAAATTTACGTATTTTGCATTATTTAGTTACTTGCACTGATTTGATAATAAGTGTGTTCATTAAATTAAAACCGCCTTATCTTACAATCATCTGTTTCAAATTAAAGTTGATTGTTTCTTACTTCATCACAAAAAATGCATGTTAGATTTGAGGAATTTGGATTTTTGTCAATTCTTTTGTAGTAAGTCATTTTCATTTTGTGACATGAATCGTCGACAACGTTTAGGTTCAGGCATAGTTTCATGTTTATATACCATCAAGTTAAGTAGTTTTTAGGTTGCCAAATTGTTTCACACTTCTGTTATAGAAAAAAAGTCATTTCACACATCTATTAAACTAACCAAGACTTTTTTCAGACGAAATTGCTCAGCAGAAATATTTCTCAATTTCCCTTTCTAATTTTAAAATGTTCCCTCTAGCTGGGTTTTTGTTCCTGTCATGTTTAACTTTGTAAAACATTTTTATCTTTTTAAAATTGATCACAACTGACATGTAGTCTATGTAACTTTTATTTGAAAGACAATCTTGTTTTATATAAATAGTAAGTTTCTTGTAGTTTTTACAAAGTTAATTCATTCTTATGAACATTTGAAGTTATTAACATGTAGGCAGCCCTAAATTCTGATGCATTTTCATTAGCTACAATTTAATGTACATCCATGACTGACCAATAAAGAGTTTCAGATTTTAGAAGAGTTGGCGGCGTGGAAAGTAACACAGCTAAACATACAGGTCTATGAGCCTTATTGTTGTTTTCTGAAATTCGTTTCCAAAGCATCTAAAATAAACATACATTGAAAAACAGTTCATGATCATACCTTTATGGCTTATGACTCGGATCTGTTTTACACATTTCTGAAAGAAGAAAAAATATTTTGAAAAAGTCCAAAACAAATCCTCATAATGTGCATTTAAAACGATTCAATCCCTTGGTTCATAATACACGTCATAGTTGGACAGAAGTACTACAACTGCGTTATGTCAGAACTGTAAATGTGTCACGGTCACAGTTATGTGGTAGGGTTAATTCCTCCTTGTTTAAAAGTCACTGTCAAATAGGCATGTCCTGAAAACTGCTATACTATTATGACAAACCTTATGAATTAGTAGGGCAGTTAGAGGCTCAGACACATAAAAGACACAGCAGTTTCATAAAGAAATTTTCCTCTGTACGTGTAAACAAAGGCACATCTTTCCTTTGCTGTATGATGTATCTGATATACCTATAATAAGAAATGTTTGGATTTGCAAAACTTTAAAATTAACGTTGGTCTAAACTGGCCCAAGTAACTTAAGTAACCTCTGTTTCAGTTAAGAAAATGACTTTTACTGCTACCACGTATTTTCATGAACTTCTTTGACAGTTGTGCCTCAGATGGTGAAAATCACGTTACACTTCCGATTATTTTTAATAATAAATCAAGTAGATACTGCTGGTCAATTTTCTCTCTGAATGGTGGCAAATGTTATAATACTAATAAATAATCAAAACTGTATTGTAGTATTGTTTATCCTGTCATAGGGTATATGTATCATTTGTATTATTTTATGAATGCAATATTAAAATTGAAAAAAAGCATCAATTTTGTGTATTTTGTATTTATTCTGTTAGGAGAAAAATATTTATCCTCAAATATCTGTAAAGTTTTGATTTACTTTTTCAATATATAAACCTAATTATATAAGGTACACAAAATAATACTACACATCGAATAATATAAGATTTATTTTCTTGATTTTTTAAAAATTTGATTAAATGTTGAATGCACGCTCAACCATCTGAACAAATATCCGGATTCCGGTTCCTTGTTCTAAACAAGGACGATTCTGTCTACTTCTGTCGACTTGATTTTATCTACTGACTTCTGTCGGCTTGATTCTGTTTGCTTATTTCTGTCGGCTTGATTCTGTCAACTTGCTTCTTTCGACTTGATTCTGTCTATTTGTTTCTGTCAACTTGATTCTGTTTAGTTGCTTCAGTCAACTTGATTCTGTCTACTTAGTTATGCTGACTTTATTCTTGCTACTTGGTTTTGTTGACTTGATTCTGTCGACATGATTTTGTTTTCTTTGTGCTGTCTACTTGGTTCTCTCTGCTTGCTTCAGCCATCTTGATTTTGTCTACTCTGTTCTGTTGAGTTTGATTCTGTCTACTTGCTTCTGTTGACTTGCTTCTGTCGACATGATTCTGTCTTCTTGATGATGTCGTCTTGGTTCTGTCTACTTGGTTCTGTTGACTTGATTCTGTCTACTTGGTTCTGTTGACTTGATTCTGTCTGCTTGGCTCTGTTGACTTGATTCTGTGTACTTTGCACTGTTGACTTGATTCTGTCTTCTTGGTGCTGTCTATTTGGTTCTGTTGACTTGATTCTGTCTACTTGGTTCTGTTGACTTGATTCTGTGTACTTGGCACTGTTGACTTGATTCTGTGTACTTGGTTCTGTTGACTTGATTCTGTGTACTTGGTTCTGTCGACTTGATTCTGTGTACTTGGTTCTGTTGACTTGATTGTCTGCTTGGCTCTGTTGACTTGATTCTGTGTACTTGGCTCTGTTGACTTGATTCTGTGTTCTTGGTGCTGTCTATTTGGTTATGTTGACTTGATTCTTAACGACTTAATTATTTAATTCTGTCGACTTGCTTCTGTCTTCTTTGTCCTGTTGACACGATTATGTCGAATTTGTTTTGTCGACTTAATCCTGTCGACATGGCTCTGTCGAATGATTTTGTCGACTTGATTTCATCGACTTAATTACGTCGACTTGATTTTTTTCGCTTACCAAATAAACTTTCACATTTCTGAGGTTTAGGCTCAAGAAAAACATTTTAAAAAATATTTTCAAACTAAATTTGTCAATTTTGAAAGTGGTGCATCGCATTTGTGACTTTTAACATGAAGATATTTCAAAATAAACTCATTTCTTACATATAACCTAAATTTTAATAACATTTTTCAAACAGAACAAAGCCTACTTGTAGCATTAACTAATCAAACACTTTAGATATTATTTCTATAAACTCACGGCTACAAAACGCGCACCTCAACTCACCATCACGTGAGGTACGAGTATTCCGGGGGCTTGGGTGCACCAAGAAAAACAACGATTCGAATGTAGATGATGTTTTTCTTTTATGGTTTTAAGAAGACTAGTGTAGCCACAAAACCCATAGTTCGACCTTGATAAGAATTGACTTCCAATGTGCAAAGTCACATCCTCTGAACTGCTGGAATGGTCGCATTTTTTTCTTTCTCCCTTGGAGCTGATGTATGTAGTGGCAAGGTGACAAAAAAGACATTCGTTTTTTTCTTCGATTTTCTTTTTCATGGAAAAAGTGTTATAAAGTTAAATTCAAATTAATATCATTTTTTTCAAAATATCTAAGCACTTTTAATCCCCGCTAATAAACATTGTTATATTAGAGAAGTTTACACGCTGTTTGAACACGCACTGTGTATAGGTAAGCTATCGAGACGGGTCATAAGCTGCAGTGTCATTGACTGAGATATAAATAAAATAGTGGGAATTCCAGGTTATATAGAAGACAGAAATGAATGCGTTGTCTTCAGATCTAACCGTAGGGATATCGTGAACTTCAGTCAGATTGGATCAATTTTTGATCGTCTTCAACCATTTTTGCCTGACAGCCATCAACCATTTTTGGCTGGTTGATCGTTTTCTACCATTTCAACCACTTTTGGGCAGTGGTTTGGTGTTTTCATATAAATACGGCGAAATCAGCCGTTTAAGTCAGGGCGTCGGTTAGTCTCACTATTTCGCCTCCGAAGGTGACCCCATTTTATAGGCTGATATTTTATAGTTGTTCACCTTCTAAAAGGTTGAACAACTAAAAAATATCAGATCAATATATTATAAATAAGCTCAAAATGATGATGATGTGTAAGTCAGTCTAGTCTTGTCTTTCTTTCAAGCAGCGTCTGTTACACTGTTGGACATTTAAGTCAGGAATTTACAAGTGTTAGAAATTTTAACAAGTTTCCTCTGCAATTTTGCGCCATTAATTTCAGTAAGCAAGATTCTTTTTAGAAAGACAATTTATTTACAAGATCTTCATTTTACAATATATTTAATATTTACTGACTCCTAACATTATTGGCGGCGCCGAGAACGGCGACGCCTATATTTGGATACTGTTTCATTTTGTACCATGCGCTGACGTTATCAATTTGGGAGTATCTTGGATCATTATCAATGTAAAAAAATCCGATTATTCTGTACATCACTTAAAATATGTCACTTCATAAATCGTATTTATTAATTTTAAAAATAAATTGTTCCAAATCAGGTAAGTTTGCATTTTTAATTAAAAGTTTTTGATGCAAAAATTACGGATTTAATGACTTTCCCCAAAACAAATCAGAGCGCTGCAAGTACTTGTGTATTCACTGCATGTATCTAACAATGTGTTGCTAGTTAATCTGAAATGCAAATCTTTGTTAATTCTTTCAACTATAGCTATATAAAGAAAAGTGAAGCCGAGTGGATAAAAGGTCGGACTTGTAATCTAAGGATCGCTAGTCAAGACACGAGTTCGAACCCCGTCAGCGGCCGTGTCGGCATCGGTTATTTCCTTCAGCAAGAAACTTTATTCTCATTACTTAGTACTGGTTGGTTCCAGAGACGGATTTGAGACTGATTCTTTTAGCAAAAAGCTTTCGTCACAATGGAAATAAAACTGATTTGTATAAACTATCTTGAAAATAGAAAATGTACAAAATCTGTCGTTTTAATGCAATGATAAAGATATGAGTCTGTCTTTGTGAATACAGACACAAGGATGAACATTCTTACTTTGCTGGAGTCACTTCAGTCGTTATAGTTACAAAAAAACATATCTGTTCACTACGCCACTAAACCGTTAAACCATGAATATGATAGAGTACCAGTTGTACTTCGGTTGTTATCTAGTGCAGACAAATTCCAAAATATTTGAAATGATGTAATACCATACTGTGAAATGTGGAATTCGAACAAAGACATTACATGTAAGGTTTTATTTTTTGGATGTCGATAACATAGGAATTGTTATTTCAAAATCGAGCCGAGGACACACCTTCAGAGACAAGTATCTTGGTATATTTTTCACCAAATCTGGGAATATTATGCATACAAGAAAATATTTAGCAGTAAAGCCCTTCATCTATTATAGGAGAATGTGTACTCCATAGTTGATTACCTATCGGAAGCACTGTCAGGTCGGCAGCTCTCTTTGTTCCAATTTCAGAAATACACTCACACTGTATTACTATCAGTTTGTTGTCGGCACGACAGAAGTGTTATTTTTGATTTCAAAGAACTTTTATGATCAGTAGATCTCGGCCTTACCTCATCATTACTGAGATATAGCCCATGAAAGGGGCAAAACAGGCATATTTTGTATGTCAGCATGATAGAAGTTTCATTTTTGATTGGATTTGAACCAAACTTGCACAGAACAAGTATCACTAGTAGATCTTGGTTCATGTTTTGAAATTGGCAATACTCATGAAATGTGATTTAAGTGATTAAAAAGGATTTCCATGACAGTCAAATTTAGGTCTGGAATGTAGAGCTCTATCCAACATATATTTTACCAATGTGTTATTTACGGGAAATAAAACTGCTTTTCTTATTTGACTCGAGTCCACGATATATTCACAAGGATTACCAAAAAAAAAAAAACCTTTTTAACGAAATTAACATAGCGTAACATTTTTCGACGCACCGACATAAAATATTTGTAGCTTATATAGGAAACATGAAAAGCACATTTCAATACTGTTTGTTTTATACTCTCAAATTCGTTAAAATGAAATAATTTATCGTGCCGATAATTTACTCGCTAAGTGACAATTAAAATCACTGAAGTGCAAGTTTAGTCAAGTCCGATGATTTCATTAAATTAATAAAATCAACAAAATAAGTTTCCTACCATTACCGTACCAAATAGTGACAATATCGCGATTTGGAAAGTTGAAATCAACAAACAATCGTTGACACGCGTTTTCACTTGAAGTACCTAATAATGACAATTAACATCCTAATTAAATTGTGATTTGAAAGTTGCAATCAACAAATCATCGTTGAAACGCATAATTAGTCCGATCAGTTTTTACCTCGAAGTCGCCGGAACTGATTAGTAATCTATAAATGTTTACACTTCGACTTATCGAAAAAATACGCTCGACATAGCCGAAGTTATTATGTGTCGAATTCGACTGAACAGGAGTTAGATAATATAAAGAAGGTTTATTGACTGGACCTGAAAATTAATCGACTCACCGGAAATTTGACTTAAGCGACTTTGACATACCGTGTGGGGATTGTATATGGTATGTAGGTAACTTCCAAGTGCCTCTATCATTGGACAGGATTTTGCGATCACTGGGGTCAATGTCAAGGACACTGAGGCTAAAAATATATTTTTCTGCTTTAACTTATAGAACCTTCATTTTTTACCAATATCTTAAATATTTGATATGTAGGTTTTGTACATGGACATCCACCCTTAGGTTGGGTTTGATGTCGCCAGGTCAATGTCTAGGTCACCGAGGCAAGAAATTGATTTTTCTACTTTACCTTATAGAGCCTTGACCAATATCTTTGATAATTGGTATGTAAGTTCTTGCATGGACCACTACTCTGATGTCACTCGGTCAAGGTCAAGGTCACCGAGACTAAAAATAGATTTTTCTACTTTCTGTGATAGGCACCTCCATGAATCTCTACCATACATTAGGGTCAAGGTCAGTCACCAAGTAAAAAGAAAAATAGATTTTTTACTTTTCACTATGGACTTTTCATTTACTGACCAATATCTTAGATATTTGGTATGTAGGTACCTTTTATTGACCTCTACTACTTGGTGAGGTTGAAGGTGGCTGGGTTAAGGTCAATGCTACGAAAGTACACAATAAAATACAGACCATATGACTGTAATATGTAGTACTTTTCAAAATTGAAAATTCAGTCAAAAGCTAAACAACTGGTCCAATTTTCCAAAGATTCCTTCAGAGATCCTTAACAAAATACTTTCAATTACACAATATTGCCCCCAGTAGACAGCGCTGGTTTGATACCTGTATACATAGAGTTGATTATCTTTCAAACCTCCTGCCCAATTACAAAACATATTACCAAATCTAATATTACGAAACTTAAGCAACTGAACTCAGGTGAGCGATTTAGGGCCATCATGGCCCTCTTGTTAAGATTTTATTCGTGTTGTATATCTAACCGAATGTCGGCCAGGCTTAACATTCAGACCAACATTTAAATAAACTCGACATACAAAAACAGAAAAATGATTAAAAAAAAACGAATCCAAAACTAAGCCAGTTCGACATTCTGTTCGACATTCAAAAAAGAATGTCGAACAACTAAATGTTGACTGCTGATCTCCGGGCCATCTTCATGCACAACAATTGAAAACGAAATGTTTGACTGTGAGATAATCGATGTGATAAACATGTCAAGAATTGCTGTATTTATTGTGTTAGCCGCAAAATTGTATATATAAATATTAGTATAAATTGGTCCATCTTTTTTCTGTGTCAAATAATATACTGTTCACAAAAAGTAGGAGATGTTATGTTATTTTGACATTCTCTTTATAAGCAGTCATCATGTATATTTTTACAATGGTCGTTTATGTCTAGATAGCGTGGTCACTATAGTGTAGAAATCTCGTTCCAATTTGTGCTGCACGTGTAACTTTAAGACATGAGGGGTAGCACGCGGATTTAACATTGAAAGAAATATGGTAATTGTGTCTTTAGTTGGGCAAAGCTTTCAGAATATTGTGTCGTGTAGATGTCGAACAAAATAGAAATTTGCAATTGGAATTATGAGACGTCTAACGGAACGTCAACGTTGGCGGGCCATTGGTATGCTCCAGACCGGAAGAATACATACCCAAATTGCAGCTGACTTGAATGTTTCACAGTCCATTGTCTATCGATTGTGACGTGATTGATATCCAAAGAAGTGGACTTCCAAGATATACTGACGTCCGAGACGATCGCTATGTTGTTAATCAAACTCTCCGTAATAGAGCACGGCCGGCCACAAACCTTCAACAACGCCTTCGACGTGTTAGAGGGGTCTATGTCTCGAGACAGACAATCAGAAATCGCCTTCACTCAGACGGTCTTAACGCTAGGCGCCCTCAAGTGGTTGCTGTTGTCAGCAAGACATCGTCATGAACGTTTTGCGTGGTGTGAGAGCCGCGTCAGTGAAATATTAACCAATGGTCACATGTGATGTTCAGTGACGAATCCAAATTCAACCTAGACTTTCGTAATGGTCGAAGAAGAGTTTAGCGTCGCCCAGGTGAACGTTTGGCAGACGTTGCTAGGGCTTAACACGACCGATAGGGGGTGGGTCCATTATGGTATGGGGTAGCGTCACTATGACTGCCAGAACACAGCTACATGTGTACTATGGCAGCGTGACTGGCCAGTACTACTGTGACAACATACTGGTTCCGCATGTTGTGGCGTTTGCTCAATGTCATGGCCAAGAATTCATGTTCCAGGATGATAACGCTAGGGCCCGTAGGGCAAAACTTGTCACTGAGTTCCTGGAAGAGCAACATATCCGTACTTTACCATGGCCAGCGATAAGCCCGGACTTATCACCAATTGAACATGTGTGGGACATTCTTATAAAATGTGTCCGAAGACGTGATCCTCGACCCAGAACGTTACGTGAGTTCGGTGCGGCGCTGTAGGAAGAGTGGGACAGAATCCCTCAGCGCACCATCAGTGGCCTTCTTGGGAGTATGGGACGTCATAACAAGCATACCTTGTAGCGACGACAGAGGTGGTCCAACACGTTATTGAGGGCGTGTGAAAATGTTGACTAATGACTTTGGACGCTGATTACAGTATCTCAAGATGTCATGAAGAAGTTAAGTTTTCGGTCACAATGTGTCAATGAATTTATTTAACTGATTAAATAAATATCAAAAGGTAAGGGCTTTCTTAATACCTTACAATAACAATATCACCGACAATATCTCCTACTTTTTGTGATCAGTATATGTATATAAGTAAATAGATGGGTGTGCTTAGGTCAAAAAAATGTCACACTGACTACCTCAGTACGAAATTATATTCAAGTTGATATTATCACGTATGATATCGTCTAGACTCGCTGATCTTATTATGTTTGTTAGCTTTATTTTTTGTGTTTATCATAAAAACTGTATCATCAAAGGTACAGATTGTATAACTAACTGATGAAATTGCTTCAGACCGTGCACATCGACAGAATCATTTCTGCCTCGTAAAAGAGTGTATTCAACTTGTAATGCTAAGACCATTAAATTGAAATCAGTTTTATTCGAAACGCTCCAAGGTTTTGTTTCTTCACAGATAATGATACGCTTTTCTTCTGAAACAAAGTAATTTGCAGAAGGGATAGACATTCCGAAAAGTACACAAAAATCATTAATACTTTTGACTAGATAAACACCATTGCCTTGCCAAAGAAGACATTAAAATAAATCTAAAAATTCGTGAGGAAAATGTAAAACGGCACGAAATAATTTCCCGTTGACTCATTATTATTTATCAATTGGATTTTATTTTAACACATAACAACAAATACATAAAACAGTGATCGGCGTGTATTTAAAGCAGAAAATGTTTTATTTTTACAAAAATATACAAGAACTGAATTTCGATGGATAACCAAAAATCATAATGAACCTATTCAGTTGCATTTCTGTCAGAAATATAATTTGTATCTACATGTAGCTGATAAGAAGAAGCAAAAGACCAGATTGGTCAATGCTTGATATTTTTGAATTCACATAAATTCACGCGTTACCATTATCGGCCAGCGAACTCTTGCTTAAACAATCTCCACATTTTAACGATGTGAAATTTCCATATACCAGTCTAACTGGTTTGTTTAATTTTGTTGCATTTCACAAGGGTCAAATAGTTACCAAATTGTTCGCAAAACTTTTTTGTTTGTAGATTTAAAGGTGACCTTCGTGACCTTTCAAGCGCTTCCCATTATACTCTAAGTCAATATATGTGTGATAATTGTCACGTTTTTATAAGCGAAAGCTTCTATCTACTATTTGAACTTATTTATCGTCGGTACCGGTTGCCCATATGACCGACGACCCCTGAAGAGATTAATTATTTTATGTTGTAGGGGTATTGCAAGATATAGAAAGCATCCCATTCCAGAGGCACCCCTGGTTCTGCTGCATGCTCAGTGTACAGCACTGACCTCGTTATAACGTTTCATCCGAAAGAAAATTGGTAATGTTAGTGGAGGAGCGGGGGATCGATCTCGTTACCACTGGACCACTGACCCGCTCCCATGAAAGCTTCTAAAGCTGCACACCAGATTTTAAAGTTACAATCACATGACATCCTCTCCTCCATACATTCGCGTTGAGAAATAGTACTACAGGTTGTATGAGTTTTCATTGCAGTTTTGATAAAAGTGCTTTGATATTGAAGAATTCTGTTTGATTCTGAAAGCATGGGGTATAATCTCATTTTTTTGGCAAGTCAAACTGTAAAACTAACAAGTCATTAATTTAGTATTCATCCGCAAAAGTTTCATTCATAAGATTTACTACGCATTGAAACAATCGCAACTTCTCGGACTTTGCTAATTAGCGACGTATTCCGAATTTATGTAATTAGATAACGTAAACACGAAAAGGTACACGAACAACCAATCACGCTTTTGACTCTGTTGATAACACTTTTTTGTTGTTATGTTGTCAAATCAATCTGAATAACTCAAATATTTTCCTCTAATAAATGTGTTTAAAATATTTTAACTTGCTTGCTTTTAGCTTGCATGTTTATTAAATTATCAATGTCAATATATATTAATCTGTTTTCCCGAATCTTGACCCAAAAAAACAACAACAACAACATTTCTATATTATCAACTGTCCGTATTTATGGCGATAATTCACGTTTTAACGAACGGAATATATTGTGTTTATGCCAAACACAAAAAGTATTTGAGGCTTCCATTAAACAAGCCATTTCTTGATTATACACAGCAGTTTCCTGAACCACGTTAGTCTGAACGAAAACAGTTAAACAGTACCTATATTCGGATACCGAAATTCGGATAACTGATGGAACGCCCGAAAATCGAAAATTCGAATATTTTCCAATATTTATTTTAGTATTCGTTTCAATCCCTACTTTTTGATAACCTTTTACTTGTATATAATGTATATAATAATGTATATATTTTGATGCTTTCCTTGAAACACCTTGATTATTGATGAATACAGATCTCCAAATATCTTGGTCATAAAGAATGGAAGGATTAAAACATTTCAATGAAAGCGTTTGTGGTTTCACCGTGATCATGTTTTGCCTTACATTAATTTTATGCCACATTTCCTTCACAAAAGATAAGATCCAGTCTGAAACTATTAATACCTTAAAAAAATTATTTTTGTCGAAATTGGTTATTTAATGGAATGATTTCAAATCTGTCAAAGGTATAAATATGAAACTTGGAATATTTGCTTATTATGACAGGGCACAGTTGTAAGACAAGAAGCATTACTCTGAGAGCTTTTTTTAGAGTTCTACCTCATTTCAACTTGAAATGTTTGTTGAAATTGGTTATATATATAGAAATTTTTGAAAACTACAAAAAATATTGTACTCATTCTTGCCATACTTGCTTCTGGGGACAGCATACTTTCTACTGGGGACAAGGCACATCTGTACCACAAGGGACATTACTAAGTGATCAAAGTTTTTAGAGTTATGCCCCTTTTTCACATGGAAAATAATTAAACTTTTGTATAAATATTAATATCTTGAACATTCACAATTACAAAGTTATTCATCTTAAGTGAAGTGCATAACAGCAATAACTGAATAGCACCATAACACCCTTGAAATTAATTTTATTAAGTCGTTGCTCTTAACAAATGAGCGTTGGCACTGAATGCGATGCTCTTGTTAAAGTCTCAAATGACCATAGTATCTCCCGTCACATCTGTACGTCACAACTCAGAAAATACTCGAGAGATTGAGTTTATACTTTATACAATGGTCACACTTATGTGACAAGGAAGTCCCATCAATGACTCTACCTTGGTTCATTTTTGGATTATCTCCATTACTTTTATAATTTTCTAGAGCGTTTCTTAAAATGCAATTGAAGAAATTGATATGATTCTTATCACATGGATGCAGTAACAAAGAACAATCTTCACACATTATAACTTTCGCTTCTGACAGTACTCTCTGTGCTTTGATTTATCTATGATTTTCGTATTAGAAGTTTAAAGAATGCAAACTGTATACAGATACCGTAGTACAAACCGTTGAGCTTGAACTGTGAAGATATGGAGGGGAAATAACAAACAGGTCTCAAAATTTCGTCCTCGACCTATCGTCGAGATTGTGAACTTTACCGTAAGAAATTGCAGCAAATGGGAAAAACTGTGACAAATTTCATAAAAATCTTACAGAAAGTGTGCAAATCATAACATTGATAGATAGAGCGTTCTTACACAATAAAAAGAACTAATCCTTCGGTATTATTTGGTATATTAGACCACCAGCTTCTTGGTATCATTTAAAAAAAACGAGGCTTGTCCGAATACTGGATCAAAAATCAAAACAAGATGACATGTGATAGAAAAAGTCACGTAATGGAAAAAATAGACTGTCATCTTGGCAGTACCTGTAACAGGAATATTAGTCGTTCACATTAAAGCAACATTTATGTATAGCCAATTCAACGTATATTAAGATAAATCGTTTTAAAAATAATTACTATTGATTCGAATCGCACATCTAACACACCCGTGTAGGATTTTGAAGCAAAAAGTGATACGTGTCGAATCTGGGTAAACTCAATATGGTAGTTGAATGTTATTGTTTTGAAATCTATTAAATAATAAGTTAGTAAATAAGTATTGTAAGTAAAACCGAACTGCACACACCGGTCATATTCGGCTTATTTTCAGTCTGATAACACGTGTGTAGGCAGTCGTAAATGATCGACAAGAAAAGTAACTCTGCTCTGAGTTTGCGAAAAGGCAGGCCAGCTTCAGCAGTCCGATAGAAAAAAGACACCACATGGTCCCGTAGAATAAAACGAACAACCATATAGTCCAATTTAATCCAAACGGCACATTTTTAACAGAAAAAAACACAACCACACAGAACCCTAGTATAATCAAAGAGCTGACGCATTAAAGCTGCGGGATGAACCGGCCTAATCTCTCCTCTAGCTATTCCACGTATAGTGTTGGGGACGATACTGTTCGACAATATACTACTCAGCTTGACATTTTTTTCTCTTAAAACATATAGAAAGCTTGACTGGTAGAATACAGAACAGGATCATTTGTCAAAATGTCTTTTGAAAAAAAAAAACGATCAGAAGTTATCGCCACAGAAAATGTAAATTAAAGACGTTACAGAATTGCATAGGATATTTTTTAAAATACATTGTATCACTTGTGTTTACTTTATCGATAAATTTTGGACAAACAAGCTTAAATATGTCAGAAAACGAGAAAAAAATGTAATAACAGTTCTAGTTATAGCAAGAGAACTTGGCAAAATTTTCATTTCATTCGGAAATACATAAAACCTTGCATTTAAGGAGTGTTAAATCGGAACAGGATATTTGATGTGTTTTAGCGACTTTTTGCTAATATTTTGTGTTTTACGAATATAAATGATGCATTGATTATCCTGTCCGGTCATCTGCTGATAATCCGCGGGAGCGACAATAATCGTTAGGGCATCAACAGATGATAACACACGTAAGTCAATGCGTTATCCCTACAATAGTACGAAATCTCTAGGTACGAAACCGCCAAATATTTGTCATTATAAAAATGTGTAATGAACATGGATGGAATGTTTATGCTAATAAATTTATTGACTTGACTTTATATTCGAAACACAGAGAATCATATACTTGAAGTCCTTAGAGAAATTCGGAGAGTTTTATCTTTGATAATATCGCCTATCACAAGCAAGTTTAACTTGAGTCCTGAAAATTATTCACAGAATCTTAATTCTAAATAAACGATCCTGTATTATGTTGAAGGAGAGGCCTTGAAGGAAATTGCAAGTAATCGCATTATGCTTCGAAGTAATTATAGAACGTTGTATACATGTGTAATAAACGGCAGCACTGTCTTTAAAATATTTGCCCTTCTCGTGAATGAAACTAACTGCACATGCCCAATCTGTCACCTTATGTCCCCGCCCCACCCCCCTCAAAATAAACTTTTGCAAAAGAACTTTGGTTTTTCCCAGTTGCAGCTATTTTAAAGGACAGATTGCGAATTGGTCATCTAGACGAAAATTTTGACATCATTCTTGGTATTTTTTGTTTTTCTTGATTCGTATTTTAAAGCAGAGCATGTCCACTTAGGTGTTTGTAGACTGGTTCTAAAGATATTGATATCAAATCTTGAGCTTTTACCTCTGTTTGATGCGCAGAAATGGATACCGCCTGCAACTAACCTCAATACTGTAGAGAGGTCTGATGACCTCCAGAAAGGTCTGATGACCTCCTGAAAGGTCTGATGACCTCTCCAAATGACACTGATTGTTCCGTCAAGCGCACTAACAAGTCGAAACAGAGACTGAGCGTCTAAAAATAGAACAAGCTCCGACCCCGATTTAATCGAGTGGCATGTATAGATTCTTAATTATGAGTACATGTACAAAGTACAAAGTAAACTAAATGTTGAAGATACAAGCATGTAAGACAAAGTTATTCGGTATTCAAAATTTAATCAGAAATCTCCTTCAGAAGAATTTAGCAGCTGTCATTAAATGAAAACCATTAAGGTATTATTGTTATTGTTATTATTATTATTATTATTATTATTATGTGAACACAGGCATGGATACACTTGTTCTGGACTTTTATATCTAGCCGTAAAATAATGCACGGAAAACCGCATATTCTTCAGGTTACACAATATCTATATTGTTGAATAAACATTTTTGCGGATATTCAAGTAAAACTACTAGATCTACTTGCAGTTAAAACAATCAGGTATTTTCGGTACATTTTTCTTCTAGGACCAACATTTCTTTTAAACGAGTAACCATTCTTGAAGCCACCTCTCAGCAGATCAGGTTTTTAAATGTGAAAATGCGGTGTAAAGGATACCCACAATTCTGCACTGTGTCAATCTATTTGTAAACTAATTGTTATTGCTCAAAATCTCTGTCTTGTTAACGTGAGCCTACTGTTAACTATAGCTCTACAGAATGATAACACGACAAAGAGAAACATTTAAACCCTGGATTCAGGACGCATAATTTATCAGACCTAACTATATAGACAGGTTAGCAACGAAACACCATCAGTGTCCTCTTTTCAACCATTTACTATGTATATTATGTACATTCACTATCTGCATTCAAATGATAAATTTAGATTTATTTTTAGATAAAAATAACAAGAAGAAGGTATCAGTAAGAACCTAGTGAATTTTCTCTTTTTTAAGTTAATGGTTAACTTCAATTAGTGAACTACAAAATGTATTCGAGTTACGTGATACTTGTAATGGCGGCTGTGATTTAAATTATCTTAAGCAAGCTTGTCCTTACTTGGCTAATTTGTTCATAAATAATGTATGTATAATTACTTTGCGTATAAACAACTTAGAGAGTTTCAAAGATTGTTTCTACGGATAATGTAATTTATCTTAGTGTATTAAAGAGACTTGTTTTTTTACTCGTCTTAAGTTCCGACGTTGGTCTGTTCTCCCATGTCACCATCAACTAACCCACACTGAAGATTTGACCAGTGCCCTTGTACTTTTTTACACGTTCGAAATAAAAGCACACCAGAGTAGCTATTATCGTTATCAGAACAGAACAGAACAGAATAAGGACAGAACAAGATGAAAACAGAAGAAGGACAGAACAAGATCATAACAGAACAAGAACTAAAAAAGACAAATAACTGAGCAAGAACAAATTTCGAACAGAAGTACAGCAGAGTATCTATTGTCGTGATCAGAACAGAACAAGGTCAGAAAAAGATCAAAAGATCACAGGAGTACAAGAACAAAACCAAGGTCAGAACTGAATAATACAAAACAAGAGCAGTAACACAATGAAACAAAACTGAACAAGAAAAGCAGAGCATAATAGAAGATAACAGAACAGAACAACACAGCACAGACTTTTTCTGTTTGGCGTTTTTACCACCTGACAAACGGCATGAGAAGAAGCAAATGAGAGTAGAACTTTGTTCTTATTATAGAACTGCGAAGACGTGCTGAAGACCGTTTATGTTGCCTCCTGCCATAGACATCGCGAAAGATGTGCGACATCAGCTATTCACCTTTTGATGATATCGTTCAGTTCACCAAATTATAAAAAAAAATGACACCCTGAAATGAATACGATAATTTATCATTTTTGCAACGGTTCAAAAATTGTGTCTGTCGTCGATGCTTTTAATCATCATTTAATAGCGCGTTATAATGTCATGATTACACTGATATTTCATGTGAATTCGTAAGTAATAAACCGGATTTTAGATACGTGATTCACATTTGACAGAGAACCTTTATTTCATGAGTAATTTTTAACATAAAGTCTTGTACCAGGTCTGGACAGGCAGTAAAAAGGGCTCATCACATCTTACCTACCACTTGTTTTCTCGAATGTCAAGAAAAATGGTCACATGTTTTTTCTTCTTTTTTTTGAGATGATGCTTTTGTAATTGCTTCTGTATACAGCGAACAAACTAAAAGACTTGTGCAGATATTAATACTGAAATTAAAACATTAAAGCAATGTGTTTTCAGAGACTTTAATACAGATCAGGTTTTGGCCAAATAATCGAACGACGTAGTTTATATTTTCAACTATTAGAACTTAAAAAAGAACTCTTAAGTTCTGTTATGTATATTAAAATCGAAAAAAATATAAAAACAACAAGAAAACAGATGCCTTAGCTTCGCATCTTCGCTAGCCAAGGGTTACGATCCGCCCCCCTCCTCTTCACTCTTGGCGGATATAGCCAATATTTTCTATATATGCGGCGGTATTTTTCATTGGCTGCAGCTATAGGTAGCTGCGTCCAATCAAATCGCCAATTACAAACGATCACGCAACTATCACGCAAGGGGAGACAAAATGTAAACATGTAGCAATTATTGCCGTTTGTGTCACGAAACATTGCCACCTAAGCACAGAAGAACCATATTAACTGAGACGTTTTCTTTGCTTAGTCAACTAATACAAGTGTCAGGATACATTCCACATAAGGATGACGGGCTGATATCCGCTTCAATCGTATAGTCATATTTATTTTACTGGGCGCAGCCAATTTTGCTTTCGACAAAGTGGTTTTACAAGGCTTGCGCTGATTGGCTATCGATGACATCATGTTAAGGGGAATAACCGTGGAAATCCGATAGGCGGCGCAACCCGCGAAAATCAAAATATTGGCTATATCCGCCAAGGGTGAAGAGGAGGGGGGCGGATCGTAACCCTTGGCTAGCGAAGATGTAGCTGCGTTGTGTTGCATGTATTTATGGCAGTTATTGATGTTACACGTCACGTCACACGTCACATGAGTTTTCTTAACAATTCATACTGACGGACGAATGGATTTCCCATCTCTTATTACGAGCAGGACTTCAAAATGAAATTGTTATCTTTTCAATCCATATGTAAAGTCTCTGTTTATTTTGAATGTTTGTTTACAAGAAACTGTTGTAACCGGGAAAAATACGTCTGCCCCGAGCTGGGTTTGAATTCGGGTACCTTCGATTGCTAAGAGGACCTCTACTACGTTGCCATAAAAGCTAGCTGATAGGCAAGGAATGGAGTAGAAGTGCCGTATCATATCTGCGCTACACTGTTCTGAGTTTCTTTGAAACTTCTTGCTTCAATGTTTTGCAGCCAATTTATGCAAGATTTAAAAACGCAGTTTCAATGAAAATATTTTTTTTTCTTTCCACATGTTTTGTAGATGAAACTTAATGCACTTGTAACAACTGGCAATTTGTATAAGACATCTCCGACTTTCTTCAGATTTATCACTAATCATAGTGACATGACCTAATTAATACCATTTTCTATTACATATTCTGAATGCTTGAGTTTGCATTGTATGAAATGCAGGAATAATTTGCTCTAAGAAGTCTATATACTGCAGTGCTTAGTAAATATAAACTACTTACTTTCAACATATCCATGTAATGTGCTTTTGTATTTTTGCTACCAACTTGTTGTCAAGGCCGTGAACATTATGTAATATTTTTTTTGCAATTGTTTTCACTTTTTCCGTTTTGTGATACCATGTTTTTCTCGTGTTTTTTCTCGTGTGAAATTTACTTCACTACAGAAAATGGCATTATTTTGTAGCCATAATTCGAAGTTGCTTTTTTTGTGTGTAACCGGATGAGCTGTATTCGTCTCATGTGGATTTATTTATTCGTTTTGATATTTTTTCACGCACTAAAAATCCACATTTCATGTTCTTTTCTATAATTTAAACGTTGTGCATTTAAAATCTTGATATTTATTCATCCACTTGAAATCAACATTTTATGAACCGTTTTATAATTTAAATTTTGCACATTTAGATGTTATCTTGGCCTTGACAAAATGGAAAATATGAAAGAAAGATAAAATAGTTTAATATAGGAACATAATTAAGGTTTATAATAACATTTTCCTTATTTTTTTATTTTTTTTTGTAATTATTATTTATATGAGGTAAAGGCAAGAATTAAGATTAAACAGAAACTGAAAAACATTTTAAGTATACATGAAATTCTAAGATTTTTATTTTTAACATTGTTTCTGTTTGCATACACCTTATCTACAAGTAGATTTATGTTGAGAGACAGAAGACTGACAGACAATCTCATACATAGAGAGACACTAACTCTTCTTTCAAAATCATGTTTCACGTGATGATTTCATTTATTTTAACTTATTTACAAATGTAGCCTACAATATTTAAAAAGAAAATTCAGCAAAGGTAGGCTTTCCTAGATATACTGTTCACTAGAATTGAAATTAAAAATTTTAATTTAAGACTAATTGAAACTAATCAAGCATGCTTAATAAACATATGTACACGTTTTAGAAGAATCCCTAATAAGGTTGAAAATCAAGGATTTCCAGAATCTTCGTCTTAAGGTATGATAAAGCCTGTACTCGTTTGACTGAAATAATCACCGTGGTGTAATATTTATGAGTTGTAGTGCAAAAATATTCACTGTCCAATGAACACTTTAAATATAGCCATCTAAAATGTGTTATTTAAACAATTTGATTTTTAAACCCAATTATAGACAAGCAGATACTATATTTCTGTTAAATGAAAAGCATTTAAACTGAGGATTGAAACATTAAATTATATTACGTAATATACATATATTTGGTACAATTTATTAGGTACATGCTTAAAACGTAGTTTATTGTGTATTTAAAGTGGAACTGTTAATGTTCAAGTTATAATGATTAATTTTTTGTTTTGCTGTCTAGTTCTGTTGAAAGTTTTGTCTGTCAAAAACTCAAACTTCATTAAATAAAGACAGACAGACAGACAGACAGACACTTTTATTTCCGTCAATTAGGCTAACAAGCCCATGATGACATAATGATAGCATAATTCTCGAACAATTCAAACAAATATCAATGTATCAGACCGTATTAATATAGATATACTCTTTCACAAAATTTACAGTATTTTTTATTTTTAGAACAAAAAAGTAAATGTAAATGTCCGTGTAAATTTATTAAGATTTACGACAGAATATTGACCGAAACGGAGAAGGTTAAGTCAAACAGGGATAACATTTTTTTTCTTCTTTACTTTTTGAGATACTATATATATATTATCCTGTTTATGTTATTTAAAAAATAAACTTTTAACAAATTCATCAGCTTTGACTGAATAATAAGGCCACCTCGCTACCTTGCCGAACCCTGAATGAAAATGAAACCAAGGTAAAGCAAGTGTCTAGAATGTAACAATATCTCAATAGAAGATGCATGATCTTGGCGAAAACCGAAATACAAGACCACACACAATAATATACGTAAAATAAGATATTACACATAAGCAAACAGATATCATTTTAAATAGTTCACAAAACACACGCAGACAATAGAAGAAAAAACAATCATCTGTACATGAAAGAGTTTCTTATCTGAAAGGCATTAACTATATAAATACCAAGTTGTCTAAGTTTCTTTTTACGGAAGTTATCAGCTCTACTAATTTTAACATGTTTGGTCTTGTCCAAAATCGTTTAGGTATATATGTACTTCTAATATCGTGATATAAAGCACATTCGACAATAAAATGAAATTCATCCTCCAATTTATGACATCAAACACATTTTCTTTCAGACATTGATTTATTTTGTGGCTTTATCCATCTGCCGGTTTCTATTTGCAACGTATGTGAAGAAAGTCTAAGACGAAAAAACGCTTAAGAAAATTTACCTATGTTATAACAGGTTGAAATTTGAAAGACAAAATTGATCTATTAAATAAGGCTCTACTAGATTTATCTAACCTTTCATTCCAGTTTTGTAAAAAATGGTCATTTAATCGTTGTTTAACTAAAGAAAGGACTATATCAGTATTTTCTACACCTTGAAAAATCCAAGCTTCTGCCAGTCCAAGTGAACAAAGTAAATCTTTCATTCGACTACACCAGTTCGTTTTATTTGGAAACATTTTCATATCATTTCTCATTAACTGGTAAATTATATATACAAATTTGTCTTTACTCAACTTTAAGATCCTTAACCAGAAACATGTGAATGGTATTAAAAGGAAGACCCCAACTCACCATAAATGAAATCATTTTGAGTTGTTTTCTTAACTCCGAGTAATTTCTTACGAAACAGCATATGAACTTTTTCAGTTGTAGTACTTTTTGAAAAAAACACGTAACCGCACAGCAGTAATTAAGAATGGGTGATACTAGTTTATCAAATAACTCTAACTGATGTTTTGGTGGTAAGTAAGGGAACTTATAAAAATATTTATTTATTTTATAAATAACTTTTAAAGCTTGGCCAGATAACGTATCCTGAGCATTTCAAAGAGATCATTCAGATGTGAATACAATACCTATGTAACAAAATTTACTGACTATTTCAACTGCCTTATCATTATAATAAAAACTGGTATTTCTAGGTATAGAACATCATAACTTTTGTTTTACCAACATTAACTCTTAATTTCCTAGTACTGCAATATTCATACAATAAATCTAAACTTTGTAATTCGGCAGTATTAGCAAATATCTCATTGGCGAAAAACATCATGAATATTTTGAAAATATTTACATCAATGCCCTTACAGCGCAATATGACGGCAATGGAGACTGTGATTAACAAGATCAATATAATTACCTCTGGAAAACAGTATATTACCAACTGCTAGCAAAAAAACAAACAAAACAAAAATATTTACAGAATGTGCAAGAAAACCACGTTGTTTAACATTGCATTATATGTTTTTACTTTTGCTAGGCTTATCAGCTATATTCTATAAACAAACTGAAAGACAACCATTCCAATATAACTTTCAAGTTTCAACTTGCAACATTTTCTGTTTCAGCCAAGTGGCCCATTTTTTTAACAACATATTTTTTTTTACCCGTAATCAAATTCTAGGTGTAGATAGTAAATAACAATATATAGTAACTGCGACCGAACCAGCGTTGCAATGCGATGGGTGGGACTTTCTGCTTGCTAGTCCGTGACCCAAACATCACAGTGACGAGACTATGGTATAGAATAACGTAATCATACAGATATAATTAATCCACAAGATCTTGCCGAGGGTGACTGGCCAACAAAGTAAGTAAGTAAGTTTTTTTAAAAGATGTTTTTAACTTCATGTTGCTTCAACCAATACATAAATAAATAAATAGATAAATAAATAACGATAAAAACACCGAAACACACTTTTTATTTATTTATTTATTTATTTATTTATTTATTATTTATTTATTTATTTATTTATTTATTTATTTATTTATTTATTTTCGATGCTATTATTGTAGTTGTTGTTGAAAAATTAATTACTATTAGTTATTAGAAAAAAAAGTTACCTATCAGTTTTCATGAAAGAAGCTTTGTTAAAATTCAGTTTTCTTAATAAAATGCTACCACCTGTGTTAAGTTAACTGAAATGTCTGAATAATAAAGAAATCTGTCTGATTTTTTTAGAGAGAAAAACTGAGCGAATAAAAAAATCTGTGAAAATGTGAAAGTGAAGGTTACTTTTCTAAAATTAAAGTTCTAATACTCTTCACGATCAAACGACGTTTAATTCTATCATTGTCTACTCTATACATGCAGAACATTTTAAGAGAAAAAGTTTGTAAAGAAGATAAGTGAATGCTTTCTATAATAATTATACATATTTAGTTTTATTGTTCATCTCACCGTAAACAGAAAAAAGAAGACGTAAAAACTGAATGAAAACATAAAATATCGAAACTGCATCAAAATGTTATAACATTAGTATATTTTTAAAGCTATTTTTTCTCTTCCGATTATTTTTCTCTCTCCTTTTATTTCTTTACAATAACCCGGTTTTAGTTATCTTGCTGAATGCAAACCCATTTGATATGTTTTGTGTATGTTCTTATTCACTTTCTTAGCCTGTTGCCTATGCCATGTTTGTTACTTTAAAGGAAAAGACTGTTTACTGATGTTGTGATAACTGTTTACTGATGTTGTGATAACTGTTGATCTAACTCTAACTAATTGCTTTGATAGTTTTAGGCTGTACATGCGTGCTCTTACTTGTGTCTTGATACCAGACAAGAACAACTTGACTACTACCAGGCAGCTTAAATTAATAAAATTCATTAAAACAAATCAAATGCAGAGAAGAATATCTTTAAGAAAAATTATAGAGATATAATTATAGTTGTAGGCTAAGATCTCATTGGGGTGGCAGATATTTGCCGAAGTACAAAGGGGTCATCTCAGCGGATAATATTGTCTGCAAGGCAATACCAGACAACCCCGCTATATATTTGCATAATTTTGAATAAACTGGAAACTGAAATTTAAGCGAAAACAACAAATCGAGGATTATAATTGTTTATAACTAACAATTTAATGATAATCTAGCGACACAAACCCTTAGGAAATTTATTTCTCAAGAATTTTCGAAGTCGTTATTAGAACGACCAATAGCCAGACTTCAGGAAAAGTATGGTCATCGGGAAGATATCTCTACTGGACAGTTGACAATGCATAGCCAATGTATCTCTGATTAAAAGTACAATGAAGGTGAACTTAATATAATAACATGCTCTCAAATAATCCTTAAAGCGAACGAGATTTTGCTTGTAAATGTATGGTATTAAGAACAATCTCTAGACGTTCGTTATATATTCGCATTTTAACCATGGTTTTATATTAATTGTCTTGTACAAATATATCTGTACTAGTCAATTCGTATATAATTAAGTTGTATACTCGTCGCTGTTATAAGTTTATGTTATATGTGAATGCATAAATATATAGAGGATATTTGATTTTTTCAGAAATTTCGATCACACACTGAAAAAAATCAAATATTCTATTTATTTCATGCTTTTCAGTGTTATTTCGGAAAAAAGGTAAAACAGTGATAACATGAACATCTTATCCACGCGTGGTCCACCCCAACGTTTACTATGTCTGCACGTGCGAGACGCTATTCAAAGTAGTTCCAAGAAATTCGATAAAAAATAATGAAAATCTGGGCTTTCAGTGTTTATTTCTTCACTCATAAGCACAAAAATAACATTTCAACCAAACATTTTTAATATTTATACAATCTAACGAAATATTACAACTGCAAATACATCAATGAAATATATTCCTCCGCGTCAGGACATGACGCAAAATTGAAACGTCCGCCATATAATCATCGTCGGAAACCCACGTTCGATCCATTCCGTTTCACTCTATTTATCTACCGTGGGACAATTGGCTGGTAAAATTTCGTACTCATGAATAATTCATTACCTACTTTCATTGGTTTCCGTAAGATTTCCCTTGCGGAATCTCAGCCAGTGAAATGACTTGTTACAATTTGCCTTCCGCGCCTATGTTTAAATCCTTGGAAATACGTCTATTTTAAGTAACTTGTCATTATTCATACTCTCCACACTGAAGAGTGTCTATTTGTAATGCGGCATCTCATTCGACGAAGAGTTACATCCCTTTGCTAATAAATATTCATGAAAACGAATAATCAGCAGTCAATTATCCCACGGTACATAATGTAGTTGTGCGGAATATGTACCGGGGGTCACCGACGATGCCATATAATTTACAGTTTCTTTAACAGTAAAATCGCGTTCTGGTCCACTAAAATCTTTAAATGATAACTGAACAAAATAAAAAGTGTTTTCATATTCACCTGGATTTAATTAAGTGTTTTATTAAAAATTCAATCACTGTCATCTGATTCTATCATGCGGATACGTTTATATGCCAGTCGAACTGTGTTTCTTTGTAATTGGGGTGCAGTGAGGGGAAAAATGTAGTCCGGCACAGTGAAAATTATATTTTGTAAATTTCACTAGTGGTTTATCAGAATATAATCATCTGATATTTTTCAATAAAACACTGGAAAGCATGAAATAAATACAGTATTGTTAAGGGTAAATTCGACCTAATTTAAACTTGTATATTTTGTGTTAAGAAAATCCAATGAACTTCTGTTCATATAATTCATAAGTATGTTTTATTATGTTATAAATGAATAATCTAACGGTGAAAATCTGTAAAATAACTGTCTCCAATGACGCAATGCGCATCGTTTACCAATTGATTCAGCATAAGACACCGAACAGTCAAAACATTCTAAACGTGTGTCTAGCTTTTAGACGACTTCATCAAATAAAAGAAGTTTTGATGATCTTGACAGATGGAGTGCACTGTTAACGCCACTTCCACTGTCAATTCGTTAATATTTGACAAATGAAAATTTATAAGCGTATCTACTCAAATGCTTAGGATAAAATTAAACAAATAATCAATTAACGTTTCCTGCAAATTCTACTATGATCATTACTAATATCTGTCTTAAATATTTATTTATATGCAATTTTTAAGGAAATAAAATTTAAAATTCACATGTTCTTTGGTACATTTTTTCATTCGCTAAAAAGTATATACAACAACGTTCCGGTAACAGGACTGGTCGTAAACTGAATATTCATGAGAATTCTTTTTTTTTTTAAATAAACTACTGGTAAACTGATTGGATGTAAATAGTTCAATTTCTTTATATTTAAAAGTTAGTTCAAAGGTCTTACTAAATTCAAATATTACAAGCTTTGTAAAACTCGTTACAGTATGTCTCGATTATAGAGCGCTGTCATCTAAGGCATATTCATTCGTTACACTTATGGAATTTCATGGTTCCGTGCTGATCATGCATAACAGTGTAGACTGAGGCGTACTTTGTTGTAAAAGTTCTGGAAGCATTTCTTAGTGAATTTACCTTACAGCCCCAAGAATACTTAATAAGGGCGTTAAATACATCACTGACACTAAACTCTCTATGCTTTGTGAATAGTAGGCTTACTTATGGGATACTGACCTTAACTTTCTGTGATATCTATGTAAGTTAAATATTAGGGGAAAAAATGAATCAGTGTAAATTAATGACTGAAAGAAAACACGACTGTTTTTATAATGTTAAATGTTTCATATCTGACAATCTTAAGTTAGTTAAATATTCATAAAAATGATATGTATACAGTTAGTACTTTTCGTGTAATTGTATCCTCATTTTATGAAAATGAAGCGCAAGCGGTAACGTCAGCATAAATTAAAGTTTATTATATAAATATCATTTCACGATTTCAGTTCATTAACATACTTCTAGCGTTATATCTTACTGTAACGTCAATATATACATATACTGGACATGTGAGTTTCCTGTTATTGTAGAAAATAGTTGTACATTTAAGTATATATTGGCGAAAATAATCTCATACTAATCTCCTGTTATTGTAGAAAATAGTTGTACATTTAAGTATATATTGGCGAAAATAATCTCATACTAGGCAAATAAATGTCGCTAAATATACTGGACATGTGAGTTTCCTGTTGTTGTAGAAAATAGTTTTAAATTTAAGTATATATGAAAATAATCTCATACTAAGCAAATAAATGTCACTACGTCACAACAAACTACATTAAAATTATTTGACCCACGCCCAGTCTTCCGCTTGTGGCTATTATTAATAAATAAACAATAATCTTTATATGTGTAAAGTTAGCTCGACACTGAACATTCGAATTTTTCACAATTTGAATTTAGCACTTAGACGAAATTTGACATTCAAATCTTTAATCAGTTGAATTCTAAATGTTGTGCAATGTTGTGAATCACATAATTTTTGAATGTTGTTCTAGCCCCAGTGGAAATAAATCTTTGGATTTTTCTTTGCTTTCCAGGCATTTTCATGTTCATAAGACCTTATATTGTCATTTTAGAGTCATAATTTTATTATGTAAAACAGCCAAGAAATATCATATTAATCTGCGATGTTTATTATCAGTGCAAACTGTGATAATCTAAAAATCTGAGAGAGTAGAAAAGCACAGAAATGCACACAATTCGGATTAAAAATGGCAATACAGCTTTAAATTTACTGAAATAATCTTGATGAGAACGGTCGAAACAAATTCTAACGTATTTCTCTATATACACTTCGTTTAAATAATTTAATTTGTGCTTTTACAAAATTCAAACTTCAAGTGATTCAAAATGCGAACGTCGGATGACTTGAAAGCAAACAATTCAAATACAAATGGTTTTAAATTTAATATTAAAGTTTGAATGTCATGCTGGCACAACGTCTAAATACAAATGACTAAACAATTGAATGTCAAATGTCGTGAAAGTTCAAAATTCAAATGATTAAAAAAAAACTTCAAATTCAAATACAAATGGTTAAAACTTCGAATGACAATTTTGTGCTAGCACAACATTCAAATTTCTAATGATTAGAAAGTCCAGTGTCGAATGTCGTATGACGGATCAAAAGATTAGTCCTCATGGACCTTGAGATGCCATGCATACACGCGTAGCACTACGTAGGAACCCATAAACAAGTGACAGCCAATTAATATGTCAAATTCAATTAGACTTAAACTGTTTACATACCTACATATAAATCAAACACAATAAGTACTACTTTCTTCTTTTTAATAAATATCTACGAATATTATGTGGCTGAACGTTGCAATTTCTGTTTGGGGAATTTCATTACAAATACAGGATGAATACGGTTTCTTTGGATAAAGATAAAAAATGACTTAAAACTTGATCGAGTCATAAAACCTCCTCGAGAAAAAGCATGGTTGATATTTCTAATGTAACAACGTTGAATCAGCCTAGCATACGGAACTGATAACAGAAAGGATACCTTTTTATTGACTTAGATTGTTCTTACAAAATTTCTGATCTTCAGAAAACATTAAGAAAAACTTTAAACATGAATTTGAAAAGAACACAACTTCGGGTTAAAAATGGGAAAGGGCACAAATTCTTATTTGAATTTGGAGGTGTTGTATAATCAGTTTTAGACATTAAAATCATCAGTGCATGCGCGTTTGTAATTTCCGTTCACTTAATGTTGTACAAGAACGACAGCAATGAGTTCACCTTTTTCTTTGTCTTTAAATTTTGATAATATTCATGTCGTGTATGACATGTTGCAAATCTGCTATGTATGAATATTAAACGCATTTTAATCAAACAAAGGAACCCAACAAACTAGGACATTCATCCTGAACCCATTCTCACTCATTTCTTGTAAACAGTTTCAGAAAATATTTATTGGATATGGACAACACCGGTAAAGCCAGTATGGCTATGAACGGGAAACCGAAGTCTTCCAAGGTGGCAAGCTCTCTAAAAATGGAGTTAGGTGATATCGACCGAACACAGGTCTTCGGAATAGACGAAAATGAGAAAAGAGGGAACTGGACTGGAAAGCTAGATTTTGTCTTGGCAACACTTGGGTAAGTGCAAATAATGAAACTTTCTTCTGAAAATTAAATACCGTGATATCAGTTTTTGAAAGAAGTCTTATACTTTATTTTCTTGACGGTCGGCCCGCTATTTTATACATGTATTTATTTCAGGTATGCGGTGGGTCTGGGAAACTTCTGGCGGTTTCCTTATCTGTGTTACAGGAATGGAGGCGGCGCGTTTCTTGTTCCCTACCTCATTTTTATGACGATTGTTGGCATACCTTTATTCTTTGTAGAGGCCGGGGTTGGTCAGTTTTCTAGTGCTGGACCTACAGCGTGTTGGGAGCTTGCTCCGATTTTCTCGGGTAAATTTCTAAGAGATTTTTTACATATTTTAGCACAGTTCTAGTAACATTCATTTACATATATATCGAGGGGTTGCTGCAAGACTGGACAAAGTCTAACTGAATTAACAGGGTATTTGGTGCAGTTTTTTATCACCACAATGTCTATAGAATCTGGTCTGGTAGTTTGGTTTCCAAATGTTATAGAATAAAGATCACTTCAGTCCTTCGGTAATTCAGGAGTAACATACCTTATTAAAAAAATAATTTATAAATAAGACAGCCTGGAACGGTACTGAGTTAAAGCTGATATTACCAAAAAAAATCATTTTGTGCGTGCGTCAGTCACATCATTAACACAATTTTCAATATAATGTAATTCACCGAAAGCGTCAGTTGCTTGTTATTATAGCCATACATACGGTTGAATTGTCATTTGTTACTGTAAACATAGCATTGCAAAAATCGCTAATAAACTAAACGTTTTTATTAGATATTGGAGGTACACGTATTGCTATACTTGTTTTGTTGTTTGATGCTATAGGTATTGGTATTGCTATGATGGTATGTTCCTCCCTAAAGGCCCTCTACTACACCATGGTGGTGGCATGGTGTTTCTTCTACTTTGTCATGTCCTTTCAAAACCCTCTTCCTTGGGCAGATTGTGACAACGACTGGAACACGGAAGGTAATCTTTTCTGAAACAAAATCTGCAGTCTCTAGAGATCACCTAATGATGGCCATAACGCAGGTACGGTTTTGCAAATGAATAAACACATTTAAGTAGATAAGTTCAAAAATGTGAAACAATAGTTTAAGGGTGTAGTTTAAAAATGAAATGATTAGTTTTATGATAGAAAAAAGTTGGTCACTAAATTTGCTATATTCAGATTGCAGACTTCTTCTACCGGATGTAAGCTGTGGAGGAAATTATACAAAGAATCTTAACGGAACTTGCCATGACAGCAATGGAACATTTCTTGGTCTATGGAATACTACAAGGTTTACTGACGTTACTGGAAGACAACGCATTTCGCCGTCAGAGGAGTATTTCAAGTGCGTGTATTGACGAATTAGAGTGACCTTACCTTGTAAAAAAATGTGACATTATAAAACCGTCCACATTTAACGATTTCCAACTACAGTTATAATATTTCAATTAACGTTTTCTTAATTATCAAGGGTTTGCATTATCACAGAATTTCGCCTCTTTGTATTCCGTGTATCGTGATCACATAGACAATTTGGACATAACTAGATAGATTGCAAGTGCTGTTTTTTTTCCACTTGCAATTTATCTAATTATACTGTTTTTAAAATCGGTTCTTTTCATTTTCCAATCACTGGCGTATTGTTTTTTCTGCATAATGTTTTTTTTTGTTGTTTCAGCAATTTTGTTTTAGGACTAAGTTCCGACATAGAAGACCTTGGGGCACCTCGCTGGAAAAATGTCCTCTTTCTCTTCACGGCCTGGTTTGTTGGTTTTCTTTGTTTGATCAAAGGCATCAAGTCGACTGGAAAGGTAGGATAAAACAGTATAAGTATTGGCGGACATTTCAGGTATTTTCAGGTATTTAAAATATTTTCAGCAATGTCATCTTTTGAATTAAAATGTTATATATCAAGTCATGCAGAGTATCATAGAATAACATCTTTAATAGAAAAACTCTTCATCTTTTTATCACAATTATTTAAGTAATTGCATTTAAAAGAAAGATAATTAACCACCATTTTAACTGATGAACCATTTTTTCCAGGTCGTTTATTTCACCGTCACATTCCCATACGTGCTACTGCTTATACTATTCTTCCGAGGGGTAATTTTAGAAAACGCATGGGAAGGAATAAAGTTCTACATTGTGCCAGATTTCGAAAAACTTAAAAGTGCAAAGGTAATTCAAATATCCCATTAAAAATCGTCATCATGATTGGCCCATATTTTATGCGACTAACTTACCTTTCCAAACAACAACAACAAAAAAAAAATTAAAAATAAGTTCGAATATAAGTCACCTGCTTTAGAAAATCGAGAGATTGTTAGCGAGGTCATAAGAATAAGCAACAACAACAACAACAGCAGCAATTTTAATTTATGTCTCAGCTTAGAGTAAATCATGACACTCTAATTCTATTACGTCAAGGATTTTTTCCCATTCTGTTATACTTGTTTCAGGTATGGAGAGATGCCGCGACACAGATATTTTATTCCATAGGGAATGCTTACGGGGGCATCATAGCACTGTCAAGTTATAACAGGTTCCACAATAACGCCCTCAGGTATATGACATTATAATTAACATAAAAGTACCTTTGTATTAGCTATATATTATTAACCAGGTTTTTAACGAAAACCTGTTATTGTAATGCTGAAGTCGGCGGGCAAGCGGGCGGGCGTCAATTTTTGGTTTCCGCTCAATAACTTGAGTTTGCTTTGGCCTATTGACGCCAAACTTGGTGTGGGTAGCTTATATCAAGAGGCAGCTTAGGATTGCTACCCAGGTGTCTGTGATCAAGGTCAAGGTCACTGTTGCTAAAAATAGAAATTCAGTTTCCGCTCAAAAACTTGAGTTTGTTTTGGCCTCTTGACGCCAAACTTTGTGTGTGGGTAGCTTATATCAAGAGGCAGCTTGAGGCAGGATTTCTACTAACCCTACATAGATCACTAACTGCAAGCAACCAAAATAACAGCATCATTTTTTCTTCACTGCCATATATTTATTCCAAATTCCTGTCACATCAATACTTGGTCGTTGAAAACCGGGTTTCGTCGCATTGCGGCGCTTCTTGTTATTATAGCAATGGTATTGTAAAGGCCAATCGGAGAAAATTGGTAACTATAAAAATAAAATCGAAAAAAAAGTACTTATGTAAAATTAATTAAATTCGGAACATGTAAGATATAATTTTCGTTATTTTTAGCATTTTTACTTTAAAATTAGGACTAAAAATTGAAAACATGCATATAGACTAAATCTTAGTTTAAGGAGAGTTGCTTAGTGAGACCCTGTTGGCAGTCTGTCTTTATTCTGTATTAATGTATCAAGAAATTGGTCATTTGCAAATAATACACTTTTATGAGTTTAAATATCTGTTCTGGGTTATACGACTGTATCTGGCTTGTCGTTATGTAGAAAACAGTCATTTATACACTGTTTCTTGCTATAGAGACTCGTTGATTGTATCAATTGGGAATTGCATGACGAGTATCTTTGGAGGGTTTGTCATATTTTCCTACATTGGCTTCATGGCAGGGCAACTGGCCGTCCCGGTGAAGGACGTTGTAAGAAGTGGTAAGTATTTTATACTGCAGTAAACTACTTCGAAGAGTTGTAAGGACATAAATAAATTGTTTTTTTTTTACCTAGGACTTTGACCTTTTGATAAGTTTATTAATAATTCAGAGTGAAATACGACGAGACTAATCTTGATACAATCTCTGGTATATAGTGACGTGCCAAAGTAGAAACTTGACTTAGGGAACCTATTGTTCGCACATGTTACGTGTTATATTACAACACAGTTTCTATAGTGAAACATACCAAAGGTTCATTGACATTAATGTATACAAATATATTTATCTTTCTGCCATAATCTTTGCCGATATACTCTTGATACTTGATACATGCGTGCAGTTGATTTTTGATTTTCGTATTTTGTTCAAACTTTAACTTTCAATAAATCCTATGTGAAAACAAAAACAATGCTTCATTATAACAAAACAGAACATGAGTGTTTTTTTATTCAATTGATTTTTAAATTCCCTTTTCATCTTTGATTTTCTTCTGGCTAGTTAACATTTACTTTTCTAAATACCTCTTTTTAACTCTGTTTCTTAACGAAACAATATCAAACTGCATGTTTTTACCGTAGCCTTTGGCGCCCGAGCTACACCAATAGTTACTGTTGACTAAAGTGGCACAATGTTGACTTGCAAGGACAGGAAAACACGGTGTTATTAAATTTTCTGTAAATTCTGTATCTTTAAGGTGCTGGACTAGTGTTTGTGATATATCCAGAGGCTCTAAATATTTTACCAGGATCAACATTCTGGGCAATTATTTTCTTCTTCATGCTCATTACGTTGGGTCTAGACAGCCAGGTAATGACTTGTAAATTGTTTTCTACTGAAACACAATTTGACGGTATCGTTAGATTTATATAGCTACATACGTTAAATTGTTTTTTTACATCAAAATGAGAAAGTAATCAAAAGAACAGAAAAATCGTAGAAAATTTGGAGAAAATTCTGCTACGATTTTAGGAAAAATATTCACTTTTCTTGGGAATAAATAATTTATTTTTAAGTTGGCAATAACTCGGTATGTTATCAAAACACTGAAAATTGCCAAGAAGATTTATCAAAAGAATTTTGTTTTATTTTTATGAATAAAACGGAAGACCTTTCATTTCGGCATGTATAAATAAATCAATATATACACAGTAAGAGAAACTAATTCCTTTCTACCGGCCTATTGACAGTCACGCCCCCCCCCCCCCCCACCCCCAGAAAAAGAAAAAAAAACTGTTGACATTATTACAAAACATTTGTGACAAAAGGCTTCTTTTCAAACATGAGTGTTCATACGTGTTACAGTTTGCTATAGTTGAGACAGTTTTAACCGGGATTGCTGACGTGTGGCCTACAATAAGGGAACATAAGACTATTGGCATTGGAGTCCTCAGTTTCATAGGATTTCTTCTTGGCCTGCCAATGTGCACAGATGTAAGTAGTAAATAAATGCCATATATTTATGCAAGTGTATTTTGTATTCAATATGTCACATGCACTAGAACTCCTACAGTAGACGACATACAAATCTTGTTTCACGTATGTTTCATGACGTTTCTCTTATTGAAGGGCAAATTTTCATCCCAGGTATAATGTAAATTTGTGTCCAAACTGAAGCTGACAGAACAAAATGTTGACAGACCAGATAATTTCTGATACAAAGAGATAAGTGTACAAGTGACAAGAATAGTTAACATTTGATCGAAGTCGGTCTATGGCAGGATGTTTTATTCATAAAACGTTATCCATTAAATATCCCACATTATTTTATTATATATTAAATATAAATTTCAATGTTCATATTAATTTTATTTAGTATAATGTTTTTTGCAACAGTCTAAAAAAATCTCAAGAACGTTCATGACACTAGCGTTTTATGTAATAAAAAGTTGGCAGACTTTGACGTCACATAAATGACTTAAAATTTTGACAGAAATTTGAAATTTAATTTATCAAGAGTGTCCATTAGTTTTCTTTCTGATAAAACGCTCGGCAGTGTGTTTATAGAAAATGATTGAGAGATATTTTGCACAGCTTAAATAATATTTGCATCATGCTAAGAAACATAATATCTAATGAATTACACGTAAAACAAACTTTCTAACCTGTTTTCAGGGAGGACTGTATGTGCTCCAGGTGGTAGACTATTACAACGCAGCATTCTCCCTGCTCCTGATAGGCCTGGCAGAAACTATAGCTGTCATCTTTGTTTACGGTAAACCATTCATCATCTTAGTTCAAAATTCAGATATTCTGAACTGATAAAAATTTGATGAAGCCGTGCATGGAATATTGTATTGATTCTAATTTAGCATACGGCGTTCTGGAGAAAGAGCCAGTCGAATTACCTGAAGTAAATGGAAGATTCTCAAGAGTGTATAGGTATACGGTCTACATGTTTATTAGAAATGCCGATGTACATTATAGGTTTGAAGCGTTTCTGCAAGGATATTGAGTTGATGACCGGCAAACAGCCATCAATATTCTTCAAGGTCACATGGACAGTCACGTGTCCGATAGGAATTTCGGTAAATATCTTTAAATAGTTCGCCTGTATCCAATTTTGTTATGCTTACCAAACAGTTCTGTTATTAATGTTGCTTCTGTCTTACTAAGATAGCACTAAAGATTAATTATTTTCACAGTTTGATTCGTAAATCTTTGATTTCTGGATAATTCAAAGAAAGACTGAAAGTAACATAAAATTAAGCACAATAACGATTTGTCTATAGCACATGCAAATTTCAGTTTTTCATTTAACTATCTATGTTTATAAAATATTGTTAGGTTTTCATATATGCATATAAGAGTCACGTAATGTCAACATAATAAATTTCTAAATCTTCTATATTTCAGTTTATACTTATGTTTGCATGGATCGACTATAGCCCGATTACGTACGGAGATGACGGAGAATATCCTCAGTGGGTACATGGTATAGGTTGGTGTATCTCCCTCGCCTCGGTCATATTTATACCTGTTGGGATGATATACAAGATGATTACCGTCGAGGGAGGCGGAAGTATCTTTCATGTATGTTTCAAGAATTATGAAGACATAGTTTAAATTACATGTACTTTGATCTCGTAAAACATTTTCTGAAGTTGAACTGTAAGCTTTTTTTAAACTAAAACTCAAACTAAATTTTAAAAACCATAATTTTAACATCAATTAAGGGTTTTTTTTGTTTTGTTTTTTTGTTGTTTTTTCTTGTTTTGTTTTTTTCCATTTCTTTAATATGAAAATAAGGATGTTTTATTGTTTAGAGGTTTAAAGCACTTGTGAAGCCCTCAAAATTTTGGGGACCAGCATTAGTAAAGCACAGAAGGCTAGTGTCGTACATTGATGATTTTGATGTCGACCCTTATAATGTCGGAGAGATGAGTACGCCCAGGAAGAGACTTTCAGTTATCTCTATCGATCTGACCGGATTGGTAAATATATAATCATAATTAAAACAGAAATGTTAAAATGTATGCATATCGCATCGTATGTAGAGTAAGCTTTTACTAGTTGTGTAAAATACTCTGCGCGATTTAAATAAGTACTGGCGCCAAGAGAGGGAATGTTAGAGTCACAGATAATTTTTACTGGAGGGATTTAAACCCTTAACTCTTGACCCTGTACATCACGGCACATTCGCTTTTTAGGATCAATCTGTTCGAATGTTCATTTCGATTCTGGTTTCATCAGTAAGAAAAAGGTTTTAAAGTAAGTATTTTCAAAAACAAAATCGAACACGTTCTTTTTATATGACATGAAATATTCCCTTTTGTGTTATAAATATACTTTACCCGCTGAACAATAATGGACATTTGCTTTTTTTATTTAATTAAAACATGAATATTTAAAAATCTATTACAGAGTAGACGAAGATCGAGCGTTGCTTCCCTTAACTCAAAACAATCCAACCCGGAACCGACGAGCGCTACTAGCCATATGTAAAATGACAAAACTGGTCAGGAAAAATGGAACTGTGGCAACTGATTTTTTTCATCTTGGAGTGTTATCTGAAAACACGCATGCATTTAGATTCAGTGGTTACAAAAACGAAGACATTGTTTAAATGTATCATACGTTGAATATATTAGATAAAACTTTATTTCGTGTAAGGATGAAACTAAATTTGTATGCCATCCATGAATGACCTAATGCTGAATATTTGATTTAAATGAATCAAACTAAAAAGCTGTGATATTGTTAAATAAACTGATGGTCATTCTGTTTGACACGATTTGTTTGATTTTACTTTTTGTTCTCCGATAGTTAATTTTGTATATTTTTATTGTATGTTTCCAAGACATTTATCTTTTTCTTTTACCACATTGAAGGTTGGTGAACATAATGTTAATAAAGTCGCCTTATAGTGCTTTGTAAACATTTAATGTAATCCCAGAATACTAGAATTAGTCTTGTACATAATCATTTTATATGTAGAAGTTTCCGGGGTTTTTTTTCTCTCTTCATTTTTTAAAACTTTTACAGTCATAAAATATTGGCTAAACTTTTTGTTATCTAAAATCTCTATATTTTATAGGGAAACTTTATTTACTGACTCATTTTCTATAACGTCATCAAAATGTTTTTTCGACCATTATGAGATATAACCCAATTGTCTGTGGTAGTAGTTTTAAACACGTTTTGCAAGATGTTCAGAAGTAGTAAATAGTATTAATGAGAGGAGTTGCATTATTTAATAGCTAACAACTTACCCCTACAACACTTCAGTCATCGTTAGGCCCTGACACCAAACTTTGTAGAGATACGGTAGATAATGTATTGTAACTGACCAGATACGTTAGCAAGTGCTTTGACTCATTCATAGTTTACTCACATTTGTACAACACCTCATCTTCAACTGAGAAATAGACAGTCATCTTTTTATACTGCTCGTACCTAACCATCATCTATTCAATGGCTATACCATTGTGGCACCTTCTTTAGTCGAAGAAGGTCTCTGGATATAGCGATGGTCTTTTTAGTCAGTCGGGATCGTCACAAGCTGAACAATAAATTTAAAAAAAAAACACATTAAAGAATCATCTCAAGATCACTGCCAATTATTTTTTCGGTTCAAAGTTGATTTGAATATGAACAGTAGAATCTAAAGGAAGCAACAAACTTCATTGCAAAGTCGAGCGTGTTTTAGCGTTATACTGTTCGTATATATGTTTTAGCGTTATACTGTTCGTATATATGTTTTAGCGTTATACTGTTCGTATATATGTTTTAGCGTTATACTGTTCGTATATATGTTTTAGCGTTATACTGTTCGTATATATGTTTTAGCGTTATACTGTTCGTATATATGTTTTAGTGTTATACTGTTCGTATATATTTAACTAACATGAATATTGTATTCCAGAAAATATGGTGAACATCATTATATGATAGCTGATGCCACTTCTACAAAATAAAAACTAGAAAACATTTATTTTTCCTAGTGTTGTTCTTTAGTAGTGTAGACAAATTATTTTGTTTAAGTCAATAAAAAGATGATTTGAAAACGTTAACAAAATGGCTGAAACTCCAGAACACTGTGAAATAAACCGTACATGCTGTCTGTAGCAACTGGAAGCTACCAATGACGAAAACAAATATATTTAAATATGATTTAGAAGTAGGAAATAATAAAGCAAGGCTAACCACTAAATTGTATCCATAAAGCAAACTATTTCAGCAAAAAGGGCAACGGTATTTCTACGTGTTTTCTTAGTTTAGGTCATACTGAATAGCCATACAAAGTCTTTTGATGGAAAATTCATGTGTATAATTATTGTTTAATAGTTTCCGGATATATATCAGATCCAAAAGAGTAGCCATTGAGGAGAATAACTAGAAACGTGTCCATTGGACTGTTATGGTCTTAAACAAAACACTGTTTTACGAACATGAAAGTTCGTAACAGAAAGATGCAAGGCATCTTGAAAATAGCCACACAGTGAAGGATTAGAACTCTGATCCTCTCGCATCGAAGACCAATATTCTAACCACTGAGCAAAAAAAATCGATTTCCTAGGTTGTATTTGTACAATTATAGGCCGATGTACACTGAGTATAACACATCATCTCTTGAGAAAGTCATCATTTATAATGACGGATGTTGTGGTCTATTTTTATATCAGAAACCTTGAAGGATTTTTTATTATTGTTATTTCTAAGACCAGGAGGGGATATCCCGGACGAGCCCCCATCTTACGAACATGAAAGTTCGCAACAGAAAGATGTAATGAAAAGACCATCCGGAATGAGATTCGAACTGGTGTCTTCCGGGATCGAAAACCAATGCTCTAACCACTGAGTAAAAGAACTGATTCACTGACGCAGTTTTCAGAGGTTGTATTTATACAATTATAGGTCGGTGTGCACTTAACTATAACAAAAATAAATTTTACTCGAGTAAAGTTGTCACAAATAGCACAATGGGTTATATAAGGCATTTTTGTATAATATACAGACATGAAATATGGACAAAAAATCATCAAGTAATAATGTACCCATCAGATGTTCCTGTTATGATACCGGAATGGTTTGTTAAAAAACGCATGTCTCCCACTACAAATTCAGTTAACTCCCATAACTCCTGCAAAAGACCGATCAACATTAAAATCCTGTCGATATGCATTTACTACACTTGATACAGAACATTTCTGTAAGTTTTTATCAAAATCCGTATGAATGTAGGGGCAGTTGCGCTGACAAAAGATAAAAATCAAAATCTATAAAGTCCCATAACTTCTACAAAAAAATCATTCAAACAGAAAATCATGACAACATGCACAACAACAGTTGTTAACATTTCTCCTAGGTTACATCAAAATCCATTCATGCATGAAGAGGAATTGTGCTGACAAACTTTGTGACAGACAGACGGATAGACAAAATCAAAATATCTCTCGACCACTTTGTGATTGGAGACATAATAATAGAAACAGAATTCATCTCACACAACACAAAATACATAGTCCTTGTGGTTTCAGACAAGAAGAATTTAAAAGTATTTCCTTTCGGCTGCCATGGCAACCAGAGGTCTGCATATATTCAAATTCCTTGAAGAGCATCTTAAGAGGGCCAAGCAGGAAACATCTCTGTCAGTTTTGTCAAACTTGATGCGGTGGTTCTGGAGGAAATGTTGTTTAAAGAAAATTTTATTTGTTGAGGACGGATGCGGGACAACGATTATCACAAAAGCCCACCATGTGGCTTACACGTGTCACGTCCTCTACTAATGATGTACCAAAGCATTTTGAAATCCCACCATGCATAATAAAGTTATGGACCGGAACGAACTACTAGTATATCTTCACTGAAGAGTAAATGAGAAATACAGGACGTTCAATGACCCGCTGAGACCTTGACTTAAGAACGTTAACCTTTTTTACAAGACTCGTCGGTGTTAGCGTAAGGACTATGACACTTTGTTTATCGTCTGTATAATGGATAAATAAAAAAATAATGAAATCAATCTTTCGAAATTTATAGCTCAAAGCTATTAAGCTAGCGAGAGCTAAACAAAACTAGAGCTATCACTGAATGCGACTGAAAAAGTTTGGCGGAGGTAGAAATATGCAAATCGAAATAACAGCGACCATGCAAAAATCGATTGCTAGTTCGAAAAAACTAAATGTCCAAAAGCTGAAACAAAATATCATTTACCGAACATGAAAGACAGTTGTATTCAGAACACATGGAAATGCAGGTATTGAAATGTGTATTAATACCTAGATTAAATTGTTTGCCTCCTATGATGCCTCTTAGTAATATGTTAGCAATTAAACGAAAAAAGGGTAGTTCACAATCATGCCCATAAACATGTACTTCTATAATGGAGTACAATTCACATATATAGCAAGAGTCTTATTTTGTTATTTGCAGGTTTATATTTTGTACGAGCACTTAAACTTGTCGCAAATTATACACAAAGTGGTTCTTGCATTCAATTTAGTTGTGAACATTGATCATTTTGCAGATATTGAATATTGCTAAATTTTTGTCTGACATTTGTCCAATCTGTAGAAGAGAACAAAACATAGCTGGTCCGATAGTCTAAATTAAAAAAAAGGCATATAAGATGCATTATATCTCCTTTGAAAAAAAATGTCGAAGTATAACCATTTCTCACGTACAAACAGATGACTTTACACTAAAGAACCCGAATTCGATACACTCAAGATGGTCTAATATAATGAAATAAAACACTCATTTCCGTTAAATGCGTCTCTGTTACATGAAAGAATACACCAACTGTTAAATGAGACTTATTCAAATGATTTTTTAATTTCTTTCTCTTCCTTATGAGGTAACTAGCTGAACAAGTTTCTCGACTAGTCTTTATTGCATTCGTTCATGAATTAAGAAGTGTGTCTTACTTTGCCGTTCTTAGCAATAGAGGTGTGTCTTACTTTGCCGTTCTTAGCAATAGGGGTGTGTCTTTCTCTGCCGTTCTTAGCAATAGAGACCCTGGTCTATTTACTCGCCTTTTTCTAGATTATATGGGTCTTCTGATATTGCAACTATGTAGGTCACCAGCCTTCTGTGTTTTACTTAAGCTGGTCCCCAAACTCGTGAAGGCTTAACCAGTACTCTGAACCCCTAAACTATAAGAAAAAATGTCTTAATGAAGGTCTGGGATATATGTAACACTTCTATTCTGTTAACAGAAGTGTGCTCAATTAGATAATTCCATAGTTACATGCTAAAGTCAAATTTCAGACAGTCAGATCAATAAAACATGCATAATTTTTGAGGAAACAAAATATGAAACTGAAACCTACATAGAGGATCCTTCCACCTCCCTCGACGGTAATCATCTTGTATGCCATTCAAACAGGTATAAATATGACTGAGGCGAGGGAGATACACCAACCTATACCATGTACCCACTGAGGATTTTCTCCGTCATCTCCGTACGTAATCGGGCTATAGTCGATCCACGCAAACATAAGTATAATATATAATTGAATTGAAATATATAATTGATACTACTCAAATTGTTTGTGTCATTTCTGGTTCATATATATTAAGTTCGATAGCTTCCGTCAGGAAAAAGAAGAATGCAATTTGGAACAGCGAACAGGCATTTTTCGTTGCTAAGGTAATCTTCTTCCATTAATCATCGGAAGTAGAAACTACGTTTGAACTTAATTACTGAAAAGGATTTACTATTTGTTTTGGTTTGTTATGATAATAAAAGATCTAGATCATTTAAAGAAAACCTGCATAAAATTCATCATTAGAATGACAACTAGTGCTTGCAGATTTTGTTTCAGAAACGATTACCTTCGGTGTTCCGGACATTATCACAATCTGCCAAGGGAAGCGGGTGTTGGAAGGATATGGCAAAGTAGAAAAAAACACCAAAAGACTAGCATGGCGTAGTACAGAGTACAGACCACCATTGTTTTACCTATACCTGTAATTTACATAACGCAAACTTGTCATTTCTTGGTTTGTGTTCTATCCTAGTCCTCTATATGAGCTACATGTTTTTATATTTATAGTGTTAAGACAAGGTTTCACAGATGGAATTGCCATTGAAATATTTTTTGTTGATATATAAGATTCTGGCCATGCGTAACATTAGTTTCTTATGCCCCCGATAGGGCATATAGTTTTTTAACTATCCGTCTGTCCGTCATTCCGTCCGAAAACTTTAAAATGGCCCATAACTTCCTTGTTAGTGAATAGATTTTCTTCAATTAAACTCAACAACCGTTTCGACATATACTTGTATGACCCTGACCCCTGAATGATCGTGACCTCAAAGGTCCAATTGTCAAAGAAAACATAGCTCATAACTTCCTTATCCGTAAATAGATTTACTACATACTTAAAAACAACAGCCCTTTGGACAAGATTATCCCATTGACATATATTTATTTGACCTAGACCCCTGAATGACCTTGATCTCGAAGGTCTAGTTGTCTTAAATACTTAATATTTGGCATAACTCACATATAACAAAACAGATTTAGTTCATGTTTGCATAAAAATAACCCTTTGGGTGAAGTCTTCAATGTGCATATATTTTTTTACTTTGACCCTTACATGACTGACCTTGGGATCAAATTATCAAAATAAAAACTTTCTTTTCTACAATCTGATCTACAATTTATCTTCATCTGTCCTCAGCTCAAAGGTCAAAGCACCTCTTCGTGGTCATTGTCTTCTTACAGTGATAATGTTTGTTTTAATATTATTTTCAAAAGCAGAACACATTAATTCCGGACTTACAATTTATTGATGAATTAAAAACACTTTCACAAATGATTGTCTTTTATATTAATCCTAAAAGCAAAATTATTGAGAAATCTGCGAGATATTCTACCTGAGAAAATCGGGGCAAGTTCTCAACACGCCATAGGTCCAGCGATAGAAAACTGACCAACCGCAGCCTCTACAAAGAATAGAGGTTTTCCAACAATCGTCATAAAGATGAGGTAGGGAACCAGAAACACGCCACCTCCATTCCTGTAACACAGAGAGGGAAACCGCCAGAATTTTCCCAGACCCACTGCTTACCTGAAATAAAAATCTGTCTATCTGCCATCAATATCAAACCTTATGTGGACATAAACACGATATCTTATATCAACTGGAATGTAGAATAATAAAAGTATTCAGCTACAAATAATCGCATCTAAAGAAAAACGTATTAAGGTCAAACAGTATTTTTAAGAATTGAGGAGAGAAAATGTCATCACGGTTTTGCTAACCCAAACGTTGCCAGCACATAATCTAGCCTTCCAGTTCAGTTCCCTCTGCTCATTTTCATCCACTCCGAATATCTGCGTTCTGTCTATACTTGAGGTTTTATTCTTATTACATGCTATGGAAGAACGTTGACCTTTGACTGCAGTCGTCACTGCTTTGTCGGGCCATTCTACGCCTTGCTGTTGGTCTCGCAAATTACTTTCCAGTCGTCAAGTCAGTAGCAGAAATGATAAGCAGATCTAAAACACATTTAGTTGAAAACAAATATAGAAATAAAATTAAAATGCGGATGGAGAGGGTATCGAAATATTCACTGGCATTTTTTCTTCACTGTAAAACCATTATGATTAAAATTATCTACTAAATTCCCTTTACTTTAAGCCTGTTGATTTCGAGAATACTTTGATTTACCAGATTAAGCTTATATTTTTACTTTAGACCATAGTGACCGTTCCAAGAAGTTTCTGTCAGTCTAAAAATCTAAATCTCATTCAAATTCAATTAAAACCTATAAAAATACTCTTTTGATCATACTCTTAACTCCACTTAAGTGTTGATTTTTTATAAGGAGCAGTATATCACTTTATACAGCCAAGGCGACTTTCATAATCCGATGCGAAATAACTCGCTTTTAGTCTCTCAGTCTCATAACCGGCATCTGAGTTCGTGTATTTTAAATTATTAAGTGGTGCGAAACGTTCGTATCCACATGTATACTCATCGACGGAAACCCACGTTCGATCCATTCCGTTTCACTCTATTTATCTACCGTGGGACAATTGGCTGGTAAAATTTCGTACTCATGAATAATTCATTACCTACTTTCATTGGTTTCCGTAAGATTTCCCTTGCGGAATCTCAGCCAGTGAAATTACTGGATACAATTTGCCTTCCGCGCCTATGTTTAAATCTTGGGAATACGTCTATTTTAAGTAACTTGTCATTATGCCTACTCTCCACACTGAAGAGTGTCTATTTGTAATGCGGCATCTCATTCGACGAAGAGTTACATCCCTTTGCTAATAAATATTCATGAAAACGAATAATCAGCAATCAATTATCCCACGGTACATAATGTAATTGTGCGGAATATGTACCGGGGGTCACCGACGATGATGTATACTGAGCATTGCGTTTATTTATGCTTTTACGGAATTCATCAAACTAAAATAGAACGATGTTACCTTTATTTGTAGAGTAAGAAGTTTTCGTCATTCTTGTGACTTTTAACAACTTTATTGTGTCGCCTGCTATAGTCAGGGGATATAAAGGTGTTACTTGCGGTGTCCGCGTCGGTGTCGGCGGCGGCGTCCCATTTTTCTTGTCCGGGGCACAACTCTTAAAGTACTGGAGGTATCAATTTGAAACTTCATAGCCGAATAGATCTCATTGTGGAGAGGTGCAGTGCCAAAGAACCATAACTCTATTTCCCACAATTTTTGAGTTATCTGTCTTCAATTAGGGTCAGTGTTATGTAAGATGTGTGATTTTCATTCACTTAGGAGTATTTCCAGTGACACTTATGTTGCTGAGAAAAATGTTTTCAAGGATGGATTCACTTATACTTCATAGGTGAATAGATCTCATTGTAGGGAGGTGCAGTGCTCAAGAACCACAACACTATTTATCAAAATATTTGAGTTATTGCCCTTTGTAATTTTTCATACTTAATTTTTGTCCAGGGCATAAATTGAAAGGTATTGAAGATATGAACTTGAAACTTCATAGGTGAATAGATCTCACTGTGGAGAGGTGCAGTGCCCAAGAACCATAACTATCTTTCGCATAATTTTTGAGTTATTGCTGTTTGTAATTGTTCATATTTAATTCTTGTCCGGAACTTTTAAACTCCGTATTCCATAGAAAAGAGTTAAATAACTGGTATGCTATCGTCAAACGACTTGCGGAGTTCTAGTTAGTGTTATGTTGTCTTTGCGTGATTGTTTCCCGTATACAAAGTCAGAAGCCTGGGGCTAAAGTTACGTCTAAAACAAGAAAAAACAAAGTTTTGAAACGACCAATCTGACTTCTGCGTCATGTTGCACCTATTACAGTAAACATTTGTTTCAGTAAACTATATTCCTGAATTAAAAACGATTTAATACAGGAAAGCGATGAATAATCTTATTATATTAAAAACAATTTTAGAGCCTGAACACAGGTTAAAAGCCCCACAAAAACATTTGAAAAGGAGGATTCAACTCTGAAAGACGATAATGTGATTTGAATGCGTTTACGATATCAAACAGTTTAACAGTTTGTTTATAGGATACAAAATGGTTATATTACATTAGATGTAACAATTGTCCGCTGAATACAACCATGTTGGCAGAATACCAGAATATTGAGCAATTCAGCGTGATTCCTTTCGACAGTTTTTTTTTTAGATTTCGTCCTTACTTCTGGACATAGCAAGTAGTTCACTATAAATTATTCAAATACAATGTAATATATTCTTTTTAAAAGAGAAAATTTTATGACATGCTTGTGAGACAGTCGATGTTCTCCATTTACAAGCAGACAATACCGATGTCCCCAATTAAAGTACTAGATGTAATTTCATTCCCGTATCAGTAGACTTACGTTTCACATTGTTATTCATATTCGTAATAAGCATTTCGGTTAAAAAAAATAATCAGCAGTTTTTATGACTACGTGATCAGCCGATAGTGGCATATGTGGAGCATTCTTTCCACTCACCTTTCTTCAATCAAAGTGTCACAGGGGTAGATAAAATTACCAAAGTCTCGGCGTAGGTTTGCTCTGTTTATTCCGTATAAAAAGTTTGCCTAAAACACATAATATGGAATTCAGTAATGATTGATAAAATAAGACCAATACAATATATCAATATCACAAATTGATTACGCGCTGAGTAAAAAAAATACAAATTACAATCGCAAAAAGAAAGATTATGAAAAAGATTTCTTAGTTTGTTATTACAATTATTCAAAATAATTTGAATAAGTATTAATTCATTTGAAAAAAAGTAAATTCTCTGAGCAAATAACTTCCGAACTCGTAAGAGTAGAAAGTCGTAGTGAAGGCCGTGAAAAGTGCAAAGAAACAGTTAAAAGACCAATGTATTCCTTTCTCTCATTCAATCTCTCATTCAAACATATAAGACAGACAAAACGATTGGACATGTAGAAAAAGTGTCCACGAGTAAACACGGTTGAATTGCTTCGGGAGCTTCCGTACATATCTGTCATTAGACTTACATGACAGATAATCCCCGATTCAATTACATAGCAGACGACACTTAGAATAAACGATTTGACGGACGCTCATGAAGCTTTGTCGCATGCGCGAAGGTTAAGAGTACGTTTCCCGCTCCAAGGAGGCTTACGGCAAGGCGCACTTTAACATTAAAATAAAATCAAACATAAAACGTTACGACCCGTGACAAAGCACTGAAGGCATACATGTGATATCCCGGCGGGATTTAAGAAAGTCCCGTTATCACACATCAATTCCAGCTGTCCCGGTATTCATTAAAAATTCCCGTTATTAAAATCAAGAAGAAAAAAATCTTTCATCTGCCGACGTCAATAACTTGCTCAGCTCCGGTTATGGGCGGAGCTTATGCTCGGAAACGGCGATCAATACATACTACCTTCAAACATTGACCAATCAGAGCGCATTTTACTACTTTCATTGAATTAATCCTGTGTTGACACTCGATACACAATTAACACATTTAGCCATCAACGGGCGTTGAATTGGGTCAGTATAATTCGATTGGGGATGTACACCCAGTAGAAAATGGTTGTGTACAACTTAACAAATTAATTGAATGCTTAATTTTAAAGGCAAACGGTTAAACATCAATGCATTACTAGTGTTACTCTAACCTTTTAAACAGTGTAAGGAAATGACTAAAATACTTTTTGGTATTTTTGTTTTAATTCTCGGATATATTTATAAGAAAAGGTCAAGTAGTTTTAAGACAAACTTAACAAATTGTAGGAAACCAATTTCAGCAAATATTTAGTTCATTAAACATAAGGCAGCAAGTGAAAATCTCGGATAAATTCCATTTGTCATATATTTCCGCGATCCCGCCGTATTTTAATATTTATAGAAAACAGTGTCTTGGAGACTTTTTATATGGCAAACTTACAACATTCAATTGATTTATTAAGATAAGTGTTCATTATTTAATTATAAATACCAGTTTTTCATTGAAAAAGTTTCCATTTCTCTAAGACTTAAATATTTCTGTCATGGTTACTTTTGAAAGCAATAATTATAATGAATCAACATAACTTACATCTTAAAATCGTTTGTACTTTTGTTCAAAAAGTTCTGGTGAAACTGGAAACACATCCCAGACTTTTCACAAAATGGGATCTGTATAAGGACTTAGGTCCAAAAGCTAAAATTCAAAAGACAAAAAAAAAAAAATCAATCATCAGTGGGAATCTGAATATAAATGGATAGGAAAGTGTGCTAAGGGAACAGATTATGCCTTTTGCATGTGGTGCAACCTTTATGTATTAACAAAAAACACTTCATTAGTTTTCTTTTCTGTTCTTCTTCTCTTTCTTTTTGCGAAAACGAGTCGATAAAAAAATTCCAGTTTTCAAGCTAAAAATCCAGCTGAAAATCCAGTTGTGAGTTACCGAAGTTATCACATGTATGTGAAGGTACTTGTAAATTTAAAAGGAATTGTGAACTAATTAGTTTTTAGATTTTAGTAACCTAAATCCAAGCCAAGCAGCGAAAGTCAAACCTGTGCTATCATTATGTATTAATGCTCACATCGGCTTTTATCACATAATTATTTACGGAATGGTCGGTGATCACAGGTTTTGCAGACATATACTACTCAAAATTTGATAGGGATCACTTATAAGAATGTGTATATTTACTACATAAGGTTGAAAGGTTACATTTTTTGTTGTGATTCTGAAAATATGTTCATATGACAACAGTTTGGTACCAAAAAATGAGTAAGTCTGTAAACCGTTGAAGCGTGACAGAGGCTGAGCCGTTGGAGGGGCACGGATTTGGGATAACACAGACAGGAGATAAAATGGAACTTTTTGGAAAAAATCAAGTCTATCGCCTGAATTTTGCTTTAATATCGGGTGTGGTTTCCGTTTGCTTGGATTACTGCTCTGCACCGCCTTCTAATGCTGCTAATGAGTCTCCGGATGCTTTGTTGTGGGAGTCGAGCCCACTCGTCCAGAAGGGCCTGCTGTAGCCCAGGGACCGTGGTTGGTTGGACTGGGCGAGCAGATATTGCAGTCTGCAGCATGTCCCAGGCGTGCTCTATTGGATTGAGGTCTGGAGACCTTGCTGGCCAGTCCATTCTCTCTATGGCTGCTGCCTCCAGGTAATCGTCGGTGACCCTTGCCCTGTGAGGTCAGGCGTTGTCGTCCATTAAAATGAATTCAGGGCCTATAGCACCAGCGTACGGTCGAACGTACACATCTAAGATCTCTTTGACGTATCGCACAGCCGTCAATGTGCCGTTTTGAACAATGTCCAGGTCTGTTCTTCCCTGCATGCTAATGCCCGTCCACACCATGACCGAGCCCCTGCCATGACGGTCATGGGTAGCAACACATACGGGTGCCAACATTCATTGGCGGATCTCCATACCCGCACTCGCCTATCAGTGAAGTCCACACAAAATCTAGACTAGTCAGTGAACAGCACTGGGATCCAGTCATGCAGCGTCCGCCTGGCGTAATCGCAGGCCCATTGAAGACGTGCCTGGATGTGGTTTCGCGTCAATGGGATTCGGATTGCTGGCCTTCTAGCCCTCATGCCAGTTGTATGAAGATGGTTCCTGATGGTTTGAGTGGAAAGTCTTACACCAGTGGCATTCTGGAAGTCATTTTGGGGGGCAGTAGCGGTAACAAAGCGCTGACGTCGCGTTTGAACGACAATAAACCGGTCCTCACGCTGAGTTGTGGACCTCTGACGCCCTCCGCCATGCCTATGCGTGACATGCCCGTAGGTTTGAAACCGTCGCCACATCCTGGCAACGGTGCTCTGGGACACCCCAAGGACACCTGCCACGTGCTGTTGGGAACGCCCAGCCTCAAGCATCCCTACCCCCTATTCATCTCATCGTCAAAACGCCGTCTTTGCCGTAGATTTGCCATGACCAGTGCTAGGTTCGATATAAACGTTACCATTCACAAGCGAAGTCTGAATAAAATGGATGTGTACATGAAGGTACATGCCCGCGGTGCACCACTTTTCCAGGGGTATCGCTTTTCCCGTGCATCTCGAGCCATGTACAGGTAAACAATCAAAATCTGCTGGAAAGGTCGGCTTTGCCATATGAATAAACTTCATGTTTGAGAAAAAAATCAGTTATCATTAAAAAGATATTTAAGAAATAAAAAGTGATCCCTATCAAATTTTGAGTAGTATAATTATGTACGGAATGGTCGGTGATCACAGGTTTTGCAGACATAATTATGTACAGAATGGTCGGTGATCACAGGTTTTGCAGACATAATTATGTACAGAATGGTCGGTGTTCACAGGTTTTACAGACATTATTATGTACGGAATGGTCGGTGTTCACAGGTATGGCAGACATAATTATGTACGGAATGGTCGGTGATCACAGGTTTTGCAGACATAATTTTGTACGGAATGGTCGGTGTTCACAGTTTTGGCAGACATAATCATTTTGTTGTTTAATTTTGATGTTTTTTCTTTGCTCCACGAAAGATGTTTACGTTATAAGGAAACAACTCTTACCCACAAACTATATTGAGCATTATAAATTGATTTTACCTATAGGGTTTCAATAGATGTTCCCTAGCTTACTATGACAAGTTCGACTTAGAGGTTGTGCACGAATACACGGAAACTATACACCTTTATTTCGAAATTCGACGAAAGTTTAACTACATATACTTAAAACTATTTTGGGGGTTCATGAATGGTAAAGATTAGTAAAAAGGCACATTAGACCGGGCTGCCATATAATACCATTGGGGGCTTACCACTAAATCACGACTTCATGGACATCTCTTCTTTACAACAGTACTAAACATTTTGATGATGTTACGGTCTAGTGCATACCTTCCTATAATTGTATAAATACAACCTCTGACAACTGCGTCAGGGGATCAATTCTTTGGCTCAGTGGTTAGTGTTCTTCGCTAAGATCGAAGTTCGAAATCTGGTCTAGGTTGTGTATACTTAGGTGCACTGCATCTTTCTGTTACGGACTTTCATGTTTTGTAAGATGGGGCTCGTCCTGGATGACCTCTCCTGGACTTAGTTGTAAGAAGGGGGCCATGATGGCCCTAGTTCGCTCACCTGAGTACTTTGCTTGAGGGTCTACCGTTAAGCAAACATCAGATGCAACATTACATTTTCTAATGGAAGATATTCAAAGATCTCATATCTTATAAAAAATCAATGGGGCAGAGGCAATTTCGTGATAACAGCTTAGCTGCAGTGGCCATTTTGTTCAATGGAGCAGAACCGTTTAAGCAATTTTAACGCAGGGGTATGTAAGGAACATGTCAGTGAAATTTGATGGAAAATTACCTTGCCATTGAGGAGATGCTGTTTTATTTCTTTTCTATTTTTAACTTTTGCAGCCCTTATGTGCAATGGAGCGAAACGGTTTGAGCAATTTTAGAAAAGGGCTATATAAGGAACATTTCTGTCAAATTTGGTTTATGGAGCGGATGTGGTCCAGTGGTAACGCGCTGGACTGGTATACCAGGGGTCCCGAGTTCGATCCCCCGCTCCTCCACTAACATTACTAATAGTCTTTCGGATGAGACTTTAAACCGAGGTCCTATGTATCAGTGCTATACACTGAGCATGTAAAAGAACCAGGAGTGTCTCTGGAATGGGATGCTTTCTGTATCTTGCACTACCCCCACAACATAAAATAACTAATCTCTCCAGGGGGCGTCGGTCATATGGGCAACCGGTACCGACGATAAATAAGCTTAAATAGATAGAATTTGGTTTAAAATGGCCAAGTGGTTTTGGAGGAGTTGTCATTTGAAGCCAAATATTGACAAAAATCTATTTTAAGCTCTGGCGGTCATTTTGTTCAATGGAGCGGAACCATTTTAGCAATTCTAAAAGAGGGCTATGTAAGGAACATTTCTGTGAAATTTGGTGGAAAATCACCCAGCCATTCAGGAAAAGTTGTTGTTTTAATTTTTTTTTAGTTTAAGCTTTTGCAGCCCTTATGTGCAATGGAGCGGAACGGTTTGAGCAATTTTAGAAAAGGGCTTTATAAGGAACATTTCTGTCAATTTTGATAAAAATGGCCAATTGGTTTTGGAGGAGATGTCATTTGAAGCCAAATATTGACAAAAATCTATTTTTAGCTCTGGTGGCCATTTTGTTCAATGATATGAAACCCTTTTAGCAATTCTAAAAGAGGGCTATGTAAGGAACATTTCTGTGGAATTTGGTGGAAAATCACCCAACCATTTAGGAGATGTTTTTTTAATTTTTTTCTCTATTTTTAGCTTTTGCAGCCCTTATGTGCAATGGAGCGGAAAGGTTTGAGCAATTTTAGAAAAGGGCAATATAAGAAACATTTCTATAAAGTTTGGTTAAAAAAAGCTTTGTGGTTTTGGAGGAGATGTCATTTAAAGTAAACTGTTGACGACTGACGACTGACGCTGGACACAGAGTGATCACAATAGCTCACCCTGAGCATTTGCTTAAAATAAATAATCATGAGAATATAATAATGAAAACAGAATTACAAGTCTGAGCAATAATATTATCAATATTATAAACGGGTGAAAAACTTCAATCTACCCTTGTATGGTGGTTGCCAAAGAAATGTGCACAGAATGTGTTTTATTACGCGTATATTCTCTAATTACATGTATTCTTAATTGCATCATATGTTAGATAAACTGTGATAACAATTGATATTTTCTGGAATTCATTAACATTTGCTTAAAATGTGCCTACATTTTATGTCTTTTATCAGCATTTGGTAATATATGTAGATTCTTTTAAAAAATTATTGATGATTAAAACTAAACAAAAATAAATATTTTGTTTGTCTAAATGATTGACCAGATAATTAAGACTGATTGCACATCATTGGTGCCGTTCATCAATACGTTGTTTTGAATTTTCACAAGTTGTATTATAACGCAACACAGAAACGATAAGTTTAGACTCATTTATTTTACATCGATTGCGATACAAGTTCTTACAACTTAGATTCATCACGCTCGATGACTGCTTCCTGGGTTCCATACCAGTATTCACGCAGCATGGAGGAATGTGAAGATCGTGAGAGAATTTCGCCTCTGACGGGATTCGAACCCGCGACCTCCAGATCTGAATTGGATAACTCAAGGATTTACGTCGTCCCCGAGCGACATAGAGTTCATGAAGTTTTATTTTGTATGTGGTTATAGTTTCAACTGACAGAACAGACAGAGCCTTGAGGATGGGTGATACTCAGTGGATTAATACTGCCTGATCTTTAAGTGAGGCCATACATTGTGTATAGTAATGTTAAACAACAAACAGGAAAATAAAACTTAACAAAATTTATTCATCATTTCAATAAACCTACAAATCTTACAAATACATGTAGTTTAGAACATGACATTTACACCTTCGTGTATCTGTTTGAAATAATTTACTATCTTAAACCTATATCTTTCACTTTGATTTAGAAAGAAGTTCTTGCAACTTATATGATCATCATTCAATCAATCAATCCTGGATCCAAACCAGTACTTGGACCTGGAAAGTCACTGACAAATCTCACCCCTGCTAGAATTTGAACCAGCAACTTCCTGGTTGCAAGTCTGGCACTCTAACCAATCAATATTATAACTGCTCCTCCTGTCTCCAATTCTTGTAACAAGGCAACAGTACCAGGACAATTTTAGAAGACCACAGGAAAGCTCACTGTATTGTTAATAAAGCCTTTTTGTTTATATAAAATGAGAAATGTTTTAACTACCACAAGTATTACTATACAGTCTGTTGAAATGCAAATGTTTAATCCTTTCCTACACCCATTATTAAGTGAAACCCCATTTTTAATAATTATGTGTAAACCCGCCCCCCCGCCCCGCGTTTTTTTAAATTCTTTTTTTTGGTCAAATATCATGATGTGATTTTATTCATCAGTTTTTAATAATCAGGACTACCTGTGTTGGGAATGGCACACAAACTGGCTTGCATAAAAAGCTCACCACGGTGAGGTTAACCTTAGTTGAGTTTATTTACGCCAAATTAAACAGACAGCACATGGACACAGCAGAAATAATACAAAGAGGTAAAAACTTAACGCTAACTCCAATTATCAGGAATACATGACCATGCTGTTGTTTGACTTTATCAAACTTTTTTCACACACTGAATTTGTAAACAAAATTTAATCTTTCACACTATATCTAAAGCTGAGTCTAGTCTGCATATTTCACAATCTTATATCTGTTCTTTTCTCTTAACCACAAAACCTAATTTCACTGAACGTAGTGTTGAAATGAGCAAGAATTAGAATTCAATCCAAATAAATAGAAAATTACAGACGATCAAGTGTCATCATCAATTTCTTCTTCATCGCTAAAGTAAGTGTCTTTCTTGTAACGTTTTCTCTTTGGCTCACTTAAGTCTTCAAATGATATATAACTGGCTGAGGCCTCGTAACTCGCTCCTGCAGATTCCTCCGCAACCTTCTGTTGCTGAAAATGTGGTCGTAAGATGAATTAAACTACTTTAAAATAACTTCAGTGCTGGGCAATGAAATTTATCAATGACAGAATTAGCGATTTACTAACAGGTGTCTGGTTTACCTCTCCATTTCTTGAGAGAACATGCAAGAGCAATGACTTGTAAGGGATACCTGTACAAGTAAACCTACTCGACTGGTGGTCATGAAAACAACAACAAATGTTAAAATTAAAGCATTGTGCTAAACTAAATTTTACACTGTTATAATATGACCAGTAAAGAAAACTTTAAATGTGAGAAGATAGAAGAGAGATAACTGTGTTACCTGAAACTGTATGGCCGCAGCTAGACTATCTGCCTTGGGATCCTCTCCAGGTTCATCTGAATCTGACTCTGACCTAACATATATAACCAGTGATGTATTAATAAGGAAAAATCTTGTGTAATTAAGGAACTTGAATGAACTGAAGTCTAACATTGCGAGAATAATAAGGTCCATTACAATGACTGATTTTTCTTATTTTGGCTGTTCTTACTGGCAGAACATTACTGTTTTAAAGCATTGTTACAGATTTTATACATTATTTTACAGATTTTATACATTATTTTACCTTTAATATTTCCAATTTCACCATTATTACACAATACATTACATACTTTCAAGGAGCCTGAGATGACTAAATTATGACTTGTCATCCAATCACATATAGTAAGTCAAAACAACAGTATAAATGAATCCATCCTTGAAAACATTTTTCTCAGCAACATAAGTGTCATTGGAAATACTCCTAAGTGAATGAAAATCACACATCTTACATAAAACTGACCCTAATGGAAGACAGAAAACTGGCCAAGACCTTGACTTACAGGTCACAGAAATCGCCTTGTTCCTCCCTCTCTCTTTTCTTCTCCTTTTTACTCTTCTTTGGTGGAGGTTCCCTGTCACCTAGGATGTTATGTGGACATTTGTAACTAAGGTGCCCTTCCTCCTGGCAACAAAAACAAAATACAGGTAATCAAAATATGGGATTATAAATCATAGGTTTCTGCTGTAAACATTATGTATGAAGCACTATATCTAAGAGAGCCAAGACTTGATTAGGGCCAGCATAGCAAATGTCCATTTACTTTGTTATATATACATGAACTGCTTTCTAAACACAAATTTTGTGTCTAACCCTTATTGATTATGATACAATCTTCCTTTTCCGGTTCAAGTTCAATTTTGTTCTGTTACACAATTTTTGAAGGCATTTCATTTACATAATTTTGAAGAAAAAAGGCAAACTGTCTTTTGTAATAGCAGTGTATTACTCTTTAATTCCTTGGAGATAGTCAACTTTCTAGACAGCAGGGCTCTCTGAAATGCTTAAGCGTATTTTTACGCATACTTTCTGCAAAAGGACGCTAAAAAATCTAAGGGTCAGTCTGTAGAACGCATAAAATTTCCATTTCCGCTAGAACTACACAAGCAGCTGCTAGTGTTTTAACCTTAAAGGTGAGGCTTCACGCTTGTTAACCGTTACGCATCCTCCAATAATCTTGCTGACTGCAGCAGAGTTTGCATGTTGTATGATGTAAATCAACCTGTGACAAACATGGCATAATTAATCAGCATTAATTTAGGTGTTGATTACAGCAACCATTTGTAGTCATAAATGCTGGTTCGTATTTAATGAATGTTTGACAGATAATTGTTGGAGTTTTGTGTACGCGTTTTTCACAGGTGCCTTCCTTGAAAGACTAATTAATGCTACTTGTTTTTTAATTGCTTCTAATTATTTCAATACTAGGAATAATTGGTGGAAAAGGACTTTTCCATCAGTTAGAAATGTTAAAACTGTTAATGTGATTTAACTTGTGTTTTTATTAATAAGTTGAAACAGATACTGTAATTCTTGATTTTTTAATGTTGGGATATAGTTAGGGTGTTAAAACAGGACTCCACATTTGTTTCTTGGGACTCTCATATTTTTAAATTTGGGAGTCCTTGACTCCTACTTAAGAAATCCTAGTGAGAGCCCTGTAGACAGACTGGTAACATGGTTCAACCATATGCCTTTTATTCAGGCAAACCTGGAGTACTTCAACTTCTGTTAATGGCTAAAAATTCAGTTTCACTTATCTGATAACAACTTATCATCCCCGAGAAAAAAGTATCAACACTATATATTTTATGTTTAAGTTATAGCCTACAAGATATTCTTTGGTAACTAGCTTAAAGATGTATCTAGTGTGATGTGACTAGAAGTTATGGGATACACTGTACAGCATTCAAGATAAGGTAATCTGACTCTAGAATAGCTTCCCACAGAAGACTAAACAATACAAATCAAAGACAAAATAAATATGAATGAAAAACTGAAGTGCACATACACCACATTCATAACACTTCGATTTATCGGTGTAGACTTTCTTGCGTATAAACTCTGTGGCTCTTCCATTATCTTTAGCTATGGAGCACTTGATTGTTCTACCAAATAACTGGAAACAGAGAATGATAAACATGTTGCATAACAAGTGTCATGGTAACAGAATCTTCTTGATAAACTGTAGCTTATCTATGTTGATAATGTTGTTACATAAACATTTACTCATCTCATCTTGTGATGCAAAAATTCTACACTAAACATTCACTTTGACAAATATTTCAGTTTTTATTACATTAGGAGTCTGGGCAATGGCTTGTCTTGAACAAACATTTCCTCTTTGAGGTTTAACCCTGAACCTGCTAAATTTTTGTAAAAGATTTGTCCAGCTTTGAATTTGGAACAGTCCATTCAAAGTTTAAGGGATTTCAATATCAAAATACAAAAATTGAGCTACCAACAGTATAGAGCCTGGTCAGACTGCACAGATGTGCAGGCTGGCCTGGCTCTATACTGGTGGCAAAGGCTAATCAATTTCGGTTCCAGCAGAATAAGGGTTGAAGCACACTATCAATGTAAACATCATTACAATTTGCAGAACTATAAAAGGTGAATAGGAAAATGTGAAAATTCAAGCTTGATCTAAGCTTGTTTCTTCTCCAGATGTAGTACTATACGAGGATTTACTCATATCTACTCATATCTTAAGCTCTTTCTTACACCAATCAAGGGACTTTAGCTGGTCATCATATTTCTGTAGTAGTTAAACTATTCTATTTACAGAAAAAAGCAAAACAAAAAAAAAACAAAAAAACAATGCCAGTTCTATTACTTAATTCTTTTACAGTCTGCAAAATAAGAATTAGTACAGTTGAAATAGAAATTTACCTACAAATATAAACATTGTGCATGGATATATGTATTTTGTACCTGTGTTTTGTTAAGAGCCCTCACAGCCTGATATGCAGAATCTCTTTGCAGGAAAAGAACGAAGGCAACACCTTTACTCTTTCTTGTTACTTTATCCCTCACTATTGTCACTCTGGAAGTATAAATACAAAAACATCTATGGAAGTTGCTTTAAACATTATCTTAACACTGAACCAAAGTGTAAGGCTAGCCTTAACTATGAGCAATACTCATAGGCAATGTCTCTGAGTTTTCCTAAGTTTTCATTTCAAATGCAGGTGGAAGAAGGCAATTCAGTTTTCAGAAGAATGATGGATAATGTTAGAACATTTTTCTCCAAACATACAGGTTGACTGTTTTAATCCTATCAGTTGAATATATTGTTAAATTTAGGGTATGCCCCTTTAAAGATTTTTATTATCTCTTTCATGTTAAGTAATGATTCAAACAATATCATTTACATTTATATGGTTTTGAATGAAATGGAATGCCCTAAATTTTGGAGTAAGCCTCTTAAGATTTTGAAAAATATCCAGCTAACTGGACATACAAATGTATCAAGCTGAGTATTAAAGTAACACTAACAGTAATTTTATAAAAAATGTCGAACTGCATGTCCAACTGTATATAATACTTCGTTTTTCCACTCAAATAATTGCAAAACATCTAGAAAAGCTCAAACAAAAAACAATGAATTGATTCATGACTTTTAAAATTACATTTGAAAAAAAATCCAAACCTTATCATTGTCTTTTATAATTTTTGTAAGGAAAAAACAGAACAAAACGGGCTTCCTCTGGAAAACTTACTTGACAACTTTTCCGTACTTTTCAAATATTTTGTGTAGATCATTGTTGGTCAGTGAGAATGGAAAATTTGATACGTAGATTGTACTTTTGCTAGGAGCAATACCTCCACTCATGTTTCTTGATGTTCTTACATTTTCAAACAACCTGGATTAAATTAAAAAATGAATATGATAAAATGTTAGGATTTGCAAGATTAGAAAATGTTGGTAAAAAGAAATTGTAAACATCTGGTTTTGGTCGGTTTTTCCTTAAGGTCAAACCTTTTTTGGGGGGGAGATAGACAAAGCATTCTAAGTCCCACTAGATGACTGCTTCCTGGGTGTTTTAACCAGTAATCACACCAGTGCAGGGTTTCCCCCAGGATTTCAGGAAGGGTCGTCGCAGGAAAGACTGATTTTTTATCTGTTTTGTCACACGCCGCTGCAACGCACTCATATATACATGTAATTTACAATGGTGTATATCTGTATATTACATGTACATACATCAATTTTGATTCTCACTTAAATAAATAAATCAACAAATGTAACAGTTCTTCACTCTTTAATGTCTTTCTTTTTTTAAAACCTTGGTAATAAACAGGAGTATAAACCGTTCCATAATTGAAAAATTGACAGCCGCCATTATGAAGATCAAGTGACTGTCCACCATTAAAGGACTGCAAAATCTCGCTTTGATGCTTAAGTTCCGTAAAAATCTGTTTAACTTTAGTACATTTCAAGGTGACATGCTGCCTTATATCCCGCGCATTTTGTTGCAGAATTAATATCATTTTATTTTATTGAATTATTATTACTATTTTGTATGTTCTATTCCCGATTGGTTAACTTGCAAAGCTGTTGATGCTGTCAATTATCGGAGTGATTAGCTGTCTCTTGTGTATTGGGAATAGGGGGTTTTCATACTGATAACGCTGTCATTAGGTACACAAGTCGCTGCGGGAGATGAGGCATGTTGGGCAAATTAAAGCATGTCGCAAATTTGGTCCTGAAATTATGGCTTGTCGCATGCGACTGGAGATAATGGCCTGGGGGAAACCCTGCAGTGTGGATTGTGGAAGTCGAAAGAGAACCCTCACTTCTGGTGGATGGGACAGTTCTCTTTTTTAAAATGTTTGTTAAAGGTGATGTAACCATTAACTAAATTAGCTAAATATATTTTCCTGTACTCTCTCAGACTCAGTATTGCAACATCAAGGTATTTCTTATTTGCCCTAAAGCAACACCTTAGAAGTTAGCTACAATGAAAGCAAATGCCATTTTCCTTTTTTTGCTTAATCACATAAAATGCTGAGGTACCCTGCTGATTCGGACCATTTTCTTGGCTGATTCGGACCACTTTCTTGGATGCTTTGGACCATTTGATTAAAGTTCAGTACATATTTATTTGAACATTTTTGATAATAATATACCTATTTTTGATACGTATCTGGCTTATATTTGGGTAATTATCCAGTTTAATGCTGATAATTTGGTATTAATTATTACACTAAGTTCGTCTACTTTTTTTTAGCATTGTGAGACTACATAGAAGATATCTTCATATTCGTGATGATCATGAACATACCATTTAAAATAAAAGTCAATCAAAAGATGAAGAAAATTCTGTATTTTCAATCTTTAATCGTATTATATTTATATTTTCAATTAACATTATTCACAAACAGTGAAATGTTTAACAATATAATATGTCACATGAAATGTAGCAATAATGCATTAAGCAAAATAACAAATTTACAACTTAAGTGTTAGTTAAAGCAAATGTGTTGTAACTAATTAATTTCTCACACAATTACAATCAAAGTTGGGCATTTACAGTTACTTTAGAATGTATTGATTAAAGTGCATATAACTAATTATTTTTTTCACATATTGGCTACAAATATTATTATTATTATTCTTAATATTACAAGCATTGACATACTGGACTTACTATATCAAACTGTGAATTTAACAAAATAAACGTAATAAATATGACCACAAATTTTCTGCAAAGCACACATCATGGGCCAAATACAATCAAATTAAGCCAGATACGTATCAAAAATAGGAGGTTACTCACTGAAAAAAATTGTTATAAATGAGGAATAATATTCATTTAAGTGGTCCAAATATGCTACACTTATTGTACGAATCAGCCAAGAAAGTATTTCAAATCAGCCAAGGAAGTGGTCCGAATGAGCCAAGGTGGGGCCGAATCTACCTGGGTCTGAATCAGCCAAGGTCCAAATCAGCAGGTATTCAACGCTCACTTCTGAGTTCTATGTTCTGTAGTGGACACCGGGTATATAAAGCATTTCCAACAGCCTAGCTATTGGGCTTTAGTGACATGGTTGGAGTGTCTGGAAAGTTTCCTGAGTTAAGCAACGTTATCTATGGTAAGTACTTGGATGGATGTCCCAAATTGAGCTCATAGGCCAGATTACTACAATTGTGGCATTGGTAATTCTATGAATCATTGCCGGCTCTTTACCTTGGTTAGTGCCTGTGTGCACTGGGAGTGCAGTGTGTAGTTGAGTCCCTTGCAAAGCTGGAGCGGAATGGGGTCTCTGTAGGAATGTATACAGTAGATGCCCAGCTAATAAAGGTTTAAGAGGGGAGGAGTGTAGTGGACACTGGGTATAAAAGGCATTTCCATCAACCACACTGTTGGGCTAGCTCTTAAGTGACATGGTTGGAGTGTCTGGAATGTTTGCTAAGTTAAGCAACGTTATCTATTGCTAGTACTTGGATGGGTGTCCCAAATTGAGCGTATAGGCCAGGTTACTACAGTTCAAACAAAAAAAATCTTTAAAAACTTAACTGCATAATCACACTCTGACTAAGGCTTTCTAAGCCATCCCATTCTGAAACTATTACAAATCTCAAAGTAGTCAGGAGAGTCATGTAGATCTAGACAAGTTCAGTACTAGATGACGTACCGTGATTCTGAACACTCGCGAATTCTAGTTAAAATTTCGAATTCATGATTCCAACTAAATAAACCGATTAAGTATTCGTACTGTTATAAGTATGGAATTTTCCAACATTTTTATTCTTAATCTTTTTAAAGCATATGAATTACCTTAACTACCGTAAAAAACATCCAAAGAAAATCCTTCACCACTAAAGCAAGAGTGATTTCCCTTGGTAGACTGCTTCCCCAATCATATTTTCATGTCCATACTTTTGCATTTATATTTTAGAATATGAGGTCCATTCGTTATGGTATTGGTCGGAATACCTTTGCTTTTATGGTCCATTCCAGACAACCTGTGGCTACGTCAACTTTGACGTTCTGTTTGTAAAAAATCGGATATTTCCTTATATTGTAAGAATCAGTGAAATCAATATTCCATGCACATAAACCCATCTTAACGTTCAACATAACACTATCTCATCTTGTGTCACTTTTCAGTGACTGTCATAATATTTTTATTGCCAGATTTACAATACAAATGCTTGGTTTGCCATCAGTGCCCAAAATAGCCGTGTGTTAAATTTACTTGAAGTATTTGCAAATATCCTGTTAAAATGTATCATTTTCAGTAACATTTCAATATTTGGAAATTCTAAGGTGATGGTCGACGACAACCGTTTTATCAAACTGATTTTGTAAAGTAAATGAAAAGTCGTTTCGTCACCCTTAATATTCAATGGGCGGAAAGTGTGAAATACTTCAATCACACCTAATTACTCATGCATTATTGATGACAGTTGTTTAATGCATGTGTTTTTGGCATTTAATTAATCAGCAGATAACTAATCCGATATTGAGCACATATAATTGGACGAATTATCTCTAATTTTAGATGTTAAATACCGGTTGATATGCCTTTGAAATATCCGAATATCAAAAAGAAAATGATCAATTAGTAAACAAAACCACGTATGTTTGTGCGATTTTGTTACAAATATGCTTTGTTTAAGTTTAACAGTTACACATGCACTAGTAATTAGGTGTAAATGACCATACAAAAATATTTCACACTTTCCACCAACTGAATATTCAGGGTGACGAAACAACTTTTCATTTACTATACGTAATCAGTTTGACAAAACGGTTGGTTGACGAAACAAGTGTAAAGTGAAATTCTGCCTCCAAGAAAATAATAAATACGCTTGATAAAGTAGGAAGTCTGAACTAGAATGTTGGAAGAAGTGATTCAGTTTATGAATAAAGAGCATCACATTATAAAGATGTAATGGATAACTCTGCTGTTTTATAACACAAAGTTTTATAACACAAACTAATAATGATTTTTAAGTATGAAAACATAAAATTATAAAAAGAAATACTGCATAATTTCAGATATGGATAAAATACATCAGAAATCATTTTAAGATGTAGAGAAATCTAAAAATTTGTGTACGTTCTAGGACTTACTATTGATGTATGGTCCCTGTTTGGTTTAAAGTATGCTCAAGGAAAAAAAACAGGCTTTTTTTCATAAATTTTCAAAGTGTGTTCAGATTCACTTGATTAAATGTTTGACAGTGTTTCAGTTCTTACGTTTTTACTGATGTCTGTGTAATGACTTTAATTTGTTTTGTATCAATGATTGACTTGTAAGTTATTTAAAGTACAGTGTGTATGCATTACATGTTTACATTTTGTTTTTTCAAAATAGAGACTATTGCTAAAGCTTGGGACTTGGGTTACATAAGATTTTGAACTGGTCATTCCCAGCAACACAAGAAACAACATGGCTGCTGGGGGAAACATGAAAGATCCAGCTGTAGCCAAGAAACTGTTTGAAAATCTACAGAGTGATCTTCGGCTGTTATCAACTGAAGGAAAAAGGAAACATCCCAGTGTAAAAGAGGTAGGTTCAGAGTACACTCCAAGCTAATAAGAATGAAATACAGATATACAATTGTGTGGTGCTAATGTTTTATCTTAAGTCAGTAAAAGTCATTTAAGTTTTACTAAGTTTGTCATATCGTGTTCACATTTCAGTGAAGTAAGATAGACTGGTGTATTCTGTTGTACCAATACAGTTTGTTGTAAGAAATTCACCCAATAAACGAAATGTTTATAAAGAAGTAATATGTGCAATAGTCATTCATGTGGTGAATCACTTTCAGTTCAGATTTTGTAATTGAACTTTATACTGTACAGGTACCTGTAGTACTTTACTTCTGTAACATCATAACAGGCCCCACCTAGCAACAAGTTAAAGAAATTTATTTTTGTATTTTCAGGCTTCAGAACAAGTTCAGCTTAAGTTGAGGACCATCTCAGCCAAGACTGAGGAAATGATTTCAGGTGACATATTTATTTATCATACTCTTCTTTAAATTTTTTTTTAGTACAGTTCGAAATTTTCAAAGAAAGATGGTTCATTGTTAAGAAGAATTTTTTCACACAGCTGATGTGATGAGAACTTGATGTATATTTTCAGGCCTAGTGTCAGCAAGTTCAGATATTCTGCACCCTTTTATGTTGGGCTGTGAAACAAAGAATGTGAAAATGATCCAGATATCGCTGACAGCTGTACAGAGAATGATTTCACATGAGGCTATCTCTATAGTAAGCACCGTACTTATCTTTATTAACTCACCCATGTAGAATTCATTGATATGATATTACTGAGAAAGCTTGTGTCCATACATGCTTTTTTGAATTCACCAATGGCAAATTCTTCGCTGTTCAAAGTAGGTCAGACATCTATGCTGAGAAAAATCCCACAAGAGGCTGCTCCATTTTTAAAGTTCTTTAAGTGGAGTTGTAGTCTGTGGGTGGAGCACTGGACATCAGTTCTATAGATTACTGATTGGAATCTTACTAGGACTAAGAGTCTCCATTGTCTTCTTACATTCAGGCTCGAGTATAAGTTTGAAACCAGGAAGCAGTCATTGAGCAGGACTTATATAAGCTGTTAGGACTTATTTCCCAGTGAATGTAAAGTTGATTAGTTTAAATTAAACTAGAGGCGGCGTGGCCGAGTGGTTAATGCGTCAGACTAGTACTCAAAAGATTGCTAGCCGCATGGGTTCAAACCCAGTCGGGCATGCCGTTGTTTCCTTGAGCAAGAAACTTACACTCATTGCTTAGTGCTGGTTGCTTCCAGGAATGGATTTGAGAGTGTGTCTATAAGCTAAAAAGCTTCCTACACAATCAAACTAAAATAATTTAGTATAAACTAAATTAAACTAAGTTTTTAAACATGTTTTGCCAGTGTCCTACTGTCAGTGACATACTAATTCTTTTGATCATTCTTTTTTGTGAGAAGCAATCTGAAAGGCACTTTCCTTTGTACTACTTTGGTAAATGCATTTTGACAGATCATGATAAATGACTGCTAGTATGTAAAGTATACTAACCAAAGATTGTACTGCAACATAGCTGACTTAAGATCTATTACTCAGCAACTGTAGGTAATTTATAGTCACATTAATTTATTTTTAGTTTGCAGAATTTTGGGCATTTGTATTGTCAGAGGATTTCATGAAATGCATTTGTTTTGCCAGTTCTGTATAAATTCAGTGAAGACTTAAAAATGCAAATGAGAAGAACTGTATAAACTATGAACTAACCAATCAGATTTCCTATTATAGAAAGCAGCAGATGATATATTGACAATGTTATGGGGACTGATGGAAAGTGGACAGGAAGAGTTGAAACTCCTGCAGACAGCCATCTTACTTATAACTACAAACTTTGTAGTTCAGCATGAATCACTAGCTAAGGTAGAGATTGAGAGTACTGTTATTATATAGTATTTGAGGTCATGTGTTAAAAATCAAAGTCGAAAGACATTTCAGAAGTTATGCTTAAGATTGAGCAAGAATCTGAAAGTGTAACTTGAATCTCTTTTTTTCTCCTGACTTTGACTGTTTATGGATTTTTGCTTGCTGTTAAACTGATATCTGTACAGGCACTATGTCAGTTATATATACAACACAAACTTTTGCATGTTTCTGTAATGCATCCAGAAAAAAGTGGATTTACCAAAAAAAAAAAGTCAAATATATACTTATAAGTGACAGTTTGTAACATTTATGTGAACAATGTACTTTTTAGCTCACCTGAGCACAGAGTGCTCAAGGGTGAGCTATTGGGATCATTGATTGTCTGGCGTCCGTCGTGCATTGGGCGTAATATGTCGTCAACAGTTTGACTTAAACGACTTCTCCTGTTAAACCGCCAAGCCAACTTTGATGAAACATGCCTGGGATATTCCTTTCATGAAGCTCTACCAAAATTATTTATTAGAATTGCATTCCATCAAGAACTTTGGTTGCTATGGCAACAGAAAGGAAAAACTTTGAAAATCTTCTTGTCTGAAACCACAAAGCCCTGAGCCTTGAGATTTGGTATGTAGCTTTGTCTAGTGGACCTCTACCAAGTTTGTTCAAATTATACCTCTGGGGTCAAATTTGTTCCTGCCCTTGGTGCCAATTGATTTTACATAGGCTTATATAGTGAAAACTTTGAAAATCTTCTTGTCTGAAAAGACAAGACCCTGAGCCTTAAGATTTGGTATGAAGCATTGTCCAGTGGACCTCTACCAAGTTTGTTCAAATTATACCCCTGGGGTCAAATTTGGCCCTTCCCCGGGGGTCAATTGATTTTACAAAGGCTTATACATGTATAGGCAAAACTTTAAAAAACTTCTTGTCTAAAACCACAAAGGCTAGAACTTAGATATTTTTAATGGAACATCAGCTAGAGGTCGTCTACCAAGTTTATAGCTCACCTTAGCCTTTGGCTCATGGTGAGCTATTGTGACCGGTCTTTGTCCCTCTTCCGTCATCCGTCAACAATTTCATTCAAACGACATATTCTCTGAAACCTATGGGCCAAATTTGATGAAACTTGCCTGGGAGATGTTCCTTGCATGAAGCTCTACCAAAGTTGTTCAAAGTATTCAATTCCATCAAGAACTCTGGTTGCTATGGCAACAGAAAAGAAAAACTTTGAAAATCTTCTTGTCTGAAACCACAAGGCCCTGAGCCTTAAGATTTGGTATGTAGCATTGTCTAGTGGACCTCTGTCAAGTTTGTTCAAATTATACCCTTTGGGTCAAATTTGGCCGACCCGGGGGTCAATTGATTTTACATAGGCTTATATAGTGAAACTTTTAAAATCTTCTTGTCTGAAACAACAAGGCCCTGAACCTTAAGATTTGGTATGGGACATTGTCTAGTGAACCTCTATCAAGTTGTTCAAATTATGCCCCTGGGGTAAAATTTGGCCCTGCACTGGGGGGTCAACTGATTTCACATAGTGAAACTTTAAAAATCTTCTTGTCTGAAACCACAAGGCCCTGAGCCTTAAGATTTGGTATGTAGCATTGTCTAGTGGACCTCTACCAAGTTTGTTCAAATTATACCCCTTGGGTCAAATTTGGTTCCTCCTGGGGGTCAGTTGATTTTACATAGGCTTATATAGGGAAAACTTTGAAAATCTTCTTGTCTGAAACAACAAGGCCCTGAGCCTTGAGATTTGGTATGTAGCTTTGTCTAGTGGACCTCTACCAAGTTTGTTCAAATTATACCTCTGGGGTCAAATTTGTTCCTGCCCTTGGTGCCAATTGATTTTACATAGGCTTATATAGTGAAAACTTTGAAAATCTTCTTGTCTGAAAAGACAAGACCCTGAGCCTTAAGATTTGGTATGAAGCATTGTCCAGTGGACCTCTACCAAGTTTGTTCAAATTATACCCCTGGGGTCAAATTTGGCCCTTCCCCGGGGGTCAATTGATTTTACAAAGGCTTATACATGTATAGGCAAAACTTTAAAAAACTTCTTGTCTAAAACCACAAAGGCTAGAACTTAGATATTTTTAATGGAACATCAGCTAGAGGTCGTCTACCAAGTTTATAGCTCACCTTAGCCTTTGGCTCATGGTGAGCTATTGTGACCGGTCTTTGTCCCTCTTCCGTCATCCGTCAACAATTTCATTCAAACGACATATTCTCTGAAACCTATGGGCCAAATTTGATGAAACTTGCCTGGGAGATGTTCCTTGCATGAAGCTCTACCAAAGTTGTTCAAAGTATTCAATTCCATCAAGAACTCTGGTTGCTATGGCAACAGAAAAGAAAAACTTTGAAAATCTTCTTGTCTGAAACCACAAGGCCCTGAGCCTTAAGATTTGGTATGTAGCATTGTCTAGTGGACCTCTGTCAAGTTTGTTCAAATTATACCCTTTGGGTCAAATTTGGCCGACCCGGGGGTCAATTGATTTTACATAGGCTTATATAGTGAAACTTTTAAAATCTTCTTGTCTGAAACAACAAGGCCCTGAACCTTAAGATTTGGTATGGGACATTGTCTAGTGAACCTCTATCAAGTTGTTCAAATTATGCCCCTGGGGTAAAATTTGGCCCTGCACTGGGGGGTCAACTGATTTCACATAGTGAAACTTTAAAAATCTTCTTGTCTGAAACCACAAGGCCCTGAGCCTTAAGATTTGGTATGTAGCATTGTCTAGTGGACCTCTGTCAAGTTTGTTCAAATTATACCCTTTGGGTCAAATTTGGCCGACCCGGGGGTCAATTGATTTTACATAGGCTTATATAGTGAAACTTTTAAAATCTTCTTGTCTGAAACAACAAGGCCCTGAACCTTAAGATTTGGTATGGGACATTGTCTAGTGAACCTCTATCAAGTTGTTCAAATTATGCCCCTGGGGTAAAATTTGGCCCTGCACTGGGGGGTCAACTGATTTCACATAGTGAAACTTTAAAAATCTTCTTGTCTGAAACCACAAGGCCCTGAGCCTTAAGATTTGGTATGTAGCAATGTCATGTGGACCTCTACCAAGTTTGTTCAAATTAAGCCCCTGGGGTCAAATTTGGTCCCTACCCGGGGGTCAATGGATTTTACATAGGCTTATATAGAAAAACTTTAAAAATCTTCTTGTCTGAAACCACAAGGCCCCGAGATCTAAGATTTGGTATGTTGCATTGTCTAATGGACCTGTACCAAGTTTGTTCAAATTATGCCCCTGGGGTTAAGTTTGGCCCTGCCCCGGGGGTCAACTTATTTTACATAGGGAAAACTTTGAAAATCTTCTTGTTTGTATAAAATATGAGATCTTTGAATATCTTCAGTTAGAAAATGTAATGTTGCATCTGATGTTTGCTTAAGGGAAGACCCTCAGGCAAAGTACTCAGGTGAGTGATCCAGGGCCATCATGGCCCTCTTGTTTCGAATTATGCCCCTTGAGTGAAAATTGGCTCTTCCCTGGGGGTCACTTGAATTCATATAGAGTTATATAGGGAGAATCTTAGAAAATATTCTGATGTTTGCTCAACAGCAGACCCAAAGGCAAAGTATTCATGGCCCTCTTCTTTAATGTTGTGGTGAAATTTCTGTTTGTCTAGATGATCAGTTTCTCACTATTTAGGTTGTTTTTATGTTTGATTCTGGTCAGTTACCAAAGTTTTTCATTACAGGCAATGGTTTTATGTCTGCGTTTACACTTCACAAAAGACAGTACAACAAATAACACAGCAGCAGCTGCCATTAAACATTTGGTCAGCATTGTGTTTGAACGGGTCATAGCAGAAGACAAGATCGAAAGTCAAGGTGAGAACAGTTAAAACACAGCTTTATTACAGAAATAATTATGTAGTTTATTCTGTGAAATATTCCTTTATTTTGATATTTTTTCACTTGAACATAATGTGCATAGCTCTGACATTTAACAGGAAGGTGCCAATCCTGCTAGCTCAGTTGGTAGAGCCTCATAATATCAATTCAGGTATTCTCGGTTCAGTCCCAGCAAAATTTCTTTGTATAATTGATCTTGGACAATGCATCTAAAAGTCGTTTGTACCTCACTTCTGAATCATGTTATGAAGTAGTTAGTTGCTTGCAGAGAGATAGGTTAGTACACTGGTTTGATGCCCAGGAACACTTATTAGGTGGACCGACCACCGGCATATGTCCACAGTTGTTGATAATGGCATTAAACCTAAAGCAAACAAACAAGAACAAACAAAAAGGCAAGTATATTAAATTTTTATCCTATTGATATAATTATTTCCATTTTATTTCTTGTATTTTTTCTCAGTTAAATTGGACAGTATGTCAGAGGAAGAGTTGAAAAAAGGGACAAATGTGGCCCCACATTCTCTTAGACCATGTGCTGGAGATGCCTACTTGTTGTTTCAGGTAAGTTGTGGATAATCTCCAGCAATCCTTTGTTATTTCAGGAAGATAAATAAATGCTAAAATGCTCATCTAAAATGACTGGTTAAATGCTAATCTAAAATGACTGGTTAAATGCTGATCTAATGACTGCTTAAATGCTGATCTAAAATGACTGCTTAAATGCTGATCTAAAATGACTGCTTAAATGCTGATCTAAAATGACTGCTTAAATGCTAATCTAAAATGACTGGTTAAAGGCTAATCTAAAATGACTGGTTAAATGCTGATCTAACATGACTGGTCAAATGGTAATCTAACATGACTGGTTAAATGCTAATCTAAAATGACTGGTTAAATGCTGATCTAAAATGACTGCTTAAATGCTAATCTAAAATGACTGGTTAAAGGCTCATATAAAATGACTGGTTAAATGCTAATCTAACATGACTGGTCAAATGGTAATCTAACATGATTGGTTAAATGCTAATATAACATGACTGGTTAAATGCTTTACAATTGATTTTGGGTCTGTTGATCGGTCTGTCAGTCAGTTTAAACACGAAGTGATTTTTTAATACTAACTGAGGAAGGTTAGGCTTTGTGGAAATAATTCCTATTTTTGCCGATTTGATCATAAATATTGGAAAGAATTGCTGTTTCATTTTTACAAATGCCTTTATATTAAGTTATCAAAAACCAGTTCATTTATTGTAGGATTTGTGTCAGTTAGTGAATGCTGATCAGCCCTTCTGGCTTGTTGGTATGACAGAGATGACAAGAACATTTGGTCTTGAGCTACTGGAGTCTGTTCTTGCAGCATTCCCAGATATTTTCTCAAAGGTTAGCGTCATTTGTTGCATTTTTTGGCTTTTATGTAGAAAAGCATTTTTTTTTTTTACAGAATACATAATTAGGCTGATTAAATGATTCTTCTGAAAACTTTATCAGAATTAAGGAAAATCATTCTGCTGTCGCTGTCTGTCTGTTCAGTTACAGAAATTGTGTTTAGAAATCAGTGGTTAGCATTGCTTTGTGATATTTGTGATTTACAATTTGTAAAACTATAAATATGAAGAATCTGTAGCTCAGATTCTGTTAATGGTGATGGTTTGACTTTGTATCCTGCTGATGTAAAGTCATCTGGATTTTTACCCCTACCTTTAGAGACAAAATGTGTATGCATATTGATAATGTACTTGTAATTGACTATTTTTAGGTTCTTCTTTTATATTCCATTCCAGCACAAAGAATTCAGCTTTTTACTAAAGGAGCGTGTATGTCCTCTTGTGATCAAACTGTTTTCACCAAGTCTAAAGTATCGTCAAAGTGCCCAGACACCTCCCTCACCAGCGGCGGAGAAACCTTTCTTCCCTATTGTAATGAGGCTGCTACGTATTGTGTCTTCACTTATACAGTTCTACTACAATTTACTGGTATGTACTTAAATATCCACTTAAGGAGTGACTTTTATGAAAGTTTTGCTATTTCATGTTCAGATTTTATATCTTCCTTATATTTTTATGTATATAATGTAGAAAATAATTTGTTGTCTAGCAGATTTGAGAGGGATTTGCTTGAACAAATACTCTTCAAACTGATTGAGAGAGCATAGGTTGTACAGAGATCTGATTGATGCAGTTACTTGAGATATAATATATGCTTGTGATGAAAATTACATCATGTTTGTCAGGTACATGTTTTGACAACCTTGGTCTGTTTTCCTTTATTTGTTTTACATGTCTAAACTTTGATGTTCCTGAAACCTTCAGTCAGTAAAACTAAATCTACAATAAACGGACTGTGGGCTTTAGATTTTTCAATATTATTGTCTATAAGATGTGATAAAACCATATTTCAGTCGACAGAGTGTGAGATATTCCTGTCACTGTTAGTGAAGTTTCTGGAGCCCGAGAAACCCATGTGGCAGAGATGCCTGGCTCTCGAAGTTTTACATAAACTGTTTGTTCAACCTGAATTGGTCAAGTAAGAAATTTCCACTTTTTATTAATAGTTATCATCAAGTGTCAGAGAATTTATCAATACATTTACCTAATTTTTGTTCTGTTCTTTGCAAATTTAACAATTATTATAGTCTATTGAGAAAAATTCTAAAAAATAAATGGTTGTTACCAAGTGAATTTTTATAAGACAGAAAATTCTTAGAAAACTAGGTGAGTGAAATATGTTAGTTGTGTTACAGAAGTTCACTTAAAACACAGATGGTGATATTTTTTATGTTCCCCAAAGGGAGAGCATAAAGTCGCCACTTTGTCCATCAGTATGTCCGTCGGCACTACCAAAAGTAAATATGGGGCCATCTAACTGTAAACGTAACAAAAGAAAACAATAGAGTTCATTCAGTAACAATAGAATAAGGAGCCAATGGCCCTCTATTAAACAAAAGAAAATAACAAAAGAAAAGGCACCCTTTCCAGTTTCGGCCGGTCGGCCGTCCGCATTTTCTTGTCCGGGACATAACTCTGAAACTACAAGAAGTATCAACAAGAAACTTTGTAGGTAGATAGATCTTATTGAGTAGAAGTGCAGTGCATAAGAACCATTACTCTGCATTGCTTTATTTTTGAGTTATTGCCCTTTGTTCATTTTTGCACTTTGAACTTTGTCTGGGACATAACTCTGAAACTACAAGAGGTATCAAAAACCTCTGGTTTACCTGTCACCAGCCTACTTCAGTGACCATGACACTGTCTGGATAGGACTGCCACTGTTTGAGTTGATAGAAAAATAAAGACTAAAATGGTAACTGTCTTACATTCATATTGCATATTTAAACAGTTTTAACCTTTTTCAGCAACTACAAATAACATAATATCTTTATGCTGAATTTGGCAAAGACTTTATGGACACACTATTCTGTGTCCAAAACCTATTCGGGGAGCATCACCCGGTTCGACCGGCTCTTGTTTAAAAAGAGGTGTAGATAACATAAACTTAATTTTTTTAAACTATTTTATCAACTGTTAAGATGTAAAACCTTGTAAAAGCTTTTTAACCTCTGGAGATATGATCTGTTGCTTGTGAATTCCATCTAATTTGAAAATCTATTTTTTCTCAGGTCATTCTGTCTGAGCTATGACATGAAGCCACATTCCACAAAGATCTTCCGGGACATGATTAACGGGATTGGAGCTTTTATGCAGTCCCAGTTTATGAACCCGCCTGGTGGACCAGCTGCCCAGGGTATATGTTGTTCACCTTGAGGGCATACATTTGATATCCCAGCGGGATTTTTAAAAATCCTGTTATTCAACATCAATTCCAGCTGTCCCGGTATTAATTCAAAATTCCCGCTATTAAAATCCAGATGAAAAAAAAAACTTTCATTAACCGACATCAATAACTTGCTCAGCTCCGGTTATGGGCAGAGCTTATACTCAGTAACGGCGATCAATACATACTGCCTTCGAAGCATTGCCCAGTCAGAGCCCATTTTACTACTTCCATTGATTTAAAACCGTGTTGACATTCAATACACAATTAACACATTTAGCATATGAAAATGGCTGAAATGCTTTTTGGTATTTTTGTTTTAATTCTCGGATTTATTTATAAGTAAAGGTCAAGTAGATTTAAGACAAGCTAAACAAATTGAAGGAAACCAATTTCAGCAAATATTTGGTTCATTAAACATGAAGCAGCGAGTGAAAATCTCGGATAAATTCTGATTGTCATATATTTCCACCACCCGCCGTATTTTAATATTTAGAGAAAACAGTGGAAAAGTTCCTTTTCTCTAAGACTTGAATATTTTTGTCGTAGTCATTTTTGAAAGCAACAATTATAATAAATTAAAATAATTTACATCTTAAAATTGTTTTTAATTTTGTTCAAAAAAATTCTGGTGAAAAAAGTTACTGAATTTTGATGTCACAGATACATTAGCGTAAACAGTAATTGGAATAAAAAATCACTCCACATATTTGCTGTCTGTCATTGTCATTACACAAATGGAACTGTCATTGCCAGTACTAACCTCCCAGGAGTCTTTTCAACTTCTGACTTCTCCAAAATCTTGTCTTAGGGAGAAGTCACTTCTCCCAAAATTTTGACCCTAGCAAGAGCCCTGTGTAAGGACTTGGGTCCAAAAGCTAAAATTCAAAAGACAAAAACAAAATTCAATCATCAATGGGAATCTGAATATAAATGGATCGGAAAGTGTGCTAAGAGAACAGATTATGCCTTTAGAAAGTGGTGCAACCTTTATGCATTAAATAAGAACAAAAAACACTTCACTAGTTTTCTTTGCTGTTCTTCTTGTCTTTCTTTTTGCGAAAACACGTCGATAAAAAATTCCAGTTTTCAAGCTAAAAATCCAGCTGAAAATCCAGTTTTGAGTTACTGAAGTTATCACATGTATGTGAGGGTTGAATGTTAAAAGTGCTATCTGTTTCTTTACTTTTTAGCCCTTGAAAGTTTTTCACCATTCAGTCTCTTCATTGTCTTTGCAACAGTAGATAATGCATCATTATCAGCTAAGTAACAGCAAGCTTTTGAATAAAATATCTTAATAGTTAGAGCTGGATTCAGATGGTTTTCTTGACTTTATACTTAGAAATTTGCTTTTTGGCAGTTCCTCTATTTTGCAAGTGATCTTAAATTTACATACGCATTTATGGCTGACTGGCTGGAATTAAGGACACACTGTTGAAATATATTGAATAGAAAATCTTCAGAAAATGGCTATTTTGCATTTTATTGAAGGGACAGAGGAATGTTTCCATAGTAAACATGAATTTCATTCTGTTTTGAGTCACCAGATAGTGTTTTGACTATTATTTATTTGTTACAGCTCCAAAGCCAGGAGATATACAGGGCAGTCCTCCATCACTAGTGGCTGGGATGCCAGTGGGTAGTGGGATGTCACCCCAGCCAGCCTTCATGTACAGAGGGGTCTGGATTCCTCTGATACTTGTCATTCCACAGGGGCAGACAAGACCTACATTGTAAGTAATTTAACTTGGGGGAAACAGAGGCACATGTGTTGATTTAAATCTCTCTCAGATCCTAGTAAATATTCACCTCTGCTTATGATATCTAAACCAATTATGAGCCAGTATTATTTTATTTTGTTAGAATGGAAAAAAGAATTAGATATTTCTCATTAGAAAGTTACAAGTTTTATCTGTTTACAAAGTTTATATGTAAACCAGCTGCAAAAAGGGAGTACTTTCAGTGTATCTTATACTCAAATTTGTAACCTTTCCAGCTTCTAATTATGTTATCTTATATCCATAGTAATTTGTTACAGAAACATTTTAGTTAAAAATTACTTTCAAATATTGACTTTAAAAATTTGTTTGCCAAAATATTATTTTGGGAGAGATGTCCTAAATTTATACTTTTACGTTTAAAAAAATATTTTTTGTTTAGTTAGCCGTATGTCTGTTTTGTTTTCTGCTAGTTTTTTTGTAAGTCTTACTTGAAAATAAACTACACTGATTAAAATTTTATAACTTTTAGAAAGCAAAAGCACTTTTGTTGGTGAGATAGCTTGCTAGTTATTTATAAGATATATTTATTCTTCAAGGTGTGTTGTTATATTGCTTGTTTCCCAAACTTCTGTGAACCGAAATTTCTGAGATTACCCAGGAAAAGAAAACATTCTGATGTCATTGATAGAAATCTAATAACAAATGAATTTGATGTATGTCTGAAAATAACAATAAAAAAAATAAAATAAAAAAACATCAGAAAACAACAAAACTCAGGAGTTTTGGCATTTATATTACTGCAACATATAATTGTATTTTGGCCAAATAAATAGCAATTTTTAAATAGAAATAGCAAATATTTCTGGCAAGTTTGAGAAACAAGTTTATTACAGGAAACAGATTGGCTCGGTTTGAGAAAATATGAAAAAGTTGTTACTCTATTGCTTTGTACTCTATTTAGCTTGAAGTATTTACATTATCATATATTTACTCAGGAAATCTGATGGGAATAATTTTTTAGGTGTAGGAAATCTTTGGAAAAACACTCCTGTACTAGTAATGCTATGCCAGGATGCAATGTTGCTTAGCATGGGTAATAGGGTCGGAGAATTTTATAAGAACTACTGAATATTCAGTTACTAACTTCTACAGAAATGGAAGCAATTTTTTAAAAAAAAAGGGAGACTACTTGGTTCTTAGTTTGAATAAATGAAAGTATAGGGCTTTAAAGATTATGAAATGAAATAATATTTATAAGTTTATCTCAAATCAGATATGTGTTTCCAATCATAGATGATTCCTAATCATTGAATGAAGCTTGTTATTAAGCCTTTAAATTCAGCAAAATTTTAAAACATTATCAGAAAATATTGTACATATAGTTATAATAAAGTTACGAGTTCATTGCTAGTCAGCTTTAGGAACTTTAGTTTTTAATGCTTCTAGTTTCTATCTTCTGGTAGAATTGAGATGTTTCAGTGACTGAGCTTGGGATGGGGAAGTTATGATGTATTTTCTTCTTTTTAGTCCAAATCTAGGTGAAGGCCTACCAAAAGAGGCATTTACTTATGTCCTTTCTTATGACAGATACATGTATAGGTATACCAAGAGTTTGCTGGTGCATTGTGGGATCATGCTGTTTAGATTATTTTTTAATGAAATATCAGTGAATGAAATTGAATCTTCGGCATTTGAAAAATAATAAGAATATCTATGAATGAATCTAATCTTCTCCAGAAAATCAGGTGAACTGTGTTTTTATGAGACCAAATTCCTATCAAAAGATCAGTTCCTATAAAAAATCTCAGAACAATGAAAAGAAAGTCTTTTATGTTTCCAAAAGAATCAAGTGGAAATACATTTTTTTTTATGTATTAAATGAATGTTTGCTGATATTCCATGTTCTTTTTGTAGTTTTCCAAATGTTATTATTTCCATTTTTAAATTTCTGAGTTCTTGAAAATTAAAAATATTCTTGACTGCTGACAAACCATATTGAGAAATTGTCCTAAAATTAAAAAAAAAAATATCGTGACTGAAATAAATGACAAATCTAGATACCAAAATAAATGGCAGATAAATATATAGACTGAAATAAATGGCTGACAAATATTAAGACTGAAATAAATGGCTGACAAATATTAAGATTGAAATAAATGGCCGACAAATATTAAGATTGAAATAAATGGCCGACAAATACTAAGATTGAAATTAATGGCCGACAAATATTAAGATTGAAATAAATGGCCGATAAATATATAGACTGAAATAAATGGCTGATAAATATATAGACTGAAATAAATGGCTGATAAATATATAGACTGAAATAAATTGTTGACAAATACTAAGATTGAAATAAATGGCTGACAAATATAAAAACTGAAATAAATGGCTGACAAATACTAAAACTGAAATAAATGGCTGATAAATATATAGACTGAAATAAATGGCTGACAAATACTTAGACTGAAATAAATGGCTGATAAATATATAGACTGAAATAAATGGCTGATAAATATATAGACTGAAATAAATGGCTGACAAATACTTAGACTGAAATAAATGGCCGATAAATATAAAGACTGAAATAAATGGCTGACAAATACTAAGACTGAAATAAATGGCTGACAAATACTTAGACTGAAATAAATGGCTGACAAATACTTAGAATGAAATAAATGGCCGATAAATATATAGACTGAAATAAATGGCTGACAAATACTTAGACTGAAATAAATGGCTGACAAATACTTAGACTGAAATAAATGGCTGACAAATACTAAGACTGAAATAAATGGCTGACAAATACTTAGACTGAAATAAATGGCTGACAAATACTTAGACTGAAATAAATGGCCGATAAATATATAGACTGAAATAAATGGCCGATAAATATATAGACTGAAATAAATGGCTGACAAATACTTAGACTGAAATAAATGGCCGATAAATATAAAGACTGAAATAAATGGCTGACAAATACTTAGACTGAAATAAATGGCTGACAAATACTTAGACTGAAATAAATGGCCGATAAATATATAGACTGAAATAAATGGCCGATAAATATATAGACTGAAATAAATCGTTGACAAATACTAAGATTGAAATAAATGGCTGACAAATATAAAAACTGAAATAAATGGCTGACAGATATTAAGACTAAAGTTATTTACTGACCAATAATGATACAAGGTTAATCTCTTACAATCTTATTATTTGTCTGCTTGTTTTGATTAGCTGAAATAAGTTTTGTTTATATGAATGTTCATTATGAATCTTCATTATTGTAATCTTTTAAAGTGATTGTATTTTATTTCATCCAATTGAACTGCTCAAATTTGTTTCTTTGTACAATTCTGTTTCTCAGAAACAGGCAAGCTTGAATATCTATTTTGCCTCTTAATCTTTTAGAACTCTTACTTCAACAAGAGGTCTTAAAAAAACCAGAAATTGAATACCTTATGGAAAAGAAAGCTAGTTTTCTTTGAGTTTATTTATTATCAGTTGTGTTCTCCGTATGACCGATGCCTCTGGCAGAGTTTTGTTATTATAGGTTGTAAGATAAAGAAAATATCCCATTCCAGCTCTTTTCTATGCTCACTGTATAGTACTTAGACCAAAGTTCGAATTTTGATGATACAAAATTTGTTACACATGATGTCATCTCTTGTTCTAAGTGAAATTTTTAGTTGTCAGTCTAAGTTACTATATGAAAAAAATAAACAATATTAAAAGCAGAGTCTAAGAAATGAAAGTCTAGATCACAGTATGCTGATATGAAAGCATGAATTATATTTACTAAAAGTATTATAGTCTTAGATATGTTTCTACTAACATGATGCATTTTGTTAAATCAGTCTGATGGAGTTTCTAATGTTTCATAATGCAGTAGTACGGTACATGACATTGTAATGATGTGTATGAATTTATTCTTTTGTGTAGTATTTGTAAAAATCCGTTTCGGTGATAATTTCATATCCATATGGTGCTTTTTGTGAAAGATTTAAAGCAGGAAGCAATGGCATGTTGCTTGTAATATAGCAATGAAATAACATTGATGTGTAGACAGTTTTTATACTAACCAGAAATGTGGCATGATTAGTCAAGTCCATAGCTAATATATTGATTAAAAGTTGCCAGGAAATATGAAATATCCTATCAGCTTATATTAATGAAATCTAGTCTAAAAGGTTATTGTTAAGTCCTACACAGCTAACAGTTAAGAGATGTCATACTTTAAACTCTATAAATATAAATGGGTCACTAAAATTGTCTTGGATTAATAAATAAATATTTAAATGAAACTAGTTATCAGTTTATTCTTAATGAGTGAATTAAATTGGAAATGCTGTTTTGTAATTCAACAAAGAATGCTGCTTGTGTTTATGAATATACAGTTAATTGATACCAGAAAATTATATGATACAAATAGTACAATTTATTAGGAAATACACAAGCACATCACTTTCCAGATAAATAATATTTAATCTTCTGGTGTTTGATTGGTTAGTGAGTTTGTCTTGGACCAATCAGGCATCATTTTGTAAACTTAGGTTATATATAATTTGTTGATGAATTACCAAATTTTGTCATTGTCAGTGATCACTTTGTTACTGATTTGTTGATTAAATTTGGTTAGCCTCTTACTAGTGTAAGATTACAACAACCAAGACATGTATCTTAGAAAGAATAGCTTTGTGTGATAGTGTTAACTGATAAAAATGAATTTCAGTTCTAATCTTCAAAAGTGATAAAAAAGAAATGTGTAAGTTTGTGGCTATTTTTTGCAGCCAGTTTATTTTCTAAACATTAAGCTTGAGTGTGAGGAGCTTGCTGTCAGCTTACTTGATTTTTTGTTTCTTAAGCTTTCATTTCTTTGTAATAATTGGTTTTGGGATTTTTAGCCCTGAAAACAGTGCTTTTCTTCAATCATAGAGATTTCTTTCTGTGTCTGCCACTTTTTGAAAAGCTTGCAAAAAAGAACAGTATGAATTTTCAAACTAAAAATTTTTTTTTAAAAAGTATGTTTAGTTTACAAATAGTTCATATTAAATGTTACTTTTTATTTGGAAAAGAACTATAACCAATATTTTTACCAGTAAACATTTAGAATCATATCAACACAATAAAAGTTGATAGCATTCTTGTTTTAATATCTAATTATGTTTAAACAAATAATAGGTTGTTATATCCCCACTATCTACTGTAACAGGGGAGCTATACTGGAATCACTTTGTCTGTCAGCCTGTTAGTTGGTCGGTTGAGCAGGCAGTTGGTCAGTCAGTATGTCTGTTCCAAAATTTGTTCGGGCTCTAACTTCACTACAGATTGCAGAATTTTCAAATAACTTGGCACAAATATTTGCCTTGTGTGTCACGCTTAAGAACCATTCTGCTATTCAAAAGGCCAATGTTATACTCAGAGGTCAAAGGTCTAAACTGAGTCCTGCTTTGTTTGTCCAGGCTCTAAATTCTCCATGGATCAAGGGATACTCAAATAATTTAGCACAAACGTTAATCATATAGAGATGATGTGTTGCATACAACTGGCAGGGACCTATTTCAGAGGTCAAGGTCACACTTAAAGGTCATCCATATGTTTGTGTTTGGGCTATAAGTTTGTCATCTTTACTGAGTTGCTGAGTATTTTAGTCTGTTTTACTGACATTTTTATGTGATCCATCATTTTGTTCTCACTTGATAGTTTCCCATTTTGCCTCTGTCAGGGCAGTATTGAGGGGATATTAATCATATTCAGTGATAGCTGTAGTTTGTTTCTGTAGTTGTCTGTCAATTGAAATAAATCGTCCTGAAAAAAAACTTTATTTAGAATCAATCAAAAGTCTTAAAAAATCCTTTAAAAGGCAGATAGATGATTTTTGTTTGCAGATGGGAGTAGCATTTAATCAGTTATTTCCATCTGAAAAAAATTGTTTATGAAGTTTGTAATACAAACTTAAAATGAACAGCTTTGTAAGACATGATTTATATAGAACATATTGCCATTTTAGAAATTTGAGGTCTTATATCTACGTCACAGATTTGCATTGTGCTTTATAATGGTTTCCCGTCTTACATTCCTGGTGATAAATCATTCAGCTTTAAATTAAATTCTGATTTAATGTTGTTTTATAATACAGAATTCAGTTTTTACTCTCAGTCTACTAGATTAGTTTCTATTGATTTCATTTGTTGCTTTTTTTTCCCAGACTTTATTGCAGTTTATGTGGAATAACAAAATTAAAAATGTTTGAATTATTATCCAATTAGTTGGTGATCTGTCAGTTTGTTGTAATAAAATATGTTCTCATTTTCAGTATGGAGATGTTAGACAAAGTTGACCCCCCTTTAGTGCCAGATGGGTATGGCCTATCTGTAGGTTTTTACTGTTTGGTGGAGGCTGTGCGGACTATTCAATTATTAGTGGAGGGGGTAAAAAGTGATAAAACAGAAAAACCAAAAGAAAAAGACAGAAAACAAACTGAAGACAAGTCAGAAGTTACAGAAGAAACCACTGGTAATTAAAATAAGCAAGACTACAAAGAAATTGGTGAAAGCTTTTTTCCATGAGTAAAAAGGATCAACTCTTAAACTCCAGAAAAGAAGTAAAGACCGCTCATGATAAATATTGGTGGCCAAAGCAAAAAACAAGTTCTTGCAGCTTCTGCTTATCCCCCTCGATGACTGCTGCCTAGATTCAGACCAGTACTCATAGAATGTAGAAAGTAAAATGGAAACTGCCTATAATAGTAGGATTCAGGCATCCTGCACTATACTTATTGATTGCTGCTTCTCAGAAGGGAGACAATTGTTGCCGGCAGGTTAAAGGTCTACGAAACAACTGATTACAGACCTCAAGCATTCTTCCAAATATTTAAACGGTTGTATTCAAAATAAAACCTAAAATACTAGAACTTTGTTTTATGCATACACCTCTGCTGTCACTTTAAATTTCAGTTGATGACAGAAAGTTATATGAGGAGTTGGTTAACTCATCTTGGTGTGGTATGCTGGCAGCATTGGCCTTATTGTTAGATGCCAGGTAAATAGGGTGGAGTAGATATTTTTGTGGCTTCATAAGTTTTGTGTAATGAAATGTTAAGTGGAAAGCTTTATCTTAAATTTTTCACTTGAAAAAATTTGATTAAAAATGCAAAGCTGCCAAATTTTTAAGCCTTCAAATTTGATCCTAAATGACCTTGAGTCAATAAAGATGAAAAATACAAAGTAATTATTTAGGATGTAGTAATTAAAAATAATGAGGATTGGATATATATAGAGAGATATGAAAAATGTTGACTAGATGCTTACAGTTTGCATACATTTTATACCCAAATATCTGTAAAATTATACACATATCTGTACACCTGTATCTTTAAACCTGCATGTATTTATTTATCTGTATCTGTTTATATACCTGAATCTTTATCCCTGTCATTTTATGTATATAGATAGATTATTAGTTATATAGGTTCTTGATGGGGTATACGGCCTCAGGCAAGGATTTATATCAGTTTAAACATGCTGTATGAGGCCATATACCCAGTCAAGAGTCTATGTAATGAATTTGTAATTCCATAGATTATTTTTAAAACAAGAATTGGTCTGCATAGATTTTAAGCAATTTCTGTTATTTGTGTACTCCTCTAATTCACCCCCTGACCACTTTTGTCTTCTACCATGACATTTCTGAAATAAATCAAACATGTTTTTGTTCACAAACAGTTTGATTTTGATTTTGATATATATATTTCAGAATCTTATGTATACAGAGTTAAGTTACATAAAATTTTTGGATTTCTGTTTATTGTCTTGGATACTGGACAGACTCATGCCCAAGAAACTAGTAATATGAAGTTATTGTTGTTTAAATTTTTGAATCGAGAGAAAAGTTTGCTGCCAATTTGTTTTTGTGTAAACAAAACAATGAGAATGAGTATCCAATCAGAAATTGATATAGTGTTGAGTCTCTTTAGGGAAAACCATTGCTCTTGGTATATATGGATTTTTGCTTATGGTATATATGGCTAACTATACAGATGGTCTTAACCAATCAGATTTTGTCAATTTATCTGAGGTATTATAAACAGGTTTATTACCCTTCCAGATTTTTTTCTCCTTTTTGATTGGATATTGATCCGCCAAAAGAAATTGATATAATCAAGCCAGACAGGTAAAATACACATTAAATTTCCCCTTTAGGTACCCCACGTTGTAAACAACATGCGCTGTGACAATGCGCATACGGTTTGATGTGGTAAAGTGTAAATTCCGATATACAAGCACTTTTTAACTGTCAAATAAAAAATATTTACCAAAATAGAGTAATGATAAATATTCTCATCAGTATTTGAAACAAATGTGACCTCGTCAAAGCTCGATATTAATTACAAATAAGTGTCTTCAACAAACTACTCCTTTTCTCTTGTTTACATTTGTTAAGTACGAAAGCAAATACTTCATGTAGATCTACAGACAAACTATTGAAATAAAAATAAAAGAAAATAATCTGTACTGAATGCGCGGAAATATTAACCCAAATTTATGGCTTTCATTAAAGATATAGATTTAATATTCAAAATTATATACACAAAATAACTTTTAGAAAACAGTAAGTGATTTGCGGTGAAGGGGTACCCTAAAGGGAATCTTATTTCGATGTTTCATTTGAAACAGCAATGATTTATTTTAAAATCGTCTTACTCGGCGGGGAAGGGTAATAAAATTATTATTTGGGTTTTTGAGTGATTTATGTGGATATAATGGCTCAGGTGATATTTTATCTTTGCAGGTAATATATCCACATATATCACTCAAAAACCCAAATAACATATAATATAAAAACACAGGTATATAAACAGATACATGTATTTGAAAACAAAGATGTATAAACAAATACAGGTATATAGATATATATATACCTGTATTTATTTATACATGTATACCTGAATGTAAATACTTTTATTTATTTATTTATATACATGTATGTATTTATTCACATGTAACTATTTATATACCCATGTTTATTTATATATTATATTTTCTGTGACTAGTACTGATGAGAGTGCCACAGAGTCGGTGTTGAAGTGTATGGAGGCCTATATCAGCCTGTGTGGCAAACTGGAGATGTCCATTCCTAGAGATGCTTTCATAACGGCCTTATGTAAAGCATCGTTACCACCACACTATGCTTTGACTGTGCTCAACACACATGGGGGTGTACCACAGAAAGGTGGGTACATTTGAAGACTCCTTCATTACACAGTACACAGTTGAAGAGTGACTTAAAGAATTCCAATAGGACGAATTTAGAATGTACTACATGTATAAAAGCAATCTTGGGCCCATTAAATATTTTTTCTAGAAAGATACTATACAAAAGAAAATGCAATTTTACAAAAAGGTTTGTTGCCAATTTCTAGAGACATAATTATGAACTGTTCCTTCTGATTAAGCATAAACTTGATTCTCTTGTGCAAGTTATAAGTCTGTGTGATTATTTAGTTTTCAATCTCCCCTGGCCATTCTCTATATAGACCAGAGCTTAAGCTACTTTGTAGCATGGACAGACCAGTAGAATCAGTGTGGAATGTTTTCCCTCTTTCTCCTTCACCTACCAACATAGAGTTCATATCTGTTTTTTTTTAACTTAAAAAAGAACCATGATAAAGTGTGGTATGAGGATCCAAAGATAAGTTACAGAAGGCTGTGTTTGAGCAGGTTTCCAACAGTCAACTGTAGCCCTTCTTGTAAAATTTTAAAAGCAAAACTAGCTTTCTGTATTGAACTGGTTAAAACCTGTACTGACGTTAGTTTTATAAAAACAGTTATCATAAAGTATCATTTTATAGTGAAAATGAGTGCATCTTTGTTGAAGTAATTACCGGTAAACACAGTCTCTGGAACAACTGTGACAAAGTTATTGTTAATTTTATTTCCACAAATTGTACAGTAAATATTAGCTCAAGCTTAATAAATTTCACATGGATAGAAAGAAATTTTTCTGTTGAGACATTTAAAACCTTTTGAAGTATTCAAAACTTTTTTACTTTCCTTGTTTGTTTGGATGAATCATTGTCAGTCAGTAAAAGTTAACATGCTATATAGATAAAACAAGTGTTGAAATGGATTGGAAAACAGTTTCATTTGCTTTGATAAAGATAACAATATTGCAAAATCCAGCTTTGCAAGAAGACTTGGCTGTCATTAGATCTAACCTTTGAAGTTTTACACTTCAGTTAGACTGCAGAGAATCATTATCAATTTTATAGGATTCTTTTTGCCTATTGTTAGATGTTTTCTGTTCATCTGAACAGACAGAAAAAAGTTTCTGTATTTTTTTATTGTTAAAGTAACAAAACAGAGCTTATAACTTACCCTAATTAGTGGTCAGTCTGTTTCCTTGTTAAATTCAAAGATTAAATACATAGTGATTTCTACACACAGTTATTGATGGTATTATAATTACCCTATCATTATCTGCTCTATCACTAATTAATACTTAGATTTTAAGAACAGTTGCAGAGCCATAAAGCAATTAAGTGGGAGATTTAATTTTTAGCTCACCTGTGCACGTAGTGCACAAGGTGAGGTATTGTGATCAGTCAATGTCTGTCGTCCATCGTCGGTGCGTGCGTCCGTGCGTCCGTAAACTTTTGTTTTAAAGAACATCTCCTCCTAAACCACTGGGCCAATTTCAACAAAACTTCACAGAAATGTTCCTTGCATGAAGCTCTACCAAAATTGTTCAAAGAATTTGATTCCATGCAGAACTCTGGTTGCTATGGCAACTTAAAGGAAAAACTTTGAAAATCTTCTTGTCTGAAACCACAAGGCCTAGAGCTTAGATATTTGGCATATAGCACCCTCTAATGGAACTCTACAAAAATTGTTCAAATTATTGCCCTGGGGTCAAAATTGGCCCCGTCCCAGGGGTCACTTCCTTTTACATAGACTTATATAGGAAATTTTTAAAAATCTTCTTCTCAGAAACCACAGTGCCTACAGCTTTGATATTTGGTATGTAGCATTGTCTAGTAGATGTCTACCAAATTTGTTCAAATTCTGCCCCCTGGGTCAAAATTGGCCACGCCCCAGGGTTCTCTTGGTTTACATATAGTTATATAGGAAAAACATGAGAAATCATTTTTCTCCAAAACTAATAGGACTAGACCTTAGATATTTGGTGTGGAGTATTGTGTAAAGAACCTTTACCAGTATTGTTTATATGTTGGCCCTGGGGTCAAAATTGGCCCCGTCCCAGGGGCCCTTAATATGTAAAAAAGGCAATCTTTAAAAATCTTCTTACTGGAAACCTCAATGCCTACAGATTAGATATTTGGTATGTAGCATTGTCTAGTGGATGTCTACCAAGTTTGTTCAAATTATGTCCCCTGGGTCAAAATTGGCCACGCCCCAGGGTTCTCTTGGTTTACATATAGTTATATAGGAAAAACATGAAAAATCATTTTTCTCCAAAACTAATAGGACTAGACCTTAGATATTTTGTGTGGAGTATTGTGTAAAGAACCTTTACCAGTATTGTTTATATGTCGGCCCTGGGGTAAAAATTGGCCCCGCCCCAGGGGCCCTTAATATTTAAAAAAGGCAATCTTTAAAAATCTTCTTACTGGAAACCTCAATGCCTACAGCTCAGATATTTGGTATGTAGCATTGTCTAGTGGATGTTTACCAAGTTTGTTCAAATTATGTCCCCTGGGTCAAAATTGGCCACGCCCCAGGGTTCTCTTGTTTTACATTGATTTATATAGGAAAAACATGAAAAATAATTTTTCTCCAAAACAAATAGGTGTAGACCTTAGATATTTGGTGTTGAGTATTGTGTAGATAACCTTTACTAATATTGTTTAATGTTGGCCCTTGGGTCAAAATTTGCCCCGCCCCGGGGGCCCTTAATATCTTTAAAAATCTTCTTGTCTGAAACCACAAGGCCTTGAATTTTAAAATTTGGCATGAAGCAAGCTTTATCAAGCTTTTTCAAATTATTAGATTAGGTTAAAGGTCACGGAGGCTAAAAATAGATTTATCTACTGTACCTCATAAAGCCTTCGGTTAAAGACCAATATCTTTGATATTCAGTATATAGATTCCTTGCATGGACCTCTACCCATGGGTAGGGTTTGAGGTCACTGGGTCAAGGTCAAGGTCACCATAGCTTATAATAGATATTTCTACTTTCTGTCATAGAGCCTTTATTTATTGACTAATATTTTACATATTTGGTTTGTAGGCACTTATATATTTTCAATTAAAAAATGAAATACTGCTTAACAGCAAACCTACAGCCAAAGTACTCAGGTGAGCGATCCAGGGCCATCATGGCCCTCTTGTTATATAAATTTCATTATGAGTCTGGACAAATTATTACCAGCAGATTTGGCAGAAATTAGACTGAGGCCTTCTAGCTTATTATTTTTTTGTGACTGTTGTGAAATAGGCCAGCTTTCATTTACCATATCTGTACTTTTATATACCATTCATATAGACATGAAAGTTTGTAACAGAAAGATGCAATGCATCTTGAAAAAGACCACCCGGAGTGGAATTCGAACTCAGGTCTTCACACATCAAAATTAATGCTCTAGACTGAGCCAAAGAATCCATTCCTTAAAGCAGTCGTCAGAGGTTGTATTTATGTGATTAAGACCAGTGTGCACTGGACCGTAACAACAATGTTAATAATATAATTCTGTACATTTGAAATGAAAAGCATGTTTTGACTGGCCTGAATTTGTCCTCTTTGAAATATTCACTTTGATCTCAAACATTGTACCAGAGCAGTTCTAAAAATGTTCTTTTATCATGTTTCCACTCGCCAAGTGGGATGAGAGATATTTTGTTTTTGTACTTTCCATTGGTATGTCTGTCTGACTCTCTGCATCTATAAGTAGGTCACAAAGTTTGTCTGCTCTTCTTCTCCATAACTGCTGGTTGGATTTCAATGGAACTTGCTAAAACTTATTGTTACCAAGCCTAGTTGAGCATATTATCATTTTTTTTTATGGTTAAGTGATTTTCAGTAATCTTAACGACCTTGATTTGTCTAAATTTGAACAAATATGGGCATATCTCCATAACCTCTTGACAGACTTTGACAAAACTTCACAGAAATGATAGCAATTGTAGTTATGCATATTATTGATGTGTTCTGGTCGACTGAGTTGTGGCCCTTGATTGTCCAAATTTCAATAGATTTAGGCATATCTCCATAACTGCTGATCAGATTTTGAAAAAACTACACAGCAATAATAAGGGAAAGTAATTACGCATATTTTCATGGTATTCCAGTCAGATGACTTTTAGTGAAGTTACGGCTCTTGATTTGTCAAAATTTGAGTACATTTAGGCATATCTTCATAACTGCTGGTTAGGTTTTTAGGAAACTTCACAGCCATGGTCATTAGCAAGTGTAGTTACCCATATTATTGGTTTTTACTGGTCAGATGGTTGCAGCCCTTGATTTATCCAAATTTGAATACAGTTTGGCATCTCTCCATAACTGTTGGTTGGATTTTGAGGAAATTTCACAACAATGATTATAACCAAGTGTAGTTATCCATATTATCAGCGTGTTTCTGTCAGAGTTTTTTTTTTATATTCTTCATGGTAAATGACATTTAGGGAGAGACATATGTTTTTCTCAAAAACAATTTCTAGTTGTTCAGGTACATTTTAAAAATGATTTAAGAAAAGTTAAATGAGGCAAAATTTCAGGAACAACTTATTCCAGACAGGTTCTTGCCGCATGTTCATGAACAGTTTAAGAACTTCAGCTTTTGAACTGTTAAGGAACACACCTAACTGGTAAATACTTGTACAAGAACAGTTCATTATGATTTTAAAGCTAGCTGTTTTTGAACAACAGCTGCTCAAAAATAAATTTCTTGTTTAACATTTATTAATGTATGTCTTAATATTACTTAGATTTTAAAGAACATACCATGTACATAAGTAGGTCTATTGTTCTTTAATAATCCAAGAACATTTTGCAAGGCAACCCTTGCAACAAATGTCACTTCTTTTCCTGTGTTTGACAAGCGTGGCACTGGTGGTGTCAAACTAGTAAGATAAAGGGCTGTTAGTGACTTATTTTGTTTTTTTCATTCTAATGTAAAACTGAACTACACAATTTTTGCAACTTCTTAGAACTGTTTTGAATAAGAACATCTTTTAAAACTTAAGTGATAACTTGTAATCTGCACTGCAGTTGTGCAGAATTAGAATATTTTAAAAGCAGAATTCTAGTACTGTTCTCAAATGGTTCTTTTATTTTAAAAAATTAAAAGATTCTCCTCATTTCCATTTTGAACAGTGCTTGAAATGTTGTAGAATGTCTCACGAATAATTCTAGGAATTGTTTGAACTTTTAAATTATTCAAGAACCTTTCTTAAATCCTGTTCTTGAACAGATAAAGATTTTAGCTCATGAGCAGTCAGACAGACAGACAGACAGACAGTTCCTGAAGCTAAATAACAGTTTATGAACTGTTCTTATCCATGAGAACAGAATTTAGCAGGGGATACCTATATTGTCAGGAAAATTTGATTTCCATGTGTGAGTATAAAAAGTTGCCATATTTCTTACTTGTTTCATAGCATTCATTGTTACCAAAGTACCAAGACTTTACCATGCAAATTTTAAATGAACATTTAAAACGAGAAGACTGTTTACATATAAATAGGTCATGCAAGGTCACCAAGTCAAGATCTACAGACAGCTAACACAGAGGCAAATGAAAGGTCCCAGGTTGTGGCAGTTGGCACACCTCTCCCTACAGCAGCCCTGCCTGTAGGGGCCCATCAGGGGCCAGTCATGGTAAGTCATACAGGGATTGTATCAATGCCTTTCTTACATATATCTTATTAAATTTTGAAGTTTTTTGTTCTGTTCCATCTTGAATGTCCATTTTATGATAGGACCTGCTTCCATTGTTGAGATTCTAAGGTGTGAGTGGTCATAAGTCTGAGCCCTGCAACCAACCATGACCATTCATAAGAGAAAAAAAGCAGTTTCTTACAGAGTATGATGGTCTAATGCTGGTCCTTTAGAGGAACAATGTTCAGGTAATCTAATGCCTGAAATTACTTTGACTTTTATTGGGTGTTAAACTGGAACAAACCCAACCAACCAATCAAGATGGATAAAAAAGTCTTCATTTCAGTTTTCAACTTTCTCCTATTTTCTAAGCATGTAAGATGACATGTCTCAGTTACTTACCTTTTTCATTGAACCTTCTGTTGCACAGAACCATTATATCCTGATTGATCTAATATGAAGTTAAGGCAAACATACAAATTTTCCAGTCTTTTTTTTTAGCTCACCTGTCACGCAGTGACAGAGTGAGCTATTAGGATACCCTTGTGTCCGGCGTCCGTCGTCCGTCCGTCGTCCGTCGTCCGTCGTCAACATTTTCTTTAAATGACATCTCCTCCTAAACCCCTGGCCCAATTTTAAAATAACTTCATACTAATGGTCCTTAGATGTCCCTTTACCAAGTTTGCTCAAATGGTTCCGGTCCAATGCACAATATGGCTGTGAGGCCCTAAAAGGTGTTTTTAAAATGGAAATTTCAAAAATCTTCTTGTCTGAAATAACAAGGCCCAGAGCTTTCATATTTGGTATGAAGCATCATCTAGGGGACCTCTGTCAAGTTTGCTCAAATCATGACTTCCGGGGTCAAACTGGTTCAGCCCCGGGGGTAAATAGATTTTACTTAGAATTTATATAGGAAAAACTTCAAAAATCTTCTTCTCCAGAACCACAAAGCCTGGCGCTTAGATATTTTGCATGTAGCATTAACTAGTAGACTTCTACCAAGTTTGCTCAAATCATGATCCCCGGGGTCAAGTTGATCCCGCCCGGGGGTCAGTTAATTTTATATAGAGTTTATATAGGAAAAACTTCAAAAATCTTCTTCTCCAGAACCACAAAGGCTAGAGCTTAGATATTTTGCATGTAGCATAACCAAGTAGACCTTAACCAAGTTTGCTCAAATCATGATCCCCGGGGTCAGATTGACCCCGCCCCGGGGGTCAATTGATTTTATATAGAGTTTATATAGGAAAAACTTCAAAAATCTTCTTCTCCAGAACCACAAAGCCTGGAGCTTAGATATTTTGCATGTAGCATTACCTAGTAGACTTCTACCAAGTTTGCTCAAATCATGATCCCCGGGGTCAAGTTGACCCCGCCCGGGGGTCAATTGATTTTATATAGAGTTTATATAGGAAAAACTTCAAAAATCTTCTTCTCCAGAACCACAAAGCCTGGAGCTTAGATATTTTGCATGTAGCATTACCTAGTAGACCTTTACCAAGTTTGCTTAAATCATGATCCCCGGGGTCAAATTGACCCCGCCCCATAGTCAATTCATTTTATATATAGTTTATATAGGAAAAACTTCAAAAATCTTCTTCTCCAGAACTGCAGGCCTGGAGCTTAGATATTTTGCATGTAGCATTAACTAGTAGACTTCTACCAAGTTTGCTCAAATCATGATCCCCGGGGTCAAATTGACCCCGCCTGGGGGTCAGTTGATTTTATATAGAGTTTATATAGGAAAAACTTCAAAAAATCTTCTACTCCAGAACCAGAAAGCCTAGAGCTTAGAAATTTTGCATGTAGCATGACCTAGTAGACCTTAACCAAGTTTGCTCAAATCATGATCCCCGGGGTCAAATTGACCCCGCCCCATAGTCAATTCATTTTATATATAGTTTATATAGCCATCTGATCTTAGTCTGCAAAGTTTGCTTCGGTCTTCCCAACTGCTGAGTTCAGTACGTACAGTCCATGGTCTGTGGATCACCTATCTTGTGTGTCATAACGTGCTCTCAAATTCTGTACTGGTACAGAATTTACCAACACAGGTTAACTGCATACCATTATGTAACTTAAATACTGTCTCAAAATAGCATATACCCTAACACAAAAGTCACTTCTAGACTGTACATTTCTGAAGGAAACTACCTTCAGCCAAAATGAAAACATTACACCTGTTTCAGATATCCATATTTCAATTTGTACTTCATACAATAGTTTCATGTTAACTTACAAAGAAAAAAAAATGTATCGAAAGTCTAATGACTTTGAAATGTTAACATTTTCCATGTATTTATCATCTAGACGAAATGAGGTAAACTGGAAATTATTAAAACAGTTCATGTAAAGTTAAAACTTCACCAATCAGCAAGTGTGGACACATGCCCTTCTTTCACCAATTCTCTCCTCATTATGTCTACAATATCGTTTCATGGTCTATCAGGTGAGCGATTCAGGGCCATCATGGCCCTCTTGTTTTTAATTTGAAACATACAAAAAGTGTGTTTTACTTGTCTTCAAAATGTGTATCTTTACTTTAAGAAACCATTATATTACATCACATTTTAGTTAACAATGAAGAACATAAAGCAAATGCAGACATGCAATTATAGCAGCATTCACAATATATTTTACCATACCTAGATTTTGTTGTGTTGCATGTATAAGAAATAGTGGTCCCTAAATCCGTTAATTCCATCAATATTTGTAAGCTGGCTGTAGATCAGTGTTAACCCAGGTGGTTATCTGTGGAGTGTATTATTTCTTAAATATCACACTCCTCATATCTTGCATTACATTTCAGTTGACAGCAAAGAACATCCAGTGTATGCGGTCATTGTTGGCAGTTGCTCATTGTCATGGGAGTATTCTTGGAACAGCCTGGCACCTTGTTCTAACTACACTTCAGGTAGGTGTTTCCAAATTTAGAATGTTTAGGTCAAGAGTAACTTGTTGATACCTTGTTGTTACCAAATTTAGTATGTTTAGTTCAAGAGGACCTTGTTGTTACCAAATTTAGAATGTTTAGTTCAAGAGGACCTTGTTGTTACCAAATTTAGAATGTTTAGTTCAAGAGGACCTTGTTGTTACCAAATTTAGAATGTTTAGGTCAAGAGGACCTTGTTCTTACTACACTGCAGGTAGGTGTTATCAGTATATGGAATGTTAAGGTTCAGAGTACCTTATTCTAACCACCGTGCAGGTAGGTGTAGAGGACATGATTTATACCAGTTAAATGTTAATTGTTTTTATGCCCCCGGAGTGAGCATATTGTTTTTGATCTGTCTGTTTGTCTTTTTAGCTCACCTGAGCATGCTCATGTGAGCTTTTAGGATCCTTGATTGTCCGGCGTCCGTCCGTCCGTCGTCCACAATTCATTCAAAAGACATCTCCTCAGAAACCACTGGGCAAAATTTAATGAAACTTGCCTAGAATGTTCCTTGCATGAAGCTCTACCAAGTTTGTTCAAATGGTTCCGGTTCATTGCATTTCTGGGTCACATGAGCTAAAAACAGATTTTAAAAGTTGGATCTTTAAAAATCTTCTTGTCAGAAACCACAAGGCCTGGAGCTTTGATATTTGGTATAAAGCATCATCTAGTGGACCTCTACCAAGTTTGTTAAAATCATGGCCTCTGGGTCAAAAATGGCCCCGCCCCAGGGGTAACTTGTTTTACATAGAGTTATATAGGAAAAACTTTAAAAATCTTCTTGTCAGAAACCGTAAGGCATAGAGCTAAGATATTTAGTGTGAAGCATTGTCTAGTGGACCTCTACCAAGTTTTTTCAAATCATGGCCTCTGGGTCAAAAATGGCCCTGCCCCAGGGGTAACATGTTTTACATAGAGTTATATAGGAAAAACTTTAAAAATCTTCTTGTCAGAAACCGTAAGGCATAGAGCTAAGATATTTAGTGTGAAGCATTGTCTAGTGGACCTCTACCAAGTTTGTTCAAATCATGGCCTCTGGGTCAAAAATGGCCCTGCCCCAGGGGTAACTTGTTTTACATAGAGTTATATAGGAAAAACTTTAAAAATCTTCTTGTCAGAAACCGTAAGGCATAGAGCTTAGATATTTGGTATGTAGCATTATCTAGTGGACTTCTACCAAGTTTGTTCAAATTATAGCTCTGGGGTCAAATTTGGCCCAACCCTGGGGTCATTGGTTTTACATAGGCTTATATAGGAAAAACTTCGAAAATCTTCTTGTCTAAAACCACAAGGCCCTGAGCCTTAAGATTTAGTATGTAGCATTGTCTAGTGGACCTCTACCAAGTTTGTTCCAATTATACCCCTGGAGTCAAATTTGGCCCCACCCCGGGGTCATTTGTTTTACATAGGCTTATATAGTGAAAACTTTGAAAATCTTCTTGTAGAAGGAGAAGTAACATTTTCAGTCCAAATAATCTGGAAATTTGTCCTACAGGTTGTTTCTATGATTTCTAGCTCAAGTTCGAATATGGGTCATCTTGGTTCAGAAACTAGGTCACAGAGCCCAAAAATAGAAAAACCTTGTTAACACTCTAGAGGTTACATTTTCAGTCCAAATATCCTGGAAATTTGTCAGAAAGGTTGTTTTGATGATTTTTAGCTTAAGTTCAAAATTGGGTCATCTTGGGTCAAAAACTAGGTCACAGAGCCCAAATATGGAAAAACCTTGTTAACACACTAGAGGTAACATTTTCAGTCCAAATAACCTGGAATCTGTCAGAAAGGTTGTTTCAATGATTTCTAGGTTAAATTTAAATATGTGTCATCTGAAATCAAAAACTAGGTCACAGAGCCAAAAAATATAAAAAACTTGTTAACACTCTAGAAGCTACTTTTCAGTCCAAATATTCTCGAAATTTGTCAGAAAAAATGGTTTAATGATTTCTAGCTCAGATTCGAATAAAGGTCATCTGGGGTCAAAAACTAGGTCACAGACCCCAAATATGGAAAAACCTTGTTTACACGCATTGGGGTAACATTTTCAGTTCAAATAACCTTGAAATTTGTCAGAAAGATTGTTTTAATGATTTCTAGCTCAGTTTTGAATATGGGTTATGTGGGGTCAAAAACTAGGACACAGGGCCAAAAAGTAGAAAATACTTGTTAATGCTCTAGAGGTTACATTTTCAGTCCAAATGTCCTTGAAATTTGTCAGAAAGGTTGTTTCAATGATTTCTAGCCTAGATTAGGATATCGGTCATCTGGGATCAAAAACTAAGTCACAGAGCCCTAAAATGTAAAAACCATTTTAACACTCCAGTGGTTACATTTTCAGTCCAAATATCCTGGAAATTTGTCAGACAGGTTGTTTTGATGATTTCTAGCTCAAGTACTAATATGAGTCATCTTTGGTCAAAAACTAGGTCACAGAGACCAAATATGTAAAAAACCTTGTTAACACTCTAGAGGCTAAACTTTTAGTCCAAATAACCTGACAATTTGTCAGAAAGGTTGCTTCTATGATTTCCAGCTCAACTTTGAATATGGGTCATGTGGGGTCAAAAACTAGGTCACAGAGCCTAAATATCGAAAAACTTTCAGTCCAAATAACCTTGAAATTTGTCAGAAAGATTGTTTCAATAATTTCTAGGCCAAGTTTGAATATGGATCATCTGGGGTCAAAAACTAGGTCACAGAGCCCAAATATGGAAAAACCTTGTTAACACTCTAGAGGCTACACTTTCAGTACAAATAACCTTCAAATTTGTCAGAAAGATTGTTTCAATAATTTCTAGGCCAAGTTTGAATATGGGTCATCTGGGTTCAATTAACCAGGTCCATAGCAACTTTGTTAAAAGCAGTCATATTCAGGTGAGCGATATAGGGCCATCATGGCCCTCTTGTTTATTTGTCTGTTTGTTTGTCTCAAAACTTTAACCTTGACCATAACAAAGAAGTCCTTCCACCTACAGCCTTCAAACTTCAAAAGAGCATGCACCTTGATGCACCTACCCACAAACCTACTCAGAGGTCTTGGGGTCGTGAAAGTAGTGCTTGTTCAAACCTGAAAATCATAGTTGAGTCCATTGCGGCTATGTTTCTTAAAGTTATGCTTCTATCAATGCTTTTGAATAGCTGAAAGTTTTAGCAGTTGTTTTAGTCACGATTTTCCTGTGCTCATTAAGAATATAAGCCAGTGTTTCAACATTTTCTGATGAGTTGGTGTTGGCCTTCTCAGGTTAGTACGCCAAAGCCTTCTGGTTTTGATTTTAAACTAGATGTTAGTCTATAAAACACATTAGTGTTATGTGTAAATTGGTTTCATAATTACACTTCCTTATTGTAAATTTAGCATTGTTGAGTAAAATAAATAAACTCTTTTCAATTATTAAAAAACAGGAATAATAAATTAACATTTATCAGCAAACTGTGTAAGTATTTTTAGCTCACCTGAGCACAAAGTGCTCAAGGTGAGCTTTTGTGATCGCCTGATGTCCGTCGTCCGTCCGTCCGTGCGACGTCAACTTTTTCTTCAAACAACTTCTTCTCCTGAACTGCTGGGCCAATCTTCCTGAAACTTGGCAGGAATGTTACTTGCATGAAGCTTTACCAAAATTGTTCAAGTGGTTCAGGTCCATTGCATTTCTAGGCCACAGGAGCTAAAAATAGATTTTCAAAGTTGGAACTTTAAAAATCTTCTTCTCCAGAACTACAAAGCCTGGAGCTTAGATATTTGGTATGAAGCATCATCAGGTGGACCTTTACCAAGTTTGTTCAAATCATGACCCCTGGGTCAAAAATGGCCCTGCCCCAGGGGTCACTAGTTTTACATAGAATTATATAGGAAAAACTTTAAAAATCTTCTTGTCTGAAACCACAAGGCCTAGAGTTTAGATATTTGGTGTGCAGCATTGTCCAGTGGACCTCTACCAAGTTTGTTCAAATCATGGCCTCTGGGTCAAAATAGGCCCCACCCTGGGGGTCAATTGATTTTACATAGGCTTATAAAGGAAATCTTTACAAGTCTTCTTCTCAGAAACCACAATGCCTACAGCTTAGATATTTGGTATGTAGCATTGTCTAGTAGACCTCTATCATGGCTCCTGGGTAAAAAATGGCCCAGCCCCGGGGGTCACATGTTTTACATAGAGTTATATAGGAAAAACTTTAAAAAATCTTCTTATCAGAAACTGCAAGGCCTAGAGTTTAGATATTTGGTGTGCAGCGTTGTCTAGTAGACCTCTATAAAGTTTGTTCAAATCATGGCTCCTGGGTAAAAAATGGCCCCGCCCCAGGGGTCACTTGTTTTATATAGAGTTATATAGGAAAAACTTTAAAAAATCATCTTGTCAGAAACAGCAAGGCCTAGAGTTTAGATATTTGGTGTGCAGCATTGTCCAGTGGACCTCTACTAAGTTTCTTCAAATCAAAGCCACTGGGTCAAAATAGGCCCCACCCTGGGGGTCAATTGATTTTACATAGGCTTATAAAGGAAATCTTTACAAGTCTTCTTCTCAGAAACCACAATGCCTACAGCTTAGATATTTGGTATGTAGCATTGTCTAGTAGACCTCTATCAAGTTTGTTCAAATTATGTCCCCTGGGTCAAATTGGCCACGCCCCAGGGTTCTCTTGGTTTACATATAGTTATATAGGAAAAACATGAAAAATCATTTTTCTCCGAAACTAATAAGACTAGACCTTAGATATTTGGTGTGGAGTATTGTGTTGAGAACCTTTACCAGTATTGTTTATATGTTGGCCCTGGGGTCAAAATTGGCCCCACCCCGGGGGCCCTTAATATGTAAAAAAGGCAATATTTAAAAATCTTCTTACTGGAAACCTCAATGCTTACAGCTTAGATATTTGGTATGCAGCATTGTCTAGTGGATGTCTACCAAGTTTGTTCAAATTATATCCCCTGGGTCAAAATTAGCCACGCCCCAGGGTTCTCTTGGTTTACCTATAGTTATATAGGAAAAACATGAAAAATCATTTTTCTTCCAAACTAATAGGACTAGACCTTAGATATTTAGTCTGGAGTATTGTGTTGAGAACCTTTACCAGTATTGTTTATATGTTGGCCCCGGGGTCAAAATTGGCCCTGCCCCGGGGGCCCTTAATATGTAAAAAAGGCAATCTTTAAAAATCTTCTTACTGGAAACCTCAATGCCTACAGCTTAGATATTTGGTATGCAGCATTGTCTAGTGAACCTCTACCTAGTTTGTTTGAAAAATGTCCCCGGGGTCACTATTGGCCCTGCCCGAGGGGTCACAAGTTTTAAATAGCAGTATAGAAGAAAATCTTTAAAAATCTTCTTGTCTAAAACCACAAGGCCTAGAATTTTATAATTTGGCATGAAGCAAGCTTTAAAAAGCTTTTTGAAATTATTAGATTAGATTAAAGGTCACGGAGGCTAAAAATAGATTTATCTACTGTACCTCATAGAGCCTTCATTTATAGACCAATATCTTTGATATTTAGTATATAGGTTCCTTGCATGGACGTCTACCTATGGGTAGGGTTTGAGGTCACTGGGTCAAGGTCAAGGTCACCATAGCTTATGATAGATATTTCTACTTTCTGTCATAGAGCCTTTATTTATTGACTGATATTTTACATATTTGGTTTGTAGGCACTTACATATTTTCAATTAAAAAATGAAATACTGCTTAACAGCAAACCTACAGCCAAAGTACTCAGGTGAGCGATCCAGGGCCATCATGGCCCTCTTGTCTAACTAATTAACTGGAGATGTCCTACTACCCAAGGTCAAGGTCACTGAGGAGTCCATGATCACTTGTTATCAGTTTTATTGGACAGCTTATTTTTACGTTAAGACTTGGCTGATCTCTGTAATCTCCCTTTAAAGTTCCGGTCGCATCAATAGATTTCGGTCAGTTGTGTTCAATCCAGAATTGGTCTTGTCCAAATGATTCCAACCATGTATATTGCATATAGCTTCAGATATCAGGCTGTTGCCAGTTTTTAGGTGAAGAGCACTTTGTATCTGCACACTGCAGGTAGTTGTTACCAAATATAGAATGTTCAGATCAAGAGTACCTTGTTCTAACTACACTGCAGGTAGGTGTTACCAAATATAGAATGTTTAGGCCAAGAGTACCTGTTCTAACTACACTGCAGGCAGGTTAGTGTTACCAAATATAGAATGTTCAGATCAAGAGTACCTTGTTCTAACTACACTGCAGGTAGGTGTTACCAAATATAGAATGTTTAGGCCAAGAGTACCTTGTTCTAACTACACTGCAGGCAGTTTAGTGTTACTAAATATAGAATGCTTAGGGCCAAGAGTACTTTGTTTTTACTACAATGCAGGCAGGTTAGTGTTACCAAGTATAGAATGTTTAGATTCTATATTTAGTGTTACTAAATATAGAATGCTTAGGGCCAAGAGTACCATGTTTTTTTACTACACTGCAGGCAGGTTTGTGTTATCAAATATAGAATGTTTAGGCCAAGAGTACTTTGTTCTAACTACACTGCAGGCACATTAGTGTTACCAAGTTTAGAATGTTTAGTTCAAAACCTCAATCTTACCTCTTCAACACATTGCACAGTTCTCTGCTTTGAGTTCTGATGGAACAGTGTTCTAGTCAGTGTAAACTAACTACATGTAACATTTCAGCACTCTCACATCTGTCCTTGCTGCTTGAGAAAATACCGGTAATACCTATTATGTGTGGCTTGGTTTTTTCATAGCAGTTGATTTAAGAAGCCTTAAGTCCTCATAAATTTAACCCATAAATTGTAAATTTTTCATATTTATATGCTATAGAGAAACAGCTTTTGAGTAAAACTTTAAAAGATATCAACATATAAATAAAACATCAGTTAATTTATCATTTTAATTAATTGCCCTTGCAGTCAGCTTATGATATTGTTGCAAAAAAACCTAAAAAACTTTCAGCGATACCTTTAAGAAAAGAGAATCGAGAATCTAAAATGTCAAGATTCACAAAGGCTCACAATATTACAGCACATTGCAAATGCAGTAATTACGTACAATAAAGACACGGCAATGAGATAGTCTATTTCAAAATCATGCAAAAGTTGGTAATAAGAAAGAACAAAGGACTGACCTGTAGAGGATACTGTTTATTAATAAGACAATTTTAAGTCCCATTAGCAGGTCTTTTGTTTTTATTGTGCCCCCAAAGGAAATCATATAGTTTTTGAAATATCTGTCTGTCATTCCAAGTGAAATCTTTACATTAAACACTTTAAATTCCTTATTAGTGAATTGATTTACTTCATACTTGAACACAACACCCCTTTGGACAAGACTTTTCTACAGACATATATTTATATGACCTTGGCCCCTGAATGACATTGATCTCAAAGGTCATATTGTCAGAAAAAAAAACCTTCTTCTGAAGGATCTACAATTTATCTTCATCTGGTCCTCAGCTTAAACAACAAAGCACCATTTTGGGGGCATGTCGTCTTTCATTCTTCTTGTTTATTGTATATCAATTATTTTGAAATGCTGACTGCTTTTTTCTTGTTATTCAGAGTACCTGAACTGTTATTACACTGTAATCTCTGCATAAAATAAGATTATTTACTATTTCACCAAACCAATTATTGGTAATAAATAATTGATAACACAATTGCAGATAGATGTGATTACATGTGATTATAATTCCTCATACATAAATGTTCGGAACTTGTATTAAAGTAAAATCTTTATCTAATTTGATAAATTCTGTACCAATCCGTTGTTGTTGCAGTTTGATCTAAAATATACTGGGACATGTAAGTTCAAACAATAAAAACAACAACAAAACTTATATAATTCATGAAATTGAGGAAATCATATTGGGACAGAATGTATGTTTGCACAAAAACCTATCCTCAGCCTGACTTTTGGCCTTATCAGACAAGTATTTGAGCTGTTACATGTGAAAAGAGACAGTTACCCTCCAAAAAGCTTCCTTTAACATGGTTAAGAAGTTAATCTAATTCATTAAGGTCATTAACCCTTTACTCCATAGATACGTGTTTTAACGCATATGCGACTAGTGCAGATCCAGATCAGCCTGCACATCCGTGCAGTCTGATCAGGATCTCCACTGTTCGCTTTTCAGTCAGAAATACTTTTATGGATATAAAAGCGAACAGTGGAGATCCTGATCAGACTGCACGGATGTGCAGGCTGATCTGGATCTGCACTGGTCGCATATGAGATTTAACACTTAACCATGTGGTAAAGGGTTAAACATGCTCAGAAAAGTAAGAGATTTAGTTTTGTTAAACCTTATTCAATAGTTTAGTGCTGAGCAAATGTGAAATATGTAGTTTTTCATCTTAACGGAATTGTAAAGAACAAACATGGCTCTTTTATTTTACATACCTTCTGTACCATCCTCCATAATTTATCTTCGAAATGTAAGATCAGCACATAAGTAGCAGCAATCATACGATGGAACATGCCAAACTTGGAATATGTGGTACATTTACATTGAGTAGTCGAGCAAATGCAGTTTCAGTGAAATAAAGAAATTCTTGATAATAGCTATCAAGTGAAATAGATGCTCTTGCTTCAGACAGCAGAATTTAATCATAAATCTTAATGCAGGAAAAAGTAATATTTTCATGCGTAATATTGTTTGTCTGATGCCAGTAAATTGGTCTATAAGCAAGGAAATAGTATAGATCTAGATGAAGATTAAATTACATGCCAGACAGACATAAGCATTTTAATCTAATATTCTCATAGATTTTCTATCTTACCTGACAATAGATAGACTATATAATAACATGTTACCAAACTTGAAAACTATTTTGTTACGGTAAGGAAGAGGTTATTTGTCTGGTAAAGTTACAAAGCAGCTGTTGACATTAATTTGTAATCCAGCTTGTTGTATATGTGATATCTAACATGAAAATTAAATGTCTACTGGCTTGCATTGAGCATTCTTTATGTATTTAATGGTTATGTTTAAGTTCAGGCTCCATCGTGCTTGTGTGTTCTTATATAATTATGTTTGACTGATTACAAGGCCTGTGTGTTACAACTGGACCACTGATCCACCCCTATTCGTATAAACTCTTTGTCTGCTGTATGGTTTTTTGTTGGTAAAACCTCAAATGATCAGTGGGCCACAGAGACTGTTTTATTGTTTTCTGTCTTGTTACAAGTTTTTTGGAGGGTAAATTTCATCTAATTCAAAGCTGTATTACATCAAAATTCATACCTGTTTGTTTTGCAGCACCTGGTATGGATCTTGGGTTTGAAACCATCAAGTGGCGGTAGCCTGAAGGCGAGTCAGCCGGACTCAGCTGGTGCTGTTATCACTACAGCAGTAATGGCTGACCTGCCTGTCCTGTCATCCATGCTATCTAGGTTATTTGAGAGCTCACAGTAAGTAAAAACAGTTAAAGTTATAGTAATATCAGGTCGACCTAGGTTACATTCTCTTTCTATACTCCCAGATAGAATATCTGGGGGCTATATTGGATTCACGTGCGTTGGTCGGCCTGTCCGTCCTGCCATCCATAGACAAAATTTGTCCGGACTGTTTGTCAGCAACTATTTCTCAGATTTTAATAATACTTCACAAAAATCATAAGTACCAAGCATTGTTGTGCATGTTGTTGCTGCATTCCACTGCCATGATTTTTTATGGGCCTTTGATTTTTTTTAATACATAAATTTGTCCATGCTATTTCTCAGCAACTGTTAGATTTTAATAATACTTTGGAAGAATCTTAAATATCAAGCATGGTTGTGCATGTCATTGTTGTGTTCTAGTCAAATAAATTTTCAGTGAATTATGGGCCTTTAATTTTGTTTATGTATAAAGGATAAAAAGTTTGCTCATGCTGTTTCTCAGCAACTGTATGTCAGGTTTTATCATACCCTCAAACAGAATTTCTGGGCACTAAGTTGGATTCACATGTGTTTGTCAGTCCATCTGTCAGGCCGTAGTTAAAAGTAGCTTAGTAAGGCCATTTTTTTTTTTAGCTCACCTGAGCACAAAGTGCTCAGGGTGAGCTTTTCTGATCAGTCTTTGTCCGTCATCCGTCGTCCGTCTGTCCGTCCGTCGTCAACTTTTCATTCAAATGACATCTCCTCTGAAACCAAAGGGCCAAATTAAATGAAACTTGCCTGGGATGTTCCTTGCATGAAGCTCTACCAAAGTTGTTCAAAGAATTCAATTCCATCAAGAACTCTGGTTGCTATGGCAACTTAAAGGAAAAACTTTGAAAATCTTCTTGTCTGAAACCACAAAGTCTGGAGCTTTGATATTTGGTATGAAGCATCATCTAGTGGACCTCTACCAAGTTTGTTCAAATTATGTCCCTGGGGTCAAAACTGACCCCGCCCCAGGGGTCAGTTGATTTTACATAGAGTTATATAGGGAAAACATGAAAAATCATTTTTCTCCAAAACTAATAGGACTAGATCTTAGATATTTGGTGTGGAGTATTGTGTTGAGAACCTTTACCAGTATTGTTTATATGTTGGCCCTGGGGTCAAAATTGGCCTCGCCCGGGGGGCCCTTAATATGTAAAAAAGGAAATCTTTAAAAATCTTCTTCTCAGAAACCACAATGCCTACAGCTTTGATATTTGGTATGTAGCATTGTGTAGTGGATGTCTACCAAGTTTGTTCAAATTATATCCCCTGGGTCAAAATTGGCCACGCCCCAGGGTTCTCTTGGTTTACATATAGTTATATAGGAAAAACATGAACAATCATTTTTCTCCAAAACTAATAGGACTAGATCTTAGATATTTGGTGTGGAGTATTGTGTTGAGAACCTTTACCAGTATTGTTTGTATGTTGGCCCTGGGGTCAAAATTGGCCTCGCCCAGGGGGCCCTTAATATGTAAAAAAGGAAATCTTTAAAAATCTTCTTCTTAGAAACCACAATGCCTACAGCTTTGATATTTGGTATGTAGCATTGTGTAGTGGATGTCTACCAAGTTTGTTCAAATATGTCCCCTGGGTCAAAATTGGCCACGCCCCATGGTTCTCTTGGGTTACATATAGTTATATAGGAAAAACATTAAAAGTCATTTTTCTCTGAAACTAATAGGACTAGATCTTAGATATTTTGTGTGGAGTGTTGTGTAGAGAACCTTTACCAGTATTGTTTATATGTTGGTCCTGGGGTCAAAATTGGCCCTGCCCCGGGGGCCCATAATATGTGAAAAAGGAAATCTTTAAAAATCTTCTTACTGGAAACCTCAATGCCTACAGCTTAGATATTTGGTATGTAGCATTGTCAAGTGGATGTCTACCAAGTTTGTTTAAATTATATCCCCTGGGTCAAAATTGGCCACGCCCAAGGGTTCTCTTGGTTTACATAGATTTATATAGAAAAAACATGAAAAATATTTTTTCTCCAAAACAAATAGGTGTAGACCTTAGATATTTGGTGTTGAGTTTTGTGTAAAGAACCTTTACCAATATTGTTTAAATGTTGGCCCTGGGGTCAAAATTTGCCCCACCCCAGGGGCCCTTAATATGTAAAAAAGGAAATCTTTAAAAATCTTCTTGTCTGAAACCACAAGGCCTAGAATTTTAAAATTTGGCATGAAGCAAGCTTTATCAAGCTTTTCCAAATTAGATTAGATTAGGTTAAAGGTCACGGAGTCTGAAAATAGATTTATCTATTGTACCTTATAAAGCCTTCATTTATAGACCAATATCATTGATATTCAATATATAGGTTCCTTGCATGGACCTCTTCCCATGGGTAGGGTTTGAGGTCACTGGGTCAAGGTCAAGGTCACCATAGCTTATAATAGATATTTCTACTTTCTGTCATAGAGCCTTTATTTATTGACTGATATTTTACATATTTGGTTTGTAGGCACTTATATATTTTCAGTTAAAAAATGAAATACTGCTTAACAGCAAACCTACAGCCAAAGTACTCAGGTGAGCGATCCAGGGCCATCATGGCCCTCTTGTTTATATTTTGGTTTACTGATTTTTTTCAAAAAAAGGTAGGGTAGGAGGAGGGAAAAAAAATAAATAATCTTAAACAAAAAAAACTAAAAAACATCGGAAAGTCTTCTTATTTCTATTTATTCCTGAATACTGTATATATGAATATTTTAATAATGTATTCAGTCTTTACTGTGAAGAAACCAAGGAAAATGAGCTGTTCATACGGTACATTTTCCATAAAATTGGCGTTCAGAATTTATTTTTTCCTGAAAAATTTTTTTTTTTTTTTTTCATTTTCCAAAATACAGGGTCGGCGGGTCAGTAAACCAAAAAATATAAAAATAATGGCCTTGTAGCATGCTCTGCTTTGGTTATAGGCCTTCGATGTTTTTTGGGGGTTTTTTTTGACATGAAGGCTAACATAAGTTTATCTACCTTAATTATCAGCAGCTGTTTCTTTTATTTCAGGGATGGAAACAAATACTAAGTTCAGTATTTGAATATTCGGTTTACCATATTCGAATATATTTGAATATATGATTTTTTGAAGTTCAGTAAGTTGTCCTAAATTTGGTATCAGAATATTTGTACTGTTTTCATTCAGCTGTACAATGTTTTTTGTTTGTGTAAAAAAAAAAAAATGGCTTGTTCATTGGAAGATTAAAATATATGTGATTGGCATATACACAATATATTCCGTTCTTTTAAGGGTGAATTTCTGAAATGAAATTACACAAATGGTTTTTTTCTTCATAATTAGCATACTTAGGTGAACAAAGTCTAAGCTATTTAATTTGAAAAAAAGCTGTACTCTAATAACAAATATTCGAATTTGATTTTCAGATTTGAATATTCGGTCAATTTCCGAATATTCAAATCTTTGTTCCCATACCTAAATTTTTTTTTAAAAAGTTTGCAGGAATCATAAGAAATGACCATAGTTTTGCATATGGTTTGCATATTTTACACTGAGGATTATTCATTGAATCATATAGCTCTTTGATGTTTGTTTGTCATTATCATAGATGTAAGTTTGTCAGATGTCAGTTTGTCAGCATTATTTTTCATTAACTATTAAATTCGGTCTTAATTCAGCTAAACATTACTTAATGAATTAGTATCAAGAGTTGTTCTGCTGCAATGATTTTGTTCGTTAGTTCTGACTCTTTTTCACATTAAGGCTATTCAAAGTTACTTAGTACTATGTCTGAGCAAATGTTTGTGGGATTCCAGTTAAACTTTGCACCACTAAGAACTACCTTAGACATCTGATGTTGTTGTTTTCTTTGTTCTTCTAGTCCAGTGTACATGTAAGTTTGTTGGTGCTTTTTTCAGCAAATATTAATTGGAGTATAATAGACTTCTTTTGTACTTCGCCCAGATTTGCATGTCCTCAACATGTAGTGTGTGTATTGAGTTCTGCTGATGTTTTTTTTTTTTTTGAAGGATGGTTAAGTTGTGTGTTTATCCATATGGTTGACTTATACTTCTAAGTTAGCTTTCCACAGAAGTTTGAGTTCTGAATTTTTCAGCCAATTTTTTATGCCCCCACAAAGTGGGGTGCATATAGCGTTTCACTTGTCCATCCGTCCATCCGTCCGTCCGTACGTCCCGAAATCTTGTGAACGCAACTCCTCTTAAACCGGATGGCAGATTTTGCTTAAACTTCCAGGGATGAACAACCTTAATGTGTAGATGGTAGTAAAGGAAGGAATTTTCGCTGCGACCAAATTTAACAGAATTATGGCCCTTTGTTGATTTTTTCACTAGAAATTTTGTGAACGCAACTCCTCTTAAACCGGATGGCAGATTTTGCTTAAACTTCCAGGGATGAACAACCTTAATGTGTACATGGAAGTAAAGGAAGGAATTTTTGCTGCGACCAAATTTAACAGAATTATGGCCTTTTGTTGATTTTTTCACTATATACCATATAGAAATTTTGTGAACGCAACTCCTCTTAAACCGGATGGCAGATTTTGCCTAAACTTCCAGGGATGAACAACCTTAATGTGTAGATGGAAGTAAAAGAAGGAATTTTTGCTGCGACCAAATTTAACAGAATTATGGCCCTTTGTTGATTTTTTCACTATATACCATATTGAAATTTTGTGAACGCAACTCCTCTTAAACCGGATGGCAGATTTTGCTTAAACTTCCAGGGATGAACAGCTTTAATGTGTAGATGGTAGTAAAGGAAGGAATTTTTGCTGTGACCATATTTAACAGAATTATGGCCCTTTGTTGATTTTTTCACTATATATCATATAAATAATTGAACATATAAATTTTACATTTGTAATTTAATTTAACATGTACATAAGGTTACCTGTAGATCATTTTAGGTATATGTACAGAAAAAATCTTACATACAGGATATACATGCTCTTGTTTATGAGCACTTATGCATAGTGGGGGCATCCGTGTCCTATGGACACAGTTCTAGTTTTTTATATTATGGTAGACAAACTATAACATGTAATGTAGAAATTACTGTGTCAAGGTGGTATCTGGGGGGTATTCATCACCTTTAGTGATAGATCTTGTTTATATTAGCTCTCTTGAACATATGGTGCTCATGGCTAGCTTTTGTGTTTGACTTTTGACTGTTATCTGTTGCCCATCATCAGCATTTTAGCCTTTGATCACTCTAGAGGCCACATTTTTATCCATTCTGTATGGAACTTGCTTGGAATGTTTGTCCTGATAATCTCTCAGACATTTTTATGCCCCCACAAAGTGGAAGCATATAGCATTGCACTTGTCCATCAGTCCGTACGTCCGTACGATCGTCCGACCGTATGTCTGTACGTATGTCCCGAAATTTTGTGAACGCAACTCCTCTTAAACCGGATGGCAGATTTTGCTTAAACTTTCAGGGATGAACAACCTTAATGTGTAGATGATAGTAAAGGAAGGAATTTTTGCTTCGACCAAATTTAACGGAATTCTGGCCCTTTGTTGATTGTACGTCTGTAGGTACGTCCCGAAATTTTGTGAACGCAACGCCTCTTAAACCGGATGGCAGATTTTGCTTAACCTTTCAGGATTGAACAACCTTAATGTGTAGATGATAGTAAAGGAAGGAATTTTTGCTGCGACCAAATTTAACGGAATAATGGCCCTTTGTTGATTTTTTCACTATATACCATATAGCCAAATAAATCTGTGAATGCAATCCTCATAAACCTGATGGCAGATTTTGCTTAAACTTTCAGGAATGAACAACCTTAATGTGTAGATGATAGTAAAGGAAAGAATTTTTGCTGCGACCAAATTTAACAGAATTATGGCCCTTTGTTGATTTTTTCACTATATACCATAAAGTGAAATAAATTTGTGAACGCAACTCCTCATAAACCGGATGGCAGATTTTGCTTAAACTTTCAGGGATGAACAACCTTGATGTGTAGATGATAGTAAAGGAAGGGTAATGTTTTTTAAGGGACCTGACACACCTGGGGTTTCTATACTTTAATCTGTAGTTAACTTTCATGTGTAACATTTTTTAAATTTTACCTGCTTACTTTAATATCAGCAACATGTAATTACTTGTGTGTCTCTTTCTTCATCCTTGCTAATGTGATTCCTCATAGTACATAAATATTTACAACATTTTTATGTTGACTATTCAAAGAATGAGGAGGTCTATTGTACTTGCGGCGTGGCTATCGGGTTAAAGTTTTAGGGCAAGCTTCTCATTTTTAGCTCACCTGAGCATGCTCATGTGAGCTTTTAGGATCCTTGATTGTCCGGCGTCCGTCCGTCCGTCCGTCGTCCACAATTCATTCAAACGACATCTCCTCTGAAACCACTGGGCAAAATTTAATGAAACTTGCCTTGAATGTTCCTTGCATGAAGCTCTACCAAGTTTGTTCAAATTGTTCCAGTTCATTGCATTTCTGGGTCACAGGAGCTAAAAACAGATTTTAAAAGTTGAATCTTTAAAAATCTTCTTGTCAGAAACCACAAGACCTGGAGCTTTGATATTTGGTATAAAGCATCATCTAGTGGACCTCTACCAAGTTTGTTCAAATTATGATCCTGGGGTCAAAAATGGCCCCGCCCCAGGGGTAACTTGTTTTACATAGAGTTATATAGGAAAAACCTTAAAAATCTTCTTGTCAGAAACCATAAGGCATAGAGCTAAGATATTTGGTGTGCAGCATTGTCTAGTGGACCACTACCAAGTTTGTTCAAATCATGGCCTCCGGGTCCAAAATGGCCCCGCCCCAGGGGTAACTTGTTTTACATAGAGTTATATAGGAAAAACTTTAAAAATCTTCTTGTCAGAAACCGTAAGGCATAAAGCTTAGATATTTGGTATGTAGCATTGTCTAGTGGACTTCTACCAAGTTTGTTCAAATTATACCTCTGGGCTCAAATTTGGCCCCACCCTGGGGTCATTGGTTTTACATAGGCTTATATAGGAAAAACTTCGAAAATCTTCTTGTCTGAAACCACAAGGCCCTGAGCCTTAAGATTAAGTATGTAGCATTGTCTAGTGGACCTCTACCAAGTTTGTTCCAATTATACCCCTAGAGTCAAATTTGGCCCCACCCCGGGGTCATTGGTTTTCCATAGGCTTATATAGTGAAAACTTTGAAAATCTTCTTGAAGAAGGAGAAGTAACATTTTCAGTCCAAGTAATCTGGAAATTTGTCAGACAGGTTGTTTCTATGATTTCTAGCTCAAATTCGAATATAAGTCATCTGGGTTCAAAAACTAGGTCACAGAGCCCAAAAATAGAAAAACCTTGTTAACACTCTAGAGGTTGCATTTTCAGTCCAAATATCCTGGAAATTTGTCAGAAAAGTTGTTTTGATGATTTTTAGCTCTAGTTTAAAATTGGGTCATCTGGGGTCAAAAACTAGGTCACAGAGCCCAAAAATAGAAAAATCTTGTTAACACTCTAGAGGTTACATTTTCAGCCCAAATAATCTGGAAATTTGTCAGAAAGGTTGCTTTGATGATTTCTAGGTCAAGTCTAAATATGGGTCACCTGGGGTCAAAAACTAGGTCACAGGGCGCAAATATTGAAAAACCTTGTTAACACTCTAGAGGTAACATTTTCAGTCCAAATAACCTGGAATCTGTCAGAAAGGTTGTTTCAATGATTTCTAGGTTAAATATGAATATGTGTCATCTGAAAACAAAAACTAGGTCACAGATCCCAGAAATAGAAAAAAACTTCTTAACACTCTAGAAGCTACTTTTCAGTCCAAATATTCTCGAAATTTGTCACAAAAAATGTTTTAATGATTTCTTGCTCAGATTCGAATAAAGGTCATCTGGGGTCAAAAACAAGGTCACAGACCCCAGATATGGAAAAACCTTGTTAACACGCATTGAGGTAACATTTTCAGTTCAAATAACCTTGAAATTTGTCAGAAAGATTGTTTTAATGATTTCTAGCCCAGTTTTGAATATGGGTTATGTGGGGTCAAAAACTAGGACACAGGGCCAAAAAGTAAAAAATCCTTGTTTATGCTCTTGAGGTTACATTTTCAGTCCAAATGTCCTTGAAATTTGTCAGAAAGGTTGTTTCAATGATTTCTAGCCCAGATTAGGATATGGGTCATCTGGAATCAAAAACTAGGTCACAGAGCCCTAAAATGTATAAACTATTTTAACACTCCAGAAGTTACATTTTCAGTCCAAATGTCCTGGAAATTTGTCAGACAGGTTGATATGATGATTTCTAGCTCAAGTTATAATATGGGTCATCTTTTATCAAAAACTAGGTCACAGAGACCAAATATGGAAAAACCTTGTTAACACTCTAGAGTTAAGATTTTAATTCCAAATAACCTGAAAATTTGTCAGAAAGGTTGCTTCTATGATTTCCAGCTCAACTTTGAATATGGGTCATCTGGATTAAAAAACTAGGTCACAGAGCCTAAATATCGAAAAACTTTGTAAACACTCGAGGCAACATTTTCAGTCCAAATGTCCTGGAAATTTGTCATAAAGGTTGTTTTGATGATTTCTAGCTCAGGTTTGGATATGGATCATCTGGGGTCAAAAACTAGGTCACAGAGCCCAAATATGGAAAAACTTTGTTAACACTCTAGAGGCTACACTTTCAGTCCAAATAACCTTGAAATTTGTCAGAAAGATTGTTTCAATAATTTCTAGGCCAAGTTTGAATATGGGTCATCTGGGATCAATTAACCAGGTCCACAGCAACTTTGTTAAAAGTAGTCATATTCAGGTGAGCGATATAGGGCCATCATGGCCCTCTTGTCACTATTTCTTCCCTATCTACTGCAGATATTTGGTTCAAACTTGGCCGTAGACTGTGTCATTCCATCAAGGCCCATAACTCTGTTAAGCATTTTTATTAGTTATTCCCCTTTTAAGACTTTGAAAAATCTTTAATTTCAGGCTTCTATTATACCCTCAAGCAATAAGAATAGTCAAGCATGCTGTCTATCCGACAGCCCTTGTTTCAGTATAAAATATCTAATTTTGAAATAAAAGGACAGCATTAATAATATACAAAACACCTCAATTCATTTGCAACTACAGAAAAAAATTGTTCCCCACCTAAATCTTACATGCAGAATATACATGCTCTTGTTTATGAGCTCTCATGCATAGTGGGGGCATCCGTGTCCTATGGACACAGTTCTAGTTAAAAATGGATCATGTTGGCAGTTTATCTCAAAGAGAAGACTTTCAAACATTCTAGAGTTCTCAGTTTTGATCCAGTCTTCCTTCAAATTTTTTACAGTCGTTGGGTAAAATACATGGTCACTACTTCAGAACAAAAGGAAATCTGGTAAACAATGTAGAAGTATCATTTTAGACCCAATCTTCATGCAGCTTAGTACAGAAGTTTTTCTTGATGATCTCTAAAACTGGAACATGTTAGGTAAAAAAATCAGGTCAACTCCCAAGATAAGCGGAAAAAAAACCTTGTGAACACTGTTCAGAAGTCAAAATTTGGATCAGTCTGTTTGAAAATTTATCACAGTTTCTTTTTTGATCATATCGAGGACAACTTTGAAACTTGACCTACTTAATTAGAAAAACTATGTCAACAACTTAGGTGAATACCATGTGAAAACTGCAGAATATACAATTTGAAACACAATCCTTGAGAAACTTTAACAGACTGTTTGTTTAGTGATCTCTCACTATGTTATGTCTAAATTAAGGGGATCTTATCTCTTTTGGACATTTTACATTAATTTGGACCGTTATGTTTCTCATCAAGGACAGTGGTACTAAGATGAGCGTTATATGACCATGGTGACCTTTTATTTTGTCTGGGTTATTTTTCTTGAAATTAAAGTAGACAAGTTTTCACAAATTTAATTTGAATTGCTTTTGTGTTAATTTTACATTAAAATTCATCCAGTAAATTTTCTTAGCACTTTTTATTTGTCAGTTCATGAAACAGTAGAAACCTGTTGCTATGGTGATCAAGGTGGGTCTGTGTTAAACCCTGTTACAGACTGTATGAATGAGACCATCATAAATATTGGTATTCTCTGTGTCAAAAAAGTACAAATGTCAAGCTATTTTAGCATTCAGGGAACTGTTGGAGATGAAATTATCTGAAAAAACAGAAGATAGCCTGACATTTGTACTGGTAAACAAATGGTTCAAGCAGAACTAATGATCAGGCTTTCAATACCGTCTGCTATCTATGTATGGTCAACTTTATAAAAATATTATATACTGGTATAATGAGACGGAAGATGAAGCCTCAAAGCTAGACTAATGATCAGCCATTTATTTGCTTTTTGTCAAAATGATATTTCTGTTGCCGTTTGTTCAGGATTTATAAAGGCAAATACAAATATATCTTGTATCTGATCCATAAACTTTATATGCAAGATCCCCGTCAAGTGAAAATACAGTTCAAATTTCTTACCAAGCATTTTGTGCATCCCTTAACCCATTTTCCAATGTTTTGAACTTTTTACATTTAAAAAGTACATTAAATTTAGAACCTAATACATAGGCAATGATGTGATGGTTTTCTGTTTAACTGATAATCATACTATTGCAAACTGTTCTTCTTGTTTATTCTCTTATATTCTTTTTTTAATGTACCTAATGGCAGACAAACTTTTGACTGCATAACATACTTCCCTCTTTTTGTCGTTGAAAACAGTTGTTTTCAAACATATGAAGTTTTTGTCTTGTTGAATTAGTTGAAACATTTTCTTTCTCAAAAAAGAAATATTTATCCATTCATGTGCATTACTTAAATGGAATGGCTTAAATTTGTTATGTAAATTGCAAGAAGCTGGTTTCCCATGCAGTTAGCTTAAAAGGATTTAAAATAGAAAGAGAATTGCAGTTTTTCTGCACATCACTTGTTGATTTAAGCTTAGTGCATGCTTTTAGGTAGAACTGGTGTTTAAACCAGAACACACCAGACTTTGTTATGAATGTTCTTAAAAGTCCCACATCAGCAAAAGGTAAAAAGAAATATCTCACTTAAAGGAAAAAAAACTGTTTACAAAAAATTGTGTCCCTCTGATCATTAACCAGGGTTTGAAATAAAAATTATAAGCACATGTCCAAAACACTTTGTATTTGTTTGGGCTATTTAAACAAACAAACATAAAACTAGTCAGTAATGCTTAAAGAATTCTAAGACATATTGTTTTATGGGATCAAGATGCTTTGGTAGGTAAATATGTATTTAATAGGAAGATAAACAGGCAGATAACAATGAACTGGTCAACATTAAGATTAAAGAAACAGATCTTAGTGGAAACAAAGAATATTTTCCCATATGTCACCCTTTCATGTTGGCAGATATCTGGTAATATTTTCTCATATGTCACCCTTTCATGTTAACAGATATCTGGTAATGAGCTAATAAAAAACATGTCTAATGTCATTTAGTTTTAAATTTTAATAGATTATATGTTTATTTCAGAAAGAAGTTCATGTTTTAAAAGCAACAATATCAACCAATTCATATATGATTTCAAGGAGCCTTAATGAAATTCTAACCAGCTTCTGTAAGGTGTAACAGTCATTCAGTCTGAACCATCCTGCTGTGGTTTTATGGTTTCCACCAGTAGGACAATATTATTATCCCCCCGCCAAAGGCGAAAGGGATATTAGAAATGCCCTTCGTCCATCCGTGCATCCGTCTGTCCGAAACAATTTTGTCCGGAGCATAACTCCAAAACTACTTGAGTGATTTTATTCAAACTTCATACACTGACAGAGCACATTAGTAGGTAGTGCAGTGTGCATGTGCAATAACTCTACCTTGCCTTTTTTTAGAGTTATTCCGCTTTATCAGATTTACTTGATAAATTTTGTCTGAAGCATAACTCCAAAACTGCTGGAGGGATTTTATTCAAACTTCATACACTGACAGAGCACATTCGTAGGTAGTGCATTGTGCAAGTCCAGTAACTCTACCTTGCCTATTTTTAGAGGTATTCCCCTTTATCAGAATTACTTGATAAATTTTGTCGGGAGCATAACTCCAAAACTACTTGAGGAATTTTATTCAAACTTCATACACTGACAGAGCACATTGGTAGGTAGTGCAGTGTGCAAGAACAATAACTCTACCTTGCCTATTTTTAGAGTTATTCCTCTTTATCAGAATTACTTGATAAATTTTGTCCGGAGCATAACTCTAAAACTACTTGAGGGATTTTATTCAAATTTCATACACTGACAGAGCACATTGGTAGGTAGTGCATTTGCAAATCCAATAACTCTACCTTGCCTATTTTTTAGAGTTATTCCCCTTTATCAGATTTACTTGTTTACATTTTAAAAATCCCAGCATATACATGTATATCTAATTCTTGAATTCTTTAACTTTTTATCCCCCCGCCAAAGGCGGAGGGGATATTAGAAATGGTCTCTGTCCGTCCGTGCGTGCGTCCGTTCCAGTTTTGTCCGGAGCATAACTCCAAAAGTACTTGAGTGATTTTTTTCAAACTTCATATACTGAAAGAGCACATTTGGAGGAGGTGCAGTGTGTAAGAATAATAACTCTACCTTGCCTACTTTTAGAGTTATTCCCCTTTATCAGATTTAATTGAAAAACTTTGTCCGAAGCATAACTCCAAAAGTGCTTGAGCGATTTTCTTCAAACTTAATACACTGACATAGCACATTGGTAGGAAGTGCAGTTTGCAAGAACAATAACTCTACCTTGCCTATTTTTTTGTGGGATTTTCTTCAAATGTTATTACATTGAGTGTTTGAAAGTACAACCTTAAGGTAGCTTCTTCCCGGCGGGGCGATAAACCATGTGTAACATGGCTCTTGTTGTTTATGTAATACTAGTTTCCACTAATTTGACAATTGTTAATGTAATACTGGTTTCTGCCAGTTTGACAATTGTTAATGTAATACTGGATTCAACCAGTTTGACCATTGTTAATTTAATACTGGATTCCACCAGTTTGACAGTTGTTAATGTAATACTGGTTTCCACCAGTTTGACAATAGTTAATGTAATACTTGTTTTCTCCACATTTATACTGGTTTCCATGCACTGGTATGACAATTGTTAATGTAATACTTGTTTCCTCCACATTAATACTGGTTTCCGCTGGTATGATAGTTGTTAATGTAAAACTGGTTTCCACCAGTATGACAATTGTTAATGTGAAACTGGTTTCCACCAGTATGACCATTGTTAATGTAAAACTGGTTTCCACCAGTATAACAATTGTTAATGTAATACTGGTTTCCTCCACATTAATACTGGTTTCTGCCAGTATGACAGTTGTTAATGTAATACTAGTTTCCACCACATTAATACTGGTTTCCACCAGTATGACAATCGTTAAATTAATACTGGTTTCCACCAGTATGACAATTGTTAATGTAATACTGGTTTCCTCCACATTAATACTGGTTTCCATGCACCAGTATGACAATTGTTAATGTAATACTTGTTTCCTCCACATTAATACTGGTTTCCATGCACCGGTATGACAATTGTTAATGTTATACTGGTTTCCTTCACATTAATACTGGTTTCCATGCACCAGTATGACAATTGTTAATGTAATACTGCTTTCCTCCACATTTATACTGGTTTCCATGCACCAGCATGACAATTATTAATGTAATACTGGCTGTACAGCTTACAGCAGTGTGCTTGTGCCAAGATTTAGAGAGATGTGATAAAGTGTATGAATATCCAAGCAGCTGTCTTTAAATTTGTTAAATGTTTTTCCATTCTTTTGTTTCAGGTATTTGGATGATGTTGCTTTGCACCATCTTATAGATGCTTTGTGTAAGCTGTCTGCTGAATCCATGGATCTGGCTTATTCCAACAGAGTAAGTACTTGAGTCCTGTGTAGCATCTAAGTATTCTGATATGTCCTGTAAAGAAAAGATGGTGCCACTACATACTATTTCAAGTTATTTACAGTGTCCTTTGTTCTGTTGTTGTTGTTGTTTTATAATGGGAACACTTACCACTGCTTTGCCCTTCAGTCCTTTTGCTTCCTGCATACACGGATCTCTTCTGGAGTCTCTTACATTTTCATTCATTTATCCTCCTGTAGCCATGATTCAGTCATGGTTGTAGGAAAAAAAATGATGATTGTCATTTCCTGTTTGTTGACTCAATAATTACAACCCTTTCTACTTAGACTATCTGTTGTTATTTTCATATCACTTTCCACTGTAATCACTTCTCACTGTTTGTGCCAGCATTGTGTGCCATAGTCATTTTCTGAATGATTTAAGTAATGAACATTTCATGTTTCACTTGAATTTTTACTGTAACAAATCACCTGTAGAAGTGTAACCTGTCTGCATTTTCCATTTTTTGTGACTCTCTTTTAAAGTTTGTTTTTTGCTCTTTGTCCAACTGACATGTATGGCTTTCTTGAGTTTGGCATGTAGTTTGTACTATTTGAGAAAGTGACCTTTATTTACCCCTGCCTTACATACTTTGTAAAATAACATTATGCACCTGCAGTCCTTTGTAATAATTTTTTTTACCATACAGTTAAATCATGTGATTTTAGTATTTGAAACAAAGCCTTTTCTACTAATTCATGTTTTGGCATTGTTTCATCAAGCAATCCACCTTGACATTCATGGTGAATGACCTGCATATGATGGAAATAGATATTAGTATTTCTTGGAAGTTTTACTTGATATTTTTTCAGTGTGAGAAAGGGTAACTCTTGCTTCACAAAAAACAACCCCGTAGTTTTTGTTTGGTCCCTTGCATTTAAATGGGTTGTGATGTTAGAGTTATTCATAAGAGAAGAATAGGGGGGAAAATTCTATATGAATTTATTAGGAGTCATCATCTTAAAGAGATTCATTAAAAAAAATATGTATTTTAGTGGCTGCAGACTCTACAATACTGTTTGAATTTACTTGCATTTTGTCAAGATCGTGTACAATGTCCCTTGTTGAAATTCTAGGTACAAATTTGAGCAACTCTGAATCTCTTATAACAAAATTTCAGTTTTGAATCCTGTAATTGTAGTTTATTAAAGTTTTCTAATAGAATTTCAGAAATGTGTATTACAGTGCCTTTGTTGTGGCCCCTTCTTGCACTAACTTTCCACTCTTGTGTATTTTTCATCCATTCTCGAGGTATTCTTCAACTTGAAATTGAAGGCGTATTTCTTTGAATTAGAATATCTGTTGAGAAGTGCAGTAAAAATTTATAGTTGATATGCATATTGAGAAGATTTCATTTGTGGTTTTAACAATGTTTATTGATGTTTTCTATTGCGAGAAATTCATGAAGTTCTCAGAATTTCGGGATTAGCACCTTGTTATTATTCTGTGGTTATTACTTGAAGAATAAAACATTGTTATGGATGTAGTTGAGAATGTACTTTGAGATGCAGAAATTGATTTTCTATCAACAATAATCTGATGAAGTAAATTTGAAATATTTTGTGAAATAAAATTTTGGGCATGTGAATTTTTCATAGTCATTGTTGCCAGTATTGTTCATTCTAAAATTCATACTTCTTTTAGTATGTTCAGTAAGAAGAGCTTGCAGTTTCTGCAGAAAAAATGAATTTCCATATTTGGTAAGAAATGTGTTATAAGTAAGTTAAAACAAGGAATTAAGACTGCAGACATGTATTACTTTTGCTTCAATGATGTTGGAGTTGTGTCACCATTTCTACTTCTATTCCATCATCAACTTAAGTGTTCCATTTGTTATGTGAAAAGTCAGATGCTAATGTTTAAAAAATATTGATGTCTCATCATCCTTTTTAAGAAAATGATAATTTAATATCTGTAATTAAGTACACCATTGCAGAAATAAGTTTTGATTAATGATACCACTCAATGCAAGAAAAAGCCAGAAAATATTCAAGTCTCATTTTCAGATATACTTAAAACTTAATTAATGTTAAATCAGAAGGCAATGTGATGTGAGTATTGTCATTTACTATTTGTGAATCTAATGTCTACAATTTCTGGAATTAATTGAATTGTGATAACTTGCATTAAAGACAGACTAGACCAGTCAGAATCCATTAAGTTTTTCTTTGCCATATATTATGCTGCAGACTGCAGATCAGATAAAAAGTCACTGTAAATTAAGACATGGGTAATTGTAGTTATTTGAGTATTAACCTTTCGACTTAAGAATATTTTTCATTTGTTTTGACAGCAAATATAAGACAGTCATGGTATAAGTGATACATTGCTGCATCCAGAATTGGCAGTCAATCAAGTAAATTGAAAAAAATAATACTTCATTTTTTTTGCTTAGGCTTATTTTTCAAATAAAAAAACACCACCAGCAACAACAACAAACATACACAAATAAAGAGAGAAAAATAAAAGAAATAAACAGTGATTCAAAGAATGTTACCATGCTTAAATTTGAAATCACAATGCATAATGAGGCACTGCCTTCAAAATTTGATCTTCTTGTAATATTTTCTGTAGACTTTCATGAAACATTGCTTGCACTGTGCTGTTCTGGGTCATAAGCAGTTTAAGTTTATTAAACATTCAGTTTCGATCGCATGTGAATATTTATGTCTAGTGTGGTCATCTTGTTGCATTTCTATCAATTCTTTGCATAGTTTTGGAAATATCTAAACATTTAGTATTTTACCTTCAGATGTTCACTTCAGTGTGTCTCTACCAACTTTGGTCTGTTCCTTAGATGGAGAAGATATATTACTATCAGAGAACTGGTTTAATCAGGCATAACAGTAGAAAAATTCAAACATTATATCTGTCTGGCAAATACTTATACCAAAACCCCCACAAAATCTAGATAAATGAAAAATAAATCCTGTTTTGTTTTGCGGGGATATTTTGATAAGATTTTATGGGCAATGACCAGACTGGCTTTATTGTTAGTTCTTTTTTGATGAACAGTTCTGATTCTTCAGGGAATACCCCAAAGTATAGAAAAACTCCTACACAGTAAATCATGGAAGCCATACATGTACACCTCATTTGTAGCTGTGTTTATAGACAACAATTCACTGTAGAATTGAAAATATGATCTAAGAGGCAATTACTGAAGTTGGAAACATGTGGAAGTTGGCAAAATAAGGAAATTGGCAGAATATGGAAGCTGACAAAGCAAGTTTCTTTGTTTTACATGTGTAATATTTTTCAGGAATATACTTAAATTGTTTATGGCCACTGATGCAAAAGCTATTTGATAATAATGTTTCAGCACAGTGTTAAGACCTTAGTTTCACTAAAGCCATCTACCTTTTTGTTCCATGTTGACATCACAGACCCATATCCCAGTAAAAGCTATTTACTCAGTCTGTAGGCTTTTCTCTAGTTTTTATACCAGATTTATCCCACCTTTGCTGGTGTGGCTCATGTTAGTATTGTGGGTGAAAAATGTGTCAGAAAAATTGTGATTTTAGTAGTTTAACATTAAAAGTCAAGTAGTGAAAGTTATAATACCGCCCATTAACAAAAATATAACATTATTGCCAATTTATGCAAATATTTGCACCAATGCATAGACAACTTGGTAAAAAGAAAATCTGCTGTTTATTTTCACTTATAACTGAGCTATGTTTGTGGTTGTCAGCGGATATAAAAGCACCGGCTTCTGTTTTCTGAAACTGCTCCACCATTGCCTGGATTTAGTCTGAAGATCCTAATGCATTTTCTGAAGCAGTTTAAGACCAGCAGGTCATAAATTTTTTTCATATATTAATCCTGATATATCTCAAGCACATCTTGCCGTCCATGAAAAAAAAAAAATGTGCAGATACGGTGTTGATAATATTTTTAAGCATTCCAGAGTTCTTATTTAGTTTATTTGTTTATGACGATTATGGCCATTATTAAAACTTTAAAGCAAGTAAGTTCTATCTGCTGCTTTCTGTTTGATGCCTGTTAGAACCAATTTGCTTTCAACCCACAAAGTTTCATTTTATCCAATTTGTCATTTATGTCTTTATTCTTGAAATGTCAGCTGTAAGCAAATATTTCCGGACTATTCCTGAAGCTCACTCGATCATCTTCAGTGTGGATTACTGTTTTAAAGTGTGAGGAAGGAATCCTTCAAATTAAATGTGTTAACAAGTAAATATTTACAGAAACTCCAGGCTTTTTCTTGTTGCTACAAACTGCATTGATAACAATCACAGAAACAATTTACATCATGCAATCCATGCTTTAACTATTTAAAAAATTGCTAAATGGATCACCCATAAACAATGTTTATTTTCATCATTACCTGTTACCATTATGTTTGTTAATTAATTTCAAGACATTACCTTCAGTTCTTTGTTATACAGTGACATTGTTTTCCCTGTGCCATGTAGTACAAACTTGTTAACTAAAGCCCATAAATTCATGTAAAACTCTGTCCTAATTGGCCAAAAGTAGTAGGTTTCCATGATTCTTGTCCCCCATTGGGTAATTATCGGCAATTATTTTCTGAGTTACATGGAATTATGAGGAGTTTGTTATTGTTGGTGATTTTATCACATCTAAAGTGAGACTATTTTTGTAGTTACAATCATTGATCAGTTGCTTATTCCATCATGATAAGGAGAAATTACATTATCTGCCTAATATGTCTCATAGTGTGTTTTGAGTGGTATTATTAAATTATTTTGTATATAATAATTTATGTTCATCATTTCTTGTCTGTCAGTGATATTTGCCGATTTTGTTATTTGTACTTTTTACAAAGTGCCTTGGCTGAAGACTGCTGTCTCTTTCTGTTACAACTATTTAATACAGTAGAACTTCCCTAGACCAAAAAAGCGTTGGACGAGACCTTTAATCGGGTTTGGAGGGGTATCTTGTTTGAAGGGATTTTCTGATGGAATCTTTGAAAATGAAGTGAAGTCTGCCTACACTCATTTTTTAACCTAGACAAAAAAAATTAGACTGTTAATGCACTGCAATTATCACATGAACACATTTCAAATTTGCAATGAATGCAGTCTGTAAGCAAACTGTTAAAAACTGTTGTCTTTGCATTTTACTTTAATAATCTTTATCCGAAACAGTAATTGCTTATTTTCAAAGGACAATTGATCAATACAAACCAATTATAAGACCTGCATCATAAGTGTAAATAATCCAAGTAATCACATTCTAATCGCCTTTATTTATAATGAAGACATTTTTTCACACCTGGAAAATTGATATTTTTAGTGGCGAGTCCTCAAAGTCTGCCTCATTTGAAAAATTCAAGATTGATAATTGAAAGCAAACTTGTCTGGCAAGTTGGGAAGCTATATGCATGAACAATGTTTTAGGCTGGGGAAGTCTTGACTGTTTTTTTTAAGGTAGATTTCTTTTGAAATTGTCTGTTTTTTTGGAAAGGCCTTCCAATACACGGAATGTAGGGGTATCCAGTTGGTAGGGGTGAATCATATAGAAAAATATCAGGACCAGCCGATTTGGCGGATTGAAAGGAGGAACTGCTTTGGAGGGTGACAGAATTTGACGGGTTCTACTGTATCCTGTAATAATAGGTTAAATTACCTCCTATTTGGCTGTTTGTGATCTATTCCCACCTTGCAGTTTAGGTCTAAATGTCTAGGGCAACAGGTGGTTTTATGAGAAACTACAAGCAGAAGTCTGAAAATCTGGTTATGTCTTGGTATATTACTGTCTATAGATAGCATTTTCTCTGCTTCAGATGTGGCTAGTCTATAAGTGCTTGTGTTCTTAACTTTATGCTATGCTTTTACTTTGAAGTTCATGCTAAATAATGTGTATACTGTCATGCAATATGCTTCAGTTGTTGTGTATATAGATATTTAAAATGGTGTACATATAACTGTGCAAATACTGCATGTCTTGGATTGTCATAATCAAACATATATCATGTCTGATCTTTTTCATTTTTGTACTAAAGTTAACTACTGTTTTATTTATCATTTATTGTGCCATTGTGTGCATGAGTTCTTAGCGTGATCATACCCTGCACATCACAGTATAATTAGTGTCACTCGTAAATGCAATAAACTTCTCCCATTTAGACATAACTTGCCCTATTATTCTCTTAATTTTCTCAGCAAATGGCTTTGTAAAACTCTTGTAAAAGAGTCATGATGTGTGCATGCACAGTAACAAAGGCATAGAGAGAACTGAATCAGAACATAGAGTCCATTAGATTTTGTTTGTGGTGTGGGACTCATTGTGCTGTGAACAGTGCATTATATTATATTTTGTTGGTTACTCTGGGGACTTATTAGCCATTATTGTATGCATGAAATATTGAGGTGTTGCAATAATTCAGTAACACTGAAGTGATTTCATTAGAAGGCATTATTTCAGATAACCAACAACTGTTGATATTAAATCACTTATTCTTAGGAATAAGGGTTTTGAATGCTTACATAATTTTGTTGCACTAAAGATCTGCCTTAGTGTGAACACACAGCTTATTGGTGTCTTATTAGCTTAACATACAAAGTATATATAATGTACATTTATTATGACATGTGTATATTTAACATGACATATTATTTTTGTTAATTTTCATCATATTTGTAAGGAGGGAAATGTAATGATAAAAGAATTGAAAGGCTGTGATACTTATTAGCATGCAATTAGTAATTTTAGTTTATTGTATGAAACATTAATGAAATGAATGTGCTGTTGTTTCAAACAGGGCTTGTACTTCGTACTGGACAGTGTAGGTTGTTAGATATTGTATTGTGTAATGGACAGTGATGGTTTTTAGATTTTGTTCATTGTTTGTTCCTTGTATGTATTTTGTGAGTGTTTCATTTCACCATATCACCTTCATGTCTGAAGAGATTACTGCTTTATATATTTTGATTGCTGTGTAGACAATTTTATCTCTAAAACATGTCTTATTTGGTTTCTTTATCAGAATACTTGCAATAGATAAAAGCCTTGGGGTTTAATTATTATGTAAATTCTTATATTACTCAGTAGACAGCTAAAACTGTGTGATGATATTCTTTATTTCCTAAAAGGAAGGTGAACTGTTTTGGCAATTAACAGGAAAGAAACTGAAATGACTCTAAAAATTAAAAACATGTAACTAAAATTGGGCTGATTGATATTTCTCATTGCTCTATCACTATGATCAGTTGTGGGCAAACCTGTTGTGGGAAAGTTACTGAGGCGATCTCTTATGTGAATGATCAAGGGCGAAAGTTGTCACCCCTCACAGATAAAAAATCTCACATTTCCTCTTGGTAATTTAAGTTCTTTACTTGTATTTTATACTGACATCCCATATTTTACCCCATTTCTGTTTATAACCACTCTTACTTTTGCATTTACAGGTAGTTCCCTTTAATGTGTTGTAAACTGATTTTCCTATATATGGCTTCTATTGATTTATATAGCTCACCTGAACCTACGCTGGGGCTGAGCATTTGGGATCACCATGTGTCTGTCATCAATCATTTGTGCATTGTCAACATTTTATCAGATGACATCTCTTCCGAAACCACAAGGGCATTTTCAACCAAATTTTATAGAAATGTTTCTTATATTGCCCTTTTCTAACACTGCTCAAACTGTTTCACTCCATTGCACATAAGTGCTGCAAAAGCTTAAAATAGAAAAAAAATAACAAAATTTCCTCCTAACTGCAAGGTCATTTTCAACCAAATTTCCCCGATATTTTCCTAGCTATCTATCAAAGTTGCTCAAATAGTCCACTCTGTTGCACCAGAGCTAAAAAAAGATTGTCAACATTTTGGCTTCAGTTGACATGTAATCACAAATCTCTATGCCATTTTTTAGCTCACCTGAGCACAAAGGGTGAGCTTTTCTGATCAGTGTCCGTCGTCCGTCCTTCGTCAACTTTTCATTCAAATGTCCTCTCCTCTGAAACCAAAGGGCCAAATTAAATGAAACTTGCCTGGGATGTTCCTTGCATGAAGCTCTACCAAGATTGTTCAAATGGTTCTTGTCCATTGCATTTCTGGCTCACTGGAGCTAAAATTAGATTTTAAAAGTTGGATCTTTAAAAATCTTCTTCTCCAAAACCTCAAGGCCTGGAGCTTAGATATTTGGTATGAAGCATCATCTAGTGGACCTCTACCAAGTTTGTTCAAATTATCCCAGGGGTCAGTTGATTTTACATAGATTTATATAGGGAAAACTTAAAAATCTTCTTGTCAGAAACCACAAGGCACAAGTTAAGATATTTGGTGTGCAGCATTGTCCAGTGGACCTTTACCAAGTTTGTTCAAATCATGGCTCCTGGGTCAAAAATGGCCCAGCCCCAGGGGTCACGTTTTACATAGAGTTATATAGGAAAAACTTTAAAAAATCTTCTTGTCAGAAACGCAAGGCCTAGAGTTTAGATATTTGGTGTGCAGCATTGTCCATTGGACCTTTACCAAATTTGTTCAAATCATGGCTCCTTAATCAAAATTAGCCCCGCCCCAGGGGTCACATGTTTTACATAGACTTATATACAGTACGTGCCAGGAGGAACTCTCGTTTTCCTCGAGGTCGTCGCGGACTACCCATTCCTTAAAACGCAACCATATCTGCCACATTTCGAGGATCACCGCCGCGGACATGGTCACCAAATATCGCGGCGGACGTCCGCTAAATGATTCCGCGAACTTTTTCATAGGTAAGAATTGACGTATCGAGGCTCACAAAGTTCCCGATTACACGCATCTCGGCGAATTTTACGCTTTAAAATATCATTTAAATGTATAAAACTGTTATTCTGATGCATTTGTTTACGAATGCTCATATTTGTTAACAGAAAGAATGACAATTCAAAACCGAAAGTAATTGCTTCTCGCCTGACCCTATTTTCAGAAAATAAATTGACTGGTTTCCGATTTACACGTGTTAAACTGCTTCCCTATATTTAAAGAAAACATACAACATGTAAACCCTACTGCGACATCTGTATCGTCTATGCGCTTGACAAAATTATTTATCGATTTTGCTATACAATAACGAGCGTTTTCAACGACGGAAGTACACATAAAACTACACAGCAAATGTATTAGAAATTTGGTTTTAATTTTACCAAATGTCACATAATTGGCAGACGTAAAATGCACAGTTTCATTACAATCATTTCATTAAATGTTCAGCTTATCCAGGTGAGTTATGACCCTAATTATTTTCGCTCTGGTCGTCAAATATTGCCGCGATATTTCGCGATGTCGAGACATCGAGGAAATCCGTTTTTTTTCCTGGATTTCGCGGCGGATATTTTTTTTCCATGTACGCGAAATAAAGCGGAAAATGTGAGTTCCTCCGGGCGCGTACTGTAGGAAAACCTTTAAAAAATCTTTTTGTCAGAAACCGCAAGGCATAGAGTTTAGATATTTGGTGTGTAGCATTTTCCAGTGGACCTCTACTAAGTTTGTTCAAATCATAGCCACTGGGTCAAAATAGGCCCTGCCCCAGGGGTCACTTGTTTACATAGAGTTATATAAGAAAAGTTTAAAAAGTCTTCTTTTCAGATACCACAAGGCATAGAGCTTAGATATTTTGTATGTAGCATTGTCTACTAGACCTCTACCAGGTTTGTTCAAGTCATGGACCCTAGGTCAAAAATGGCCCCGCCCCAGGGGTCACATGTTTTACATAGAGTTATATAGGAAAAGTTTTAAAAGTGTTGTCAGAAACCACAAGGCCTAGAGTTTAGATATTTAGTTTGCAGCATTGTCTAGTAGACCTCTAACAAGTTTGTTCAAATCATGACCCTGGGGTCACCAGTAGATGACCCCTATTGATTTTGGGGTCAAGGGGTCAAAGGTCAAGGTCACATTGACCTTGTAGGTAGAAACGGTTTCCGACCAATAACTAAAGAACGCTTAGGCCTAGAAACTTCAAACTTGGTAGGATGATTGTCCATCACCAGTAGATGACCCCTATTGATTTTGGGGTCAACGGGTCAAAGGTCAAGGTCACATTGGCCTTGTAGGTAGAAACGGTTTCCGACCAATAACTAGAGAACTCTTTGACCTAGGTTCACCAAACTTGGTATGCTGGTTAGTCATCACCAGTAGATGAACCCTATTGATTTAGAGGTCAAAGGTCAAGATCACAGGGACCTTCATCCTAAAAATGGTTTCCGATCAATAACTAGAGAACGGTTTGACCTAGGTTCACCAAACTTGGTATGCTGGTTGGTCATCACCAGTAGATGATCCCTATTGATTTTGAGATCATAAGGTCAAAGGTCAAGCTCACAGGGACCTTCATCCTATAAAAAACGGTTTCCGATCAATAACTAGAGAACGCTTTGACCTAGGTTCACCAAACTTGGTATGCTGGTTGGTCATCACCAGTAGATGATCCCTATTGACTTTGAGGTCATTAGGTCAAAGGTCAAGATCACAGAGACTTTCATCCTTAAAACGGTTTCCGACCAATTTCTTGAGAACGCTTTGACCTAGGTTCACCAAACTTAGTATGCTGGTTGGTCATCACCAGTAGATGACCCCTATTGATTTTGAGGTCATTAGGTCAAAGGTCAAGCTCACAGGGACCTCCATCCTAAAAACGGTTTCTGATCAATAACTAGAGAACGCTTTGACCTAGGTTCACCAAACTTGGTATACTGGTTGGTCATCACCAGTAAATGACCCCTATTGACTTTGAGGTCATTAGGTCAAAGGTCAAGATCACAGAGACTTTCATCTTAAAAACGGTTTCCGATCAATAACTAGAGAACGCTTAGGCCTAGAAACTTCAAACTTGGTAGGATGGTTGTCCATCACCAGTAGATGACCCCTATTGATTTTGGGGTCAAGGGGTCAAAGGTCAAGGTCACATTGACCTTGTAGGTAAAAAACGGTTTCCAATCAATAACTTGACAACCCATGCACTGTTGACCCTCAAACTTCATATCTGCATTTGTCTTGGCCAGTCGATGACCCCTATTGATTTTGGGGTCAAAGGTCAAGGTCACATGTATGTCAAAACAGTTCAGACCAATTACTTGGCTACCAAATGGCATTGGGTTTTGTGGACTGTGAGACTTACATTTTAGATAACATGTATATTTGGTCACTAGGTCAAAAGTCAGTCACAATAATCTGGCCACGTGACTAATTGGCTGCCGACAGGGGGCATACATGTTTTACAAACATATCTTGTTTTACACAAGGATTTATATAGGGAAAAATCTGCTGCTGTGAAACACCAAGGGCTATACCTTCAATTGTTCGTTGTTATGTCTCCCCCCAACCCCGCCCTTATGATGGAGACGTATTGTTTTTGCCTTGTCCATGGGTGTCTGTTTGTCTGTCTGTCTTTCACACTTTGTTTCCTTTCAATAACTTGAGTACCTTCAGACTTCACAGGGTTATTGCCCTTATTGAGTACAAATAATCCCTTTTGTGTTTTGGGTCAGTAGGTCAAAGATCAAGGTCAGAGGGACCTCTAGAGTGAAAACTGTTTCCACTCAATAACAGGATTACCATTTCACCCAGAGCCTCCAAACTTCATAGGATGATTGCTTTTACTTATAGAAGAACCATATTGTTTTTGGGGCTAGTATGCCAAAGGTCAGGGTCACAGAGACCTGTAGAGTGAAAACTATTTCTGCAGAGTAACTATAGTACCATTACTCCCAGAGCCTTCAAACTTTATAGGATAATTGTATTAGAAGAACCCTATTGTTTTTAGGGTCCTTAGGTCAAAGGTTAAATTCAGGACCTGTAGAGTGAAAACTGTTTCTGCTCAGTAACTGGAGTACCATTTTACCCAGAGCCTTCAAACTACATAGGATGATTTTCTTAAATCAGTAAAAGAACCCAATCATTTTTGGGGTCAGTAGGTCAAAAGTCAAGGTCACAGGGACCTGTAGAGTGAAAACTATTTCTTCTCAGTAACTGGAGTATCATTACACCCAGAACCTTCAAACTTTATAGGGTAATTATATTAGAAGAACCCTATTGTTTTTGGGGTCAAAGTCACTGGGACCTGTAGAGTAAAGCTATTTCTGCTAAAAAATTTGAGTACCATTACTCCAAGAGTCTTCAAACTTATTGCAAACTTATTCAAACTTGCACCCATAAAAACCGATAACGATATTTGTAACATGAGCAGTGAGACTCAGGTGAGCGATTTAGGGCCATCATGGCCCTCTTGTCATCAAAATTTAAAGAAATGTTTTTTATATTGCCCTTTTTCAGGATTGCTCAAACAGTTTTTGTCAGTTGCATTTAAAGGCTGCAAGTGCTAAAAATAAAAAAATTCAAATAACTTTTCCTCCTAAACCACAAGGTCTTTTTGTACCTAATATATAGAAATATACCTTATACTTCTAAATTTGCCTGTAGGGACCACCAGAGCTTAAAAAAAGAAAAATATACAAAAGACATTTGGTTTTGAACAGCAAGATCTTTTGCCTCTTTATTTCACATGAATGTTCATTATATATCCACCTATTAAAATTGCTCAAAAATTTTTATTTAATGGTACCACTGCATTGCACAAAATGGCAGCTTTAGCTAAAAATAGATTTGATCTCACAAGTTGTTAGTTCAAATTTGACTAGTTCAAATTTGACTCTGCCCCATGGGTTTCATTGATATAAGATATAAAATATTTGAAAATCTTCAATTCAGAAAATATAATTTTGCTTTTGACATTTCCTTAGCAGCAGACACAGCCAAATTACTCAGGTGAGCGATCCAGGACCATCATGGCACTCTTGTTTTAGGAGGTGATAAGCATTATTATTCCTTTCTCCAGTACATATTTTTCCACTATTAATCTAAAGAGATGCATCCTGCAATTATGATATGCATACTTTTTTTATATATTCTTTAATTAATGAAAAAGCTATCCATGCCATGAAATGAAATTGATTTGTAGTGAAATCAAAACATTAACATTTATCGTCATATTTAAACCTCTGTGTTTGTATACACTTGTACAACATTAATCTACATTTCAATTTATTTCTTTTTTATGCCCCAGAAGGGAGTCTTTATAAAAGTAATCCAACAACTCATCCATCCATCCATCAGTGTCTCATTTTGTGTCTGCTCTCTTTAACACCTTGAGGGTTTGATTATAAAATTACTTGGTAGAAATATTATGTATAGCCACATGACCAGAAAGAACATATGGTTGGCTTCATCCAAGGTCAAGGTTACACATGTAGTCAAAGGTTGTGTGTCTGTGACCCGTTTAAATATGGCTGTTCCATATCAGCTGAACACCTTAAAGGATGTTGATATTGTTCAATGGCACACATGATAGCTAAAGTTACCCATTTATTTATTCACAGCAACATTTGCTGATGAACATCCAAACAGTTTAAGTATTGAATACAATGCATAATATAGAATAATTCTGATGCTTAATAGTGATAAGTTGTTGTAATCTTTTAGTCATTTTGTTTCTGGCAACACTGTCTCCTTGTATTGTGCAAAGTGGGTCTAAAGGGAACACTAAGCAAGTCTGATTTCACATTACTTTTAAAGCATTGCCCATAAAGCTGTCAGATTCAAAGCGTATCCTCTAAACTGCTATGCTATGTCAGGTTCTGCCAACAGCAGATAAGATGTCTTGGTCTGGCTGCCTTTCCATTAAGCAATCAGCACCTTTTTTTACTTGATGTCAATATTAAGCCTGTAAATATTTATTTTCTTGCATTTCCACCCCCCCCCCCCCAAACACCCCCCCAAACACCCCCCCCCCCCTATTAGGATGTTGCATTGTCTAGTGGACCTCTACTTAAATTGTTCAAATTATGTCCCTTGGGTCAAAGTTGGTTCTTCTCTAAGGTTCTGTTTCTACAAAATATTAGACCTTCGAAAATCTTCAATTCAAAACCTGTAATTTTCTTCTGATGTTTGCTCAGCAGTGGCCCCTTATCCAAAGTACTCAGGTGAGCAACCCAAGGCCATCATGGCTCTCTTGTTTAGGGAGTTTTGGACATAAGAATTGGTTCAGGAAACTGAAATTTGGTAAAAACCAATGAGTTTTGAATTTTTTTAGCGTTGTTTCAAAGAGTTTTTGTGTTCACTTAATTTCATAAGTACAGAACAAAACTGATGTTACAGGTGTAGATTGAGAATTAATTAATCCAAAAGAAAGATGACAGATTATGTACAGAATTTCCAATATTTTACTTTTTTCGTCTGATTTATAAAATTGTACAACTGTGAATATTGCCATATATTCAATACCAGTATGTATTAAACAAAAAAAGCAAATGCAATATAATATATTTTTAAAGTTTTATTACCACAAAAAAAATGTCACATCCAAGTCAATTGAAATTTGTTTTTGAAACCTCTGAGATTCCTGTTTATAACCTGAAGTTAACATGTCACTTTGTAAAGTTTCAGACTTTTTGGCAAACAGCAAAACCATGAAAAAGTATTATGTTATAGCAAAATCTATAAGGAATACAAACTTTTACAAATCCAATGCCTCTGAGTGTAACTTTAAAATTAGAAAGTGTCAGAGCTAATGCATCAATGAAAAATTATTTTTGTGCAACATTGAAGATTACTTGGATTTAAAAGATAGGAAAATGTTGAGTACAAAAAGTGTAAACACTTTCCCTCAAATGAAATTAACTCTTACTTGTTTTCTGGAGCATAGCTGTTCATTTTCAGAAGAAAAAGTTAAACTCAGGTTATGGATTAAATATTTTCAGTAATGGCCATGGCGGCTGAGCTTTGTTAGCATTAGGCTACAGGTAGTGAATAAGTCTAGATCCTATTCCAAAGTACAGGTAGCAACTTAAGCAAAGTTAACCAGAACTATAGTGTTGCCTAACCATATTAGCTGTTATACTTTAGTCAATTAAAACAGACAATTCTCTTAAGAATGAGGATTTTCAGAACATCCCCATTGAGAATTATTGTACAAAAAATAATACAGGAGATTTTGTCAAATAGCATTGTGTTAAATTGGTTCCTACAGAAATCGTAACAAGATTGCTTTAAGATGGCTTCTTGTTAATCTTTCAGTAGACGGTTCTCTCTATTGAGGCCAGGCCAGAATCTGTTGGGCTGATTTAGTACAGATAAGCCTGTATGAGTATCACTGATCTTCTCTGGTCTCCCTGCTGAATACGATGTAACCAGGCAATATCTATCTTGGGGGACAGCCAGATAGAATCTTTATGTTTTCTGCCATTGTCTTTTATTTATGAAGTAATTGTCAGAAAATATAGTGTTTTATCTTATTATAGGTAATTTTTAGTGGAAAAAGTTGAAATAAAGTCTTTACAAAGCTTAAAGCTCTTATATCTTGCAGGAACAATCATTTTGAGTACATAAATTGGGTAGTCTGCAGATTGTGTTCTTTGTGATTTGTTCATTGACAGAAAAATCCTTATCTCCTTGAAATTTGATGAAATTTTAAACCTCAGTGAATGATTTTTAGGCCCCAAGAGAGAGGGCATATTGTTTTTGGTCTGTCCATTTGTTTTTCACAAAACTAATATTTTTGAGGCCCCACAGGGGGGCATGGCATTTATTCATTCATCTCCTGTTTTGTTTACCTCCGGGTAATGATTGCTGCTGTATCGGGAATGTTAAATTATGCTGAGAAAAGTGTGTAGGTGATATTTGGTGATGCATTACACACTCAAAAACTTTGAATTTATTCTGGATTACATCAATGGTTTATGTGCAGCTCCGAAGTCTAATGGACCTTCATCAGATTAAAATGATTAAAAATGTTAACAGATTAAGTATTTTAACATCCATCCAAAATACCAAAGCTGTTTTTATGTCGAATATTTTAAACAACAGTAAGTAACTGGGTAACAAGTTATATGATATTTAGATATTTTTATCCTTCTACATTCTTGTGAGGCCTGTTTGAAATTTTGAATTTTCTTTTTTTTTTTTTTTATAAAATGGCATTTTTATGAAAAATGTTAGTTATGCCCCCCTTTGAAGAAGCCAGGGTATATTGCTTTGCATATGTAAGTCTGTTGGTCTGTCTGTCTATAGACCAGACCTTATCCTATCAATAAATACAGATCCTTTAGCCTACAGTCCTCAGATTTGGTGGGGAAGTTGGTCATGTCCTGTAGATAACACCTATTGATTTTAGGGTCACTAGGTAAAGTTCAATGTCACTGTCACCTTGAATTTCATATGGTGGTTGCCCTTATTGAGTAGAAGACCCCTATTGTTTCTGGGATCAGTATGTCAAAGGTCAAGGTCACTGTCACCTTGAATTTGAAAACCATATCTGCTCAATAACTCAAGTAGCGTTTGACCTATGCCCTTCAATCTTCATAGGGTGGTTGCCCTTATTGAGTAGAAGACGCATATTGTTTTTGGGATCAGTTGGTCAAGGTCACTGTCATCTTGAATTTGAAAACCATGTCCGTTCAATAATTTGAGTACAGCTTGACCTATGCCCTTCATACTTCATAGGGTGGTTACCCTAACTGAGGAGAAGACCTCTATTTTTGGGGGGATCTGTAGGTCAAAGGTTAAGTTTATGGTTACTTTCAATTTTTAAATGGTTTCCTCTGAATAACCTGAGTACCATTTGACATAAACCCTTTAAATTTCGTAATACAAAATTATGGTTGATCTTATTGAGTTAAAGACCCCAATTGTTTTTGGGATCATTAGGTCAAAGGTTAAGGTCATGGTCACCCATAATTTGAAAATGGTTTCCGCATAACAACTTGAGTATTATTTAACCCACAGCCTTCAAACTTCATAGAGTTGTTGTTCTTATTGAGAAGAAAACCCCTATTGTTTCTGATATCAGTAGGTCGGGGTCACAGTCAGCTTGAATTTGAAAATGGTTTCCCCATCATTTACTTGAGTACCATTTGACTCACAACCTTTAAGCTTCATGGAATGGTTTCCCTTGTTGAGTAAAAGACACCTATTGTTTTGGGAGTCAGTAGGTCAGAGGTCAAGGTCATGAACACCTTGTATTTATAAATGGTTTCTGCTCAGTAACTCAAGAATCATTTGACCCCAGGTCTTTAAACTAATCAAGATTGTTGCCCTTATTTGGTAGAATGGTCTTAGGTCAGTAGGTGAAAGGTCAAGGTCACTCCCACCTTGAATTTGAAAACCATTTCCACTCAATAACTATAATACCATTTCACCCAAACCCTTCAAACTTCATAGAGAAGTTGCCCTTACTGAATTGAAAACCCCTTTAGTTTTGGGGGTAAGTAGGTCAAAGGTCAAGGTCACTATCACCTTTAATTTGAAAACTGTAACTTGAGTAACATTTGACACACAGCCTGCAAACTTCAAACTTTAACTGGGGGGCATACATGTCATTCAGAGTTCTCTTGTTTTCCAAAATTTCAGACAGGTTTCTTAAAGTACTCTTAACAGACTGTCTTTAGATTTTCATACTGGCAAGCTTCCCTGTAACATTTTAGTTTCCTGTGCTGTGGCTCAGCTTTTGAAAAACTCAAGATATTCAATCACAAAAGCCTACAGCACAGACAAATTTACGATACAAATTAGATAATAATTGATAGTTTCTTTTTTCCAATTCTGCATTTGTCAAATTTCCCTTAAGAGCAATTTTATTTCAGTTGTAGTGATTTATCTTAATTTCTCTAAAAGACAATTTACCCTCTGTGTTAGAAAGTGGCAGGCCATTTCTTGATTATGTTTCCAATTTTGTGTCTGTTTTTCCAGACCATTTGTAAAATTTTGTGAAAATGATAAATTACTCTTTTATATTTCTTTAAGGGATCTATAATGAAAGATATTTTTTGTTCTTTTTGCATTAGAGATACATAGTGGTAATAGCTGCAATTATAGTAAGTTTCTTAATATGGTAGTTGAAGCAGATTTGAGCTTAATTGGAGACCACAAACACTTCTAATGGTCATTTGGATTAGAATTTAAACCAAGCTTTCATAAATCAGTGCATTTCATTGCACATGTAAAAAAAAACAGATTTTTCTTTCTCAGGAGCAAGAATGTCTTATGTATTATGAATACCTGAAAACTGAAATAACTCCTCTAGGGCAACCAGTACCAATGGCAATGTTAATTGATAATTAAGATAAATGGAATAAATGTTTTCTGGGAGCTTATGAATTTTAGCCATTGCTCTGTGTAAAATGTCATATATTTTATTTATTTTTTTATTTTCTTTATTTTTATTTTTTTACAAAGAAGCATAAAATATTCTTCAGTTACATTGTCAAAAGAGGTGAATGACTTTTTGATAAGTTAAGGTACATGTATGGTCAAAAGAGGTTGACTTACTATTAACAAATATGATGATTTTCTGTGAATCTCATTTTAATTTCTTGACATGTTCATTTATCCCACTATGATAAGCTGCATGTTGGGACTTTCAGTCCTTTGATTTTATGGTTTAGGTTAAGAATGCAGTGGTCAATAATATTATTTACTTTTATTACAGTACAGACTGTCCTAACGGTCACTTTTTATTGGCAATCAGCTGATGTTATTGGCCACACCTCTGTTGAAAATCGTTCCGTATAAGACACTAATTTAATAGTCACTTTATGTTTGCAGCCAGCGGCCACTCTACATCTTTTCCAAATGTTATAATTGGTCCATATTTAGTGGTACTGAGTGTGAATATTTTGACAAGCATGTTTTTAAACATTCAAGAGAGAACAAAGGATAGTGCAGACAATAAGTTTGCTGAAAGCCCTTGAGGATCAGAAATGACTGCCATGACTTTATTTTGAAAGTAAATTGTTCATAACATTGTATTTTGACTTAAAGCTGTTTCAAGAAAAAGAGAGCACTTCATTCAATATCTCTGCTCAAGTGAAACATCTTTGTTGCCAAAAGCGGAAAGAACTCTGTTCACTATAATACTGAAACAGTTCCATGATTCTTGAATAATACAACAAAATGAACAAATTAAACATTTAAAACGAGTTTTGCTTCTGTAACAAACACTTGATGCAAAATAAATTATAAGAACTCTCAAAGCAGATAGCAGTTGAGAAACAGAAATGTTTAATTTCTGTCCAGAAGAAAAACTGACTGCTCATGAATTTGACAGTTGACGAGACTTTGGTGTTTTGTATGAAATTTACTTATTCAATATCTTAATGCGCAGAATTACAAACCGAAATTAGATTCTTAAAAAGTGAAATGTTGCAATATATATGCTTCAGACAGATGTACACTGAGTGTAATACATGAGTGTAATGCATGAATATGACATATTATTATTGGATTATAATTGTAATGATTTTACAATGATGATGGGGATAGAAATTAGTGTACAGACTGATTTTAACCTTAAATAATAATGCTGAAAGGTGCTAATTAAGATACAGATATAGATAGAACATAAAACATAGTTTCAATGTTACAGAAGTTTTATAATTTTCACGATTACCACATGCCACTGAACTATAGACTGTTAGCCTAAATTAACCATGCATTAAGTGGTCACCTTGCTTAAGCAGCTAAATTTGACATTTCCCTAAGATGGCTGCTGAAGTCAGGTTTGACTGTATACAGTTGATGTAGCTTTAGGTTTTGAAATAAAAGTGCAGTGTCTGACATGTTCTGCTCTTTCAATGATTCTGTATGTCATCTGATGACAGATTAGAAAAGATATTGAGATCATTAGCTCACAGTGTATGTATGATGTATGTTTTCTTGATGAACAAGACATTTCTACTAGATTCATTTTTGCTATGTCCTGTACCAAGAATGAAATTTGAGACTTTCTTGTCTGACAATGCAATTTTATTAATTTCTATGCTTTTTTTTTTTGAAGAACAGTCACAATTAATTCATTTCTGTATTGTATCAAGCCAGTGTTAGAATGCTGACACTTTAGGAACTTCTACAGAAACTTCAGAGGGAAATTCTAGATACATTAGACAACATTTGGGTTCATTAGCACTGTACAGGGAAAGCTTCATGACAGTTTCTTAAAGGATACATACCACATTGTATGGTGCAGCCTTAATCTGCATCCATCTTTTTAAGAATCTGCATATTTGCAGTATAGCATAATTAAGGCTGTTAAGTTTAAAAGATCAAAGGACTGAAGTTCCTGAGAGCCGCCAAATGATATACAAAATTTTGTCCATATCTTCTATGATTCATGGAAATATCCTGAAGGAAAACATGACGTGACAACACAACACCAACACATTGTTTACCATACGAGAATAAGTTGTAAATGTCTGAACCATGGTGATGACTCCTATGCAAAGGAAGACTTAAGACGATGCAGTGCAGGACCTGGATTTGTTTCAATGTCACCAGCAAGAAAAAGTAGAAGTGACATAAGAAAAATACCAGCAAATACAATACTTTGCCACACTACTTGTTGAAAACAATGTTTCTTATTTAACAACTGCAGATTTCCATGCTGTGATGGGCAAAAAAGATTTCTCTGGCCCGCCAAGACACCAAATCTATGCCCATCACTGATATCTATATGCCTCATGACAGGTGACCTAATCATTTTTACTGTATAACTGCACGTGAAAAACTTTCAGTCTGTAGCTGTTTCTAAGAAATTTACCAGTGTCTATGACAATTAGGTATATACTGTTTATTTCTATCTCCAAGGAATTAACCGAGTTTTCTGTCTCCATGAAATTCATTGAGTATTCTATGTCCAAGATATTCAATGTATGCTTTAAATGTAAATTTGCAATGACTCAAAATAGTATGATGGATCGCCTTTTTGTCCAGTTTGTACTTTCTCTGGGATAACAACTTGATCTAACAACTCTACTATCTCTTCAAGATAAAAAAGTGCACTTAGTTCCTGTTAAACTGCTTATGTACACTATGAGTCTAATTTTGATTTCTGTACACTAAGTTATATGATAATAATAATAGTAATAATAAAAAAACGTCAAAATCCCAGATGTCGAACAATCTCAATAGCTAAATGCTGGGTTTGAAAGTCCAGTAAGCAAACAAAACAAAAAATAGTATGCTATGTTTACTGCGCCATTCTCTCTTCTGCTTCGTTCATTTATATGAGACACTTTATTTCACTTCTGTTCCTTTTAATTTTCAATGATTTTAAGTTTATAACCCGTTATTTTCCTTTTGAAGTTGACCACAGACTGGGGCGAATTAGGGGAGATAACACAATCTTATATTGCTTTCCGATTATTTGCAGTATGCACATTGATGAGTTTTTACCATGTCAAATGACACTTACGATTTTGATTGGCTAAATTCAGGTCACGGATTGCTGACATGGGGGAAGTCGCTCCGCCAACGGATTTTTTGGTGAAATGCAGAATAATTTTGGCCTACAGGCATACATCTTTTATATTCATAATAAATTACTTTATTAAGATTAAGTTTTAACACTACTGTAATCGGGCTTTCGAAATTCCAGACATTTCATACTGATCTACTTTTTAGTGTACTTGTACTCAATGTTGGTTAAATGCCGAATCTGTTGAGTAAAGAAGGAAAACAAATTGACTGCAAGGAGCCTGGCGGCTCAAAAAGGTGAGAAGTTTTTAGAAACAAGTGCTCTTATTCATTACGACTTCCTACTCCAGTTCTCAATCCAGTGTCTTATCCAGTTTCTAATCCAGTGCTTTTCATATACTTCAGTTTCTGCCATTGTAGAGAAATATACTTGATAGTATTAATTAAACAGCTTATGGTTACAGGATGTCAGAGCAGTGGACTTGTGCAATAATAACCAAGATCCCACAGCAAATTGTCATTTTCATAGATTGGCTGTCAAAGAAACTGCAACAAGATTTCTCTAAGACCCATCATGGTGGTATTTTGATAGACAGTCTTCTCTTTTTGAGACTGGGATGAATACTGTAGGGGAAACATAAATGACAGATTTTATGGTAGTAATTACAAAAGATAAGACAGTGGGGAATGGTGTTAAATTTTATGCAATTGTTGTATTTGCCCTCATATTGCTCTGTATAAAACTGATTTACTTTCTGGCACCAAAAGTCACAAAGTTTAGTCTGCTGACTTCTTTCTGTCTTAATAACTCTAGTACTCCCCTGTAACTTATGTTTCAGAATTTTTTATAACTTTTTTTTTTTCCATATATAATTTAAAAATAAGAGTTTTTAGCTCACCTGAGCACAACATGATCCTGTGAGCTATTGTGATTGCATGATGTCTGTCGTCTGTCATCTTGCATGAGTGCATTAGTGCCTCAACATTTTGATTCAAATGACATTTCCTCTGAAAACACTTGGCCAAAGTCAATAAAACATGGCACTGATATTCTTGCATGAACCTCTACCAAAGTTGTTCAAAGAATTCAGTTACATACAGAACTCGGGTTGCTATGGCAACCCAAAGAAATCTTTAAAAATCTTCTTGTCTGAAACCACAAGATCTAGAGCTTAGATATTTGGCATGGTATATCATCTAGAGGTCCTCTGCCATAATTGTTCAAATTATGTCCCTGGGATCAAAATTGGCCATGCCCTAAGGGTTACATGTTTTACATAGAAATGTTTAGGAAAAACTTCAGGAACCTTCTTATCAAAAATCACAAGGCTGTAAGTTCTCAAATTTAAATTTTGCACTAAGTATTGTCTAGTGAACCTCAACAAAGATTGTTCAAATTATGTTCTTTGGGTTGAAATTGACCCAACCCAGAGGTCACTTGTTTATATAGTGGCATAATTTTATATATGGAAAACTTTAAAAATCATTTTGTCTGAAACTACTATGCTTTTGGATTTGATATTTGGCATACAGGTTCACCTAGAGCTCCTCTACACATAAAGGGCTCTGTCCTGAGGGTCACTTGATTTAATAAAGGCTTATAATATGGAAGACTTCAAAATTTCTTCTATGAAACCAGAAGGCCTAGTGCTTAGATATTTTGCATAGAGCATCATCTAGAAGTCCTCTACCAAGATTGTTCAAATGATACCCTTGCATTCAAAACTGACCCACCCCAGGGGTCACTTGATTTTTGTAAAAACTTGCAAAGAAAAAAAATTCTTGTCAGTATCCACAGTGCCTTGTGTTAAGATATTTGATGTGTAATACCTCTACCAAGTTTGTTCAATCTTGCCCTTTCCCCAGGGTCACCAAGACCAAAATTAGACTTTTCAAATTTTCGTCATAGAGCCTTAATTTATTGACAGATATCTTAGATTTTTTGCATGAATCTCTGCCATTCACTTGGATCAAGGTCAGGGTCACTAAATAATAAGGCTAAAAATATATTTTTGTACGTTTCTCCTTAGAGTCTTCATTTATTGATCGATATCTGAGATATTTGGAACTTCCAAGAACCTCAGGGTAAGAATAGATTTTTCTACTTTTTGTCATAGAGCCTTTATTTTTTGATTGATATTTTAAATATTTTGTATATAGACACCTTGCATGAACTCTTCCATTAAATTGGGGTTAAGGTCGCTAAGGCAAAAAATAGATTTATCAACTTTACCTCACAGAACCTTAATTTATAAGCAATATTTTTTATATTTGGTATTAAAGTTCCTTGCATGGTACTTTAGCCTTAGGTGGGGTTTGAGGTCACTGTGTCAAGGTCAAGGTCACCACAGCTAATAATAGATTTTTCTACTTTCTGTCATAGAGGCTTTACTGACTGATATTTTAGATATTTGGTTTGTAGGCACCTACAAATCATCAATTAGAAAATGTTATACTCATTCTGACATTTGCTTAGTACTCAGGTGAGCAATCCAGGGCCATCATGGCCCTCTGGTTAATGTTGCTTGAAAACTTTGAAGTGACCTAGTATAGGTTGATTTCACCTGCTGTGTAATAACTAGAGTCAACCCACTTATTATTTTCTCCTAATATTTCAAAGTCACATCCAGTACAGGACATTGCAACCTTTTTTGATCGTGAAAATGACTGTTTAAAGCACATCTTTTGGTAGATCTGTTTTTAATAAGAAGCTGTTTGAGGTATTGCATAAGTCATCATGTTTGCTTTCTGTGTTATTGATATAAACATTGGCTTCACTTTAAAAAATGCTAAGATACTGTATAGGCAAAATTTTTCATCAGAAGTTATGAGTTCAGAGTAGCATTTGCAAGTCAGACAGCTATTCATTTCTTCTTTCTGAAATTAACTTGTTCGGTAAGGACGTTGGCAAAAATTTACCAGTATAATAAGGTCATTTTTACAGAGGTATTTAACATCTTAGATCATCATTAGAGCTAAATGGACTTCAAGCTTTCAAAGGAGTCTGGTAATAAAGTCCAAGTTTTTGTAAGGAAATACAGCCTGATAATGCCTCATCATTATTTGAAAAGCATAAAGACAGAAGTTAACATAACAAGGCATCTTTGTTTCTTATACCAGAAGGTTACCTTTTCTTACTAGGAGAACAACTGCTAATTAGATGTGTTCTAGTGAAAGCTACCTGTAAGTTTGTTTAAAACAAATCTTTTAATTCTTAATTGCAATAGCCTTCTCCAGTAATACTGATTAATTAAAATTTACAGGAGTTGCTTCTGTTTATTGTGGTGTTTGCTTTCAGAACGATTCGCTCATTTTTACTGTAAGTTATTTATAGCTATTTATTTCAAAGACTTCTTATGGTTTAGAATTCTTTCATTATTTGTGGTGAATATTTTAAATTGAAATACATATTTGGTAAAGAAAATTGTCAAAATGTCGTATTTACAGTAAGTCTTTGTGAGGCATCAGTGAAAAATAGCAGTGACACTTGTCAGAAGCTGTACTTAAAGAATCCAGGAATGACCAAGTCACTATTTTAGACACAACAAATTCTGCAAATATTTCTGTCATACCTAGAGTAGGGCATGACCTCAAAGTATGCCGTGTTGGCAGAGCAGTTAAGCTTTATATGCTTTTTTATCCCCCCGCCAAAGGCGGAGGGGATATTAGAAATGCCCTTCGTCCGTCTGTGCATCCGTGCGTCCGTCCGAAACAATTTTGTCCGGAGCATAACTCCAAAACTACTTGAGGGATTTTATTCAAACTTCATACACTGACAGAGCACATTGGTAGGTAGTGCAGTGTGCAAGTGCAATAACTCTACCTTGCCTTTTTTTAGAGTTATTCCGCTTTATCAGATTTACTTGATAAATTTTGTCCGGATCATAACTCCAAAACTGCTAGAGGGATTTTATTCAAACTTCATACACCGACAGAGCACATTCGTAGGTAGTGCAGTGTGCAAGTCCAATAACTCTACCTTGCCTTTTTTTAGAGTTATTCCCCTTTATCAGAATTACTTGATAAATTTTGTCCGGAGCATAACTCCAAAGCTACTTGAGGGATTTTATTAAAACTTCATACATTGACAGAGCACATTGGTAGGTAGTGCAGTGTGCAAGTCCAATAACTCTACCTTGCCTATTTTTAGAGTTATTCCCCTTTATCAGATTTGTTTACATTTTAAAAATCCCAGCATATACATGTATATCTAATTCTTGAATTCTTGAACTTATTATCCGCCTGCCAAAGGCGGAGGGGATATTAGAAATGGTCTCTGTCCGTCCGTGCGTGCGTCCGTTCCAGTTTGGTCCGGAGCATAACTCCAAAAGTACTTGAGTGATTTTCTTCAAACTTCATATACTGAAAGAGCACATTTGGAGGAAGTGCAGTGTGTAAGAATAATAACTCTACCTTGCCTACTTTTAGAATTATTCCCCTTTATCAGATTTAATTGAAAAACTTTGTCCGAAGCATAACTCCAAAAGTGCTTGAGCGATTTTCTTCAAACTTAATACACTGACATAGCACATTGGTAGGAAGTGCAGTTTGCAAGAACAATTACTCTACCTTGCCTATTTTTTGTGGGATTTTCTTCAAACATTATTACATTGAGTGTTTGAAAGTACAACCTTCAGGTAGCTTCTTCCCGGCGGGGGGATTAACCATGTGTAACATGGCTCTTGTTGAGCTTTCAAATCAAGATTAAGCTTGCTAGAATTCTTTTCAGGCTATTTCTACATACTTCAGTAAGTCTACTGAAGACTCATACAAAATGATGAGGTACGAAGGGAGAGCATAATTATAGTCGCCGCCTTGTCCGTCTGTCGGTCCGTTTTGTCCAGAGCATAACTTGAAAACCCCTGGATATAATTTGTGTAAACTGCACACACTGGTAGAGGGCATTGATGCGGAGTGCAGTGCCAAAGAACCATAACTCTATTTTGCCCTATTTTTGAATTATCTCCCATTTCAGAAGAATCTTGTCGGGAGCATAACCTGAAAACCCTTGGATGTAATTTGTGTAAACTGCACACAGTGGTAGAGGGCATTGACACGGAGTGCAATACCAAAGAACCATAACTCTATTTTGCCCTATTTTTGAATTATCTCCCATTTCAGAAAAATCTTGTCCGGAGCATAACCTGAAAACCCCTGGATGTAATTTGTTTAAACTGCACACAGTGGTAGAGGGCATTGACACAGAGTGCAATGCCAAAGAACCATAACTCTATTTTACCCTATTTTTGAATTATCTCCCATTTCAGAAAAATCTTGTCCGGAGCATAACCTGAAAACCCTTGGATGTAATTTGTTTAAACTGCACACAGTGGTAGAGGGCATTGACACAGAGTGCAATGCCAAAGAACCATAACTCTGTTTTGCCCCTTTTTAGCTCACCTGAGCATGCTCATGTGAGCTTTTAGGATCCTTGATTGTCCGGCGTCCGTCCGTCCGTCCGTCCGTCCGTCGTCCACAATTCATTCAAACGACATCTCCTCTGAAACCACTGGGCAAAATTTAATATAACTTGCCTAGAATGTTCCTTGCATGAAGCTCTACCAAGTTTGTTCAAATGGTTCTGGTTCATTGCATTTCTGGGTCACAGGAGCTAAAAACAGATTTTAAAAGTTGGATCTTTAAAAATCTTCTTGTCAGAAACCACAAGGCCTGGAGCTTTGATATTTGGTATAAAGCATCATCTAGTGGACCTCTACCAAGTTTGTTCGAATTATGATCCTGGGGTCAAAAATGGCCCCGCCCCAGGGGTAACTTGTTTTACATAGAGTTATATAGGAAAAACTTTAAAAATCTTCTTGTCAGAAACCATAAGGCATAGAGCTAAGATATTTGGTGTGCAGCATTGTCTAGTGGACCTCTACCAAGTTTGTTCAAATCATGGCCTCTGGGTCAAAAATGGCCCCGCCCCAGGGGTAACTTGTTTTACATAGAGTTATATAGAAAAAAACTTTAAAAATCTTCTTGTCAGAAACCATAAGGCATAGAGCTAAGATATTTGGTGTGCAGCATTGTCTAGTGGACCTCTACCAAGTTTGTTCAATTCATGGCCTCTGGGTCAAAAATGGCCCCGCCCCAGGGGTAACTTGTTTTACATAGAGTTATATAGGAAAAACTTTAAAAATCTTCTTGTCAGAAACCGTAAGGCATAGAGCTTAGATATTTGGTATGTAGCATTGTCTAGTGGACTTCTACCAAGTTTGTTCAAATTATACCTCTGGGGTCAAATTTGGCCCCACCCTGGGGACTTTGGTTTTAAATAGGCTTATATAGGAAAAACTTCGAAAATCTTCTTGTCTGAAACCACAAGGCCCTGAGCCTTAAGATTTAGTATGTAGCATTGTCTAGTGGACCTCTACCAAGTTTGTTCCGATTATACCCCTGGAGTCAAATTTGGCCCCACCCCGGGGTCATTGGTTTTACATAGGCTTATATAGTGAAAACTTTGAAAATCTTCTTGTAGAAGGAGAAGTAACATTTTCAGTCCAAATAATCTGGAAATTTGTCAGACAGGTTGTTTCTATGATTTCTAGCTCAAGTTCGAATATTGGTCATCTAGGTTCAAAAACTAGGTCGCAGAGCCCAAAAATAGAAAAACCTTGTTAACACTCTAGAGGTTACATTTTCAGTCCAAATGTCCTGGAAATTTGTCAGAAAGGTTGTTTTGATGATTTTTAGCTCAAGTTCAAAATTGGGTCATCTGGGGTCAAAAACTAGGTCACAGAGCCCAAATATGGAAAAACCTTGTTAACACTCTAGAGGTAACATTTTCAGTCCAAATAACCTGGAATCTGTCAGAAAGGTTGTTTCAGTGATTTCTAGGTTAAATTTGAATATGTCATCTGAAATCAAAAACTAGGTCACAGAGCCCAAAAATAGAAAAAAACTTGTTAACACTCTAGAAGCTATTTTTCAGTCCAAATATTCTCGAAATTTGTCAGAAAAAAATGTTTTAATGATTTCCAGCTCAGATTCGAATAAAGGTCATCTGGGGTCAAAAACTAGGTCACAAAACCTAAATATGGAAAAACCTTGTAAACACGCATTGAGGTAACATTTTCAGTTCAAATAACCTTGAAATTTGTAAGAAAGATTGTTTTAATGATTTCTAGCCCAGTTTTGAATATGGGTTATGTGGGGTCAAAAACTAGGACACAGGGCCAAAAAGTAGAAAATCCTTGTTAATGCTCTAGAGGTTACATTTTCAGTCCAGATGTCCTTGAAATTTGTCAGAAAGGTTGTTTCAATGATTTCTAGCCCAGACTAGGATATGGGTCATCTGGGATCAAAAACTAGGTCACAGAGCCCTACAATGTAAAAACCACTTTAACACTCCAGAGGTTACATTTTCAGTCCAAATATCCTGGAAATTTGTCAGACAGGTTGTTTTGATGATTTCTAGCTCAAGTAATAATATGGGTCATCTTTGGTCAAAATCTAGGTCACAGAGACCAAATATGTTAACACTCTAGAGTTAAGATTTTAATTCCAAATAACCTGAAAATTTGTCAGAAAGGTTGCTTCTATGATTTCCAGCTCAACTTTGAAAATGGGTCATCTGGATTAAAAAACTAGAGCCTAAATATCGAAAAACTTTGTAAACACTCTAGAGGCTACATTTTCAGTCCAAATGTCCTGGAAATTTGTCAGAAAGGTTGTTTTGATGATTTCTAGCTCAGGTTTGGATATGGATCATCTGCGGTCGAAAACTAGGTCACAGAGCCCAAATATCGAAAAACCTTGTTAACACTAGAGGCTACACTTTCAGTCCAAATAACCTTGAAATTTGTCAGAAAGATTGTTTCAATAATTTCTAGGCCAAGTTTGAATATGGGTTCAATTAACCAGGTCCATAGCAACTTTGTTAAAAGCAATCGTATTCAGGTGAGCGATATAGGGCCATCATGGCCCTCTTGTTTGAATTATCTCCCCTTTTGGAAAAACTCTTTTCCAGAGCATAACCTGAAATCCCTTGGACATAATTTGTTTAAACTGCACACATTGAAAGAGGGCATTGACACAGAGTGCAGTGCCAAAGAACCATAACTCTGTTTTGCCCCTTTTTTGAATTGTCTCCCCTTTTAGAAAAATCTTGTCCAGAGCATAACCTGAAAACCATTGGACATAATTTGTTAAAACTGCACACAGTGGTAGAGGGCACTGACACGGAGTGCATTGCCAACTAACCATAACTCTGTTTTGCCCCTTTTTTGAATTGTCTCCCCTTTTAGAAAAATCTTGTCAGGAGCATAACCTGAAAACCCTTTGACATAATTTTTTTATACTGCACACAGTGGTAGAGGGCATTAAGGTGGAGTGCAGTGCCAAAGAACCATAACTCTATTTTGCCCCATTCTTGAATTATCTCCCATTTTAAAAAAAACTTGTACCGAGCATTACTAGAAAACTATATGAGATAATTACTTTACACTTCACACACTGGTACATGGCATTGAGCAGTAGTGTAGTGCGGAGGAACTGTAACCTTGTTTTGCCAGGTTTTTGAATGACCTGCCTTTTAAAAAATGTTGTCTGGAGCTTTACTTAGGCACTATAGCTGATACTTAGTTTAAACTTAACATAGTGGTAGATGGCAGTGAGAATGAGTGCAGGGCACATAAAACATATCTAAATTTTACCCCGATTTTGAATTATCTCCCTTGCAGACTGAAAAAGATATAATTGGTAAACATACACTTTACATCTTTATTTGTTTATGAAAAATGAAATGTGCCCACTTTATGACTGCCTGTATGTTCTTGCCTTGCACATGTCCCTTTGGCTCCTGCTTCGGGGAGCATATGTCGGTTATGTAATAAAAGGTTTAGTGAAGAAATATGGCACAAGAAACATAAAACAAGCTATTGGAATATACTATGGCTGCACTAAAAGGATAGCATGCTTCCATTACAAATTAGAGCCATATTTATCCTCCCCTTTGCAGAAGCAGGGGGTATACACCTACAATCCTCAGATTTTTTTGGGAGGCTTGTCATTACCTATAGATGACACCTATTGATTTTGGGTCAGTAGGTTGAAGGTCAAGGTCACTGTAACCTTGAATTTGAAAACCATGTCTGCACAATAACTCAAGTACCATTTGACGCCAGCCTTCAAGCTTCATAGATTCATTGCACTTATTTAGAAGGAGACCAGTATTGTTTTTTTTTGGTATGTAGGTCAAAGGTCAAGGTCACTTTGAATTTAAAAACCATGTGTGCTCAGGTATTCAAGTACCATTTGACCTACACCTGTCAGACTTCATAGTTTTGTTGCACTTATTGAGAAGAAGACCCCTATTGTTTTTGGGATCAGTAGGTTAAAGGTCAAGGTCACTGTCACCTTGAATTTGAAAATTGTTCCTGCACAATAATTCAAGCACTATGTAACTCACAGCCTTCAAACTTCATAGAATGGTTACCTTTATTGAGAAGAAGACCCCTTTTGATTTTTGTGTTGTCTGACTATTGTCAAGGGACATATAGGTGTCACTAGTGGTGTCAGCATCAGCGGGGTCCTATTTTGCTTGTCCAGGGCATAACTCTAAAAGTACTACATAGGTGAATAGATCTCGTGGAGAGGTGCAGTGCCAAAGAACCATAACTCTCTTTTGCATAATTTTTGACTTATTGCCCTTTGTAATTTTTATGCCCCCACAAAGTGGGGAGCATATAGCGTTGCACTTGTCCGTCCTTCCGTACGTCTGTCCGTCCGTCCGTATGTACGTCCCGAAATCTTGTGAACGCAACTTTTGCTTAAACTTCCAGGGATGAACAACCTTAATGTGTAGATGGTAGTTAAGGAAGGAATTTTTGCTGCGACCAAATTTAACAGAATTATGGCCCTTTGTTGATTTTTTCACTATATACTATGTAGAAATTTTGTGAACGCAACTCCTCTTAAACCGGATGGCAGATTTTGCTTAAACTTCCAGGGATGAACAACCTTAATGTGTAGATGGTAGTAAAGGAAGGAATTTTTGCTGCGACCAAATTTAACAGAATTATGGCCCTTTGTTGATTTGTTCACTATATACCATATAGAAATTTTGTGAACGCAACTCCTCTTAAACCGGATGGCAGATTTTGCTTAAACTTCCAGGGATGAACAGCTTTAATGTGTAGATGGAAGTAAAGGAAGGAATTTTTGCTGCGACCAAATTTAACAGAATTATGGCCCTTTGTTGATTTTTTCACTATATACCATATAGAAATTTTGTGAACGCAACTCCTTAAACTGGATGGCAGATTTTGCTTAAACTTCCAGGGATGAACAGCTTTAATGTGTAGATGGTAGTAAAGGAAGGAATTTTTGCTGTGACCATATTTAATAGAATTATGGCCCTTTGTTGATTTTTAGCTCACCTGTCACGTAGTGACAGAGTGAGCTTTTCTGATCACCTTTTGTCCGTCGTCCGTCGTCCGTCCGTCCGTCCGTCCGTCCGTCCGTCCACAATTAGTTCGTTAACACTCTAGTGGTCACATTTTTGCCTCAATTGTCATGAAACTTGCACGGGATGTTTGTCTCATTGATATCTCGGACGAGTTCGAACATGGGTTATCAGGGTTGGAAAACTAGGTCACAGAGCCCAAATATAGAAAAACCTTGTTAACACTCTATAGGCTACTTTTTCAGTCCAAATATCCTGGAAATTTGTCAGAAAGGTTCTATTGATGATTTCTAGCTCAAGTTCAAATATGGGTAATCTGGGTTCAAAAACTAGGTCACAGAGCCCAAAAATAGAAAAATCTTGTTAACACTCTAGAGGTTACATTTTCAGCCCAAATAATCTGGAATTTTGTCAAAAAGGTTGTTTTGACAATTTCTAGGTCAAGTTCAAATATGGGTCATATGGGGTCAAAAACTAGGTCACAGAGCCCAAATATGGAAAAACCTTGTTAACACTCTAGAGGTTACATTTTCAGCCCAAATAATCTGGAAATTTGTCAGAAAGGTTGCTTTGACAATTTCTAGGTCAAGTTTAAATATGGGTCATCTGGGGTCAAAAACTAGGTCACGGAGCCCAAATATGGAAAAACCTTGTTAACACTCTAGAGGTTACATTTTCAGCCCAAATAATCTGGAAATTTGTCAGAAAAGTTGCCTTGAGGATTTCTAGATCAAGTTCGAATATGGGTCATCTTGAGTCACAAACTAGGTCACAGAGTCCAAATATGGAAAAACCTTGTTAACATTCTAAAGGTAGCAATTTCAGTCCAAATAACGTAGAAATTTGTCAGAAAGGTTCTATCGATGATTTCTAGCTTAGTTTTGAATATAGGTTTTCTGGGGTCAAAAACTAGGTCACAGAGCCCGAAAGTAGAAAAACCTTGTTAATCCTCTAGAGGTTACATTTTTAGTCTAAATGTCCTTGAAATTTGTCAGAAAGATTGTTTCAAAGATTTCTAGCTCAGGTTTGGATATGGGTTATCTGGGATCAAAAACTAGGTCACATGGTTCAAATATGTAAAAAACTTTTTAACACTCCAGAGGTTACATTTTCAGTCCAAATATCCTGGAAATTTGTCAGACAGGTTTTCTTGATGATTTCTAGCTCAAGTTGGAGTATGGGTCATCTTGGGTCAAAAACTAGGTCACAGAGCCCAAATATGGAAAAAACTTGTTAACACTCTAGAGGTAACATTTTAATTCCAAATAACCTGGAAATTTGTCAGAAAGCATAATTCTATGGTTTCTAGGTCAAATTTGAATATGGGTCATCTGAAGTCAAAACATTTAGGTCACAGAGCCCAAATATTGAAAAACTTTGTACACACTCTAGAGGCTACATTTTCAGTCCAAATGTCCTGGAAATTTGTCAGAAAGGTTGTTTTGATGATTTGTAGCTCAGGTTTGGATATGGATAATCTGGGGTCAAAAACTAGGTCATAGAGCCCAAATATGGAAAAAATCTTGTTAACACTCTAGAGATAACATTTTCAGTACAAATAACCTTGAAATTTGTCAAAGAGATTGTTTCAATAATTTCTAGGTCAAGTTTGAATATGGGCCATCTGGGGTCAAATAACCAGGTCCATAGCAACTTTGTTTAAAGCAGTCATACTCAGGTGAGCGATACAGGGCCATCATGGCCCTCTTGTTTCACTATATACCATATAAATAATTGAACATATAAATTTTACATTTGTAATTTAATTTAACATGTACATAAGGTTACCTGTAGATCATTTTAGGTATATGTACAGAAAAAATCTTACATACAGGATATACATGCTTTTGTTTATGAGCACTTATGCATAGTGGGGGCATCCGTGTCCTGTGGACACAGTTCTAGTTCATACTAACTCTTGTCTGGGGCATTGGATCTCATTGTTTTGAAATCTGTTAATAGTAACAAGTAACTGATAAGAGGTAAGGTAACTTTTTGAAGGTTGGCAAAACTATAGCGGTTGATAACAATACAAAACATAGTAATTTTGTAATTATCGTTTGAAATCATTTTTCATTAAACAGTTCAGTATTTTATATCATTTGAAAGGTCTGTAATCTCATATTTTAGGGCCTACATATTTAAAAAAGTAATTGTCAAAACTTTTTTCTTTTTTGTTTGTAAATGGTTAAACTTAGTGCATCTTAAGCTGCTAGAGAAATGCTAAAACAACATGTATAAATTAATTTAGTTTTCGTTTTTAAAGGCAAAAATTCCAAATCTGCTTATATTTTCAAAATATGAATTTAAAGAGCCTTCAAATGATGTAAAATGATAAATGTTTATGTTAACTGTTTTCAAATAATAGCATTTGGCTCACGAAGAAGTTATCTAAAATTAAAAATTCTGTTTCTGTTCTGTTCCCGGTTGTACTTTGCTACGACAGTGACTGTGTCTCAACTGGTCTTTATGTTGAATTATATCAAAGTAATCAAAGCATGGTCAAAGTTTATTATCGTCATTGATATTACAAGTGTATTTGTTATTCTGTTCAAGCATGTTTGTTATTCTGTTCAAGCATGTTATTCCATGAAATTCATGTTATTTTGTTACTTAACAAAACAAACTAAGTTTCAGTATCATAATTATCACCATTAATATCAAGAGATATATGGAAATAAAAGGTTGAACAAATATGTTGTTGTTGTTCTTCAAAAAATGTGCATTACCTTAGTTATAATATGCCTGAACAGACAGGACTTCATTTTAAAGATACACGTTAAATTTCATTATTTGGCATCTGCAAACAAAATAGAGTGCTGTAGATTTAGGTTCCTTAAAAATACAGTAAAAACCGTACACTCAAATGGACTCAGGTCTGTTTGAATTTTTCTTGTTTCATGTTTTTTTCATGCTGAGTATGTAATTTGTTTGTTGACAAGTTCTGTTTTGAAATGAACATACTGCATATTTATTAGGATATATTACATTATTTTGACCCATTAGGCCAAGGGGCTGTCTTACAATATAAATAAGATATGTATGATGAAATAATTATGTATATTAAATTTTGTTACGATATTATTTTTGTTACATTATGTTTGTAAGGAGGGAAATGTAATGTTAAAAGAATGAAAAGGTTGTGATATATTTACATATAAGCATGCATAGAAGTTGTAGTTAATTGTATAAAATGTTAATTAAATGAATGTGCTGTTGTTTCAAACAGGGCTTGTACTTCGTACTGGACAGTGTAGGTTGTTAGATATTGTATTGATGGATAGTGATGGCTTTTAGATTTTATTCTTTGTGTGTTCATTGTGTGTATTGTGTGAGTGTTTTATTTCACCATATCACATTCATGTCTGAAGAGATTACTTAAATATCAATATGTGTCTCCAAAATGTCTTTCTTAATTCTTTGTCAAAATACTTTAAGTGACAAAAGTCCCTTGGTAAATACAAAAGAATAATCTAATTTCTGACAGAAGACAGCTGAACTTTTATTTTGCATGTTGTTGAACATTTCTTTAAAAACATACAAAAAACTGAAATGAATGCAAGCATTTAAGAATGGAATTTTATATTTGGCTGATTTTAGTGTTACACAATTCCTTTATCACTGTTTTCTTTTGTTGTAGGCACGTTTCAATAAAAATATAAAGTGATGTTTTTTTATAAATCTCCTTCCACATTGTGGGGAGGGGAATATAGGAATGGCCTCCGTCTGTCCGTCCGTCCGTCTGTCAGTCCGCACTACCGAAAAGAAATAGGGGGCCATCTAACTGTAAACATAACAAAAGAGAACAATTGAGTTCGTTCCGTAACAATAGAATAAGGGGCCAATGGCCCTCTATTAAACAATAGAAAATAACAAAAGAAAGGCCCCCTTTCCAGTTATGGCTGCACGTCCGTCTGTCCGTCCATAACACTTTCAACCGCTCCATAACTCTTAAACTGCTGAAAATATTTTGAAATAACTTGCCACAAGTGATCACCATTATGAGACGATGTGCAGAGTGCAATAATTGGGTTGCTACTGTCCGTCCGTCCGTAACACTTTCGTGTCTGCTCTATACCTTTCAAACTTGGCTTACAAAAATTTTTTGAAATAACTTGGCACAAGTGATCACCATTCTGAGATGATGTGCAGAGTGCAATTATTGGGTTGCTACCCCCATGGTCAAGGTCACACTTAAAGGTCAAGTGTTAAAAAGTCTACATTATGTGTCCGCTCCATAACTTTTAAACCGCTGAAAATTTTTGGAAATAACTTGGCTCAAGTGATCACCATTATGAGACCATGTGCAGAGCGCAATTATTGGGTTGCTACCCCCAAGGTCAAGGTCACACTTAAAGGACAAGTGTTAAAGGTCTACATTTCGTGTCCGCTCCATAACTTTTAAACCGCTGAAAATTTCTTGAAATAACTTAGCACAAGTGATCACCCTTATGAGACGATGTGCAGAGCGCAATAATTGGGTTGCTACCCACAAGGTCAAGGTCACAGTTAAAGGTCAAATATCCACATTTCACGTCTGCTATGTAACTTACTAACTTGGCTTACGAAAAGTTTTTTAATTACTTTGCACAAATGAGCACCACTATGACAGAACCCAACATCCAGGTTGCTACCCCCAAGGTCAAGGTTAAATGTTCTCCATAACTTTTTGACTTTATGGAAGATTTTAAATAACTTGGCACAAATAATTACTATCATGAGACTATGTGCTTATAATATGCATGGCACAACATCAAGGTCATGGTTGGTTAAAGGTCAAGAAGTAAACATTCATGTCCGCTGCGGAAGGAGATTTAGCTGTCCTTCAGACTGCCTTGTTATTCTTGCTAGAGACTAAGTTGTCTCTCTTCAGAGATTAGAAATTCTAACATTTTCTTGCAGTAAATTAAGTTGCTTTAGTTTATAATTTGTAATTTATTGAGTGTAAGACAGAAACTCTCCAGATGTTTGTTTTTTGTTTTTTTTTACTTTTTACTTAGGTTAGCAAAAGCCCTTTTACAGGTTTTAACCTTAGTGGACATAAACCCTCCCAGTGATTTTAGCATAGGTGAACAAAAAGTCTTTCATGATTTTTGCCTAAGTGGACAAAAACCCTAACACTGACCAAAAAGTCTTCCATGAATTTTTACCGAAGTAGACAAATCCGTTCATCTTTTTCTTCAAGAAGGTCAAAAACCTTCCCATGGTTATTCAAGTTATTTAATTATGTCTTAGTTATGGTCAGAAATTTTAAAGATAATACATGTATATTAGTCATTGTAATTACATGAAAATGACATAACTTCTCATCATTTTACAGTTTCCTCCCTATTAATAATGAACTAATAATTAAAATGGGCCAATTATTGAAAATCGAAACCAATAAATAATGGACGTATAGTATCTTCTGAATCTTTCAAAAATAGTTGTTATAATTATAAAGATATTAATTTTTTTGAAAAAAAAGGCTTGGAAGGGGTTTGTCTTTTTGTCTTGCTTGGAATAAAATAAGAAAAAAGCAAAAGAAAAAACCATTTGAGGGTTTTTGTCTGTCTAGGTGAAAGTCACTGAAGATTTTTGTCTAGGAGGGTTTGTTTGCAAAGGTTTTTTGTCAGGATGGTTTTGTTTGGCCCCCATTTTCATACTGGTATTCCTTACTTCATTTTTCAATGGCTCACAGGTAGTGTGTGGTAAACTGATATTCTATTCCATGACTATGTTTTTGAAGTTTTTAGGTTCAGTTGTTTTGTGTGTGTGTTTTTTTTCCAGTTTTGAATTTGGTGATATTGGACCACCTCTGTTTGTGTTTTTAATATGTATCCTGAAAAATCTGCCTTTCTTGCATCTTACAAGATAAGATGTACAATTTGTCAAAACATTTTTTGGGACTGTATCTATCTCTGTATCAGTAGGTTACACAGCATTTTTATTCCTTTTTCTTTTGCATATGTTTCACTGTAACTGGTGAGGATTGCCTATGTTGGCAGAGTAATCAATATTACAGTGTCTTTGAAGAGATGCACTCTGCAATCATGATATGAATAATTTTTGTTTTTTAATTAATCAAAAAGCTACCCATGACATGAAACGGAATTGATTTGTGGTGAAATCAAAATGGCAGCATTCATCATCTGAGATGTTCAAACCTCTGTTTATTTGTTTGCATTTATTCAAAGTTGATCAGAATTTTTATTTATTTCTTGTTTTTTCATTTTCCATACGATGGAAATTTGGACCAAATTGAACACAAGTATTTTCTGCGATGAAGCTGTTTTAAATGAAAGCCCAAGGACATTCAGTGATTATACTTACAGTTCAAAAGTAATTGTAATTCTGATGGTAGTTATAAGATACAGCAGTCTGTAGTCCATTCATTTCTGTCTCTATGGCCTTCTTGTATTGTGCATGTGTGTCTTGAGCACACTTTATGATCTCATGTTTTTAAGCATTATGTAGTCTTACATGCATTGCATCTTTCTGTTACAGACGTTCATGTTCATAAGATGGGGGCTGGTCCGGGATGACCTATCCTATACTTAGTTATAAAAATTGAAAATAAAAAAAAGAATCTTTCAAGATTTCTGTCTTATCCATTGATCAAAAAATACACAACACCATTTGTCATCATAAATGATGACTTTCTCAAGAGGGTATGTGTTACAGTCCAGTGCATACCTTCCTATAATTGTATAAATACAACCTCTGACAACTGTGTCAGGGTACCGATTCTTTGGCTTAGTGGTTAGAGTGTTGGCCGGTCAGATGGGAGATCGGAGTTAAATCCCCCTGAGGGTTGTGTATTGTAAGATGCATTGCATATTTCTGTTACGGACTTTCATGTTCGTAAGACATATTATGTCTGAATATTTTAAGTGTGAGTCAGATTATTTAAAGCATGTTATGTACATTTGAATTATTGAGTGTGTTATGAGAGACATATTGACTGTAATGCATCTTTGGAGTATTACAAAACTACAGATTCTGTATGCATGTGTTGGTGTGTGACAACCATGATTGGCAGCATGTAGTTTGCAGTGTAAAAGTGCAGTCTCCAAATTTGCCAAAACTAACATATGGTCAGACATCTGTACAGTATATCCACCAATGTATGAAATGGCTTGTATTCCACTGACATTTGACAGTAGTAAAACAAATACTAGTTGCATATTGACTGAGGTCTCCTTGTTCTTTTGTTAGTGAGACAAGATTCATTTTACAAAATACCTTGGATACAAAAAAAGATGAGGAAGATTAATCCCCAGACTTTGTTTTCCTGGGAGATGGACAAACTTCCCATACCTTGACCAAATCCCCCTGGACAAAATTCCCCCAAGCTAATTTTGACATACCTAGACAAAATCCTAAATCTGCCTGCTTATTATGACATACCTGGACAAAAGCCTCAAAGAACAAAATCTGCCTGCTAATTTTGACATACCTAGACAAAATCCTCCAAGAACAAAATCTGCCTGCTAATTTTGACATACCTAGACAAAATCCCCCATATGAAAATATACGGTAGGACAAGATGCCCCTCTTCAAAAATTATCAAGGTGGAAAAAAATCCCCAGTATGATAATAAACATGGCTGCAAAAAAGGCAAAAACATTTTATAGCTTTGAACTAGTACAGATACAAATGATGCTATTGCTTACAGTTTTTGTCAGCAGGTTTCAAATCCTCAAAAAAAGGTCACATTTTGAAAGCATATTATCTTATGTTACTTCAGGACAGAATTTGGCTCTGTCTATTAATCTCTTAAATCCAGATTTATTCTTTTTATTGTCTACAAATTAGTATTTATAACTTAAGACTAATAGTATGATGTTTTATAATGATATTTATTTGTTACTTGGAATAATTCTTCAATTATTGTCATGGAAATATATAGCAACCTCATTTGTTAACCAGGTTTTCAATTTTGAAAATCCTGGTTATTAGATTGGGGTATGGCGGGCGGATGGGCGGATGGGCGGATGGGCGGATGGGCGGGCGTCAAACGAAATTGTGTCCGCTCTGTAACTCTTCAACCCTTTGAAGAATTTTGATGAAACTTCAGACAAATGTTTACCACATCAAGATGACGTGCAGAACGCATGTTCCGCATGGCTGGCTCCAAGGTCAAGGTCACAGTGACATTAACATTGAAAATCCTGTCCGCTCTGTAACTCTTCAACCCTTTGAAGAATTTTGATGAAACTTCAGACAAATGTTTACCACATCAAGATGACGTGCAGAACGCATGTTCCGCATGGCTGGCTCCAAGGTCAAGGTCACAGTGACATTAACATTGAAAATCCTGTCCGCTCTGTAACTCTTCAACCCTTTGAAGAATTTTGATGAAACTTCAGACAAATGTTTACCACATCAAGATGACGTGCAGAACGCATGTTCCGCATGGCTGGCTCCAAGGTCAAGGTCACAGTGACATTAACATTGAAAATCCTGTCCGCTCTGTAACTCTTCAACCCTTTGAAGAATTTTGATGAAACTTCAGACAAATGTTTACCACATCAAGATGACGTGCAGAAATTGTTGTCTCATTATTAAGTATACTCCTTGCAGACAGTATTGTTAGCCGAAATTTACATCCTACTCATTATCATGTATTCTCATGAATATTATCTTTTCCTTCATGTCATGTTATAATCTTTTGAATATTCATAGCAATCTTCATTCCAAAATTCATACTATAGTATAGAATCAGAACAACATTTTTGAAAACCTGGTTTCGTGGCATTGCCATGTTTCTTGTTTGACTGTTATCTTGAGCAGTGCACTCAGTTGCATCTTAAAATCAATTTACTAAGAAAGTTGAATAGCCTTTAGTTAATATTTATCATGTTTCATCTTTTCAAAGATACTGAGTCACAATCTCAGATTTTTGATCATTATGAAGAAATACAGACTTCCACAGAAAGATGTATGCAAATGAAAAAATTTCAACTTCTCGAAAAATCATATGAGAAAGTCTCTAGTCTTCAGTTATCTTAATTAAGGCATAGAAAGTCAGTAGAGACTATTGTTCAAACATATTCTTGAGAAATATTGATAAAAAAGACTATTTCTGTAGTTTTAAACTCCACAGGATCAAAGTACAGTTGTTATTCCCCAATGAAATATTTTTTACATGTTTGCTACAACTTAAATGTGGATTTCTGAAGAAGATCTAATGTAACCCTTAAAAAAGTTGCCAATGATTTTTTTTTAAAAAGTGTACTAAGTACTATGTACTAATGTACTATGTAGGAGACGTTTTTAGGTAGCTTAAAGGTGTAGTTGATGAATACATAAAGATCCTATTTCAAAGTTCTTGTACAGTAGTGAAACCTTCAGTAAGCTTAACAGCCAGAACCATATTGTTGCCATGGTTAAGCTTCACAATATTTATCTCGTTTTTGAGTTAATTCATGTAAAAAAAGAAATTCTCTTAAATTTGAAGATGTTAGAGCATCCATGCTGAGAATTATTGTACAAAACTTTGTTTAGTATCATTACCTTCAGTTTGCAAGTAACTCTAACAAGATTGGTTTGTCTTTTTGATATTTCAGTAGACAGTCCTGTCTAATAAGACTTGGCCAGAGTGTGTTATGGAGGTATAAAAGGATGATTTATTACAGATAAACCTGCATTAAAATCTCTGGTATCCCTGCTGAATCTGATCTAACCAGGCAATAGTCATATGGCAAAACAGAGTGATAAGATATTTTATGTTTTCTGCCACCGTTTGTTTCTAATAGAATTGCCAGAAAATATACCGGTAGTGTTTTATTTAATTAAAGTTAAGTTTTAACGCAAAAGTTGAAATACGGTAACTGTCTACAAAGCTTAAAGATTTCCTGAAATGTTCCTAAGAGAACAACTTCTATATTGGGCACCAGCATGGAAACTAAAAATATTTTTTTCACAAAACAGGTGGTAGTTAAAATGAACAAAAGGTATCACATTTACGCTTGTTGCAAACTTTTAATTGGTTACGATAGCCCCTGCCAATAATGCAGTGCAATTTCTTGTTAATTGGACAATTTTTGACATGCGATCAATAAACACAACAGCAAAAACGGTTTTATTCTGCTTAATCAGCATATTAAGATGATCATAGTCAACGATATTTAATTTTAAAGAAAGCTAAACACTCATTTGTAAAAATTCGAATTTGATTTTCAGATTCAAATATTCGGTCGATTTCTGAATATTCAAATAATCAAATATTCGTTCCCATCCCTAGTTTATATATTTGTTGAGTATCTTTGTCTAGTGAACCTCTACCAACTTTGTTTAAATCATGACCCCGGGGTCAATATTGGACCCCCCCCCCCCCCCCCCCAGTTCAAAATTAAAATCTGTTGATATGTTCCGGTTTCTGACAAATTAAACAGACCGTCTTGGTGCCGCTCTGTGGTACACTTGCTGTTGCCTTTGCCATGGCAAAACTTTGGAAAAACGCAAGACATTCAATCACTGAAGACCTACAGCACAGACAAATTTACGATACAAATGAGTAAATAATTGATAGCTTTTTTTCCAATCCAGCATTTGTCAAATTTCCCTTAGGGGTAATTTTATTTCAGTTTTGGTGATTAATCTTAATTTCACTAAAACACAGTTTTATGCTCTCTGTTAGAAAGTGGCAGGCCTTTTCTTGATTATGTTTCAAATGCTGTGTCTGTTTTTTTCAGACCGTTTGTAAAATTTTGTGAAAATGATAAATTATTCTTTTATATTTCTTGAAGGAGTCTTTAGTCAGTGATAACTTTGCCTTTGTTGAAGCAGATATGTCAAAAGCTGATAATGGTCATTTTGATTACGATTTAAACCAGGGTCTCATGGGTCAGTGCTCTTCACTAAGAATTTAAAATAACCAGGATTTTTTTCTCCGGAATTGCTGTGCTTTCTGTATCATGCAAACAGGAGCTTTGGTCTGGTAAACAACTAGTACCTGCAATAAATTAACTCAAATTGATGTAAAGAAATGTATAGCATTGTGTGTGCTTTCTTTGGATGTTTGAATTTATGCCGTAAATGTACTCATGTTTACTTTGACCATATGTTACCAAACAAGAATATAAGGTTTCATATGATACATTTTATTTGTGTGCTAAAAACCTCATAGGCTAATAAATAAAAAGAGCAAGAAATACAGAATGTTTTTTATAAAGAAGCATATAGTCTTCTTTTAACTTACATGAATGGTCAAAAGAGTTTGACTTACTTTTTGACAAATATATTGATTTCTTGCGAAGCTGTTTTTAATTTCTAGGGATGTCATCCAGATTCTGGATATCCAAACGTTCGGATCACGTTTCGGTGTCTGGATTCAATATTCGGATCTGGATGTTTGTATAAAATATTACATTTATCATTAAAAATTAGAACACTAAGCTGAAAACTCTAGTCAGAAAATATGTGACAAATACACGCGCGTCCAGATTAACCAATGATGTCATGGTGATGACACCACTGTATTAGAGATTAGTATGACAATACACACCATAAACTTTGCAGACCATAAACAAAATCAATAATGAAGTGTAGGTAATAGATATCCCAGGCGCACCATCTCTAAAATATGATTATTTCATTTGATATAAACAGTTGCAACAGACATTTATTATACTCCCCAAAGGGAGAGCATATAGTTGCCACCTTGTCCGTCTGTCCGTTCGTCTGTCCGTCACACTCTTTTCCAGAGAAAAACTTGAAAAGTATTGAAGGAGTTTGATTGAAACTTAACCCATTGATAGAGAATAATGAGAGGAAGTGCAATGTCCAAGAACCATAATTCTGCCTTGCATAATTTTTGAATTATCACCCTTAAGTTAACAGTGCTTATCCAGAATATAATAACTAAAATATCCATGATATCTCATTGAAACTTCACACAGTTATAGAGACTAGTCAGAGAAAGTGCAGTGTTAAAGAACTATAACTGTAATTTACTTGGTTTTTGAATAATCTCCCTTTATAATACTTAATAATGCTTGTCCAGATATTAATTTGAAAAGTGTTGAAGGAATTTGATAAAAACTTCACACGTTATAGATACTAGTGAGTGAAAGTGCACTGTTTGATAACCATATGTCTACCTTGCTTTTTTTTAAAATTATCTCCCTGAATGATGCTTAGAATGTTTAATAATGCTTGTCCAGAGTACAACTTCTAAATTATCAATGATATCTCATTGAAAGTCCACATAGTTATAGAAACTAGTGAGTGGAAGTGTAGTGTCAAAGAACCATAACCCTACATTACTGAGTTTATGAATTATCTCCCTTTATGGTACTTAATTTTGCTTTTCCTGAGAATCACTCAAAATTATTTAAGGAATTTTATTAAAACTTCACACAGTGATAGAGAAGAGTGAGAGGAAATGTAGTGTTTATGAACTTTAATTCTACCTTGATAACTTTTTGAAATATGTTCCTTAATGATAATTACAAAAGTTAAATAATGTTTGTCTGGAGTAGAACTTCTAAAGTATCAATGATATCTATTTACTATCGCTGGCAAAACTGATAAGAGTTTCACGTATTCGGAAAGCAGTAATAAGTGATGTTAAGGAGTTTATTTCATTAGCTTAAACTGTCACTTTACTGATTATCCAATCACAGCGAGGCAGTTTTCTAAGGTATACCTGTCAATAAAACTGCGTCTTGCATTCTACCCGCAGCCAAAAAAATGTGCCAGGGCATGCCAAAGTTGCTGTGTCGTAATTGTCACTGCGTTGCTACCAGAAATCTTCACTCAATTTTTTTTTCCTAACCACTTTTCAATTTCGTACACAGAATGACACCAGAATGACACCATTGACAGGTAAAAGGCAGAGTTCGAAAGAAACACTTTGGGCAGCGCTTTAATTGATTTTTGACAGGTGTACCAATGAGTCTCATTCTTTACCTAAAAGTGTAAACTCTAATCAGTTTTGCAAGCGGTAGTATATCTTCACACATTTATAGAGACTAGAGAGAGGAAGTGCAGTGTTAAAAACCATCACTCTTCAATACTTAGTTTTTAATTATCTCCCTTTATAATACCAAATAATGCTTAATAGGAAAAAAACTTGAAAAGTATTGAAGGAAATTGAATAAAACTTCACACAGTTATAAAGACCAATGAGAGGTAGTGCAGTGTTAAAAAAAACCATCATTTTACATCAGTTAGTTTTTTAATTATCTCCCTTTATAAAACTTAATATAACAACTTCGATCGATAGATAAATCAATGACTTATCAGCTGGAATTCTGGACAACAACACTGATTATATGAAGTACAGGTCTACTTTTTACACCTGCCAGCCAAGCCCTTGACACCTCTTGTTGTGATTATAAAAATTCTGACAGCATTCACAGATTAAACAAGTAGCAGGTAAATTTTGCAATAAATCAACAGTTACTTTTCTTACAAATGTGATTTTTTATACTATAAATCCTCAAATATGTTTCATCATGATTAATCTTAATATAACTTAAAAATAATTTAATTTCACATGACATTGAAATACCATTGAAAATACATTTCTTACTTTTCTGCCATTCTGAACAAAAAATACATCGGGTGCATTATTTGGTTTTACCAATTTCTTGTTTACTCAATATGGGCTTTTAACTAGACAGTGAACAAGTTTTCACACATCTTATGTACAAGATTAATTTTGATGCAAAGCATCAAAGGCGGCGCACATGGTTTTGAAATAAGATAAATAATAAGTGTATAAATTAACCTAAACAATTGTACACGTGTGTAGTACATGTTGTACATTTTGATGATATAATCAAGTTATTTACAGATGGGATGTAAAAAGATTTTAAAGGGGGACATTTGAATCATATCCATGTTTTAATCACTTTTATTGAAGATGTGAAATCATGTGAATTCACTTTTCTTCAACAAAATGACCAGATATGAATGACTATATTCTCATAAAAAATCATTTGATCTTTCACTTTTTATGAAAATTGCATATTGTCTCCCTTTAAAATTAAAAATCGGGATAATAATCAAGTGTTCTTCGTCTGCGACACAATTCAGCACTTGAATATTCCAAATGTCTACTTTTGCTTTATTTCAACAATACCCTTTTAATGATTTAAGTCTGTTTAAATCCTACTGTTTTGTGTCTTTTTCTGTTCTATCCTGGTTGCGCAACCATGATAAACAGGATATAATCCAATTTTTACAAACTCAGATTTTCAATCTATTTCTTGAAGAAATGTTATGTTTTCATTGTTTATGTTGTATGCATGAAGAAAATACCATCACACATGCACATGCAGTGGTCATAAGCCTTCAACGTATATTAAATACTATACTTTATACAGATTTGCTGCGATTGACCAAAGAACATTTTGGAACCATCGATAGCACATTAAGTAAATTGAAACAAGGCTGACCTCAGTGATCGGAAAGTTTCAAAAGGGTTGCTAAGTTTACCGTCCAAAGTTTCTAGGCAGCCCAAGACATGTCAAAATTTCAAATTTAAACCTTGAATGACAATTCCAAGAATATGTTTTTCTTCCCACAGAGAATGAGAATTTGAGATCCATGGGCGGTTATTTCTGTAGAAGAGAACTGTAGAAGAGAATGGTCATTACAAATTATTATTAAATCACCTCGTAATCTTGCTTTTTCCCCGGTCTGTGTTTAAGAGAAAATTATATCTAAGGTATTACCGTCTCTGGTAGGAAACGGGAAACGAATTTTTGTGTAGCAGTAGCAGTGTGAGTGTATTTCTGAAATTGGAACAAAGAGAGCTGCCGACCTGAAAGTGCTTCCGATAGGTAATCAACTATGGAGTACACATTCTCCTATAATAGATGAAGGGCTTTACTACTAAATATTTTCTTGTACGCATAATATTCCCAGATTTGGTGAAAAATATACCAAGATACTTGTCTCTGAAGGTGTTTCCTCGATTTTGAAATAACAATTCCTATGTTATCGACATCCAAAAAATAAAACCTTACATGTAACATCTTTGTTCGAATTCCACATTTCACAGTATGGTATTACATCATTTCAAATATTTTGTAATTTGTCTGCACTAGATAACACCCAAAGAACAACTGGTACTCTATCATATTCATGGTTTAACGGTTTAGTGGCGTAGTGAATAGATATGTTTTTTGTAACTATAACGACTGAATTGACTCCAGCAAAGTAAGAGTGTTCTTCAAATTCATCCTTGTGTCTGTATTCACAAAGACAGACTCATTCTTTATTATTGCATTAAAACGACAGATTTTGTACAATTTCTATTTTCAAGTTAGTTTATACAAATCAATTTTATTTCGATTGTGACGAAAGCGAAAGCTTTTAGCTAATAGAATCATTCTCAAATCCGTCCCTGGAACCAAACAGTACTAAGTAATGAGAATAAAGTTTCTTGCTGAAGGAAATAACCGATGCCGACACGGCCGCTGACGGGGTTCGAACTCGTGTCTTGACTAGCTATCCTTAGAGTACAAGTCCGACCTTTTAACCACTCGGCTTCACCTTTCTTTATATAGCTATAGTTGAAAGAATTAACAAAGATTTGCATTTCAGATTAAGTAGCAACACACTGCTAGATAAATGCAGTGAATACACAAGTACTTGCAGCGCTTTGATTTGTTTTGGGAAAAGTAATTAAATCTTTAATTTTTGCATCAAAAACTTTTGATTAAAAATACAAACTTACCTGATTTGGATCAATTTATTTTTAAAATTAATAAATACGATTTATGAAGTGACATTTTTTGAGTGATGTATAGAATAATTGGATTTTTTTACATTGATAATGATCCAAGATTCTCCCAAATTGATTACGTCAGCGCATAGTACAAAATGAAACACTATTCCAATATAGGCGTCGCCGTTCTCGGCGCCGCCAATGATAAAAGTTTGTCTTTTGATGGATATTGGATGTGTGATAATTGGTGCACATGAAAACATCAACGTTCTTCTGTGAAATCTTTTATTTCAATAGATGCCGCTTTATTGAATGCATTCATTATAATCGGCCAGAGTTTGCAAAACAAATTGACTTTATAAGTTGGCTTTTTTGATAGGCTTTCACGAAGTCACACCTATTTTATCAAATATTACTCAGTATGAAGGAATTATACTGATATGTCAGTAAAAAACTTGAGTTGATTTGAGAAAAAAAGATTAAAACCTAAGATTTGTTATGCAAACATCATGAGGAGTGGATCAGTGGTCTAGGAGTAACATGCTGGTAACCCATGGACCCGAGAGAGATTCCCCGCTCCTCTACTAACATTACATATTGTCCATTGGATGAGACATTAAACCAAGGTCCCATGTATCAGTGCTGTACACTCCCAGAGTTAAGTTCAGATATACATAGCTCTTAACTCTGGTTAAATGGTTATCCCCAGTTGATGTAGCTTTATTTTTTCTCAGAAGAAGCTCTGTCACAAATATGAGCATTGATTTTGTTATGTTAGTAGACAGACTTGAGGATGATTATTAAATGCAAGACTCTTGCTTATAACTTACATTTTCTTGATGATTAAGATATTGCAGCAGGGATTTTTTAACTTTGTGAAGACATGTTTTTAAAACTAAACCAGATTTTCTGTCTGACAGTTCATGTTACTTAATCCTTGTGCACTTTTTTAGAAGACAAGTCTTAAATCAGTTTTACATTGCATAAAAGCAGCGTCAGGATTCCGAGTTGATATTTCAAGAGACTTTTACAATTAAACTTTAGAGTGAAATTACTGAATACATAACCTGAAATGTAGGCTCTGTCACGTGTGGCACTGATAGAGCAACAATTGGAATCTGGACATAACATACCCCTTCCCATGGTGAAACCTATATCAGCGCCCATCCTATTAAGAAGCCATGTAAGGTATTAGTATTTAAGTATTATCAGAATTAAATAAGCCTGCTAAATAAAAAAAGATGTGGCAGGAAATTTCTGAAAACAGATTTTGTAATAGAGCACTTAATTCATTATGTCCTTAATCCAGCATCTTTTATATACTACATAAATTTCTGCCATTAAAGAGAAATATAATTGATTGCATTAATTAAACAGCGTATGGTTACAGAATGTCAGAGTACCAGTGTGCAAGTGTAGACAAGAGTTCATTTTCATAGATCGGCTGTCAAAGAAACTGCAACAAGATTTCTCTAAGACCCATCATGGTGGTATTTTGATAGACAGTCTTCTCTTTTTGAGACTGGGATGAATACTGTAGGGGAAAAATAAATGACAGATTTGTTGGCAGTAATTACAAAAGATAAGACAGTGGGGAATGGTGTAAAATTTATGCAGTTGCTGTATGAGCCCTCATATTGCTCTGTGTAAAACTGAAACCAATGGTCTGATTTTTTCCATCTAAAATTAAAAGAAGAAAACTGTTGCTGTAAAAGTCTGAAAAACAGATTTTGAACAGCTGTAGTATATTTGTTGCTTGATGACATCTGATGTGTATTATTAATAGTAGAGTCAGCCCCCATGATTCTCTGAATTTTCCCCAACCTTTGAAGGTCTTCTGTACAGGACATTGTAACCTTTTTGATAGTGAAAATCACTGTTTAGACCACATGTATTGAGTAGATCTGTTTTTATAAGAAACAAATTGAGGTATTTCCTAAGTCTTCATGTTTGCTTTCTGCGTCATTGGTACAAGGATTGGCTTTCTTTAGAAAATGCTAGCGAACTGCCATGGCCACACATGGTCATCAGAAGTTATAAGAGTTCAGAGTATCACTTGCAAGTCAGACATCAATTCATTTCTTGTTTTCTGATATTACCTTGTTCTGTGTGGACCTTGGCAAATATTGACCAGTATAAAAAGGTCATTTTTACAGAGGCATTTAATCTCTTAGATCATCATTAGGCTTAGATGGACTTCAAGCTTTCAAAGCAGTCTGGAAATTAATTCCAAGTTTTTGTGACAAAATAAAGCTTGATTATGCCTCATCGTTATTTGAGTAGCCTGAGGATTGAAGTTAACATAATTAGGCTTCTTACCATTAGACCAACTTTTTATTATATGTGTTTTTGTGAAAGCTACCCCTAAGTTTGTTTAAAACCAATCTTTTAATTCTCATACAATACATTTTTTCTGTGATACTTCGTAATTGAAGTATAAAAGAGTTGTCAATGTTTATTGTGGTATTTGCTTTCAGATTGATCATTTAGTACTGTATTTGATTATGATTTATTGGTATTTCTATATTTTTTTTATAGTCTAGAATTTCTTCAATACTTCAATACTTGTAGGTCAGTCAGTATATGCTTTTAGCTCACCTGGACACAATATGGTTGAAGCGTTCTTGCACCAACATTTTGATTCAAATGACATCTCCTCTTAAACCATCTGGCAGAAGTTAAGAAAACTTGGCAGGGATATTCCTTTTGATTCTTTACCAAAGCTGTTCAAAGAATTCAGTTCCAGAACTCTGGTTGATATAGCAACCAAAAGAAATATCTTTAAAATTTTTCTTGTATGAAACCACAAGACTTAAAGCTTAGATATTTGGCATGGTATATCATCTAGAGGTCCTCTACCAAAGTTGTTCAAATTATGTCCCTTTGGTCAAAATTGGACACTCCCAGGGGGTCACATGTTTTACATAGGAATATATAGGAAAACTTTAGGAATCTTCTTCTCTGAAACCACAAGGCCCAAAGTTCTAATATTTTGCAGAAAGCATTGTCTAGTGGATCTCTACAAAGATTATGTCCCTGAGGTCAAAATTGACCCCGCCCAGGGGTCAATTTTTTTATAGGCATATATTGGAAAAACTGAGAAAATCTTCTTGTCTGGAGCTACTATGCCCTTGGATTTGACATCTAGCATACAGGTTCATCTAGAGCTCCTCTACAAAGATTGTTCAAATTATGCCATAAATGGCTCCGCTCCAGGGGTCACTTGATTTAGTAAAGGCTTATATAGGGAAGACTTTGTGAAGATTTGCATAGAAAAAAAAAATCTTCTTAGTAGTAACCACAAGGTCTAGTGTTAAGATAGTTGATGATATTTGATTTACATGTAATTGATGTCAAGGTCACTAAGGACCGAAAATAGAATTTTGTATTTTCCCCCCTTACACTCTTTATTTATTGATCATCTGAATATTTCGTAAGTAGGTACATGTAATTTGCAAGGACCCTAACCTTAGATGGAGTTTGAGGTCACTGTGTCAAGGTCAAGGTCACAGGCTCAAATTTTTTTTTTTCTGCCTTTTATCTTAGAGCCTTCATTTATTTAATGCTATTTTAAATATTTGGTGTATAGACAGCTTGCATGAACCCCTTCCATTAAATTGGGGTTAAGGTCACTGAGGCTAAAAGTAGATTTATTTACTTGACCTCATAGCGCCTTCATTTATAGACCAATATCTTTGATATTAATTATGTAGGTTCCTTGCATAGGCCTCTACCCTAAGGTTGGGTTTGAAGTCACTTGGTCAAGGTCAAGGTCACAACAGCTAATAATAGATTTTTCTACTCTCTGTCAATTATTTTTTGACTGATATTTTAGATATTTGGTTGTAGGCAGCTTCCATGAACCTCAACCATTCCCAGTGGTCAAGATCAAGGTCATTTAGGCTACAAATATATTTTTCTACTTTTCTTTATGGAGCCTTCATTTATTCTCTTATATCTTAGATATTTGATATGTAGGTACCTTGCATGGACCTGTACCATTCATTTGGGTCAAGGTTACCAAGGCTACAGATAGGTTTTTCTACACTGATAACTTAGGTATTTTGTAAGTAGGTACACTGCATGGACCTCTACTAATGGATGGGGTTTTAGGTCACTGGGGTCAAGGTCAAAGTCACAGAGGTTAAAAGTCAATTTTTCTACTTAGCATCATAGTATTATGTTCACATTCAATTCAGTTTCAACCAAACTGTCACAGAACATTTATAGATAATAGATCTCATTTTTTTCACTGAAGCAAAATGATCCCATCGTGGGTTCCAGAGTTATGACACCTTAGACAATGGACTCAGATGAGCAATTTAGGGCCTTAATGGCCATCTTGTTTAGATATGAAACTTTGATAAAGTTGACATTCTGTCGTAGAGTTTCAAAACGATAACTAGGCGGAAGTCTTTGTGAAAGCTCCAGTAAAGAATTCGAAGACACTTGTCAGAAGTTTCACTAACTAATGTTGAAAGCTTTTTTTAATCAAAAGGAGGCTTAATGTGTTTTTAACTTACAAAGGACTTCCCCTGATGAGATCAAAGACATAATCGACAGTTGAAATATTTGATCATCTTGCTAGAACTTAATTCAACTAGCTCACTACAAGTTTGATGTTAATACACTATTATAAGAGTGGGTACAAAGTATTTTTCAGGCAAAATTATTTGTCTTTTGTCTGTTATTGCACAAACTTCTTCTGTAATGAGAGATATTTTGAATACAACTATTTTAGGGTATGTAAATTTAGGCAAATTGACCAAGTGTTTGTATAGTCATTCAAGTACACACCATTTGGTTTCTATTAAAGTAAAATGATTTGTTTATATTTGTAGGAACCATCTTTGTTTGCTGTTGCCAAACTACTGGAGACTGGTTTAGTAAATCTAGCAAGAGTGGAGATTCTGTGGCGCCCAGTCACTGCACATCTTTTAGAGGTAAGTCATAAAGTCATATACATATGACAAGCATGTTACAACATCAAAGTCAAATTGCAATTAACAGTTCATTTCAACTGTCATGATAACTCGAACACTGCACATCCCTGCTCTTTTGTCTGCCAACATGTTTGTTTTATTTGTCTACATACTTGCACATATTCTAGTTTCGAGATTTTATGATTGGATGCTGCCTATCCATTCAAAAATGGTTCTAACTTGATTTATTATACTTTCAGTTGATAAACTTTTATCAAGTGTCCCATTATCAAAACATCTTCCCACCCAACTCTGCTGCGTAGATGTTATATTGGTTGTGCATCAGACAGTCAAACAAAATCTAAAAGAATATCAGTAATGGAAGTTGATGGCCTTCCCAACACACGGCTCATATTGAACACTATGACTGATTATTTTTGGTTGTGAGATCATGTTTACTAATCAAGCTAAAACACTCAGTGTGTTTACACTAAGTGTATACCTCTAAACAAACAAAGAGACCAGTGTCTGACGATGTAATGTCATACTTTAATGGTGGCATCAGAGAAAGTGTTATATTTTGATGATACCAATATATAATACATGTCTCGGTAATTAATTTCATGTTTCAGTAACAAAAGTCCACCTCCGGCATTATTTTCCCAGTTCGAAAGAAGATATTGTGACTGGGGGAAATCAGTTATAAATACATATGCATAATAAAATTGATAAAGTGTATATGGAGAAGAGAAACACTTTTTTTTAGCAAAGTACCACTGTATGAGAGCTGATACATTTTTGTAGCAAAGGACCATCAGATGAAGGCTAATTTGTTCTAGGGAAAAAAAAAAGAATCAGACGATGCTAGTATCATCATTTAATTATTGAATACTGTTCATTTTGGTTGAATAAAATAAATCCTTATTTAGCGGATGACATTTCAGATTATTAATCAGATCTGCTGGTATTTTACAATTGGAAAATCTGTAAGATAATCAAGTTAATTAGTGGTAAAATTTGCTCTTTCTCTTCTGTAATTGGCTTTTTTGCTTATTCCATTTAAATGTATCAGTTACAATTAATGATTCTTGGATGGTTAATAGAAAAACAAAACTTTCTTCAGTGGTATTGATAGGCAGAAAAAAAATACTTCGAACATCATGAAAGTTTCAGGATTTCTTAATTAACAAAACAAGAATGCTAAAGTAACCCAAAACATGGTTTCCTAGTGGGTATAGATGCTCTGTAGTGACTGTCAGTCAATTTTATGTAATATGAATGTTAATACAAATAAAGTGGGGAAGATATTTGGGAAGAAAAAAAGAAGAAAAGGTTACTTTTAAACATTTGGAAAAGAGTCTGTATTTTACATGATTTGTTGGAGCAGAGCGATACTTCTCAAAATAAATAATGAAACCAGACAGTTAATCAGTGACTATGCAGGTCTATCAGGGTACATGGAATATTTATATTGGCTGTTTCCATATTTGGTATATATTATATCACGTTTTGTCATTTATTTCATCTTTGAGTGTCAACCTTTTTGTCATGTGTGGTACTACTTGTCATTGTAAATTTCAGTGCTTATGCTTTAATTTACATGCTTTGTAAAATAAAAGAAACGAAAGATAGATGACACTCTTGCACTGAAAAAGGAAAAAACAAAGGCACAATATGATATAAGATGCCACCTCCCTTAAGTGCTTGCACCATCATTTTATTGTTACCCATTTACTTTGTAGTTTATGAAACATACAAATTGAGTTGATCTCATGTATATGGCATACAAATTGAGCTGATCTCATGTACATGGCATACAAATTGAGTTGATCTCACATACATGGCATACAAATTGAGTTGATCTCATGTATATGGCATACAAATTGAGCTGATCTCACGTACATGGCATACAAATTGAGCTGATCTCATGTATATGGCATACAAATTGAGTTGATCTCACATACATGGCATACAAATTGAGCTGATCTCATGTACATGGCATACAAATTGAGTTGATCTCACATACATGGCATACAAATTGAGTTGATCTCATATATATGGCATACAAATTGAGCTGATCTCATGTACAAGGCATACAAATTGAGTTGATCTCATGTTCATGGCATATGATTATTTGGATTTCAGAAGTGTTTTCATATTTTTTGGATGCAAAGGTAACATACCTCTAAACTTTACAATAAGCCAACATCAGATGTCCTTCAATCATTTTGCATTATTGTATAGCCATTACGTATCTGGGTGATGTTAGAAGGTTTTCAGTCAACTATCTTTTTCACCCCCAAACCCTTTTTGTTCAGTCCATAACTTTGTCAGTCATTGATGGATTTTAAAATGGACTTTTCCATCTTTTATTTTGGACAGATCCATTAATTGTTTATTGGGGTGCATATTGAAAATTTACTGAATGAATGATGAATAATGCAGACCAAGATCAGACTGCATGGATGCGCAAGCTGATATGGCCTGCACTGGTCGCAAAGGCAGAGTTAATTCCCTCTGGCGAGGGGGGGGGGGGGGGGGGGGGGGGGTAAGGGTTTAAGACTAAGATTGTTCCTAAGATCTTGTGTCCAAGTATGACCTGTTATAGGTTTTGGACTTTATACTAAAATGAGTTCAAATCACAACATTATTTTTGCAGTTTTCATTTAAGATTGATCTAAATATGCATTTGTTTTAGCTGTGAACATTAAGTCAGTATGACCAAAGGTAGGCATATATATTACAGCAGAAAACAGAACAGAAACTTTATCAAAGTTTTCAGTTTTACAGATCGTTAGTGTGTCTTCCACTTAACAAAAAATTGACATTGCATTCTGTGTAAAGGAATTATGTCATCTGTAAATGTTTTCCAAACACTACAATGTTAACAAGCTGTTGCTTGTCTAGGCAAGGCCCTTGCTTGGCATAACTGTTACAATAATTATAAAAATAAATGGCTGGAAAAAGTATCTGCAAGTTACCCTTTTGTCAGTTGTACTTCTTTGTAACAGATGGCCCATCATGGTTTTTTGTTGAAATAAGTTCGAATGATCAAGTGTAATAACTGTGAAAGGAGAAGTACATTAATGGAACATTTTGTAGAATAAGAAATGAACCAGTTATTACATATAGCAGTTAGGTCAGTATCATATAGCAGTGGTGTCAGTATCATATAGCAGTCAGGTCAATGTCGTAAGGAGTCATATGAATGGCATATAATAGAAGCCAGGTCAGTGTCATATAGAATTCATGTCAGTATCATAAAGCAGTCAGGTCAGTATCATAAAGCAGTAAGATTAGTGTCATATAAAGTCAGGTCAGTATCAAAGAGCAATCAAATCAGTGTCATATAGCAGTCAGGTCAGTGTCCTAGAGCAGTCATGTCAGTGTCCTAGAGCAGCCGTGTCAGTTTCATAGAGCAGTCAGGTCAGTGTCATATAGAATTCATGTCAGTTTCATATAGCAATCATGTCAGTGTCATAGAGCAGTCATGTCAGTTTCCTACAGCAGTCATGTCAGTGTCATAGAGCAGTCATGTCAGTGTCATATAGCAGCCAGATCAGTGCCATATAGCAGTCAGGTTAGTGTCATAGAGCAGTAAGGTCAGTGTCCTAGAGCAGTCCAGTCTGTGGCATAGAGCTGTCATGTCACTGTCCTATAGCAGTCAGGTCAGTGTCCTAGAGCAGTCATGTCAGTGTCATATAGCAGCCAGATCAGTGCCATATAGCAGTCAGGTTAGTGTAATATAGCAGTCATGTCAGTGTCCTAGAGCAGTCCAGTCTGTGGCATAGAGCTGTCATGTCACTGTCCTATAGCAGTCAGGTCAGTGTCCTAGAGAAGTCATGTCAGTGTCCTAAAGCAGTCATGTCAGTGTCCTAGAGCAGTCATGTCAATGTCATATAGCAGCCAGATCAGTGTCATATAACAGTCAGGTCAGTGTCATATAGCAGTCATGTCAGTGTCCTAGAGCAGTCATGTCAGTGTCCTAGAGCAGTCATGTCAGTGTCCTAGAGCAGCCAGATCAGTGTCATATAACAGTCAGGTCAGTGTAAAAGCTGTCATGTCAGTGTCCAAGAGCAGTCAGGTCAGTGTCCTAGAGCAGCCAGATCAGTGTCATATAACAGTCAGGTCAGTGTAATAGCTGTCATGACAGTGTCCTAGAGCAGTCAGGTCAGTGTCCTAGAGCTGTCAGGTCAGTGTCCTAGAGCTGTAAGGTCAATGTTGTAAAGCAGTCATGTCATTATCCTAGAGCAGTCATGTCAGTGTCCTAGAGCAGTCATGTCAGTTTCCTTGAGCAGTCATGTCAGTGTCCTAGAGCAGTCATGTCAGTGTCCTAGAGCAGCCAGATCAGTGTCATATATAACAGTAGGTCAGTGTAATAGCTGTCATGTCAGTGTCATAGAGCAGTCAGGTCAGTGTCCTAGAGCTGTCAGGTCAGTGTTCTAGAGCTGTTAGGTTAATGTCATAAAGCAGTCAGGTCAGTGTCCTAGAGCAGTCATGTCAGTGTCGTAGAGCAGTCATGTCAGTTTCCTTGAGCAGTCATGTCAGTGTCCTAGAGCAGTCATGTCAGTGTCCTAGAGCAGTCATGTCAGTGTCCTTGAGCAGTCATGTCAGTGTCATATAGCAGTCATGTCAGTGTCATGAGTGTCATGAGCATCAGCAGCCAGGATATTTTTTAATCTCAAAGTTAATAATTGTGCAGGCCTTCATTTGATAAGGTTGACACCACTCTGGGCACAATCATGTACACATGTATTTGTGTGAAGGAAAGGTTTGTTTGATGTTGTGCCAAACTGTGTCAAAGTAGCTTCCTTAGCAATAATGAGCTTTGGTTACTGTCAGCAGATAGTGTCATGTTGTTTTTAAGGATTCTTTCTCATATTTGGAAATGAAATTTCAGTGCCCCCATGAAGCAATATGCAAAGCATGGAAGTGAAATATCTGTGACTATATTACATAGTTGAATGATAGATTTTCTCATTGCACATTTGTTATGTTTGCAATTGAAGAGGTCATCAGACCTCTCTCCACAGTGTTTAGGATAGATGCAGGTGGCATCCATTTTTGCATATCCAACCTCAGGATATCTTTAGAACCAGTCTCCAATAATATTTGTGCTCATGCTCTACTTGAAAATACAAATTCAGAAAAATGAAAAAGTTTATCACTACATGTTTTCAACATTTTCATCTAAATGGCCTTTCATCTGTTTAACCTGTGCAGTCACCATTTTAAAGTAGCAAAAACATATTTGGGAGGCATGTCATGACTATTTGAATTATTGCTGTGTTTTCATTCATGACTGGGACAAATTTTTGATATGTAAATAGCTGATAGACAGAGTAAGACGGACATAATTCTTCAGAGCACACTGATGAACCTCTCTTATGCTTCTTTTTAAAGAAGATTGCTTGTAAGTTTAAATCTGCTTAGTATCCCATGGCTATCCACATGACCTTAGCTTATTTGCATTTAGTTGATGTGTCATCAAGTTAGTGAAACCACTGATGTTTCTTGAAAATTTGAGGTTGTATTTAGATGTTTGAATAAGGAGCATACTTGTTTCTAACACATGTAAATCCTGTAATTTTAATATTTTTCATCTTAATTTTTAAGTAAAACTGGGCCTTTTTAAAACCATTGGTAGTGCAGTTGTTTTGTTGATGGAACTAGACAAATAAAATAAACACACTTAGGTACATTTGTCTGGAAATAATGTAGGAGAACTCAGTGTAGTTGTTTTTGCAGTTTGTTTGTAATAAATGTATGTATTGCGCCAAGGTGCACATTGCATGTCTCTCTCAAGTATAACAGCATTTTTTTTTATCAAGTGCTATCATGTAAAGAACATTTCCCTGTTAGCAGTGAGTAAGATTAATTGCTTTTGACAGCTTTCAGTATGACGACAGTTTGGCTATAATGATGAAATATTTAGTATTGTTTGTTGCAGTATTAGCAAAAGAGATAGAAAAACTCTTCAGGTTTGAGTCTGAAGTCTAGAATATGTTTCAGCTGTATGGATGTCAGATAAATCAAAAAGTATGTAAATAATGTAAAAGAATATAATGCTAAAATGACATTATATTGAAAATTAATTTAGTAAGAAATTGTGAGTTTTGAACTGAAAGCTCTTCTGCCTCTGAGACAAAGTACATGTTTTTCCCTCCATTTAAAGTACTAATAGTTCTCAGTCTATAGAGTATTTAATGTAATGCATAGGTTAAGCTGGAACAGCAAATTATTCAATTTTAATGTTTCAATTTCTCAGGTTTTAGATGAGGGTGTGTAGCTAAGTAACCATATATTGTATAAAAAGTGATGTAAAACAGTTACAGTTCATGAATTGTTCATTGATTTTTCTTGAACTGTTCATGAATCTGTTTCCTAAATAGTTCATAATTGTCCAATGTCCAGAAACAAGAACACTTCAGCCCTAGTAAACATTTCACCAGTACTTTCAAATATAATTCATAGTTCATGAAACGTCCATGATTTAAAGTGTATATCAATGATAAATCAGGCATTGTGGTGGGTTCTTTGTCTGATTTTGATTACTTCATGATCCTAATTCATGAATAGTTCAAGAACTTAATGAATTCTTGATCAGTTCTATAACAGTTCATGTTCATAGGAAACTTTGGTAGATTTTTTATCAGTTTATGATTTTTCATGAACAGTGTCACAAAAACAGTTGATATGTAAAAGTTCATGAACACTGTTAAATAACTGTTTAAGAACAAATTGTTAATAATTTATGATTGGTTAAATGTGCATGACCTCATATGTAAACACATGATACACATGATCTATGCACATTTAAAGGAGGTAAGTGATCAGTTTTTTCTAACTTGAAACGACATTTTCAACCAAAAAAAAAAAATGAGTTACAAATTAAGAAACCAATGAATTCACAATATGCACTGTTGCAGTTTCTTACCTAAAATGGATATGGTTTCAAAACTGTCTGCAGCATTTCCTGTTTGCAATGTATCTGGAATGTGAAGTTTTTTGATGAAACAGTTTATATGGACTTCATTTTGAACAAGAGCTTTTTATTGCAGCCTGCTGCATATTTTTCATTTCCAACAAACATTTATTTCTATATATACCTGTTGCATGTGTGTTAGAATGTTAGATTGTGAGCCAGTGGTCAGAGCAGGACTGACTTACATTTTAGGTCCAGGTTAATTCAGGCCTTTGATATGTAGACTGCAATCTACCCTTATACCTAAGATTGAAATAATACAGAACCCTATCAGTTATGAGACTTCAGGTGTGAAACCACCAAATAGATTCCTTCTTTATTCTATATAAAATTCATAAAGTTCACAGGGCTGTAAAACATAGCAAAACCCTTTTTAAATAGCTTTAACTTACATATTCTTGTAGATCTATATCTGTACTCATGAAAAATAGCAAGAAATGTGGGGGTTGTGTTTCAAACAAGAAAGATATTTCTGCTCATGTAAACTTACCCATAAAATTAACAAAAAATCTGAGCTAATTTTCAGATTGGGGTATGTGAAACAATTTCACATTGTGAATTCTATTCTGAATGCATATGAGCATAAAATTGCTACCACACTATCAGAAATAGTCAAACAAAATGATTCCAGCAAAAACAATACACAGATTAGGGCAAAAATGTTAAAAATAGCCAAGAAAACTGAGAACTATTTCTAGCCACCATTATGCGGGTACCATTTTTTGAGCTGAATTGGTGGTTTCATACCTTCAGAGTAGCCTCTGAACAGTAAGAGAATCTTGCCAAATTGAGCTTTGGAGAATTTTCAGTTTGAGACATACTGGTTCTGACACTGAGACAAGTTGTTATTGGAGAATTTTTAATTTGAGACATACTGGTTCTGACACTGAGACAAGTTGTTATTGGAGACGTGAACACATACACAGACCAATGAGTTTGAGACAAAAAAGCAGCTGTCATCTGTGACCATGAGGTGTAAACAGAACTAATGGACATTATTTTTTTTAAAAACTAAATGGCTATTTGATTGACGATAGCTTAGAACAATACTGATCAAACATAATACCACCATTTCTTACAGGTGTTACCTACTAGAGTGATATCTGTACATCTTTATAGGAATTTTGTACCTATTAAACCAGATAATGTCTTTCAGGAACAAGGCAACAAATTAAAAGAGGGCTATGATTGCCATATTTTACTCACCTCTGTCCTTTTTAAAAATCTAATGGTAACAGGCCAAATATAAAATGATACAAACAGTTGTTTCTCGATGGCTTGATCTTGCTGCTCAAAACTCCCCGATAACTCGAAGATGACACTAAGTCCCATTTTTCCCCTTATATATTCTATTGAAATCATACACATGGCTCGATTTTTGTGGCTCAGTTTTCTTCATGGCTCGTTGTTTGTAAGAACCCAACTTGCCAGTTAACACCTTTTATTGTTTGTGTTGGTTGATTTTCAATTTAGGTGTGAAATTGCATGGCTGGATGTCATAACTCCATGACTGTTGATTGTTTTTAATAATACAATGACTTGACAGTCGGCTATTTCTCTACTAATCAGGAAATTTTTCGAGTTGTTATTGATTGCACTATTAACAGTTTTTAAGAGACTGAGAAAATAAATCTCAAACCGATGCCATCTGTAACAACATGATGTATGGCTTTAAAGGATTTTGGACATAAAATTGGTCCAGGGAGTTGAAATTCAGTAAAAACCAACAAATTTTTGGTTTTCTGTGGCCTTGCAGTTGGGCAAATCTCAATAACTGTTCGTTGGATTTTGAGGAAACTTCGCGGCAATGATCATGACCAAGTGTAATTTTCTTCATGGTAAATGACATGGGGTGGTGGGGGGGACATATGTTTTTCGCAAAAACTATCTATAGTTTCCTATCAAATATTCTTCAATTTCATGTTAAAACAACCCAACAGAATCAGGCTTACTACTTAAAATTCCGAAGAACAGCATGAGAAACTGCCACATGATGATTCATTTCACAATTTCATGAACTTTGGTATCCATGACAATAGTTTTCGAAGCATCAGTAAATACTTAAACTAGGATTGTACTGTATACAATTGTCTAGAAAAATAAAGATACATTTATTTTTCAAAACAATGATTTGAAAGCACCTTCTGTGTTAAACCAACAATAGAACTTCATAAATTAAGTTCTTATATAAAATATTAAATGTTAAATCGACTATTTAAAATCCCAAAATAAGACTATAAGTTAAAGTTAAATAAGACTTAAGTTAAATAAGACTATAAGTTAAAATCTCAAAATAAGACTGGAATTTCATTTGGTAGAATTACTTTGGTATTACACATTATTAATTGACATTAGTTACCCCCCTTGGAGATAAGTGTGCAAGTTTTAAATTTATCAAATATATTATCAGGGAAAGCATTGTTAACAAGTTAAAGGAAGGTTGGTTCAAAATCTTGGCCCTGATGTGGTAAAAAGCTAAATTTTGATGACAGACAATTTTCAACAGTCCACGTTAGCGGGGTATTGAAAAACCACAAATGCTCACTCTTAGGAGATTCTGTACAGGTGAGCTAAAGAGAGATGAAGATAAACGTATTACTTACTTGGACAGGTGTTACAGTTTTACAGGATTATCAAAAACAGCATCAGTCATATCAAGTCACTTTAAAAGTAAAGAATGAAATTTAGATGAACAGATCTGAGTGGTTAAGGAGGAAAAACTTTACCGTCATCTTTCTTAGATAAGCATTTACAGCTATATCAAGAAGCAGTTTCATTTGCTATTGTTTATGTCCCCCACCTTCAACCATACAATTACCATATTAAAAGAAATAAAAATAATGATAATAATAAAAAGCTTGTATGTTTTTCAATTTCTGTGACTAGAATAAAATAATTAAAATTTAGGGCATAATTTTTTCAGATTTCAAAAATTAAAGGTCAGTTTAAATTCCACAAGAATTTCTGAATTGTGCTTTAGAATCTGTTTAAAACAGGGTTACTGGAGGATTGATACATAAATTACAGCATCAGTCATACAGAGATGTTGAGCTGGGGTGTAGAGTGTCTAGTTTCTTACAGAGACTGATGTTGAGCTGGTGTGTAGAGTGTTTAGTTTCTTACAGAGATGTTGAGCTGGTGTGTAGAGTGTTTAGTTTCTTACAGAGACGTTGAGCTGGTGTGTATAGTGTCTAGTTTCTTACAGAGATGTTGAGCTGGTGTGTAGAGTGTCTAGTTTCTTACAGAGATGTTGAGCTGAGGTGTAAAGTGTCTAGTTTCTTACAGAAATGTTGAGCTGGTGTGTAGAGTGTCAAGTTTCTTACAGAGATGTTGAGCTGGTGTGTAGTGTCTAGTTTCTTACAGAGATGTTGAGCTGGGGTGAAGAGTGTCTAGTTTCTTACAGAGATATTGAGCTGGTGTGTAGAGTGTCTAGTTTCTTACAGAGATGTTGAGCTGGTGTGTAGAGTGTCTAGTTTCTTACAGAGATGTTAAGCTAGTGTGTAGAGTGTCAAGTTTCTTACAGAGATGTTGAGCTGGTGTGTAGAGTGTCTAGTTTCTTACAGAGATGTTGAGCTGGTGTGTAGAGTGTCAAGTTTCTTACAGAGATGTTGAGCTGGTGCGTAGAGTGTCTAGTTTCTTACAGAGATGTTGAGCTGGTGTGTAGAGTGTCTAGTTTCTTACAGAGATGTTGAGCTGAGGTGTAGAGTGTCTAGTTTCTTACAAAAAGATGTTGAACTTGGGTGTAGAGTGTCTGGTTTCTTTGAGAGATGTTGAGCTGGTGTGTAGAGTGTCTAGTTTCTTACAAAGATGTTGAGTTAGGGTGTAAACTTTTAAGTTTCTTACAAAGATATTAAGCTTGGGTGTAGAATATCTGGTTCCTTACAGAGACATTGAGGTAGAGTGTAGGGTGTCTAGTTTCATACAGAGATGTTGAGCTTGGTTGTTGTTTCTCTAGTTTCTTACTGAGATATTGAGCTTTGATGTATAGACTTTTTAATTTCTTGCAGAGACATGGAGCAGGGGGTAAAGAATCTAGTTTCTAACAGAGATGTTGAATTAGGTGTAGAATGTCTAGTTTCTTACAAAGACAGTGAGCTTGGGGGTAGTGTGTCTAGTTTCTTACAGAGATGTTGAGCTGGGGCGTAGAGTGTCACATTTACAGAGACCTTGAGATGGTAATAGAGTGTCTTTATCTTACAGAGATGTGCTGGGTTGTGGTGTCTATTTTCTTACAGAGATGTTGAGCTGGTGTGTAAAGTGTCTTTATCTTTCTGAGATGTTGTGCTGGGGTGTCTTGATCTTACTGAGATGTTGTGCTGGGGTGTCCTGTCTAGTTTCTTACGGAGATGTTAATCTGGGGACCATAGATTGTCTAGTTTCTTACAGAGACATTGCACTGGGGTGTAGAGTGTCTAGTTTCCAACTGAGACATTGAGCTGGGGTGTAGAGTTTTTAGTTTCTTACCACTGAGATGACTGTAACTACACTTACATATATTTGTTGTTATATGAACTTTAAAAACTCCATGAAGGATTCATCAAGAGAAGTTAATATTCATTGTGCATAGTTGTTTTTGAAATTGTTTTTTATGTATTGGTAAATACATAAATCTATGGATCATCTTGATTTGATTGAAACATGTTTGTACTTATAAACCATTGAGAACTGCAGTAAAACCAAAGGGATTGTAACACATTTGTCAGGCCATGTTTATTGTTGTTGAAATCTACTTGTAAATCAGCTGCTTCTCTCATTATGTTTGGATTTTAAAAGTTCATTTACATCTTTTCCAAGAGACTTGTTAACTGCTGAATGTTTGTAAACAACAAACATTATCAATACATTTTAGTCAGTATTCATTTTGCAGTCCTTTTATGCCAAATTTTGTCAGGTATACACGGTGAACGTTCGGTCATGTATGTGTCATGAGCATGCGGTCAGGACTTTTACTTGTATTTCCCTTAAAGCTGAGTTTTAATAAGGATAAAGATTAGAGTTATGTTGATACAAGTTATCATTCATGTGTAATGAAACTGAATATTTATCGACAAGTTAATTGTTTGAATCATGACATTTGGTCAAACCTTTGTTTCTTGTTATTGCAGATTATCTTTTGGTAGCATTTATACAAACAGAAATAATTCAGATATTATGGCCTGGGGTATAAGTTATCATAATAGTTTAGTAGAGGGAAGGTCCAAACATAAGTAAGGTGGTGTTCTAAGTTTTCTGGTACACAAGTGCTCACAATGTTATCTGTCTGTATGATAATGTGTTTTAATTACCCTTGTAGAACAGAAACCTTAAATAATTTAAAATTGATTATTCGTAAAACAGTTTTTCATGAAATGTCAATTTCTGCACAATTTATGTCAACTGTTGTTAATAACATTTAAAATATATTTGTATTCAGTTTTAGAAAGAAAAAAAATACATTGGTTTGTTTGCATTCTTTTAAAAATGTGTGATCATTTCTTTAGGAGAAATCGGTTAGTATGCTCAAAAACAGTATCCTAAAAGCAAATTAATAAGCATTGGCAAACATTTTATGAACCAGTCACTTCTAGTGTGCCAGCATTGATTTGAACTGAAGACAAGACATCGTAACTTTTCAAAATTGCTCATATTTTGTAACTGAAGGTGCTTCTCTGTTTCACGTTTTGAAATGGAAAGTGATAATTAGTTTAGGAAAAGTTTTCAGTTCCTGTTAGAGAATCTTAGGTAATAATAATAAAAACAGGCTTACAACCACTTTCCACTTGCTTTGATCTACAAATATTTAGAATTTTGTACTTACTGAGGAGAACATTTTTTTTCATGTTTGATTACACAACAGAATATGGTTCTTGAGAAAAGTATTTCTACTGTAAAATTGTGTTGCTTAAACTATTATGAACAGTTGGTAAAACTGGGGAATGTTCAATTACAGAGTTGCTGCCTGAGATAGATGTCTCTAAAATGCCTGAGAAACATTTGGAAGCAAGTTATGTCAGATATATTGAAAAGCTCCAAGTATTTGGAGATGGAATTGCGTCTATGAGGCGCTTAGTGTATAATTATTCAGTCATACATTAAAAAAAAATAGTGCAAAAAAAGTAGTCGTAATGCATTTTAGCTCAATGAGCATATTTGCTTCTTCCAAGTATTACATCTGCATCTAATTTCTTCCAAATATTTTAAGAAATTTGGAATAAGAATAGAATTTTGAAAGTGCATGCATTATTCAAAATGTCTACAAGTAATTATTAAATTTGGAGAAAGGTTTTTAGTCCTAAAAGGTGGGTGTTGTTACATTCATTTGTAAGATGTCTACAGAGCATGCAAAAAATAAGATTTTGGAGAAAATAATTCAGGATGGGGCAAAGGATAAAACATGTCAAAAATAGGTATTTATGCATTTGTAGTGGGCAAATTTTCAACTTGGTAAAAGCTCCCTCATCTGATCGTGAATACTAAAATGTTAATTAGATCAATAGAAGTGTATAAAATTTAATCAAATTTTGACAGGTCATCTTTAATACATCTGGTCTTTCACCAGATTAAAAATAAACAAGAGGGCCATGATGGCCCTGGATCGCTCACCTGAGTACTTAAGTTTGCTGTTAAGCAGTATTTCATTTTTTAATTGAAAATATGTAAGTGCCTACAAACCAAATATGTAAAATATCAGTCAATAAATAAAGGTTCTATGACAGAAAGTAGAAATATCTATTATAAGCTATGGTGACCTTGACCTTGACCCAGTGACCTCAAACCCTACCCATGGGTAGAGGTCCATGCAAGGAACCTCTATACTGAATATCAAAGATATTGGTCTATAAATGAAGGCTCTATGAGGTACAGTAGATAAATCTACTTTTAGCCTCTGTGACCTTTAACCTAATCCAATAATTTGAAAAAGCTTGATAAAACTTGCTTCATGCCAAATTTTAAAATTCTAGGTCTTGTGGTTTTAGAAAAGAAGATTTTTAAAGATTTTCTTCTATATTGTTATTTAAAACTTGTGACCCCTCGGGCAGGGCCAGTAGTGACCCTTGGGAAATTTTTCTAACAAACTTGGTAGAGGTCCACTAGACAATGCTTCACACCAAATATCTAAGCTCTATAACTTACGGTTTCTGACAAGAAGATTTTTTTAGATTTTCTTATATAACTCTATGTAAAACTAGTGACCCCTGGGGCGGGGCCATTTTTGACTCAGAGGCCAGGATTTGAACAAACTTGGTAGAGGTCCACTAGACAATGCTACACACCAAATATCTAAGCTCTATAACTTACGGTTTCTGATAAGAAGATTTTTTTAAGATTTTCCTATATAACTCTATGTAAAACAAGTGACCCCCGGGGCGGGGCCATTTTTGACCCAGAGGCCAGGATTTGAACAAACTTGGTAGAGGTCCACTAGACAATGCTTCACACCAAATATCTAAGCTCTATAACTTACGGTTTCTGACAAGAAGATTTTTTAAGATTTTCCTTTATAACTCTATGTAAAACTAGTGGCCCCTGGGGCGGGGCCATTTTTGACCCAGAGGACAGGATTTGAACAAACTTGGTAGAGGTTCACTAGACAATGCTACACACCAAATATCTAAGCTCTATAACTTACGGTTTCTGACAAGAAGATTTTTTAAGATTTTCCTATATAACTCTATGTAAAACTAGTGGCCCATGGGGCGAGGTCATTTTTGACCCAGAGGCCAGGATTTGAACAAATTTGGTAGAGGTTCACTAGACAATGCTACACACCAAATATCTAAGCTCTATAACTTACGGTTTCTGACAAGAAGATTTTTTTTAGATTTTCTTATATAACTCTATGTAAAACTAGTGGCCCCTGGGGCGGGGCCATTTTTGACCCAGAGGCCATGATTTGAACAAACGTGGTAGAGGTCCACTAGACAATGCTACATACCAAATATCTTAACTCTAGGCCTTGTGGTTTCTGTCAGAAGATTTTCAAGTTTTCCCTATATAACTCTATGTAAAATCAACTGACCCCTTGGGTGGGGTCAGTTTTGTCCCCAGGGACATAATTTGAACAAACTTGGTAGAGGTCCACTAGATGATGCTTCATACCAAATATCAAAGCTCCAGGCCTTGTGGTTTCGGAGAAGAACATTTTTAAAGATCCAACTTATAAAATCTATTTTTAGCTCCAGTGAACCAGAAATGCAATGGACCAGAACCATTTGAACAATCTTGGTAGAGCTTCATGCAAGGAACATCCCAGGCAAGTTTCATTAAATTTGCCCCATTGGTTTCAGAGGAGATGTCGTTTGAATGAAAAGTTGACGACGGACGGACTGACGGACGACGGACAAAGACCGATCAGAAAAGCTCACCCTGAGCACTTTGTGCTCAGGTGAGCTAAAAATAGTTGTTACTTTAAGTGTGTTTATATTTGCTTACATATTGAAGTGTGAGACTTCCACGCCTGTTACAGGTTATTATTATGTCTTAGAGGTAATTGGATCAGCTGATTCAGCCCTATGGTTACTGCATTTTCAGACCAAGTTCCTGCAAATTGCTGCTGCCGTAAGGCCTGATCAGCCGATCCAAACCTCAAATACATGAATGATACATTTCGTTGAATATGTTTTGTTTACATACATTTTGTTTATAGCAAAAAGACTGTTCAGTTTGCCCTCTCTTTCAGTATTTAAGCATTATTCATCTCTCAGAACAAATAGCCGATGACATCAGCATGACTAATCAGAAGGGAGTTAACAATGTGATGTTAAGGGAGATGCCAAACACTTCTAACATGGCGGATATAAGATTATGGTTCTAAATGATAAAGTGCCTGTCACCCTGATCCATTATGCAAGAAATACTTAAATGTCTGATGCCTGTATTTATACAAAATGTTGACAACTTTTTATTAATTCCCTGCCGCGTAGCAGGGAGGGGATTGTAGAAATGGCCTCCATCTGTCAGTCCGTTCGTAATGATTTCATGTCCACTCCATAACTTTTAAACTCCTAGAAGGTTTTTAAAATAACTTGCCACAAATAATCACCATTATGAGACGATGTGTAGAGTGCAAAACCAGGTCACTACCCCCAAGGTCAAGGTCATACTTAAAGGTCATATATAAAAAAGTCCACATATCATGTTTGCTCCGTTACTATTAAACTGCTGGAAACTTTTCAAAATAACTTGGCACAAATGATTGAGACGATGTGCACAGAGCAACAACCAGGTTGCTACACCAAGGTCAAGGTCACACATATAGAGGTCAAATATAAAGAAAGTCCACATTTTGTTTCTTCTCCATAACTTACTGACTGTAGTAATTGGCTATTGTAATTTTTCATATTCTCAATATCTCATCATTTGAATAACTCACAATTTCATCTTCATGATTCCATCTTTTACAAATGTGAGGTCCATTTCCCATAGAAATCATTATCCTTTGTCATATTGGGAGGTCTATCCTTCTCTCTTCGCACTTGTTATCCATTCGAATGTTCTACTGTGGCAGGGGATATACTAGCTGTCCTTCAGACTACCTGTCAACTTTGAAATGTTTAGAGAAGAAACAAAATAATGGTGATGAAATATTAAGTTGACCATGAATTAATTTAAAATAATGGTATTTGATAGTGACTGTATATTTTATTTCATGGTTGGCAATATAAAACAGTTCAAACTATATGGACATAGAACTAAATACAGGTAGATTGTCCAATGGAGTTGTATTAACTAATCTTTTCTGCGTTTTCAAGTTTCTCTAGGGTAGCTAGGTATAATAAAAGTTATTGTGTTTTCAGAAAGTCTTTCAAAGCCAAGTTAAACAATAAATTGTTTTCAACAGTTAATTATTTTTACTACTGTCTGTCTCCTTAGCTTTTTATTGCAGTGTATTGTCTTATCTTCATAATGGGGATTGCACATGCATTTTGTGACAGTTGGACTGCTAGAGCTCAGAGTCAACTAGTTCAGTGTTTCATTGTCGGTGTAACATATGTTAAGATTGCCATCTTCAGTTTTCAAGCAATACCTCTGCATGAGATGATAGCTACTGCACAGAAAATAATTAATTCAGTCAGTCATATCAATGACAAACTGTACATTTCAGTCAAATAATATTTTTATTTCTTTCAATTACTAAAGAAAGTGTTTTGTTGGATTTTTTTTTCAGAAGACAAGTCCCAGATTATTTGATGAACCATAAATGTTTGCAATCATTATTGGTTTTATGTCAAAGCAGTTCATCAAAATGTTGTAAAGAATATAACGTAGTTTTTAATATTTTTTATTTACTGCTTCTTAATCCATCTTAGTTTTTGCTAAGATTAAGTCGTCATGGGTTGCAAAAAATAAATTTCTTGAACTTCGGTCTTAATTAAAGTCAGGCACAAAGATGTGAACATTAATAATTCTTCACACATAATCATGTTTTTTTTGCACTTACACACTAAAGATACTCCAGTATTATGCTGTTGTTGTTTTCTTGCTTACATTAAAGATACTCAAGTATTAGGAAGTTCATTGTGATATTTGCTTTGTAGAAACAATAAGCAAAAGCAACTAAAATTCAGTTTGATTGTCGAACTCTTAATAATATAGAAGCACTTAAAAAATCAAATTGAAGTGTTTTTAAAACACTTAAAATGTGCCAAATAAAAATTTGGGGGGTTGGGGAGGGATTATCACATATGTTTAAAAGGTGTTTGTGCATGTACTAAATGATACTGGTTAAAACTGACTTAAATTGTTATATGCCCGCTTGAAAAACGGGATGTATTATGGGAATGCCAGTTTCCAGTTTTGTTCGGAGCATATCTTCAACATGCATAGATGGATTTTAATGATACTTGGTACCAGTGTTCACCATCATGGGGGGTAGTTTTGTGTGCATGAACCAGGTTTCTAGGTCAAGGTCACAAAGGTCAGAGAATAACGCTTGTCCGGAGCAAATCTTCTTAATGCGTTGAGAGATTTTAATATAACTTGGCATAAATGTTCACCATTGTGAGATGGAGTGTCGCATGCAAATTTTAGGTCCCAGTGGCCAAGGTCAAGGTCACACATAGAGCTCTAAAGTCAGATAAAAATATGAAAATGTGAGTATGAACCATTTAGTCATCATGAATTGATGGATTCTATCACAAATGTTCCCCTCCTGAGACTGAGCATTACATGCATAATCCTGATCCATATATGCAAGGTCATGGAAATGTTCAGATTTTGTCCGTAGCATATCTTTTACATGCATGGAGGTATTTTAGTATTACTTGTTACAAAAGTTCACCATCATGAAATGTATTGTTGCGTGCATGAACCAGGTCTCTAGGTCAAAGGATCAAGCTCACACCTAGAGGTCAGTGGAAAAGGCTTGTCTAGAGCAAAACTTCTACATGCATGGAGGGATTTTAATATAACTTGGCATAAATGTTCACCATTGTGAGGCAGTGTGTTGTACACACAATTCGGGTCCCTGTGGCCAAGGTAAGGGTCACACCTAGAGGTCAAAAGTCAGAAAAAAAATATGAGAATGTGTGTATGGACCATTTAGTCATTATGAATTAAGGGATTCTAACATAAATTTTCACCATCATGAGACTGATGGTTACACGCATAATCCTGGTCCATATATGTAAGTTCAAGGTCACTAGAGATGATGAAATGTCCAGATTTTGTCTGGAGCATATCTTCTACATGTACATGCATGGAGGGATTTTAGTATTATACTTAATACAACAGTTCACCATCATTAAACATAGTGTTGCGAGCATGAACCAGGTCTCTAGACCAAAGGTCAATGCCACAGAGGTCAGAAGTTCATTTCAAATGTTTGTTTCACTATCCAGCACTAGAAAAAGTCAAACTTGCTTCTTTACTGACACCTCTTTTTTATCCATTATGCCCACATCTTCTGCAAAGCTTTTGTGACGGGCGTATTTTGTGACAATGGCATCCTTTTTGCAGTATAATTATTGTACTTAAGTGGTATTAGTGGGGTTAGAAAAATTTATGAGGAAAGATTTGTCTTGCAGGTGTTTGCACTGTGGAGTATTCTTGTAAGCTTGTACTTATCCTTGTAATGTTTTGTCACTGAATATCATTTCATTGAAGAAGCTATAATGTCAAATCCAGTAACATTGTATCAGGTTATTTTGAAGCAAATTTCCAATATTATATAAAAGATAAGATATATAAAGAGTATATTTTTATCCCAAGGGAAGAACTTTGAGAACAAATCAAACAGAATGATTTGATATATAACCTTGGATTTAGTTATACACCCCCCATCCCACATAACGAAGTTGTAAAGGGGGTGAGGGTGTATACTGGAATCAGCTTGTCTGTCTATCTGTCCGGGCATCGGGTTTTGTTTGTCTGGCGCATAACTCAAAAGCTATTGGAGGTATGAACTTGAACCTTCATAGGTCGATTGATCTCATTGAGGAAAAGTGCTATGCCCAAGAACCATCACTCTTTTTTTTCCATAATTTTGAAATTATTGCCCTTTGAAATTTTTCATACTTCATTTTTGTCCAGGGCATAACTCAAAAAGTGTTGGAGATATCCACTTGAAACTTCATAGATAAATAGATCTCATTAAAGAAGAGTGCATTGCCCAAGAACAATAACTCCCTTTTGCATAATTTTGGAGTTATTGCCCGTTGAAATTTTTCATACTTCATTTTTGTCCAGGACATAACTCAAAAAGTATTGGAGATATCAACTTGAAACTTCATAGATAAATAGATCTCACTGAGGAAAATTACATTGCCCAAGAACCATAACTCTCTTTTGCATTATTTTGGAGTTATGCTCTTTAAAAGTTTTCATACTTAATTTTTGTCTGCAGCAAAACTCAAAAAGTATTGAAGATGTCAACTTGAAACTTCATAGATGAATAGATCTCATTGAAGAGAAGTGCAGTGCCCAAGAACCATAACTCTGTTTTGCACAGTTTTGGAGTTATTGCTCATTGTAATTTTTCATACTTAATTTTAGTCTGGTGCATAAAGTAACTTGTTCCCATATATCAGTACCCTACTGACAGAGCCGCATGGAGGGTATATTGGCGCCAGGACAGTGGCAGTTCTAGTTTTGTCTGATTGAACATTTTAACATCTACGGTGTAACTGGCCTGAACTTAGGATCTATGGAAAACTTTTTGGCGTCAGTATTCATTCAGTTCACATTACTTGTTACACACAAGCAGACTGAACAAGCTAAGAACACACAATGCATATTGACTGGGAGTGATCTTGCACTCTGTCCTGCCTTAAATCAGAACTGTCCAAACATTTTCCACTGTACCTCAGAAGCAGAGATATTACAGGAGATTATAAGGCAGCAAGAACTCACAATGCACATTGGAGGGATTTATCTTGCACTTTGTCTTGTATCAGCACTGACTGCGGACTTCTGAAACTGTGATATTACAGGAGAAGGCAGCAAAGCTGTCATAAAAGTCTGCTGTTCTCTCCTTTATGAATTATTTTCAGTTCCACTTTTCTTTGTGAGCTATCAACTGTACAGTGGTTTATTATCAGGAGGTTCTCTTTGAATGTATTTGCAGTCTGTCTGAATTTCCGCTTATCTGAGACAACTCACCTTGCAGACATTTGCAAGCATTATGCAAATCTTACTGTAATAAAGATTAATGGTTCTGGTATAAGTTAGAAGTCTCATAGATTATGCTGAGTTCTTAAACCTGCATTTGGTTTGTTTAAGTCTTTGCTATAGTATATAATTCTCTCAGCAGTTTGCATCATTGACTATTCTAATTTTGAATGGTAGTCTGGCATTAAAAGGTGATAATACTTTATATTGTTCCATAAATAAAAGTGATTGCTGTAGGTAAAATCTGTCTTCAAGAAGAAATTTGTTAAGAAAAAAAAATCTTCCAGGCAGGAGAAATTCTGGTTGATACTAGCATGGAGATATGCAATATGCTAAATGCAATTGTACAAATGTTTCCACCTTGAGGAACTGGTTGAATTTATGAATGCTGGGTCATGTATTGTCATAAAGAATAATAAGAGAGTATATAGTCACTTGGCAGAAGTTTAGGTTGATTGAATATAACAGATCAGAATGAGTATAGCTGGTACTGGTCCTTATCAGAGAAAGAAATAAAAATCCTTGGATGGCTTTCATGATTATACTAGGAAGCTTGATACCAGGTTTGGGTATTCTGTTATAAAAGACATTTCATAAAATGTGTTTGGAAACACTCCTTTTTTCAACAACAAAATTCTCACATTTGTGTACACATGACTTGGCTTGATTGTAATTATGCAGTGCAGGCAGTTTGCAGCGGGTGACAGGGCTATTTTAAATGATAGACAAGTTAAAATAGACATTAATGAAGTTTCCCCACATTTAATAACTGCTTTTAATATATACTTGCATCATAAGAATTGTATTTACAGGAGGTGTACACATTCTTGTGCTCAAGCCATTTTCGATCTTTTAATGTTGAGTGCTTTGTTTTAAACAAAACATATTTGCCAAATTATCTTTCCTATATAACTTCACACACAAGGTTGTTACTGTATGACAATTTAGCTGTTTCATTTGTTATTTGCATAATGTTCAGTATGTTACTTCAAATATTAAAATTGTCTACAAAAAAAATCTTTGCATGTACAGACACCTTGATGCACATTGACAGCTCTCAGATGCATTTAAGTCTCTTAGAAATAAATACTTCTGCCAAAGTCAGATTTAATTTGTTATGAACGTTAATAAGATAAGATGTGGATAGTAAAGAAACACATTGCATTAGTTGATTTGTTTGATAGGGCACATGATGGTTTTTCCTGTCTGTGATGGTTTTTCCTGTCTGTGACTTAGCGTACTGACTATAACCTGCATAATATATGTGAGCTCTACCACCACTAGATAAAATATCTAATGGTATTTCAGTCTATCTACTGGTCCTACTGACTGGCGGTGTCAGATCTTTAATAAACTTTTCTTGGCTCATACTGACTGGCGGTGTCAGATCTTTAACCTACTGACTGGTGGTGTCAGATCTTTAACCTACTGACTGGTGGTGTCAGATCTTTAACCTACTGACTGGTGGTGTCAGATCTTTAACCTACTGACTGGTGGTGTCAGATCTTTAATAAACTTTTCTTGGATCATCTTAAACTAGCTTAAGTACTAGAATTACTATTGACACCAGATCTGTATCGCAGCAGCAGGGTTTTCTCCGCTGTTCAAAATTTGTACACTTTTGCCATCTGACATAATTATCGCCGTTCCTGGACGGCGATATATACAATTAACAAGATTTGAACAGTTTTGCTACACCACCTGCCTTTAGCCAATGAAAGCAAAGCATTTCATATCACATGATAACAAAATGGACGTCAAAATTCTTCAGCAAGGGATGCGTAAATGGACTCGCCCAACCGCCATGTTTGTCGGGTTACTTATTCTTACAACTGAAAAATACCATCATCAATGTACGATCTCGGTACCAGTCTTCAGGCTCGTGTAGGATAAATACAGGATAATCGCAAATTTTTTTGCTACATGTCATTTTTAACTAGAGAATGTAGTCTAAATAAGAGTATTGTTTGTTTGTTTTTTCCAAAACTTGCACTTAAAGAAAAAAATAAATGCTTGCTTCCGGGCGATTCTAATCAGGATACAAACTCCCCGCAGGGGTTACTTCCCCTGATTAGTACAGTAAAAGTAGCAAAGCGTGACGTGACCGGTGCGAGGAGTTTGATCAGGATTTGTCCGTGTTTTATATATGCTTGATTAGGTCAGGGCAATATCGTATTTTTTACCTAAAATTTATTCTGTTTAAATTGTACATATAATATTCTTATGGTATTGAAGAACTGTATCTAGCTTTTGTTAAGTATACATTTTTTAGTAATAAATAAAGTTAAAAAAACTACGCAAATAGTCAATTAATTATGCGTAGACTGGTTTACAACAAAGCAATATTTACAAGGTTTTAATGCTGCAAATTTTAACATGATGTATAAAGATATTGGGATGTTTTCATAAAGAAACCAAATCGTCCGCTTTCAAAAATAGTTCAGCTACAATAAAAATTACAATGTATATTTCATCCACTTTATAATTTATGTGTGAAAATTATCAAATATAACTTCGCTTTTCAGTGCAAAGCATGTTGTAAGATTATCAAATTAATGAATGAAGAACATGAAATACATTCATCTATTGATAAGACAAAATGCATGGCTGAACGGCGATTTCAAGCATTTTTGGAAATGCTAATACTTGTTATATATATATACACATTTGTGAGTAAACTATAATGCACGAAAAATACCAAATTTCATAAAGTGAACAGCTCATAGCAAACAACATCCATATACACATCCAAAAATATGCTGCTTGATTAGACTGGGGGTGGAGCATAGGTTTTTTGTACACAGTGTTAATATCTTTTTTATATACTCATCTGTTTCAACTTGTTTGTGTACAGAACTATTAATGGCAGAGCGACCAAGGAAATAGCAATTGTTCTGGACAGATGATATGTGCTAAGGGTTGTGAAGTAGCCGTTCAATTCTTTAGCTGATTCATGTATTACCATTGATTATGGTCCCTTAAACAGAATGTTCTTGGTGTAGCTAGATGGGTTTAACTAAGTTAAACACAAGATTGAATGCATTACTATCACAGTTGATCATGAGACAACCATGCCACCCTGGTGCTTCACCACTGATTATTACCATTGATAGTTGTGCTCGGTGCATTTTAATTCAGTATACATGTATATATTCTTTTTTCTATATGTTTACTTTTAACACCAATATTTCTTTTCAGAAAAGGTATAAACTTTAATGAAATTTTTTTTGAACACTGGAAGCAGTAGAAAGGTAAAGTAAATGATTTAATTAGAGATGATTTGTGTCATTAACGTCATTATATATCCATATAAAAAGATTACTGTAAGATTTTTAGACTGATTTGAAAAAAAGGTCATATTAGGTATTGGAATTCAACCATTTTTGGCCTAGGTTTGAAAGCACCCTTCATTCAGGCAGTACCAGTAATGAAGGCATAAAAACATTACTGTCAGGCCATGCCCAATAGTAGGTATGAATTATGTGTCTTAAGTAGCCTGTGAAGGTTTGTACCTACTTCAATTATCTAGGGTAGATCAAATAAATTTTTCGAACATTAATGTAATACTAAGCGTTAAATTAACAAGTTTGAACTTATAATTCAGGGAAAGAAAATTTCATTAGACATTTTCATACTGATGTTTGTTTGATCTTTAAACTTAGAAGCAATATACTCAAGTGTTGTTTATTTGCTTTTTTTCCCATAGTTTCTGTGTTGAAACATTGAATTGTAAAATCAATATGGAATTGCTTCTCAGGCACTTGAAATTATTGAAGAAACTTCTTGGGTGTACCCACTTTAAGTTTTTTATTCTTACATAACACTAACTGGAACATGATTTTCAAAACTCGTATATACAATACATACTGAGGTTAATTCATTCATTTATGATTTAAGAAAAGCCCCTCAAGTTCCATAAGTTTGACGACATTATAAGTGCATTATGATGGTGTCATTTTAGTAAGTCAAGCAAAAACAAGGCTTATTTTCTTGTTTTGATTTGAGTTGATCTGCGCTCAACTGTGACATGGCATACGTGCTGAAATGAGGAATTTTGCAAAATGTCAGTCAGCATAATTCTTTATTGCTTCAAAAAATATGATTGATGAGTAAGTCATAGAAAGAAAGAAAAATATGCTTGTAGGAGTTAAATATAAATATATACACAACACTTCTTAGACAGTCTGCCATCAGTGTGTCATGTCAAGAAACAACCTAATTGATTGTTTTCACACTTTCCATCTTTGAATGTTTCCCTAAAGAGTTTGGTTTACACTTACAAGGAAAGAAAGACAAAAGAGGATGGTGGCAATTTTTTTTCCAATATATTGAAGTCAAATCATTTATTTGGAAAAATAGGACATTTTTTTCTCTAAAGAAAAAGAAATATTTTGATTTTTTTTTTAATTTTTGGATCGACAGTCACACAAGGACACCAAGCTTATTACAAATCAACGACCAGAATTTTCCACTTACCATGAAAACAAATAGTTCTGTCGATTCAACCATTTAAATTAACATTTACATACTTAGAAGTTCAGTGATCATTGTCAGAAATTACCTTATTCGATATCTTTCTAACTACCTGTGATTTGAGAGAAAGTAATTGTTGATTTTCTAAAAAAAAATAAAAAAATTTTTGTCTATATAATGTTCTATGCTGTGCACACTGGAAAATCATGTGCGGCACATGACCACATTATAAGAAACTTTTGTGGATTGAAAGACAATTGATCCATCAGTTTTTTAAAACTTTGATTTATTTCATTTGCAGCTTTTCCTATCCAGCTGATGCAGTGTGTGTTTTCTCTCTAATGTTTTTCTTTAAAACTGATGAAAAATAATCTCAAATGGATAGAATTAATAGACAGTTCTAAGGTTCATTTGCTGTGGAATGGTACACTATGAATTTTATTTTATTTTATTTTTTTGTAATAAAGGAATAGTTAATTTCCCATGAATTATAGCTAGGTCATTCGTTTTTTCCTGCTCTAATGTTAACTTAGTCATTCACTCTTGGCATCCATATAAGGTCTATGATTCCAAATGCCCCAGAACATGTAATTATATAAGACTATAAAGATAGATCCAAAAGTAGGGAATATATAAATCTTGATACAGATGTATCCAAAAGTAAGGAATATATAAATCTTGATACAGATGTATCCAAAAGTAGGGAATACATAAATCTTGATACAGATGTATCCAAAAGTAGGGAATATATAAATCTTGATACAGATGTACAAATATTTGTCATAGAATCCCTTTTTCACTTCTTCATTTTTGCTGTAATAACGAGAATTACTGTGTTAAAATATCATTGCAGAAAAACCATAGGGCCGTTGTTTGGTATAAGTTTTCAAATCCCATGTTTTAATTATTTTAATTGAGTATTAAGTGATTTTGCTAGATTCAAGGAAAAAAAGAATGCTTACTATTATATCAGGAAAAATGCATTGTATTAAATAAAAAAATGAAATTTCTTGATAGAACTTTTTCATTTGGATTAAAATAGCTGTTTGTGGAGCTCATGCACAAGATAAATTTAACACAGAAGACAACAGAGATGTTTGCCTTATAGTCAACAATTTAAGGGCAATAATTGGTTTTCTCTGTAATGCATATGTTTTAAAGAAGCTTTTATTATAGGCACATCCAAATGCCAAGTGACCAGTAATTTTCCCACCGGTAATACCCCCCAAGATTGGTAGCCATAAATGTCTGCCAATGTTTTCCTCCTGATTTGTATTCAGTTCCTGTTCCCTCTGTGATCTATTAACTGCCAGATATTCACAGTGTTTTGTAAGCATTTGTCCCCGGATAGACATCTTCTGTCTGGTTTCTAGCCTTTTAAAGGAGTTAACATGCAGCTGACTACGACATACATGCAAATTTATATTTCAGATGTGATGAATACATGCAAGTTTCCTCACATGTAATTTGAAAGAGCTTTATGTTTGCAACAAAGTTTATTTATTTTTAGCATCTGCTATGTGCTGTCATCAGCTTTTTCTTTATCACTTACCTTGCTGGAGGAAATTGACTCTGCGATAGTTGCAGACCAAGATCAAGCTGTGCATCTTTGTTGTCTGATCATGGGCTGCACTTTTAGCCATTCAATGGATCTGTCAAAATTGAAAGATGGACAAGTCCATTTTAGATTTTTAGCATGATATTATGGTTAAACAAACTTTTCCTGCTAATATCACTTGATCAAAGTTGATGAAACTTAGAAGCGACGTTCCTTGCCTGAAGCTCTACCAAAGTTGTTAATTCCATACAGAACTCTGGTGGGCAAGAAGAAATTGAATTTTTTCTCTAAGACCACCAGGCCCAGAACTTGAAAATTTGGTGTGTAGCACTGTTTTGTGAATCTCTACCAAATTTTTCCAAATTATATACCAGGGGTCACTTGTTATTGGCCCAGTTTGGCATCATAAACTATCTCTGCAAAATGTGAATTCAGTCTTTGAAGGTTACTGAAACTTGGATATGAATTATACAGAAACCTAGTAACTATAATGCATGTTGCATGTTACTTGGTTTGACGCCTCTAATGTGAAAATGATGAATAGAAATGTTATATATGCATTGTTATACCCCCGCACAACAAAGTTGTGGGGGGTATACTGGAATCAGCTTGTCCGTCTGTCCGGCCGGCCGGCCGTCGGTTTTTCCTTGTCCGCCCAATAACTTAAGAATCCTTTGACCCACAGTCTTTTTATTTGGTGTGTTGGTTGGTCATGACCATTAGATGACCCCTATTTATTTTGAGGTCACTGGGTCAAAGGTCACAAGAGCCTTGACTAAAAAATGCTTGTCCGCCCAATAACTTAAGAATTCTTTGACCCACAGTCTTCATATTTGGTGTGGAGGTTGGTCATGACCATTAGATGACCCCTATTTATTTTGAGATCACTGGGTCAAAGGTCATGGTCACAGGCCTTGTCCGACCAATAACTTAAGAATCATTTGACCTACAGTCATCTTACTTGGTCTGGAGATTGGTCATGGCCAGTAGATGACCCCTATTGACTTTGAGGTCACTGGGTCAAAGGTCACAAGAGCCTTGACTAAAAAAAGCTTGTCCGCCCAATAATTTAAGAAGTCTTCGACCCTCAGACTTAGGTCACTGGGTCAAAGGTCAAGGTCACAGGGGCCTTGACTACAAAAAACTGGCCTACTACCCTCAGATTTGGCAGGGAGGTTGTCCATGATCTCTAAATGACCCCTGTTCTGACAAAGCGCTATGCAGGGGTATTCATGCCATGACAGTGGCAGTTCTAGTTTATTCCACCTTCTGGTAGTCAAAATGTGATCAAAAGTATACAGATGTATATTTGAAACAGTCTGTCATTTGAAAGTAAAAACTTGAAAATGTAAAATTTAACCACATTATTGATAATCTCATGACACAGTCTCTTATTTTGTAAAGTTTCATCACAGCATCGAAAGCAATGACATTTAGAGTTATCTACTTTGGACTATAGCTGAGCATGTCGGCATTCTTTGTGTGGCTTAATTTTTTATTTCAAGTCAAGCCATCTCTTTCTTAGTAATGAAAAATGTTGAGTATATTTACACAACATAATTATATTTGTTTTTGTTGGCTCGATTTTCTTGTTGCCCTTTTTATAGTGGAATAAGATTTGAAATATTAATTATATGTAAGTTGTCTCTGACACTGCTTTGTGACGCACCTTGTAACATCTTGTCATCTAATTAGTCTTCAAACGTAGTAAATTTCACTGAATTAGCAATTAAGATAATATTACATTTTGTATCTCAGGTTTCTATGACCGAATGATCTTTCATCTCTTCTAATGCTGTAAGATTTTTAAACAGGGCTCATTTATTGACTTCAGAGAGTGTTTTAGTAGGTAATGACTTCATTATTCATGGAATTTCTGCACATAAGTCTTTGTAAAATTCAGTTGACACAATCTTTAGGCTACTGGTTTGAATCTGACATTTTGGAAACCTGCTATAAACTCCAGCTTTCAGCATTAGATCAGACACAGTAGGCAATCTTTATAATAAATTTATTTCTGCATTTCTGTTTTCTCCTGTAAAGTAATTTATTTTTCTAAAGCTAACTCCAAAAATTCCAGCTTTGCTTTCAATGAAAACATGAAGCCATGAACAGAAATGTTGCAATGATAACGTTTGTCTTGTTGTCGTGTTTGTTTGTGTAGAAACTGTTTAGAGACATAATCTTGATTTGTTATTTCCCTGTTAGTGTTTCAAATTAGCTTTGTTTGTTTAAAAGCTGTGCTTTCAGTCTTTGAAATTAACATGCAGAGATTAGCTAATTGGAATTTAATAATGTTAGGTCTTAATGATACAATATTTTATTAGTCCTTTAGATAATTCTTAAATTTCTTAAGAGAAATTTAATTGCTTGGCTTCTTTGTGTAATTGTGCAAGGACTTTGCATGTTTCTTTGCACTTGATTTAAAAAAAAGAAATTCTTTATGAATTTTAATGAATTTAAGTTGAATTTAAAACTTGTCACGAGAAATTCTATGATAACAGTCATGTGAATACTGTCGTCATTTGAATTCTGTTTGTATTCCAAAGAATGGACTGCATAACTTCCTGTTCTTAGTTGCTCATTTAAGTTCCTCATTTAATGCACATATTCTAACCATTAATTTTGTCTCCAGTCATATAGTGCACATTTTAAAACCAGTAATTTAGTTTCAAGTCATTTAATGCACATTTTTAGACCAGTAATTTTGTCTCTGTTACACATACCTTTTTGCAAGACAAAAGGCATTAATCCTTTTCACTTGTCTTAAGCTCATGCAGTGTCATTGTTAGAAATACACTGATCATCTGCCTCAAAAGCCATAATCTGAGCTTTAAACAAAGATATATTACAGTCTTGGCAATGAAACTACATTACATGTTTATTACCCTTTGTCATTAACTTGTGGGAAATGGCTTGTAAAGTGTTATAAAGGACAGTTCATATATTTCATGATTATATTATGTAAAATATTTGAGCCACTTCTTTTATGCATGCTGGCTAAATATTGTAAAGGTTGTGGTTAACACTTTCCATCTAACTACCCGCTCCCACATCTTACTTTTCTTGAAAAATCATGAGTGTTCTGTCTGATAGCATGACATAATGACATGTTTTTAGCTTACCTGAGGGTTTGCTCAGAATGAGCTTTTAGGATGGCCCTATGTCCGGCCTGCATAGTACGGTGTGCATTGTGCATCATCAATCTTTACATTTAAATAACATCTCCTCCTAAACCACTATGCTAAATGTGATGAAACATGCCTGGCATATTCTTGGCAAGTTTGTTCAAATTATGCCCCTTTGGTCAAAATTTGCTCTACCCCAGCAGTCAATTGATTTTACCTAGGCTTATATATGGAAAACCTTTAAAAAATCTTGTCTGAAACCACAAGGCCCAAAGCTTAGATTTTTTTTGCCTGGAGCATCAGCAAGAGTTCATCAACCAAGTTTGTTCAAATTCTGCCCCTTGAGTCAAAATTGGCCCCACCCCAGGGATCCTATTTGTGTAAAATATTAAATCTTTGAAAATCTTCTTATGAGAAACTTTAGACCTTAGACTTTTTGTATGGAGCATCTTCTGGAAGTGCTGTTCTCAGATTGTTCAAACAGTGCCCTACTCAGATTGTTCAAACAGTGCCCCTTTGCTCATTAATAACTTTGCCCCAGGGTCACATGATTTGACATAGGCTTATATGGGAAGACTTAAAAAAATTTCTTGTCTGAAACCACAAGGCCTAGAGACTAGATACTTGTAAGTAGCATTTTATAGTTAACCTTTTTCAAAGATTGTTGCAATTATTTCACTATAGGCTGAAAACTGACCCCTCCCAGGTGTCACTAGTTTTACATTGAGTTTGTGTAGGAAAAACTTTGATAATCTACTTTTATGAAACTGTATGACCATGAGCTTATGTATTTTTTTATGTCAAATTTCATGTGTAACATGGCCTAGTAGACTTCTACCAAGTTTGTTCAAATCTTAGCCCTTTGGGCCAAAATTGGACCTGCCCCCGGGTCACTAAGGCTAAAAATATACTTTTCAAATTTTCATCATACAGCCTTAATTTATTGACAGATATCTTAGATATTTGGTGTATAGGCACTTTGCATGAATCTCTGACATTCACTAGGGTCAAGGTCAAGGTCACCAAGGCTTAAAATAGATATTTATATTTTTCCTCTTAGAATCTTCATTTATCTATCAATATCTGAGATATTTGGTATGTAGGTAATGTGCAAGAATCTCTACCCTTAGGTGGAGTTTAGGTCACACAGTCAAAGTCAAGGTCACTAAGGCTAAAGTAAATTTTTCTACTTTTTGTCATAAACCCTTATTTATTGACTTATATTTTAAATATTTGGTGTATAGACACCTTGCATGAACCTCTTCCATAATAAATTAGGTTTAAAGTCACCAGGCTGTATATAGATTTATTAACTTAACCTCAACATTATAGGGCCTTTATAATATAAACCAGTTTCTTTGATATTTGGTATTAAGGTTCTTTGCATGGACCTCTAGCCTAAGGTTGGGTTTGAGGTCACTGGGTCAAGGTCACCACAGCTAATAATATATTTTTCTACTTTCTGTCATTGGTGCACATACAAATCTTCAGTTAGAAGATCATGCGCTGCTTTTAACTTTTGCTTAGTACTCAGGTGAGTGATCCAGGGCCATCATGGCCCTCTTGTTGTTTTTTTGGGAGCCATGACCCTACAGTGTTGTACTGAGAGTTCTGTGCTATATTAGAGTTCAGTTTAACAGTGTATGTTGAGAACTTACTACTTTTTGGCCTAATATCACATGAAAATGTTTTCATTCTTTGCAGCCTAAAATAGTATTTGTTATATCACACTTTTCGATGTATTGTTTTTTCATTAAATCACATCTTCATTTTACATTAAATATGTGGTGAAAAAGCTCATGAATGTCAGATGGCTTCTGTAATAGTCACCTAATTGTGCAAAAATCACAACTTGTTGAATTTCTTAAAAGAGAATATGGTAAGTTATAATGCAACACCACTTCTAACCTATACAAACTAAGGTAATAAGTACTGAAAAGTTCCTGACTTAATTATAGGATAAGAATCAAATGTATCGGGAACTTTAAGTTCTCTCAGAAGTATTAAATGAATTCATTTGAAAGCTTTCCATGATGGGTCAAATCATTGTCTTCTAAAGCGACTGTGTACAGGTGATTCTGGCATACCTGAAAACAACTTTATTTAAAATGAAAAGTGGATTTTTTTTTCACTATATATACATCACTTTGCATCAGTTAATGATCCAGGGTAGTTATTTCTGTTCTTTGATTTACATAAAATGAAATTATTTTACCTTCTTATGTTTGAAATAAAGATTTTTTTTTCAGCTATGTTGAAATCTGTTTGCGTTACTGTTAACTGTTATCTTTTTATGAATATGTACTTTTACCAGAAGTCATAAAACATTGTTGTTAAACACCTTATGGTAATTTAAAGTCACTTTCAGTAGATTTTGTTTCATTGAAATTGTTTTTTAAATTTGAAACCTACTTAAAATCACTGTGGGATGATAATAACAATTTGTTTTGCCAGATGCACGTGCCATTGAATGTTACTAAAGCATGCCTTAAACGGTCAGAAATTGAAACTGGTTGATTTCTATGAGCTTCTGTCCAAACTTGCATTGTAAATCTATTTGTTAATTATCATGTACTCTTAAGTTGGCCACTGAAGGTATTTTTTTCATAATTTAGAAAAGTTTGGAGGAGTGGAGTTTAACAAAATAAGAATTATTTAGTCTTGATTAATGATAATGTCATAACTCCATAAAGAAGAAATGCGTTTACAAGATTTTAATGCTCTTAAAGGGTGGCATTAAATAGTCACACTGTCCATCCATTATTCTTATGTCTGTCCATTCATCCATCTATCCCATTTTCTTTGCACAACTTCTCCTACAATTGTCATGTGATTTTCACCAAACTTTCACACAATGATCGATCATTATCAAGTGCCAAAGTGCATATACTCCAGCTTTTGCAGTGCAAGTATCTTGGGCAGAATTATTGTCCTTTGTTTAATTTTACTTTATATTTCTTTAAAGCGCAACTCCTCTTACATTTCCCACATGATTTTCACCAAACTTTCATAGAATGATCACTATCACATGCCAAAGTACATATTTTCAGACTTTTTCAATTCGAGTATTTTTGATATAGTTATTGCCTTTTATTAATTTTGCTTCCTATTGCTTCTGTGCACAGGTTCTCTTTCATTTCTCATGCAGTTATAAAATTTCACCCACTTTTTACAGAATGATCATTATCAAGTGCTGCAAAGCATATACTTGGGCTTTAGCGATTCAGTTATTTTTGGCAGAGTTATTGGCCTTTGTTTAATTTTACTTAATATTGTTGCTGTGTGCAACTCCTACAATTTTATGACATAAATATATTTTTGCCTATGGTGTTCAGTTGGACCATAAAAATCCAAAAGTTTAAAAGGTAAGAAACTGTTTAAAAACACTTTTTCTGTAAAAGGCCTGTGGTGACCTATGGGTACAAAACACTAGATCAGTATCTTTTGAAACACTTCAGTTTTGGATTTTTTTATTTTACCAGCCATGCATTTAGGTAAATGACATAAAATAGTCTTACCCCTAGATGTATGGGTACTTTGTTAGGTTCACAGACATTCTGGCACAAAGTTATAAGCTACCATGACTCTGACCATTGCCATGTTTTGGTGCCATTCATGTCTGTAAGACACATTTCTTGTTTCATAATTATGTAGTGTAATGTTAAAAATGCTGGCTTGACAATATCTTGGACAAATCTGAAACTGGGTCATATAGGTTCAGAAACTTGTTCACCAGCTTGTTACCACTCTAGAGGACACATTTTTTAAAGAACTTAAGAAAGTTAGTGTTAATGACATCTTTTTCGAGAATAAAACTGAGTCATTTAGTGTCAAAAATTGGTCATCAGCACATATCAAGAAGAAAATATTTGCAACTGTAGAAGTCACACTTTTATCAAAATTGTCCTGAAACTTGGTTAGAATATTAATATTTTGTCTTATGATCTATCTATAGGATGAGTTTGAAACAAAACTAGGTCACCAGCTCAGATCAGAGAAAAATCTGCTTAATAATGTTAGTTTGTTATTTTGGACCCAGTCTTTTTGAAATTTGGTCAGAATGTTTTTTTCTGATGATCTTTAGGAATTGATTGACAGCTGAGCCATGTTAAATAAAAACTAGGTCACCAGATTAGACTAGTATTAAAACCTTGTGAAGACTACAGAGGTAACATTTTGGACACAATCTTCATGAAACTTGATGTGAATGTTTATCTTGATGATCTTCAAGAAGATTTTGACACTTGGTCACATTAAGCCAAAAACTTTGTCAGCAGTTTCAAAAATGGAAGCTCATGTGAATACTGCAAAGGTTACATTATGAAACCAATCTTCAGGTATTTTTTTTTTGCAGATCTTTATTTGGAAGATCTCTTCTTGAAACTGGGTTCTATTAGATCAAAAACTAACTTACTAGATAAGATAAAAAAAAAAACTTGTGGACACTTTAGAGGTCAGTTGTTATCCCCCGCTCTCAGATTTGATCAAATGTTATAGTCACTAAGGGTAAAAAACAAGGTAATTGACCAGGTAGAAAGAAGGTATCATTAATCACAAAACCAAGTCAGAGTTATTGTCTTAATAATCTTGTTCTAGTAACAAAAACAAGGTCATTTGACTTCAGTTAATTATATACTTTACCTTATTTTTTCAATAAGGAAAGTCATAATGGTACCCAGGTGAATGAAATAGAATCATAACGACCTTCTTGTTACACTTATTTGCTATTTGGCTGAAGTATATCTCTTTATTTGCCTTTTAGTTTCAGCATTTGTCAAGTAAAAATTGGGGTTTTTTTGTAGTTGTTTTTTTTCCTTTTTTTTGTTTTGTTTAGAAATTCACACAGATGGTGTAATTTTAATAGCTCTGACAGTTTTTTGTATTTTCAGATATTTGCTTTTCCTTAATTGAAATAAGAGAGAGAAGTTCATTAAGAAAAAAAATGATTAGCTAGTAATCAGAGCTATAAGATTGTTGGCTTTTTCTAAGATTTCCAGAATGGAAATTTAATTGCCACTTTGTATTACTTGTAAGGACATAATTATTGTTTTTTTTCTTGAATGGATATAAGAAAATACATTTCTGAAGACAGACCAGACAGAATGAATAATTGAATTAGAGTAAATGTTCATTATGGAGAACTTGGTATCAATCCTTTGCATAATAAATGAAAGTAATATATTTTTTGTGGATTTTTCAGGGACAGGACAAAAAGTAAAAAAATATAATCGTACCTTAAATTCTGGTGGATGAACTAAAATTGAAACTAAATGCTTTTTGTCCTGATGAATTTCTTTATTCTTCAGACATTTTGAAACAGCCAATTTGTTTTTTTTTATTGATGACTAACAATGCACTTTTTAAATTACAGCAGTGACTTATTATAACTTTTTATTTTAACACAATAGCTTATTTTTTACTTCCCATTTTACAAAAGTAACTTATTGTGTACATTTTGTTTCCCAACAATGACTTATTATCTTTTTTCTTCTTTTACAAAAAAGACTTATTATGCACCTTTTATTTTACAACAACTGTTTGTGTACTTCCTATCCTTTACAACCATAACTTATTGTGTACTTCCATTTCTTTACAACAATATCTTATTGTGTACTTCCCATTCTTTACACAATATCTTATTGTATACTTCCCTTTCTTTACAACAATATCTTATTGTGTACTTCCCATTCTTTACAACAATAACTAAGTGTGTACTTCCCTTTCTTTACAACAATATCTAATTGTGTACTTCCCCATTCTTTACAACAATAACTTATTGTGTACTTCCCATTCTTTACAACAATAACTAAGTGTGTACTTCCCTTTCTTTACAACAATATCTAATTGTGAACTTCCCCATTCTTTACACAATATCTTATTGTATACTTCCCATTCTTTACACAATATCTTATTGTATACTTCCCATTCTTTACACAATATCTTATTGTGTACTTCCCATTCTTTACACAATATCTTATTGTATACTTCCCTTTCTTTACAACAATATCTTATTGTGTACTTCCCATTCTTTACAACAATAACTAAGTGTGTACTTCCCTTTCTTTACAACAATATCTAATTGTGAACTTCCCCATTCTTTACAACAATAACTTATTGTGTACTTCCCATTCTTTACAACAATAACTAAGTGTGTACTTCCCTTTCTTTACAACAATATCTAATTGTGAACTTCCCCATTCTTTACACAATATCTTATTGTATACTTCCCATTCTTTACACAATATCTTATTGTATACTTCCCATTCTTTACACAGTATCTTATTGTGTACTTCCCTTTCTTTACAACAATATCTTATTGTGTACTTCCCATTCTTTACAACAATAACTAAGTGTGTACTTCCCTTTCTTTACAACAATATCTAATTGTGTACTTCCCCATTCTTTACAACAATAACTTATTGTGTACTTCCCTTTCTTTACAACAATATCTTATTGTGTACTTCCCATTCTTTACAACAATAACTTATTGTGTACTTCCCTTTCTTTACAACAATAACTTATTGTGTACTTCCCTTTCTTTACAACAATAACTTATTGTGTACTTCCCATTCTTTACAACAATAACTTATTGTGTACTTCCCTTTCTTTGCAAATACATGTTATTGTGTACTTCCCCATTCTTTACAACAATAACTTATTGTGTACTTCCCTTTCTTTGCAAATATATGTTATTGTGTACTTCCCCATTCTTTACAACAATAACTTATTGTGTACTTCCCATTCTTTACAACAATAACTTATTGTGTACTTCCCTTTCTTTGCAAATATATGTTATTGTGTACTTCCCCATTCTTTACAACAATAACTTATTGTGTACTTCCCTTTCTTTGCAAATATATGTTATTGTGTACTTCCCCATTCTTTACAACAATAACTTATTGTGTACTTCCCTTTCTTTACACCAATAACTTATTGTACTTCCCTATCCTTTACAACAATATCGTATTGTGTTGTTTCCATTTTTACATAATAACTTTTTGTATATGTCCTTTTTTCCCTTTTTAGAAAATAACTTAATGTGTACTTCCCATTTCTACAACAATAACTCCTTGTATACTTATGATTTTATATCACTGACTTAATATGACTTTTCATTTTTGAATTTAATGATGTACTTCACATTTTACAACTATAACTTATTGTGTATTTCTTATTTTAGAACAGTATCTTCTTGCATACTTCCTGTTTCAGAACTTCTTATAATTGTGTTCTTACCATTTTACAACATCTTATTGTGTACAACACAAATATTATCTACTTCTCATTTTACAACAATGACTTATTTGTACTTTCCATTTTACAGCAATGACTTTATTATATACTTTTACAGCAATAACTTCATTATGTACTTCCCATTTTACAACAGTGACTTTATTATGTACTTCCCATTTTACACGAATGACTTCATAATGTACTTCCCATTTTACATCAATAACTTCATTATGAGCTTCCCATTTTACAACAATAACTTCATTATGTACTTACCATTTGACAGCAATAACTTCATCATGTACTTTCTATTTTACAACAATGACTTCATCATTTACTTTCCATTTGACAACAAAAACTTCATTATGTACTTTCCATTTTGCAACAATGACTTCATCATGTACTTCCCATTTGACAACAATAACTTCATTATGTACTTTCCATTTTACAACAATAATTCATTGTGTACCTCACATTTTACAACAATGTCTTTATTCTTTACTTCCCATTTTAAATTAATGACTTTATTATGTTCTTCCCATTTTACAACAATAATTTTCATTATGTACTTCCCATTTTACAACAATAACTTCATTATGTACTTCCTATTTTGCAACAATGACTTCATTATGTACTTTCCATTTTACAACAATAATTCATTGTGTACCTCACATTTTAAAACAATGACTTTATTATTTACTTCCCATTTTACATCAATGACTTTATTATGTTCTTACCATTTTACAGCAATGACTTCATCATGTACTTTCCATTTTACAACAATGACTTTATTATGTACCTCACATTTTACAACAATCACTTTATTATGTACTTCCCATTTTACAACAGTAATTCATTATGTACTTCACATTTTACACAAATTACTTACTGTTTATTTTCTAATTTACAACAATGATGTATTTCAAATCAGTACCTTGTTTTTTTTAAATTTTTTTATGGCATCCAGATTTGAACTAAATCATAAAAAAAGAAATAAGGTTTTACTTAGGATTTATTTTAGGTGACCCTGAACTTGTTATAATGGTAATCTGGAGAGCTCAATGAACTGTTATGGTTATAGTGTTTGGAAAACAAAATGTAGATGTAAACACAAGAGACTTTATTTATCATGGTAAACAAAACTTTAATTATACTCTCTGTCAATATATATGATATGTTTGAACATTTTGAAATTGTTATTGGAAAATGCAGATGGGTTGCATGTCTAGTGTTATATAGTTCTAAGAGATTCAGTAACATTCTCAGAGCTTATAATTTTGTCTTTATTTGAAAGATATAAATAAGTTGAATCAAGTCCTAAAAAATCTTTGAAGATACATAACTTATGTGTTAGAGTCTTACAAACTTTGAAGATACATAACTTAAGTGTAAGAGTCTTACAAACTTTGAAGATACATAACTTATGTGTTAGAGTCTTACAAACTTTGAAGATACATACTTATGTGTTAGAGTCTTACAAACTTTGAAGATACATAACTTATGTGTCAGAGTCTTACAAACTTTGAAGATACATAACTTATGTGTCAGAGTCTTACAAACTTTGAAGATACATAACTTATATGTTAGAGTCTTACAAACTTTGAAGGTACATAACTTATATGTTGGCGTCTTACAAACTTTGAGCTGACCCCTGATAATTTCATTCTAATGCTGCTGCCCTTTATTTTTCAAGGTTGCACTTATATTTTTTTTTGGTTGTGTAGAATAATAAAAAATGATATCTGCAATACTTCCCATATTTTATAAATAACATGACATTTTCTGGGAATATGAGAGGTAATGCAGTTTTCTAGTTTGAGATAAACCATATATAAATAATGGTTGTTAGCACTTTTTTTGGTATTTCCTTGCTGTATTTAGAAAAGATGATTATTTCCTTTCTTAAGTCTTTTAAATCTAGACCATCTAGCTCCTAAATTTTAAAGTTATTTATTGATTCAGATAAAGGTTCTAGTGAGCTATCAGTTTATTACAGATTATTTACATTCAAATACGTTGTTCATTTTCTAAAAGCATGCTTTTTAAAATCAATCTATTAACATTAATCAAGCAGTCAATATTCCTCTGCTGTACCCAAGACATAAATTAACTACAGAAAACATGTCATAACTTTTCAAACATTGTATCAGTCTAATATTTTGAAGATCATTGGTACCTGACCAAATGATTATGTTTATGAAAACCAAGCAGACATTGTTAGTATGTTTTTCTAAATGATTTCTTGGTAGAGATTGAAACTGGTCAAAAATCAAGTAATTGTCTTGAAGGAAAAGCTTGTGAACATGCAAAATGGTTGTCTTGTTGATCTCTGTCTCAAGATTGAAATAATTTACATGGAGGTAGTCAAATTTGTCAAGTCTTATCTTTGTTTGACAAATAACAATGTAAATTTGATTATGTTATGATTTCAGTAACAACTGTGGTACTCAGCTAGGTGGGCAAAGTAGAGCCGTCTTGGCCCATTTGCTTCCATTCACTCCAGAAAAGGGAAACTGTGATACCATGTAATGTTAAAATGATATTAAAATCTGTGTTCATTTACCAGTATGATGGCAAATTTCTGTGAACCGTATGTTTGAACATCTCTCATAATAGTAATAACAACTCAAAGCCTTTAAAGCACTGAAAAACTGTGGATGGATAGGAGGTGAAATTTCATACCAAGGCACACATTTTGCTTTTGTAATCATCCCTCTATTTGGGATCAATAGAGATGGACGACATTTCCTTTGGTGTCAAAGTTTTTATACATCTAGAAGAGTAAGCATGACTTTACTTGTTTGTCTGTCAGTCTGTCTCTTAGTCCAAGCATACAAATGAATACTTAGTGCTTTTTGGAACAAGAGGTAACAGTAATCTTGTTCCACAAATTTTTAGGTGGCTATAAATGCTCTGTAGTGGCAAAAAAGGAATGATGGGAACATGTCAATTAAAAAGAAACCCATAAGAATTGCTATTTAAGAAAATGAAAGCTAATTAAAGATTGAAATGACCATGTAATTGGTTCATTAACACTAAAGAGGTTACATTTTTGACCTGATTATCATGAAACTTGATCAGAATGTTTGTCTTAATAAGATGTTGGACAAGATTTAATATGGGTCATGTCTGACTGAAAACTAGGTAACAAGGCTAAATCAAAGAAAAACCTTATTAATCACTCTATAGACCACATTTTTTGTTCAAATGACATGAAAGTTTGTGTCAGAATGTTTGTCTTGGTGATATCTAGGTCATAGCTGAATTTAGATCATCTTGGTCAAAAACTAGGTCACACGGTCAAAACATTGAAAAACCTTGTTAACTCTCTAGAGGCTACATTTTCTTTCCGAATGTCATGAAAATTTTTAGAATATCAAGTTTGGATATTGGTCATCGGTCATGAGATCAAAACACAGATTTACCTTGTTAAAACACTAGAGGCATTTTTTGTTCTAAATAGCATGAAAACTTGCCAGAAGGTTCGTCTTAATAATCTCTAATATGGGTTATCTTATTTTAAAAACTAGGTCTGATAGTCAAAATATAGAGGCTACATTTTCTTTCCAAATATCATGAAAATTTGTCATAATGTTTGTCTTGATGATATCTAGGTCAATTTCTAATAATTGTTATCTGATTTCCTGAACCAACCTCATCTTATCATGGGTTCTAGAGTTATGGCCCCTTAGCAATGGGATGCAGGTCATTGATGAAGGGCCATCATGGTCCTCTTGTTTCTCTTTCAGTCTAGCACTCTCTATCTTAAAGTCTCCAGTAATTTTGTCCTTGGAATAAAAATGTCTACAAGGTGAGCTGACAAACGAACAAACACTGGAAGAAAGAAATGAATAAAAAAATGAAAGAGCAAATGAATGATTGAATAAATTACATATAAAATTGATTTCATTACATGGCCAGTTTTGTGATAATGTTGAATTTTTAAGTTCTTTCATCTGACGTCAACTGAACACTCTTCTGAAGACTTACTTGATTCAAAATGAGGCCAGTGAACAATGACCATTGCAAAATTTGAGTTTCTGCATAAATTTGTGCCTCCTGTCAAGCAAACAGTTTAATATGGGCTGTGATGGTTGATAGCTGTCTTGCAGTAATAAACTATCATAGTAGTTCATAGTTTATTGCATCAGGGTTATACATGGTTTATTATACATGGACTGTCATGGTTGATCATGGTCATACAACCATGAACTATTGTGGTTTACCATACTAGGTCATGTGCTTTTTCCTCTGGGCAGTGCTTATCATGTTTTACAGATTGTAAGATGCATTTCAGCGAAAAAGAAAGCACTGCTTATGAACCTTCCACTTTTAAAAACAAGAACCTCTCGTTGATTTGAATGGAGTGGCATCACACACATAATTGCACTGATCATTATGTGTCATTGTTGTATCTTAATTGCCTTAATTGCAGCATTTTACTAGTCTAGGGTATGTAAAATCTTGTGTCATTACATTGTTTTGCTGTTTTGACTGCACACTGTCATAACATTAAAGAAAATTGTATGCTGGACTGGTGATGAAAAATAAATGCATTGACCAATTCTAGGCATTTTCTATATATGCTGGAAGGATACAACCAACAGCAGTTAATGATAGGATTGCTCGCAATAAATAATGATACTGGTTCAAGGTCTTTTCTATAATGATGATAATGGTGATGATAGTGATGATGATGGTGATGATGATACTGTTGCAGGAATATTGTTAAGAAAACAATTCTGTTACTATTGTATTTGATTACTGGTAATGGTCAGTGCATATTTTAGGCATACTAATGTTAAACATTGTATTTGGTTGATTTATTTTCATTCAGGAGAGTGGAGAGGTGGGGAGCGGGGTCTTGGACCGATTGAGATTTGAAAATTTCCAGAGGCCTTATTTAAAACATAAAGTATCTCTAGGTTTGATTAAGCTCTTTGATTTGGAATTTGACTTGAACATTTTGAATTTTCAGGCATATTTGAATGTATTTTCTATAAAAATTTGTGTGAGGGCTAAAACCTAATTCACAAAGTAAATTGAAATTTAAACAAATAAGAGACCATCTGATTTTTTTTATTTAACTGTTATCCTTAAGTTGGTTCTGTAACAAATGATTAAAATGTTGTCCATCTAATCATGCCATCTGAAAACTGGGGCTGTGACATGTTTGTCTTAGTGCAGCAAAGTGTTTCTTTCTCTGTATGTGGCCAGCTTTTATTAAGTATACCACTGTGAACATTGTTTTCTAGTTCATTGATTGTCTGTTAGACTGAGATGCTTGATATTTCTTGATGTATTCTGCCTATTCGAAATAAACTCACCCAAGATAATTATGCAAATGATGGAGTCTTTTACAAAAATTACTGTCCTTAAATATTGACTTAAGTTTGAATAGCAGTACAATCTCATATAAATGTAACAATGAAAGATATGGCTCTTAGTAGATACATTTAAGATGTTTATTTTAAGCTCACCAGAACACAACACCTCCGTTGTGATTTTTATTTTCAGATAGTCTGTAAAGTTTCTTAACCCCTAGGGCAACAAGTATATATTAGGTAGTGTAATCTAATACTAGGAAAACAATCCAGAAAAGCACATCAGACATTCTATGACTCCCTTTTAGACTGAAGAAGGAAGTTTGCCATTTGTTCAAAGTATTGATGTAATTAAATTTAAGGGCAGAATTTTGTAATTGTTAGTTTAACTGCCTCTGAAAATAATGCAATAATGATAACATTAATACATGCTAAGTAAAATATATAAACGTTTTTGCCAAGAAAAAATATACTAAATGGAATAAATATACAGTCCAACTTGTGCTATCGACCACCCGCTAGTAGCCACCACCTGTCAGCAATGACCATTTTGATTTCTCCCTGATGAATATTACTATATAATGACCCCTGAATAACAAGAACCTGTTTTCCGTGACCAGCGACCAGTGTTTTCACATCCCAAAAGGCCAATTATCACCCGAACAACGACCATTGTCACCAATTTGTCTGACTATTGTTTTGTTAATGTCAATTAAGCAAACCATAGAAAGGTGTGAATAACACCTTGGTTGTTTGGTCTTCACATCGTCTTTATCAACAAAGGTGAAACTTGATTGAAATTTAATCTTAGATAATTAGTGCCACCTGTGTCGCTAGTTTGATTATTTTTTTTTCAGTACATAAATAAAGCAGTGCCAAGGGAAGGAGCTCTTAAAGACAATATTAAATCTAATTGAATGACAGACAAATTTAAATTTATTAACTAATTTAAATGGTTATATGCATTTTTATTATGCTCCCTGAAGGGCGAGTATATAGTTGCCGCTTTGTCCGTCCGTGCGTCCTGTTTGTCTGTTCGTCCATCTGTCCATCCGTCATAATTTTGTCCTGAGCATAACCCAAAAACTATGAGAGATATCAAGACCAAACTTCATATGTAGTTAGATCTCATTAAGGAGCAGTGTAGTGCACAAGAACCATAACTCTTACTTTATTAATTTTTGAGTTATTGCCCTTTGAAATTTCTCATACTTTTTTTTGTCCGGGGCATATCTCACAAAGTATAAGAGTTATCAGCTTGAAACTTTATAAGTAGATAGATCTCATTGATGAGCATTGCAGTGCACAAGAACCATTACTCTTTCTTTATTTATTTTTTAGTTATTGCCTTTTGAAATTTCTCATAATTATTTTTTGTCCGGGGCATATCTCACAAAGTATAAGAGATATTAACATGAAACTATTAGTAGATAGATCTCTATGAGGAGAAGTGCAGCATGCAAGAACCGTAACTCTATTTTGCATAATTTAGGAGTTATTGCCTTTTGAAATTTCTCATACTTATTTTTTGTCGGGGGCATATCTCACAAAGTATAAGAGATATTAACATGAAACTATTAGTAGATAGATCTCTATGAGGAGAAGTGCAGCATGCAAGAACCGTAACTCTATTTTGCATAATTTAGGAGTTATTGCCTTTTGAAATTTCTCATACTTACTTTTTGTCCGGGGCATATCTCACAAAGAATAAGAGATATTAACATGAAACTGTTAGTAGATAGATCTCTATAAGGAGAAGTGCAGCATGCAAGAACCGTAACTCTATTTTGCATGATTTAGGAGTTATTGCCTTTTGAAATTTTTATACTTTAAAAAAAATACATATTAAACAATAGCCCTTTTGGAATTGCCATTTATTCGGGGAGCATCCATCGGTTCTACCAATTTCTTGTTTGGTTTATTTAGCAAGTTTCAATCGGCATAAAAACTCCAAGTGTTAAAATAGAGCTACAGCTAACCGGAATACATTTCATGTCAAAATTTAGAAATTGAACGTTGTCATTTTTGTTTTCTAGGGAAAAAGGTGATGCTATGGGTCATAGGAAAGTTCAATTAGACCCGATGTTTCAGTGTTATTAATGTAGACAATCTCCAAATGCTGACATAAGAAAATAAATTACCCATTACTGGTCCCCCAAACAAAGACCACCTGTGAACAAAGACCACCTTTGAACAAAGACCACTTGTGAACAAAACCACCTGTGAACAAAGACCACCTGTGAACAAAGACCACTTTTGCTTATTCCCTGGAGCTGTCCTTGTTTGCAAGTTTGACTGTATAATGAATATGAGTTAAATTTAATATATTTTACTGAAAATAACATTATCACTTTTAGCCGTAAACTTTGTTTATAGCCTAAAGTGCTATGGACATAGGACATTCGATTACTATACTCTTATGGGGCATTGTTTTTGTACTATATTTAGGCCGATCATCTTTTTTTAAGATATTTCTTGTTTTATGTTACCTGGAATTAAGTATTACAGTAATCTTTGGGTAAGTAATATCCATTTGTCTGATTGGAGCTTGGATGTAACAAGCTGAAATCATGTGATTTCACTAATATTGAACAGATCTTGATAAGCAAACACCAACTGTTGTTGTCATACAGCTGAAGAAAAGGTGCATCTGCTAACCTTTTGGTGCCCAGTTTGTACGCCATCACATCGTTTTAACATACAGTACGTGCCAGGAGGAACTCACATTTTCAGCTTTATTTCGCGGACGCGGAAAAAAAAATATCCGCCGCGACATCAAGGAAAAAAAACGGACTTCCTCAATGTCTCGACATCGCGAAATATCTCGGCGATATTTGACGACCAGCACGAAAATTATTAGAGTCATAACTCACTTGGATAAGCTGAACATTTAATGAATTGACCGTAATGAAACTGTGCATTTTACGTCTGCCAATTATGTGACATTTGGTAAAATTTAAACCAAAGTTCTAATACATTTACTGTGTAGGTTGATGTGTACTTCCGTCGTTTAAAACGCTCGTTATTGTATAGCAAAATCGATCAATAATTCTGTCAAGCGCATAGACGATACAGATGTCGCAGTAGGGTTTACATGTTGTATGTTTTCTTTAAATATAGGAAAGCAGTTTTAACATGTGTAAATGGAAAACCAGTCAATTTATTTTCTGAAAATAGGGTCAGCTGTTCCGAGAAGCAATTACTTTCGGTTTTGAATTGTCATTCCTTCCGTTAACAAATATGAGCATTCGGAAACAAATGCATCAGATCATGTTTTATACATTTAAATGATATTTTAAATAGTAAAATTCGCCGAAATGCATGTAATCAGGAACTTTGTGAGCCTACGTCAATTCTTACCTGTGAAAAAGTTCGCCGAACCATTTAGCGGACGTCCGCCACGATATTTGGTGACCATGTCTGCGGCGTTGATCCTCGAAATGCTGCGGATTTGGTCGTGTTTTAAGGAATGGGTAGTCCGCGACGACCTCGAGGAAAACGAGAGTTCCTCCTGGCGTGTACTGTAGTTGCCCATTATATAGATGTTATCCGGAACTCGGCAAATGTGGGTTTTTCCCAGCTAATCCCGGGGTACAAACAAACTTTTACCGTTATGACTTCACGGTGCACAACCCTTCACAAAAGGTTGATCAACGTGTTGCCTTGTTGTAACTGTAAAAGTTTGTTTGTACCCCCGGATTAGCTGGGAAAAACCCACATTTGCCGAGTTCCGGAGTAAGTCTATTGTGTTGATAGGTTCATATTTTCCAAGTTAAACCAAGAACAGTTGAATTTACCTGTATTTTCCAGTGTATATGTCAAAGTTCTACTGAGTAGTTAATTGCCTTTGATTACAGAAATCACCCTGATACATTAAGTTTTTAAAAACACATTAAATAGCCGTGTTTTTATATCTGATGATGTTACATATAATTGTTTCTTACAGTATAATGCATCATTGAGTTAGCTGGTGTTAATTGATGTAATGGCAACAAAAAGGTGTTTATCTTCTGTCCATGTGCCTTGAATTAAAGTAATTGCTGTTCGTAAATATTTTCAGGAGGAAATGCGTTAGGAAAAGCATTACTGCCAGAAGAACTTGTGGTTTATATTGCAAGCATGGAGATCAAACTAAAACCAAACTCAAAATTTTACCTACCTTAATGGCTCCATGTCAGTAAATTACTTTAGGAAGAAGATATTTTTGGCATAACATGAGTAACTGTTCTGTGCTCATGATGTAGCAAGTTGGATTATGAATGGCAAACATTTGCTGCCATCTCATCTGTGCTTTGATTTTGCTTGGTTATCTGCTCTGCTAACCCTGACCATGCTAAATATCTAAAATGAACTTGTCCATCTTTCAATTTGGACAGGTCCATTAACTGTTCATGGGGATGCTGATTGAAAATTTACTGACTGAATGGCAAATAGTGCAGACCATGATCAGACTGCACGGACGTGCAGGCTGATCTTGGTCTGCACTAGTCGCAAAGGCTGTGTCAACTGGTTTCAGCAGAGTAAGGGCTAATATTCTTTCTAGTCCATAACAGGGACAGTCACAATGTTAATGCTTAATGTATTTGAAACCTTTATCAGACATTGTATACATTATAAAAGGAAAAATGTTAAAATTCTTGTAGTCTGAAAGTACAACTTTTGTTGTGATGAAATTGCTCAAGTAAATGAAGATTGAAAGTAATTGCTTGCAATGTAAAATATATAGGTTTGAACTGATATTGTGAGGAAATTACATTCAGCCTTGTTGTTATCTGTATATACTAATAAGTCTAAACCTATTAACTCAAGTATTTCATTCCCTTTGTGATATTTATTTTGTTAAAATATACATTTCTAAAGACGCAGTTTTACTTGTTTTCAATTAAGAGTTGCTTGTTGAATACTTGATAATCATGAAGTGGAAGTGTAGCACTTTCAGCAGATAGTATTACACTATTATTGTTTTGAAGTTGTTTACAAACTTAAATTACTGGCACTCATGCAGTTCTAGTAGAGTCACATGCTTTGGACAGGTGTTAGTTCACCTTCCTCTAAGTATGACAACTTGTACAGTTATTCTAAGCTTGTTTTTATTAGTTTTTTAGTTCAATTTGATTTTTGAAGGAAAGTTAAGATATAACTTTGTTTTAGCTCACCTGAGAACAGTCTTCTTGGGGTAAACTTCTTAGATTCGGCCATATTGAAATTCGCCCAGATTGTTTGCCTTGATGATCTGACAGATGATCTCACTAGGTCAGATCATAAGGAAAAACGTTGAGGTTATAATTTTGACCTTAACTTATTGAAGCCAGCTCAGAATATTTTTCTTGATGATCCCTTAGATGAGCTCAAATCTTTGTCATGTTGTGTCCTAAACACATCCCTAGCTCAGATTAATGGAAAACCTTGGTTATATTTTTGGCCCAGTCTTCATGAAATTTGGTCAGAATGATAACCTTGATGATTTCTGTGATAAATTTAAAATTGGGTCCCATGGGGTCAAACTGGTTTAAATCAAAGGAAAACTGTAATACTCTGTATGTCTTAGTTTTGGTAGTATTCATGGAACTTGCTTAGAATGTTTGTCTAAATGAGCTCTAGGATAATTTATGTGTGTTTATATGATAAGTCATGTGATGTCAAAACAAAGTTACGTCAGTGGAAAAAATTTGCGCTTTAAAGCTAACATTTTTGGTCCAGTTGTCATGAAACTTTGTCAGAATGTTTGTTTTGATAATCACTAGTTTTAAAGTGGGTCTTGAGTGGAAAAGTACTATTACAGATTAGTAGATTACCAGAATGAATAAAGAAACAGTTTCACATTGAGTTTTATTTTTATCAATTCTTCAAAAATACCAAATTTGATGAACAATAATTGTTTTTTGGCACAGCTTCTTTCTGTATAGATTAATGGTTTCTATCTTCAGACCATGACAATAGGTTTTAAAATGAAATAACAGAGAATAACTAATTGAAAATAAATATCAGAGAGCATAGTAATACCAGACTTATTAGATGGTTGGCTAATTCAGATATTCTAAAAGAGGAATTTAATTACATCTTTTTTGCATTTGTTTTAAGACAATACAAGTAACCCTGTCCTTAAATTTTAAACTAATTTCTGAGGACAGGGTAGACTAAATGTTTAATTGAACTCAAATTGATACAGCACAGCAAGAAGAAATTCTTAATAATTCTATGCATAATCAATGGTAGTTATACAGTTTCAAGAAAATTTCAGGGAAGAGCTTTTCATTTTCAGTTGAAAGCTCAAATGTTTCTGAAAAGATGTGCTCATAGTTTGAAGTTTGAATTGTTATTGTCTGGATTATTGCACCAAGTCCATTGAAACTTTTTAGCTTACCTGAGCCGTAGGCTCATGGTCAGTTATTAGGATCGATCATTGTCCGTTGTCTGTCGTCCGTCCACACTTAGTTTGTTAACACTCTAGTGGTCACATTTTTGCCTCAGTTGTCATGATACTCTTAGTCAGGAAGTTTGTCCCAGTAATTACTCAGACGAGTTCGAATATGGGTTACAAGCACACATGGCCCAAAAATGGAAAACTTTTGTTAACAATCTAGAGGCTTTTTTTTCAGTCCAAGTATCCTGGAGAAAGGTTGTTTCAATAATTTCTAGCTGAAGTTCGAATATGGGTCATCTGGGTTCAAAAACTAGGTCACAGAGCCCAAATATTGAAAAACCTTGTTAACACTCTAGAGGTTACATGTTCACTTCAAATAGCCTGGAAATTTGTCAGAAAGGTTGTTTAAATGATTTCTAGCTCAAGATCAAATATGGGTCATCTGGGATAAAAAAAACTAGGTCACAGAGCCCAAATATGGAAAAAACCTTGTAAACACTCTGTAGGTATTATTTTCAGCCCAAATATCTGGATATTTGTCAGAAAGAATGTTTCAGTAATTTCTAGCTCAAGTTTGAATATGGGTCATCTGGGGTCAAAAACTAGGTCACAGAGCCCAAATATGGAAAAACTTTATAAACACTCTAGAGGCTACATTTTCAGACAAAATATCCTGGAAATTTGTCTGAAAGGTAGCTTTACTGATTTGTAGCTCAGTTTCCAATATGGATCATCTAGGTGCAAAAACTAGGTCACAGAGTCCAAATATGGAATAACCTTCTTTACAGTCTATAGGTAACATTTTAAGTCCAAATATCCTGGAAATTTGTCAGAAAAGTTGTTTTGATAGTTTTTAGCTTAGGTTCATATATGGGTCATCAGGGGTCAAAAACTAGGTCACAGAGCCCAAATATGGAAAAACCTTAATACTCTATTGGTAACATTTTCAGTCCAGATATACTGGAAATTTGTCAGAAAGGTGGTCTTGACGATTTCTAGCTCAGGTTCAAATATGGGTCATTTTGGGTCAAAAACTATGTCACAGAGCTCAAATATGGAAAACCTTGTTAACACTCTAGAGGTAACATTTTCAGTCCAGATCACTTGGAAATTTGTCAGAAAGGTTGTTTTGATAATTTCCAGCTCAGGTTATGGATCATCTGGGGTGAATTAACCAGGTCCATAACAACTTTGTTAAAAGCAGTCATACTCAGGTGAGCGATATAGGGCCATCCTGGCCCTCTTGTTTATATAGATGGTTCTTATTAAAATACACATAAACCATAAATATCAATTTGTAAATTTGTTATCCTTTGTAGGTAGGGCTGCTGCCACTACCGGAGTACTCAGATAATTACGAATCCGACCAGAAAATCGAGTACGAATATTCGTCACTGCCGAAATTGTTGGATCACTATTTTTGTTTTTTAATCTGAAACATGTAGTTTTTCACTAAATGTTCAGGGAAAAAGAGTTGCAAAGTGAATTTAAACAATTATTTGCACATACATTTTACGATCGCTAAATGGCCGAGTCCTGAAGTAAAAAAATATCATATTGCAGAGCTATCAGTGATGTCAGATCCGAAAACAATTGTCATCGAAACATTCTCCATTTAGATTTTTTGCATTACCAAAAAGCAAACTTATTTTTAAATAATCAAATTAATCAATCAAAGAAACCAAACATTACATCGTTCAAAATTCGAATGTACCGAATTAGTCCTTGCTCTGCTGATTAACGTCATTTTTGTCTGACAAAAAGGCAGATTGTAGCAAAGAATCTGGCCTACTAAAATGATACATCTGTGTTTACATGTCAGCTGTTACTTGATCTAGTGCAGTTTGGTCAGTTAACAATAAAACTGTATTAATTTCTTAGCATTTTTTTTGGTTTTGATTTGGATTCTTTTATGCTTTTATTCGGTAGTGATTCGTGGTTCAATTTGTGAATAGTAACTCATGAATTGCGAAACAGATCGGATCACCACTTGCCCAACAATCCACAGCCCTATTTGTAGTTGTCTATTGCTTTGCGAATTTCTGTCTGTCCACTGGTCTTTTGGACTGGCTGTAGACCAAATTGTTTCTGATCAATTACTTGAGAACACATAGTTCTAGATAATTTACACTTGGTATTTAGATTGAGCATTCTACATAGATAAGGCTTTTTGATTTTTGGCTGTCTTGATCAAAGGTCAAGCTCACAAAGGTTTGCACTTTGGTACACAAGGTGCTCAGGGTCTTTTGTCAGCATTAAAGCTTGTTTGCACTCTAAAGGCCCCATTTTTCATCAAGCCATAATGAAACATGCTCTGATTGTTCGCTCTGATTATCTTTCTGACCATACTGGAACTAGGTCATGTGAGATCAAAAACTTAGTTGCCCACTCAGATCAAAGGAAAACCTTGTGAATGATACAGAAATTTTGACACAGTCTAAATTAAATTTTCTCAGAATACTTGTTCTATTGATCACTTTATTGATTTCAAAACTGGGTCACATGGGATCAAAAAAAGGTTTGTCTGAGGTCAGATCATAGGAAAGCGTTGTGAACACTTTAGATGCCACACTTTTGACCAAATCTTTATGTAAGTAGGTAAGAATCTTTTGTTTCGATGATCTTTTTGAGCAGTTTGAAACTTATTCATATGGGATAAGAAAACTAGGTTACCAGCACGTATCAGTGGAAAATCTTGTCAATCAAATCAGGTCAAAAATTTGGTTACCAGCTTAAAGGAAGAGCTTGTGCACACTCAGAATGATTGTCATGACAATCTTTGTTGTTTCTGAATTCTCTGACATCTTTTGTCATTATGTAATAGCGTAATTCTAGTTTTAGGCCTTTCAGTCCTTTGATTCTTGATTTCAAGTAGAGTGGAACTTAAACAGCCATGTTGATTTGAAAGTTCACTATGAAATAAGTTACAAAATACTTTTTACATTGGAGTAAACAGAACTTTTATTTGGAAAGACTGTGAAAATGTCCTTGTCTTGTATGAAAACTTTCAAATTATTATTAGAATTTGTAGCTGAATTGCATGTCAGGTGATGTATAGTTCCAGGAAATAACAAAACACTGTCTCGCAATGTTTGTAATTTGTCTTTTCCTGGAAAATTCATTTACTGGAAAAAAATACAGAAACAACCTGACCTCTTTAGTTACATATTTGTAAAATATATAAAATTTTGGAAAAAAAGTTTTGTCTTGTGTTCTTAAGTAATTCTAATTAAATAATCAACAGCCTTTGTTGTAACCTATTTATAAGGTCTTAAACTGGACAGAATATAGACAACATTTCTGTCATTATACCCCCACAAATGAAGTTTGGCTGAATATACTATACTGTTACTCTGTCATTAGTGGGTGGATCTTTGGAAATACCTGGCAGAAATGCGCAAGATGACCCAGGTCCATATTTCCAAGGTAAAGGTCACACTGACATCAAAGGTCAATAGTTGGGTCTGTTTTTCCTGTCCATTCTGTAACCCTGTCACTCTGTCATTTATGGAAGGATATCAGAATTACTTGGCAGAAATGTTCACCAATGTGATATGATGTGTCATGCGCAAGACCCAAATCCATACCTCCAAGGTTAAAGCAGCTCATTCACAGTGGAACAGTAGAAGTAAAAAAAGTTTTTTCTATTCACCCTTGTTACTGTTGCTGAAGTCTTTGTTTTCTTGCAAAAAAAACAACTCAGCTTGCATAGGTCACATTGCAAATGAAAACGCCCGCTCGGGGAATTACAGTTAAATATAGAATATGGTGTCCCTGAATCAGGTGCTTGCTGTACCACATGACACATTCCGCAACATGGAGTCTTCAACAATCTCAGTACAGGTATTTGCTTCATGGATAAATGACCCAAACCACTATAATAACCAACACAAAGTAAAAAGAATATTCACAAGAATGAATTTGAGGGTCACTTAACTTCACAGAGATTTCAGATTTTCAAATGTCGGTGGGTTGGTAGTTTTAGTTTACTAGGTCAAAGGCCAAGATCACAGTGACTTTGAAAAGCAAAACTGTTTCAGATCAATAAATAACTATAGAACTCTTGGGCCCAGGATCCACAAAACTTCATAGGCAGGTTGATCATGGCCAGTAGATGACCTCAATAGTTTTTCAGGTCATTAGGTCAAAAACTGATGTCACAGTGACCTTGAAAAGCAAAAGCTTTTCTGATAAATATCAGAGAATCCTTGAGCCCATATTATTCAGACTATGTATATAGGTTGGTTATGACCAGTAGATGACCCCTGTAGTTTTTCAGGTCATTAGGTCAAAGGCCAAGATCAGAGTGACTTTGTAAAACAAAACAGTTTTCAGTCAAAAACTAGAGTATGTTTGGGTTAAGGCTCCCTAAGACTTCATAGACAGGTTGGTCATGGCCACTAGATGACCCCTATGGATTTTGGTTCAGTATTTTAGGCCAATGTCACAATGACCTTGAAAAGCAAAAGCTTTCCTGATTAATATTCTGATAATCTTGGTCCCAGGTTCCTCAGACTTGGTTTGTAGGTTGATCATGACCAGTAGATGATCCCTGTAATTTTTAAGGTCAGTAGGTTAAAGGCTAAGTTGTCAGTGACCTTGAAAAATAAAATGGTTTCAGGTCAATAACTTTGAATAGAATGCTTGGGCCCAGCTTCCTAAAACTTCATAGGCAGGTTAATCATGGCCAGCAGATGGCCCCTTTAGATTTTATGGTCACTAGATCAAAGGTCAAGGTCATATTGATCATTAACTGAAAAATGGTTTCAGATGAATTACTAAAGAATGCTTTGGTTGAAGGTCCTTTAACTTGCAATGCAGTTTGTTATATGACCAGTAGATGAATAATTTTTTTTTACTTTTGGGATAACTTAGCCAAAGTTCAAGGTCAGATTGATCTTTAAGAGTAAAATGGTTTCCAGTCAATAACTAGAGAATCCTTTGGCATTGGCTCCTCAGACATGCTATGCAGGTTGGTCTGTATAGGTCATCTGGGGTCAATTAACCAGGTCCGTAACAACTTTATTAAAAGCAGTCATACTCAGGTGAGCAATATAGGCCCATCATGGCCGTCTTGTTATTCTTAACTGAATAAGAAACCATATGAGAGATTGTAATAGAAGGTTTGTAATAAATCTATTTTAAACATAAAAGCTGGTTCACAATGTAATGTCTCTTATGCAGAGGAATATAAATGAGACATCTATGAAATAGATATAAGAAGATAAATCCTCTCTCCAGACATTTTATTTGACAGTGCCAGGAGGCAGGGTAAAAAAGATTTACCTTGACATAATAAAATTATAAAGGTAGCTCTGAAAAGTTTCGTTTTACATGTAATTGTATATAGACATTGAAATATCTGAAAAAAGACCTAATAAAAATTTAGATGATAAGGAAAACAAATGAAATGCCTTTAGTTATTGAAATTTCTTTGCTGTTAATAGATTTGAGGTAATCTTTTTGTGACTTTTTGACATAAGTTGCAAGGAATAACTTAGTATTTCTAAACTTTCATTAGAGTAGGATATTTAAACAATAACATCAACAACTTTTAAAATTTAACAGTTCATCACCTTTTTAAGGCGGAGCTTTAATTGATTTTTGACAGGTGTACCGACGAGTCTCGTTCTTTACCTAACAGTGTAAACTCTAATCAGTTTTGCAAGCAGTAGTAAATAAGTGCTCATGTAAAATGGGATTTATTGCATGTTTTATTTGAAAACCATGAAAAAAAGCCTCAAGTCCATAGCTCAAAGGTCACAGTCACTGGTCAAAGGTAAAAAATGTGGATTATAGACTTTCTCTTGGCCATGACTTCTCAATACATGGAATGATTTTCAAATACCTTTGGGTATTTGTTCATCTAGATGAGATGGTGTGTAGGGTTCAAGACCAGATCCCTCGCTCAAAGATCAAGGTCACAGTGACTGTTCAAAGATCAAAAATGTTGATTATAGACCTGTCTAGGCCATGATTCTCCATAGCATGCATGAAAGGATTTAACTTTTGTCCGTGAAAAGATTTTCACATATCTTAACTTGTTTGTTCATCTTGATGAAACAATGTGTCACATGTAAAACCCAGATCCCTTGCTCAAAGGTCAAGGTCACAGTGACTGATCAAATTTAAAAAATGTTCAGGCCAGGATTCTCCATACATGGAAGGATTTTAATTTCTATCAGGATATAAGTCAACTTGGTTATTGCATTTTTGAAACAGTATTTCAGTCATGTGACCAAGCCGAGTGTGGGAATATTCAACACTTCTGTGACATGCTCTAGTTGTATAACTGAATTATTCTAAAATGAATGGTGCAAAAGTTGAAATGAAACTCCTTCAGCAAATCTGATACAATTGAAATAACATTTGAATTAGTCTAGAAAAAAGACTGTAAAAACATAAATATTTATGTTAAATATTAATGTTTCAAATTTCTCAGTAAAAGAGGAGGAAAAAATATCTTTGAAAACAGAAGTTACAGAGTTATTGCACTTTTTTGATTGTCATTTTTGTCTTGAAGCTGCTAACAAGTTCAATACATTTCAGAGAAAGAGAAAGCATGGACAGAGACCTGTTTGCTAGAAAAAAAAACCATTTATCATTCATTGATTTAAAGATATGTCACCATTAAAACTGCACTACTCAAGGTAACAGGCCTTGTTGTTTTATCCAAATTGCCACAATTACAGCATTTAACAAAGGTATGGCAAATGCCCTGTTAAAAATATTTCATGGCCATTTTATGACCTGTTGTCATAACCTGGTAGAAAATGGTCTATAAATTGCTGTGGAGGACTATTGATATTGTAGTGATCCTATTGACATACTTGGGGCACTCTGGGTGTTGGTATGTTATGTCAGGGAGTTATGGAGTTTATGACACTGAATTGCCATAAATAATGATCATACCTGCTGAGGATCCTTGAATTCTGTGCTCTACCTCAAGTGCTACATATACCTCTAAGATGATGATGATGATAATAATAATAATAATAATAACAGTAGAAGTAATAATAATAATGATCATATTGATAATAATGATTGTAATTTTTCTTATGTCGAGAATGATCATACTGAAGATGTTTTATATACACATATATATATTTCATTGCATTGAAATAAAACAAGGTAAGACATGGGTTAATTATTAATGATCATTCTTTAGTAATATTTATACATGTCTTATCTATAATAACTATATTATTTATATCAACTCTTTAATAATGTTTAATTAATATTTCTGTGAGTGGACACAGAATTTCAAACCAAACTTTGCAGAATGATACAGAAACAATGAAGTAAACAAAACAAAAAATTGCACAGTTCTGTAAAGATTTGATGGCAACACTTGGTAAAACTTTCTTCAGAGGTGTGGTTAGTGTGCCAGTTTTATGATCCCTTTATGAAACACTTAGCAAGCATGTTAGGTTCTCGGCTTCTTCATTATTATGACTTGGTTTGTAAAAATAAGTAGAGAAAATTTTCAGAAAGGTGCAAACTAACCTAATTCCTATTCATCCATTGTAGGATACCCATTGTTTGGCTTACTATCAAACTGCTGAGGTTTCTTGATGAAAATTCTGTGTACTGTTGGGACCTGTTGAGGAAAGTGGGGGGAAATGCATAACTGATTGCTTCATATTGCTTGCATTATTATTTCTATGATTTATGAGATGTGTTTCAGTGTGAGCCATGTACAGTACCAAGTAGTGCAGATTTATCAGGATGTTTGCAGTATTTTGATTCTATTAGAGATGAAACAGGCTAACATATGGTGAGATATGTTTGGAGAGGGTCAAGATGTATTGATCTTAATTGACTTGATTACTATGAACTTGGAATAGAATAAGTTCTTATCATTAGCTCTCATTCACTTACAGGCTTCTGGAGTACTGACATTTGATCATAATCTTTCTGTTATATGAATTGCTGTTAATTGAAACTGGCATTTGGAGTAATATAGTTCCACAATTTACTTCAGACTTCAAGCACTTTGCAAGAGGCAATAGTTAAAATAGATACTGACAAGGGTCCTTTCTCATTACTCACTATTCATTTTCTGGAACAATGGCAGTTTTAAAGGTGCTGTAGCTGTTTCATGCTCCCGTAAAAGGAACATTTCTTTAAAATGATTAACCCTTAGCCTGCTTAATATATAAAATGGACTTGTCCATCTTTCAGTTTGGACAGATCCATTAATTGTTTATGGGGATTCTTATTGAAAATTTACCGACTGAATGGCAAATAGTGCAGACCATGGTAATGAAAGATTGCATGGATTTGCAGGCTGATCTTGGTCTGCATTGGTCACAAAGACTAATACAATTGCCGCCAGCAGGTTATAGGTAAATGAAAAATTCATAAGAAAGAAAAAAAATGACTGGAAATTTTTCTCTGACCAAAATGTGATCACATGATTTGTTAGAGCCGAATAAATCTCTGACATTTTGTACTAAATTCTTTCAAACTTATTTTCTAAGTTCAGAATTTTAATAGTTTCTTTCAGTTGAAAAATGTGATGTGCCTATGAATATGCCTTTTTTTTTATACCCCCTAAACGAAGTTTTGGGGGTATATAGGAGTCACCTGGTGGTTGGGCGGACGGTCAGGTGGTCTGTTGCAATTTCCTTGTCCAGAGTATAACTTGAAAACTAATGGTTTGAATTCAGTGCGACTTCATACACTGGTCAAGCACAATGACAGGAAGTGCAGTGTTCAAGAATCATAACTCCATCTTCACTATGTGCACAGTTATTGCCCTTTGTTGGTTTTCCTTGTCCAGAGCATAACTTGAAAAGTAATGGTTGGAATTCAGTGCATCTTCATACAGTGGTCAACCACAACATGAGGAAGTGCAATGTACAAGAGGTATAACTCTATCTTTACTATTTGCATAGTTATTGCCCTTTGTTGGTTTTCCTTGTCCGGAGCATAACTTGAAAAGTAATGGTTGGAATGGTTGGAAACTTCATACAATGAATAACCACAGTGGAAAGAAATGCAGTGTTTAAGAACCACAGCTATCTTTATTTGCCCTGACAACCATAACTCTATTTCCATTCATTTACAAAGTATTCTGTTATTAATAACTTCCTCAGTTCACAAGCAGTCTTGCAGGGGTATTAATCACAATTAGTGATAGCTCTAGTTTTCTTAAATTGAATCACAGTAGAATGATGTTTGGGTACACTTTAATCAAAAAGAAACCTTAAAATTAGTCAGTTCAGTATATATATGACATATATGGTGAAACACAGATATAGGTCCATTGCTGATCAGAATAATTTGCTTATCAAATGTATATTAATCTATTATCTACTGTATATTCATCTGTTATCTACTGTATATTCATCTATTATCTACTGTATATTCATCTATTATATACTGTATATTCAAATATTATCTACTGCATATTCATCCATTATCTACTGTATATTCATCTGTTATCTACTGTATATTCATCTATAATCTGCTGTATATTCATCTGTTATCTACTGTATATTCATCTGTTATCTACTGTATATTCATCTGTTATCTACTGCATATTCATCTGTTATCTACTGCATATTCATCTGTTATCTACTACATATTCATCTGTTATCTACTGCATATTCATCTGTTATCTACTGTATATTCATATATTATCTACTGCATATTCATCTGTTATCTGCTGCATATTCATCTGTTATCTGCTGCATATTCATCTGTCATCTACTGTATATTTATCTATTATCTACTGTATATTCATCTGTTATCTACTGTATTATTCATCTGTTATCTAATGTACTATATTCATCTGTTATCTACTGTATATTCATCTGTTATCTAATGTATATTCATCTGTTATCTACTGTACTATATTCATCTGTTATCTACTGTACTATATTCATCTGTTATCTACTGTATATTCATCTGTTATCTACTGTACTATATTAATCTGTTATCTACTGTATATTCATCTGTTATCCCATTACTGGTAATCCACAGTGAACTGCAGTATGAACAGAAAACTTAAAAAGTAAAACTTCTTAGTATAATTTTAGAAAAAAATATATATTTAGGGGTGAAAATTAATATTTTCTAGTCTGTGTCTTTATTCAGTAACACTCAGAACTTTTTTCTTTCACTCTTTGATATATAGATGGTAAAAGAATTCAGACTCATTTCCATTAAGATACACATTCTTTTCTCATTATATATTCCAGTATATCAAACCAAAAATAATTTATATCAGATCATTGATTTTTCTTTGACCCTGGCCTGCTCCATGAACCTTATTATATCTAAATATGTTATTGTCCATACAATTCTGTCATATTTCCAATCTGTTATACGCCTGATATTGCCATCTTATACTCTATTGGCCATCCATTGTGTTCCGGTGCGGAATTAACAAATATATCACATGGAATAATTAATGTTATGCCATGCCAGACATTGTAAACAATAGAATACATGGCAATTCATGCATATTGAACATAAGTCTCTCCAGAAAGTTGTTTGTGGTGGTAGCGGTCATGAATCTTGTTTTTACTGGAAAACTTGAAATTTCAGTGTCAGTATTATGGCTTGTTTTTAATGGCATACAGAAAGTATTGGTAAACATGTGGTTAGGAGAGCACTTGATTTGACCTCTGAATGACCTCTGTGAACTTGTAGTGTACACCTTATTCAAATTTTGTGTACTGTAAAATGCACATAAAATGCACACAAAATGTACATTATGTCAATATTTATTATAGGACTATAAATAATTATGAGGGTTCTCTAGAATTAGGACAGGAAAATCTAGAAAAGTGATCAAGTAAAACAAATGGGTTATCTAGTGCAGAAAGAGGACCAGGATAAATGAAATAATCAAATTAAACATCCTGTTAGTTCTAAAATAGATGTTTTGTATATAGGAACTTAGCTTGATTTGACACTTAGTTGGTTAATAAATTAGATTTATTAGCTGAAATTATTGGCAATATTCTAAATTGAAAAAATAAAAGTGTCTTCGAAACACCAGGTTTTGGGTTATTTAGATTTCTTTTATTGTACAAGAAGAAAGGTAGGGCTGAAAATTAAAAAAAAAAAGTTTAAACTGATACTCATGGGGTTAAGAAAATGTTTGCAAAAAGATATTTGGCTTTGACTTAAGAGTTACTTTTGGCTGGAAAAAAGTTTGTACAAGACTAGAATTTGAAATTAATAATAAAGGTCACTGTGCTGAAATATTTAGAGAAAATGATAAATAAAAAAATTCAGTTGGATACAATACCACTAAGTGATCAATATATTATGCAACAAAATGCAAAAACAGATCATGACCAGAATACACCCACATAATACATTAACAGAATTGGTTAACATTGACTAAATAAAATAACTGAAAGAATTTCTTGAACTAAGGAATAGTAAACAGTCACTGTTATCTATCAATGTTTACTGTTTTAGTCAGGTCTCGGAAAGCAGTCAATCTATTATCTCAGGGCATGAATATTTCAACAGGAATAAATGAATATATTCACCTAACTTAATAGTTTTTCTCATGCAAGTTGCCTCTTACTTGTCTCCTGATGTGTATAAATTTAGAAGGAATTGTCTTATTTAATTTGGACTGTCATATCTTGAAAATTGGTCACCCTAAATAATAAAATGACTGTCAACACTAATTTTGAATAATAATGGACAAGGTACTTGCCCTAGAGTCTCCGGGTTTAAACCCTACAATCTGAGATGCTTTATGCCAGTCTCTGAGTTATAATGAAGAATGACAATGTTTCCACTTTGATTTTGTTTGAACTTTTAGGCAAATCTATAATTGTGATATCATATATCAGGTATGATAGCAAAATCTGCAGAGGCCAGAGGGAATAATAATGTTCCTCATTTATGATACCCATCTTGTTAGCTCTATTTCCCTCAAGTTTACCATACTGGCAGGTGTCAAGTGTTTCTTGGTATCTTAGAATTATATTGATCCCCGTGATTTCATGTCAAAGACCTTGCTTTATAAACCTATATGTAGCCTAAGCCTTTACAGACCATTCAGCTTCTTATGTTGATGTGTGCTGCTTTCTTCCCATTGAATCTTTTAAGCTCTTTAAAATGACAGTCCTAAAATGTTGGTGTAGATCCACTTCAGCCAGTGTAGTTAACAGTTTTATAAAACCTTCAGTATCGGTTATCTTCATGCTAAATTGGTGCCATTGTATTCTCTAATCCTCCTGAACTGAGAGGCTCAAGCTTTTGAAAACATTGCTTTAAATGCAACAGAGCATCTGACATTGTATTTCACTTAGACATTGCCATAAAAAAGCCAAGTTATTTCAGTAAAACTACTTTATTTTTGACATCTTAGAAGGCTCCATATTTATGTGCATATTTGATAGCCAGAGATCAATGTTTATGAGCAGCTAAATCTAATTTCTCCATACAAAGAATGAGTAGAGTGTCGTAAAAGCCATTTGTATTATGTCATAGAATGGTTACCAAGAAAATTTCCTTATCTGGTAAGAAAGATTTTATTTGTGATAAGTGTTCTGCTTTCCTTAAAATGTCTGTTCCTTATATGGAAGAATCAATTTTTACATGGTTATGATGCTATTTTGACAAGGTAAAACATTCTGCTTTTATGGATTCTCATCATTTACATGACTGGAGCCATGTGCACTGATTGAAACAGTGTGAATTGTATAAGTGTAAGAACAAGCAAGAAAATATGTTGTTATTAAATCCATTACCTGTACGTCATACCTGTATATCATGGTATACTTCTGAGTTATTCTTCAGCCTAAATGAAACATTTACAATAAAGATTTTTAGATACTTTATATGTAGTAATCTTTTTATCAATATATAAAAAATTGACAGATTTTATGGGCTTTTATACTTGTTTTGGAAGCACTTTACTTCAATGTTCAGGACTAAACTCCATGCAGCAGTTTCTGTCCTTAAAAGTTACAACCACCTTGCATGTGAGATGTTGTAAATTGATAAACAAAATGTAATTAAGTTCTTTCAGATTCTTGTCATTTTATAATTCAAAACATTTAATTGTTAAGGTGCTAATTTTGTGAAAAGTTTTTAGAACCTGATACAATTTTGCATTTGTTTTTAGCTCACCGGAGCACAGATGACTTAAGGGTGAGCTCTAAGGATAGGTGACCATTCATTGTCATCCTTCATCCAATGTCAACAGTTTCCATCAAGTGATATCTTCTTCTAAACCACTGGGCTAATTTTAACCAAACTTCGCAGGAATGTTCTTTAGTTGGTCCTTCTTCAAATACCTTAAAATTAAATGGTTTCTTTCAGAACTCTGGTTGCAATGACAATCATAAGGAAAAACTTTGAAAATCTTCTCCTCAGCTACCACCAGCCCAATTTCAAAATAATATCACAAAAATGTTCCTTGTTCCTTAGGTGTCCCTTTAATCAAATTCCTTCAAGCCATTTGGGTCCCTTAAAAAACATGGCTTATAGAGGGTGGGGTCTGTTTTTGCTGTATGACAATCTTTGAAAATCTTCTCCTTAGAAACCACAACCTGATTTCAAAATAGTTTAAAAGATTGATCCTTGTTTGGCGCTTAAATATCAAATTCCTTCAAGCCATTTGGGTCCCTTAAATACATGACCTACAGAGGGCAGGGTCTGTTTTCACTCTATGACTGTATGGGATTTAACTTTGAAAATCTTCTCCTTAGAAACCCCTTGCATGACTTCAAAATAATTTAACAGAAATGTTTCTAATGTGGCCCCTAATCAAAGTCTTTCATGCTGTGTTGGTTTACTGATGGGGCAGGGCAACTTTTCAGTGTACAAGTATATCGAAAACTTGGAAAATCTTCCTATCTTCTTCTGACAAATGCTTATTAGTTGGCCCTTCATGAAATTTCCATTAGGAATGTTGTTTGTAATATAATTTGGCTGACAGGGGGCAGTATACAACTTTTCAGTATACAACTATATAGAAAATTGAAAAATGTTCTCAGACACCATTGACCCAATTTCAAAATAATTTCACAGAAATGCTCCTGTGGTGGCCTTTTATGCAATTTCTTGAAAACATGTTTGTTCATTAAAAAAACTTGACCGTTGTTGGACAGTTGTTTTTTCACTATATGACTATATAAAAAACTTGAAAATCTCCTCCTTAAAAAACCTTGGCCAAGTTTAAAAGTTATTTCACAGAAATATTCCTTTGATTTGTTCAAAAAAACAAAGAGACAATTTTGAAAACATTTTTTTAACCTTGAAATAATGATCTGTGCTTTATTTTTGGAAGTAACATTAAAGAAAAATCGAACAATTTCTACAATGGTTCTCAGATGAGCAATAAATGGCCATGATGGCTCTCTTCTTTGTGAAAAGTGATGCTAAATTGGTTCTAGACAAGACAAGTGTTAAATATAAGCTTTCAGAATTCTCCGATTCAGTTTGAACCACCATTTTTCATTTCTCACAATTCTCACTGAATGAAAACAAAAGATAATGACAATTCATGTTTCATACTATTAAAACCTTTAATGCTCATGTTCTCATTCAGATGAATTTCATGACAAATTTTGCTTGGTGTAACATTTCTATGACATGTTTTTTGGTAATATTGCCTGTTGCCAAGATACAATTGATAATTCTATACTAGAATTCTTTGACATTTTACTGAATACTCAATTCATGAGCACTGCTTACTGGTGTAATGTTATGAATTTACATTATTATCCTTTAATGACAGTGTTTGTCTGAATAAAGAGGCAGAAAGAGGCTCATATGTTAGAACATTCACCTCTTTTAAAACTAATATTCTGATCATGGTATACTGCCAGAACATCTCTGAGAAATCAGTGCATCAGAAAGGCTAGTTAAGGAAATTTTCAGCAAGAATTTTTTTTTTAGTCAGTTGTTTCTGGATGAGTCCCCATCTTCAGTATTTTTTTACATCTACCTAGACATGTCAGATTCTGGTCAGACAGCTTGTAGAAAGATTAAGCTTCCCCCATGGTTTTCCTCAAAAAAGATGTAATTCTAAGACTTGAAAATTTTAAGTTTAAATGTGCTGTACTAGTTCTGTGTTCTATGTCTTGAAACATTAATGTTTAAATATGCTACACTAATTCTGGTTTCTAAGATTTGAAAGCTTTATGTTGAAATTTGCTACACTAGTTCTGGATCCTGTGTCTTGAAACATTTATGTTTAAATATGCTACACTAGTTCTGGATTCTAAGATCATTTATGTTTAAATATGCTACACTCATTCTGGATTCGAAGATTTGAAAGCTTTATGTTTAAATTTGCTACACTAGTTCTGGATTCTGTGTCTTGAAACATTTAGTTCTGGATTCTGTGTCTTGAAACATTTATATTTGAATGTGCTACACTAGTTCTGGATTCTGTGTCTTGAAACATTTATATTTAAATTTGCTACACTAGTTCTGGATTCTGTGTCTTGAAACATTTATATTTGAATTTGCTACACTAGTTCTGGATTCTGTGTCTTGAAACATTTATATTTAAATATGCTACACAGTCTGGATTCTAAGATTTGAAAGCTTTATGTTTAAATTTGCTACACTAGTTCTGGATTCTGTGTCTTGAAACATTTATATTTAAATTTGCTACACTAGTTCTGGATTCTGTGTCTTGAAACCTTTATGATTATATATGCTACACTAATTCTGGATTCTAAGATTTGAAGCCTTTATGTTAAAAATTGCTACACTAGTACTGGATTCTTTGTCTTGAAACCTTCATGTTTAAAAATGCTACACAAATTCTGGATTCTAAGATTTGAAAGCTTTGTGATGAAAATTGCTACACTAGTTCTGGATTCTGAGTTTGAACCTTTTATGTTGAAATTTGCTACACTAATTCTGGATTCTGTGTCTTGAAACTTTTTTATTTAAATATGCTACACTAATTCTGGATTCTATGTCTTAGAACATTTATGTTTAAATTTGCTATACTAATTCTGGATTCTAAGATTTGAAAGTTTTATGTTGACTTTTGCTACATTTGTTCTTAAGATTGATACTGTGTCTTGACCTTTCCATTCAAATTTGATAATTGCTACACTAGTTCTGGATTCTGTGTCTTGAAACCTTTATATTTATAATTGCTACACTTGTTCTGGATTGTATGTCATGAAAATTGCTATACTAGTTCTGGATTGTACGTCTTAAAAACCTAATATATTTAAATTTGCTACACTAGTTCTGGATTCTAAGATTTGAAAGCTTTATATATATAAATGCTACACTAGTTCTGGATTCTATGTCTTGAAATGTTTGTAATTGTTTTTGTTTTTAGCAAAGTTTCACATAGTTACACTAAAATTTACATTGGTTATTTTTTTTGTTTTTCTTTCCTTTCATAAAATATTACAAAGTGGTACTAAAATTATGCAGTTTTGTAAGTAATTGCTGGGACATTTTGTACAGCAAATGAAACTGAAAATGCCATTTAATACTCAGAAGATTTGATATATCGGCATCCTAGATTAGTAAGAATTATTAATCAGTAATTAATTAATATAAATGCATATATTATTTTAATTTTTCGTTGAAACTTTCTTAATTTGGAAAGTGCTTTGTTTAGAGGAAATTGTAAAATGATTGTGTTTATAAGCCCCATCTGTGAGGGAAGAACATAATTATGTTAAATATTTTCAGAAACTCCCTCAAGATGTGTTTTCTAGAAAAAACAAATTTGTTGAGAATTTAAATTAGTAAGCTTAAGTTTGACACAATGTCAACTGCATTAATATTCTTGAGTGCTGTTAAACCACATTTCTTGAAGAAAAGCTTTAAACTTTATAGGAAGAGAACAAATCATCTGTAATTGTCTATATAACTGCTGTATCAGCAGTAAGAAATCTGAGTAATTGTCATAAATTGTGGCATCGGAGACATTACAGAAAGGTGCCATTCTTGTGCAGAGCAAATATTTCTGTCTTCAGCTTCAGAAACTTCTGTCAAATTGGAGTTTTACAGGAAATTAAGGATGGATTTATGCAGTGGTTTTCTATGTTAAGAACAAATCGTGAGAAAGAAACTTAATTGTTCTTTATGATTCAAGTTTTCCAGAAATAGTTAAAAACCGATAAAACACGCCCACTGAGCTGCACATTGAACTGTGTTCCAGAATATTACCAGGAGGTTAATGTGTACTAAAATTTTCGAAAAACTGATTAAGGTAGTTTCAAACGCCCATTTGGCAATGAAGACTCATTTGTGCTTTTAGGAAGAAACTGTGTTTGGCAAACATTTCTTTGAGAAATGAATCGACAACAACTTAACAACAGTTAATCATACTCATTGGATTGTTTATTCACATGTGATCAGCATTAGAACAACAGTAACAGAAATAAACAGAAGTGACTTTGTACACAAATTCATAATATAAAGCATCATTGATATATAAAAGACTATACAAAACAAAATCAATGTTTCTCATTATATATATATTATTATATATACAATTTGAACATAATGTATTAAAACTGCACCAAAATACTTAATTATTTTCTCAATGTTAAGTGAAGCACATACAGGAATAATTATATGGAAGCTTTTAATAACTTATAACTTACCTTTGGATGATTTTTGTATCAACAATAATGTGTAAAGTTTAGTATGTTAGCAAATTCTTGTACATTTAGTGTGTAAAATCAAGCTTATTAAAGTAGAGATGAGCTACAGGTCCTTGCTAGACACATGAAACAATTATGAATATGAGTTAGTTTTCCTGTTTTCACACATGATTCTACTTTGAACCTGTATTTTAGTTATAATGTTCAAGAAATTAGTACAAAGCACAAAGCAAAAGTGTTCAGTCTACTTTTTCTTATATCTTTGAAATTTATATGTCTTTATTTCAAGGAACTTTGAGATTTTAAGGAACAAAAATGTAAACTGTGCTTTTCTGCCAGACTATAATTGTCTACCCCTGCTGTGTTAAAGATTTTATTAGGTAGTCCTGCACAGCCAGACGTTAAAGGCTTCATTTCTGTGATTTTCGTGTACTTTCTGACATTGGGAATAAATCCTTCTAGTTCAGAATTAGCCAGCATGTGATATGTCAAGTCGGTTTATGTCACTGATTCAGTATCACAAGTGAAAGGCAGTATGACCTAATATACTTGTACTATTGGTTTTCCAGCATAGTTTGACCTTGGCATTACCTGGCCTAATCATGCAATGCTTCTCATTTCACCCTTCTGATTCACTGTTTTTACATAATTCCATTTATACCTTATTTTGAACATGCCTGCTGCACTGCAGAAAACTATCTGATGGTTTTGGCGATTTAGTACAAGCCTTTGATAACATGAGCAGGAGTAAATGACACAGCTCGGATTTGTTGTTTGATAAAGTTTTTTCATTGCATGTACTGTTGCCATCCTTAGTACATGTATATTGTTAGTAAGCTCTGCTTGTTAAATTATTCTTGTTTAGTTTATACAAAAAGAATTAAGCCTTGAAAAGAACAAAATCGTAATGAAAATATTGATGATCACTGTAAATTGCAATTTGTTGAATTGAGACAGACTTCTGTTGTAATAGTGTACAGACAACAGTTAAATAGAAATAAAGTTCAGTTCCAGATTGCTTGTGTATCATTGTATTTGGCAGGCTTGATTGATTTTGTCACTAAAACAATACAAAAATAACAACATCATAGTTTTAATTATACAAGGAAAGACTGTGTGAGATTTGTCTCCCTTTGTAGAAGGGTTTTATTTTCATGCAAGTCGATTTTTGTACAAAAGTGTTTGGTTAAAAACTTTAAAAAAAGTGATGCTTTGTACATGATGGTCATTATAAATATCTGCCTAAAAAATGACAGATACTAAATAGCATACAAGACAATTTAAACAGTGTAATAGCACACTTTAACTGATTATTTTCTCTGATGAATTGATCCTGCATGGGCCAGGAATTAACTTGCCCTCATTTCTATGTGATTTGGTATTGATTGTTTAAAAGTAGGAAATCTGATCCAATTCTAGTTGCAGATCTTACATTTTAGTACCATTTTTATGATTTGATGGCATTGATTGATCTTGCTGGTATATAGTTACACAAGATTTGTTTTATATATAAATCAAGGTATTTGCTGATGCAGATCCTTAGTTTTGGGGTCTGTCTAAATTTGTGATCTAAGAGGGTCTGTTATAACTTTCAGTAGAATTGTCAGTGTCGGCTTTCATGTTAAGTCTTACTGTAACAATTTCACCTATTTTAACACTGCTGCATTCGTTATTGTTATTAGTGAGAAGCTACATTACTATTTCTGTTAAAGAAATCAGTCTTCAAACTTTCCGTTTGTTTGTAAATCTGAAGGGTTTCTTTTATTGCAACCAAGTGGTGTGTAAGTAACACTGAGGGAATTGTTGTATTTGTCAAACTTTTGATTTCCATTATTCTTTTTCATCCATCTCATCTGTCCATGTTACAATAGTGTTTTACAAATTATCATTTTCAGCTTTTTATTCCCATATAATTGATGAATGTTCATGAACGTGGAAGAACCTTGTGTGTTTTTCTAGGAGACATAAATACTCGATTCATTAAGCATATTCATTAAGTAGTCCGACAGAGAACCTGCATGATTGATTGAGACTTTTCCTAAATGTCACTTGATGGAAATATATGTGCTATAATGGAAATGGTAGTGTTATGGAGGAGGGATGAGAAAGTGATTTTAATGCATATATGTATACATCTGATATTTCTCTGATAGCTGGGCCTATAGAATGCTGTTAATATTTGTTCTTTTGTTAGAATAAATGTGGCAAGACAATTTCACATTTAACATGATTACAGCTTTGTCATATTATTGTGTTAAAAAAGCATAGGAAAACTCAGTTTAATTACATATATTCAGCCCTTTAACACATTCCTAGAAATGGCCAGTCATGCAGTTAACAAAATCTGGAATTAAATGAAATGTAATTTTACACAGGTTGCAGATACTTTGCTCACCTAAAATAGGGATGTCCATCTATATACGAGATTTGTTTATTCCAAGATTTTTACTGTATTGAGCTCCATAGGGTGCCGGTATCCTTTTGAATTATATGTTATTTATTTAAAAAAATATCCTTGAAAAAATCATGTATTTCTGTCCATTTATTACTCTTGAAAGGTTCAACCTGTCTGCCCATATTGTATATTGAAAATGCCTACTTGTTGGTATAATATGCAGGATTTCTTTGAGTACCCAATTAATTTGTTGTGGAGCAAATTCTTGAACTAATTTTCAATATACAGAAAGGGGTATAGATTTATCTGAAATTGAAGAATAAATCAAGATTTCCTATTACAGAGCTGAGAAGTAAAGATTAGCAAAAAGATTGTCAAGTAATTGAAAGGACAATTGGAAAAAAAAATCCATGGTTATAGATGATTAGTCATTGAGGAAAAATCTTTTAATCAGTCTGCACAAAGATTGATAAGTTTTTCAGTTTTGTTTACACGCACAAATTAAATACTTATTTTTAGTAACAGGATTGATCAGCATCTGTTTTTGTCTAGCAGAAGACATTTTTTACCTTGTAACATTTTTATCTGATGACTTTGAAAGAAAAAAAGGAATGAATAATTCAGAAGATGTTGTCTCAGTGTCTTGTATTTTTGAGTGTTTGAGTTGTAGGGTGGGGCTTAACCAGAATTTTCTTCAGTTTTTATATAATTTCCAGCCTTGTAGAAAGTAGGTCTGTAAGGAGCTGATCAGTGGTCCAGTGGTAACTCCTGGACTGGTAACCTAGGGATCGCAAGATTGATTCCCTGCTTCTCCATTTACATTACTAATTGTCTTACGGATGAGTATTTAAACCGAGGTTGCATGTATCACTGAGCATGCAAAGGATTCAGGGCTGTCTCTTGAATAGGATGCTTTCTGTATCTTGCACTATCCCCGTCAACAAAAAAAACAAATCTCTGCAAGGAGCGTTGGTCATATGGGCAATACCGATGATAAATAAACTCAAATAGAGAGAGAAGGTCTGTAGATGAAAATTGGCTTATATCATAATTCATACTAACTGTATGCAAGGTGGTGGCCAAACAGAAGGAAGTGACTGAGACACAAAAGCTGTGATTGTCATTTTGCTGTTGGTTTTGATACAGTCAGTTTTCTATTGAGATGTTGTTGTAATTACTACCTTTTGTTTGCTTAGTTGCAGCAGGCAAGAAGGAAGCAATGCAGACATTTGTTATTGTTCTTTGAACGAAAAAAACCTTTCACAAATTATCTTGTTAAACTTGCAATTTGTCTGGAGGATTAAGCTGAATATATTGGCTGATTGTGCAGTATGTGAATAGAATTATGATGGAAGTTGTTACTAACTGCAACCAATATAGACAGATGGAGATATAGAAAGAGGTAGGTGTCTGTCTGGAAAACCGGCTCTGAAAACTTTTGTTCCCAGCACATTTGCTGTGTATCCAGAGGTGAATCGCCAAATTACCTATTCTATCAAACAACATTAAAACAGAAAAAAGTGCTTGCTTCATTTTGAGTATTATGGAGAAAATGTTTAAATGCTCAAATCTCATAATTAATTCTCATGTTTGTCGTACTGAGTCGGTAGGGTATGTGAAATGAATTCAGGTTTCTCTGCTTAACATCGTTTCTCTATTTACAAGTCTTTAGATAAGTTTTGCTTGGGTACTTAATAGTAATGTGAAATTTACAATTTCAGTTTCTTAAAATGAACAGTGTAAAATGGATAAGAATGTTGCCTTATGATACAGCTTAACATGTGCACAGTACATGGCATATTAACATTGTAGACTTAAATACCCTCCATTACTAGGTAAGTAAACAAATGAAGTTTGAATAAACTGGTATGATAAATCTTTATTTACAGATCAGCACTTTATAAAGCAAGCTTTTCATATCCTAGCATGTATTTTGTAAATAGGAAGGATGAAAAAATATCCCATTAATCACATATACTCCATTTTTATACATTACATCATCCACTTTCTGCTTGTATCTATATAATTATGTATATATTGAATACATTTTACCTTTGCAGTTTCTGTAATATAAATGAACTACTGTGTACATAGTTCCTTTTGCAACAATTATAGCATTGTTACCTCGGTTTTCACTGTTGTATAATTTGAAACACCATTTTGATGTCCATTCACCTTCCCATATTGTTGGCTGCGACACATCCAGTGGACAACGAACAAGTTCTTAAATGTATCCCGAAACTGTTGACTCATAATACAGTAGAGAATAAAGTTCACTGCAGAATTGAGCAAGACCAGGAGATCTAATACATCACCGAGGTTTGAGTATATTTCTTCAAAAAAATGGTCATTTAGACCACTAATCATTGCGAGGATGCCTTGAGGCATTTCAGTGATCACAAAAAACAGGACTACCGACACCAACATCCACGTGGTGCGGTTATGTTCATGGTTAACATCGTGGTCAGAAGAACGTGTTTGCTGAAGAAGACGAACGCGTCGCTTGCTGGCCTGATGCATTGTTAGTATAATCATTGTGCTGAGTAATGTTAATAGAATGCAAGGTGCAACTTTCATTATCACACCAAAAAACCAAAATATTAACACTTTGTAGAAATCGTGTTTTTCAGCAAACTCTGAGTTAACAATCCAGTAGCCAGTAATATTGTCTTCAGTAAAGTCAGATACTTTGATGACCCGGTAAAGGAAGTAGTATGGTATACAAACAATTATTGTTGCTATTGTAATAATGGTAATTGTAAGTATGGCTCTGTTAAGGCTACACAAACGATTCCCAATCACATGATGGCACACAAATATGTACCGAAACACAGCCAGCGACACTGTAAACCACATGGCCATATTATGGCATGTGATTATAAAACAGTTATGCACAAGAATAAAATACATCCACCCTTGTGAATGATTGGCATCCGATTTTGGTTCGGTTGCAATGTAGAAATAGGTTGCATAAACCAAGTATGTAAGCATTGTAAGAAAATCGGCAACTGCAAGGGCTGTCAGAATGCAGTTTGTTGGTGTTATCATGTGTCGTCTTGTTAACACAATTACGTTGAGAATATTTGATAACACTCCAAAGATACAGACAATATTGCTTATATATCCATGAACTTTGCCATAACTTTTATGAAAATCTACCATAGGGTTGTCTGTACTTCCGAAAGGGAACTGTGTAGTTGTTGCCACGGTACTGTTTAAGAGCGCCATCATAGTAATGTTAGCTTCTAGTAGCATATCTGGCATTGTCACTGATATCTTCACTAAACTTTCAAAATGTTGGTTGTCTGTGGCAGATAATCTCACAGACAGGTGCAGTTCTTCTTTTTTTTCTTTATTAAAATCCTTTTATTCACTTTAAACCTTTTTAATTATATAAATCTGAGTTAGATTATCTTGTTTTCAAAGAATCACTCATGAAGATTTACTTTATGTAGCATAAAACAATTCTCGAATATATAGAAATAATATTCCAATGGCACTTAAATCACAATCTTTCTGTTGAAATATCAATGCATAATTACTGCTTTTATTATTTTCCCCTTTAATTTCATTTAATCACACTATCCAATTTCCATTGAAGAAAACTTTCTAATCACATTCTGTTTGTTTCATGTTCTGGTATTGACGTAAATATTAAATGCCAACTGTAAGTCTTCAACAATCCATCTCCTTTGTTGACAGACTTTTTCACAAACGCATTATTTTTATTTACTTGGCTTTTGTTCTTGACCAGTTGTGATCCAGTGTGTTAAGTGGCATTGATTTCTAAGGCACTGTATAACTTATGAAATTGTAACAGCAGAAAACTTGTATCAGAGTAGATTGGGATTAAGTTGAGATACGCTAAACTAATCAGTTTGTATCAAGTTGTTCTGCACTCATCAAATTCTATAGACTGATCAGATTAAATCAAGTTGTTCTAGACTGATCAAATTAAATCAAGTTGTTCTATATTTATCAGATTGAATCAAGTTGTTCTACACTAACTTTATGTACACAGTGCAGCTCAAAATTGGGTAGCGTACAATTACATTAACTTTAAGTTCAATACAATCTTAGCCAATAATCTTTGTTATAGGATGCATGTAAGCAGGTAAATATTTCACAAATGTCCTCTGGTACATCTGTCACCCAGTAATTGTTATTGTTTGTTGTTCTTGTTAGCAAGTGTTGAAATCCACATCTTCTTGAAAAATCTGTTGATCACTGGTGTAACCTATGGTAAACATCAACACACAATCACCATGGCTGAAAATAGAAAACAATTACAGATTGATCCAACATAACAGACTCATTATATAGGTATCACCTTATAATCTCAAACAAAAGTAAAGATAACACCTCAAAATCATGTTTTCGGAAAAACTGTAGACAGTTGCGAGGTGTTTCATTTAGGGCTTTGTTACCTTTCCCACCTTAGGCAACCCGTTCAGTTCCTAGTTCAACAGGTTATGATTAAATGAGTTTTAAAACTTTCAGAAGCAAGAATAAATGTTTAATTGTTAGTTCAGAATGAGCTTAGACATACAGCTTATAGTGGTTGTAATTGTTTAAGTTTGTGAACAATTAATGCTAACAGTCAGTTGTAAATATTGAATGCTTGACAGGTTCATTTTAAAAATTGAGTAAGGTGAGGGTTAATTTAGCAGAAAGTTCAGGAGATCAGTAACAATTTGTTGATTGTTTGATATAACTAAGAGCCTTCATTATGGCTCAAGGAAAGAAATCTCTTACAGAGGAATGCTTTAGGAGTAATGAAGGAAGCTCCGGACATCATTTGACCATAAATATGTCAGCGGGCAACACAAAAACCATGATATTGGCAAGTGGTTGGACAAGAGTCCACTGGTTTATGTGACAATGCCTCAAATTAGATTGCTACCGTTTGAGGGAAACTTGTAGACATCGTCTAATAAGAGATTGACAAAGAAAATAAGGACCATTTTCAGGCATTCTTGAAATGAATAAATGACATATTAGGTGCAAAATTTTGAGTGAATGATTGCTCTGCCCCTTGAAGGGTGCACTTGGAGTTTAAAATAGCTTTGTATGGAGGCTGAGTTTCGAATTACAAAAAAAATAGAACAAAGTTTGTGGGTTCAAAGATGTTGTTATTAAAACAGACTGACCTTGAACAAAGATTCTTAGAAATTAAGAAATCAGAGAAATTTAGAAAGCAGAAAAAAAGAAAAAATGGATTATTGACTCAAGTTGCAGTTATGTTATTTAAATAGGTTAAAATTAATTTTCGTTGTCAAATGAACATTACTGCAATTGATTGGAGATGCTTATAACAATGTTACACATCAGTTTGATTATTATACTTAAGGAAAGCACATTATGTACAAGCCAAATGATCTTGCTTATTTGGAACCTTTGAAAATAAAGAGAGGAAAACCAGGGACAGTTTTTTCTGCCTATAATTCATCTGGTTTAAAATTATAATTTAACAGGGCTTTTCATGATTTTCCAAATTGGTTAAATTAAATTCATTATCAAAATTCAGCATTTTACCAAAGATTTGTGCTTCAGTGTGAATGAGGCACCACACTTTGTCCAGAGATACTCTCCTGTTGAAAACAATCAGAAAAGATGGCTCAAGTTTCCATAGCTCACTGCATTTTTAGCAGCTTTAAGAACATTTTGTATCATTAATTTTGTGTTTGTAGAAGTAAAGTGATTGTTGACCTTTTAGTATGTTACAGTATAAGCTGCTAAAAAAAAAGATGTAGATCTAATGGTTTAATTGGTAGAAAAGTTCTAATTAATGTAATAGCTACAAAAGATCTTCATTAGCTTGTGGCCATCACATTAGAGATAAGAATGACTTGAGATGTACACTTACATGTCTTCTTGTGCAGGTTTGAAATGTCCCAGAAATACAGGGGGAAAGAAGAGACTCCTGTTAATCACCAGGACATAAATACATATGCAGTGTTGATTGTAGGATGAGAGTTGTCAGCTTTCTGAGTATGTTAGATATGATAGTTACACATTCACAAAATCAAGGAATCTTGTTCAGACTCCCTGGAGATGATTTTTCAATTATTGTGTTGTACGTGGAATTATGAATAATGCATTTTTTCTTTTTTTTTTCTTCTAGATTGCATTAGACACTCAAAGAAAATATTCTACAGAATTAAGTGTCATTAAATATTGCCTTTAATATTGATTGATTGCAAGTATAGCTTTCTTTCTGAATTACAATTAGGAGTCAAAGAGAAAAAGTCAGAAGATGATATTTGATATATAGAAAGTAAGTCTATTCTCATATGAACTGTTCCCATTGGCAGTAGATTGTCTGTAAGGTAACATGTCAGTATGGTATGATGAATGGTTTTAACAATGGCTTAATTGTTCCTCTCCCACATCCCGTGAAATTATATGCTCCTCATTTTTTCCCATAAAAAGTGACTTTTTCTTCTTTGGCTTTCCTTTTGTCCAAGTCAGACTTTGAAGTGTGTGTTGCAAATTCAATCAGATCAGATACATTATCTTTGAAGAAGACTTCCCCAAGAGGAGCATGGAAAATTGCCAGTTGAAAATCTAACAATATAATGCACAGTCGAAAAACAATTCTTAGAATTGACAACAGATTTGATTTTTTTGTGTGTTTGGAATTGCATTTTTCCTTGTATTGCTAGGTGCATTCATTGCAAAAGGTACTGACAACATTGAACATGTTCACAATGTACACCATTTTCATTTGGATTGTTACATAATGTTTGTTCCCAGTGATGCTTTCCATTTCATTTGAGCTGTTATATAATGTTTGTTACAAGTGATGTTTTGAATTGTTACATAATGTTTGTTACAAGTGATGTTTTGAATTGTTACATAATGTTTGTTACCGGTAAGTGATGCTTTCCAATTTTGTTTTGACTGTTAAGTAATGTTTGTTACCAGTGGTGATTTCAATTTTGTTTTGACTGTTACATGATGTTTGTAACCTGTGATCCTTTCAGTTTCATTTTAACTGTTACATAATTATTATAATGCTTTTTAATAAGTTGCTTGACTTGTTTTGTAAATGTTCATCTTCACCACAAATTATATGAGGTAAAATTGTTTATTCCATGCACATGTATATATAAAAGACATTGTAGTCTTTTTATACCTTGTTCAATTATAGAACTTAAGTATTATTGTTCAAATCCTACAAGATAGTGTCAACCCCAAACTCACTACTGCAGATTGTTCAAATCCAACAAGATACTGTCAACCCCAAACGATCACTATTGCAGATTGTTCAAATCCTACAAGATAGTGTCAACCCCAAACTCACTATTGCAAATTGTTCAAATCCTACAAGATAGTGTCAACCCCAAACTCACTATTGCAAATTGTTCAAATCCTACAAGATAGTGTCAACCCAAAACTGACTCTACTGCAGATTTTAGCTTTCAAGATATATTATAAGTAATGGCAATTCAGCTACAATTTTCTAAATGCAGTTTAAATTATACAAAGGGAAAAAATAAAGCAAAAGCAGTTGCAGTCATTATGACCAAGAGTTTCTATTTTCAGAAAACAATTGACTGCCCACATGATTTGTGCCGTTTCATGCAGTCAATAGTGCAGTAGAAACAGTCCCTGATAGGAATCCTGTCTTAAACTATTAGCTATAACAAATGCAGTCAGGTGCCATTGATTTGCAATATTTGAAATATAAAGAGAAGTATTTCCTTTACGATTCAGTTGGACTGTCTTCAGGGAAATGCATGTTTGTAATCTTTCTGGCAAAAAATAATTCGAGAACTAAAATGAGTTATCATAAAACTGTACTTTAAAATTTGTGAATTTTTTCTTTATTTTATTTTTAAAAACTTGGTTGAAAAAATGGCCTCCCGAATGACTGTAACAAATGAATAAAAACAACTTCAGTTTTGAGAAAAATATAAATGTGTGTAAATTCAGGAATAATGGTAGAATGAGATAAAGGTGAAAATGTTTCTGCCCATACACTTGGACTTCACTACAGTTCCAACTTTTTGATATAAAGCAAAGCAAGCTTACTGAGCTTATTAAAACTACTATACTGTCTTGTTACTGAATGACTACTTGATTTATTATGCTAACTAAAGCCTCTGTTTCTCTATAATTCTATCATACCAACTTGTTGTTCTACAAGAGATTAACTGATAGAGGGTTAGTTTGCCAAGATATCACTGTCAGTGGTTACACATTTCTGGGTCAGAAAAGCAAGTCTTATGCCAGAATGTAAATATTATTCTTTGAATTCAATGACAGTAGTTGAACAAACAATGTTTACATCGATTTGTCAGAAAACACATTTGTGTCAGTGTAAATGGCACTTATGTATTGCAAAGGAAACTGCATAAATTATGATGAAATACATAACAGAAGAGTTAAAATCAGTATTTCAGCTTCAGTCCTTGACCTTGTGACTCAGAAAGTTATTGTGTCAAAATGAGCACTCCTTAGAAAAAGATTAGTTTGAAAGTTACATCAACTTTGATAGCTCAATGCATAAACCAATTGTTCAAAGTGAGTACAGGTTTCCGTTCTAGTTCTTATTGTAATGTACAAAGGAATTTCTGTAGAATGCATATGTTAAGTGGTCAGTTACTTTAGTCTCAAGGGGACTGGACCTATGGGCACATGTTGAGAAAAGTAAGGTACCATGAAGTACCATTAATAGATCATAGAATTAATTATTTCAAGGAAGAAGTCATTGAGCTTCAGAGAGCAGGTGATGACCTTTTCAAAAACAGTGTCCTAGAGAGTGCTGAAGGCTCTCATTGAAAAAATGGTTCCTTAGGAAATGTTTGCATCAGATTGTCTGAACTCATAAAATATTTCCAGAGTGATGTTGCTAATGCTTGATGGGTTAAGCTTTGTCAGAAGATTCAGCAGGTGTTGTTTGAGATCAACAGTGTGAGTGGGCCAACCAAAAGTTTCACAGGTTTTTGTTCAGATTCATTCTCACAAGGCTCACAACAACAATTCATATGAACAATGTTCATTGGACAAAGAGCTTTTCAAAGTCTGGACAATAATATTTAAACAAAACATTTGACACAGAAAAAATTATACTGACAAAAATTGATACTGACATTTTTGTCAAGCTGAATGGAGTTAAGGAATAGAAAACTGAACAAATCCTTTTATGTCAAAGATTTTTCAGATCTAACAATGTGTACATTAGACAGCCTTGTTGTATATGAATATTATGCCCCCAGGAGCCACACTGCTTAATTCCTTACAAGGGATCAATTATAGGAGAGATTTAATTATTGAGAAAGTATACCTAGGTTTTGTTCTTGTAATTGAATAAGAGAGAAACCCTTTGGGGTGTATGTTTCTATTATATATGTGCTAATTAGTGCAGCCATTGGTCATGGAGTTGGTCAAGTCAGTAACTCTCAAAAGTCTACTGAAGGCCTTTAGTTAATTTACACAGGATAATTAGGAGCTTGAAGGCCAGGTGTATCTCTCATGTATAAGAATCAAATAGAGAAGGGTCATCTCCTTTTAGCATCTGTTTTAAACAGTTTAGCACAATGAGAAGACATTCTTTCAGGGGTCCTAATGATCTAGATAACTGACGACTATTACTGTTTAATTTATTAAGCAGTTGGTCAAAAACTGAGTAAAATGCACACAGAAGTCATGCATTGAAGCTTGAGATTTTGCAAATGGCAAATTTGCCCAATGTTTTCTTGCACAGAACTCTAAAGAATGAGGGTGTGTAATCTTCTGTGCATCAAGCCTAGGCCTTTTCTTGACTTATAAATGGTACCAGAGTGAAATCTCAGAATTTTGTCACAAAGTTGACCCTCGACTTAATTGGCTGAAGTTTATTTATGGCTGGAAATACATGGTAATGTTCTTAAATTTTGTTAACTTCTTGAAAATCTTATTTAAATTCAGAGGAACTGTTGTTGTTTTTTTGATTCATTGACAAAAGCTTGTACTCTTCCAAATTTTCTTACCACAACATATGGGATCAAGTACACAATAACTGTGATCTGGCACAGGGGCTAGCTTAAAGACTTTGCCAACAATGAAGCAATTTTGTTCTGATGCCATTGTTTATACTTTAAATTTCATACTGCATATATATATTTTTTTTCGGTGAAATCTGCACTAAAAAGTTAATAAACCTGTAGCAAAATCAAAATTATAATTTTCAGAGCATGATTCCTCAGAATAAAAATCCATTTAGATATTTATGATATATTTTCTCGTTTATTCACACCTGACCAGGTAGTTAAGAGATATTATTATCCTGGGGTATTATCAGATTAAGTAACAAGCAATTAATCTAAGACCTGTTTAGCTGAGAGCAGATTTGTCTGCCAAAATCATTTCTTATGTACCAGCTAGGCTAGATACAGTACAGATAAGATTCAGCAGAAGAGAAAGGAAACATGTTCAGAAGACGAAAAAGAGCTGGCAGATGAGAGATTGTTACTTGGGTTCTAAGCAATTTCTTCAAAAAGATGGCTTTCTGCTTTGTAACATTTTTAACTCCAAATTATCTATGCTAGAAGAGAACAATAATGTGAACTGAAATTCTTTCAAGACTTGTGAAAATAACGTAAAAATGTAAATTGTCAATATAGTGAAAATGGTTAATTCATTTGAAGAACTATCTTCCAGGAATGTAGTACAAAACCCCCTATGGACAAAACCCCATACACTGTTTTTTATAGAGTGGACAAAACCCCTACACTGTTTTAACAGAGTGGACAAAATCCCCTACCCTGTTTTTACAGAGTGGACTGTAGATGAGTGGTTTTGTCCACTCTATAAAAAACAGTGTAGGGGGTTTTGTCTGTAGGGGGTTTTGTCTGTCTTCCATCTTCCAGATACATCTGAAATGTTTTGGTTTCAATCTTCTAATTGTGACTACAGATTTTGTATTAGTTTATTAGACTAAATTGTTGGTACAGTTAATCACCCTACAAATTATTTAGTAATTTACAGAGTTTGTCACTACTGAGAGAAAAAAAATCCATTGTTTAACTTTTAAAAATATAAAATACAAGTTACTTACAGTAATTTTTAAGCCATTTTTTGTCAGTCCTATGTTGAAGAAAAATTTAATATGACTCATTTTTCAGCTGTTGCTTGCAAATGGTTCTGTTGTTGTTCTCTTAATTCAAAAGTGGTATGACATATGCTTGAAGCTGTAGGCAGTCAATACAGAGTATTAATTAACTCCCTTGGCTGTACTTTTGTAGAATATCTTTTTGCCCTCTTTCAAATCTATAATGACAAAAAAATAAATGAATGGAATGCATAATGCATAACAGATCCCACTTTGTTTCAGATACTGCAGAATTCAGTTGTAAGATTTACAGCCTAAAATTTTGTCAAAATGATGAAAAACAGCCATTAAAAACATTCTGTTTTGGCCCACACAGATTGTACATGGGGTAACATCTGTGCAATGTGTTGATGTACTTTTTTCATTTTTCAGTTTTGTACTTTTCCATAACAGTTTACAATGCTTCAGTATGCTAACACTTCATTATACACTGTAATTTGTAACTTTTTTCATGCATAATGCTTAGATATAGATCGGTTCTCAACTAATGACAGATCAGTCAGGACAATAGTACACATGTGTAAAATCATCATTCATGTAACTTATAATCAGAGTTTGCATATTTCAATTTTGTATGCCAGTGGTTTGAAGAAAGGAAAAAGGGATATATTAACACTATTAAATACCATGCAGGTATACCAATGCCTTTTAAACCAGTATGTATGCATTTATGTGGCTTCATTCATGTATTGGCTTTATTCTTGTGAGCATATACATACAGTTCCCTGAAAGTAAAATGCAAATGGATCTCTATTTCCTTCAGTCAAAGTTTTCTTAAAGATATTTTTACAATCCTTGTCAAGAAAACATGTTACCACATCATGCCTCAGAATGTTAGAAAATGTGTGTAGTTTTATCTTTTTTTAGAAATTTATGAAAAAGAACTGTGGTAGACTTTGAGGTTATTGCTTATTTAAGCAGAGGTAAAATTGTAGAACACAGGCTACAAATTTTTCATCATTGTTGTTGTAAATGTCAGTCCTTGCTAGACAAATATTAAAAGCTGCTTATTTAACAAATCATTTTTTGTAGTATCAGTATGAATATTAGGTTAAAATGGTGTGTGTTTTTTCTTTGTCATTTAAAAAAGGAACATAATAAAAAAAATCACCGATATTTTGACTTAAGTCTTGATTGAAATACTACCTGTATTTAAGGTGTATAAAAAGATTCCCCGCATCATTGTTTTCTAGAAAGGGTCAGGAGTATGAGTACCCAGCTGTTCCTTGAGCGAAACCAACTTTTATATAGTGTATGCACGTACATGCATAATTATTGTAAATAAGATTAAAATTTTAACAAGTTACAATGCCTTTAACGGGATCATATCTGTATGCATTTTTTTGTGCATTAAATCGGGCTTTCTTGGCATTGATTGAGTGATGAAAGGCTGACTGGGTTAATTGAATAAATGATGGAATTGCTTGCTGAGTATAGCAGTCAAGTTATTTATTATAAAACTTCCAACATTTGGAAAGAAGCACTGCTGTAAAGATAGTCTGAGAAACATGTACTTTTAAAATCCCACTTGGAACTTGATTTATTTCTATACTCTGTTAAGGATATATTTTCTGTATGCATTTTTCACATGGCCACATTTTTATTGGTAACCGTGAAAGGAGTCAAATTAATTTCTGTTGGCAAAAGCACTAAATTGGCAGGGATGACAGCTCACCACTGAAGCTGGTGGAGCAGTGGTTTAGGGTTTAGAGCACCAAACTCCTAATCCAGAGGTCTTTGGTTTGAATCCCACCAGGGGAGTGTTTCGGTCTCCACTGACTTCCTCCATTCTAAGCTTTCAGCATGAATACTGGTTGGAACTGATGAAGCAGTCATTAAAAGTTGCAAGACTTGTTTCCCAGTTGATGAACAAATAGATAAGTTTAAACAAAGAACTAAGGTCTTTCAAATGAAAATTTTTACTAAGGTCTTGTGTTTCAGTACTGTGAACTCTTATTATGATGGTGAATGATGGCTGATACTTTTTGTACCTTGCATTTTAATCCAGAACTGAAAATAACCCAATAGTAGGGATTTTCGTATAGATAGGCAACTGATAAAAAAGGTTGAACTGGTACAGATAGTTGTAAAATTCTTCATAATTTCTCAGGACCCTTTTGATTAAGATCAGCTGGAGCCATTTTCCTGATTAATAATTTACTAGGATAAATTGAGCAGCATAAAGGACCTTCTTGAGCTGACCAATTGAATTTGTCATTTGTTTCAGACACCATCCAAAGATCATTCTAACCAATCAATGATGATGTTATTTTTGCGGACAGCTGAGTCTTTCAATATCATCTTACATATTTTGGAGAGAGAGAAAAAAAAAAGGCTCATCTAACATTTTTTTTTTTTTTTTTTAATGTCGAAATTCTGTCAAAAAAATGAGTATGTTATAACAGCAGTGGTTACTATATTCACTCTTCACCTCAGTTCATGGCATTCTTTACCCAGACCAGGCAACTTAGATGTATTCTTGACCACGTCTGTCATTAAAGGTAGTGGAAGCTGCTAATTTATGTTGTAAAACGTGTCACATGTGTCTCTGGTAGTTACTGACTAGTTTGTTTGAGTAGTTAATTGTCAGAAAATATGTAACTGACTTCATATTAAATTTCCTTCAGTCAACTTTGTCTTGATTCTGCTGAAAGGTGGTGGTATTTTCTAGGGGCAAATTAATGCAAATTCATTGAAATTCCAAGATGGATTTATGTGGTAAAGACCTGAAAATAAAGGAAATGGTTAAAAAGCAAGAGGTGCTCATTTATTTTCTGGGGGATATTCAGACTGAATTTCCATCAATAAAATGTTGACCTAAACACCACAGTGAGCTGTTTTCAGAAATTGGATGGATTGTCATTATTTGCCTCTGGGAGAAAAGTGGGAAAAAATGCAAGAAATTTACATGATGTTTAAATCTGTCTGGGGAAAGACAAAGTAAAGTGCTCTGTGTTTTCAGTTCTGTTGAAATTGTCTTGAAAAGACACCACTTTGGTGAAAAAGCTGCTATAAATCTTGTGGGGATATTATGTTGTTCACAATCTCGAAAACAATAACAGCTGAAGCAGAATCAAGTATTTTAAAACAAAGTTACTGTAAACTACCATATGAAAGCATGCAAGGCTTGGTCTTTTAAAAACATTTTGATTGCCACCAACAGGGTAATGATAAAGATTGCCACCAATAGGGTAATGGTTAAGATAATGATGAAAATTGCAGCAAACAGGGTAATGGTTAAGATTGCCACAAACAGGATAATAATGAAGATTGCAACAAACAGGGTAATACTTAAGATTTCCACCAACAGGGTAATGGATAAGGTTTCCACAAACAGGGTCATGATTAAGATTGCCACAGACTGGGTTATGGTTAAAATTGCCCCCCAACAGGGTAATTGTTTTGATTGCCAGCAATAGTTTAACTATTAAGATTGCCACAAACAGGGTAATGACTAAGATTGCCACTAACAGAGGAATGGTTTAGATTGCCACAACAGGATAATGGTCAAGATTGCCAGAAACAGTGTAATGGTTAAGATTGCCACTAACAGAGGAATGGTTAAGATTGCCACAACAGGATAATGGTTAAGATTGCCACAAACAGGAAAATGGTTAAAATTGCCACAAACAGGGTAATTGTTAAGATTGCCCAAAACAGGATAACGATTAAAATTGCCACAAACAGGATAATGGTTAAGATTGCCAAAAACAGGATAATGGTTAAGATTGCCACCAAGAACAGGATAATGGTTAAGATTGCCACAAACATGATGATGGTTAAGATTGCCACAAACATGATAATGGTTAAGATTGCCACAAACAGGATAATGGTTAAAATTGCCGCAAACAGGATATTTGTTCAGATTGCCAAAAACAGGATAACAATTAAAATTGCCACAAACAGGGTAATGGTTAAGATTGCCACAAACAGGCTGATGGTTAAGATTGCCACAAACAGGATAATGGTTAAGATTGCCACAAACAGGGTAATGGTTAAGATTGCCACAAACAGGATAATGGTTAAGATTGCCACAAACAGGCTGATGGTTAAGATTGCCACAAACAGGGTGATGGTTAAGATTGCCACAAACAGGCTGATGGTTAAGATTGCCACAAACAGGATAATGGTTAAGATTGCCACCAACAGGGTCATTTTTTTATCTTTTCTGAGTTCATATAATTACTTGAATCAATTCACTCTTGTTCACTCCAGTTCCATTGAAACTACTTCAAGACTTCTCGTGACACAAACAAGCACAAAAATTGAAATTTGGCAGTCATATATAAGTACAATATGTCCTTGGTTGCAGTTACACATCAGGTTATTATGTCTCCCCCCAAAAATGGGGGAGACATATTGTTTTTCCCCTGGTTGTCCGTCCGTCCGTCCGTCTGTCCGTCACAAAATCGTGTCCGCTCTGTATCTTCAAAAGCCCTTGAAAGATTTTTATGAAACTTGGGTCAGATGTTCACTTGATCAAGACGACGTGCAGAACCCACTTTGCGGGTGTGGTGTCTCAAGGCCAAGGTCACACTTGGAGGTTAAATGTCAAATGCCACAAAATTGTGTCCGCTCTGTATCTTCAAAAGCCTTTGAAGGATTTTTATGAAACTTGGGTCAGATGTTCACCTTATCAAGGTGACGTGCAGAACCCACTTTGCGGGTGTGGTGTCTCAAGGTCAAGGTCACACTTGGAGGTTTAATGTCAAATGCCACAAAATCGTGTCCGCTCTGTATCTTCAAAAGCCCTTGAAGGATTTTTATGAAACTTGGGTCAGATGTTCACCTCATCGGGGGAGACATATTGTTTTTCCCCGGTTGTCTGTCTGTGCGTCCGTCTGTCCGTCACAAAATTGTGTCTGCTCTGTATCTACCAAAGCCCTTGAAGGATTTTTATGAAACTTGGGTCAGATGTTCACTTCATCAAGGCGACATGCAGAACCCACTTTGCGGATGTGGTGTCTCAAGGTCAAGGTCACACTTGGAGGTTAAATGTCAAATGCCACAAAATCGTGTCCGCTCTGTATCTTCCAAAGCCCTTGAAGGATTTTTATGAAACTTGGGTCAGATGTTCACTTCATCAAGACGACGTGCAGAACCCACTTTGCGGGTGTGGTGTCTCAAGGCCAAGGTCACACTTGGAGGTTAAATGTCAAATTTTACAATCGTCTGATTCAATACTGCCTGCAGCAACTGGCTGGGGGGAGACATATGTTTTTGTTCAATCAAAAACCATTTCTAGTTTATAATGAAATTTCCACCAATATCTAGACAAAGAATGCATTTTACATCTCCAGTAAACAGTTTTCAGTCACATACTATGCTGGATGTCTGACATTTTAATTACTGCAAGGTTCCAAACTTCAAATTAAAACTCCTTTTAACACCAGTAAACTGCCAGCAGAGTCAGAATACAATCAGTTCAGGAAACTTAGCCCGACAGCAGTCTAGAGGTTGTGTGGAAAACTGATGCTGCTGTCCTTTGGTAACAAGTAATCATGATTAAGTGTTAGACAATTTGTCTGTTAATGAAATTATTTAGACATGGCAGAAATAAAAAATAATTAAAAAGCAGAACTGCAATCATATGGAAAACAAAGCAGGCACTCCTTTGTATTAGGAATCATTTCATTATCTTGGTGGTGGTGTTTGTAAACATTGTGTGTACTACTGTATCTTTGTTATTTATTGACAAACCATTTATAATAGATAGTGATTTCCAATAGGGGGAGGACATCAGTTGACCTAGCTAATGAGTGAAGATTGTTCTCATTATATGATAGATAGAAATGTAATGACATTAAGATTGATTCAGTGTCATTTGCACTTATTTCTAGTGGTGTTGACTGACTCAGAAAGACCAATAGGACAGTCACAATTAATAATACAAGATATTTTAAAAGGCACCTGATAATTAAATATTGTACAGTGACAATGTATTATAAATTTGAAATATGATCATACAAATTGCAGTACAACCGAATTATTGAATGGTATGATAATATATTTTGTTTCACCTTTTGCTAGAAACAAACTATAGATGCTCTGCAATAAAAATGTGATTTTATCGGGGAAAAAGTGCCTTTAAGAAGAACCGCATTATAATTTATATTTTTTTTCTCCGGAAACACAAAGAACTTTCTAAGTAGAAAACATATTGGAGGATTTCTGTAACATCATTTGTAATTGTTTGTTGCTCTTAGAGACTGGCAAGTGATGAATCTGAAAGGTATTCAACAGTCAAGAGTTTGTTCTCAGTTGTTTCGGTCTTTATACTTACATTTCTTGCCTTTCACATTAGAGAGAAGTTCTTTTCAATGAAAAAGTAAGAAAACATATTTAGGCACATTACTTCTTTCTAAGTGAGGAAAAAATAAATTTTTTTTGTCTTCAGTGTCAAACGTTAATACAAAAGTGGAAAATAAGAATGTCCAGAATTTAAAAAAAAAAAGAGAGATACTGTTATACTGAGTGCATGTCCTTGTTTTCCATTACCACATGAAAGAACTAAAAAGAAAATACATCTTCCAATTGGGCCATGGTGTGTGAAAAGAAGTGCTGAGCCTTGCTGTGAGTTACAGATCAACAGTCAGATAGCTGTAGTTTCGAAAAACAAACATGCAGACATTAAAAGTTATTTTCAGCATACATGGTATGAAACTGCTATTTCCTTTGGCAACTGAAGCAAAATTTCTCCTACAATGAATTTCAAAAGTCCGGACAAAGACTTAAATCTTAGCTAATTTATCTATGAATAAAAAGCATGTTCCTGTCAAATTAACATGAAAAGATGGCATGTATTGTAAATGAAGTACAAAATAAAAGTCTGATAATAGCAGTATAGGGCTGAGTGACAGTGAACTATAGAAATATTCCGTTCTCTTGACATTTACAGCAGAATTATTTCACAGCTGATCTGAGACCTGAATAAAGGAGAGCCTTTTCTTTACATGATTTGCTGAACTGAGAGAGCAATATCAGAGATTTTCTGTAATAACATGCATAATTCAGCTAAATAGAACAGTGGTCTTAATTCACATTTCACAAAAAAGATTCTCGCAGATTTATGGATTAAACTCCAGAAATAAACTACCATGTGCTCCCTTTGAAGTAGAAGATTTTTTGGCATGTAAAAATTGTTTAAAAAAGCACAACTGCTTTCAGCAGCTCTCTTTATAATAAAACTTTTTTATTTGTATTACCTATTTATACTGGTCTCAACCCAAACTGCATAAAGTATTATCTCAACAAAATAAAACTATACTGCTCAGAAAAACAAATTATGAGATTAGTATTATCTCATTAAAATGAATGAAGTAAAAGGTTATTTGGTACTCCATTGTTATGATGAATGTTTCTTGTAAATGATAAAATTATATTTAAATTATATCTTTATCATAATGCTACCTTGGTGGGAATCAGATTTTGACAGTTTTATGGCCTGAAGTCACTTATTTCAGTACAGAAAAAAAGTCTGACAACCTGTGAACAAGATTTTTAATGATTTTGCCAGAAAATTGCAGGGAGTGTGAGGGTTGGGTATTTTTGTTTACTGTTAAATCAGTAAGCTCTTTAATTCAAATACCAGGAATTAATCAAGGTGAGACTGGTTCCCATTTAAATTTCAATCAGATCTCAGGTGCAGAAGGGACAAAAACTGATTAGCTAAAATAAATATCTTTTATTTTAAGGAAGCCCTTTGAGATTTCTTCTTTGTAATCATTCTTGTAAAAGCTTTTTGTGCATGCAAACAGGCCTTTTATGTGAACAAATTGCCCACATGCTGTCAGAAATAAAACAGATGCTTAAATATGAGAAATATGGTGCAATAAAAGATTAGAGAACTGGGATATACTTCATTAATTATTATACAAATATTGAAGTTAAATTGTCATTAAACACAAAGAAATGATTATCCACCCTTTTCCTGTTTAGCTCCATATCCAGTTTGATATTTTATTGATAAAAATGCACTGTTAATTAGCCAGAAATAATGCTGATTTTTGTAAATTGGTAAATAAAATCCTCATGAAATTAGAAATAATTATTGATCAGTTTCTGTGTATTCATTAATATTGAAAAGACTTACCATTTAGTATCCACTTTCATTAATTATTTATAATTAATAGTCCAAATAGATAGGATTATACAGTAAACATGACCAGAGATTATCCCAAGATATATCCTCCATCTTGCCATTTCAGACCAGGTTGTTTGATACAAAGAACAACATTACAATTATCCGTACCTGCCAACAGTTATAACAATCATACCACTTTGTCCATTAAACCTTCTATTCTCTGAGTGGCTTCCTTATTTCCACAGAAGTAGAAATGATACTTATTGGAGAGAAAAAAAAACTGAGGAAACCACAGAACTGGAAAAACAATGTACCATAGAATGGTTTTGCTTTCTCTCAAAACAAAATGTGTTTTTATACTTCTGAAGTTGGTTATTTTTTTGTACTTGTTACCGAAAGATATATAGATATTTCAACACAAGAATAATTTGATTCTTTTGAGTTAAAAGCAGATCATAGTTATTGTATTATTTTTTAGCACTTCTGTTTTCAATATATGAAAATTTAAATTTTATGAAAGAATATGAAATTATTTGAATTGTTATTATAACAGTTGCTCCATAAAAAAGAAGAGAAAAAATTCTTTAATTGCCCCACACTATTACTAGGTTTTTATCGAAAGAAATGTAAACTATATTCATGAAAATTTGAAAGAAAAAAAAAGAAAATTTTATTTATCTATATCAACTTAATGTCCATTTTGCACCCTTTGAATTTTATCCATCAGCACATATTAAAATTTTCAGATACTTCTTAGCAACATCAGTGATCAAAATGATCCTGAAAAACTTAAAAAAATCAGTTTGTTCTAATGAATACTCTTAGAAAAATTGATATTGCCTATCTTTTTGTATCATAAAGTTTTACTCCTGTTGAATTAAGTTGAATTTTAAAATCTTTCATTATAACTTCTGATTTACTTGATTCCTGAATATTTACCTTGTTACTTCTTTATCATTTTGTTGGCTTATATAGCTTTTTCAAAATTCTGGATTCTTTTTTCAAATGCATATTCATGAGCATTATTAAAATATAACGCAACTTACTATGTTTGTTGAAAAATTGTATATAATTTACAATTGTCTTTTTATCATTATCAAAAAATCTCAGGTATGTTTGTTTGAAAAAAATATACCTTTAAAATTTAGATGATGCATAATTGTTAAGCTTGATAATATCGTTAAATTGATTATAAAAAAAGTGAATGCTGACTATTCACAAGCTTAGCTTGAAATTATATGAGAAAATGATTTTAATTTCCATAGAAAGTTACACACTAAAAAAAAAAAATGTTCTTGTTACTTACAAGTAAATAATGCAAGAAATACATTATTGTAGTAATCACAGTCACACTGTCTAAAGATAAAATTCCATTAATTTCTCAATCAGATTTTACTCTTGTTTTTTGCGATTGTCCCAAAATAGTTATTAATAATTTCCAAAGATGTCTTTGACGTTACCTGTTTTATTTGTATATTCAACATCTATCAACCACTGGACAGTTTGTAATCACATTGCATAATAAAAACCGTTTTCAACAAACTTCACAAACTAACTCGAACATGATTATGTGATGTTTAAAGGTAGTTTAAAGGTAGCTCCGTTTCCAATCCCTATGATATTCTCACTGCAAAACTGTCTCTCCAATACCAGAATTTGATTGGTTTGTGTCTGAGCATCTTTCTAGTCGGCTATAATAATCAATATATAAAACAGTTTCATACAGTTAGGCTATTGCAACTCAACGGGTGTTTGCTCAAATTGACGACTATTGCGCTGTTTGATTCTATAATTTCCTCGGAAAGAAAACTTTATATTGTAGAATACATTTGGAGCTTTTATGTGGAAAATTGACTTTTTGGTTTATAACAGTTTTCTTTTCTTTCTTTTGTATTAAAATTTTTATTTTACTTTTAGAAGTAGAAATTTGTTTGGAAATTGCTTTCAACGAATTTCATATGTAACAGTGATTTAAGGTTCAGGAATACAAGATTGATTTGATTAAAGAAAATATTTTTATAATTGATATTGTGTTGCTGAAAATCTTTCTTTTTTTCAGAGATTTTAAGTAGCCAAAATGGCAGAGATTAATCTTATAAACATGTGTATTCACAGACTTCCAGGCTTGATCACTTGAACACATTAAAAAATACACTCCTTATTTTGCATGTAAGTTTAAGAGAAGTTCATACTTGTTCTACTACTGAGCAAGAAATATAATGAATAATAATTTTGTGAAAAGAAATAAAAAGAATAATTAAGCATTTTGTGAAAAGAAATTAAAAAAAAAATAATCATTTTGTGAAAATGAATAAAAAGAATAATTATTTTGTGGAAAGAAAGGAGATGAATAATCATTTTGTGACAAGAAATAGAAAAGAATCATTTTGTGACAAGAAATAAAAAGAATAATCATTCTGTGAAAAGAAAGAAAATGAATAATCATTTTGTGAAAAGAAAGAAAATGAATAATCATTTTGTGACAAGAAATAAATAAAATAATCATTTTGTGAAAATAAACAAATATGAATAATCATTTTGTGAAAATAAATAAAAAAGAAAAATCATTTTGTAAAAGAAATAAAAAAGATTAATCATTTGGAAATAAAAAAATAAAATGAAATTTCAGTAAGTGAAAAGTATACAGCTATTTGTTGTTTTTTATTAAGGTAAGCCTGAAAATTAATTTGTTTATTTTTCAGGAGAAACCTGACAACTACCAGAAACTGGTTTCTTTTTTTTTTAAATGAGGATCCTATCAATTATTTGTTATCATTTTAGCTCACAAGAGTCATAGGCTCTGAGGGTGAGCTGTTGTTATCACATTCTGTCAAGTGTCTGTTGTCGAAGTCTTCCACCACTTACTTTAAACAACACCTCCTCTGTAACCATTTGGTCAAAATTGATGAAACTTATCATCTTGTTGATTGAAATGAATAAACAACGTATCATTTCATGTTGACTTGAAGATATAATGAAAAAAACATGACAGTTGTAATACCACAAATAAATATTTACTAAAATTAAAATGGCAAGATAAATAGAGAATTTTTACTAAAAAAATCAACAAGACATTTTTGGACATTGCAAAAACAAGAATGCATTCGTATGCATTAGGTTTGTTAACATACTTTAAATGTTATTTTTGTTCTACCTTAGTTTACACAGAAGACAACAGTATTTGCCAGTAAAGGAAAGCTTACTGATGTGAAGTGCTTCATCAACATCACAAAGTATAATAAGTATTACTTGTTGCCTTTTGACTCGAAAACAAGTGTTGTGCATTGTTCTTGATGATTATAATTTCATATTTCAGATGTAATATAATACTAGCGCAAGATTTTTTATTATACAGACAGGAGTTAAAAGATATTTTCCTTTGCATGGCATTTTATGTATTTGTCCATTACCCCCCACCCCACAAAAAAGGAAAAAAACACCAACAAAACAACAGCTCAAAAATGTATTCATGTTTTGCCATTTTGACAAACTTATACGGTAATTTTCTCAACTTAATCGGGATATATTTAATTACAGCTATAATGAACCAGACAAAATGATTACCTTGGAACCTCATAAAATAACATATAGCTGATAAAGCTCCCTTATTCATTTGATGTGTCCAATAAAAGCCTATTTTGTTCTGGAAAAATATTATCTTTAGTAATATGAAGACTGGTTTCAGTTTTTATGACTTTTTCATCAATCCACTTTTTTTTTTCCATGAAATTTGTCACCCAAAATAGATAATGGCAATTTGTAAAGTGGAAAGCACTCAATGCCAAAGGATTCTGAATTGCAAAATGTGCTTACTGTCCAAATTGGAATGTTGTAGTTATTTATAAGAACACCTGCAGGGACGAGGAGTCTTGTGTGTGCTCTTTTTCTGGGAAGCTGAAAGAAAAAAAAAAATGTCTTCTACTCTGAAGGCCAGATACTGCCACTTTTAACAAATGAAAAATAGCAGAAGTAAACACATAGAATACTGTTTCAAGGATGAGTCAACAAAATAATGAGCATTAAGAGTCATCAGAGGATAAAAAACGAGCTATTATGGAATAAGCTTTTGTTTTTCTACAATTACATGAGAAAAGTCATCTAAATGTGTTGACATTATGTTTACATTTTCTCGCTTTTTCTCTGGAAGAAAGACTGCTGACAAACACAGATGTTATTGATGGTTTTATTACATTTCTGTATTACTTCCAAATTAGGGCAAGAGTAAACCTTTAATGAGGCCATCTGAGTCCAGCAAGAATGTGTTTCATATTCTTTGGGATTCTACAATGTACATTCGTTTCTGGCACACATTTATGTCTTCAGAACTATTCCATTGAAGACGGGAAGACAATTGACAACATTGTCATACAGATATATAGTAAATGTTGACTTTATTGCATTTGGAAGTTTTTGATTTGATTTGGGTTTTAATGAGTCATATTTGAATTGCAGATCAAAGCACCTTGTTATACATTTGATGTCACTGCCTCAATTGTTATTCTGTCTACTTTGCTCTTATAGACTATTTTATCTCAGCTGCTGGGATCAACATTAGTCAGTCTACTTTGCCCCTAGACTAGTATATCTCAACTACTGGGATTTTTGGAAACTTTATGGATAGTGGCAGTAACAACAGGAATGCACACACTACAAGTAGTGTCAGATTGGATTGTTTTTCCCTAGAGTTAAGGTCCTTGGATATCTACTGTACTTTTAAACAGTTATGGGCTGTTTGATATTCTCAGATAGTAAAATATTAAAGCAATATAGAACTACTTCTCCGCAGCCTCAGGCTGGGATTGAAAGTAAGAAGTGAACATGAAAGTTACAAGCATGATCCTGCTGGTTCTGAATTTTTAGCTCACCTGGCAACAAGTGCCAGGGTGAGCTCTTAGTATGCTATTTTGTCTGGTGTCTGTTGTCCAGCCTTCTTAAAAAAACTAGGTTACTGCAGGGTAAAATCATAGAAAACCTTGTTAACACTCTAGAGGTCACATTTTTTAGCCATTTTAAATTAAAGTTGGTCGGAATGTTTGCCTTAATGAATTCCTGGATAATTTGTAACTGGGTTACATGGGATCAGAAATTAGGTCACCAGGTCAAATCATAGGAAAACCTATTTTAATACTCAAGAGGTCAAATTCAGAATGTTGCTTTGATGGATTCTTAGGCTTATTTGAAACTGGGTCACATGGGGTCAGATATTAGGTCACCAGGTTAAATCAGAGTAAAACCTTGTTGATATTGTAGAGATTACATTTTTCTTCTGATCTTAATGAAAATTTGGCATTATAGATAAACCTTGTTAGTATTCTAGAGGTCACATTTTTTATTTGATCTTAATGAAAATTTAAGTCAGAATGTTTGCTTTGATGGATTTTTTCTGTGGTCATAAGTGCCTTTAGACCTCATATGGCACATTTCAGGTGAGCAACACAGGGACACTTGGCCCTCTTTTTTTTTTTTTTTTGAAGATGTTTTACAATAATCATTAATAGGGTACTCAATAAATGTTTGACAGTTACTGCCTTTCAAGAGACTACATTTTTATATGGCTTCAAAGAGCTAGCCTTATCAACCTTACCAATGTTATTTGTCCAAAAGTTTTATAAACCATTTCACTGTTTCAGACAATAGAGGGAATGAAAAAAGGTGTTAAAGAATGTTTCTCTGTTTCAAATGATTGAGGGAACAAGTGGCTCAATGAATATGAATTAACAAATAATTGAATATTAAAAAGGAAAAACTGTGTCCAGTATAAACATTGAAGAGCCATATGATACAAAATTAATCATTCTTACTGCCAAAGAAAATAAAATACGTTATATCCATGCTCATCTGCTTAGTAAGGAAGATTTACATGATGTTTAATAATAAATTATAAAAATTGTATCCTACAAATAAAAAAAATAAATTAAAGAAAATGATTTCAGTTATAACTACTGTTCTGCATTCTCACATAGACACATGCATAATATAGTCTGCAGTCTGCACCCTTTACATTGTCTGATAATCTTGCAGATAAGTAGATCCATCTTTTTCTAAACTGCATAGATTCAGCAAATGTATTTGGTTATTTGTTATTTTTTAAAATTAAGGTAATAAAACAAATATGATACAAGACTATATTGATGATGTTGAAATTGCATAAATGCACTGTGATAAAGTAAGGGGCATAATGTCTGACTCTGTATCTTTCTGTTCATAATTCCAATTTCCACTTTCAAGGAAAGCTAGTTTCTAAAAAATGTTCTGTAATGTATATAAGACGCACCCAGTTTCTGTTGTAAAATTTTAAGGTAACAAAAATGCGTCTTATAAGTGAGGTTATATGGTACACTTGATGCTTCATTGGTACAGAGACCTTAAAGTGCTTTAAACAATATTTTGATAGCTGTAAAGACATTGATTTGATTTCTTTTGGTTGTCCGAAAAGTGAATCAGAATTGCTTAAGTTTTTACTGGGAAAATCTTTCATAAATTTCCCAGTAACATTGGATATTCTGTTGTCTATTCTTGTCTTGTAGCCTTATTTTTTGACATTTAATTATTTGTATATGGAACAATTAAAATTCTGTTATTTATAGGACTGCCTTTTTTAGCCCATTGTGAAATCTTTAAGAACTTAATGGGAACAGGTGCATACTGCAAAATTTGTATTTGTACTATATTATAGAGTACATTTAATTATACAGTTTCTGAAAATATAGTAGTATTGTACTTGATAATACATGTGTCTTAACTCAACCTTAAAACTGTCTGTACTATTAATTCTGAATTTGTTTAGAACCATAACTAATAAGTGTCCTTGGTTGATACCTGGTTATTATGATATATTAGAGAAAAATCTGGAAAACGTGTCAGTCAAGAAAGTCTTACCTAAGAATCAGGTGGGTTTCTCTGATGCATCCAATAATTATACTTTATATGTTTGCTGCATAGTTGTAAGAGTTTCAGCCTCAATCATGATAGTAAATAATGATTGATATTACTTTAATAATGAACTCTTTGATAAAACACATATTTCATTAAAAACTCGTGTACACTAATTTGAATCAGCCGGTGAACTGATAAGCATGTTTAGAAAGGTTGCAGAAAATCACTAATATAGTGGTTGGTTATGTACTGTAGGAAAAACTATAAAAGCGGCCGAATCACAGATGGTTCGACAATGCATAAAAAAGAAAATGTTTATATATATAAAAATTCTGGTTGTAGTTGTGAAGAACATAGCTAAACTAAATTACTGTCACAGTTTTAGATACAGAAACACATCATAATATAAAGTTTTTTTTACACTTTTATCGGGAAAAATTTACCTCATTAGTCATGGGGTAGGTGAAGTAACATACTCAGTGGTCTAGGTCACTGTTTGCAATTTTACTGAGCTGAAGGGCATGGGTTCGAATCCTGTTAGAAGCAAATTCTTTCTCTTCAGTTTTCATAATGTATAGAAGCATAAAATTATGTTTTTTCATAGTGTATTAACTTCTCTTTAATTTTAAAGAAAAAAAATTTAAGCTTAATTCTGTGTGCCAGTCGCTTTAAAGGAACATTATACCAATTAAATAAGTGATGATATGATGAATTCATATATGTTCTATAATAGCTCATTCACTAGGAAATTAATAGAAAATAATAATGTGAAGAAGAACAAATGTTTGCTCCAGTTATATATAGGTACTAGAGAAGTGCTCATTTGTAATAAATCCGCATATCCACCCACAGTTGTGCAAGTTACAACAACTCTGTAATATATAATAATTAGGCTTATAATAATGCATTCAGTTTTACCTGCTGTACTTAGAATTTTGACTGACACCTTGGCATTAGGTAATGATTTCTTCATTTAATTCACATTTACATCATTTTGGAGGATATGGAATCCCACTTTAAGATCATAAAATTTTCAGAGTTCAGTAGTATTTTGTTTAATTTTGTCTTCTGTTAATTGATCAAGTGAACAAAAAACAACTATAAAAAGATATTAACTGATTTTTAGCTCACCTGAGCCTTTGGCTCATAATGAGCTATTGTGATCACAATTTGTCTGGAGTTCGTCAACAATTTCATTCAAACGACATCTCCTCTGAAACCTCTGGGCCAAATTTGATGAAACTTGCCTGGGATGTTCTTTGCATGAAGCTCTACTAAAGTTGTTCAAAGAATTTAATTCCATCAAGAACTCTGGTTGCTATGGCAACTTAAAGGAAAAACTTTGAAAATCTTCTTGTCTGAAACCACAAGGCCCTGAGCCTTAAGATTTGGTATTAAGTATTGTCTAGTGGACCTCTATCAAGTTTGTTCAAATTATGCCCCTGGGGTCAAATTTGGCCCCTACCCGGGGGTCAATTGATTTTACATAGGCTTATATAGTGAAACTTAAAAAATCTTCTTGTCTAAAACCACAAGGCCCTGAGCCTTAAGATTTGGTATGGGACATTGTCTAGTGAACCTCTACCAAGTTTCTTCAAATTATGCCCCTGGGGTCAAATTTGGCCCCTACCCGGGGGTCAACTGATTTAACATAGTGAAACTTTAAAAATCTTCTTGTCTGAAACCACTAGGCCCTGAACCTTAAGATTTGGTATGTAGCAATGTTGTTTTGACCTCTACTAATTTTGATCTAATTAAGCCTCTGGGGTCAAATTTGGCCCCTACCCGGGGGTCAATGGATTTTACATAGGCTTATATAGTAAAACTTAAAAAATCTTCTTGTCTGAAACCACATGGCCCCGAGATCTAAGATTTGGTATGTAGCATTGTCTTGTGGACCTCTACCAAGTTTGTTCAGATTATGCCCCTGGTGTCAAATTTGGCCCTGCCCCGGGGGTCAACTTATTTACATAGGGAAAACTTTGAAAATCTTCTTGTTTTTATAAAATATGAGATCTTTGAATATCTTCAGTTAGAAAATGTAATGTTGCATCTGATGTTTGCTTATCGGTGGACCTTCAGGCAAAGTACTCAGGTGAGCGATCCAGGGCCATCATGGCCCTCTTGTTTAGAAAATATGTTTTGTTTTGAATTTTCATGGTGCAGTTGAAAAGCACAAAAAAACCATTCCTTTCTCCTGAGAACCAGTTTGAATATAATATCTATTGGCTGGTCTTAGGACACACCTTTTGAAATAGAACCTTGGTAAATATTGATCATTTAACATGATATAAGATATTTTACAGACATAACATGTGTTCTTGGCAGCCAGATGAGTAAAACATACAGTTACTTTGGTATTGTCAGTCTGAGACATTTAAACATACTTTCTTTGGATGTGCAGTGATAAATTTCAAAGACAGATTTCTTCTTGTTGCTGGACATGTTTTTTTCTAACAAGATTATTTTTGTGAGTTTGTATGCAAAGAATTACAGCCTAAATGGAACAGATGAGCAGTGATGAATTTTATTACATTTCTTGTCTCTTGTAACACATCTTTGATATGCGTTTTGTCTAATCAGGTTATTGTCAGCTATCACACAATTTGGACTCGCAATACAACAGGACAGAACACTGACTGAGAGAAAATAATCTCTTGTTTCCTTGGTGATCTTCCTGATAGAAATGGAATTAGTGCAGCCTTATTCCTCCATAAATGACTCCATTAAATTTTGCCGTTCATTTAAATGCTCTCATTTTGAAAGGCTGATCGAGGAGTTTTATGGGGATTTGTTTTTTAAAAGTTCTCTTTCTTTTTTTTGTGTCAGTACAGAAGAAAAAGGCTTTTTCAGTTTGTATTAAGGTGTAGTTGTTCTTTGGCCAGATCTGTTCATTTAAATTCTGTTACACATACATTTGAATTCATACAAATTTTGTGTCTGTTTTCTCTCTGCTCTTGTCTTCCTTGTTTTTGTGGGAGACATAATATCTTTTTATCCCCTGCCAAAGAAATGCCCTTCGTCCGTCCGTGCGTCCGTCCGTCCGAAACAATTTTGTCCGGAGCATATCTCCAAAACTACTTGAGGGATTTTATTCAAACTTCATACACTGACAGAGCACATTGGTAGGTAGTGCAGTGTCAAGTCCAATAACTCTATTTTGCCTATTTTTTAGAGTTATTCCCCTTTATCAGATTTACTTGATAAATTTTGTCCGGAGCATAACTCCAAAACTACTTAAGGGATTTTATTCAAACTTCATACACTGACAGAGCGCATTAGTAAGTAGTGCAGTGTGCAAGAACAATAACTCTGCCTTGCCTATTTTTAGAGTTATTCCCCTTTATCAGAATTACTTGATAAATCTTGTCTGGAGCATAACTCCAAAACTGCTTGAGGAATTTTTTTTCAAATCTCATACACTGACAGAACACATTGGTAGGTAGTGCAGTGTGCAAGTCCAATAACTCTGCCTTGCCTATTTTTAGAGTTATTCCCCTTTATCAGATTTACTTGATTAATTTTGTCCGGAGCATAACTCCAAAACTACTTGAGGGATTTTATTCAAACTTCATACACTGACAGAGCACATTGGTAGGTAGTGCAGCGTGCAAGTCCAATAACTCTATTTTGCCTATTTTTAGAGTTATTCCCCTTTATCAGAATTACTTGATAAATCTTGTCATAACTCCAAAACTGCTTGAGGGATTTTATTCAAATCTCATACACTGACAGAGCACATTGGTAGGTAGTGCAGTGTGCAAGTCCAATAACTCTACCTTGCCTATTTTTTAGAGTTATTCCCCTTTATCAGATTTACTTGATAAATTTTGTCCGGAGCATAACTCCAAAATTACTTGAGGGATTTTATTCAAACTTCATACACTGACAGAGCACATTGGTAGGTAGTGCAGTGTGCAAGAACAGTAACTCTACCTTGCCTATTTTTAGAGCCGGAGCATAACTCCAAAACTGCTTGAGGGATTTAATTCAAATCTCATACACTGACAGAACACAGTAGTAGGTAGTGCAGTGTGCAAGTCCAATAACTCTACCTTGCCTATTTTTAGAGTTTTTCCCTTTTATCAGATTTACTTGATAAATTTTGTCTGGAGCATAACTCCAAAACTACTTGAGGGATTTTATTCAAACTTCATACACTGACAGAGCACATTGGTAGGTAGTGCAATGTGCAAGAACAATAAATCTACCTTGCCTATTTTTAGAGTGATTCCCCTTTATCAGAATTACTTGATAAATCTTGTCCAGAGCATAACTCCAAAACTGCTTGAGGGATTTTATTCAAATCTCATACACTGACAGAACACATTGGTAGGTAGTGCAGTGTGCAAGTCCAATAACTCTACCTTGCCTATTTTGTAGAGTTATTCCCCTTTATCAGATTTACTTGATAAATTTTGTCTGGAGCATAACTCCAAAACTACTTGAGGGATTTTATTCAAACTTCATACACTGACAGAGCACATTGGTAGGTAGTGCAGTGTGCAAGAACAATAACTCTATCTTGCCTATTTTTAGAGTGATTCCCCTTTATCAGAATTACTTGATAAATCTTGTCCGGAGCATAACTCCAAAACTGCTTGAGGGATTTTATTCAAATCTCATACACTGACAGAACACATTGGTAGGTAGTGCAGTGTGCAAGTCCAATAACTCTACCTTACCTATTTTTAAAGTTATTTTAGGGGTTTTCTTCAAACTGCAAACCAACATTATTACATTTACTTTTTTGAGTCTTTCTATAACGAGAGTTCAACAATACAGCACTTTTCTTGAAAAGAACAGAACACATACCATACATGTGGGAAGGGACTTCAACATGCAACCACTTGAAAGTACAACCTTCAGGTAACTTATTTCCGGCGGGGGGATTAACCATGTGTAACATGGCTCTTGTTTAATTATAAGTATTAGTGACTTTGTTTAATAACATACTTTTTTTCCCAAAGACTTTCACTTATGACTATATAAAGTATCTTTTTGCTATCAATAGCTGAGACAGACTTACTTCTACCTAAACATTGGATGGTTAGTTTACTGTCCAGGGTTCACTTATTATGTCTCTGATTAATCAAGTTGTATGTATGAAAGCATCATGATGTAACAGTACTAAATGAACCAAATACAAATAATTTGCAAGGTAAACAGTAAATAAAACAATATCATTTCATACTTTACATGATTGCACTATCTGATGTTCTTTCAAACAGCATTGTGACATCACATATAATGCACCTCATTAATCAATTTATTATCTCTGTGGTGATTGGTTATGATCCCAAGATGTCTGGGACATTTTTTACCTGTTGGTGTTTTGCTCTTTGGTCTGTTTGTTCCATACATTATTGTAATTGGATATGGATCGAAACTCAGTGTAAAATGAATAATTTCATTAAGTAATGACTGCTGATTGATAATTCCATTTTATGACCAAAAGTGTTTCCAGCACTAGAAGAAAGCAGTCACCTGTCTCATCTCGGGATTTTTGTATCTACATGATAAATTATGAAAGTGGAAGATAAATACAGAAATATATGGTCTCAACTGAATTAGGTCTACAATGGTGGTTTCAATTGTTTGAAGATAATTTTCTTCATTTTACCCATGGCTTTATCTGCAAGATAAATTAATCCATATTTAGACAAATTTCCTGTTTTCTGTTATAATTAAAGACATAAATTTCAGAAGATGTTAGAACTGCCATAGCAGTCTCTTTAGGAAGTATATTTACATCACAGTTTTGTTGAACAATTTATAACAGACCCTTCTAAAACTAAACCATTTTGTCTTAAGAAAATCAATTTATCTTCAATAAAAAATCAAAATTATAGAAGAGTTTTGATTCTGTTCTTGATGCATATCAGACAGGATTTTCTATTGTTTATATACCAGTGCTAGAAAAAATTTATCTTACATCCCTGCGTGCTTTAAATTGACGTCATTTTGGTGCAATTTTATCAATAAATTAGGTACTTAGGATGACATCATTTCGCCGTTATGAATGAAGTTGTAAATTCATACTGATGCTAATATAAGAAAAAGTGCCAAATAAAAATATTAGATTTTCGTAATTCCCATCAGAAATATGATTTACATTTAATATGCAAGAAAAGGATCAAACACTGGCTGTCGTTACAGATGGGAATATCAGGCTCAAGGGTAACTGTTTACAGTGGTAACATGGCTCAGCAGAGTTACCCTTGAGCCAGATATTCCGGTCTGTACCGGTAGCCAGTGTAAGATTCATATACTCTGCTCTTGGTGCAGGAACAGTTTTCATTTTGAGAAAATTGATGTCTCAAAGATTTCACAAGAATGGTTTATAACTGAATCCAAAATATATTTTACATTTTTTACACAGAGGACTAAGTTATATATCTAACATTTCTCTTTTGAAGTGACTGACTCGTATGGGATGACGATGCATAAAAAGAAAATGTTTCTAGATATAAAAAATCTAGTCGTAATTGTGTAGAACATACCCAGACTTAGTTACTGTCTCATTTTTTGTTACAAAAACATACCATAATATAATGTTTGCCATGATTTAATCTGTAAAAAATTTACCCTTTTAGTCACAGGGTGGATACTTTGTTTTTACTGTTTATTTTGCAAGATTGCAGAAACAAGTCTCTGTCTCTGAGTTAGCTCACCACTCTTACTTTTACATTTTACAGACCAGAAGGGTATGGGTTCAAATCCAGTTGAAACCAAATTCTCTTTTCTTCAGTTTTCATGATGTAAAGCATAAAATATTGTTTTTTTTTTCTATAGTTTATCAATTTCTCCTTAATTTTAAAGAAAAACATTTTTAAGCTAAATTCTGTGAGTCAGTCACTTTAAGGGAGCTAACTAACATTAGTTTGTTAATTTTTTTTTAATCAAAGAAGTAAGTTGGTTAACCATTTCTTTTTTTCTGTTTTCAGGTAAGAGTTCTACTGTCAGTCTGTCGGTGGTATGTAGAAATGTCACTATATGCTAGAATTATTGCTCTAATTCTCTTTTGACTTAACAAGAACATTACGGAAGTGGTGGTATTTTGTTATTATGTTAACAGATCTACTTCAGTTTCTGTTGTTTATTGTGTGCTTTGCTTTTTGCCAGGTCAGTGCAGATATTCAGTACTGACCTAGGGTATCAGTAGTTTGTTTTGCCAGGTTAGTGCAGATGTTCAGTACTGACCTTGGGTATCAGTAGTTTGTTTTGCCAGGTTAGTGCAGATGTTCAGTACTGACCTTGGGTATCAGTAGTTTGTTTTGCCAGGTTAGTGCAGATGTTCAGTACTGACCTTGGGTATCAGTAGTTTGTTTTGCCAGGTTAGTGCAGATGTTCAGTACTGACCTTGGGTATCAGTAGTTTGTTTTGCCAGGTTAGTGCAGATGTTCAGTACTGACCTTGGGTATCAGTAGTTTGTTTTGCCAGGTTAGTGCAGATGTTCAGTACTGACCTTGGGTATCAGTAGTTTGTTTTGCCAGGTTAGTGCAGATGTTCAGTACTGACCTTGGGTATCAGTAGTTTGTTTTTTTGCCAGGTCAGTGCAGATGTTCAGTACTGACCTTGGGTATCAGTAGTTTGTTTTGCCAGGTTAGTGCAGATGTTCAGTACTGACCTTGGGTATCAGTAGTTTGTTTTGCCAGGTCAGTGCAGATGTTCAGTACTGACCTTGGGTATCAGTAGTTTGTTTTGCCAGGTTAGTGCAGATGTTCAGTACTGACCTTGGGTATCAGTAGTTTGTTTTGCCAGGTTAGTGCAGATGTTCAGTACTGACCTTGGGTATCAGTAGTTTGTTTTGCCAGGTTAGTGCAGATGTTCAGTACTGACCTTGGGTATCAGTAGTTTGTCATATTTACTTCACTTGGTTGTGTGAACAACATCATGTTGATGCAATATAAGACTGTGATAAAAACTTATAGGGGAAGAAGAAGTGTGTGCCATGTAGTATAATTTTTAAGGTCCAAAAATTGGTTAAGGTACTGTTATTACCTTAGTGTGCATTGCCCCTTGATCAGTAATCATCATTGCTAGAGAATAATTTGAACATATTCATTCTTTATTAGGTTGATTATTTTTCCAGTGAGTTACATGTAAATGTTTTGGTTATTATTAGCTCACCTTAGCACAATATGCTCAAGGTGAGCTACTGGGAGACCCTGTGTCTGGCGTCCTTTCTACTATTTTACTTAAAACTGCTTGGCCAATTTCCACCAAACTTTGCAGAAATTGTCCTTGTATTGCCTTTTTATAAATTGCTCAAACAGGTCAACTCTGTTCTGCATAAGGGCTGCAAAAGCTAGAAATAAGAAAAAATCAAATGACATCTCCTAATTAAACCACAAAGTCTTTTTCCACCAAATGTTACAGAAACGTCCCCTATATAGTACTCTTTTGAAAATGCTCAAATGGTTTTGCTCTTTTGCCGAAAATGGCAGCCTGCACATATGGGCTACTATAGCTAAAAATTGAAAAAAATCAAACAACATCTTCATCTAAACGGCAAGGTGATTTTCCATTAAATTCCACAGAAATGTAAGATAGCCCTCTATTAAAATTGCTGAAACGTTTCTGCTCCATTGAACAAAATAAGCTAAAAATAGATTTTCATCAATATTTTGCTTCAAATTATATCTCCTCACAAGCTGCTATCTTGAAATTGCCTCTGCCCCATGGGTTTTATTTGTATAAAATATGAGGTCTTTGAAAATCTTCACTTAGAAAATGTAATGTTGCATCTGATGTTTGCTTAACAGCAGACCCTCAGGCAGAGTACTAAGGTGAGCGAACCAGGGCCATCATTGCCCTCTTGCTTTCGTTTTTCTTATGAAAATAAACTGCTCCTAAATGAATGATTGTTTTGTTGCATTTCTTCATTATTTCCAAAGAGACAAAAAACACCGAGATGATAATGAGACCTTGTTGTATGTTCATAAAGTCTTCATGAATATGGTTACATGCTTTGAGTTTAGATGTACTTTTTGGCACGCTTTTTATATGTCTTAAGAAAATATAAAAGGGCATCAAAAATATTGACAATATGGTAATACAGTAATGGAGTTAATGTTGTATTTATTGCATTTAGCAGTCTTAGATTTTATTTGGGTCTAAATTAGGCAGATTTGAATTGCATATTGAGAGTTTAGTGTTTTACAGTGTCGGTTTTTAAAGTTATGACTTTTATGTGTTGTTTCCCCAAGACAGGTTCTGTCCTTTAGAATAACATATTTCTAGTGAACTCTATTTCTTGTTTTGTTAAGGTTTTATTTGCATAAACAGGTTTGTTCAAAAGTTTTTTATTTATCTTTAATATTTTACTGTACTGTTGATATTATAACTCTACAGAAGTAACTGTAGGATGATTTTGAAGGAGAGAAATTTCCCGTTTTTCAATGTTTTATCCTGTTCCGGAAAGTTTTTCTTGTGCCTTGAATTCATTGGTACATGGTATGGTTATGCCTTAACTTAGCTTGAAATAAGCTTTTTCAGTGTAAAAGAAAATAAAAGAATATTTGCTGTTGAATAATCTGTTCTATATGTGTTTTTAACGCAAAAACAGTATTTCATTTTATTTTTATGCGTTTTATTTTCAGATGTTTCAGCTTTCAAAACTGGAGCCAATTCCGTTATCATTTATATCTAGATGTCATAATAAAAATTATTCTTGATATATATTTTAAAAAAGCAGGAGTTCTTTGTAAGGTTCTTAGCTTCTTTTGGCCTATGTTCAGTAGTAAGACTATTTAATTTATATTAGGATATAAGTTCTTGCAGCTTTTATCTCCCTTGATGACTGCTTCCTTGATTCAAACCAGTTAGTGTTTGTACCAGTTCTGCTCTCAATGATCTCAAATACTGTTCTTATGGACTATGTAAAATATATATAATTAACTACATATTTAATTGTTGGAATTTAGAAACTGTTTTTTGTTTTTAATGATAAAATAAATGATAGCAAACAGAATTTAATGAATGGCAACTATTAGTCACATAGTACCTGTGATGTTTTTGATGAAGAGAGATATGAAAAAAAAACTGTCTTGTTAAAGGTTGTAATTGATTATACACTGTTTTCCTCGTAAAATTCTCATTTTCTACTCATTAAATACTCCTAAAATTAATTTGTATCATCAGGAAAAGTTAAAATCAACAGCAAAAAGTTAAGAAAAGATCTAAAAGCTCCTAATTATCTCTTAACTCCTGATCTTTAAGATCACTTTCTGTTTAGTCTTGCATTTTCCCAATTTAAATATTTTATCAGTTAACAGACAAACAAACTAATAAGCAAAAAATCACAAAGGTAAGCTGTAATTGCCAGCCTATGAATTGAAAAACCAGTACTTGATCTTTCTTTCAAGTATATGAACTGAAGGCAGTTATAAGATATTCATGTATTAGTACTGAAAGAAGGTATAAGATATTCAGGTGTAAGTACTGAAGGGTGTTATAAGATATTCAGGTATTAGTACTGAAAGAAGTTATAAGATTTTCAGCTTTTAGTACTGAAGGAAGTTATAAGATATTCAGGTATTTGTACTGAAGGAAGTTAAAAGATATTCATGTAATTTGTACTAAAGGAATATATAAGATATTCATGTATTTGTACTGAAGAAAGTTATAAGATATTCAGGTATTAGTACTGAAAGAAGTAATAAGATATTCAGGTATTAGTTCTGAAAGAAGTAATAAGATATTCAGGTATTAGTACTGAAAGAAGTAATAAGATTTTCAGCTATTAGTACTGAAGGAAGTTATAAGATATTCAGGTATTAGTACTGAAAGAAGTCATAAGATTTTCAGCTTTAAGGAAGTTATAAGATATTCAGTAATTGTACTGAAGGAAGATATAAGATGTTCAGGTATTTGTACTGAAGAAAGTTATAAGATATTCAGGTATTAGTACTGAAAGGAGTGATAATATATTCAGGTATTAGTACTGAAAGAATTAATTAGATTTTTAGGTATTAGTACTGAAGGAAGTAATAAGATATTCAGGTATTAGTAGTGAAAGAAGTAATTAGATTTTCAGGTATTAGTACAGAAGGAAGTTATAAGATATTCAAGTTTTACTGAAAGAAGGAATAAGATATTCAGGTGTTAGTTTTGAAGGAAGTAATTATATTTTCAGGTATTGGTCCTCAAAGAAGTAATTAGATTTTCAGGTATAAGTACTGATGGAAGTTATAAGATATTCAGGTGTTAGTATTGAAAGAAGTTATAAGATATTCAGGTGTTAGTATTATAGGTAGTTATTTTTTATTGACAGAAAATACTTCAGGTATTTGTACTGAAGGAAGTGATTTTGTTATTCAGGTATTTATACTCAAGGAAGTTTTTAGATATTGCTTTCTGTTTTCATATGCATCTTCACAGCTGATGTTATTATCACTTCTCAGAACTAAAGATCAGCTTGTAGCAATTCATAATACTATGCATGTGGAAGCTAAGTTAATAATAATCATGTTTTCATCTAGTATGCCTTAATGAATTTTGTTAATGTATTTTTTTATTTTCACCTTTCTTTTTAACTTCAAATTTAAGTCACTTTTCAACAGTTTTACAAGATAACTTCGTTTTAGAACAAATATGCTGTTTTTTCAAGAATGTGCAACAATAAATTTAAATGTGATGGTTGTCAGAAATTTGTCAGAATTTAGGGGCTCAACATGAAGCAACACTAATGGAAGAAAATTGTCTGTAGTTTTCTTAATGATGAGTGAAGTCATTGCTACTTTATTATTCATCTGTAACTGTGTCAGTTGTCAGTCTCTCTCCAAAATTTCGAAAAGCTGAGGGTTTAACTAAGAGTAAATTGTCGTCATGGATTTGTTGATATGTTAAAGATTGCTTTTTAATCCCATGCCATGTAGCGGGGAGGGGATTACAGGAATGGCCTCCGTCTGTCTGTCTGTCCATCCGTAATGTTTTCGTGTCTGCTCCATAACTTTAATACTCATGGAGAGTTTTTAAAATAACTTGGCACAAATTATCACCAGTATGAGACGATGTGCAGAGCGCAACAACCAGGTCGCTATCCCCCAGGTCAAGGTCACACTTAAAGGTCATATATAATAAAGCTCACATTTCGTCTCCACTCCATTACTATTAAACTGCTTGAAAGTTTTAAAATAACTTGGCATGAATGATAAACATTATGAGATGACATGCAGAGCACAGCAACCAGGTCACTACCCCAAGGTCAAGGTCACACTTTAAGGTCATATATAAAAAAGTCCACATTACGTGTCTGCTCCATAACTTTTAAGCTGCTTGAAAGTTTTTATAATAACTTGGCATAAATGATTGAGATGATTTGCACAGTAAAACAACCAGGTTGCTACACCAAGGTCAAGGCCACACGTAGAGGTCAAATATAAAAAAGTCCACATTTTGTTTCTTCTCCATAACTTACTGACTATTGTAATTTTCCATATTCTCAATATCTTATCAGTTGAATAACTGGTAATTTCATCTTCATGATTCCATCATTTACAAATGTGAGGTCCAAATGTAGCTGCCCATTTTCCATAGAAATCATTATCCTATGTCATATTGGGAGGTCTGACCTTCTCTCAATACACTTGTTATCCATTCCAAAGTTCTACTGTGGCAGGGGATATATACCTGTCCTTCAGACTGCCTTGTTTTATTTAAAGTAAACTTTATAACATTATATCTCATTCTTTCATTGATGTTACAAAACAACAGTTGCTGTTGCTTACTCTGATAACCTTCCCTCTATGTTATGATTTCTACTGACTTCTTTTTATATTGCCTTATCTTTTGCCACTCTCTTAGTTTACCTTGTGGTTCAAACATCATGACATAACTTGAGATGGCTAGTCAGTTCTTTAGAATAAATAAAGCAGTTTCATTATCATTTTAGTACTTGAAAATGTTGACTGTTCAATGATGTTTTAAACACTGTACCTCATTTATCGCCAGGAAGTGATTGTACTTTTATTCGGTTAATCATTCCTTAGAAAAAGTATACAATAAATTCAACAGTAAGCAGGTCTAACATGTCTTTTTACCAGTTATAGCTTGCTCTTTGCAGAAAAATATTCTTTTCAATATCTGATAACTCTTTTACAGACATAAATTGCTTTCCTATGATGCAGTGCTCTTTCGATGGTTATTTATCATTATTGTTATTTTAAGGTAGCAAATGTGTTCATATGAAATAAATTATGTGTTGCAGGTGCACAAAAACAGTTTGTGTCAAATTGATGGTTCTGTATGTTCATGTTTTCCATAACTAATTCTATTTGTCTGGAATATATACTTCAAGATTTGAGCTCACCTGAGAACAACGAGCTGCTTAAGAGAGCTTTAGTGGAACTCTTTTGACATTGTGTTCAAGTCTGTCACCCATCATCAACATTTTCTTTAAATGACGTTTTCTTAAATATCAAATCAAATTTGACAAACCCTAAATCAATATTGGCTTAATCCATGCAGGGGCCTTTTTAACTAAGAAAAAAATGTACTCGTTAGAAGCCTTAAGGCTGTGCCTTCTGAAATTCAGTATGTGGCAATGTGTTGTGAATGTTGACTAACATTTTTCATTTTTTATGCTCCCAGGATCATTTTTGGATCCACCTTAAGGTTCATATGTCTTGCATTAAAATATCTGGGATTATTCTTGTCAGAAACAACAATGAACAGGATTTTGAAATTTAGATGGAAGCCTGGTGGACCTCTTCCTGAGCTGGCTCCAACCCAGCATAGTCAGAAGTTTTACATTGACTTACATAGACAGACTCTTTAAAAATGTTCTTACTAGAAACTTATATTATGCTGAGACTTTTGAAATTTTGATGTAGCATTTTCTAATGAACCTCTACTAAGAATGATCATGATATACCATCATTACTGGCTCAACATGTTTTTCATTGAAATAGATAAGAAAATCTTTAAAATTCCTTTTTGTCTGAAACTTCAAGTGCTTAAGCTCTTGACTTTTGCAGGAAGTATTGTCTTGTCAGCCTCTACCAAGATTGCTCATAGTTTAGCTTTGCTGTCATTACTGGCTTTACCTTTTGCATTGACCTATTGGCCTATTGGGTCATTTAAGCCTTAACTTGGGATCAGATATTTATCATAAAATATTAAGGAAATTATAAAAAAAATGTAGGAAACCTTTTGAATTTTTTATATAAAACAAATAAACTTAAGCTTTTATATTTGGCATGCAGCATTATCATGTAGTTCCATTAATTACGATCACAAATCTGTTACATTGCACACAGACTGATAAATATACACATTCAGGTGAGCACTTGAGGACCAACATTGTCCTCTTGTTAAGTTGAAATATATATCCATTGAATAACATGATTCAGAGTGAGGAATCAGCTTAGAGTAAAATAGCAAAAGTAGATGTGAAACTTACTTCAATATCTGTTTTGGTTTCTTCATGCTGTGAAGTACTGAGGAAATGTGAGAGCAGTGTTTTGCCATTCCAGCAGAATTCAGCTATTAAAAATTAAAAAATTTTATCACTTGAAAACATATTTATGCAGAGAAGAAGAACCTTCTTTCTGTGGAAGTACAATCATCAATTAGTCACTTGGTTGGTCAATCAATCTATCAACCAACCAATCAATCAGTCAGTTAATTAAATATTTAACAAATGGGTCTGTTAATTGATGAGTCATGATAAACAAACTAATAAAATTCCTACACTGAAACAAAAAAAGATATTAACTGTAGGTGTCACCTGTTATTTAGGAACATTTACCTGTAATGAAAGAAGGAGTTTGCCTTTTTTTCTTTGATAGAACAGATGTGAATAGCCTTAAGTATATTGTAACAAATTGCCATTCTATAAATTCTGTTCATTTTTCAAATCAGAGACAAGAATCCTTTCATAGGATGAAAGCAAATTACCTAACACTTGAGGTTGGTATCTGATTGCGAAAGGATGCTAATCGAGAATCGAAAATTCTCTTAAAAGTTATTTGATAATTATAAAGACTATGGATTATATTGCCTGTGGAGTTCTCAGAGAACTGCAGGAGAGTTGGGTTTTTTTTGGCATTTCCCTGTTGTATTTCTATCGAGATATTTACAAAAAAAAAATTTGATTTTCTGTTTGAATCGCACATATAAGTCAAAACTATCTTTCAATTTATAATGATTAGGTTAACTTCCTTAGACACCATTTAAGTATCATATAGTTCTATTTACTGTGAAAAAAAAAGTCCTTTTTCCAGTACAAAAAGATAAACAGTAGGGATGATGCACACTTGTTTTTAACAGAGTAATAAAAACAACAAAAACTATCCCTTCTTTTTGTAAGTGGTCTATCAACAATCGGTAATTGATATTGCTTTTCAGTAAGAACCCTTTAATCAAAAGTTGTTTGCCTCGTTAAAATCTCATAAAAGCTAATTTGAACCATATTTTTAGCTGATAAACACTTAATGCCAGTGAACTTCTAAAAATCAGGAATTTGATATACATTGTTTTTATAGCAAGAGCTCATTAGCTTATGTTTATTTGTCTGACAGTTGGTAACAACTTCAACAAAAGGATTTTAATTTTGCAAACATTTATCAATGATTTGTCATCTAATCACTCCCTCTTGACCAGAAATTTTCTTAGCATCTACAAATTGCTACAAGATCCTTTCTTCATGCAATATATTCATACATATATGATACACAGAGTATAGGAGAGTAAATAAGAAACATAATATTATATCTTGTCACTGAAAAATGGTATGTTGAAATGAAACTGTCTTTGAATATGATTCCAGTAAACTTTCCCCCTCCTCCTCCCCAATGATGTGCATGGAAGAATTTTGAGAATTTCATGGTTGTGATGTTATATGCATCTCACCTAACAAGATTATTGTCAGTTAACATAAGATGTGAAGCTAATACAAAAATTGACAGCTCCACTGGGAGAGCAAAAAATAGTGCTTTCCGAGGAAATGCATTGATAAATTTCGTTAGATTCCTTTTCTTTAAGGTCGATAGAAATTAAATAAGTGCAGTTCAGGCCATCAGCTAGTATGTTCAAAGAAGTTAAACTAGTGCAGCTATATGCTCGCTAAGCAGCTAAGTGAATACACTACTGTTACGTCACACCGCTGCTTTATTAAGAGTAGATTTATGATACTGACCTTTACAATGAACTTTTAAACAACCAATGACAATGCACCAATATCTCCGAAAACGAAAAATCTTGAAACCATTTTTCATTGGATTTTCAATTGAATTTTAGCAGAGGTAAGAAAGTGAAACATTCAACCGATGCGCAGGAGAGTTAAGTGCAGCTATAGCTACCCATTAGTATGTCCATAGAAATTAAATAAGTGGTTCAGCCTGCTGTAGATACCAATTAGTATGTCCGTAGAACTTAGATAATCCTGCTATAGCTATCATTAACTATGTCCAAAGAAACTAAATTAGTGCTGATTGAGCCCTTAATTGGTACATGGATGTCCATAGAAATTAAATTAGTGCTGCCATAGATATCAATTGGTTTATACATAAAATAACATTAGTGCTGCTGAAATAAATGTAGCTATCAATTAGTTTGTTTATTGACATTAAATCAGTGCTGCTAAAGCTTTAAGCTAGTATGTCCATATGCTAGAAACAAAATTAGTGCTGCTATAGCTATCAATAAGTTATGTCCATATAAATTAAGTAAGTGCTGCTATAGCTATTAATTAGTATGTCAATAGAAATTCAATTAGTGCTGCTATAGCTATCAGTTAGTATGTCAGTAGAAATTCAGTAAGTGCTGCTATAGCTATTAGTTAGTATGCCAATAGAAATTAAATAAGTGCTGCTGTAGCTGTTAATAAGTATGTCAATAGAAATTTAGTTAGTGCTGCTATAGCTATCAGTTAGTATGTCAGAAGAAATTCAGTTAGTGCTGCTATAGCTATCAGTTAGTATGTCAGTAGAAATTAAATAAGTGCTGCTGTAGCTAATAAAAAAAAGTATATCAATAGAAAATTCAATTAGTGCTGCTATAGCTATCAGTTAGTATGTCAATAGAAATTCAATTAGTGCTGCTGTAGCTATCAGTTAGTATGTCAGTAGAAATTCAGTTAGTGCTGCTATAGCTATCAGTTAGTATGTCAGTAGACATTCAGTTAGTGCTGCTATAGCAATCAGTTAGTATGTCAGTAGAAAATTAAATAAGTGCTGCTGTAGCTATTAATTAGTATGTCAATAGAAATTCAGTTAGTGCTGCTATAGCTAACAGTTAGTATGTCAGTAGAAATTAAATAAGTGCTGCTGTAGCTATTAATTAGTATGCCAATAGAAATTCATTTCGTGCTGCTATAGCTATCAGTTAGTATGTCAATAGAAATTCAATTAGTGCTGCTATAGCTATTAGTTAGTATGTCAGTAGAAATTAAATAAGTGCTGCTGTAGCTATTAATTAGTATGTCAATAGAAATTCAGTTAGTGCTGCTATAGCTATCAGTTAGTATGTCAGTAGAAATTCAGTTGGTGCTGCTATAGCTATCAGTTAGTATGTCAGTAGAAATAAAATAAGTGCTGCTGTAGCTACTAATTAGTATGTCAATAGAAATTCAGTTAGTGCTGCTATAGCTATCAGTTAGTATGTCAATAGAAATTCAATTAGTGCTGCTGTAGCTATTAATTAGTATGTCAATAGAAATTCAGTTAGTGCTGCTATAGCTATCAGTTAGTATGTCAATAGAAATTCAATTAGTGCTGCTGTAGCTATTAATTAGTATGTCAATAGAAATTCAGTTAGTGCTGCTATAGCTATTAATTAGTATGTCAGAAGAAATTCAGTTAGTAATGCTTATATAGCTATCAGTTAGTATGTCAATAGAAATTCAATTAGTGCTGCTATAAGTATCAATTAGTATGTCCATAGAAATGGAATTAGTGCTGCTTTTGCTACCAATTAGTATATCCAGAGAAATTAAATTAGTGCTGCTATAGCTGTCCATTACTAGTGCTCCTTGAGCTATTGATAAATGTGTCTGTAAAACATTGTCTTAAGAAGGAAATACAAACACTTAAAAAAGACTCGCTATAAAAAGTAAGGGATTTCATTGATAGGGCAGTTTTCTGTAAAAGTCACTTGGGTTGAAAGAGCAATTTTCTATAAAAGTTAATTAAAGAATGACATATTTTTTCATAAGGGGAGTTTTATATGAGGGAATATTTTATGTAATACTGCCAAAGTAACAGTGTTACTATCCACATCGACAAGTACAAGAACTAAGGGAGATATAATATCAAGGCTTCCTAAAATAAGGTTTCTCTGATGTTCATTTGGAGAAATAAAAGTGAAAGAACTTCACTGTAAAGATTAGGTGAAAAATGTCTTCTGTTTAAAACCATATAAGAAAAAGTGGAGCTATTATGATCACTTGGTTGTCGTCTATGTCATTGCCGTTGTCAGGCAAAAACTTTAATGTAGTCCATTACTCAAACAATTTAAAAGGTATCAATATGAAACTTTGAATGCTTACTTATCATGACAAGAGGCATTTGTAATACAAGGGGCTTAATTCTTAAAGCTATATTTTTGGAGTTATGCCCCTATTGAACTTACAATTTTTGTCAAAATTGCTTATTAAGTTGAATGATTTCAAAACTATCAATGATATCAATATGAAACTTGGACTGCTTGTTTATCATGACAAGAGGCAGTTGCAACGCAAGGGTCATTATATGAAAGCTATATTTTTGGAGTTTTGCCCCTTTTGAACTTGCAATTTTTTTCAAAATTGCTTATTAAGTTGAGTGATCAAAGGTATCAATATGAACAATATCAACATCTTGACATGAAACATCAGAGGTATATAGTCCTCCTTCAGGAGTAGTGCAAGAAGCATAACTATGGCCCCATTGTCGACATGTAAAACAGACAAGCACTGGTGCCGCTCTGCGGAGCTCAAAATGTTAAACATACAAATTATTGTCTGTGTTTTCTTTCTGAATTTTCTTAACTGACAGAAAGCAAAATATAATATGTATCATTACTAGCGACACAGACTGTGCCCATTTTTATTGAAATATCTGACATACCCTTTCAGACAGACTCCTTTCATATCTTTCTCTGGTTGCTCATAGATCCACTCAAACATTCTCTCTTTGTGTGTGTGTGGGTGGGGTTGGGGTGGAAGTAGCTTTAATTTAAGGTTTATGTTCATTTTCCATCAGACCATTGCCTTCGAAGACAAGAAGCCTTTTTTACTATAATTCCTGTTCACAGTAATTCACACGCTACTAGCAACTCTTTCATAGTACGTCTAATGATCTGAATAGAACTGATCCACTTAGGAATCAGTACATATTACATTATCATCAGTACATATAATATTGTCGCTGGAAGATGATATTCTGATAATGTTGATTGTCAGATTATATATTTTTATTACATTTTGACATCAATTATGATACACCTCATTAATTTAATGTAGATGAGTAAAAATGGGTTCTGATTCCAAGCTCTCTGAAACTTGTTTTTCACCTAAGCTTACTTTGTCCTTTCGTTTATTATTGTATCATAACAATTTAAAGCTTATGATATAATTTCTCTAAATTATGAAAAATGGTAAATGTTTGTCTGTGAATGACAAGAATTATATACATATAAATGAGTGATTAACTCATTTATGGCAGAAAATTGGCATGGTCATAACTTTTTTTTCAGACTGGACAGAATTGAAAACAGTCATATTTTCTACTGCATTTCCTTTGTTCCATACTGGTTCTCTCACAGAAGAATATCATTTTAAACTGATGAGCGATGGGAAGAGTATGAAATATTTGTTGTAGATTTATTTATATGATTTATGAATTTTAAGTATTTCTTTCTCTTTCTATTTTCAGGTAAGACAATTGTGGTGTTGAATGTGGTATGTAGATACTCTCAAATGTGTATGTGCTATATAATTGTTCACATTACTTCTCTAATGTGTCAGAACCACCAGTACAGTTCTCATGCTAATAGGTCTATGTATACCCTCAGATTTTACCTCAGTTTTGTCTCTGATATTATCCACAGTCTTGAACTGACTTGAGGAAGCTGTTAAAGTTATATGTTCTAGTATGTTCTGTTCACTTAAATTTGTCCTCAAAAACAAGTGGTAGCATGCTCCATGTTATAAATTAACATCTTTAAGATAACACACAGTTCATAATTATATTAGTTTGTCCAAAGTCAGATTTATCAGTTGATCAATAAAGAAATTTAACAGCTGCATTTGTTCATACAGACAGATATATTTAGGAAATAGATTTTAAGTTTGAGTGATATACCGTCTGATATATCACGGTGTCGAGTTCAGATGCGTAGTAATTTAATCACGAAGGCCGTAGGCCTGAGTGATTAAATAATTACGCATATGAACGAGAAACCGTGATATATACGACGGTAGATCACGAAAATGTTAAAATCTATTTCCATTCTAACACGTACGTATATTTATAAGGGACGTAAGTATGTGCACTATTTAACAGTGGCGTTCTCCGTGACGTCAGCGGGCGCCCGCTTGTATTCAGCGTGCTATACTGCCTGATATATCACGCTCAATTCCTTCTTTGTTTATTGTCGGCAAATTGCGGATAGTGTTAGAATGTTAAATAAGTACGTTAGAGTTTTTTTCTCCAAGTGATTATTTCTTGAAGAATCATGTTTTACTTATCAATCATCACCTGCTCTTTTATATATTAATGGGATGAAGTGTTGTCAGTACAAATTGGTCAGCTTTAATTTTTTTTAATAGTCTAGATGGGAGCCCGTGCAAGCATGGGCTTAAAGTGATATAAGTTCTCGATATTGTTACTCCAAATATGCATGCTTTTAATGCATTTTATTGGCATTTATTTGATATGGTGTGTGATCAGTTATGTTAATACAATTTTTGATCCAAGGTTTTGCCTTTAAAGGCATGTTGTGTCAAAATCACATGACATATCTGTAAAATAAGCTATGTGTATAATCTAGTACATATTTTGTGATTCATCAGAAATCGGTTATGCCTTCTTATATGAATTATAAAATTTTGTGGTATCTTTAAAGATCTATAATTTTATTGCTACAGATCTTGAAAATCCAAAGAATTTAAATTGTATTGAAAAATCCAATTTAAGCACTGCAGTTTTGCTTAGGAGATTCTTAAAATTGAAATGCGAATAAAGTTTTAGTTTGTTTCAGTAACCCTTTTTTTTTAAATTCAGGCAAAAAGGCAGTTTCCTGGGTATCAAAAAAGAGTTACATTCCTTAAAAATTTAAGAACAATTTTACCTTTCAAATAATCAAACACATGCAGTTTTCGATATTTCCTGTGTCTATTTTTAGTTTTCTATTTTTAGAAGAATACACTCCATTCATTTTTTTTTGCTTTTTGCCAATTTTTGGCAAATATCAAGAGGCTTTGTCCCAACTTCAAATGCCCATATGTAGGTGCTTCAGTGACAAACAACAGAAATATTTAAACTCTGCAGTTTTTTTCCACAGATCAGCATATTCGTTTATTTAATAGTATAGATTTGTCATTTGCTTAAAGTTGGAAAATGATTTTACATCACATATATCAAGTGTTTGCAGGTGCAAATGTAAATTCCTTGCCAATTTGCAGACTTTGCATGTTTATATATAACAGAACTATTAAATTGGTTTTTTTACAAATTGTGTGAGTTTAGAGACAATGATGCATGTTTAATAGAGAGGTATCAGTCCGTGTGAGATGTATCCTTCCTAAGCAGCCACTGTCTTAGAAAGTGGCAACCTTCAAGTTAAATGTGTGACACAAATGGTTTGTGTTTCGTTGATTACTATCTTGGAAGTAGATGAGGTGTTGCAAACAACACAACTGCTGCTGCTATTACTTCTATATCCTACCTTCAGCTACCTTCATTCTAGTCCCCATATTTATTATGTGCAAAGAATTAACAGAACTGGCAGTTTATGGACAGTTTGAATCACTTTTGTTGTCACTGAGTTGTAGTATTTTTTGATAGAATATCACCTGAAATAGTTATTGGTAATGAAAAGGCAAAGAGGAGAATTTTACTTTGAATAACAAAATATATTTCCTGGCATGGTTTGAAATCAGTATTTACTAGAGTAACCAGCTGTAATGTCCAGTCTTTTACAAACAAATGTCTTGGGATGTTAGTCAACAGAACCATGAAAATGTTTCTACTTTGAAGGAAATTAAAAGTTGTGACATCACGCTATTACTTCCTATCCAGTTTGTGCCTTGAATATACACATTGATGAATAAATAGAGTGATTTTTCAGTACATGATTGTAATCTGAGATAAAAAAAATATTGATCCCCATTAGTTGTGGATACTCCATTGTAAATGTCCCTGTCTTTCGAAGTGCACCAAATTCAAGTTAGACAGTCCATGGGGTGTAGCAAATACAGGACCTGCAGCAACTAGAAAAGGGAAAAACGTCCAAAAAGTGCTGCAGGACTGCAGTAAGATGCTTACAAGTAACAGCTGATGTTTAAATACCTCTGATTGTTGTGATGGTCAGTATGGAAAAGGAGACCAACACAGTGCCAGATAGATTACTCAGCAGAAAGAAGCAGAAATAAGACTTGCTTCATTCGCAACAGGCCATCTTGCAGGGTATTGCTGACACAAGAGTGCGAAGGCATTTTAATCAGTACCTGTTTTATGTAACAAAGTTGTTTGTTGCACAGTGTTCCAGGATCAATATCATGTTTTATCCATAAAAAAAAAAGGTACATGAACAACCTATCACGCTTTTGACCCTGTTGATAACACACTTCTGTTGTTCAAGCACTCAGAATAACTCAGTTCTTTCCTTTGATACATACGTTTGAAAAAAATTTTAACATCCCTGCTATAAGTTTGCATGTAAAGAAAATATCAACGTCTATTTATTTTCGCGTATTTTGCCCGAAAAAACAGCCCTTGCCATTTAATCCAATATACTGTTTTTATTACGATAATTCACATTTTAAAGAACAGAAAATATTGTGCATATGCCAATGACATTCAAGTATTTTAACCTTCCAATGAACAAGCCATTTCTTGTTGACATACAGCAGTTTCCCCCAACATCGTATAGCTGAATGAAAGCAGTACCAATATTTGGATACAAAAATTTAGATAACTCAAAGAACTTCCAAAAACTGAATATTCAAATATATTTGAATATGATAAACTAAATATATTCAAATATTAATTTCAGTTTTCATTCCGATCCTTGCTATATAGCACAGTAAACTAGCTAGAATTAAAAAGGATTTGTTTTTGTTGTGTTCTGTTTTTTTTTCATTATTAATTTTATTTGTTTTTATATTCAGAATATGATAAGACATTTTTTTAAAGTAATAATAATCATTTTTGATTCAGAATATGCAAAGAAATAAATTAAGGACAATAATTAAGGAAAAATAACAAAGTTAACAGTGTAAAGTAAAAAAAAAGCAATAAGTGATCAGATTTTGTTACTATGTTATGTCTCATTCATTCATCGGATATTTCTTTGGACAATCTTAAGAGATAAAAGCACAAGATTACTAAATATTGTGTAATCAAAATCATGTTATAATTACCAAATGTTATGATATAATAACCAAAATGTCATGATATAATCACCAAAATGTCAGGTTATAATTACCAAATGTTATGATATAATAACCAAAATGTCATGATATAATCACCAAAATGTCATGTGATAATTACCAAAAATCATGATATAATCACCAAAATGTCATGTTATAATCACCAAATGTCGAGTTAAAATTACCAAAAATCATGTTATAATCACCAAATTTCATGATATAATATCAAAATGTCATGTTATAATTACCAAATGTCATGATATAATCACCATGTCATGATATAATTACCAAAATGTCATGTTATGATCACACAAAAATGTCTTGTTATTATTACCAAATGTCAGGATATAATCCCAAAAATGTAATGTTATAATTACCTAAATCTCATGATATTTGTTTCTGAAAATATTTTCATTTAGTAGGGCTACTTTATTTCTCAGCTTTCCTAATGCTTTATTTCCCTTCCTATCCGGAGCCAAAAGTAATTCTATTTTCTTTAGAGAAATGTCTTCCCATGTTTTGATTTGAAAAAATAAGTTTGAAACTGAAAAACTTAAACAATTTCCCTGTAACTGTGGCACCATAGACAGAAAAACACATTAAGCATGGCTATCTTCAAATCTTACAAGAATTTAAATTAAGAACTAAATCTTCTTTAAATTAATTGTAGTTTTTCCATTGTTTAAAGTACAGAGTCAGTTTCTTCTAAATGGCAACAAAAATAAATATATATTGTCACATTTTTTACAAGTTTGTACTTCTGGTATCAAAATTACACAGATGGCCATAAAAAATATCATAGTTAACCCAGTATGCAGAACAGATGATAGAAATGATACTTTTTGTGTCATTTAAGTCAAACATCTGTAAGAATGAGAAAGTTCTCTGGCTTGTATCCTATGATTGTGTGGAGACAGAATTTCTGGCTGTTGGTTTTGAAATTGACCAGACAAAATGTCAAACCTCTAGTATGGCTATATTTGCAGATAACCTGATTTTCCCTTAAAGTGTGCCTATCTAATAATTGTACCTTCAGTGTGTGTTTAAGGTGGGTTATTATCCCCCCGCCAAAGGCAAAGGGGATATTAGAAATGGTATGTGTCTGTGCTCCGTCCCAATTTTGTCCGGAGCACAACTCCAAAAGTACTTGTGCAATTTTCTTCAAACTTCATACAGTGACATAGCACATTGGTAGGAAGTGCAATGTCAAGAAAAATAACTCTACCTTGCCTACTTTTAGACTCATTCCCCTTTATCAGATTTACTTTAAAAGTTTTGTCCAGAGCATAACTCCGAAAGTACTTGAGGGATTTACTGCAAACTTAATACACTGAAATTGCACATTGGTAGGAAGTGCAGCTTCAAGAACAATAACTCTACCTTGCCTTCTTTTAGAGTTATTCCCCTTTATCAGATTTATTTGAAAAAAAAATCAAGAGCATAACTTCAAAAGCCTTATTCTTTTTCCACTTACTTGAAAACTGTACTCAGCATGACCATATATATATATGGCTATTTAAGGATTTCCTCTCACCAAGTAAAATGTACAAAAGTACAACCTTCAGGTAACTTATTCCTGGCGGGTTGGTGGTGGTGCGGGGGAGGGGGGTGTGATTAACAATGTGTAACATTGCTCTTGTTGCTCTTGTAAATTCATTTACAAGTTTCAATGAGACACATTTTTAATTTGTTTGAAAATCCAAATTACTTCTCCAAAAATACAAAGGTGACTTTCATTCCTGCAGATAAAATCTTGTAATTGTTTTTATAGTAGTGAAAGTAAGTACATAATCCATTATATTTCAAAAATCTAGATCATTTTCTCATCATTTGCCATTCACAAACTCAAAATTTGTAAAATTGTTTTGACCAAACACAATGCATAACAATATACACTAGTCAATATGACGCCGGTGACAGATATCTTTGTAGAGCAGTTAATTGTCTTATTAAGCATATAAAACAGATAAGAGAGTTTCATCTGCTATATAGTATTTCATTAGTTTCCAAGGTACTTATATTGTCTAGCTCATTAATGTTACAATAAAATATATAGAAACCATAACACATTTTACTTTAATAAGTCCAGCTTTTTTACCCGGTTTATTTTGTATTGACAAAAGAAAGAAAATTTGCTTTTTCAACAAAGGGATCCTGCATTTGTTTTCTTCATGTGAGAAAAAAAAAACATTTAGTTTACCCTAACAGGTAAGAAATTGTGTAAATAATAAGATTTCAGTCTGGTCTTTGTTCCTTTGTATTGTGCTGTATTTTCTTGTCTTAAGGATAACATGATTATGATGTTCTATATTGCATGAACACTGTACCCAGTGATTTGCAGAAAACGAAAAAAGAGAAGATAAAATGCATACTACGCAAAAACTAGAATACTGATTATTTCACCACACTCCAATAACTTGTTTACAAGATTTTCTTTTCTTACCCATTATATTTATGACTGATCCTGACTATTCAATAGATTGGCAGGTTATCACATAGAAATTTGTTTCTTTCAACAGACAGACAAAAACCACCAAACTTTATAAATCAAAAGTGATTGATGATTCTTTGTACTGAAAGCAACTGCTAAAAATTATGTTAAGGGCATTTTTCTGTAGTCATATGTCATAAGGGTGAACCTACATCATATGAAAGTGCAAATAGTACAACAGGGCTGTGATGTCAGTACAAATATCAAAAGACAAAGATGTTTAAGACTCGCCACGGAAAAAGGGAAATAAAAAAAGCCAACTTCCAGTTAAAGTTCCATGATTTCTTGCCACTGGATAATAAGCACTTGTTTCCAAACACGTAATCAAAAGTCCTATTCAAATATTAGCTGTATAAAAAGAAATTAAGTCTTTAAAATTAAAAAAAAGAAAATCAGTTTAGTTTCTTTTACCTAAATAAGTACTAATTACTGCCCAAATAAAACTCTTGTCAAAAAGCATTACACATTAATATCAGAAGAAAGCGGGTTATTTGTTTTTCAAAACAGTTACAAAATGCTGTTGATTTTGGAACCAGAACAGCTGCATTGAGAAGGCAAGAAAGGTAAGGCATGAAGTTGTTATATTTCAAGAATACAGGTTATTAGTTTGAATTTGTAGAATTAAAGAAAAAGCAAACTTTTTAAAGAACAACCTATTGTCAGAAGTGTTCACAGATCCTAACTGTTCTATCACAACTTTGAATATTTAGACCAAAGTCAAATAATGCATGTATTCTTGCTAATAGAGCCACAAATGAACAAAGGCTTCATTATTAATGCATCCAAAGACAAGTATCCATTGATGTTGACAGCTCGTAAACTACTGAATGGACATCTAACAGTAACACTTGCTTCTGACAACAGAGCAGTAGAATGTTCCTAATACTGATCTTGAACACAAGCCTTATTCTAACAATGATAATCATACAGTTATCCACAATACAAGAGCAATATTTTAAGAGAATGAAACAAATCTTCATTATGAAATAAACCTTGATGTTATAAATGAAGAAAAACTCCATTCATGTTAAGAACTTTGCTATATAACACTGAAATTAAAACTACTTGATATATTATTGAACAATAGGTATATAGTGATTAATGATTTTCATGCAGTTCAGAATTGATTGTTAGTTTAACAAAACAAATGCAACAAAAAAATGAAATTTCAATACAAATTCTAACAAAGGTGTGAATAACTAAGGAAAAGGTCAGCTTTACTTAAGAAGAATTGAATTCTTTTCCCAGCTTCCTTGTACTGACCAGCTGAGCATTAACCCTGAACATGCTTAATTTTTGTAATGGATTTGCCCAGCTTTGAAATTGGAACAGTCCATTCAAAGTTTAAGGGATTTCAATATCAAAATACAAAAATGGAGCTACCAACAGTATAGAGCCTGGTCAGACTGCACGGATGTGCAGGCTGGCCTGGCTCTATACTGGTGGCAAAGGCTAATCAATTTCGGTTCCAGCAGGTTAAGGGTTAAAATGGACTTGAAAGTTCTTTGCTTTTATATTGGTGACACATTCAAGATTTCATAGATTGGAAAAATTAAAGTTACTAACACAGTGTCTGACACGAGAAAAATTGTCTGCAGGGCTGCCAGCATATGACTATAGAATTCTGGATATACACAATGTCATTTACACACATAATGTCATAATGTCACATTTTTTTTTTTCATTTCAATTAACTTTTAAACTACCCTTTTATACACAAAAGTCAGTTTACATGTTGTTTCCATTGTATCACTGTTGCCCACATGCTTCATTCTGTGAAGTTTTGAAAGTACTGTTTGACTTTCTCAGGATGGAGGGTGTGGTGGAGGAGGAGGGATTGGGTGAGGGAAAAGACTGATTTCAATTTCTCAGATTAGCTTGTTTCACTGTTGATTCAAGCCTCAGAATTTACATGTTACCCATATGAACAAAAACAAAAGCAAAAACAAAATATTTCTGATTGATAAGTGTAGTTGTTTACATCAACATATATACACAGATTCCTTGTTGCAAGTCAATCAAATTTTTTTGTTCATTGCCAAACTCAAAGTGGAATTACAAAGAATTGTTATAAAGAAACTCTTGATAAGAGTCAGAAAATGAATAACCTGTGATTAACATTTAGGTTTTGTTGTAACATTTTCTAAAAAAAACCTGACAATGTTTATAATAATTAGACTGATGAATAGGAATTACCATATTTTAAAATTTTATGGCACACATTATATATGGCACTGAAATGAAAAAGATTGATCTAAATTTGTTGTAAATACATTAACAGATTTTCCAACATTCTTGTAGAAACTAAACAATCAATCAGTTAGAGTTGTTGCATAAGAAACCTTTTCCATATGAGTTATTATCTATTACAACAAAATTTCAGTAGTGCTCCAATTGATTGCATTGTTGTGAAGAGATACAAATGCTTTATGTGCCAATGATTATGTTCTAAATTCAATTATTTATTATTACATTTCATAAAGGATTCTCTTTTTTTACCTGCACAAGTAATTTTACATCAAATAAATCAGGCCATGGCAGGTGCATATGTCCAACAGTTTGCAACTACTGAAGGTTTTGCATGTTCATATCTTTCATAATAATTGATAATTAAGGATTAGAATGCTAGTTTAATTAGCTAGAAGATAATGTAATGTGTCTTGCAGAAAATTGTAACTATATTAAACAAGTTTTATTTCAGCCAATAGAGTAGTTTGACAACACACTTACAGTTATCCCATCGCAGTTTCTACTCTTTCTTCTTATTCAAAGGTAAAATGTATAGACAGACCATCAAAGTCTATACTCTATATAATACTAGCCACACAGTCATTGTTGTCCTAGTACATCCCCCTTCATAAACTGTCACAAAGTGTGCTAATCATTGTTTTCAAAGTACTTCCCTTTCATAAGCTGTCACAAAGTGTGCTAATCATTGTTTTCAAAGTACTTCCCTTTCATAAACTGTCACAAAGTGTGCTAATCATTGTTTTTAAAGTACTTCCCTTTCATAAACTGTCACAAAGTGTGCTAATCATTGTTTTCAAAGTACTTCCCTTTCATAAACTGTCACAAAGTGTGCTAATCATTGTTTTCAAAGTACTTCCCTTTCATAAACTGTCACAAAGTGTGCTAATCATTGTTTTTAAAGTACTTCCCTTTCATAAACTGTCACAAAGTGTGCTAATCATTGTTTTCAAAGTACTTCCCCTTTCTTAAATTGTAACAAAGTGTGCTAATCATTGTTTTCAAAGTACTTCCCCTTTCATAAACTGTCACAAAGTGTGCTAATCATTGTTTTCAAAGTACTTCCCCTTTCATAAACTGTCACAAAGTGTGTTAATCATTGTTTTCAAAGTACTTCCCCTTTCTTAAATTGTAACAAAGTGTGCTAATCATTGTTTTCAAAGTACTTCCCTTTCATAAACTGTCACAATATGTGCTAATCATTGTTTTCAAAGTACTTCCCCTTTCTTAAATTGTAACAAAGTGTGCTAATCATTGTTTTCAAAGTACTTCCCTTTCATAAACTGTCACAAAGTGTGCTAATCATTGTTTTCAAAGTACTTCCCTTTCATAAGCTGTCACAAAGTGTGCTAATCATTGTTTTCAAAGTACTTCCCTTTCATAAGCTGTCACAAAGTGTGCTAATCATTGTTTTTAAAGTACTTCCCTTTCATAAACTGTCACAAAGTGTGCTAATCATTGTTTTCAAAGTACTTCCCTTTCATAAACTGTCACAAAGTGTGCTAATCATTGTTTTCAAAGTACTTCCCTTTCATAAACTGTCACAAAGTGTGCTAATCATTGTTTTTAAAGTACTTCCCTTTCATAAACTGTCACAAAGTGTGTTAATCATTGTTTTCAAAGTACTTCCCCTTTCTTAAATTGTAACAAAGTGTGCTAATCATTGTTTTCAAAGTACTTCCCTTTCATAAACTGTCACAAAGTGTGCTAATCATTGTTTTCAAAGTACTTCCCTTTCATAAGCTGTCACAAAGTGTGCTAATCATTGTTTTCAAAGTACTTCCCTTTCATAAGCTGTCACAAAGTGTGCTAATCATTGTTTTTAAAGTACTTCCCTTTCATAAACTGTCACAAAGTGTGCTAATCATTGTTTTCAAAGTACTTCCCTTTCATAAACTGTCACAAAGTGTGCTAATCATTGTTTTCAAAGTACTTCCCTTTCATAAACTGTCACAAAGTGTGCTAATCATTGTTTTTAAAGTACTTCCCTTTCATAAACTGTCACAAAGTGTGTTAATCATTGTTTTCAAAGTACTTCCCCTTTCTTAAATTGTAACAAAGTGTGCTAATCATTGTTTTCAAAGTACTTCCCCTTTCATAAACTGTCACAAAGTGTGCTAATCATTGTTTTCAAAGTACTTCCCCTTTCTTAAATTGTAACAAAGTGTGCTAATCATTGTTTTCAAAGTACTTCCCCTTTCATAAACTGTCACAAAGTGTGCTAATCATTGTTTTCAAAGTACTTCCCCTTTCATAAACTGTCACAAAGTGTGTTAATCATTGTTTTCAAAGTACTTCCCCTTTCTTAAATTGTAACAAAGTGTGCTAATCATTGTTTTCAAAGTACTTCCCTTTCATAAACTGTCACAAAGTGTGCTAATCATTGTTTTCAAAGTACTTCCCTTTCATAAACTGTCACAAAGTGTGCTAATCATTGTTTTCAAAGTACTTCCCCTTTCTTAAATTGTAACAAAGTGTGCTAATCATTGTTTTCAAAGTACTTCCCTTTCATAAACTGTCACAAAGTGTGCTAATCATTGTTTTTAAAGTACTTACCTTTAATAAACTGTCACAAAGTGTGCTAATCATTGTTTTCAAAGTACTTCCCCTTTCTTAAATTGTCACAAAGTGTGCTAATCATTGTTTTCAAAGTACTTCCCCTTTCTTAAATTGTAACAAAGTGTGCTAATCATTGTTTTCAAAGTACTTCCCTTTCATAAACTGTCACAAAGTGTGCTAATCATTGTTTTTAAAGTACTTACCTTTAATAAACTGTCACAAAGTGTGCTAATCATTGTTTTCAAAGTACTTCCCCTTTCTTAAATTGTCACAAAGTGTGCTAATCATTGTTTTCAAAGTACTTCCCCTTTCTTAAATTGTAACAAAGTGTGCTAATCATTGTTTTCAAAGTACTTCCCTTTCATAAACTGTCACAAAGTGTGCTAATCATTGTTTTTAAAGTACTTCCCTTTAATAAACTGTCACAAAGTGTGCTAATCATTGTTTTCAAAGTACTTCCCCTTTCTTAAATTGTAACAAAGTGTGCTAATCATTGTTTTCAAAGTACTTCCCTTTCATGAATTGTCACAAAGTGTGCTAATCATTGTTTTCAAAGTACTTCTCTTTCATAAACTGTCACAAAGTGTGCTAATCATTGTTTTCAAAGTACTTCCAATTCATAAACTGTCACAAAGTGTGCTAATCATTGTTTTTAAAGTACTTCCCTTTCATAAACTGTCACAAAGTGTGCTAATCATTGTTTTCAAAGTACTTCCCTTTCATAAACTGTCACAAAGTGTGCTAATCATTGTTTTCAAAGTACTTCCCCTTTCTTAAATTGTAACAAAGTGTGCTAATCATTGTTTTCAAAGTACTTCCCTTTCATAAATTGTCACAAAGTGTGCTAATCATTGTTTTCAAAGTACTTCTCTTTCATAAACTGTCACAAAGTGTGCTAATCATTGTTTTCAAAGTACTTCCAATTCATAAACTGTCACAAAGTGTGCTAATCATTGTTTTCAAAGTACTTCCCTTTCATAAATTGTCACAAAGTGTGCTAATCATTGTTTTCAAAGTACTTCTCTTTCATAAACTGTCACAAAGTGTGCTAATCATTGTTTTCAAAGTACTTCCAATTCATAAACTGTCACAAAGTGTGCTAATCATTGTTTTTAAAGTACTTCCCTTTAATAAACTGTCACAAAGTGTGCTAATCATTGTTTTCAAAGTACTTCCCCTTTCTTAAATTGTCACAAAGTGTGCTAATCATTGTTTTCAAAGTACTTCCCTTTCATAAACTGTCACAAAGTGTGTTAATCATTGTTTTCAAAGTACTTCCCTTTCATAAACTGTCACAAAGTGTGCTAATCATTGTTTTCAAAGTACTTCCCCTTTCATAAACTGTCACAAAGTGTGCTAATCATTGTTTTCAAAGTACTTCCCTTTCATAAACTGTCACAAAGTGTGCTAATCATTGTTTTTAAAGTACTTCCCTTTAATAAACTGTCACAAAGTGTGCTAATCATTGTTTTTAAAGTACTTCCCTTTCATAAACTGTCACAAAGTGTGCTAATCATTGTTTTCAAAGTACTTCCCCTTTCTTAAATTGTCACAAAGTGTGCTAATCATTGTTTTCAAAGTACTTCCCCTTTCTTAAATTGTCACAGTGTGTTAATAATTGTTTTCAAAGTTCTTCCCTTTCATAAACTGTCACAAAGTGTGCTAATCATTGTTTTCAAAGTACTTCCCTTTCATAAACTGTCACAAAGTGTGGTAATCATTGTTTTCAAAGTACTTCCCCTTTCTTAAATTGTCACAAAGTGTGCTAATCATTGTTTTCAAAGTACTTCCCTTTCATAAACTGTCACAAAGTGTGCTAATCATTGTTTTCAAAGTACTTCCCTTTCATAAACTGTCACAAAGTGTGCTAATCATTGTTTTCAAAGTACTTCCCTTTCATAAACTGTCACAAAGTGTGCTAATCATTGTTTTCAAAGTACTTCCCCTTTCTTAAACTGACACAAAGTGTGCTAATCATTGTTGTCAAAGTACTTCCCCTTTCTTAAACTGTCACAAGGTGTGCTAATCATTGTTTTCAAAGTACTTCCCTTTCATAAACTGTCACAAAGTGTGCTAATCATTGTTTTCAAAGTACTTCCCTTTCATAAACTGTCACAAAGTGTGCTAATCATTGTTTTCAAAGTACTTCCCTTTCATAAACTGTCACAAAGTGTGCTAATCATTGTTTTCAAATGTGCTAATCATTGTTTTCTAAGTACTTCCCTTTCATAAACTGTCACAAAGTGTGCTAATCATTGTTTTCTAAGTAACAAAGTGTGCTAATCATTGTTTTCAAAGTACTTCCCCTTTCGTAAATTGTCACAAAGTGTGCTAATCATTGTTTTCAAAGTTCTTCCCCTTTCTTAAATTGTTCCAAAGTGTGCTAATCATTGTTTTCAAAGTACTTCCCTTTCATAAACTGTCACAAAGTGTGCTAATCATTGTTTTCAAAGTACTTCCCTTTCTTAAATTGTCACAAAGTGTGCTTATCATTGTTTTCAAAGTACTTCCCTTTCATATACTGTCACAAAGTGTGCTAATCATTGTTTTCAAAGTACTTCCCCTTTCTTAAATTGTCACAAAGTGTGTTAATCATTGTTTTCAAAGTACTTCCCCTTTCTTAAATTGTCACAAAGTGTGCTAATCGTTGTTTTCAAAGTTCTTCCCCTTTCATAAACTGTTCTTAAATGTGCTAATCATTGTTGTCAAAGTACTTCCCTTTTCATAAACTGTCCAAAAGTGTGCTAATCATTGTTCACAAAGTGCCTCCCATTTCATGAACTGTTTTGAGGTGTGCTTATCATTGTCGTCAAAGTACTTCCTCTTTCTTGAACTGTCTTGAGGTGTGCTAATCATTGTTGAATAAAAACTATGCTAAATACAAGCTTTACTAAATTTTATAAACAGGCGGTCTAAGAACTATATTTAAGTGAACTTGCAGTATAAATTTACAAATTTCCTAACAGAAACCCTGAAATTCTGTCTATGCATAATTACAGCATTTGTACCAGAAAACCTTCAAGTTCTTAAAGACATACTTAAATGACAGAAAATGTCCCATTTGCTTATCAGTGTTTTAAATATGTTATATATGGTCATTGGTCTAATTTAAATGCCATTAGTTAGCGGTGCAAAAAGGGTGGTATTACTATTTATTCATGTCTGTATTTTGCTGTTGCATTTAGGATAACTCGGCTTGATTTCATTTTTATTTGATGTAGGCTCAGTTTCAAGTTAAAATTCAATTATAATTGGGAGATAGCCATTCTTAATGTATTTTCTGTCTATGGCGCTACAGTTAACAAGCCAGTTGTATGCTAGATATCTAATAATGATTTTTACCATCTTTTAGTTTGGACAGATGCATTAGTTGTTTATGAAACATGCTTACTGAAAATTTACAGACTGATTGGCGAATACTGCAGACCATGATCAGACTGCAGAGTTGAGGTCACTGCAGGCTGTTTTTGGTCTGCACTGGTTGCAAATCCAGTCATTTACCTCCAGCAGAGTAAGGGTTTAAATCTGTTTGTTTTTATCTTCTGACATGGTTAGATATTTCTTTAAAGAAATATAAATCACATTAAATTCTGGAAATGAAAGGAATTAAAGCATGTATATTTTGAGAGAAAAAATGTACCATGAAGTTTTCTCCAAAAACACAATAGCTGCCTGTCTTTGTTGACTGCTTTGCTGTACTCCATTTGAAAAAAAAGAAGGATTATAAATTTCTCAATATTTTTGTTCAATTTGACTTGACCTACTTTTTGTTTTTATACAGAGTAAAAGAAAATATTTGCAGGTGCACTTGTTTTTGGTATGTGTATAGAATAAGCATCTTATAATTTGTGAAATACATATTGTTGGTGTAAGAACGCATTTTGTTTTATCTTCTCTGCACGACTAATTATCTGATTGAAAGCAATTTAGTCCTATCTGATTCTGTATGACATAACTTTGGCAGTCTTTTGCTTTTTTTGAACAATAAACAAAACAAAATCATTGATGCAAAGCATCAAGTTGGTGAAGAAGATTTTAAAGACACGCACGCATTGGATACATGTAATTTTACACATACAGAATGTGTATATATAACTGTAGAATTGTTAATGCATTTGAATAGACGATTCTTCGAGTGCAGTTCGTACTCATTCTGCCTTGATCGTAAGTAGTTTGCTAAACCTAAGTTGTTACCACTGACCCAAAGAATCAATTTCAGGATGCATTTGTCAGAGGTTGTATCTATAGATTTCAGGCCATTTTGCTAACTCTTTCTTGTTCGCACTTGTTGTTTCAATACCCAAGCATTTAATTATGATACCCAAGTTCCCTTAGCTGAATGATACCTTGCAATAATATAGCTCAAATTGATTTGACTTAATACAAAATAGTATTTTTAGCTCATCTGTTTTGAAGAAAAAGTCAACTTATTATGATCGCTGTGTCATTGTTGTTGTGCAAAGACTTTAATGTAGCCCATTACTCAAACAATTTAAAAGATATCAATATAAAGCTTTGAATGCTTACTTATCATGACAAGAGGCATTTGTAACGCAAGGGACATTATTCTGAAAGCAATATTTTTGGTGTTATACCCCTTTTTCACTTAAACTTTTTGTCAAAATTTCTTATCAAGTTGAATGATCAAAGGTATCAATATGAACAATATCAACATCTTGACATGAAGTGTCAGAGGTATATAGACTTCCTTCAGGAGTAGTGCACAAGAACCATAACTATTGCCCCCATTGTCGACATGTAAAACAGACTAGCGTTGGTGCCGCTCTACTGAGCTCTTGTTTTTTTTATTATTACATATTGACATTTTTAAATCAGTGCAAATTAGTTTTTAACACAAACAGGGCCTTAATTAAGGCCCTAATGCTAATTAATTTCTTTTTATAATCAGTCAGATACATGTACAATACATAAAGCAACTTTATCTATATGTATTTTACGAAATAGGAGATATAAAAGAATAAAGGAAGACAAACTCCAATATAATGAAATAGGAGACACATTCTAAAAAATGATCTTCTGATAATTTAGAATTTGTATCCTTATGATTAATGAAATTAGTTATCAGACAAATCAGCATCAAATACTACAACACTGGAAATAGTAGCTTTTAGTTATATTTATCATTTTAATGGAACCACCACCATAACCGTACTAAAATGTTACATTTCTTCGTCAAGTCCAAGACGAGTGTTAGTTGCAACTGTTGATCCTTCGCAATATTCTTTAAACTCTTTTGTAAATTGTTGAACATTAATACAATAACATCATATAATCATCATGTATGTTTGCTTTTAATTAATTACCTAACACATAAAAGTCAGGTAATTATTCTCAAGTTAGCCAATGTGCAATAAACCCTGTAGAGAATCTTCTTAGTAGCAAATAAACTAGGTGTGAAACAACATAGGTAGCGAATTGGTATGGATAGCAAACTGACAGGTAGCCAAACATCCTGTATCCAATATACTGTACACAAACACAGGCATGCTCTAGATTGTAATACACTTGCACTTCAGACCATTTTTCTGTAACTTCAAAAAAAAACTGGAATCATATAAGGTGATATTTACTAACTTTTAATATTTATTTGTAGCACCACACAACACTGCAGTTACTTCCCTGAATGAAGGAAGGCAAGGTTGAACCCTTAAGAATACTAAGGCACTGCACTTTTAAGAAAATTTTGATTATTATCATACATGATATTTTCATGTTTATACCAATGAAATATTTTATGATTGTTTCAGGTTAATACCTTGTAAAAGTTCAATAACTTGTATTCAGTGAAATGAAACAATGATAATAAAAAGTAATTATCAATAACAACTAGTCCACAGCCCTAGCGATAACTTTGACAATATCAAATAAAGTCGGCGCTCATGAGAGCTAATAAGACAGCACAGTGTGACAGTGTGGAAGATTTTGGTTTTGCAATTCCTGATTTTCATATTTTATGTGGCACACATAAGCTTTTTGTTTTAATAAATGTTATTAAAAAAAATACTTCTTTCATTAATTATATGGGAACCTTTGATATAAGTTAAACTTATTTCTCGTTTAAATTTTGTCGTAACTGACATGGCAATTATCTCTACTTTTTGTTTTCTTTATTCTGTAGGATCAATAATAGGCAAACATAATGTTTTCAGTTCCCTAATCTTACAATCATATCTCCCAGTTTGTACAGATGGGTCAGGACAAACATACATACCAATAATTTTAAGAAACTTTCAAAAATGTTTTAATAAATCATGTGATACTTGATACACAAAGAAATTATTGTATTGAACATTTCTGAGAATTCTCTAGTTCAAAAGAATAATGGTGCACTTTAAGTTGTTTGATACCACTCTTCCAAACTATTAATGACAAAATTTTAATACTGCCCCTGGAAGCTGTGCATTTTTAACTTGAGAGCAACTTCAGTAAAGTGTTCCTGAACTTTATTGCAGGAAGCATTTGATAAAACAAATGTAAGATCATTTGCTGTGATAGAAAAAAGAGATTATGATGGCAAAATACTAAATACCTGCTTGCCACTTTCATTTAGTCGGTACCATAAAGACATTTCTAGAATTCTTAGCATATTTCTGCTTCACAAATGCTTGTAACAGGACAAGATAAAATAAGGTTATGAAAGGATATTTCTGAAATCTAAAGAGATTCATGGCTTACCTATGTTGTTTTTCCTGGTTTAGCCATGAAGAGTTTCAGCATATTATCACTAATAATAAAAGCTGCCTATCCAATCCCTTTTGTAGTTTACTGTTTTAGAAGTTTGAATGTATATAATAAACCAATAACTGTTCATTATATGATGAAATGTAATATTACTGTTTCATTTAAATGTATTTTACAGATAGTTACTGTATCAAGCTATATAAGAAATGGTCTTTACTAACATTACCTAACCAGCTGCACTTTCATGATAGTAAATCAGTGTAACCCTTGTTACTTAATTGAATTGATGGAATCAGTATATACCAGACAAAAATGACAAGGTCATACCTTAGCAATAAAAAAATATGAGAAATGCATTTCAAAGAATTGGTTATAATGTGTCACATTTATCATATAGTTGATGAGATTTTGTTAAAACAATTATTCACTATTAAATGTAACATTGCAGAATATAACGATTTGTAGTCATAAAACTTTTTTTAGAGAATTCATTTTTCCAGTTTTTTTAGAAAAAATATATGTGAGACTGTCTCCAAACTGTCAGATAATTGCAATAACAAGCTGATAAATGGTTGATTTGTACATCCCTCTCATACTGACAGAAATGTCAGACATAACAAAGAGGTTTTCCTTGATGAAATTTATCTTTGCTGGAAAACTAACCATCATTTATAATACATTAAGATACTTGAGATATCAAAGTACCATTAGAAAGTCATTTAATAATAGTTTGTTGTGGTGTAACATTTGTGTTAGAGTCAATGAAAAAGAATGCTTTTTGCATGATTAAAAACAAAATGTGTAATTGCTATTTTTCCTTTTACTAAAACAGGACTGATACAATTTGTTTTAAATATTATCTACAGCAAATAAATCCAGACATTGCAAATGCAAATCAGTTACCAAATTTTCAATTAATAACTGAGACAGTAGGTTTTTTTTTAAATTCTCATCTAATTAGTGAAACCCAATTTTGAACAGTCAAATGAGATAGTTGAAGCAAGTTTCTATAAAATACCGTTAGGGCCATCGTGGTTAGACGTTATAATCCAGAGGGCGACAATGGGATAATGCGATGGCGACAGTGCGATAATGCGATGGCGACAATGCGATAACGCGATAGTTCGATGGCGACAATGCGATAGTCATATCGTACTGTCGCCATCGCATCATCGCATTGTCGCCATCACACTATCCCATTGTCGCCATCGCACTATCCCGCTTTCGCATTATTGTACTGACGTCATTGCATTGTCTCCATCGCACTGTTGCCATCGCATTGTCGCGATCGCATTATCGCACTGTCGCCATCGCATTGTCACGTTATTGCACTATCGCATTGTCGCGTTATCGCACTATTGCATTGTCGACTATCGCCTTCCAGTACATATGCGCACATCATTTTTTTTGTATGTACACAAGCGATTTTTACGAAACAAAAACAATTGCAGAAACATAAAATGGATGGCTTTATAAAGATATACTTTGAAAGAGGTTACAGTTATAATGAAATCCGATTCTTTCAAAAGTGGGTCCAACTACATACAAAAAAAAACGATGTGTACCGGTAGGCGATAGTTGACAGTGCGATAGTGCGGTAATGCGATGGCGACAGTGCGATAGTGCGATAACCTGACAATGCGATAGTGCGATAACGTGATTATAATATGACTATAGCATTGCCGCCATTGGACTATCGCGTTATCGCATTGTCGCCAACGCATTATCACATTGTCGTCATCGTATTATCGCGTTATCGCACTGTCGCCATCGCATTATTGTACTGTCGCCATCGCATTATCGCACTGTCGCCATCGCATTATCGCATTGTAGCCCTCTGGATTATAACGTCTAACCACGATGGCCCTAACGGTATTCCGTAAGTTTCTTGTTGACTACATTGTAGCGAGGCTTCTACAAGGATACTGCTTGAGTGCTTGAGGAATATCTATAAGATCTGATAGAGAGCTTATGTCCAGCAAGGATAATTTTCTTGTGTATTGACAAAATACTGGTTAAAATTACTTTATATAGAAAAAAAAAAAAAATAAAAAAAAAAAAAAAAAAAGCAAACACTGTAAATATTAATACATTAATACGAAACAAAAACCTCTTGTGTCTCTAGAACATGAAACAATTAGAACAAGTAAGAGAAGAAATAATTATTTGGACAGTTCAGTAAACATTGGCATCTTATAAGAAATTGAAAGATACTGCCACCTGGTATAAAATATACTTTATTTATAACTCAGTCACCAACTTAGATCAAAGGAAAACTTTGTGAATACTGACTTTTAGAGCATGTTTCATTTTACTATTTTCTTTTCATTGAGGACTAAAAGATAATATTGACCTAATGCAATGAATTTATTTTAATCTAATTATTATCTTACTCTTTTCCTCATAATTTTAGTGTAAAATGTACACGTTTCATTTTCTGGTATAACAACACATCTTTAATTGTAGATTTTAGGAATGTCAAACAAAAATGGTTATTACTACTAGCATTGCTAATATTTTCCAGATCCACACATCGCATTTTAGGCATTTCCGTTAATAGCGACCACTTTAATGCAATTATTTTATGATTGCAAATTCATTTTGAGCAATTTAAAACAAAGGATCTTAATGGAAGAAACTGAAAGAGAATTATTCTTGTGTAATCTACAAGATTCCTTTTAAATTTTATTTTTGGCTCACATGAGCTTAATGTGCTCAGCTAGTGTGCTCAAACTTTGCCACTGGGATCATTTTTGGCTCTCAGTAGCCCAGAGCATATATGGTATTTTATATATATTTTTATAATCAATCCATAACAATTAGCACTTATCATTCTTAGCAGTTATAATACATAGGTGAGTGATTTAGGACCATCATGGCCCTCTTGTCAGTTTCTTGATACTCAGAATGGTTTGGTCAGTTTCAGATTTTATGTAGTACGTCAGAAGTTTAAGCAGTTACATACATTACATATAGTGCCTTGGCTATTTGAATTAAAGTGTCAAAAATGTATATAGCGAATCGTTTTTTCAGAAGTTTTAAAAATAGGAACAAGAAGATCAATACTCAAGCGTGCATACTTCAGTTCATGCAAATCGGATACATTGCATGCATTTGCATGCTGTTTCAAAGCATTGGAACAGCAGACTTTTTATTAAGCTTATGAATATCGCCTCAAGAAAATATTACTATCTTACTACAAATTACAAAATAAAACTCTGCTTAAAATCTTTGAAGCATCTTAATTATGCAATTTATTTGACATAAAACAAAGCAGGTGTATCTTGCTATAGCAATCATTTAATACTTCGGGCTTTCCATTTGTTTATGACAAAAGTTAAATAATCATTCTGTATGTTACAATACAAAGTAAAGCAAAGTGTTTTAACATATTTTCACCTTTAACTGAAAACAAAATTTCGATAGAGTTTGGTCAGGTTTAATCTTTTTGCTTTCCTTGACAACATGAGAAAACACTGGGGTTTTTTTTCAAAATTTTAATTTCATTTTCTTCACCAATCATATTTGACATATTACATAATAATTGATTAATACAATGAATTATTGACATATTAATATATTGATTTATTATAACATACAGTGTTTATTATTTAAGCCAAAAGCATAAGAAAAGTCGCATGCAGTAAAGAAATTTATATAACAGAAATAGGTGTTTGATTATAAATTGAGAGGATTATTTTCTTAAGAGTGTAAAAATACCAAAAATTTAGGTGTTTAACAGGAGTAATACATTCTAGTTATAAACTATTTATATACACAAGAAAGAACATGTGATATACTAATGTCATAAATTACAAAAACACATATATTACAAATGACAACAATCAAATAAATGTTATATTAAGTTCCTATTCATCACTAGAAAAACATGTTTCTGTGTTCTTTAACAGACAAAAATCTTAACTATAAATGAACCAGACTTTTGTGACAACTTGAGGATCGAAAATTATAATATGATACAAAGTAAGCAAACTTGAAACAATGTCTGAATTTCAGTTTTCTGATCACAATTTAACTTGGTCACAATCAAACTTACTGAACCTAAGGTGAGGTTATACAGAGACTTGTATCATATAAATGGGAAACAACTGGGAAAATATATTGTTTAATTTCCTAATGCAAAATGCATTCAGGATTGTGAATATGTTTCATGTTATTTGATATGTATCTTTAATGTGTGCTATATATGTCAGTGCATGTCTGCATTCAAACGTATGTAAAACACATGATCTAAGTATCAATCAGAAGCCTCTTCAGTTGGAGGTAGCAGTAACAGTATAGATACATAGTCTGTTCTTTGACATACCCACTGAGTCAATTACCTACCACTTGTGCTCATAACTTCCTAGACACATGATTGAAAATCACTAAATAATTTATATACATCACGTTATCAAAGAACGAGATTCTATGATTGGGCTAAGTCAGTTGTCTTGTCATCTATATCAGTCTCGTCAGTATGTAACTTGGGAACACTTTAGAAACAACATTTATCAAACCTTCAAGGATCTTACTATGCAAGTTTTCACTGAAGATATTTTCAGACATGTTCGAAACTGTGGCATATGCAGTGAAAACAGTGAAATGGTGTCATCATGGCCCATATGGGTTTATTAAATAATCAAACCAAAGCAAGTATCAAACTAGAAGGAGCTATAATTGTAATTACAGCTGGGGACAGAATATTGAACTGCTCTACTAGATATTTTTCACCAAGTCGTAAAAAATTACATTACAGAAATGTTGCAGTCAAGGAAAACACTGCACTCTAGGAATAAGCACCTTTTAATGAATTCATATCAGGTAGGAATTATGAAGATTAATGAAATGTAATATCAGTGAATAAATTTTTAACTGCTTTAATAATTCTGAATCGAGAAACAGGCGATTTTTCACAAGTTAAACAACATATGTGATACTTGAGATGTTCATTTCCCACAGGTGTTCTAGCACTAACATTTAAAATCTGATATGTAAGGTAAATCAAGGTCATATATCGGAAATAAAAAAAATAATTTTAAGCCTAAATCTACTTATTTTCAAAGTGAATATCATGTTTTGAAGAGATATCAGAAATAACGGATTGCAGTTACATCAAAATTAGGAAGTTTATCTTGTTTCAAATGGCATCTGTAATAATAAAAGTCCAATTTTAAATGAATCAAATAAAACATTTAACAGATAAAATGAACAAAATGCAGACTAATGGTATGAGATTAAATTCATCTGGAATTTGTCATACTGAAACCATCTTATGCATCTGATGCATTTTAGGAGCAAGTTACTGAAGCAATTTGTTAAAAAAATACATTTACACCTTAATGTTGTATACACAAAAATGATTGAAAAACGTCTATTTGAGTTTGTTTATGGTTGGTACGGGTTGCCCCGGGAGGATAGTGCAAGATACATAATGTCTCATCCGAAAGACAGTAATTTTAGTGAAGAAGTGGGGGATTGAACTCACGATCCCAGGATTACAACTTCAATGCTTTACCACTGGACCACTGATCTGCTCGTATTGAAAAACGTAAATGGCAATCACCAAAGATTTTCTAAATAAATTTTCACATCAATTCTTGTCTTCACGCAACTTCTTTATAGAATTTCTTTTGCATAATATTTCTTTCATGTATGAATTTTCACCTTATTACATTCAAGTATGTTTAACCATTCATATTTGCAAATTTTCTAATGTCTAGCAAGTCCTAAAGTAACGCCATTTGACCATTCTAAGATACTGCAAGTTAGCAAAACAGAAATACATGCTTCAGTTGCCTAAGTGTTAATGTCTAGTATAAACATTATGAAATATATTGAATCTATATGATATTTATGTCACAAGTGTATATTTGTTCTTGAGAGCAAAAGTAAAGAGGATCTTGATTCAGGTATCAAGAGAAAAGAAAAGATATTGAAAAAACATCTTTTTTTTGCTTTTTTCTCAGTCTATTATTTACCATCATAGCTCCAGTGGTACACTGTAAATCATGTCAGACTGTCTTGTTTTTTCTTTAGTTTTTATGTTGTGTTTTAGTTTACAAAAATCCTAACCATCAACAGTCAGTTTATATATTCTTTGTGAACAAGATACCATGGATGTTTCTCTGCCATCAGTTGAGGTATTAAGGGTGAAAAGTAAGCACAAAGACGTCATTACTCACTGTACGCATGTTTATAATAGTAAATATTGGTGTCTTTGCAAAGTTACAGCATTTCTACAACATTGTTTAAAGACAAACACCATCAAATATTGTGAATAGAAAAAAAATACATAATGTGTTATTTGGCTATAAAAATCATTTTTGTTGGGATAAAGATAATACTCTCTAAAAAAAGTTTACTCAGTATTATATCTGTTTGCAAAAACATTAGGCTTACAAATTTTTGCATTGATTTTTTTTTCAGTTATTTTTTTCACATCACTAAGACTTTCTCATAATATATATTGTGCATTCTAAGGAAATACAGATTTCCTTTGATGAAAAATTAGTAGAAATCTTGAGATAACAAAATGCAAGTAAAATGTTTTTTTAACGTATTATTCTCGGTTCTCCTGTTTACATGACTTTGCTTTCCTCTTCTATTGTCTTATTGTCTGGTCCATTATTTTAAGTAATTAGGTTATCACCCAGTATGTTTCATACAGTAGAATGGAGAAACACTTCAGATATCTGTATGTATCACCTTGTTTCATCATCATATTTTTTACAGTATTGTAGATACTTGTTCATAGAAATGTCATAAAAATGTCATATGTTTTCAAATACATATACATGTACATGTATACTATATTATGTGCAAACACGTTTCTATATATCAGAAAAAGCTACATTTTGCATAATTTACAAACCTTCAAAGTTGGTTTTGGAACCATTTCAGATTCACAAATTAGCTTAGTTTTGTCCTCTAGAGACAGTTTCTGTTCTACAAAGTTTAGATGGTATCTTGGACATTTTGACTATGCACATGTTGAAAATTTCATAATTATAATGCCATTATTTAAAGACCTTTTTATTTGTTCAGTTTTGCTGTTTTCACCAACCGCCCTTGAAATTTTATAAGTTTGAAAAAAATCACCAGTAAAAATAACCAACACACTGGCCGATGTTGACTAATCAATTACACTTTTTAAGACACCCAATTACCATTTAATCCTTAAAGTTGTTTGTAGCGAACACCTGCTGTTAATCCACAAATCATCGCTTTAATTATCTACCACTATCTTTGCAACTATCGATATATTTGGCTGCCTTTCAGTCATAGATGGACAACTTGTTATTTTAACGTGTGTTGAAATTAAACGTCACCTCTAATTGGTAAACAATAGATACAGACGTGAAATTTTTGCCGCAGGATTTGCTATCTTAGGTCTGTCTTTTGCACTTTTTTTATTTTTCCAGTATTTGGAAGTAAAATTGCATTGATTTAAACTAAATTTTACTGAAATATCGTCTGGAATTCAGAATTCGGAAGTTCTGGATTTTAGAAGTATGATTTTCATAGGAAACAGAAAGAGAAATTTCAGGACTGACAAAGTTGTTCAGTTTTCAGAAGTTTCTGGTTTTTAGAAGGTCCAGTTTTCGGAAGTTCCACTGAACTAGACTAACTCAAGCAAACAGATAATTATGAATACATTGTGATGATTATTTTCATAATACAAAACAGGCCAAGAATTTAGAATTCATGTGTTAATTTTAATTAGAACAAAAAAAAACTACCAGGTGTTTAATGATAGTTACTGATGCCTATAGTAGACTAAACACAAAAGTAAAACAATCCTCAAGTCATATATATGCAAATCTTAATGCCTTTATGAATTTTAATATTGAAGAAGTGGAAACCAAATGACTTAAGAAAATTAATGTTTATTTATAATGATGTACATACAGATTGATATGATTATGACATATCTGTAGATGTTATACCTACAATAGAACAAAATGTTATATAAGCATTGCTATTATGTAAGCTAAATTCATCTAGTTATTATATGCTTCTTTCTCAACACAACTGTAATGCAGTTATGTCATTTGTTTCGCATATTTCTTACACACTACCAGCTAAGAATTAAGCTTGATCGGTAAGATAGATGCATCCTAATCACTGTGTCAATATTTGTCACGCTTTATATATTGCCATTGATTAACTAAATGAAACCAGCAGGCGCCAGAATAATCCTCAAGTTGTCTCTCTGAACAATTGCTTGACATCATAATAAGAAAATCTGTCTTGAAGTAATGCTCTCATTGATAACTTCAGTATGAAATTTGATCATAAACACCAGAGAACAAACTGCTTAAAAATATCGTAAAATTTAAGGGTTGAACAGAAGGATGAAATCACTAACATTATACGATAAAAAAAATATTCGGGGTTACAAAACCCTCATTTTAGGATGTCATTATGATTTATTATACCCCCTAAACGAAGATTGGGGGGTATATAGGAGTCACCCGGTGGTGGTTGGTCGGTCTGTTGCTATTTCCTTGTCCAGAGTATAACTTTAAAAATAATGGTTTAAAGTCAATGCAACTTCATACAATGGTCAAGCTCAATAAGAGGAATGCAGTGTTCAAGAATCATAACATTGCCCTTTGTTGGTTTTCCTTGTCTAGAGCATAACTTGAAAACTAATGGTTGGAATTCAATGCAACTTCATTCAATGATCAAACACAATGAGAGGAAATGCAGTGTACAAGAACCACAACTATCTTTAATTGCCCACAACCATAACTCTATTTCAATTCTTTTACACAGTATTCTGTAACTAATAACTTCCTAAGTTCTGAAGCAGTCTTGAGGGGGTATTAATCACATTTAGTGATAGCTCTAGTTAAAGCTTTGTCCTCAAGAAAACTCCACACATCTACTTTACACAAGAAGACTCTCGTACCAGAGCATCTTTTTACAGTTAAAGAGAAAGAAGACCTTACTGGGAACCAATTAAAGAGAAAGAAGACCTTACTGGGAACCAATTAAAGAGAAAGAAGACCTTACCGGGAACCACATAAATTCTACTGGGAACCACATAAATTCTATAGTATTTGTAAATCAGCTTTGTAGATGAAAGAGTTCCAGAAATGCAGTATTCAGAGTAAAACAAAGAATGTTTCTTTTTTTTTGTTTAAAATTCAGAAAGACAGTCTCTTTGGTGTTGTAAACCTAAGCTTTCCTTTTTGAAAGATAAAAACAAAATGTTAAATTAGTCAACAATTTCAGAACAACTATTGACACAGAATACTGGATAAACAGAGATATTTCTTCATTTAATGCATTGGTGAAATTGAAATTACAAAGCACTATGTGTAACACTATTAGAAGACTATTAAAAAAGACAAAAAATGTCGTTTCAAATCCCAGATGCCCTGGGTAACCAATTGTTGTTTCACTGAAACATCAAACAAGAGGAACACAAGTTAAAATGGAATTGACAAAGGTAAAACTCGTAATATTTCAAGAGCTTAAAAATGTGAAATATTTAAAAGATTGTTTCCCCTAGCAGTGAGATATAACTAACTGTATTACATTAATTTCAAATATCATCATGTTTATATGACAAAGTTACTATAGTTTTCTTTAATTCTTTAGACCGATTCTGAGAAATACAAGTTTGTCTGAAATGACAAATCTATCAGCTCTGACCTTTAAAAGGGAGATATAATGAATGGCTACGATAAAATTTGTAGATCAGAATGGTGAACATGCAGTCAATATTATGTTCAGTAAAAACGGAAATGAAGGGAAAAAACCATATAAGATTTTGGAATACAAAGTATTATTATATCCTCCGTTATGGGGAGAAGTCAGAAAATAATTCAATGATAATGTTAAAACCACTCTGAGGCTTTGTAATGTGGAAAAAAAATTAAAAAATTCTCGATTGGCAGCATTGCTCTTGCAGGGGGTCATGCCAAATACTGGTATGGCTCTTGTTTCAGTTAAAATCGAAATCACTAACACATAATAAGCACAAAAGATTTAAGACAGAATTATCATTGTGTAAGCCATGACAAATTTTCAGGATCCTATTCTGTCAGTTGAGACTCCAGTATAATATATTTTTAGAAATTTCATGTTGCTTTGGATGTTAACACATTATATTATTAAGTTATTTTCATTTGTCCATTTGTTAATATTTTTCTACATCACCTTCAGTTTAATATATAATATAATAGTATATTCAATATCTAGACCTGTTTCATAAATTCATGGTTAAAGCAAATGAATGCCAAAAAATTAAAACTGATTTTATTTGCTCAGATCATGTTCAATATGAAGAACTTTAAATTCCCAGTATGTTTGTCCATATCAATAAAGTGAAATGCGGGCTTGAACGTAAATATTTGAACGTTTTTGAACTGAAAGTAAAACCCGAATGATTATTTCTAATAGGTCACGTGACAAAAACAACCGTCCAATCATTCACTGCAAAATTTAGCGCCAAATCTAAATTTTCTATCTTGGCCCACGTGGGTCAGGTTAGGAAACCACCCTGTTTTTCATTTAAATAATGGAAATCTTTGTTACTGGGAATTGTATTTATTTCGAGCACATTCATAGTATATTAATTGAAGAAACTTGAAAGAAAGCATAAAACTTTAGCCTGTATATCCCTTTAAGCTGGTGCATTGATTTTGTCTTTCACACTCTCTCTGAAATGTGACATTGTAAATATTACCTGCTTCTTTTTTGAAAGTACTCTAATGTATTAAAAACAGTTTGGTTAAATAAAATGCCACTAAAATAAAACATTCATGCAGCTTACAGCCCAAGGATAGCAAATGCTGGAACAATTTTATCTCAAGTCATTGCCCTGAAATTCCTCGAGTTTATCAGTTATTGTTTATTTGATTGATTTAAAATTAGACTTTTATTATTAAATACACCTTATGAAACAAGATAAATTTACCAATTCCAACTTGATTGCACAGTTTTATTGTTAATATCTGTTTGAATCAAGAAATATATGGTTGAAATATTATATTTAGGTGTAAACTGGAACTTTTATTGCTGATAAATGGATGTGATCTTTAACATGTTTCACGTGCTTGCAGTCTAGGTATTCAAATACTTTTAAGTGTTTCACAAAGAAGGCTGTTTTGACGCACAAAAGATGTTACCTCGAAGTTCTTGAAAAAAGTTTATTTTTTATGACTTCTGCAAAAAATACTTAGTGTTTTGTGTAGTAAGAATTGAAAAAAACAACAGTCAACAACAACATAAAAAACTTTGATATTTAACGTTCAGTATTTCATTGAGTTTCAAGTTATTATTTCGAAAATAGAATTAAGATAATCACTTAGCATTTTCCTGAATAAAACTTCTCTTCTCGGGTTGTACTATGAGCATATGAAAGTATCAGGGAGATGAGATAACACTTAAATAAGCTAGTTCCTGAATTCAACTCCATTTTTATAAGCTCAACTATACAAAGTATATGGAGAGTTGTCCTACCCAACATGGTGTCTGCATCCGCGTCAAGATTTCCGATGAAAGTTTTTGTGCAGTAAAATATTTTTTAAATTATTATCATCACCCACATAGAAATATTAAATATGTTCTGCAATCTCTCTTATTGAAAAATATTAACAATTTATCGTCACTGACAACTAAAAATGAACTATGATGCTTATCTTAGTTGGTATGTTGACATCAAAAAAAACGTTTTGTTCAAAGTGAAAGTTAAAAAATTATTAATTAATGGAAGTTAAGATTAAATTTCATGACTTAATAATTTTTCAACAATGGTTAACATAATCGATTGACTAGCTGTCAGTCAAACACACTTATTGATGAGTTAATCAGTTAATCGGTGATAATTGCCTAGGGTAACTGGTCACAGAGGCAATTTTATGGGTTTATGATAGGTGTGAAAGACCGCATTAGGGACTGAAGGGGATTTAGATGTGAAATTTTGGTGTTTTAAAGATATGATGATTATGTTCTGAATGGTAAGTTAATTTAACTTACATTTATTGTTTTTTTTAAATATCTGGACCGATGTTTTTACCGAGTGGACATAAAAAAATTGGTCCAGGAAGCTGAAATTCGGTAAAAACCAAGAAATCCTTGCTTTAGGCAATATTTGTTAACATGCCAACTGAACTTACATGTCATATTTCAGGTATGTATTTATTAGGTGCCTAGTACTGCCTATGGTTGCTTGTGTGATTCGATTATTTAATTATGACACGTAAGCGGTTTACTTAAGCAAAAAGTCTCTAAAGGTTCTCACAAGTATCGTAGTAACAGAAATTGAGTAGAATATAGTGATGAACAAGACGCTAATTAGTTCTTCAAATAAAAATTTAAACTGTTTTCACATGATCATAGAATATTTGGCATACAAGACAAAACAATGAATTCATTTTATTCTCTAACAGTGAATGAAGTTACCAGGCCTTAGCCAATAGTTAAACACTTGTAGTCGTTTTAGTAGACGGATTGAAATCACACATTGAATGGTCATGTGATTAAGTTGGGACAACATTACACGTTTAATATCAGTCAGCTGTTAATTAAAACAGCATGATTTTGAAATAAGTATTGGTAAGTCAAAATCCAACCTTCATATTTTGTATAAAGCATTGTCTAGTGACCTTAATAAAACATATCACTGTCACTGATATCACTATCAACCAATGGTGTGTTTCATGTTTTATATAGAAATGTATTGGAAAATACAAACATCTGGAACTAATCAGAATTTCAAATTGCCTCCAGTTAATGTTATAAGGAATTTTAACTCTGTTATGAAATACTTAGATAATTATTTTGCAGCTGTTTTTTCCTGCATTTTTAGCTCTTTTGAGCACAGTGTGCTCACGGTGACCCTGTGTCCATTGTGCGTTATCAGTTCTATAGCTTTAAACAATGTCTTTTTCTAAACCACTTTATTGTCTGAGTTGTTAAAACTTTACAGGAATGTTCCTTGCATGAAGCTGTACTCAAGTTGTTCAGACAATTCATTTCGATGCAGAATTCTGGTTGCTATGGCAAACGTTTTGCTGGTCAAATTAATTTGTTAAGCTTTTATTCATTTACTTGCATTTTCATCACTATTTGATATTTGTTGAATTAAAAGAAAAATATTCAAAGAGGCAAAAGAGAATTCCATCTTTTAGCATTAATGAATATCAAAATTTATCAGGGTGGAGGGATGAGATAAGATACTCATTTGAATATAGCAATAGTGGTTTTGATAGAAATATGCATTATGATTGAACACAATGCTTTAGATTTAATGATACAAGCAGAGTGCTTTGAAGTATTTTACAGTCGTACATTTGTAATTTAATTTATATCTCTATTTATATCAGTGCAAATGGGTGCAAATAGTCAAGAGTACATCTAACCAGACAATCCTGTATTTAAATCCAGACAATTTCTGTACAAGGTAGTTAGTTGAAGTTTGTAACTTCATTATTTGCCAGATTTTGTGACTTAATAGAAAGTGCACAATTGCTAACCATTGCCTGTTTTTAAGGCAAACAACAAATTTTGGTCCAAAAATAATGGTACAGATAAAGCTTGTTTTAGTATCTTTGACATGAGCAATATAGAAAATGAAATATTTGTCATAGCTGATGCATGTGACCTTTGTCTATCAGATTTAGTTATTTACTTTGGTATTATAAAAGCAGTTCTTGCTCAAGATGCAGTAAAATCACCTGTTTCATGAATCATCATTTTCCTGTAACAGTGTATTAAGTGGGTTTGCTGAGCACATATTCTAGCAATATTCTTGGAGTTCATTAATGTAAATAAATATATGTAACACTAAATATCATCTTACAACATGTTTTCATAGTTTATATGTCAGGAAGAAACGTTCATTTTTGAATTTTTTTCTTAATTTAAGTTAAACTTAAATTATTTCATTTTCTGCCAAACATAACAGAGTAAATGTTGATTTTTAGCCAAAAAAAGATCTATTTAAAGAAAATTAAGGTATAAATCCAAGTATTTTTCTCTTCATTTTTTCTCTAAAGGATAATTGCATAACGGTTCGTATTTGATTGAACAAAATACAATGCTAGTAAGAAAGCTTCCCTTCATAACCTTGTTAATATCAGTTCAATATTTTCCAATTTTATCTGTCAGGAGTTGTCAAGCTATATTCCTCTGTTAATGGCTTCCATTCTACTTCACAGTGATAAATATATCAGTCGTGAAAAATCTTACCGAACTTATTAGATAAGGGAATTCTTTGAAATCGATGGACTGTCATCAGAATATATTTTATCTGTTCTGTAAGTTTTCATTGCTTTGTCAAATGTCTAGTCTAGCAGCATATCCACTGTGCATAACATATCGGCGGTCTCTCTGCGTCGGCACCAGTTAATCTCTGCTGTAAACAAAGTTTGCCACGATAGACAGAAAAATCGGACCGTCATCAGTTTCGGAAGGCAGTGACTGATAATTGAAAAGAAGACATGCGTATAAAACATAGCAAAGATATTCTAATGTTCCATGCACTTCATAATTTAAACAACTCAGCTTTTTGAACTGATGTCTGTCCAATTTGTCTGACTGTCTACAATCGCAAACTGTGTTTGCAGCAGAGAATAACTTTTGCCTACATAGAGAGGCTGCCCATAAAGCAACTGCCGATACTGCACCATAACCCAAGGGACAAAATATGGTGCTTTAAACTAGCTTGAACAAACAGGTCGGTTATGATATTTGGCAAAATCATGCCTTGAGATTGTTTGCTTAAAGTCACACATAGGAAGTCATATTCAGAAAGCATCTAAATAAAAACTTGAGTTTTTTATATTTTACTTGCATTTCCCAGTTCAGTAAACAAGAAATAATTTAAACATTTCTTTTCATTTCTTATTCTTGACAATATAATAATATTGAAAGTTTAACGTTTATGCCATTAGCAATAAAGCTGCATGATTTGCAAAATTTCAACTTAAATCAAACTTAACTAAGAAAAACATAAGATGGTTTATAAGTACGACACCAAATCTTTTGTATCTGCTAATTTTTATGACTAAATTATAATATTGAAAGCAGTATAGTGGACAAAAAGCTGGCTGTCTGCCAAATGTTGTTCATGGAGTAGATCGTTAAAGAGGCTGTGCTCCAGATGACAAAAAAAGAAAGTTTTCTTGTATTATAAAGTTCTTGTAATATTTATGACTAATGCTTAAAAAATAACTTACTGACAAAAAATAAGTCAAATAATTACATGATAAATTGATTCTTTTCCCTTTCAAAGTGCTATACCGTAACGGGACGGTATAACTATATCATATAAGATTTAAAGTAAATACCTGTAATATCACATGCGGCGATGGTGGTGACAGTAAAAGCGTTGGAAATATTTTGTTAACATGAGGGTCCAGAGTTCAAATCAGGCTGGAGCGAAAATATTTTTTTTATTCTATTTTGACTTTTATATTCAGTTTGAAGTAAAATATTATAATGTTATAATCTCACGGCATCTAAATATATAATTTATGAAAAATTTTTTTTTTATGTCAAATCTGGAGTACAGCCTCTTTAATATATTACCACTGTATGGCCTACTTTACATTAAATGCACAGTGGAACCTCAGAAAACTGAACATCCTTGGGACCAGGCAAAAAGTTTGGTTTTCTGAGGTGTTCCGTTTTCAGGTTTTTTCTCATTTCTACAATGCAGTAGGCTTAGTAACAGCTTCAGATTCCCACAATAGCTTAACTTTATCAGAACAGAACAGAACTTACCTTTTATTTCACCAAGGTATTGTACAATACAACATGGGTTCATGAAAGATTGCATAGAAAATCAAGGGTTAATTCAGCCGGTCCGTATTTACTCCATGGTTTGGACATGTTTACATTAGCCTAGAAAAGTCTAGACCAAAAAACCATAAATCTGATTTTCATATTTCACTCATTTTGATAAATAATTGATGAACATTCCTGTAATGCAATAAGACAAAACTTTAAGTAATTACAATGTCTTGTGCAAACAGGCAATTAAAAACTCACCAGCAGCAACAGAAATTAAACTGAAGGCAAAAATTCACACCTTTCCATTGCAAACAAACATACCAAACACTCGCCGGTCACTTTCTAAACAAATTGAATCAGTAACCTGAAAAATTGAACCTATTGATTGGCATTAGTCCATATCAAAGCTTGATGACACACTGCAGTGTAAACATGCAAATAAACAGACAATCAATATTTGACACACGCCACTGGTTCAATCTGGATATATATGTGGTTCGGTTTTCTGAGGTAGAATTTTGTATTGCGTAGCAAAATTCGGCTGAAAAAAGTTTGGTTTTTGGAATTTTGAGGTTTTCATTTTTCAGGGGTTTAATTTACTTGAATAAAGAACAATTTTAAATTGGGACGAACAGAATTGTTTGGTTTTCCAGTGATTTCGGTTTTCTGGGGTTCCGGTTTTCTGGGGTTCGTTATATATTAAATACTTCGTGTAGTCTGTGTTATCATGTTATGATATAAAAAATGAAAATTCTTCTTTCAGGTAAGAAGTTAACAGTTATCCTGCGGTATGTAACACTTTTGCAGTATTAGAAATGGTCAGTTATATGCAGACTGTTCTTTTTAGAAGAATGCATTATAATATCATCAGAATGACTGCCAAAGAGTACTGACTTTCATCTTAGTTTTTCCTCTATCATATTTTCTCATTCTGTCATAGTATATTATATGTCATTATTCAATTAACAACACAATCTGATTAAAATCTGCTCTTAAATAACGCTCTGCTATAATAGGATCTGAATGTCACCAAAAGAAGGTCACCTTCTCATGACCTTTCAATCACCCAATCAGTGCCTAGCTTTCAAGTTTTTGAAGGTGAAACAGTTCCTATTTTTAACCATTTGAAAAATCTATATGACAGATGATACGGGGAAAAAGAGCACATGGGCATTTGTTTTACAATTGAAATAAGATTATCAAGAAGATAGAATTGAATGGGTCGCCTTCAGATCTAAGTGTAGTTAGTTTTTTGTACTTTAGTCAGATTGATGAACAAAATTAAGTTTTTCAGACACATTTGTTCTAAAACCAGAAAAAAAAGATGTTAAGAGTAGTAAACAATTGCTAAATATTGTTCCTCGCTTTCTGAATTATCCTGGCACGTAATTGTTTTACTTTGGTTATCAATTACCTTCTACAGTATGTGACAGATATTGATGCAGTGATAAGATTTATCTTACTAACCTTATCCATCTTTTATCGGAGCTGGGCTGCGTAAGAATAACCAAGTTAAGATAACAACAAATAAGTAAGTTAAAATAGCAATGTGTTTCATTTGACTGTAGGATTGCTTGTCGATGTAGCATATAGTAGCAGATCTATGTTGAAAACAGCAAACGGGATGATATCTTAATAAAAAATAAAAGATCTCTTAAATCTACATGTTTTAAGATGTTAGCTTGAATGGCTCCTACATATAACCTATGTCCTAGGCTAACAAGAGGCCCTTTTTTTACATTTGCAGGTTCAGTATGTCATTATCTAAGGTACATGATATGCAAATCCATGTTGTGCTTTAAAATGTCAGAATCAATCTTTTTAACAAGTTGTTTTTTCCACAGACAGTGATGAAGCATAAAAACTTGTTTTAGTGTTTTGAAATATTAATAAATCATACCACAAAATTTATAAATTGATAGCAACATGTTCCAGTCTGCTAGCGTCTTTTGTTGTGTATTGATTGCAGTATTATAGATATATAGGTTTTTTTTTAAGTTTTTGAACTCAGAGTTTAATTTGTATCTTCAGAAAATTGATTTGCAGATGGAGGAAATTTATCTGTTGAATGCAAGTTTAAGATTATCTCACAAATTGTAGAATTCATTTATTCTCCACTGTTATTTCTTTGCAGAAAGTCAAAAGCAATTCAAGTTTTAAACTAAAAGCTGATTCAATAACTATAAAAATGCTGTCAGCACCAAGATTATAACTAACTTGTGAATGATTAATATGTCTTGAGAGTCTGAATGCTAGACTGAAAGTTTGGCTTTAATTGGTATATTTAAAGAAACAGTGTTGACACCCAGCGTAGGAAAATTAAATCCACTTGTAGGGTAACAGATCTGTTTTCAGATTGCACTCGATTTGCAAATTAGCTTTTACATTGATTAACCCAGAGCTTCCAAAAACAATAACTGTAATGTCAAGTAATAGTGTTCTCTGTAATACAGTAGAAGAGTATTTAGTCTTTGTGAGTGGTCTGTTAAAGAATATTTATTTTCACAACAAGGTTTGGTAGATATGTTTCATTTTTGCATTAGAGTGGTCTTTCAACACTAATAATGTAACTTATCAGGGTAAGTAAAGAACTCTAAGATCTTCTTAATGATGGATAACTCTTCATTCAGCTCACTCAAGGACAAAAGCCTGATAACTCTTCATTCAGCTCACTCAAGGACAAAAGCCTGATAACTGTTCATTCAGCTCACTCAAGGACAAAAGCCTGATAACTCTTCATTCAGCTCGCTCAAGGACAAAAGCCTGATAACTCTTCATTCAGCTCGCTCTAGGACAAAAGCCTGATAACTCTTCATTCAGCTCACTTAAGGACAAAAGCCTGATAACTCTTCATTCAGCTCACTCAAGGACAAAAGCCTGATAACTCTTCATTCAACTCACTCAAGGACAAAAGCCTGATAACTCTTCATTCAACTCATTCAAGGACAAAAGCCTGATAACTCTTCATTCAACTCACTCAAGGACAAAAGCCTGATAACTCTTCATTCAGCTCACTCAAGGACAAAAGCCTGATAACTCTTCATTCAGCTCACTCAAGGACAAAAGCCTGATAACTCTTCATTCAACTCACTCAAGGACAAAAGCCTGATAACTCTTCATTCAACTCACTCAAGGACAAAAGCCTGATAACTCTTCATTCAGCTCACTTAAGGACAAAAGCCTGATAACTCTTCATTCAGCTCACTCAAGGACAAAAGCCTGATAACTCTTCATTCAGCTCACTTAAGGACAAAAGCCTGATAACTCTTCATTCAACTCACTCAAGGACAGAAGCCTGATAACTCTTCATTCAACTCACTCAAGGACAAAAGCCTGATAACTCTTCATTCAGCTCACTCAAGGACAAAAGCCTGATAACTCTTCATTCAACTCACTCAAGGACAAAAGCCTGATAACTCTTCATTCAGCTCACTCAAGGACAAAAGCCTGATAACTCTTCATTCAACTCACTCAAGGACAAAAGCCTGATAACTCTTCATTCAACTCACTCAAGGACAAAAGCCTGATAACTCTTCATTCAACTCACTCAAGGACAAAAGCCTGATAACTCTTCATTCAGCTCACTCAAGGACAAAAGCCTGATAACTCTTCATTCAGCTCACTCAAGGACAAAAGCCTGATAACTCTTCATTCAACTCACTCAAGGACAAAAAGCCTGATAACTCTTCATTCAGCTCACTCAAGGACAAAAGCCTATCAGTTTCTGATGTTTATCACCAAAACTAAAGATTAAGTGCAAAATGATATTAACGGTCAGCTCTGACAAAATTGTTGTAATTCCAGTCTTCAAAACAGTGGCTAATCTCCTGTGCACTTCACGTTTATTGCTGAAGAAATGGTGGGAAACTGAAACCAAGAATAATTATGAGTGATCTATTTATCAAAAACCTCCCTTAGCTTCCCTGAAATAAGGCATGTTAACAAATAAATAAACAGCATGCCTGAGTTTACACTGCTAACAGATGAGCCAGAATCTACCCAGTCTGACCCCAGTGATTCTTAAGCATTAATAAAGCATGTCCTCTCTGGAAAAAGTACCAGCAAAAAATAGTATGACATTCTGAAAATTGCAACAGTATTGAAATACTGACTAGAGGACTTATGTATATCATCTAGAAAGATCACAGGTTATAACTGCTGTGGTCTTCCTGTGTGTTACAAATTTAAAGTTAAGTGAAACTAATAGATGTAAGTCTGTAGTTATTTCTTCCGAGTGTTGTGGAAACAGCAGGACAACAGTGAAATGTCCTTAACATAATACATCGATCGGTATTATCCAGTAGTTTTGGTATATGTTACTTCCATCAGTTTTGATAAAGATATTGGCTTTCCTGCCAAAGGAAAAAAAGGAAAGAAGTCGGTATCTTTAAAACATTTGTTCTGGTTTTAATGTTATAGGAGAAGAATGCAGACTTTTGTTAACAAGAGTACAAAGTCTGGTTAAGCAATCAGGATTGAATTTTTATATTGCTTGGCACTCATATTTGTATTTTTGTTATCCACATGCGTGAAAAAAGATTAGATAATGTTTTTTGTTATAGATAAATTTTCATTCACTGATAGCACACCTTTATCTACGTAATTCAGTGACAAAGACCATTGAAGCGGCAGTCAGATGTGCCTCCAAATGCTGAAATAACTACACTTGGATATACCTAAATTACAAATATTTTAAAATGTAATGATAATCATAATACTAAGTGTTACACTTTCATTGTGTACATTCATCCATTTCAGTACTTAAGTAGTTTACTGTTTAAGTAGACTAATAAATAGGAAAGCATAATGCCATAGTAAGTGTGTTTATTAATTTTGCATAAATGACTATAACTTAAATAAAAGCTTTGAAAATACCAGTCAGAACCCTATAAAAAGTCACCAAGTTTGGATGACTCTTGTCATTTCCAGTTTATGAATTTGTGTCTTCACTTCTCCCCTGTCAGTCCGCAGCTCTCTTACAGTTTTAGGTCATCATGACTTTCTTCAAATGAGGCTGGGTGTATATTGAATTGCTGCTCTGAAAATAAACAGTATCCTTTGAGGCATAAGAGATTGGAAAAATTATCACCATACATTTGAACAATTAAAAAAAACAAAAACATTTTGGTATAATCAGACAGTCCAAAATAGGCAAGAAAATAAATTGCTTGAAAATTATTAGAAAATAAATTGTAAACATATATCATCATGAAGAATCCTTGAAACAGATCCAAATGTTTTGTCAATTCAAATCATTACTATTGTGCAAATTGAAATAGAGTGTCAGGGGTGTGTTTCCATCACATTTGGTTTTTATAATGTCTTTTCTTCTTAAACTGACTGAGCCCTTAATGTAAGCATATTTCCTGAAAGATATATTGTAGCTCCAAACATAAGTCATGTGCATTATGTTAATATCTGGGGTTTTTTTTCAATATCTTTAGAGCAATTTTATGTATTGAAGTCAAGGTATTATTACCCAATAAATCAAATTTGTATCTTATTCTGTCAAGGTATTTATCAGGTAGATAAAAGGAAGCACCTGTTTGCCTGGTGGAGTAGATTAGTATTATATTTCACTTCATTGCGCCAAGTAAATTAACTGCCCCTTATTCATTAAAAGACAGTTTTGCATAATTTAATATAATATCTCCTTTTTAGCTCACCTGAGCACAAAGTGCTCAGGGTGAGCTTTTCTGATCGGTCTTTGTCCGTCGTCCGTCGTCCGTCCGTCCGTCCGTCGTCAACTTTTCATTCAAACGACATCTCCTCTGAAACCAATGGGGCAAATTAAATGAAACTTGCCTGGGATGTTCCTTGCATGAAGCTCTACCAAGATTGTTCAAATGGTTCTGGTCCATTGCATTTCTGGTTCACTGGAGCTAAAAATAGATTTTATAAGTTGGATCTTTAAAAATCTTCTTCTCCGAAACCACAAGGCCTGGAGCTTTGATATTTGGTATGAAGCATCATCTAGTGGACCTCTACCAAGTTTGTTCAAATTATGTCTCTGGGGACAAAACTGACCCCACCCCAGGGGTCAGTTGATTTTACATAGAGTTATATAGGGAAAACTTGAAAATCTTCTTGTCAGAAACCACAAGGCCTAGAGTTAAGATATTTGGTATGTAGCATTGTCTAGTGGACCTCTACCAAGTTTGTTCAAATCATGGCCTCTGGGTCAAAAATGGCCCCGCCCCGGGGGTCACTTATTTTACATAGAGTTATATAGGAAAATCTTAAAAAAATCTTCTTGTCAGAAACCGTAAGTTATACAGCTTAGATATTTGGTGTGTAGCATTGTCTAGTGGACCTCTACCAAGTTTGTTCAAATCCTGTCCTCTGGGTCAAAAATGGCCCCGCCCCAGGGGCCACTAGTTTTACATAGAGTTATATAAGAAAATCTAAAAAAAATCTTCTTGTCAGAAACCGTAAGTTATAGAGCTTAGATATTTGGTGTGTAGCATTGTCTAGTGGACATCTACCAAGTTTGTTCAAATCCTGGCCTCTGGGTCAAAAATGGCCCCGCCCCGGGGGTCACTTATTTTACATAGAGTTATATAGGAAAATCTTAAAAAAATCTTCTTGTCAGAAACTGTAAGTTATAGAGCTTAGATATTTGGTGTGTAGCATTGTCTAGTGGACCTCTACCAAGTTTGTTCAAATCCTGTCCTCTGGGTCAAAAATGGCCCCGCCCCAGGGGCCACTAGTTTTACATAGAGTTATATAAGAAAATCTAAAAAAAATCTTCTTGTCAGAAACCGTAAGTTATAGAGCTTAGATATTTGGTGTGTAGCATTGTCTAGTGGACCTCTACCAAGTTTGTTCAAATCCTGGCCTCTGGGTCAAAAATGACCCCGCCCAAGGGGCAACTAGTTTTACATAGAGTTATATCGGAAAATCTTAAAAAATCTTCTTGTCAGAAACCGTAAGTTATAGAGCTTAGATATTTGGTGTGTAGCATTGTCTAGTGAACCTCTACCAAGTTTGTTCAAATCCTGTCCTCTGGGTCAAAAATGGCCCCGCCCCAGGGGCCACTAGTTTTACATAGAGTTATATAGGAAAATCTTAAAACATCTTCTTGTCAGAAACCGTAAGTTATAGAGCTTAGATATTTGGTGTGAAGCATTGTCTTGTGGACCTCTACCAAGTTTGTTCAAATCCTGGCCTCTGGGTCAAAAATGGCCCCGCCCCAGGGGCCACTAGTTTTACATAGAGTTATATAAGAAAATCTTAAAAATTCTTCTTGTCAGAAACCGTAAGTTATAGAGCTTAGATATTTGGTGTGAAGCATTGTCTAGTGGACCTCTACCAGATTTGTTCAAATCCTGGCCTCTGGGTCAAAAATGGCCCCGCCCCGGGGGCCACTTGTTTTACATAGAGTTATATAGGAAAAACTAAAAAATCTTCTTGTCAGAAACAAGAAGGCCTACAGTTAAGATATTTGGTATGTAGCATTGTCTAGTGGACCTCTACCAAGTTTTTTCAAATCCTGGCCTCTGGGTCAAAAATGGCCCCGCCCCAGGGGTCACTTGTTTTACATAGAGTTATATAGGAAAATCTTAAAAAAATCTTCTTATCAGAAACCGTAAGTTATAGAGCTTAGATATTTGGTGTGTAGCATTGTCTAGTGGACCTCTACCAAGTTTGTTCAAATCCTGGCCTCTGAGTCAAAAATGGCCCCGCCCCAGGGGTCACTAGTTTTACATAGAGTTATATAAGAAAATCTAAAAAAATCTTCTTGTCAGAAACCGTAAATTATAGAGCTTAGATATTTGGTGTGTAGCATTGTCTAGTGGACCTCTACCAAGTTTGTTAGAAAAATGTCCCAAGGGTCACTATTGGCCCCGCCCGAGGGGTCACAAGTTTTAAATAACAATATAGAAGAAAATCTTTAAAAACTCTTGTCTGAAACCACAAGACCTAGAATTTTAAAATTTGGCATGAAGCAAGCTTTATCAAGCTTTTTCAAATTATTGGATTAGGTTAAAGGTCACGGAGGCTAAAAGTAGATTTATCTACTGTACCTCATAGAGCCTTCATTTATAGACCAATATCTTTGATATTCAGTATAGAGGTTCCTTGCATGGACCTCTACCCATGGGTAGGGTTTGAGGTCACTGGGTCAAGGTCAAGGTCACCATAGCTTATAATAGATATTTCTACTTTCTGTCATAGAGCCTTTATTTATTGACTGATATTTTACATATTATGTTTGTAGGCACTTACATATTTTCAATTAAAAAATGAAATACTGCTTAACAGCAAACCTAAGTACTCAGGTGAGCGATCCAGGGCCATCATGGCCCTCTTGTTTCAGTTTAATGCAGAAGATTTTGTTTTAAATCTGTTTTGGTTTCTGTACAGTTTCACCAGACTCTCATTTGACTTTGATGCTATATATTGAAATGCTGACAAATAAACTGTGTATGTGACTAGGATTAAAAAGATTAGAAATTTGCATCTTTTTTGTATTAGTTTATGTGTCTCTTTCTTGCTTTCGACACTACCTCTTGCTCTCAGACAAACAATATACTGTATAAGTGGTAAAGTTCGCAATGTGAAAATGTTTCGCGAATCCTTTCATAGTTTTGATAATAATTATGTAAACTCCAGTGATTAACTCCAAAATGAAGTACTATTAAATATTTATAGATTTACTTAAGTATATTTTTATACATAATTACTTCAAGAATTTAATTTCTGGGTCCAAGAGTTTTACTGACGGCCAAAGGTACATCACCCTTACATGCATACAGCTAAAGGTACTTTACCATTACATGCTTACGTATAGATAAGAGTTACATAACATCCCTCCTCAGTTATAAACATATATACATAAGGATTACATTACATACCCCTCAGTTATAAACACATGTACATAAGAATTACAAATTACATTACATCCCCCTCAGTTATAAACATGTATACATAAAGATTACATTACATACCCCTCAGTTATAAACACATGTACATAAGAATTACAAATTACATTACATCCCCCTCAGTTATAAACATGTATACATAAAGATTACATTACATCCCCCTCAGTTATAAACACATATACAGAAGGAATACATTACATCCCCCTCAGTTATAAACACATGTACATAAGAATTACATTACATCCTTCTCAGTTATATATACATAGGGATTACATTACATCCCCCTCAGTTATAAACACATATACATAAGGATTACATTACATCTCCCCTCAGTTTTTAACACATTTAGATAAGAAATACATTACATCCCCCCTCAGTTATAAACACATTTAGATAAGGACTACATTACATCCCCCCTCGGTTATAAACACATTTAGCTAAGGAATACATTACATCCCCCTCAGTTATAAACACATATACATAAGGATTACATTACATCCCCATCAGTTATAAAAACATGTACATAAGAATTATATTACATCCTTCTCAGTTATATATACATAGGGATTACATTACATCCCCCTCAGTTATAAACACATATACATAAGGATTACATTACATCTCACCTCATTTATAAACACATTTAGATAAGGAATACATTACATCTTCCCTCAGTTATAAACACATTTAGATAAGGAATACATTACATCCCCCCTCAGTTATAAACACATTTAGCTAAGGAATACATTACATCCCCCTCAGTTATAAACACATATACATAAGGATTACATTACATCCTTCTCAGTTATATATACATAGGGATTACATTACATCCCCCTCAGTTATAAACACATATACATAAGGATTACATTACAACCCCCCTCAGTTATAAACACATTTAGATAAGGAATACATTACATCTCCCCTCAGTTATAAACACATTTAGCTAAGGAATACATTACATCCCCCCTCAGTTATAAACACATTTAGATAAGGAATACATTACATCCCCCCTCAGTTATAAACATGAAAAATGACTGAATGAATTAACAGATAAAAAACTGTTTGTCATCTTGTAAGAATTTTGCAACTGGAGAACAGGAAATTGACAACTTTTCCATATTTCAAAATCAAACCAATATTCATTTGAGTTTTAACAACTGTATTTTAGTTCTAACCCATTTAGTTCTAATAAATTATTGCTGTTTTGCATAACTTACTGATGACATGTTTTTATGAATACAGTGATAGACCCAAAATCAAAATGTAAGATATCTAAGAATTTCATCAAATGTTATCTTGAACACTGACAAGCATCAAACATATCAGAACAAGTAACTGTTATGTTCGTCTAGCATTCAAGTGCCGCTTTGATGAAATTATGTCAGCACATTTGATGCTTGTTTGCCCTCATGTCAGAATTTTTTCATAACGTTGTCTAGCAATTCTTTGGAAACCCACTTTCAGGATTATTTTGTCTCCTAAGTGATTTACTTTGGTAATCAATGGCACTCTCCAGTTCGTGACCAATATTGACGCATAGATTACATTCTGTTTTACTAACGTGATCCAGCCTACTTCTTAGATGGTCAGTTTAAGAATTAGTTAGTGAAATAGGAACAATTATTTACATAAACAAGGAGTATTGATGCATGTTTAATTTAGAGATAAAAGGTATTACATTGTTTTGAAAAACTGGCAGCTTTGACAATTCTTTGCCAGAGAGTTATATCTTAATAAATGGCAAAGAACATGAATCATAGGCTATGCAAGTATGACTGTTCATTATTCCTAATATTACTAGTGCCTCGCTGATTTCATATTACTTAAGTTTCTTCTTTTTCGATAGAAGCATAGTAATATTTCTCAACTTGTTTTCTGGTAAAAAAAAAAAAAACTAGAGAAAGAATGAACTCATGAAAAATATGGTGAGAAAATTCACTTCATAAAACCATGAATCATAGATGGTCACTTGATTTTTTCTGTTGAGAGTTTTCTTGATATATACAAGTTTTGTTTGCTTTCCTCAAGCTTGATAAGTCATTTACTTTACTAGTTGGTGCATCAGAAATACAGGCATTTAAATACGATTTTAAAAACTAATCTTATCACAAAAGTTATATAAGAACAGAAAAATGAAAAAGCCTACATATTTGTTTTGTTGTATATTGATTGCAGTATGAAGCACAGTTTTGCTGTTTTCTTGGTTGCCTCTGATGAAAACAACTAATAATTTTAGCTCTCCAGAGTATAATATTCTCAAGGTTTTGATTGCCTTGTGTCAATCCTGCATCATCAAATTCATTGTCAGAATTTAATTTTTAAACAGCGTCTCTTCCTAAAAGACTTTAGGATTAGTAAACTCTAGCAAGAATTGACTCTGTTAGAAGTCATTAAACTCTAGCAGGAATCGACTCTGTTAGAAGTCATTAAACTGTAGCAGAAATCAACTCTTATTGTTAGAAGTCAATAAACTCTAGCATAAATCAACTCTTATTGTTAGAAGTCAGTAAACTCTAGCCGGAAATGACTCTGTTAGAAGTCATTAAACTCTAGCAGGAATTGACTCTATTAGAAGTCATTAAACTCTAGCTGGAATCAACTCTGTTAGAAGTCATTAAACTCTAGCAGAAATCGACTCTTATTGTTAGAAGTCAATAAACTCTAGCAGAAATTGACTCTTATTGTTAGAAGTCATTAAACTCTAGCCAGAATTGACTCTGTTAGAAGTCATTAAACTCTAGCAGAAATCGACTTTTATTGTTAGAAGTCAATAAACTCTAGCAGAAATCGACTCTTATTGTTAGAAGTCAGTAAACTCTAGCAGAAATCAACTCTTATTGTTAGTAGTCATTAAACTCTAGCAGGAATCGACTCTGTTAGAAGTCATTAAACTCTAGCAGGAATCGACTCTGTTAGAAGTCATTAAAGGGGCTGTGCTCCAGATGACAAAAAAAGAAAGTTTTCTTGTATTATAAATTTCTTGTAATATTTATGACTAATGCTTAAAAAATAACTTACTGACAAAATAGAAGTCAAATAATTACATTATAAATTGATTTTTTTCCCTTTCAAAGTGCTATACCGTAACGCGACGGTATAACTATATCGTATAAGATTTACAGTAAATATCTGTAATATCACATGCGGCGGTGGTGGTGACGGTTAAAGCATTGGAAATATTTTGTTAACATGAGGGTCCAGAGTTCAAATCAGGCTGGAGCGAAAATATTTTTTTTATTCTATTTTGACTTTTATAATCAGTTTTGAAGTAAAATATTATGTTGCTATAATCTCACAGCATCTAAATATGTAATTTATGAAAATTTTTTCTATATGTCAAATCTGGAGTACAGCCTCTTTAAACTCTAGCAGGAATTGTGTTTTCTTTCTCAAAATGATTAATTTGTGCATTTCAGTAGTTGTTTGTATGCATACTTGGCATATATTCGACATGCCTTGTTATGCTTTGAATGTTGTTATGGAGATATTTGTAACTGTAAAAACAAGAAAGACATTAGGTTAACATAAAAAAAACTCTTAAGTTTTGCAGAAGACATTTATTACAAATATAGCTGATACGTCTACTGTTTATTTTAACAATCATGACAGGACGTAGCTCTAGTCATTTTCTGATCCTTGTCGATTAGGCCTATGAAAATACATCCTTTGAAAATTTTGTCCTATGAAAATTTTTCCAATGAAAATATGTCCTATGAAAAGTTTTTAAATGAAAATGTTTCCTTTGAAGTTATGCCCTATGAAAATTTGTCTTATGAAATTATGCTCTATGAAAATGCTAAAAATGTGGGAATGAAGATCTTGCAAAACATTAATACCACTTCTCCTGTGTGACCTATAGCTGTATTATTCTTGTACTGTTTAATAGTTGACTAACGTCTTTCATCAGCCAAAGCAGAGACTGTTCATAAGAAGAAATTTTGCATGCTACAGACTCATAACTTACTACCAAGATCATGTAGAACTGGCTGTTTGTCAGCATATAACATATTTATTCCTTTACAGTCACTTTGGTAACAAATGTTAGTCTAGGATTCCCTCCGTAGGACTTCACTTTATAAGGAGATGATATTTTATAGTTAGCAGACATAATTATTAGATGTTAACTTTCCAGTGTTAGAATATAGCAACTTGTTGTTGAGATGTCATGTTCTGCTCTGACTGGAGAATTGTGATACAAGCAACTCTGAAGAATGAATCCTAAAAAAAAAAATTGGTGTTCTTTTCCATAAAATGTAATGCTTACCATTGAGTGAATGAAAAATTATTTTGGTAAAGATGTTAAATCATTTCTGTTTCGGGAATTGGGCTTGAGCATAGGTGAAATTGCTCTAAAGATTGAATTTAGAAATTAGACCCTGTATGTTACTCACTGCATTGTTAATACGTTTTATTTTTAAAGTGATAGTAAGTTCATAAATTAAAAGACATTGTGTAGAAGAAAATAAATGGAGTCCATAATGAGAAATAGAAATAAACACCAAAATGAAACTGAAAAAAAATCAAATGTTTCACACCTATTCACTCCTTTTGCCCATAAATCAGAAGAACAGGGGGAATTAAATACACCTTTGATAAACATAAAGACTGGGTGATGATGGAAAAACTGAACTTCTGCAAAGTACACTTTCTAAATAATGAAAACAGAAACATTTTGGCAAGGGTTAAACAACAAAGGTATATCTTACTTTATGATTAAGTTTGATGTTCTTTTATAACTTTTAGAATTATGTTCATTAACAAATTTTATGACAGTGTTGAGCAATATGTACTGCATACATGCCGTTCTCCCGTTACTCGCCGGGTTCTCCTGCTGTTTAGACCCTTGCCCCGGCGAAGCACCCAAATCTCCGGATAAATCAACATTTTGTCTTGAAAGAAAAAAAAAACAACATAAAATTCGTTGAATACACACGTAAGTCCAAGTTTGAATATACCAAGTCAAAACCTTGACACGCGAGATCAATAATTGGTTGATTACGTGACGAAAGTCGGCTCTTTCTTACGCGTGTTAGTGTTAATTGTCAGTAACATCTGGTCATTGCGCGGGGTAATACTTAGCGCCTAATCGACATAATTGATGTTTGCAACTAGATGACACGTGAGGATTATACACGTGAGGATTATTAAATATGATTATATGATACTTTTAATGTACTAGTTCATTAAAGATTATGTACCGTCAGTTGAAAGAAATAAAATTGTTGCCTTTGTTTGTTTTGTTTTGCTTTGTAGAAATAAAAGGGAGGTAATTCATGTATGTTAATTTTTTAATTTTTGACTATTGAAACTTCTGTAGATATCGAAATTTATTTGTAGAGTAAAATAATTATCTTAATTCTGAAATTAGAAATAAAAAGCAAAATCATTATATATATAACACGCTGGAAATGTAAACTTTTAATTATACATATTAAGCTTGTTTCATTCGTCTGATTCTTGATACTCTATGTTGAATAAAGTACAATGTATGACGTCAGAAACACATGCTTTTTTTGGTTTTCGTTTTTACCCTGTTGTGAGGTCCAAAAACCTGGCGATTTTCATGTGCACATGCAGTTCTTCAGAAACACCTAGCCATATCTTGTTGTTTTTGTTTTCTTTTCTTGTTGTTGTTTAACATTTAGCATTAATTATTTACTTTATTGAATACAATGTTGAAGCTTGGGTTTATTAGCTCTTAAATCTTAAAGTTATCTGATTCTGTCAGATGTTACAGTTTCTTATTATCATCTGTTAAATGAATACAGCACCTATTTGCCTCTTAGAATGTGTGCAATTCAAGTTCCTTAGGTGCCTTTTATTTATTTTAAGTTCTGTATATTTTTATTGCGTTTAATCATAAAATCAGAGAAGAGAATTAAATTTGAAGAGTTGTTGTGCTTTAAGCACAGTTATAGCGAACTGTTTATTACAAATGAGGTTTATTTCTAAATTGACCAAGCCAATATTTCTAGAACAAGTAAAATGAAGTTTATGTATCAATTTTTGCATGCCCTATTGTTTTTTTTTTCTTAGCAAATCCCTGCTTATACCACCTAAATGAAGTTTGCAGGATATATAGGAGTCACCCGGTGGCTGGTCGGTCGGTCAGGCAGTCTGTTGCAATTTCCTTATCCGGAGTATAACTTGAAAACTAATGGTCTGAATTCTATCCAACTTCATACAATGGTCAAGCAAAATGAGAGGAAGTGCAGTGTTTAAGAATCATAACTCCACCTTCACTATTTGCAGAGTTAATGCTATTTGTTGGTTTTCTTTATCTGAAGCATAACTTTAATTGAAAACTAACAGTTGGAATTCAATGCAACTTCATACAGTGGTCAAATACAATGCAATGTACAAAGCCATAACTCCATCTTCACTATTTGCAGAGTTATTGCCCTTTGTTGGTTTTCCTTTTCCGGAGCATAACTTGAAAACTAATAGTTGGAATTCAATGCAACTTCATACAATGGTCAACCATAGTGAAAGGAGATGCACTGTACAAGAACTACAACTATCTTTTATTGCCCACAACCATAACTCTATTTCAATTTTTTCACAAAGTATTCTGTTACTAATAACTTCCTTAGTTCTGAAGCAGTCTTGCTGGGGTATTAATCACTCTTAGTGATAGCTCTAGTTTAATATTATACAAAGCTAAATTTAGATGTTTTAGGATAAGTTTGTAAATCTGACATAATATAAAAGAGAATGTTCTTGTTGTGTCTTACAAACACCTTAAATGAAGATTGTTTTGTTCATATAATTGCAAAATGGACTCCATTTTTGTCTAGCAACAGAAAGTTTTATGACAGTCAAAAGAAATACAATATCTCAAGTAACCTAATCTTGCATTTTAAATTCTAACAAGTTTAATAGTTTATTTTTATTTCATAATTTAAAAGTAAAACTTCAACATTTTACCTGTACTTATAACATACAATTTTACGTATTTTAAATTGCTTTTTGAATTATTTTTGAAATGTTAGCAGTCATTAATAGAAGAATCATGCATTATTTGTGGTTTTAATCAATTGTCATATATTTCTTAGTCTTTGTATTTCTAAGTTGAAAAAGAACACCTTGAAGTTATTATTGGAATTTCAATTTTATATTTGCTTTTGATATCAAATATCTCAAATACTGCAGTTCTGAACATAAGAACCTGCTGTAATCTTGCTTCTTCGGTGCATCTTGCGGTGAATCTTTAAATAAAATATTGGGTAATTTAAAGAAAAAAAAACGAAAACAGTTTTTGCAAACAAATTAATAATTAAACAAAGTTATGGAACTAACTATTATATCTAACTACAATGATATATCTCGAGGCATCTTGTGAATATCTCTTTCTTCATGGTATTCAAATAGATACAAGAAACATAAAAAGAGAATTAACATGTATTAGATATTTAATTACGGTAACACGTCTGGTAAATGTTACATTAAAATGATTATTTTATAATACCTTAAATTCAGCTTTAGTTTCCCCGGATATTGAAAATAAACCATTAAGATGTTTTAGTCTGTTTTTGAAGATATGATTAATGAGGTAGAACTCTTTTTTGCAAGAATTTCAAAGGATTGTGCTTTAAATCAAAATATATTTGTGTGTTTAGTTTTGGATTTAACTTACTGGACAAGAATTGAAGTTTCATATGTTATATTGTAACTTAGTGTTGTTTTTGTCATTTAAGAGTTTTGTCTTTTTAATACCTTGCTCTCTTTAAAGATGGATGTGGAATAAATACTTTTGAACAATTCAACACAAAATTGGTTTCTATAACTAACACTCAACTGTTTATCATAAAGCAATCCCCACCTGTGCCCCTGTTAGTTACATAGATATGCCTAATTGTTATGTTATTATTCTTACACTATACATTTAAATGTCATGTTATTGAATATGACATAATCATCTGACATCATTAGGTGTTACAATGACAGATATGGCCCCAGTGTACATTACCTAATAGTTCTAAGAAAGTTTCAAAAAAATAGGAACCACAAGAAATGTTCGTTTATATTCAGAGTGGGTGAATGAAATTGGTGTCTTTTTTCAAAACATGTTTTGTTTTTTAGGTTGAATTAATTGCTTAACTTAAATCTAATTAGACTTTTTTTATTGCTTGAAATGAAAGAATTTTTAAGATTTTAAAAACTAACTAGAGGTGATATTAAAATCTGTAACTGCATAAAACAGTTTTAAAACTGCAATTAATAAAGCAAAATGTTTTTGAACGTTACAAGTTTTAATGATTTCGCTGTGTACCGCATATACTTCTTGTCTTTTTTTGTTGGTGTAGAAATTGGCAAAATGATACAACCAGTAAGGATCATTGAACGACATTTGTGACTAAAATTGATATTTTCTGCAAAATGCAACTATCACATCTTTATCAGAAAGTTAGATCACCAGTGCAATTCATATATGCATCATTAATTCCATTCTAGATTCTGAAGATTCTATAGATTCTGCAGAAGATTTTGATAGCTTTTCAACCTTGTTTGTATCAGTGTTTATTGTTGGATTTGCTGTGTCAGGCTGTGAAAATGCTGATAACATCATTATGTACTTACAAAAAGGTTCAATGTCTCTGTGGGGTTGGTTCTGAAGAAAGCATGCAAGCACTGGAAAGGAAATTATTAGCATTTTATGGTGCATTAAAACACCATTTGATTGTCTTTAAATTTTCATCATACTTGAATGCAAAATATTGATAGTATGCTTTTTATATCTTATTGTCATTATCTTGCCTTAGCTTTTGAACACAATTCTTTGATATGTACATGTATTCTTCAGGGCCGGATCCAGAAATTTCTGACTGGGGGGGCTTGGGGGAAGGTACCGTAGGGGGGATTTGGGGGGCCTCCCCTAAGAAAATTTTCTAAAAAGGTGGTGTAAATGGCTCATTCTGGTGCGTTTTAGGCATAAATATATAATGAAATTTGTGCGAGAATTTAAAAGAAATAAAATGGTATTCTTTGAAATGTTCAACTAAAGCAAAAACCATATGACAAGTTTTAACTTTTTTTATTTTATATTTATAAAGTCCTCTAAAACAAATAATTTATAAATAAGTTAATTGGCATTACAAATAACAACGTCATCACAAAATCCATTCTCCTTGCAGTGATCTCCCCTTCATTCTTTGGAAAGATCTCTGCAGACACGGGTTAACCTTAGCTGGATTTCAGTTATATGTAGGCCTATACATGTATGAACTTTTATTTTTTTCTCTGTTTAGTTTAGTTACAATTGGAACTGCATGGATTAAACATGCCTGGGTGTAATGAAATTTTAAAAAATGTAACTTGAAAAAAAGTTAAAAATTTTGTTTATTTACTTTCGACCATCATCACGTGACATGACTGTCGGCTGTGATTTATTTACTAAAAATATGGAAGGGAAGTAACCGCTGTGTGGAGTTTGCACCATTCGGAACACCTCGGGCGACTTCAATACGTCTTTCTACGAAGTTGTCGGAAAAGGCCGACTTGTTACGATTGGAGTTTGCACAATATCATCAGGCAACTGATCCTGGTCAGCAGACGCTCATTTAACAACTTAATCAAATACGTCAAGGTTACTAGACGCTTGAAAACTATACATCATGATCAGTCTGGAGAACTCTCGGATAATCCGTGCCACCGAATATACGGTACATTGTGTAATATACACGGCTATAAAGTTGCGAGCTCGTTATCAGTTGTTACGCAATATTGCATGACCATTGCAAATTGAAAGGTTGACTGTGTTTCCGTTACGAGGTGAAAAGAGCTAAAAAAAATGTTTTAGAGTCTTTTAGAGCCCTTTTATTTTTTTACAAATGGGCCAGCTGGGGGGGCTTGGGCCCCATAAGCCCCCCCTGCCCCACCCGGTAAATCCGGGCCTGTTCTTGTCTAATAGCTTTTGAACACAATTCTTAATAATTTTGTGGATCTTGAAATTCTGGAATAGAGGCACTATTTTGTTATTCTCTAAATTGTCATTTTCATAGAATATGAAATATTGATTGTTTATATGTTATTGTGATAGATCTTGTATTGAGCTTAGGGCACATTATTAGAAATTATATCTGTAATATTTTTCAGTATAGTTATATTTTTGAAAATTGTAGACTGAAGACCTTTCCTAACACATTAACAGAATCTCTTCTCATTTGCTTCAAGTGTCACTAATTACTGAGTGGTTTGGATGTGTCATAATTTGGAGTTGTGAAAGACACTACTCAAACCTTTGGAAGAAATACTGTAAATTATAAAACCATCATAACTAGAAAAAGTACTAAAAAGTACCGTAAATTATAAAACCATCATAACTAGAAGAAGTACTGTAAATTATAAAACCATCGTAACTAGAAGAAGTACTGTAAATTCTAAAACCATCGTTACTAGAAGAAGTACTGTAAATTCTAAAACCATCGTAACTAGAAGAAGTAGTGTAAATTATAAAACCATCGTAACTAGAAGTAGTGTAAATTATAAAACCATCGTAACTAGAAGAAGTAGTGTAAATTATAAAACCATCGTAACTAGAAGAAGTAGTGTAAATTATATAGAGGATATTTGTTTGTTTTTGTAGAAGATGGGAATTTATTTCATCGAGTGAACACCATATGTTGATATTTTCATGAGTGGCGCAGCCACGAGTGAAAATATAAACATATGGTGTTCACTCGATGAAATAAATTCCCATCTTCCCCTAAAAAACAAACAAATTTTCTTTTTATTTTATGCCAACACTTCAAAAATGGGTATTTTATGACATTTTTAATCAGGGCCTTCAATAAATTCCCCATGGTGAGCCCCAAATCAGTTAATGCGTACTTTGGTTACTCCGCACAAAAAAAGTGCAGACAATCTCCAATACATATGATAACTTTACTTCTGCTGAAATAAACTGAATACACTTTCATCAAATAACATTTATTTTTCTCTACACAGTTTATCAATATTTATTGAATTTTAGCCATACATACTTTAATTATAAAAGCGGATTAATACCGAGTAATATTCAATCAATTGAATTGAAAGTCGGCCATATTGGATATTGTCCATGTGAGTTATGTAAACAAATCAGACATTTTAAATAATTTATGGCGAATTTCATCATTGTTCACAACTAGTTAGGCTCAGGAATTTAATATTATAATTGGATTTAACAAGGTAAATAAATTTCACTCGCTGTCACAGTCTGAAATACAGCGGATTCTCTTGTATTTACGTGGTGGGGAAATTCCTGAAGTTTCATCAAGCAGTAGTTCCGGCACAAACAGTGTATTATCAAAATGGTAATTTCACTGATTCAAAACAGTGGATTATCACTTTTATGTCACTGATATTTCCCTATATTTCATTGGTAGGCATAAAATAAAAAACCATCGTAACTAGAAGAAGTACTGTAAATTATAAAACCATCGTAACTAGAAGTAGTGTAAATTATAAAACCATCATAACTAGAAGAAATAGTGTAAATTATAAAACCATCGTAACTAGAAGAAGTACTGTAAATTATAAAACCATCATAACTAGAAGAAGTACTGTATATAAATTATAAAACCATCAAACCAGTTCTAGAAGAAGTGATAAATAAAGCCTATGTGTTAAAACACTGTCATTTCATTAAATACCATAGACGCAGTGGTGCATTGAATCTATCATTATGTTTTATGACTTTGATTAAATGTATGTTATCAAAGGAGTTGATTTAATGCATTCCAATTTTCTTAAGGTGATGGATGTTACTTCAATTGATCCTCATTTCTGAAATGCATTTCTTATGTTTACAATTGCTAAAGCACAACTTGTTCATTTTTATTTCGATTTTCAAGGCAGATTTTGAGGAATGGGCTCTGCAGGCATTTTTATATTTTTAGTATAATTTCCTGAATGTGATTATGATTAAAAATATGAAACTGTAGGTGGTTAATGATTGTTGCTTGGAAAAAAAGTCTAAAAAACTTTAATTTGTTTATTGCTTAATGAATAAAACTTGTTAACAAGAAATGTAAGGCAGAATCAAGGAAATAATAATGAATTTCTGAACAATATTTTGTTGAAATTCACTTTGAAGTTAAAAAAACAGAATCCATAGTTTTATTAGATTTAAATTTCTAAACATAGACCTAAATTGAATTATAGAAAAGATTAGCAGTTTTAAGAATGTAAATTTTTATTCCTAGATCACAGTCTAAATTTTTGGTTGTTTAATGTCGGCTATTAGTTCTTACGTCAAAGGCAGATGAAAAATCTGTATACCGCTCATCTGTAATCTCGCGGTACTTACCGTTTGGCTAACTATAATTAAAAAACAAACAATACAGTACGCGCCAGGAGGAACTCACATTTTCCGCTTTATTTCGCGGACGCGGAAAAAAAAATATCCGCCGCGACATCGAGGAGAAAAACGGATTTCCTCGATGTCTCGACATCGCGAAATATCTCGGCGATATTTGACGACCAGCGCGAAAATAATAAGAGTCATAACTCACCTGGATAAGCTGAACATTTAATGAAATGACCGTAATGAAACTGTGCATTTTACGTCTGCCAATTATGTGACATTTGGTAAAATTAAAACCAAAATTTCTCATATATTTGCTGTGTTTCCGTCGTTGAAAACGCTCGTTATTGTATAGCAAAATCGATCAATAATTTTGTCAAGCGCATAGACGATACAGATGTCGCAGTAGGGTTTACATGTTGTATGTTTTCTTTAAATATAGCAGAGCAGTTTTAACACGTGTAAATCGTAAACCAGTCAATTTATTTTCTGAAAATAGGGTCAGCTGTTCCGAGAAACAATTACTTTCAGTTTTGAATTGTCATTCCTTCCGTTAACAAATACGAGCATTCGTAAACAAATGAATCAGAATGAGAGTTTTATGAGAGTTTTATACATTTAAATGATATTTTAAAGCGTAAAATTTGCCGAAATGCGTGTTATCAGGAACTTTGTGAGCCTCGATACGTCAATTCTTACCTGTGAAAAAGTTTGCGGAACCATTTAGCGGACGTCCGCCGCGATATTTGGTGACCATGTCCGCGGCGGTCGTCCTCGAAATGCGGTGGATTTGGTCGCGTTTTAAGGAATGGGTAGTCCGCGACGACCTCGAGGAAAACGAGAGTTCCTCCTGGCACGTACTGTAAACATCAGTAATTTTGGTAATCATCACAATATTTCATCCTTTTTCCATCGCAGAATATGTAAAAATGCCATTTAAATATGTCAAGAAAATCAATCATGTGGAAAATTTATCACAGTGGGCAGCCATATTGTTGAATTACGTCATATCACTAATCTCGCGGTAAATAGGTCAACAGGTTCTAGAACATTATATTGCAGTTAATGTTTATAGTCCGTCAACGAATCACTAATGGGAATGATCAAACATCGCTTAAAAAGATAAATTGTTACTAAACATCAAAATTAATACTAAATGAACACTGTTTACTGTGTCACTGTCACAAAATTACTTGTCTGGGAAACGAATGCATCGCAATGGGATTTTTTTACATTATGGACTAAAACTTTCCAAGAAACTGCCCATGATTGCAAGTTAGAGCGTTATATCTTCTCGTGAGAAAAATGGGTCACAAACTTTGTTTTTGAACACAGCCCATATGGCGCGACTGACATACCGCGAGAATAGTGATACCGCAAGAATAGTGATGTCGGGTATAACAAATAAAAAAAAAATGTTTTTTTTAGCTCAAAAGGCTTAAGATAAATTATTATGATCACACTTTCTCCAGCAATTTTTAGCTGTCCTGAGCACAGTGTGCTCATATTCTTTCTGTTTTTGATGCTTAATCCATGAAATGTTGACGCAGTGTATAGTTTTGCATGTCTTTTGCTGACCTTGACCTTCTGACTTACTTCCTTGAAGGTATAGGAAAGAAGTCAAAATTGGCCCCATATCAGGAGGCACAAGTTACCAGTCCAGTTACTAGTCACTCAATTTAAAATCTGGTCATCAAACTTCCATGTGATCTTCATCAGCCTTGATGTTTGTGGACATTCTATCTGGGCCAAGTTGGATTACCTGTCAAATCCCTCCTGTCACTCTAGAATTATGACCAAAATATGCCAAGTTATAAAGCCTTGTCAGTTCTCGCAGTCAAAGAGTTTTAAGTAGGAATTTAAAAAAAAACTGCATATGTTGATTTTCTAGGAGGGGGTGAATAGATTTAAATTTAAACCTTTCCAAACATAGTCTGATGTCATAACCATTATTCATTCTTCATTAAGTTGTTTAATTTTGAAATACTCACCTAGCAGTGTTTTGTGATAAATCTTTTAAAATTTCTTAGTGGCTTGTAGGTGTATTATATTCAGGAAACTGTTTGGCTTGAAGTGTTAACAGCATACTCTTAGCTTGTTTCGCAACCATAACACCTTGTTGACGTAGTTACAGTGAAGCAGATATAATAGTAAATTTTTACCAAGGATGGTGTATGATAGAAGACATCGTCAGATACCGCTGGTACATATTCCACACAACTACATTATGCACTGTGGAATAGTTGAATGCAGATTATTCGTTTCCATGAATATTAATTAGCAAAGGGAAGTAACTCTTCATCCAATGAGATTCCGCATTACAAATAAATACCCTTCATTGTGGGGAGTAGTCATAATGACATGTTACTTAAAATAGACACATTTCCCAGGATTTAAACATGGCCGCGAAAGGCAAATGGTAACAAGTAATTTCATTGGCTGAGATCACGCAATGAAATCTTTCGGAAACCAATGAAAGTAGGTAATGAATTATTCATGAGTACAAAATTTTACCAACCAATTGTCCGATGGTCGATGAATAGAGTGAAACAGAATGAATCGAATGTAGGTTTTTGACGATGGATAGAAGATTAATACTTTTGCTGGTAATATTCATCATGATCTGTGTAGCATATGTTACTTTTTACAAAAACTATAGACTAAGCAGTGCAGGCATATACTGTACTTACTGACGTGATTGTGAAAGCCCTGTTTTTGACCTAACTGTTGTGAAAGGTGAATCTGGGAGTTATTCTTCACAAGATTTTTAGTGTTTGGTAATTTACTGTTACTTATAGTCCTCTACCAATTTGTTTTAGATTTTAATATCACTTTGTCTCCAGTTTCATATATTTTCATATATTACATTTATTGTGTGTGTAATTGTCATGTGCACAATGTGAAAATGTCTTTTACATAAACTAGCGCATTTTTTTTTCTGTAGGTAACAAAATTTACTTGTCTATAATATGAGCCTTGAAAGTCCATTTTTGTAAATACCTGATAAGTGAATGGTAGGCAACAGGTAGAAAGTCTCAAACCTCTAAGTATGGTTTCTTGTAGCCATTTGCTTTCTCATTTCAAATGAGAATTTTCTTTTCAGATAATCTCACTAGTTTTTTAAGCACCTCTTGCGAGTTACTATTGGTTATTAAGCAATCAGCTAAAATTAATCATTGATTTCATTTCATTCGCTGTAATATATTCTAGTTTTTGAGTTGATTCCATCTATTTGTAATTTGTCAAAGTTGTATATTTTAAATTTTGTCAGAAACATTTCAGTTACTGTTGGCAGACTGGCTTAAATATCTTGTAGAGGGTTTGAGCAGGTAAAACTATGTGAATCTTTGTGTTTGAACAAATTTTCTTCCAGATTTAGTTGATTTAGATATTCTGGAACCCCATAAATTACATTGTTCTCCGATCTACTGCAAAATTTATGTTATTGTAAACCAAGCACATGTATACATTCATTGAAGAACTTGACTTGAGCATAGGAAACTTGAGCTTTTTAAGACTAAATGACCCTTAGGATATGTGTTATTTCTCACATGAGTGCAAATGACTCCATCACTTCCTTAAAGCAGCAGTCATAAAGAATAAATAAGTATGCCATTTTATCTTGTCTCTTTGTATAAATTAATGGCCTTAAAAATTTTCCACATGGCTATAAATAATAACAGTGCTAGACTCATTTTCCAGAACAGATGTGGCAAATGATATGTTTTGTGACATTTTTGTATAAGTGCTGTAAAATCGTGTTAGCTCTTTGGTATGAATGATGTAATTTTGAGAAGACAGTGTTCTTAGAATGCTGTGGTAAATTGTTGATATTCATTTAGCCAGCTTCTGGCAAGAGCTTCTACATCAGTTTAACTGCTGAACAAAAGTAAGGTCTGGGGAAGAAATCAGGTTTTGTCAGTTGAATGTTACGGTAACAGCAAAAAAATTATAAAGATTGATGTTATTTGGCCCAGAACTGCAAACACTTTTTTTTGTCCAAAAAAGTGAGAAAAAAAAGTCTGAGACTAGATTTTTTCTCCTTTGTTGTTAATGTTTCTATTATTAGCATCCATTTTATGCCTCACCTGAGCTCATGACAAACTGCTTAAAGGTGAGCTTTCAGATGGGTCTTTGTCCATTTTCTTTTGTCGTGTGCCAGAGTTTGATTCACAGAATATTTTAGACATGTTTTGTCTTTTCTGTTCAAGTTATGATTTATATTTTGCTTGCTTCAGCATATAGCAGTTCACCAATAAAGAAAATATTTCCATATGTGTATTTAATAATAAAAATAAGGTGTAGAACATTATGACTTGCTCTTTCCACAATTATTCACAATTTGGCTTGTAGAATTATGATTCTACTTTCATTAACACACAGTTTTGGCAAAAAGCACTTTTGAACTATCTGCTTAATGCATCTTTGTCCATAACATTTGTATCAGAGTGTTGATTTTAAGTATTTACTGGTACATTGGATATTTTACTATTGCACAGTTGGTGTAAAATTCCCTACCTGGCAGAGGAACAGCATGAAACATTAATTGTGTGCCAGACAAATCTTTGTTTATTTCTGTAAATATTTCTTTCATTTAAAGGGGGATGCCCTTAAAACAACCAGTGGTATATACTTCATATGTTTTTTGTCTCATCTTGCTAAAACAGAAAAAAAAGAAGAATATGTTAGTCCCCAAACTTTCCATAAGAAGATTTTATAGAGACTACAGAAGTGTAGCTATCCATCCAAATGTCTGTACAACAACACCTTTAAGTATGAAGACTAATAATAATGCATTCAGTTTACTTGTTGTACTTACGATACTGGGTAATGATGTAATATTGTTTATATTTAAACAATTTGAAGGAAAAGGAATACTTTTATATTATAATATGCCACTTTAAGATTTCACCTTTATATCCCAGTTGTAATACAGAGGTCAACATTTGACGTTTCATTCAAATTGAGCCAAAAGCATGATAAAACATCTTGATCGAAAGTGTTCCAATTCAGATTTTATCATTTGTCACCCCTCACTAGAAAAAAAAATGTCAACAGTAATGATTCTTGGAAAGGCACACTATGAAATATCTATCTAACCAATATTTTTTCACCTCTTACAACAGCAGTATTGGTTTAGACAGTCTCCATGACATCAACAACTATCAGATATGTTTTACCTCTTCAGGTACTTCAACTTCTTGAAGTTTTTACAAGTATTTATCCTACAAACAAATTTTACTATACTTCGCAATTTTTTCTTAGAACAAAACAGTAGTATCAGACAGCCTTACAGACAAAGGCAGCTTGGTTCTGGTAAACTTATCTGGGATCCTGTGGATGAAAATAACAACTTTCAGCTTAATTGTCATGTCTTATAAGACCTTCCTATGTACTTACAGTCATAAGGTTTGCTAAAAAATAGCTGTAAGTTATGATTTTTTTACAATTTTTTTTACATACACATGTTTAAGGTTCCAGATTTGTTCCTAACACCTCTGCCCTCTAGTACTTGAACTCACAGGTGAGCTTTTAGGATCGATGGCTGTCTGGTGTCCACAATTACTTGAAAGGATATCTTCCCGGAAATCACCAAGGCAAATTTAATCAAACTTGCCTAGAATGTTCCTTGCATATACTCTATCAAAATTGTTAAAATCATGTTCCAGTCCATTGCAGATCTGGGCCACAGAAGCTAAAAAAACATTTGTAGACTTTAAAAGTTAAAACTTTTTAAATCTGCAATTGTTTTTAGCTCACCTGAGCACAAAGTGCTCAGGGTGAGCTTTTCTGATCGGTCTTTGTCCGTCGTCCGTCAGTCCGTCCGTCCGTCGTCAACTTTTCATTCAAACGACATCTCCTCTGAAACCAATGGGGCAAATTTAATGAAACTTGCCTGGGATGTTCCTTGCATGAAGCTCTACCAAGATTGTTCAAATGGTTCTGGTCCATTGCATTTCTGGTTCACTGGAGCTAAAAATAGATTTTACAACTTGGATCTTTAAAAATCTTCTTCTCCGAAACCACAAGGCCTGGAGCTTTGATATTTGGTATGAAGCATCATCTAGTGGACCTCTACCAAGTTTGTTCAAATTATGTCCCTGGGGACAAAACTGACCCCACCCAAGTGTCAGTTGATTTTACATAGAGTTATATAGGGAAAACTTTAAAATCTTCTTGTCAGAAACCACAAGGCCTAGAGTTAAGATATTTGGTATGTAGCATTGTCTAGTGGACCTCTACCAAGTTTGTTCAAATCATATCCTCTGGGTCAAAAATGGCCCCGCCCCGGGGGTCTCTTGTTTTACATAGAGTTATATAGGAAAATCTTAAAAAAATCTTATCAGAAACCGTAAGTTATAGAGCTTAGATATTTGGTTTGTAGCATTGTCTAGTGGACCTCTACCAAGTTTGTTCAAATCCTGTCCTCTGGGTCAAAAATGGCCCCGCCCCAGGGGCCACTAGTTTTACATAGAGTTATATAAGAAAATCTAAAAAAATCTTCTTGTCAGAAACCGTAAGTTATAGAGCTTAGATATTTGGTGTGTAGCATTGTCTAGTGGACTTCTACCAAGTTTGTTCAAATCCTGTCCTCTGGGTCAAAAATGACCCCGCCCCAGGGGCCACTAGTTTTACATAGAGTAATATAGGAAAATCTTAAAAAATCTTCTTGTCAGAAACCGTAAGTTATAGAGCTTAGATATTTGGTGTGTAGCATTGTCTAGTGAACCTCTACCAAGTTTGTTCAAATCCTGTCCTCTGGGTCAAAAATGGCCCCGCCCCAGGGGCCACTAGTTTTACATAGAGTTATATAAGAAAACCTAAAAAAAAATGTCTTGTCAGAAACCGTAAGTTATAGAGCTTAGATATTTGGTGTGAAGCATTGTCTAGTGGACCTCTACCAAGTTTGTTCAAATCCTGGCCTCTGGGTCAAAAATGACCCCGCCCCAGGGGCCAGTAGTTTTACATAGAGTTATATAGGAAAATCTTAAAAAATCTTCTTGTCAGAAACAGTAAGTTATAGAGCTTAGATATTTGGTGTGAAGCATTGTCTAGTGGACCTCTACCAAATTTGTTCAAATCCTGGCCTCTGGGTCAAAAATGGCCCTGCCCTGGGGGTCACTTGTTAACAGTTATATAGGAAAAACTAAAAAATCTTCTTGTCAGAAACAAGAAGGCCTACAGTTAAGATATTTGGTATGTAGCATTGTCTAGTGGACCTCTACCAAGTTTGTTCAAATCCTGGCCTCTGGGTCAAAAATGGCCCCGCCCCGGGGGTCACTAGTTTTACATAGAGTTATATAGGAAAATCTTAAAAAAATCTTCTTATCAGAAACCGTAAGTTATAGAGCTTAGATATTTAGTGTGTAGCATTGTCTAGTGGACCTCTACCAAGTTTGTTCAAATCCTGGCCTCTGAGTCAAAAATGGCCCCGCCCCAGGGGCCACTAGTTTTACATAGAGTTATATAAGAAAATCTAAAAAAATCTTCTTGTCAGAAACAGTAAGTTATAGAGCTTAGATATTTGGTGTGTAGCATTGTCTAGTGGACCTCTACCAAGTTTGTTAGAAAAATGTCCCTAGGGTCACTATTGGCCCCGCCCGAGGGGTCACAAGTTTTAAATAACAATATAGAAGAAAATCTTTAAAAATCTTCTTGTCTGAAACCACAAGACCTAGAATTTTAAAATTTTGCACGAAGCAAGCTTTACCAAGCTTTTTCAAATTATTGAATTAGGTTAAAGGTCACGGAGGCTAAAAGTAGATTTATCTACTGTACCTCATAGAGCCTTCATTTATAGACCAATATCTTTGATATTCAGTATAGAGGTTCCTTGCATGGACCTCTACCCATGGGTAGGGTTTGAGGTCACTGGGTCAAGGTCAAGGTCACCATAGCTTATAATAGATATTTCTACTTTCTGTCATAGAGCCTTTATTTATTGACTGATATTTTACATATTTGGTTTGTAGGCACTTACATATTTTCAATTAAAAAATGAAATACTGCTTAACAGCAAACCTAAGTACTCAGGTGAGCGATCCAGGGCCATCATGGCCCTCTTGTTATTAATTCAGAGAAAAAAACCCCAGTAAAACTGATGGAGAAAGATTCACAGACATTTTGTTGCAAAATTAGTAAAGCAAATGCAAAGTGATGCATTTTATGTCAAGTAGAAACTGTATATCTAGACTGGTGTAACTTGATAAATGCAGTTCCAGCCAAAGACAAACAGATTTATCAACTGATTTTTATAGGACTTCATAAAAATATGATTTTATATGATTTTGTGGAACAGCAGATAATCTGTTTCATTTTGTACATCTTAAGCTAGATTAAGATCAAGTGAAGAACTGCCAAAAGCAATGCTGGCCATAAGTATTATTCAGAGATACTTGTCATTAAAGATTTATAGAACTTTTTATCTTTTAAGCGTGTAAATAAATTTTAGTCTTTACAATCATAAAAGTCTGTGTCTGCAAGGTTTCTGTTACTTCAAAAATGTGGCCCGCCTTTTTTTTAAAACAAAATGACAGTGACATTTTTGTACTCACAAAATATGAAAGACCTGAACAAGTATCATGAAATAAACATATCAACAGTATGTTGCTGTAAGATGATCTTGACATAAAAATGTAAAAGACAAAGACACTAAGTATAACATCTTGAGAAAACTGCTTTAAATTAATTAGCAGTAATGGAAAGAAATGCACAAAATGTCAACAAATTGTGTACTGTGTTCCTTTGCGTTTTACTTCAATCAGGCCGGCAATTTCAAATTAAAGAAAACTGCTGTCTACTCAAAGAAAATGTTTTCCACATAACCTTTGCTTAATGTCATTTTCAGTCCATGATTAAACTACTCCTGTTTAACCTAAATGAAAAGGAGTTAATTATTCTACAACTTAATGCATTAATGTCATTAATATTAATTAGTCTTTACACTGAGAGTTGTTGTTGTTGTTGTACCATTTTTGGTTGTTCTTTAAATAATAAATTATTTTTTATTTTATGGTGAAATTATGCCAACAAATTTAAGAGGTATCCAATATATCAGCTGTTCGTTATAGAATTATGACATCTCTCAAAGATAATCAGATAATAATTAACCTTTTGACAGCAGAGAAGTCTGAAATGGCTGCAAGATAGGCAACTGGGCAAGTTTGTTCAAAATATATCAGCGTTAATGCTGCAGAAGGAGTGACAACTTTCATACTTTGTATGAATAGTCTGTCTCTTTCCCTGTAGCAAGTACCATTAGCAGTTACATTTTCTGTATGTCTGCTAGAAAGACAAAAATGTCACTGAAAAGATACATTCATCATAAGCAATTCTTAAAATATACAAGTCAAGAAAACTATTTTGTGTAATGAATAGATAAATCTGTGTCAAGAAGTATGCGACTGTCATGAAACAAGGTAATTTGGACAACATGGATATCATCAATCCATAATAATGTAAATATATCATGTCTGCAAAGTTCCGTGGAAAAAAAGGAAACAAAGAAAATATATCTTCTTTTTACCTGATCCAGTTTCAAAGACAAGCAAACACCTCACCTTTCCTGGCTAGTAGGCTTAGACAAACACAAAGATACAAATACCAGTGAATGTTTCTTTTAGATGTTGTTTTCAGAAATTTAAAATGTTCTTAGGTATTGAATAGAAAAGGAAAAACTAGCATACCCAGAATTCATAAGTAGCAGTGTATGGAGGCTATTCTTGCCAAAAATCCAGCCATGCAAGTTTGTTAATTCTGACATTCGTTAAAATCTAAATGTATATCAGAGAGGTGCATCCAGCACTAGTAATTTGGAAACTGAATATCTCAGTTTTACACATATCATCTTTCCTTCTAACAAGTAAACTGGTAACATGCAGCAAAAGTAAATTATATTTACAACTTTTCAAAACAAATTCAGGACATGTAAAATTGTAGATGGTAAAGGGTACACAGTACTACAATCATAGTGTTTCCCCGAAGGTAACTGCGTCAGTTAATGCTTTCAGATTGACCACAGCACAGTTGAGTTTTACATTTATACATGATTAACATTTGTAGATGATTTTGCAACTTCCATACATGGCAATGTCACAAAAATAGCCTAAGATTATAAATGGGAGGAGCCATTTTTCAAAGAGCAGAAAAGTTAAGGGAGAAAACTCATATAATTGTAAAATGACAGAATGTTTTTGTTTAATTGTAATTTTTATTCACACTTGCAGACACATTTGTTGACAAAAAAAGCCTCTGATTTTGTTTGATGAAGATAGATTAGTGCTCATCTGATATGATTTTTCCATGATCCAGTATGTTAAATATTTCATAAGAAATAAAGTATAAATAAATACTTGCTTTAAATTCATGTACTCAGATTTCTTTAAACCACCTACCCACTGTTCACTTGTTTTATTATTGCATAAGTTTTTATATTTGTTTCACAAGTTTCAAAGCTTATGCTGGAGACAAAAATTTCAGTCTAAAATCAAATATACAGATGTTTTAAAATTTCTAGGGATGGCAAAATTAGCTCATTTCAGCGTTGGCATATTTGGATCATTTTGCATTTGAACGTTCGAATAAATTCTATACGTAGGATAGTTTAACTTGATAAGATCCTTGAGCATCCAATGCACAGATACCAAATTTTTGTCGGTATCTGTATTTGGTAATTTGGAACTTGATTTAAATCAGTGCTAAATAGGACCAAAAGAAAAGGAAATTTAGACTAAGGCTTTATTTATTTGTCACATTGCATTAGAACGTTCGAATAAATTCTATACGTAGGATAGTTTAACTTGATAAGATCTTTGTGCATCCAGTGCACAGATACCAAGTGTATTTGTCGTTATCCGTATTTGGTAATTCTGAACTCAATTTAAATCAATGCTAAGTAGGACCAAAAGAAAAGGAAATTTAGACTAAGCTTTATTTATTTGTCACATTCTAATTGCATAATTCATGAGTGAATATTAAGGCAAACAAAGCGCAACAAAATAAGGCACAAGAAAATAAGTTAAATGATTAACTGGACAATACAAAAGCAATGAATATGACATTGTGAACTCCTGCATTTTTTCATTTAAGACAATTGTCATTATATTGTCTATCAAATGACGAATGTAAAGTTCTAAATCGTAACAAGGAAGGTAACTAAAGAATCATATTGCTGGAGTATCTAAATAGCTGAAATAAGAATACAAAATGTTTTTGAGATTAGGAAATGTCAGAATAGTGATAACTACGAAGGAAACATGAAGTTTCAAATAAACTATTTTAATAAGCTTGCTAAGATATAAATCAAAATTGCCCAAATTGGAAAATGTTGTTTTTTTACAATGGTGAAGTGGGTGGGGATTTGGCGGAGCTTATCCATATAATGCTTTCAATGAATGTTTCCGAATGTGTTCAATGGGAAGTTACCGATTTGAATCATACTAAGCCTGACAATGTAAAGTTGCAAATGTAATGTAAGAAAGCATTTGAAAATAGAGTCTATTCTGTTTACGGTCACATGAACAATGAGTTACTCTGCATGTTTCAATGTTAGGATGAACACTTTGTATTGTAACTTGAATAAAACAAAGCAATGTTTTGTAGTTAAACAAAATATATGTTGTTGAAATGGAGGAGAACAATGTTACCGTAATCTGCATCTCTGGAGTTTACATTAAAAGCAATGCAATTGCATTATGTCAGAAAACAAATTGTATGGCTGGATTTTTGGCAACAAATAATCTTCATAGCAGTGTATCATGTAGTTACATGATAATGTTAGTGGCAACAAAACATCAGATTTTTTAAAAAAGAGACATAAAAATCTTGTTCCCAGAACCATTTTTTCATTATTGTTTTTTTTTAAATACCAAAAAAAAAAAACTGAATTTCAAGAGGATGAAATTAAATCTCTTTTCTTAGATGCATTAATGATGTCAGGAATTGTATCATAAATATATGCCAGAAATTTAAAATCCTTTAAAAATGTTCTCTGATTATTATTATAAAGAAATAAAGTTTCATTTAAAGATCAACCTTAATTAATTGGATGTTGCATTTGAAAAGATAAATAACAAATAGCCAGCCAGTATTGTAAACTATAAAAATTGCTTCCTGTATTATCTGTTTGAATGCCATTTCAGGTTTTTGACCTCTCTCCAGTTTGCCTTGTATCATTTACCTGAATCAGTCATTAGTTGTTGTTATGAAATATCTATCATGACATCAAGGTTCTTACATTTCAATCAATTGTTTTCAGGATTTCTGTCTGTGAAGGCTGATAGATTTACCATACCTGAATGATAAAAACATTTAAAAAATTGTCAGCATGCACCAAGCCAGCAGGCATGGATCATGATCTGTGTGATGTATTTGTGTTCTCTTGTATTTCCACATTCTGATTTGCTATTTATGCTTCTTGTGAAGCTTGGTTAGGAATTAAGTCTTAACACATTTTTCAGTTATAACTTCTTTGTTTCCTTACAACACAGTGATGGTAAACAATTAATTTCAGTTGTAACCTGAGAGAACAAGGCCTTTATAATATTCACACATTATCTGTATCACATCTAACAGTGACAGCTTTTGCTGTAACAAATAAACTAAGCAAGCAATACCTTTGGGCAAGTTTCCTTAACTGAGACATTCTCAAAATTGTGCGGCTCCCTTCATGTCATTTGCATACAAGCTTATTTTCTTAATTGATCTGCAAAAAATGTCATCTGGTTTTCTCTGTAACATTTTTATTGTAAACTAAACTGACAATGATAAGCAAGAAACTAAATTCACAAAATATAATGGGAAAGAACATTTCCTGAAGACTGGCCATATATATAAGCCTAAAAACAAATTGCACATCACTTTTGAAAAAGCCTAATGTAAGCTGTCCTAGGCACATACCTGCCATAATTTTTCTGGCCATTTCCGGGATTTTGATATAGAATTTCCGGGATTTGAGCCAATTTCCGGGACATACAACTATTCATATACTTTCAATGCCCTACCGTTGGCAGTACACAAAATTGGACGGGATTCCGTTTTTGGCGGGAAAAGCTGTGCACGTCTTTCAAATACGTGTGCATCAGTACCATCAGTTTCATACCTTTTAGTTTAGTTGCAAGAGCATAGTAATTGTCAGGCTTGCAGAAATGTTCAAGCTCAATCGGTCCGACCACCCGACAATTACTCCCCCACCCCTCTCAACCACTTCAGAAAAAAAAAACGTTCGCTCGTATTGACGAGTGGAGAAGGTAGGAGGACGAGTATAATTTTCTGATCAATCATCCTGCAGAACGAGTGCAAAAACCGCTAGAAATATACCGATGGATGTGTATATCATAATGTCACAGTTTACGGACAGTAAATTCTGCATGTAATACGCTGTCAAAACGAAACCGGAAGCGCGAGTAAGGGGGAGCACTGCGCCTTTTTTAATTCAGTAAACCGCACAGTACCGTTGATCTCCTAGGTCTCCAGGACTGGTGGTGGTGATGCAGGACGAGTAGAAATTTTTTTTCACAATTACTAATTGTGTAAAAAAAAAAAATAACTGTGTACCATTAATTAATTAACATCATAAACTCGAATTCAAGTTGAATCACGGGTGTTTGATGACAGCGTCTATGCTTCGTATTACAAGTATCAACGCGATTTGGTCGAACATTACAATATTCACCACGATTTTTATGCGCGTTTGCATTAAATTTAATTTTAAGTAGCATCTCTATTAACACCAATTACCGCGGCGACAGTCTTTGAAAGGGGCAGATATCTTACAAATTAATTAATGCACCGCAAGTCGATAGCCGATAGCGGTCATTTGTTAATTGGTTATCGATGACACGCAGTGTATTCACCGAATTGGAACATATTATCATAACGAATAATTAAAGAATTAGTGGCCTGTAAAAAATTTGACTGGCCTGATCAAAGGTATGCGCGTTTTTCATGTTTTCCTGGACATCGGGTGTCTTTCCGGGACTCCGGGACGGGCCCTCGATTTTCGGGACAATCCCGGACGATCCGGGACGTATGGCAGGTATGCCTAGGTACATTTTTGGGTCATATTTCAAATGGGTTAAAATGCCTGTTTACTGACTCTAAATAATACATGTACACTATATACCACTGGCAATATGTAAATCTCTTACATTTAAAGAGAAAAAAAAATCAACTTTTTTTTGATAAAATTACATAATTTCTTGAGTAAGTTACTACTTGTTACAAATTATCAAGAGGGCAAATATTGCAAACCACTAATAAATTGTCCAGTGCATGCTGTTGTATGTAATACAATTATAGAAAAAAAGTTTTACTATAGTGTGATGTTAGGCTATTAAAATGACAACAACAACTACATGACTGTGACAGACTGGCCTTGAAGGAACAAAATAAGAACTATATCTCAATCACAAGCCACTTGTGTGATTTTTTTTGTTAATCTTAATGACCCGTTACTTATTAAGTTTTGCCTCATTAACTATAGACAGTGTAGCAAAATTGGAGAAAAACAAATATTGATAGGTTAATAATTTTCAATCATAACAAATTCCTAAAGCACAAAAGCTTATGAGAATCTTTGTGTTATAGATTGATTTGACTCTATAAAAAAGAAACGACTGCTCTGAAACCTGGTAATTAGGTTTATAAAGATGTGCTTTAAATACAGTGGAACTTCCGAAAACCGGACCTTCTAAAAACCGGAAACTTCTGAAAACTGAACGATTTTCTCAGTCCCAAAATTTCTCTTTCTGTTTTCTATGTAAATCATACTTCTGAAATCCGGAACTTCCAAATTCTGAATTCCGAACGATTTTTCCGTAAGATTTAGTTTAAATCAATGCAATTTGACTTCCAAATACCGGAAAAGTAAAAAAGTGCAAAAGACAGACCTTAGGTCGCAAACCTTGTGGCAAAGATTTCACGTCTCTATCTATTGTTTACAGATTAGCGGTGATCGTTTATTTTGACATGCGTTAGAATAACAAGTTGTCAATTTGAAATTGACATGCAGCCGAATATATCGATAATTAGATAGCGGTAAATAATAAAAGCGATGGTTAGTGGATTCATAACAGGTGTTTGCCTCAAGCAACTTTAAGGATTAAATTGTTATTAGGGTGTCTTAAAAAGCATAATTAATTAGCCAATATCGGCCAATGTGTTGGTTATTCTATTTTTTTTTTTCAAACTGTTTTAAAGGTATGCAAAATGTAGCTTTATTCTGACATATAGAAACGTATTTGCACATAATATAGTATACATGTATATGTATTTGAAAACATTTGACTTTTTTTTTTCTAATAAAATATACATGTAAAGAATGTTTTCATTAATTTTAATTCTTCATTATGTTTCCCATGTTACAAACGCTGTTACGCTAATCAATACTGACTGCATTCACTATCATAAAGAACCACTGGTGTTTGGCATCTGTAGTTGTCCAGATCATTTGTACTTCTGAATTCCGGAAACTTCCAAAATCCGAACTTTTTGGCCGGTCCCATGGGTGTTTGGTTTTCAGAAGTTCCTCTGTATTTATATGTTTTTATAAAGTACAAACAAATTAGCTTATTAAATTAAAAACAAAAACACTGTAAACAACTAGCGTCTGATCAGTTTTAAAGAAGAAAGATGAGAAAGTCTGAGTGACCACAGTTAAAATATTGAAGACCATAAACACCTTAGATCTACAAAGGAATCCATTTTCAACAGTGGCTTGTGTTTTATCTTCACAGACAGCAAATAAACAGAACTTCTTGTAGTCTAATAATGTGTCCAAACAAAATGAAAACCACCTCCAAAATAACATGGCCTTGTTGATGTCAGGTGGGAAACAGTACTGCACTTTTAATTCAAAATGCTTATATATATTACAAGAAAATCTAAATGAATGAATATCGTGACATTTTCATTGATGCTGTAGCATATTTTGTACCTTTCGATACTTGAAATTGATGTCATTTTTAAAATAAACATCCATCCTGCAAACAAACTTGACAGGATTTTGCATCGTTCTCTTAGAACTTAACGTATCAGACAGCCTTATCAATGAAGGCTCACTGCTATCTTGTAAACTGTAATCATGAAATATGATCATGAATTGCACCATCAGATACTATGAACTTGTTGTATTTTTAGATTAAGATATCAACTTATCTGCTAATTGCACTTACAAGTTCAAGAATAAATATCAGCCAGAAATTGGTTTACACTATGAGAAATTTTAATGTCTGAGACAAAATGTAAATTATAATGTATTCTTTCATATAAATTCAAGACACAATCTTTATTATAGGCACATTTCTTTGTTTTCTTTTTTTCCCAGTAAAACTACTCGGATTTTCAATCTCATATTAGGATTAAGGTTTATTAATGAATTACCTAAAACACAAATGTCTGTGGTAAATTATACAAAATTCTTAAATCTTCAGTATAAACATGATGAGGAAAAACATTTTCTGTGCATGCCATATTTAATCTAAATGTGCATTCTACATAAAATGTAATTGATGTTAGGTGTTAAATTTATTATGAACATTGAAACATAAAATGTTAAATTGCTTTGTCTACTTTTACTAATTACTGAAAATATATTCATTGAATTTTGGTAATTATTTCTGGCCTTACACTAAAAGTGTTACTGTACACAAAACACTTAAATCTTATCTACCACTTCAGGTTATGAGTTACGTGACACATATCAGAATTTTAAAGAAAATACCGGTATTAGGTATGCAATTTTGACACTTCAGATGACGTCTTACCAATTCCTAACAGCAAAAAAAGCAAGAGGTTTCCCAGAAGTAATGAACAATTCATAATATTTCCATAAAAAAACAAGATTTATGTAGGAAATCATACTAAACATATTTTTGATTGAGAAAATTTAATATTCTTAATAGTTTTGTGAAAGTACTGTACAATGAGCATTCAGCAAGCATCATATTTTATTGGGTAAAAATTGGAAGAAAAAAGCAACTTTAAGTTAGAAGAAAATAATTGCCAAAGTAAAAAGAGAGGATTGTCTTCTAATTCTACATAACCCACAGTAAAAAGAGAGGATTGTCTTCTAATTCTACATAACCCACCGTAATAAGAGAGGATTGTCTTCTAATTCTACATAACCCACAGACAATAACTACAAATATCATCAAATCAAGAAAACAGTATAGTCTACTTTGAGGTTATTCTATCGTCTGGCCAGTAACCGATTCTACAAGGAAAAAACTGGCTCTGGAACAAATAAATTATACTGACATTGACTGTAATATTCAAAACAATGTGTATCTATAAAAAACAATCTTGAAAACTTCGAGTGCATCCATGGCCATTAATTATTTTATCAAACACCAATTGAAAGTGACAATTTGATTTTAGAGCATGAATACTCTGAAGTTAATGCCTTTTAAAGCTAATATCTGCAAGATAAGTTATCAAATGAATTTGAACTGTTATACTTTAAAACAAAAATTCTGACATAACAGCATGCGCAGCTACATTTACATTGATAGTACAAAATAGTTATTTCTTTCACTTATTCATCAATATTAGAATCGTTTCCAGTAGTGCATATAAGAAACTGAGAAATGGCTCTAAAACAGAGTTCTAAAAAATGTACCTAGACAGCCAACTACACACACAAATATATATAATATACATGCACAAACATTGTTTGACTGTTGATCAAATATACTATTAAACACTGAACATGATAAGCAATATCATTTTAATATGTTTGTAGATAAGCAGTATTCAGATTTTGCAACACATAATCAAATATCGATATTTTTTATTCAACACTGATATACAGCTGCTCTTCAGCTGTCTCCAACTGTCACCTAGAACATATACATGTTTAATGTAACTGCATGCTTTTATCATTTTAGCACTTACACTAATCTCTTAATGATACACTAGTTACTCGTGTATATCTTGATTATCTTTGAGAAAGAGAAAGTGAAAAAATGAACAGGTCTGGTGAGTTATGAAGGCATTTAAATACAATTATTGCCTTGAGGTAAGCATTTTAAGGATCAAATTACTCTCTCAGAACCAAGCAATTTTGCATTTTAAGATAAGTGAGAACTGCTCATTGTTTGCTGCTTTGTAGATAAGACATATAAATGTAAAAGTATAAACAATTCAGTGACATTTCATTTGTCAACAGTCAACCATGTGAAAGAAATCCCAGACATTATACTTACAGACTATTTTACAAGCTGTCTGAGAGATATACATGGTTCAGTACTCAGTCATGTAGATTTCCATAAAAGATTAACCACCCTCTTGTGAACAATATACTTACGCTCTGAAACTAAACCGAGAATGAAAAAAAGTCCAAACTATTCATGGAATCTTTAAGATTTTTCGTTTGATTTCTGCATCAAAATTTCTGAGAGGAAGCCTAAAATCTTAACAATAGTTGATGCAACAGACCAGAAAACAGCTATAGAACTAACAAGCTTTTTTTTGCTCTTTATACAAGAACTGAATCTGGTCGGAAGAACAAATGAAGAACTCAGTTTTTCTCCTACAAGTCTGCAGAATCTGAGAATATTATGGGATAGATTTTCATCATGTCTGTCATGTCAAATTTTGATGAAGTTCATTATATCTGGTATCATAGTTAAACATTTAACTATTGTATGTTATAATATGAAAAAAGACTTGAAAACTTGACCAGCCCAGCTAGCTCAATCGGTAGAGCATCACAGTGTCAATCTTGACAATCCCAGTTCAATTCCCATCAGGGCCAGCAAAATTTCTCTGTGATAATTGATTGATCTATAGGTCATTTTGTCCCTCACCTCTGAAGCAAGTGAGGAAGTGGTCTGTCACTTGTGGAGAAATTGGTTAGTAAACTGGTTGGATACCCAGGAACACTGGTTAGGTGAACTGACTGTTAAACTATTAAATTAGCTGTTAAACTGGCGTTAAACCCCAATAAAACGAAACTAAAACCAAATGAAAAAAAAACTTAGACTTTATCTGTATTTTTGGATAAAAAGAATTTTAAGCAATGTCAGCCTGTAAATGACAAAAATCTTACCAAAGAAAAGGGTCCATTAATCATTGCAGTCGTGTTTCAAGGCAAACTGATTGGGAGCTTTCTGTTCATGTAATCTGATAGCAATGTTTCTGTCAGTAAGATTGCAGTCACGTAACAGTGTAATTTTCTTGTAATTTTACTGTTATGTTATCTACTTAACAGGGAGCTTCTTTTTATTTTGAAGAAAAATAATTTCAATTATTGTCTGTCTTGCATGTATGTTCGAGAAACTTTTCTTATTAAGAAATTACCTTTGTTTGCAGGTATTTATAATTTGTACAAATACGTTTATGATTGATCAGTTTAGTAAAAATGGTAATATATTAGTAAATGTGATTGAGAGCAGATCAAGATAAAATTGTAATCACCTGTTTAAGAATAAATGATACAAACAGCGCAGTTAAATATTTGATGAATAAAATAATTTTTATCAATGCAAATTTGGTAAGAAATACTTCCATATTCCATTTGTTACAAAAAAGTAAAGAATCCATGTTCACATATTGACTAATATTCACATACTAAAATACTTATTTATCATCTTGACGTAGATTGCAATCTTTCCTTGATATTAATAATTTGTCACTGACATGAAATTCTGATTTAGAATCAAAGGCACTACATATTATAACATATGAAGACAGTTTAATCGATCCCACAATTCCCCATTATCTAATAAGTTTGCTATGAATTTCACAACTGATCAATTTATTACTACAGGGACGGTACAAGAAATATTAAATACAGGACCATTGTCTCACATCTCCTGCCTGAAGTTCTAGGAATGATTGAAATGATTAAAAGGAATATGCCAGTTAATGATATACTTGCAAATTCCTTAAACACCTAAAACTTGTACACACATTTCTGTAGAACTAAGGCGTTTAGGTGTTTCATAATATTAAATATATATACATGGTTTTGTATATAAAAGTGATGCATATATTATAATATCGGGTCTTTCTGTGCAAATATATATCTTTATTGTCAGTAAAAATGTCTTTCTTATACACCTTGTCTGAATGATCAAGCAGCTATTTTATACCTGTCTGTTATATATACCTAATGGGAAATTAATATGTAGAAATTGTCTGGTGTCTACAGACCGAGGAGATGAGTTGACAAAAGTCCAAGGATGTGCTAAATTGACTGATGTAGAGAGAAAAATCACGAATGAATGAACAAAACCTGTGTTTATGTAGACAGACTGTTTTTCTTGTATCTAACGAAATGACAAGAGGTTTTTCTAGTAAACAGTTTAGGCTTACTATAGTCAAAATCTTTGAAATGGTTAGTTTGGTAATATATTCTGCAACAAAAAGTGATGTATGACCTAAGTATACCAGAGAATTCCAAGCAATACTGACACAACCATATTAAATCATTGAACCCAATTTGCTTTTGCAGTGGACACATGCACCTGGAAGTAAATCAGTATGAGAGGCAGACAGGTTTCAGACAAAAATAATGACAGTATACTTTGAAGCCTGTCGTTGCTCCACTTTTTTAGAAAAAAAACAACAACAACAAAATTTTGCACTTGAAGTACGTGTTTCCTTTGCTACTTCCAATTGTGTTTATATTTATAAATAATTAGCCAATTGAAATATGAGGTATTCTACATCTTGTTACTCAGGGCCCTGGAAAATATTCAAATCTGAATTGGTCCCTGAAAATTTTCTGCAAATGAATCAGTTATGTAAGACTGCTGTTATATTCAAATGACACAACTTGACTATAAAACACTTTCTTGCGAACACGCAAAAAAAAAATACAACTTCCACCTCATATACAGCAGACAGTCTGTCAGTGCTTTAAACGCTTTGATTTAATGAGCCTTTTTTTTGTTAAAATACTTATTCAGAGAGTAATAGTGATTCTATGGAGAAAAGAATAATTTTTAAGAATGGGAATTCCTGTCCACTGCTTATAAAGGAATGTGTATTTTAGTAACATTTTAGCAATCTTATATTTTAGAATTTTCTCACAATTGCTGATTATTCGGGAAATGTTCATTTCTTCTGTCAGTTTAGAGACATTTATTGTCACTTATAATGGGAAAATACTTATTGCCTCTGGAAAGAAAGCCGTTTAAATGTATAAGTATTGATGTTGAATGATGTTTTTTATGAATTTTTACAGCCTTGTATCTCATAAAAAATTTGAACTATTCTATTCTTCAAAATACAGAGGTAGTTAGCACTGTTGTCTCAGATGTTTCTGTCCTTACAGGTAATAAGCTTTTAGAAATAATTAGGTGTGATTGGATGCTGGAACATGTTTTTTATGCTACTTTTTATTTTTCAGAATAATTGCTTATCCATTCTAATAAAGGAGTCCAAGAAAATTGATACTAATTGGTAAAACTTTTCTTGCAGATTGATTTATGATGTTTATTAAAGGTCACTGACCTTATTTAGGTATCTTCTGTTATTTCCTTATGTTCTATTTATGTTTTTCTGGAATGCTACATGAAACACACTTCATAACATTTATTGTCTTTTGCTAATCTCGAAACAACAATTAAGTAAACTTGTGAATAAATTGTTCACAAATACAAGGGATGATAAAAAAAACCCACAGAAAAGTGTTCAGATTTCATGATTTGTTTACATAGAAAAAGATAAAACATAAATATGATATCCTTTGAACGACTGACACTTTTGCAAGTATTTTCCTAGAGACCCCCTACCTCCAAGTTTAGTCTCTCAGTTTGATTGGGCACTAAACTGGGTTATTTTAACCTTATGAAAATGTGATTTAGTGGTGTGTGACATAAATTCGCGCGTAAGAGCTCGTGATTCTAGGAAGTGACGTCGTGCTCAGGGCGTCATGGCAGGTGCATGCTCGGCCAACTTAAAATGACCCAGTTTCAGTGAATCCAGCATGCATAGCTTGGTCTCTCTCCTCTACCTTGAATGTTCATCTTTTCGAAAAACACAACATTTTGGCAGGAAAGGTCAGGTGACATGCACCTGCTCAGAAACGTGTTGGCGGTAGAAGTCAAATTTTCCATTTTGTCAAATTTGCACGGACATACGTTTTTAAATGGATACAGTTGTGTCCAAAATTCGTTCTTGACCTTGATCACATGACATCCCATATTTTGCCTTATATACTTTTCAATGTTGGGGCCGCATCCATATTTGGGAAGTTAATGTGGAATCTACGGAGGCCTTAAGGTGCCATCTTCGTGGTTACGTTTTATTACGTTATCGTCTTTTAAAGGATATTGAACATTTGGGCCATGTCAGAGATTATCAAGAATGTGGTCATATCAGCTCCTATTAACACCACTAAAAACTAGATCATGTCAGTTCTTGTATAACAGTAAATCAGTTCAGAATTCCAGATATCATTGAAGTTCTGAACATAAATATAATCTTTTTCACTGAAGTTCGGCAATAATAACTGTATGATAACTGGAATGCAAGCTCAAGACAACATCTTGTTTTTCATTCTTGAAAATACTCATTATGTAAGCAGTGTTACCCTGCAGAGTTCCTATGCAGGATGACTTAAGTTTGACATAACTGAAAAAAATAGTCCATAATCATTCTTACCATTTGTTCTTGAAATAAATTAAATTCTATTGACTGTCTTGTTATTCTTCTAAATCTTAGCCCATTATAACAGAATAAATCATAATTGTTTGCTTTGATTGTAACCAGTTTTTGCTGCATTGATGTATTAAGCAGCCTGTAAGCAATTGCCTATCAGGTTTTTATTTTCCTTTAAAACAAAGTATTGATTTAAATATTTTATGTAAATAAACTTCACTTTTAATGATTTTGTATATTGTGCCAATATTGAGAGATACATTGTATCTGTAAATGATTCTGACAGTTTGTCTTTGAATTTAAACAGAATCTTGGCATGTTAAAACATAATTCAGTGTTTTTTCGTTTGCAACTTTTGACATTTTCTTCTGATTATCATATTACTACTATATATCTACATAAATAAAAAATTGTTTCTTAGTCTTTTCTCATTTCTTTCTTTCTTGTTTCAGTGTTATGTTTATTGCACTGATCATTGTCTTAAGAAGGTTGTTGTTTTTCTTTCTTTCTTGTTTCAGTGTTATGTTTATTGCACTGATCATTGTCTTAAGTAGGTTGTTGTTTTTCTTTCTTTCTTGTTTCAGTGTTATGTTTATTGCACTGATCATTGTCTTAAGTAGGTTGTTGTTTTTCCTTTCTCTTCTTTCTTGTTTCAGTGTAAAATTTATTGCACTGATCATTGTCTTAAGTAGGTTGTTGTTTTTCCTTTCTCTTCTTTCTTGTTTCAGTGTTATGTTTATTGCACTGATCATTGTCTTAAGTAGGTTGTTGTTTTTCTTTCTTTCTTGTTTCAGTGTTATGTTTATTGCACTGATCATTGTCTTAAGTAGGTTGTTGTTTTTCCTTTCTCTTCTTTCTTGTTTCAGTGTAAAATTTATTGCACTGATCATTGTCTTAAGTAGGTTGTTGTTTTTCCTTTCTCTTCTTTCTTGTTTCAGTGTTATGTTTATTGCACTGATCATTGTCTTAAGTAGGTTGTTGTTTTTCTTTCTTTCTTGTTTCAGTGTTATGTTTATTGCACTGATCATTGTCTTAAGTAGGTTGTTGTTTTTCCTTTCTTTTCTTTCTTGTTTCAGTGTTATATTTATTGCACTGATCATTGTCTTAAGTAGGTTGTTGTTTTTCCTTTCTCTTCTTTCTTGTTTCAGTGTTATATTTATTGCACTGATCATTGTCTTAAGTAGGTTGTTGTTTTTCCTTTCTCTTCTTTTCCGAAACTGATATTAAATTTTTTTTGATATCAGGTGTGTTATCTATGTATTATTTTGTTTTGATTGATGAAACTTCACCCTGAGGTCAGGAAAATGTGTTGAAACATTTCCTACTAACTATACCTTAAAGCCTGCTCACCTTAGCAGGAAAATATACAAATTTACTTGACAGTGCTTTAACAAGCAGTTTTATTATGCCCCCACTTCAAAGAAGAGGGGGTATATTGCTTTGCAATTGTCTGTCTGTCGGTCGGTCCGTCAGTCCGTCGGTCCGTAGACCAAATGGTTTCCGACCAATAACTAAAGAATGCTTAGGCCTAGGAACTTCAAACTTGATAGGATGATTGTCCATCACCAGTAGATGACCCCTATTGATTTTGGGGTCAAGGGGTCAAAGGTCAAGGTCACATTGACCTTGTAGGTAGAAACCGTTTCCGACCAATAACTAAAGAATGCTTAGGCCTAGAAACTTCAAACTTGGTAGGATGATTGTCCATCACTAGTAGATGACCCCTATTGATTTTGGGGTCAAGGGGTCAAAGGTCAAGCTCACAGGGACCTTCATCCTAAAAACGGTTTCCGATCAATAACTAGAGAACGCTTTGACCTAGGTTCACCAAACTTGGTATGCTGGTTGGTCATCACCAGTAGATGACCCCTATTGATTTTGAGGTCATTAGGTCAAAGGTCAAGCTCACAGGGACCTTCATCCTAAAAACGGTTTCTGATCAATAAATAGAGAACGCTTTGACCTAGGTTCACCAAACTTGGTATGCTGGTTGGTCATCACTAGTAGATGATCACTATTGACTTTGAGGTCATTAGGTCAAAGGTCAAGATCACAGAGACTTTCATCCTTAAAACGGTTTCCGATCAATAACTAGAGAACGCTTTGACCTAGGTTCACCAAACTTGGTATACTGGTTGGTCATCACCAGTAGATGACCCCTATTGACTTTGAGGTCATTAGGTCAAAGGTCAAGATCACAGAGACTTTCATCTTAAAAACGGTTTCCGATCAATAACTAGAGAACGCTTAGGCCTAGAAACTTCAAACTTGGTAGGATGATTGTCCATCACCAGCAGATGACCCCTATTGATTTTGGGATCAAGGGGTCAAAGGTCAAGGTCACATTGACCTTGTAGGTAAAAAATGGTTTCCAATCAATAACTTGACAACCCATGCGCCGTTGACCCTCAAACTTCATATCTGCATTTGTCTTGGCCAGTAGATGACCCCTATTGATTTTGGGGTCAAAGGTCAAAGTCACATGTATGTCAAAACAATTCAGACCAATAACTTGGCTACTAAATGGCATCGGGTTTTGTGGACTGTGAGACTTACATTTTAGATAACATGTATATCTGGTCACTAGGTCAAAAGTCAGTCACAAGAATCTGGCCACATGACTAATTGGCTGCCGATAGGGGGCATACATGTTTTACAAACATATCTTGTTTTTGTCAATATCTAATAATGTTGCTTCATTTGAAGTCAGCATACTTCTTACTAAAAGGTATCATTAAACAGCAAATTTGATGAAACCCCAATGAAAAACTAACTATTGGTAGTGTCAAATGATTTTGTGAAAAAATACAATTATGAAAGCAAATGTAATGTACTTTTTATTCTTGTTCTGAGCTGCAACTAGTTTTCATTTAAAAGGTATTCCCCAGATGCATTATTATAATTTAGAATTGAACACCACATGCTCACACATGAAAGTGGTGCATTTTCTCCTTGTCTTTAAAATTATTCATGTTTTTATATTATTTAGATTGTTTTAATTGCTATTAAATGATTACATACCTTATATTTAATTTGCAGAGTTTCTTTATTTATTAGTAACTCATTTATAACAACCTTAAATGATTTGAAATTGGAATTAGATTTAAGGCATTGGTAGTCATTATGATATGTGAAGTATTCAAACTGTTAATAAAATATATAGTTTAGAGTACTGGTAGTTGTCACTAATGCAAATAAATGTTTTGAGAAATGTACTGAAATTAATATCTATTTATTTCAGTCTTAGAACTGACTTTTTTTTAAGAGAAATTTTCAGACAGACACAGTTTGTCTGTTTAAACTTAAACACCATCTGAATTTCCGACTGCAAGGAAATGCCAACAAAGTTTCAGCAATACTTATTACTGTCAGTAGAAAGATGTTAGAATTGGTATGAATGTAAATAAAATTTTGTATTTGAATGATGCTGATTACTTCTCTCAGCTTTGAGATATGGATTACCGGTAATGTTTTTTGAAGTTTCCCCCTTTTCTTCTGTAATATATAAGGACAGCCGCAGATGTTTTCTGAATAGAAAGCAATGTGTCTTTTCTGATGCATCTTTGTAATTGAAATAATTTTTTTATAAAGCTTATATTTCTACAAATTACTTATTTTAAATAAATGAACCAATTCAAAAGGCATCTTGAATAAAATGAAAGGTATTTTTCTTGAAGACATTTTCTTTGTCAAATGAAATGAATTTTTGGTTATTTTTCAATAGCTATAGAAAATTTGAAAGGTATTTTTTCATAAAGACATTAATTTATAGTATGAACTGAATGATATTTTATATTAAGATGATTACTAAGAACTAATTCAAGGGTATTTTTGTGAACATTAATAAACAAATTATTTGTACATTTTGTATTAGTGTTCAGACATGTTCTTGACTCAGTATAAGATTTCTTCATTATTTTTTTAAGTTTTTGAAAATTCTTCTACAAAATCTTTCCATTTGCTTCATTTGGTATATACATGTATGTGTTGTAGAAAATGAATCTGTCTCTTTGTTGATGAATGAATAGTATTGTCCTTTAGTTGTTTATTTTTTGTTTAGAAATATTAAGATGGTCAGGAATAATATATCTCTGTCCTGTCCCCTTTTATAATTTACCAAGAATATTTCATTTTGGTCAGATTTTAAAAAAGACAAGAAACCATTTAGGATTGCTTCGGTCAAGAAAGTCGGTGTTTTGCTGATTTTGAAACATTCTAGTATATATTTTCAGGTCTGTGTCTGAGAGCTGTGCATCAATATACATTTTACATTAAAGAATAACTACACATTGCCATTTTTAGAATTTTCCTCATAAATAAACTGTTTAATGATTTTACTACTGTCTTAATTGTGTGCCACAGTTGATCGCATGTTTAAGTGGAATTAAGAGAAACAATAGAAATGGAAATTTTACCAATTTTAATTGGTATCCATGTAAATTTTAAGCTTTGTCTTTTTTAAATCATCAGGTTCAAAATTGAAATTTCTGTTATGTAAATATAAGATTAAAGTTCATTTGTACAATAATAGTACCAGATTCAAAATAAAAGTCACTAAGCTGAAAAACTCGAGCTATCACTGAATGTGATTAATACCCCACACAATACTCAGCCTTGTCAGAGGAAAAGGGGAAATACAAAATTTGTCATACACATCTACACTTATTGGCGATTGTGCACATCAAGTTTCAGTCAGTAGTTCTAGAGATGTGGAAGTAGTTCTTTTCACAAGATTTTACTATGATGGGCCGTAAAAACCACGAAGCAGGCAGTTGTTTAGATAAAAAACACATCTCACACATCTACATTTACTGGTGGACATGCACACCAAGTTTCAAATTGAAAGTGCTAGAAATGTGAAAGTAGTTCATGTCACAAGACTTCTTCAACTGACCGATTGACTGACCAACCAACAGACCAACCACAAGTTGACTGCTATATACCCTAGCAAACAAAGTGGCGTGGGTATTATAAGATTTTCAAAGTTCTCCCATAAAGCCCCGTTCATGACTGCCTTTTATTTCTTATCACAATAAATTTCACAGTTCATAATGATAGAGGTCACCCAAGAAAGATTCATGCCAAATTATTTTCAAAGTGGACCTGCAGTTTCAAAGAAGATTTTTAAAGTTTCGAAGTCAGACATATAAGGTACTGGTGGCCACAATATGGACCACAATAATTTTCACAATTTTTATGCTCCCGAAGGGCGAGCATATAGTTGCCGCTTTGTCCGTCTTGTCCGTCCGACATAATTTTGTCCGGAGCATAACTTGAAAACCCCTGGATATAATTTGTTTAAACTGCACACAGTGGTAGAGGGCATTGATGCAGAGTGCAGTGCCAAAGAACCATAACTCTATTTTGCCCTGTTTTTGAATTATCTCCCATTTTAGAAAAATCTTGTCCGGAGCATACCCTGAAAACCCTTGGACATAATTTGTTTAAACTGCACACAGTGGTAGAGGGCATTGACGCGGAGTGCAGTGCCAAAGAACCTTAACTATTTTGCCCCGTTTTTTTAATTATCTCCCTTTTTAAAAAAATCTTGTCTGGAGTATATCCTGAAAACCCTTGGACATAATTTGTTTTAACTGCACACAGTGGTAGAGGGCATTGACGCGGAGTGCAATGCCAAAGAACCATAGCTCTATTTTGCCCCGTTTTTGAATTATCTCCCTTTTTAGAAAAATCTTGAGTAGAGCATTACCTGAAAACCCTTGGACATAATTTGTTTAAACTGCACACAGTGGTAGAGGCCATCGACGCGGACTGCATTGCCAAAGAACCATAACTCTATTTTGCCCCGTTTTTGAATTATCTCCCTTTTTAGAAAAATCTTGTCTGGAGCATAACCTATAAACCCTTGGAGATAATTGTGCTCCCCGAAGGGCGGGCATATAGTTGCGGCTTTGTCTGTCCTTCCGTCCTGTCCGTTCGTACATCCGTTCGTCCGTCATAATTTTGTCCGGAGCATAACACAAAAACTGTGAGAGATATCAAGACCAAACTTAATAGGTAATTAGTTCTCATTAAGGAGCAGTGCAATGCACAAGAACCATAACTCTTGCTTTATTAATTTTTGAGTTATTGCCCTTTGAAATTTCTCACTTATTTTTTGTCCTGGCATATCTCACAAAGTATAAGAGTTATCAACTTGAAACTTTATAAGTAGATAGATCTCATTGATGAGCAGTGCAGTGCACAAGAACCATGACTCTTGCTTTATTAATTTTTGAGTTATTGCCCTTTAAAATTTCTCATACTTATTTTTTGTCTGGGGCATATCTCACAAAGTATAAGAGATATTAACATGGAACTTTATTGGTAGATAGATCTCTATGAGGAGAAGTGCAGCGTGCAAGAACCATTACTCTATTTTGCATAATTTAGGTGTTATTGCCCTTTGTTATTTTTCATACTTTAAAAAAATACATATTAAACAATACCCCTTTTGGAATTGGCGTATATTCAGGGAGCATCCATCGGTTCTACCGATTTCTTGTTATAGAGGGTCACAAAAAGAACATTGGTGCCAAATTATTTTCAAAGTGGACCAGCATTTTCTATTTTCTAAGAACAAGATTTTTAAAGTTGCCTGAACAGACAATTATAAAAAAAATAAGCTCCAACTCTGGCATCTATATTTTTTCACAGATCATGATAAATTTCACAATTTATAGACTGTCACCAATGGAACAGTTGTTAAAAATTAAAATCAAGTCCTGCAAGGGGTTGGTGAGGAAAAGACTTTGAAGTCTTTTCTTAATGTTGCCATATATAGCAACCAGACTCTGGATGGAAAGCAGTCAATTTCATAGTTTACAAATAAGGTCACCAAAGGAACATTTGTGCCAAATTATTGGCGGCGCCGAGAACGGCGGCGCCTATATTGGAATAGTGTTTCATTTTGTACCATGCGCTGACGTAATCAATTTGGGAGAATCTTGGATCATTATCAATGTAAAAAATCCAATTATTCTGTACATCACTTAAAATATGTCACTTCATAAATCGTATTTATTGATTTTAAAAATAAATTGATCCAAATCAGGTAAGTTTGTATTTTTAATTAAAAGTTTTTGATGCAAAAATTACAGATTTAATGACTTTTCCCAAAACAAATCAAAGCGCTGCAAGTACTTGTGTATTCACTGCATTCATCTAGCAGTGTGTTGCTACTTAATCTGAAATGCAAATCTTTGTTACAGTACGCTCAGCGCGGATTCTGCCTTTTCCGCGATACCACCGCGGACATATTTTTCTTATCGCGGACAAACGCGGCGGACGTCCGCGATGAGAGGGCTAATTTCCGCCGCGATCCGCGGTGTCCAGTTGTGTCCACCGCGGACAAAATACCGATGATTATGTTTAAATTATCGATAAAATCGGTAACCTGTTTCTCGCGGCGGAACGCGGCGGCCATTATAACTATAGCTCAAAAATAAATGTTTATTTTATAAAATTTTCACCATGTTATTATTTTACAAGATTACTTTAAATCAACCAAAATACGTAAATGGTAATAACATTAGTTAAAATTTTAGATGTACAAAAATTGAAACGGCATTTAAAATGAAAAACGTTACCTTTGTTTTGATTGTAAAATTTGGAGTGACCGCGTCGATAGACACAAACTACATACAACAGCATCCTTGTTCCCTTGAACTATCCAAAACCGTCGAAAATTAGAACATTCCTAACAACAATTACTTGTTAAACATGCTAATTATCGGGGTTATTTTAAGTGAACTGCTTTAACTGTCAAAGAAATAACGCACTCAGAAGCGGCTTTCAACTTTTTACAAAGGGCGCCATGTCTTCAGATTAACCCAAAATCACAGCTGACACCTGTGTGAATAACATACCTAAATACAAACTAAATCACCTTTTTCAAACTAGTTTATAAACCAATCTGAGCTCTGGTTTGAAAGTGAAATCTACAGATCTTGTATAAATTATTTTTTCGATGCATAACAAACACTTGTAAATTTCAATGGCTCAACACTTCCCTTTTATATTTCTATCATTTGGGGATGAATTTCACAATCTTTGATATCGTAATATTGTTGTGAAACCTATATGTAGCCTCAAAGGAACAACCTGTCAATCACAATTCCAGTGACCTATGATCTTTACACGTGATACAACACCGTATTTTTATTGGTTGTAATTCAAGAGCTAACCTTTGACAGCAAGCCTGAGTAATTTTCCATAAAAAAAATCCCAGTATTTTACCGCCTTTTCCACATCACATGATCTAATGCTGCATGCTTTCGGATGCTTGCTCTCTACTTTCAATTCTCATTTTCGGAAAATCTATAAATAGTAACACCTAGTTTGTTGGAGATATTGACAAGGATTAAATGTTCATGGTGTAAGAAACAAAAATTGACGTTTTCATTGTTGTCTCTTGTTACTTTTTCGTACATGCCGTACACCGAGGTTATTCAGTATTTGACTTAAAAGTGGTTTTCACAACCATGAACTTGCATATCTACTCTGTTTTCGAATTTAATTCGACAATGATTTGCCGCGACTTAGAGTATTTTTGTTCATGGTGATTCAATAACGAGAAAACAACAAGATGTACAAAAAACAAATACATTGTATCTACAAATTTTTTTTATTACAAAATCAAATTTTACATATTTTAAGGAGTAAAGTTTTAATAATTAATCGTAAAAAGCTACAGTTTTCACCGCGATCCGCGGTGATTGACCACCGCGTTCTGCCGCGATTTACCGCGGCGTTACGCGGGGGAAACGCTTACGGCCACAGATTCATGTCCGCGGTGGTAAACATTTTCAGTCCGCGGGGTCTCGCGGACAAATTTTGTGCAAAATTTCGTCCGCGATGAGTCTCATCCGCGGGGTCTCGCGGGTTTTGCAAAATCCGCGCTGAGCGTACTGTAATTCTCTCAACTATAGCTATATAAAGAAAGGTGAAGCCGAGTGGTTAAAAGGTCGGACTTGTAATCTAAGGATAGCTAGTCAAGACACGAGTGCGAACCCCATCAGCGGCAGTGTCGGCATCGGTTATTTCCTTCAGCAAGAAACTTTATTCTCATTACTTAGTACTGGTTGGTTCCAGGGACGGATTTGAGAATGATTCTATTAGCTAAAAGCTTTCGTCACAGTCGAAATAAAATTGATTTGTATAAACTAACTTGAAAATAGAAATTGTACAAAATATGTTGTTTTAATGCAATAATAAAGAATGAGTCTGTCTTTGTGAATACAGACACAAGGATGAATTATAGTTACAAAAAATATATCTGTTCACTACGCCACTAAACCGTTAAACCATGAATATGATAGAGTACCAGTTGTTCTTCGGGTGTTATCTAGTGCAGACAAATTACAAAATATTTGAAATGATGTAATATCATACTGGAATGTGGAATTCGAACAAAGATGTTACATGTAAGGTTTTATTTTTTGGATGTCGATAACATAGGAATTGTTATTTCAAAATCGAGTACACACCTTCAGAGACAAGTATCTTGGTATATTTTTCACCAAATCTGGGAATATTATGCGTTCAAGAAAATATTTAGTAGTAAAGCCCTTCATCTATTATAGGAGAATGTGTACTCCATAGTTGATTAGTTGACTGTCAGGTCGGCAGCTCTCTTTGTTCCAATTTCAGAAATACACTCACACTGCTACTGCTACACAAAAATTCGTTTCCCGTTTCCTACCAGAGACGGTAATTCCTTAGATATAATTTTCTCTTAAACACAGACCGGGGAAAAAGGAAGATTACGAGGTGATTTTAAATAATTTATAATGACCATTCTCTTCTACAGTTCTCTTCTACAGAAATAACTGTCCATGGATCTCAAATTCTCATTCTCTGTGGGAGGAAAAACATATTCTTGGAATTGTCATTCAAGGTTTAAATTTGAAATTTTGACATGTCTTGGGCTGCCTAGAAACTTTGGACAGTAAACTTAGCAACCCTTTTCAAACTTTCCGATCACTGAAGTCATCCTTGTTTCAATTTACTTAATGTGCTATCGATGGTTCCAAAATGTTTCTTGATCAATCGCAGCAAATCTATATAAAGTATAGTATTTAATGTACCTTGAAGGCTTATTACCACTGCATGTGCATGTGTGATGGTATTTTCTTCATGCATACAATATAAACAATGAAAACATAACATTTCTTCAAGAAATAGATTGTAAATCTGAGTTTGTAAAAATTGGATTATATCCTGTCTATCATGGTTGCGCAACCAGGATAGAACAGAAAAAGACACAAAACAGTAGGATTTAAACAGACTAAAATCATTAAAAGGGTATAGATTGTTGAAATAAAGCAAAAGTAGACATTTTTAATATTCAAGTGCTGAATTGTGTCGCAGACGAAGAACACTTGATTATTATCCCAATTTTTAATTTTAAAGGGAGACAATATGCAATTTTCATAAAAAGTGAAAGATCAAATGATTTTTTATGAGAATATAGTCATTCATATCTGGTCATTTTGTTGAAGAAAAGTGAATTCACATGATTTCACATCTTCAATAAAAGTGATTAAAACATGGATATAATTCAAATGTCCCCCTTTAAAATCTTTTTACATCCCATCTGTAAATAACTTGATTATATCATCAAAATGTACAACATGTACTACACACGTGTACAATTGTTTAGGTTAATTTATACACTGATTATTTATCTTATTTCAAAACAATGTGCGCCGCCTTTGATGCTTTGCATCAAAATTAATCTTGTATTCAAATTGGACTAGCAGTTTCTAAGAAGAAGAATTTTAAAGCTTTCTGTTTAAATATAAAGAAAATAAGCCTTGTCCCTGGTGGCCATGTTTTTTCATGGATTAGAGTAAATTTTACAATTTTTTATAGAGGATCATCCAAGGAACAGTTGTGCAAAATTATTTTCAGTTTGGACCAGCAATTTTTAAGAAGATTTTCAGCTGTCGCTGAGGTGAGTTAAAAAGGTAAATTTGGTACATTATCTAAGTGAAAAAGATAATAATTACAACATAGTCAGTTATCAAACTTGGCAAGTGGTGTTAAATAGTTGTAATCTTTCATATATGTTTTATTTTCAAGTTAATATCTACACTGGTTTTAGAAATGTGCAAGAGAAATATACATTTTTAGATATTTTCTAAGTGAAAAAGGGACATAAAGATATAATCATGTTTTTCATGCACACAAATACCTGCTTTACAGGTTTATGGCCCATCATAGCAAAAAAAAGTAAAAGGCGAAGTTTGAAAGAAACACATTGGGTAGCGCTTAATTTGATTTTTGACAGGGGTACTGACGAGTCTTGTCCTTTGCCTAACAATGTAAACTCTAATCAGTTTTGCAAGCGGTAGTATTGTAGCAAAGTTGACAAACTTGAATAATGTACGAGGTTTTGGACCTTGTCATTTACAGACTGCCAAAATTATACTGTTTAAGATCACTCTGTTAACTGAATGTGTTGCAGAAATGGAAACATGTCCTTTATTATTTCCATGATAAAGTTTGAACTGAGAAAGCTGTAATAATTACATTGAAATATGGCACACAGTTTGCTTATATTCACTGCAGTAAGAAATTCATACATGTCTATATAGTCAGTTTTATCTCTCAAATAATTTTGCAGCCACCAGCTGATGTAAGTTTTACTGAAATTTGGACTAAATTGTGTCAGTGTGTAACTGACATCTATTTCTTTATTTTAGACATTTAAATGTCACAGAAAAAGGGCCTCTTGCTTAAAAAAAAAACAGAAAAAAAGAAAAAATAACTTCATAGCAGAAACAAACTTGTCTTCAATTGTTTAGTTAAAACGAAACAAAAAACGAGAAATTATTGCCATTCTTGCAAGCAAAATCTTTGGCAGGATTGCATGTCACTTGGAATAGAATCATTATTTTGATTACAATCTTATCAGAACTATCAGGTAATGAATGTAAGATTTTACACCTAATTAAATGCTTTTCCTGGTGATGTTGAAACAAAAATAAATTTATTAACTGCTTTGCAATTTTTAGATGTTTGAAATTTTGCAGAAGCAGTATCAATTACAGCCCAGAAATAAAAACTTAGAGATGGATATTTTTCATTTAAAAATGAAATCAAATAATTGAAGCTTTTAGTTGCATTTCTAGCAATTTCAAGATTCTTGAGTGATGTTTATTTATATGTCTGTTTTGAGATGTTGACTGTCACTTTAAATCAATTTATATTGAACAGCTACTTGAGACAAAAAAAAGACTTACCATTAATCTGTCTGGATTAGATGTTTTATTGAACACACTGTTCCATTCCTTAGATCTGTCAAATATTCAAAAGATGCTCTTCTTTGGGAGATAAATTAATTTTCAGTGTTGATATACCGAAGCTGTATGAAATATGTATGGTTGCACAGAGATGAGGTCCACAACTCTTTTTTTAAATTGCACACTATCTGTTTTTGTTTATCTCGTTCCCGAAAGATACTAACTCGACGGAATGACTTAGTGTCTCGAGGGAACGAGTTACTAATTCTAATTATTTACCTGTTTTTTTTTTTTAAATTTCACTTCTCTTTTTAGCTCACCTGAGCACAAAGTGCTCAGGGTGAGCTTTTCTGATCGGGCTTTGTCCGTCGTCCGTCAGTCCGTCCGTCCGTCGTCAACTTTTCATTCAAATGACATCTCCTCTGAAACCAATGGGGCAAATTTAATGAAACTTGCCTGGGATGTTCCTTGCATGAAGCTCTACCAAGATTGTTCAAATGGTTCTGGTCCATTGCATTTCTGGTTCACTGGAGCTAAAAATAGATTTTATAAGTTGGATCTTTAAAAATCTTCTTCTCTGAAACCACAAGGCCTGGAGCTTTGATATTTGGTATGAAGCATCATCTAGTGGACCTCTACCAAGTTTGTTCAAATTATGTCCCTGGGGACAAAACTGACCCCACCCCAGGGGTCAGTTGATTTTACATAGAGTTATATAGGGAAAACTTGAAAATCTTCTTGTCAGAAACCACAAGGCCTAGAGTTAAGATATTTGGTATGTAGCATTGTCTAGTGGACCTCTACCAAGTTTGTTCAAATCATGGCCTCTGGGTCAAAAATGGCCCCGCCCCGGGGGTCACTTGTTTTACATAGAGTTATATAGGAAAATCTTAAGAAAATCTTCTTGTCAGAAACCGTAAGTTATAGAGCTTAGATATTTGGTGTGTAGCATTGTCTAGTGGACCTCTACCAAGTTTGTTCAAATCCTGTCCTCTGGATCAAAAATGGCCCCGCCCCAGGGGCCACTAGTTTTACATAGAGTTATATAAGAAAATCTTAAAAAATCTTCTTGTCAGAAACCGTAAGTTATAGAGCTTAGATATTTGGTGTGTAGCATTGTCTAGTTGACCTCTACCAAGTTTGTTCAAATCCTGGCCTCTGGGTCAAAAATGACCCCGCCCCAGGGGCCACTAGTTTTACATAGAGTTATATAGGAAAATCTTAAAAAATCTTCTTGTCAGAAACCGTAAGTTATAGAGCTTAGATATTTGGTTTGTAGCATTTTCTAGTGAACCTCTACCAAGTTTGTTCAAATCCTGTCCTCTGGGTCAAAACTGGCCCCGCCCTAGGGGCCACTAGTTTTACATAGAGTTATATAGGAAAATCTTAAAAAAATCTTCTTGTCAGAAACCGTAAGTTATAGAGCTAAGATATTTGGTGTGAAGCATTGTCTAGTGGACCTCTACCAAGTTTGTTCAAATCCTGGCCTCTGGGTCAAAAATGACCCCGCCCCAGGAGCCACTAGTTTTACATAGAGTTATATAGGAACATCTTAAAAAATCTTCTTGTCAGAAACCGTAAGTTATAGAGCTTAGATATTTGGTGTGAAGCATTGTCTTGTGGACCTCTACCAAATTTGTTCAAATCCTGGCCTCTGGGTCAAAAATGGCCCCGCCCCGGGGGTCACTTGTTTTACATAGAGTTATATAGGAAAAACTAAAAAATCTTCTTGTCAGAAACCACAAGGCCTAGAGTTAAGATATTTGGTATGTAGCATTGTCTAGTGGACCTCTACCAAGTTTGTTCAAATCCTGGCCTCTGGGTCAAAAATGGCCCCGCCCCGGGGGTCACTTGTTTTACATAGAGTTATATAGGAAAATCTTTAAAAAATCTTCTTATCAGAAACTGTAAGTTATAGAGCTTAGATATTTGGTGTGTAGCATTGTCTAGTGGACCTCTACCAAGTTTGTTCAAATCCTGGCCTCTGAGTCAAAAATGGCCCCGCCCCAGGGGCCACTAGTTTTACATAGAGTTATATAAGAAAATCTTAAAAAATCTTCTTGTCAGAAACCGTACGTTATAGAGCTTAGATATTTGGTGTGTAGCATTGTCTAGTGGACCTCTACCAAGTTTTTTAGAAAAAAGTCTCTAGGGTCACTATTGGCCCCGCCCGAGGGGTCACAAGTTTTAAATAACAATATAGAAGAAAATCTTTAAAAATCTTCTTGTCTGAAACCACAAGACCTAGAATTTTAAAATTTGGCATGAAGGAAGCTTTATCAAGCTTTTTCAAATTATTGGATTAGGTTAAAGGTCACGGAGGCTAAAAGTAGATTTATCTACTGTACCTCATAGAGCTTTCATTTATTGATCAATATCTTTGATATTCAGTATAGAGGTTCCTTGCTTGGACCTCTACCCATGGGTAGGGTTTGAGGTCACTGGGTCAAGGTCAAGGTCACCATAGCTTATAATAGATATTTCTACTTTCTGTCATAGAGCCTTTATTTATTGACTGATATTTTACATATTTGGTTTGTAGGCACTTACATATTTTCAATTAAAAAATGAAATACTGCTTAACAGCAAACCTAAGTACTCAGGTGAGCGATCCAGGGCCATCATGGCCCTCTTGTTTTTATCTTGTTCCCATGAGATACTAACTCAAGGGAAAGACTTAGTATCTCATGGGAATGAGACAATAAGTTGTTCCCATAACATAGCTAACTCGTTCCCATGAGTTAATAAGTTGTTCCCTCAACATAGCTAACATGCACTGTTCTTTTTTGTATAACACGATTCTTTTTATTTATTTTTTTATTGTGCCACTCTTTTTTTCTTGAATGAATTACTTTTTTTTCAGATTTGCACTTCTTTTTTTTATTCTCATTCCCATGACTTAGTAACTCATTCCCATGAGTGAGTGAGGGCATATTGTAATGGTGTTTTAAAAATTTCTTTTGACATTTTGTATTCACATCTGGTGATTAATCGTATTTGGTCTTCTCAATTGGAAAGAAAATATTGACAACATTTATGAAGACAGATGTTCAACTTGCAGTTCTCCCAAGTAATATTAAGCTTAAGAGGTCTAAGAAAATTGAACTCATCTGGAGACGTGTACTGTTGATTGCAGACCTTTGATTTTTTTTATCTGTCTTCCATGATCAAAAGTGCATCAGTTGTTAACCTGATATAATACCGTTGACAGCGGAGATCATTGACATCAAGTCATCTAGTCAACATTTTTATTGCAGTTATGATGTTCATTTCTCAAATTATTTTTTCTCAAATAAGTGTTTTTTATTATTTATTTATTTATTTGCCTGCATGTTCTTTTCATAAGATAATTGATGTTGCTGTGAAATTATTTGTAAATGTCACATAAATTACAGGCAAAGACATACAAGAAATACCGTAATGGATTTAGCAACATAAAAAGATCACTGTATCCAGATCATGTCCCTGTTAATGTCTTAATTACATTATTAAGGTAATAAATACAAGCCATACAATGCTAATGTAAGGACAATAAAATAAGAGCAGAAAGTAATTTTTATCATAAAATTAAGAAAGAAGCATCAGTGTAATCCAAGATATTAAGGGTAATTTTTGAGACTGTACCATATATTCATAAAGCTGTCAACAGTAACTAAGAAGTAATGAAACATAGTCTAAAACTGAAATTATTTTTATTCATTTATTTTTACAAGACTTTACCTAACCATAACATGCTTTTCAGAACATTTATGCTTGAAAATAAGTCAAAAATCTGAAAATATTGTCCAGAGTTCAGTGTAGAAATTCAAGGTTCCAAAGAGCAAACAAAATTTTGGAACTGGAGAATCCATTTGGTTTAGGAAGAATTCCGGTTTAGAAAAGTTCTTATTAACAAGGCTTTACTAGTTATAGATATAGATTATAATTATCGTAGAACAGCTTAATCTAAAAAGCTAAAAATTAAGAGTATAGTTGAGCTTGAAGAGAAGATGATGACTATTTTGGACACAATACTGTCTTGAAGGGTCAGTATCACATGTCCCTGAACTATGAAAAGACTTTTAAATCAGTAAGTAAAAAACAAAACAACAACTAGACCATGCAAGAATCTTTGTGTTGCACTGAGGATAGTTAGGTATGGTGAGAAGGTGAACAAGTGCTGAAGGTCAGATTCACCATGTCCATGTTTAAGTAAAAGAGGTGTACGTGTTTCATAAACATTTCTTCTTTATTTATTTGTCTCCATAAAGCTCACAGTAAGTTATATAGCGGTGATTTAACAAGTTCACTGACCTAATTGTGTTACTGTATCTGGCGTCCATCATGGAATACTTGATAATATCATTACAATACTGTTTCATCACATTTATGCCAGCTTATTTACCTTGCTAATACTGAAATGATTGCATAAGTTATTTGCTTTAATGAGTTAGAAGAAATTCCCTTATGACTCTCATGAATATTTCATTTCACTGTAATCTAAGGTCATTCAACATAGACATTTGTCTATCTTTTTGTTAACTTACACCAAGCTGGATGTAATACTCTAGAAACAAAAATCATTTATTATGCACAAGTATTACTAAGGCCTTACTTACCGAAACAGGATAATGAATATTTTATTCAGACAAGTATTAGCATTTCCAAAAATGCTTGAAATCGCCGTTCAGCCATGCATTTCGTCTTATCCATAGATGAATGTATTTCATGTTCTTCATTCATTAATTTGATAATCTTACAACATGCTTTGCACTGAAAAGCGAAGTTATATTTTATAATTTTCACACTGAAATTATAAAGTAGACGAAATATACATTGTAATTTTTATTGTAGCTGGACTATTTTTGAAAGCGGACGATTTGGTTTCTTTATGAAAACATCCCAATATCTTTATACATCATGTTAAAATTTGCAGCATTAAAGCCTTGTAAATATTGCTTTGTTGTAAACCAGTCTACGCATAATTAATTGACTATTTGCGTAGTTTTTAGCTCACCTGAGCACAAAGTGCTCAGGGTGAGCTTTTCTGATCGGTCTTTGTCCGTCGTCCGTCGTCCGTCCGTCCGTCCGTCCGTCCGTCGTCAACTTTTCATTCAAACGACATCTCCTCTGAAACCAATGGGGCAAATTTAATGAAACTTGCCTGGGATGTTCCTTGCATGAAGCTCTACCAAGATTGTTCAAATGGTTCTGGTCCATTGCATTTCTGGTTCACTGGAGCTAAAAATAGATTTTATAAGTTGGATCTTTAAAAATCTTCTTCTCCGAAACCACAAGGCCTGGAGCTTTGATATTTGGTATGAAGCATCATCTAGTGGACCTCTACCAAGTTTGTTCAAATTATGTCCCTGGGGACAAAACTGACCCCACCCCAGGGGTCAGTTGATTTTACATAGAGTTATATAGGGAAAACTTGAAAATCTTCTTGTCAGAAACCGCAAGGCCTAGAGTTAAGATATTTGGTATGTAGCATTGTCTAGTGGACCTCTACCAAGTTTGTTCAAATCCTGGCCTCTGGGTCAAAAATGGCCCCGCCCCGGGGGCCACTAGGTTTACATTGAGTTATATAGGAAAATCTTAAAAAATCTTCTTGTCAGAAACCGTAAGTTATAGAGCTTAGATATTTGGTGTGTAGCATTGTCTAGTGGACCTCTACCAAGTTTGTTCAAATCCTGGCCTCTGGGTCAAAAATGACCCCGCCCCAGGGGCCACTAGTTTTACATAGAGTTATATAGGAAAATCTTAAAAAATCTTCTTGTCAGAAACCGTAAGTTATAGAGCTTAGATATTTGGTGTGTAGCATTGTCTAGTGGACCTCTACCAAGTTTGTTCAAATCCTGTCCTCTGGGTCAAAAATGACCCCGCCCCAGGGGCCACTAGTTTTACATAGAGTTATATAGGAAAATCTTAAAAAATCTTCTTGTCAGAAACTGTAAGTTATAGAGCTTAGATATTTGGTGTGTAGCATTGTCTAGTGGACCTCTACCAAGTTTGTTCAAATCCTGTCCTCTGGGTCAAAAATGACCCCGCCCCGGGGGTCAATTGTTTTACATAGAGTTATATAGGAAAATCTTAAAAAATCTTCTTGTCAGAAACCGTAAGTTATATAGCTTAGATATTTGGTGTGTAGCATTGTCTAGTGGACCTCTACCAAGTTTGTTCAAATCCTGGCCTCTGGGTCAAAAATGGCCCCGCCCCGGGGGTCACTTGTTTTACATAGAGTTATATAGGAAAAACTAAAAAATCTTCTTGTCAGAAACAAGAAGGCCTACAGTTAAGATATTTGGTATGTAGCATTGTCTAGTGGAGCTCTACCAAGTTTGTTCAAATCATGGCCTCTGGGTCAAAAATGGCTCCGCCCCGGGGTCACTTGTTTTACATAGAGTTATATAGGAAAATCTTAAAAAAATCTTCTTATCAGAAACCGTAAGTTATAGAGCTTAGATATTTGGTGTGTAGCATTGTCTAGTGGACCTCTACCAAGTTTGTTCAAATCCTGGCCTCTGAGTCAAAAATGGCCCCGCCCCAGGGGCCACTAGTTTTACATAGAGTTATATAAGAAAATCTTAAAAAATCTTCTTGTCAGAAACCGTAAGTTATAGAGCTTAGATATTTAGTGTGTAGCATTGTCTAGTGGATCTCTACCAAGTTTGTTAGAAAAATGTCCCTGGGGTCACTATTGGCCCCGCCCGAGGGGTCACAAGTTTTAAAAAACAGTATAGAAGAAAAATCTTTAAAAATCTTCTTGTCTGAAACCACAAGACCTAGAATTTTAAAATTTGGCATGAAGCAAGCTTTATCAAGCTTTTTCAAATTATTGGATTAGGTTAAAGGTCACGGAGGCTAAAAGTAGATTTATCTGCTGTACCTCATAGAGCCTTCATTTATAGACCAATATCTTTGATATTCAGTATAGAGGTTCCTTGCATGGACCTCTACCCATGGGTAGGGTTTGAGGTCACTGGGTCAAGGTCAAGGTCACCATAGCTTATAATAGATATTTCTACTTTCTGTCATAGAGCCTTTATTTATTGACTGATATTTTACATATTTGGTTTGTAGGCACTTACGTATTTTCAATTAAAAAATGAAATACTGCTTAACAGCAAACCTACAGCCAAAGTACTCAGGTGAGCGATCCAGGGCCATCATGGCCCTCTTGTTTTATTTGGTGCCAGGAACCAACAATCGTATTCAGATAAATCAAGTTGTTTTGTTGTCTCAACAGGCAATGTTAACAGAGTTTCGATTGGATATGTCACAGCCACCTAAATCTTTCTTTCAAATGATGGCTGATTGATAGACATTTTATTAAACTCCTGAAACGAAGTTTGGGGGGTATATAGGAGTCACCTGGTGGTTGGTCTTCGGGCGGGCGGTCCATTGCAATTTCCTTGTCCGGAGCATAACTTGAAAAGGAAGGCAATGAAATTTGGACTGTGTGTACAGCTTTTCATTCCGATTTCAAAGATGTCATCTCATGACCTATATTTTGACCTACTGACCTACTTTTTGTTTTTGGAGCTATGGCAAAATTGAAATTGAATTGGTCCATTTCTGTGATATGCATCATTACATTCATAAAAATTTCTTTCATCTTTGAACCCAGGTGAGCGCTTTAGGACCATTGGCCCTCTTGTTTAACTTTATTTATTACTAGAAAAATGTATACTTAACAAAAGCTAGATACAGTTCTTCAATACCATAAGAATATTATATGTACAATTTAAACAGAATAAATACGCGATATTGCCCTGACCTAATCAAGCGTATATAAAACACGGAAAAATCCTGATCAAACTCCTCGCACCGGTCACATCACGCTTTGCTACTTTTACTGTACTAATCAGGAGAAGTAACCCCTGCGGGGAGTTGGTATCCTGATTAGAATCGCCCGAAAGCAAGCATTTATTTTTTTCTTTAAGTGCAAATTTTGGAAAAAACAAACAAACCATACTCTTATTTATACTACATTCTCTAGTTAAAAATGATATGTAGCAAAAAATATTGTGATTATCCTGTATTTATCCTACATGAGCTGAAGACTGGTACTGAGATCGTACATTGATGATGGTATGTTTCATTTGTAAGAATAAGTAACCCGACAAACATGGCGGTTGGGCGAGTCCATTTACGCATCCCTTGCTGAAGAATTTTGACGTCCATTTTGTTATCATGTGCTTTGAAATGCTTTGCTTTGATTGGCTAAAGGCAGGCGGTGTACAGGCAAAACTGTTCAAATCTTGTTAATTGTCTATATCGCCGTCCAGGAACGGCGATAATGATATAAAAGTGAGATTGAATAAATTAAAGAGCTGTTGATTGAATTCAGGTCCTAATTAGATATCCTAACTAGTTTTGTAGTTTATGACAGCAAAGAAAAGTAAAGAATAGTATGAGTCACTATTGACCCCGCACCAGGATTCATTGTTTTTTACTAAGACATTTAGACAAAAACCATTAAGAAATCTTCTCTGAAACTTTTCAGCCTGGAGTCAAGATAATTAGGTGTGTATCATCCTTAGCAGACCTCTACCAAGATTGTTCAAACTATCTCCCTTTGGTCACAATTAGCAAATTATGCTCGAGGTGTCACTGTTAACAAAGACAAACAGAAATTGTTTAAAGTCTTTTTAACCCAAACAGACAAAAGCTTTGATATTGGCATGCTGGATCTTCTGGTTCTTTCTTTAAAATTGGATAAATCCTTACATTGCTCTTGTCCTTTTTCTCATGTTAGCATTTTAAGTCAGTTATGGCCTTCTTGTTAAGATATTTGACATATTCAAAGATGTCATCTGGGCTGTTATATGGTTCAGAATTAGGGGGAATGAAACACATTGTATATCAGCCATACAAACACATGTAAGTGTGCACTGGAAGTACCAGAGTTTGAAATGATTTACTCTCTTGGGATTAAGGAAGAAGAAGATTAATTGGTGAAGAATGGAATTACATATTCTGTGACAATGTTTCTTTGCAATTTAACCAAAAATAAATATTGTATCATACATTCGCAGTCTGACTGGAGCTGTAATATAAAAAAGAAATACCACATCACATTGTTCTATCGCCATTTCTCATCTCTTTTCCCATAATTGCTACTCTAGACTATAACAGGATTAATAAACAGATTTTATCTTTTAATAGTATGACATAATATTGTAGTAAAAATAGTTTCTGTCAGATTGATGTTAGCATTTATGGTTGTTATTAAAGTCTCAAAACAAAGTGGTGCTCCATGTTATATATTACTTAACTATTCACTAACTTTATTTACAAAACAGAGGCATACTTTGTACTTAAATCATGGGTAAAATATTACAGTTTTATTTTATGCCTACCGATGAAATATAGGGAAATATCAGTGAGATAAAAGTGATAATCCACTGTTTTGAATTAGTGAAATTACCATTTTGATAATCCACTGTTTGTGCCGGAACTACTTTTCCCCACCACGTAAATACAAGAGAATCCGCTGTATTTCAGACAGTGACAGCGAGTGAAATTTATTTACCTTGTTAAATCCAGTTATAATATTGAATTCCTGAGCCTAACTAGTTGTGAACAATGATGAAATTCGCCATAAATTATTTAAAATGTCTGATTTGTTTACATAACTCACATGGACAATATCCAATATGGCCGACTTTCAATTCAATTGATTGAATATTACTCGGTATTAATCCGCTTTTATAATTAAAGTATGTATGGCTAAAATTCAATAAATATTGATAAACTGTGGAAAGAAAAATAAATGTTATTTGATGAAAGTGTATTTAGTTTATTTCAGCAGAAGTAAAGTTATCATATGTATTGGAGATTTTCTGCACTTTTTTTTTGTGCGGAGTAACGGTTTGACCAAAGTGCGCATTAACTGATTTGGGGCTCACCATGGGGAAGTTATTGAAGGCCCTGAGTAAAAAAAATGTCATAAAATACCCATTTTTGACGTGTTGGCATAAAATAAAAAGAAAATTTGTTTGTTTTTTAGTGGAAGATGGGAATTTATTTCATCTCGTGAACACCATATGTTTATATTTTCACTCATGGCTGCGCCACTCGTGAAAATATCACATATGGTGTTCACTCGATGAAATAAATTCTCATCTTCCACAAAAACAAACAAATATCCTCTATGTAATTGTACTTTATGGGTCATTAGATAGAACAACAGGACACATACCTTGATTATTCAATGCATCAAAATTTGCTGCTGAGTCAGACAAGGTAGCAGCAACAGGTCACTTTCAACAGGTTCTATAGAAAATATGTTGAAATAAGGCTCTAGAAGCAGAATGTTATTGCATTAAGCATAATTATCAATATAAAATCTTCTTTTTCGGTCACCAGAGAATTAGATGTTACTATACAGGTGGTGGGGGGGTGCATTTAATAGGCATGAGATAATTCTTATTCTCTGAAATATTTCTTAATTCCATTTCTGTGATTTACAAATTTTATGAACTAGTATGAGTTCTTTGAAAGTTACAATCAATGTCTCAGACATGACGGATATAATGAGTATCGCAGAAAGTATAGGAGCTGCTTGGAAAATAGAAACATAAAAAAAAAAACTTTATATTTTTTGAAAATTCTTATGCCTTCACTGGTACTCAAACATTCACAGCTTTAAGTGCCAGTCAAAAAGGGGCAGCGATTGTCCAAAAACAGCCAGTCATTACTGTCTGGTTTCGTTAAATTTGTGAAATGTATCAAATACGTCACAACCGTTGAATTTACTTTGAAAAAACAGTTCAAAAATTGTGAAATGTATCAAATATGTTACAACTGTTGAATTTACATTGACAAAACAGTTAAAAAATTCTAAAGGAGGATATTATTTTGTTCTTAAAACGGTTAGGAAATATGTAAAAAATAGGCATCACAGGTTCATTAAACCCTACATTCATTTCTAAATAGTCTCTTTACACATTGAATCTTTATTGTGTTTAGATAAACATGTTTCTCTTTACACATTGAATCTTTATTGTGTTTAGATAAACATGTTTCTCTTTACACATTGAATCTTTATTGTGTTTAGATAAACATGTTTCTCTTTACACATTGAATCTTTATTTTGTTTAGATAAACATGTTTCTCTTTACACATTGAATCTTTATTGTGTTTAGATAAACATGTTTCTCTTTACACATTGAATCTTTATTGTGTTTAGATAAACATGTTTCTCTTTACACATTGAATCTTTATTGTGTTTAGATAAACATGTTTCTCTTTACACATTGAATCTTTATTGTGTTTAGATAAACATGTTTCTCTTTACACATTGAATCTTTATTGTGTTTAGATAAACATGTTTCTCTTTACACATTGAATCTTTATTTTGTTTAGATAAACATGTTTCTCTTTACACATTGAATCTTTATTGTGTTTAGATAAACATGTTTCTCTTTACACATTGAATCTTTATTGTGTTTAGATAAACATGTTTCTCTTTACACATTGAATCTTTATTTTGTTTAGATAAACATGTTTCTCTTTACACATTGAATCTTTATTGTGTTTAGATAAACATGTTTGTCTGTTTGAATCTCACTAACTCAGATTATCAAGACCTAAATTAGTCATGTCTACAAACAATCTATCCTTTCCATTTGCACAGACCATTAATCACCCTTATGCCAAAGTAAGTTTCACAATCAGCTGGAAACAGTTGATAGTGTTTTGCAACAGATAGAATTGATGAATTAAGGTTTGATTTGTCTTTCCATGATTTGCCAATTATGTGTTTTGCTGATAAGTTACATCAACACTTACCCTTAGATCGTACTTTGTTTACTGTGATGATTGATAATCACCGAACTTTTTCTCCTTATCGCATTTACATAGCTAGATCAGAGTCTGTCTTACTAAATGAAAGTTTTTGTTAATACAAGCGTATCAGAGATGGCTTTATCCTAAGAGTCTAGCGCGCATGCAGACAAAATACTAAAATAATTTAAGAGTACATGTATCATTTCTTGTACATAAATATTTAAAATAAAGATGTGAATATTTCAGTGTATGAATATTTCAGTGTAGAAAAACTTTGTTTTAAATAAAGAACTAGACTTATTCTCTTAACTTTTGATGAATAAAAATGTACTTGGACTAAATTGATGAAGAATAGTGGTGACTTTTTAATTAAAAAACTTCATAAAACATCACCCTGAGTATGCCGTATTATCTCTTTCACTGATCTTGCTTTTTAGACAAATTTAACTTATGTTAGCAATGTTGGCCCATCATGGCCCTCTTGTAATAGTGGTACTTTTAACTATTTATTATAATTCTTTATTCTGGTGTACTTATTAATTAGTCATGATAACATTTTACCATATTATTTAGGACATGCTGATTACAAGCTAAACTGTAATGTATTAATTATAGCACTTTTTCTCCAAACAAATGTGTCAAAATCTCTGCTATGACAACTTTTTGGTTAGACCTGAACGGAAACATTACAAGCATAAATTTGCTAGGATGTTAATGATTGTCAGTTTGCTTATCAAATCTCATGGAGTTTGCATACAACAAAACAAAACCTAAGAGAAAAAGTTAAATAACACAATTAGAACATTTTCACTTCTTAATATTTGGCTGTCAAATAATGCCAAGGCATGGAAGAGTGGACAGTGATACACAGGAAATTGCCCTGTCTTAGGAATGTTTCATCTGCAGACATATTTGGTTACACAATAGGAAATTGCTTATCCATTTTTTGTGATGTATTGTTCCATCCAAAATGAGTTATTATTGGTTGTTTACGTCTAGTTGGCGACTGAAGAGACTTGTAACTTCTCTGTAAGTACCTCTATAAAATGTTTGTTACCTCATCAAAATTTCTAATTGGAGTGATGGAGCCATGGAACATAACTTGAATGTGTATTATATTTGGTAGTGCCAGAATTCTTGAACAGTTCTGCCAAAAGCCATTATGTCTTTTCATCAGGAAACCATATTCTATGTCATGAATTTTATTTCCAACAGTTCAGTTGCACCTACAAACAGAAACAAACAAACAAACTGGACAAGACACAAGGTAGTATTAGGATAAAAATAGTCTCAGCTAAGCTAATTAGTTTTCCTTGTCATCCAGAAGAAAATATCTCTGCAGATGTTCACTCACTTTTCAGTAAGGATATTGTCGCCCCCGGCTTTAAATAACTTCTTGGAAACTGATGGCAGATTTTACTCAGTTTTACCCAGTAGACATGTGTCAAGTTTGATAAACCTTATCAAGTTCATTGTCGTCATTTCAATATTTCTGGACAGTTTTCTCTTGGAATGTTTATGTTGAACTGTGTTTCAGATGTTACATTATGACCAACCAAGTTATTGTTTTGCATGTTGTCTGCAAGAGGAGGGGTGAACTTCTGCAAAGCCATACTGTGTGCAGCGATGATATTTGTTAAGCATCCAAAATATTTGTTTTCATTTGTCATATAATCATTTCAGCATGTGACGTGTGCCTTTCTTAATATTAGGCCTGCATCTCAGTATACACAATATGTTTATATTCATCTTAGTTAAGTTATGCTACAAATGATTGACATCTGCAGGGCCAGTATGATGGGTAATATTTATTCCAAATCCCAACATTTTTTCATATATTTCATTTGCAAGTTCTGCTGTTATTGCTGGAAAAGAATTCCATGCACAATCTTTGAAATGAAACAGTAATTAGGGGTTGAAAAGATTGGTTTCAAATCTGCTTTATTTCAGACTTTCTAATTGGAAATAGTGATCTTGATTTTAAGAGAACTTTATCGCATTGGGATCCAAAAACTGAAGCCATATTACTGCATAATTAAGTCACAGGTTTCTTATTCAGAAGTTACAGATGGCGTAAGTAATGCTTTTAAGAAACAAAAGTACTCCTGACTTTTCTTTGGTTCATTTATCAGTAATTTTGTAGAAGTTACTTCAGTGTCATATGTTCAGTTAAAATGTACTGGTTTACTGTCTTAAAATGTACTGTAGAAAACAATGAATTCTTTTGATAAGAAGTTTCATAGCAACTGTAAGTAATTCCAAGGGACCTTCAATCAGTTTCGTTTGACATATCCATTGCACTTTGATAATTTTATTTACCGTAATTGTCTTTTTATATGCCCGAAGGAGGCATATTATGTTATGGTCCAGGGCGTCCATCCGTCTGTCTGTCCGTCCATATGCAATTTGGTTTCTGGGAAATAACTTGAGTACTCTTTCGCCTACAGTCTTTTACTTTCAAGTGATTATTGATCATAATGAGTGGATGACCCCTATTGACTTTGGAGTCAGTAGCTCAAAGGTCAAGATCACATAGACCTTAAGATTGAAAACCCTTTCTGCCATGTAACTTGACAATCATTTGTTATAGAGACTTCAAACTTTATATCATGATTGCATACATTGATTGGATGACCCCTATACATTTTGGGGTCAGTATGTCAAAGGTCAATGTCACAGTGACGTAAATGTTCATTTACACTCTGTAACTGGACAACCATTTGTCATATAGAATTCAAAATTCATATAGTGGTTGCACACATTGAGTGAATGACCCCTATTGATTTTGGTGTCAGTAGGTCATAGGTCAAGGTCACAGTGAAACCATTTCCCCCATGTAACTTGACAATCATTTGTTGTAGTGACTTAAAACTTTATTTCATAATTGTACAGATTGAGCGGATGACCCCTAGCATTTTTGGGTCAGTATGTCAAAGATCAAGGTCACAGTAACCTAAATGGTTAGAATAATTTACACTCTGTAACTGGACAACCATTTGTCATATAGATTTCAAAATTCATATAATGGTTGCACACATTGAGCGAATGACCCCTATTGATTTTGGGATTAGTATTTCAAAGGTCAGGGTCACAGTGACCTAAATGTTTAGAATCATTTACACTCTGTTATCTGACAACTTTTTGTCTTAGAGACTTCAAAATTCATGTAATGGTTACACACATTGAGTGAATGACCCCTATTGATTTTGGTGTCAGTAGGTCATAGGTCAAAGTCACAGTGAAACCATTTCCCCCATGTAACTTGACAATCATTTGTTGTAGTGACTTAAAACTTTATTTCATAATTGTACAGATTGAGCGGATGACCCCTAGCATTTTTGGGTCAGTATGTCAAAGATCAAGGTCACAGTTACCTAAATGGTTAGAATAATTTACACTCTGTAACTGGACAACCATTTGTCATATAGATTTCAAAATTCATATAATGGTTGCACACATTGAGCGAATGACCCCTATTGATTTTGGGGTCAGTATTTCAAAGGTCAGGGTCACAGTGACCTAAATGTTTAGAATCATTTACACTCTGTTACTTGACAACTTTTTGTCTTAGAGACTTCAAAATTCATGTGATGGTTACACACATTGAGTGAATGACCTCTATTGATTATGGGGTCATAGGTCAAGGTCACAGTGACCTTAACATTACAAACCATTTCAACCATGTAACTTGACAATCATTTGTTACAGAGACTTCAAACCTGATAATCATGATTGCACACATTGAGTGGATGACCCCTATACATTTTGAGATCAGTATGTCAAAGGTCAGGGTCACAGAGACCTAAATGCTTAGAATAATTTTCACTCTGTTACTCAACAACCATTTTTCATAGAGACTTCAAAATTCATATAATGGTTGCACACATTGAGTGAATGACCCCTACTGATTTTGGAGTCAGAAGGTCAAAAGGTAAAAAAAAATCAAAATTTAAAGCAAATCATTTATGTTTAAAGCTTAAGATTTCCTCCATTATATCACAAATGCATCATACTTAGAAAAACACCCTTCGGGCATATAATGCTCTGCCAATCAGTGCTCTTGTTTAAACAATTTTAAGAGTCTGTTGTTTCCTAACCTTAAGAGGTAAAACCATAACCTTTTACTGAACATACAGTGATATTACTTAATTACTGAACACGTTCACAGGCAAATTCCCTACCAGCTTTTGGCTGTTCCATTAGCCATTAATCAATGTTGTTTAAGAAAGCAGTGCGGGCGTCTGAGAATTGCTGATACTGCTCTTAGTTAGGAAAGAATTGATTGAGTTTTGATTGGTAGTTCTTAATAAGCCAGTTATGTGTTATGTTGATAAGCTACATTTTTTCCAAACCAAAGATCGAAGTTTATTTGCATAAAAAATCGATACACCTTTTTTCTTTTCATAGTTATATAGATAAGCTGTTAGTATCTTAAGATGTGTTGATGTAAGATTTTGTGGCTGTCGATAATTCTTTATTGGTTGATGTTTGAAATTGCAAAACAATCAGAAACAAAATATCAGAATGCCTTGTGAAGATAACGCAAATGTTATAGTTTGTTTGTTGGAAACTAATATGTTTGAAGTTCAAATAATTGTGAATAATGTAAAAATAGAGATGTTTTTATCTGAGTTTGAAATTTCCATTCTTTTGGTTATGATGGATCACGGAGACAAATGTTTTTGATAAATTTGAAATGAGATTTTAAGTACCAACAACATTAAATAGCATAGAAGCAAATTTAAGTAATGTGAATATTTTTTAAGAAACTGACTTGTTAAAAATAATACCTAAGTCATAAGGCAGAAGATGTTGGAATATAAATAAGTTTCGAAGAACGTATTTACAGAATCTTTGACATACTCATGAAAATATTCAGCTCAGGCTGGCAGAAATGTTTCAAGCTCAATCGGTCGGACCACCCGACGATTACCCTTTACCCTGTACGACCGCCCTATTTTTGTACTGTCTGGATTTACATTAGGAATAGAAAATGGTGAATTTCTGGACCGACTGAAAGGGGATTTTCGGAGATGCAAACTGGTCCCAGATGTTCTGAATTGGTCTGGACCGATGATTTGTCAGATTTCTGCAAGCCTGGTTCAGCTGTATCACTTGTCAGTTAGATATAATCCATCCCCATAGAAAACAAAAAACAATCCTCTCTATATGTAATTTTCAATATTTCTGATAATAAAGATTAAACCAGTTTTAGGCATTTTTAGTAATGAAATAAATTGGCCAAAAAAAATATGTTTAGCATGATTAGTAATTTTAATATATACTAACAAAGCTTTTCTCTTTTTGAAAAATACACACAATTTATTGTTACTGACAACTAAAATTGAATTATGATGCTTACCTTAATTGGTTTGTTGACCGCGCAAGTACTCTTTGTTCAAACTGAAAGTTAAAAACAAAAGTAGCTCAAATTTCATGATGTTACAATTTTTCAACACTGCATGTGCAGGTTAACATAATTGATAGACTTAGTAGCTTAATTTATTAAACTTTTCAGAGTTGAATTGATCTGGTATCAAGCACACTTACATTTATTGACAGACACATCGTTAACGAGTTAAGCAGTTAATTGGCGATAATTGCCTCGGGTCACTTGTCACAGTGGCAGTTTTATGGGTTTATGATATGTGTCAAGACAGCATGAGGAACAATTTGGGTGTGGGTATGAAATTTTAGTGTCTTTGTAAAAAGTTTTACTTAAATTTTAGTGTCTTTATAAAAAGTTGTACTTAAATTTGGTTTTATCTGGACTGATTTTTTAAGGAGTTTTTGACATAAAAATTGGTCCAGGAAGCTGGAATTTGGTTAAAACCCACAAATGTTTGGTTTTCCTGAGCCCTGTTGATGGGTGTAATCACTTTTGAAAAATAATTAGATATTTTCAAATTCTTAGCATTGAATGAAGCAGAGATCTTTGTGGTATAGTAACCAGACTGTTCAACAATCTCAGGTTCTTGTAATTTCTTCTTTAGTAACTTCATATCAAGTACAAATTCTAAAATTCTGTTACCTTTATACAAACAATCAAGATCAAATATTCACAACACATTTTGCTTTCATTAACATGTGCTTCTGTAATTGCCTAAAATTCTTTAAATTTTAAGACAAGGTTTACAGAGGATTAATTTAAATTGTGTTTGTTTTAGGCTTATTTGAAAAAGTTATCTTTTCCATTAGAATGATATGTTTCATTTAAACATTCAGTGGAAAACATGAGTGTATATTTTAATAACTGAATCACATTTTTTTTAAAACAACGAAACAGTATAAATTTTTTCTCACATAATTCAGTATTCTAATTGTTTGGCATATAACGCTGAGCTGAGACTTTATAACTATTTGGATGCAGTAAAGACATTCGTAGACAAAACTCATGAGTTTGAAGAAATGTTACAATTTCTTGTTTATTAGCTCACCTGGGCACAAAGTGCTCAAGGGTGAGCTGTTGGGATCATTGACTGTCCGGCATCCATCGGCGTGTGTGGTGCATCGTCAACAATTTGACTTGAACGACTTCTCCTCCTAACCACCTAAGCCAACTTTGACGAAACATGTCTCGGATATTCCATGCATGAAGCTCTACCAAAATTGTTCAAAGAATTGAATTCCATCAAGAACTCTGGTTGCTATGGCAACAGAAAGGAAAAACTTTGAAAACCTTCTAGTCTGAAACGACAAGGCCCTGAGCCTTAAGATTTGGTAAGTAGCATTGTCTTATGGACCTCTACGAAATTTGTTCAAATTATACCCCTAAGGTCAAATTTGACCCTGCCTGGGGGGTCAGTTGATTTTACAAAGGATTATATAGGGAAAACTTTGAAAAACTTCTTGTCTGAAACCACAAGTCCCTGAGCCTTAGGATTTGGTAAGTAGCATTGTCTAGTGGACCTTTACCAAGTTTGTTCAGATTATACCTCTGGGGTCAAACTTGGCCCCACTCCGGGGGTCAATTGATTTTACAAAGGCTTATATAGGGAAAACTTTGAAAATCTTCTTGTCTGAAAGGACAAGGCCCTGAACCTTAATATTTGGTATTTAGCATTGTCTAGTGAACCTCTACCAAGTTTGTTCAGATTATACCCTTGGGGTCAAATTTGGCCCTGCCATGGGGGTCAGTTGATTTTACATAGGTTTATATAGGCAAAACTTAAAAAAATCTTCTTGTTTGAAACCACAAAGCCTAGAACTTAGATATTTTTAATGGAGCATCAGCTAGAGGTCGTCTACCAAGTTTATTCAAATTATGCCCCTTGAGTGAAAAATTGGCTCAGCTACCCTGGGGGTCACTTGAATGCTCAACAGCAGACCCAAAGGCAAAGTATTCAGGTGAGCAATCTAGGGCCATCATGGCCCTCTTGTTTTTTATCATAGGGACGTTAAAGATTTGCTTAGCTGTGTTTTACGGTGGTTAATCATAAAACCACATCAACTGTTTCCGATGTATTTAGTTTCAGAATCAGTATTACAGAAGCACAGATATGACCAAACAAAAGCAACATGTTGTTTGAGTATATAAAAAACTTTATTAGGCTTGTAAAATTTCATGGACTTAAGTTCAAAATATGTAGAAATCTGCAGTTATAATTACGATATTTTATTTCTTTAAAGTTATACATAATTTCTTTACTCCTAAGTATGTTTTTGTATTTTATATAATGTATTCAAACTTTTTCCTGTTATACTTAATGAACTTAGATCGGCAGTAAGGTACAGTTTACCTCGATCACAATTCCTACTTGTTGAAATGAAATATAAAAGAGGGAAGTAGTCTGTACCTTCTGATTATTTGATATCAGATATCATTTATTTTATAGAGTTGAAGAAGATAAGAAATGTTTGTTGTTCCTGGAATTTGGTTGATGAGGACTCTTGAGACAATGGTATCTATAATGAACACAAGGAAATTAGATTTATATTTTATCTGTTCACCATTGTGTTTACAGATTTCATTAGTTTGTTATATGAATAAATTCTGTAACTACAATTTCCTATGTAGTAGGGCAGGAAACCGAACAGTAGAGAGAATTGGTTTTAATGCTTATATAATAGGAAAGATCATGACAGTTGGTTCTATTACGTAGGGTTAGTACTCTGTGACCTGAAGTCAGTGAAGTAGTCGGATTCAGAAATCAGAATGAAAAATTATCGACGAGATAACGTTTGAACATTCTTGTCCCGTTTATAATCAAGATAGATAGAATCATGTTTTCTTGAATGTTTTTTTTCCAAACAAAACTCAATTTATTTTAAAAGAAGATAGATTAGCAAAATGCATTACATAATGACTAAGTATGCAAGAGCATGTGCTTCTGTGTAAGTACATGCTGGTAAAGCACGCCTTTTGGCACCTGTATGAGCTATGCCTATCAAGTGTGATATATATAGAACTGTTAAGATATTTAAGAATTGAAAATGATATATTTTTTCTTTGGAAGAATGATATTTCATAAAAAAAATGATCTTCAAAAAGAAACTCATCTGTGCCATTTTTCGCTAGAAGTATTTTGATATTAACTTGCATATCAGTAGTTTTACCCTTTGAAACTAATCTAAGAGTTTCCAGTTTCAGAGGACTTTGTTTTTTACAAAACTGAATCTCAGATTTCAGAGTATGAAGATAAAAATGTTGATAGCTGGTTGTGTTTTATTCTTCTCCTTGTCTTGATCATGTTAATTTTTTAAAAGTATCATTTTATTTTTTTCAAAAGTTACACTAATTTCTATTATAGACATTGATAGATATTATGTATATGCATGGTTATGTTACAGTAATGCTTTGACAAGAAGTCAGAAATTTTGTTGGGATTTTGCCCTGCCTGGTTTTGTACGGGTATAGTTTCTCTCTTTGGCCATTCTAGCAGAAGATTTGCTTTACTAATATGGTTCGTCTTCATCATTTATCAAGTAAACTTAGAGTTATCAATTGTCATGAGTATCATATATATGATTTTAGTAACATTCTTCCCTAACACTTATTTCCTATTTCCCTTCTACCTATGCATCCAGATTCAGTCTATAAAGCACTGGTGATGGTATAAATTGCATTCAAGCATAGCTCTAGTTTCTCGTGGTTTATTGGAATAATTATTTCCAACTATCAAAACAGACTAAATAGTCTTTATAAATGCAACTGAAAATAAATTGTATTCATCACTGTGTTAAAAGGAGGGTGTTAAGCGCAACACTTTGTTTATCTAAATTCTGCAGCCAGTCTCTATGGAGACAAATATTTTACTTATGCATGCAGAGCTAACAACTTTAGCAGTCAGTTCCTTCGTTTATGTAAACCTTGAACACAGTTATAAATTGAACTTCTGAATTTATTTAGAAGAATGTGTGACTGATGCTAGTTAAAATGCATTACTTTTCATGGTATTAATGTCCTCTTGGGTATATATCACAGAAACACAATACAATTAATTATCCATTGTAGTCTCGACCATGAAAACTGAAATGTAATAACAAGAATTTTTAGACTGTAGATATAACATTCTGTATTATCGCTCAGGTATTTTGCATTTGCTGATTCCAGTTTTATAGATGAAACAGATTGCTGTGAATGGAAACGTTTCTATTCTAAAATGCATGATAGTTTTGAGGAATTAATTGAGTAACATAAATGAAGGAAGCTGTAATGTTCAGCTCAATTTCAGATACAGCTATGTTCCATCAAATAATGTAGCTTCTTTCCTTTACTTATTTCTCATTTCATTTGTCTTCATCAAACTATTTAAACCATTTGCAGTTTACCTTAACTGTAGGCTGTAGCTTCCATTGTGACATGATATGTTCCTTGTGTGAAGATCAAAGAATTCTGTTCTTTGCAGAACTGTAATTGCTATGGCAACAAAAATGAAAATCTTCAAAAATCTTCTTGTCTAAAACCACCAGACTCTGAAATTTGGTGTGAAGTCCTTGGGGTCATTACTTGCCCCACCTGAAGGGGGCATATGTTTTACATAGAAGTATATAGGAAAGTCTTTAAAAGTGCTCAGGGCGAGCTTTTGTGATGACCTGTTGTCAGTTGTGTGTTTGCGGCATGCATCATCAACTAGAGACCACATTTTCAATCAAGTCTTAATGAAACCTGCTAAGAATGTTTACCTTGATAATATCTCTTGCAGTTTTAAAACTGGGTCATGTAGGATCAGAAACTATGTCACTAGGCTAAATCAAAGGAAAATGTTTCAAACAGTCTCCAGGCCACATTTTAAATTCAGATACCATTATTTTTGGTCAAAATGTTTGTTGTGGTGATTTCTAGGTTGACTTTGAATAATTGGGTCATTTTGGGTCAGAACCTAGGCCGCTGGTTTAAATCAAAGAAAAACCTTGTTAACACTCCAGAGGCCACATATTGAATCAGTTTTCATGATTTTCATTCAGTAAGTTTGTGTTGATGATGTATAGATCAAGTTTGACTATGAATCAAAAAGTATGGGTCAAAAACTAGGTCACTGGTTTTAATCAAAGAAAAACATTGTTCAGCATTCACAAAGTCATATTTTAAAGTCAGTCATCATGATTTACAATGAAAATGCTAGTTTGATCAGATGAAGTTTGAATATGGGTCAGATGGGATAAAAAAAACAGTAGGTCACTGCCAGGCTTAGATCAAAGGAAAATCTTTTTTCATTTTGAAGTCAGATATAGTTTGATCAGATGAAGTTTGAATATGGGTCAGATGGGATAAAAAAAAAACAGTAGGTCACTGCCAGGCTTAGATCAAAGGAAAATCTTTTTTCATTTTGAAGTCAGATATCATGAGTTTAAGTCAGAATGTTTGTCTTAGTGATTTCTAGATCAGGTTTGAATTTGGGTCATCTCAGGTCAAATACTAACTAGGTCACTGAAATAGTTCTTGGGTGAGCAATGTAGAGCCGTCATGGCCCCCTAATTTTTAATATGGGGAGCCTAGTATGTTTGAGAGCAATGCATTGGCATAGATTCTGGCAGAATTGTTGTCTGCAAATTTGAGAAACAGCCGTACATCTAGCAAAGAAGCTGTCAGTATTCTCTCGCCTCATTCTCCAAGATTTAAATTCTACTAGAATATTACTTTCCTTGAAACTGCAATGGTTGTCTTGCATTTAAATGACTGAGCAGCAATTGCCAATCAGTTGACTTACTGTTCTTCACACTACTTAATTTGTAAATAAAACCAGAAGTATAACAAAGTGGAAAGTTAATTGTAGTTTTGAACTATGAACTTTAAATGTGTTATTTTCTGCTCCCAAAAAAGGTTTAACTGTCTTTGGTAATAGTTGATATCAAATCATTAGCAATACAATCATAGAGTGCTCTAATGTGTTATCAATAGATATATAAGGTTAACTCCTTTGATATGAAATAGTGAATGATTATTGAGTTTTTGAGTACTGTCATGTGAAATAATTAAAAAAAATAAATAAATAATGACTGTTTACTAATTATTTTGTAGAACGTTTGTATTGCCAAAGCATTATTTTTAAATACATGAGGCTTTATGTAAGTGTTGAGGACAAGATACAGGTATAAATTATGAGAAAAATATCTTCAGTATAAATGTCAAATTTCTAATAACTTGTTATTTATTCATTTTCTGAGATGGTATAAATAATAAAATCAGTTCTTTTAGATCACACAAACAAGTCCTTCAAATAAATTGTGTATGTCTTAGGCTACTGTTAGCAAATTTAATACCAATTAATTGCCTAATAAAATACATGTTCTAGGGTCACAAGATTTGAATATTGAGTTAATTGCATTATGAATTGGTGTTCCTAGGTCCACAGACTTTGAATGAGAGCTAGGAAATGAACTAATTACTGTTTTATGTTGCTTCAGAGATATTAAGAATTGGTCTAAAAGTCTGAGTGATATCTAGTATAAGAGAATTCTTATTTAATTGAATTTTAAAAAGAATATATTTAGTCAATTTGATATTAAGATTGTTTTTAGCTTACTTCGCTATTAATAATTTCATGTAAGTGTATGCCATTATTTTAGTCCTTCAGTACAATTAGGTTAGATAATAAAATTAATTATGTGATTACAAGTAATTAAAATAATTATACAGCCTGTTCCAGTCCATCAGAACTTTTCTTTATATAATCGACTTTGTTAACACATTTGTCTTTTATCTTTTACTTTCTGCAGAAAATGAGATGAAAATAATTGACCATCTTTTTTCAGATTCTAACTGAGAATTTGCCTCATTTATCCCATTTAAATGCAGATCAGACACAATTTAAATTTGTAAGCCAGGCACATTTTGTCTGCCTGTCTTTGCGGAAATTGTTTGTTACAAAAATGCAAAATTCTATTCGATGCAGCCTAACTTTCCGGAAAAAAGACACAGTTGAAATGTCTGAGTCTATTTCCTCTTTAGATCTGTTCTGTGTTAACACAATTATATAATGTGACTGAACAGTTAAAATGAACCATTATTATGAATTGTACATGTTTTTGTCCAAGAGATAAATATGTATTTATATATACAACAGCCTTATATTAAATGTTGATACTTTAATAATTGACAAGTATTTGAAGCCGTTTGGGAATAAGGAAGTTGGGGGAGGTGTGTGTGTGTGTGTGTGTGGGTGGGGGGGGGGGGGTAAAGATACTGGTTTATCTGTTAGTTCTTCCATTTGCCATAGTTTCTTGTCTTAGCTTTTTCTCATGAACTTCTGATTTGAATTCTGTGAACACTCCAGCTTCAGTACAAATAGCACTAATATGGTTTGTTTTTTTTGTTCAAAAACAATTTCCATTGTTTTTAATAGATATTTGAACCTTTCATTTGCCACAAGGGTGCAAAAATAGTTTTAGCAGCCGTCAGCTGGAATTAAGAGACACTTTATGGAAAGCTTAATAGGCATGTTGCAAGCATTTTCTGGTTCAACTGTTTTTCTTAGAGTTATGAGCTCTTGCATTTTGTCTGAAAGTATACTAGAGAATTTCTGTATTTGTTGTAAGGCTATTTCTCCACAACCAATTACTACAGTTAAAATAAACCTCATGCAAAACATGAACAGCAAGAGGAGATTCACATTTTGTAAGCACCTCTTGGTTGTTTATTTTTCTTTGAGCTATGCTCTATCGTTTTGCTCAAGATATTTTACTATAATGCAGATCATATCCTGTCTTGACTGTGGATGCACATTTGTTGATGCAGCAGTCTGGTTCAATTTTATTTCTGCTTATCACAACAATTGAGAATGTTGGTAAGAGATATCATTTGAATATTTCCATTTACAGCTTAAAATGTATAAAAAAATGTTATATATAAATAAAGTGTACTTTTGACTACTTAGCTAACAATTTAATTGAATTATACCCTTAAATGCTAAATGTAACATCTTGACCCCATTTTGATTAAAAAAAAAGACAGAAATAGAAGAGCAGTAACAGCAATAATTCGGCATGTTGAAAGGGGTGATTCTAGTTATTTCAGATTAATTGCTTTATGCATACTTGATAAATAAGATAAGAATATGCCTACAATATGCTGCTTGAAATGATGTGTTATGGGTTTTCTAAGCATTCTATGTTAAGACATAAGTTTTGAGGTTAAGTATGTTTTGACTTCGAGATTCTTATTTTTGCAAATCTGTCAGAAAAGTAAATTGTTTTTCTTCTATATAATTACTCCCTCTTTGCATTAGATTTATTCTTTCCTCAGAAACATTTATTTATATTACATTTAGATTCTGATCAAATGTCTGAAATCGTTCCACTTGAATATGTAAGGAAACGTCAAGTTTTCATTGGCATATTACAAGGAACAGGAAGGAAACTGTTGACAAGCTTCTGTCTGATTCAGAAAATGACTGTGGTTCATTTCTTGTAAAATGCAGATCAGACACAATTTTAATCTGTAAACCAGTCACACTCTCGGTCAGCCTGTCTTTTAGGAAATTAGTTGTCATAAAAATGAGATTCTGTCTTGTGCAGACCTTTACTTTTAAAAAGAACATAGTTTAGTTTGACTAGCTCAACATGTCTTTAATGCATTTCTGTGATCATCATCTGTAATTCGTTGTCCTGTTCATGGAGACAACAAATGTCCTTCAAGCTAATCCCCTTAACTAAACTAGATGATGGAAGTACAATTGAAACATAACAGAGATGTTTTGGCAAAATGAAAGTTGATCATGCAGACAGTTGTATTCCATGCAGAACTGTATGAAGAATTACCCAGTGGTCACCTTTGCCAAGGTCTTCAGGTCATTAATGCTTGCAAAACATGTGGACATGATTTTTTAGCTCATCTGAGCACAAAGTGCTCAGGGTGAGCTTTTCTGATCGGTCTTTGTCCATCGTCCGTCAGTCCGCCCGTCCGTCCGTCCGTCGTCAACTTTTCATTCAAACAACATCTCCTCTGAAACCAATGGGGCAAATTTAATGAAACTTGCCTGGGATGTTCCTTGCATGAAGCTCTACCAAGATTGTTCAAATGGTTCTGGTCCATTGCATTTCTGGTTCACTGGAGCTAAAAATAGATTTTATAAGTTGGATCTTTAAAAATCTTCTTCTCCGAAACCACAAGGCCTGGAGCTTTGATATTTGGTATGAAGCATCATCTAGTGGACCTCTACCAAGTTTGTTCAAATTATGTCCCTGGGGACAAAACTGACCCCACCCCAGGGGTCAGTTGATTTTACATAGAGTTATATAGGGAAAACTTGAAAATCTTCTTGTCAGAAACCACAAGGCCTAGAGTTAAGATATTTGGTTTGTAGCATTGTCTAGTGGACCTCTACCAAGTTTGTTCAAATCATGGCCTCTGGGTCAAAAATGACCCCGCCCCAGGGGCCACTAGTTTTGCATAGAGTTATATAGGAAAATCTTAAAAAATCTTCTTGTCAGAAACCGTAAGTTATAGAGCTTAGATATTTGGTGTGTAGCATTGTCTAGTGGACCTCTACCAAGTTTGTTCAAATCCTGTCCTCTGGGTCAAAAATGGCCCCGCCCCAGGGCCCACTAGTTTTACATAGAGTTATATAGGAAAATCTTAAAAAATCTTCTTGTCAGAAACCGTAAGTTATAGAGCTTAGATATTTGGTGTGTAGCATTGTCTAGTGGACCTCTACCAAGTTTGTTCAAATCCTGGCCTCTGGGTCAAAAATGGCCCCGCCCCAGGGGCCACAAGTTTTACATAGAGTTATATAGGAAAATCTTAAAAAATCTTCTTGTCAGAAACCATAAGCTATAGAGCTTAGATATTTGGTGTGTAGCATTGTCTAGTGGACCTCTACCAAGTTTGTTTAAATCCTGGCCTCTGGGTCAAAAATGACCCCGCCCCAGGGGCCACTAGTTTTACATAGAGTTATATAGGAAAATCTTAAAAAATCTTCTTGTCAGAAACCGTAAGTTATAGAGCTTAGATATTTGGTGTGTAGCATTGTCTAGTGGACCTCTACCAAGTTTGTTCAAATCCTGGCCTCTGGGTCAAAAATCGCCCCGCCCCGGGGTCACTTGTTTTACATAGAGTTATATGGGAAAAACTAAAAAAATCTTCTTGTCAGAAACAAGAAGGCCTACAGTTAAGATATTTGGTATGTAGCATTGTCTAGTGGACCTCTACCAAGTTTGTTCATATCCTGGCCTCTGGGTCAAAAATGGCCCTGCTCCGGGGGTCACTTGTTTTACATAGAGTTATATAGGTAAATCTTAAAAAAATCTTCTTATTAGAAACGGTAAGTTATAGAGCTTAGATATTTGGTGTGGAGCATTGTCTAGTGGACCTCTACCATGTTTTTTAGAAAAATTTCCCTGGGATCACTATTGGCCCCGCCCGAGGGGTCACAAGTTTTAAATAACAATATAGAAGAAAATCTTTAAGAATTATCTTGTCTGAAACCACAAGACCTAGAATTTTAAAATTTGGCATGAAGCAAGCTTTATCAAGCTTTTTCAAATTATTGGATTAGGTTAAAGGTCACGGAGGCTAAAAGTAGATTTATCTACTGTACCTCATAGAGCCTTCATTTATAGACCAATATCTTTGATATTCAGTATAGAGGTTCCTTGCATGGACCTCTACCCGTGGGTAGGGTTTGAGGTCACTGGGTCAAGGTCAAGGTCACCATAGCTTATAATAGATATTTCTACTTTCTGTCATAGAGCCTTTTTTTATTGACTGATATTTTACATATTTGGTTTGTAGGCACTTACATATTTTCAATTAAAAAATGAAATACTGCTTAACAGCAAACCTACAGCCAAAGTACTCAGGTGAGCGATCCAGGGCCATCATGGCCCTCTTGTTTAATGCTTCCAAAAGAATCATAGATATTAAATATCCTCTCACCAGGAATGTCCTAGAACTTTGATATTTGAAAAGTAGCTTTGACAAGTAAATGTAAGAAAGGATTGTTCAAGATACATGTCTTGGACCCTAGTTGCACCATGGCAGGAGAAAAGTAGACCCTCTTTCAACACAGGCTTCAGTACAAGAGAGGTTGATACTGACCTACTTCTACATTGATAAGCTTTTAAATTGTGATTGCCCATGTCCATCCATATGATAATTTGTTTTACTTTGTCTTAAGGAAAATGAGTATAATTTTTCTTGTCTGAACCAATAAAGCAGAATGCTGTGAAATTTTTGTGCCATTGTCTAGTGAACCACCGAATGTGTTGAGGCTTTGCATACCCTTTCTTGATAACTGTCGAGTAACCGATTATGAGCCACAGTTCAGTACCCCTTGGCTTGATCGTAACTTTGTAGGACTGTATTTAGTAATACGCAGTCTGGTGTATCTTTTGTACATTTGTTAACCAATGACTGTAAGCAGAGTTATGTTACTTCGGAAGGTTGTTTCCCAAACTGTAACCGGGTGCTCCTTTGCCAGTTTCAGTTGAAACTTTGCAGTATAAATAGATGTATTGAAATAGGCAAATTATGCAAACTATTGCAGTCTGTCCACTTATAACAGTGTTATGGTTCTTTTTCTTTTCCTTCCTAGCACACTATGCTCAGGGTAAGCTTTTGTTATCAACTTATGTTTATTGTGTGCCATTAACTTGTTACTAAAAACAAAATCGTACCCTCAACCACAGGGTCAAGTTAATAAAAATTTGCTAGAATGTTCTTTACTTCAAGCTCTACCATGATTGTAGATCTCTGAATTAGGGTGTGTAGCATTGTGTAGCGAACCTCTACCAAGTATTTTTTTTTTAAATCATGACTCTTTGGGTCACTTTTTGACCTGCCTGAAGGTTCAGATGTTTTACACAGAAATATGTAAAAAATCTTTAGAATTCTTCTTGTATGAACCATAAAACCTAGAGTTCTAATTATTTGGACAAAGTTTTGTCATGTGGATGCCTGAAGTGTCACATGTTTTACATAGAAATGTCTAGAGAAAATCTTAAATTTTTGTTATACGGATCCACAAGGCCCAGAGTAATATTATGAACTGTTGGAAAGATTCTTCAAATTTGGGCCCTGGGGTCATAATTGGCTCTGTCGAAAGGTTTAGATGTTTTTATACAGACTAATGTAGACAAACTTTCTAAAAATTCTTCTTGTAAGATACTATTAGGCTGAGCCTTGTGATAATTTTTGAGTAGTATCTCTAGTGGAGCTCTTACAAGTTTGTTCAATTATGTCCCTGGGGTCACTATAGGCCCCATTCAAGGGGTCTCATGTTTTAAAAAGAAATATGTTTTAAATTCTTCTTGCATGAAAGCACAACACTAAGAGGTCTAAATTTTTGCACAAAGTATAGTATAATAGACAAGCTGGCAGGTTTCTTCAAAATTTTGCTCTACCTAGGAGGTCAGATGTTTTACACAGATTCAGTAGACAAACTCTTGACAGAAACCATAGGGCTGAGACTTCTGAAATTAGATTTGAAGCATTTTCAAGTGGACCTCCACCGATATTGTTCAAGATTATGCCTTTTGTTTTGTTCTTTCTTTTTATTTTGATATTTATAAAAAAAAGTACTTGTCTTTCTTAGCTGTTATAGTCAGATAAACACTTTAGAGCCATCATAGCCCTCTTGTTTTTAATTTTTAATCTGTTGACCTAATGAACTTGAAAAGAAATCCTTCAGACTTCTTTAAAATGATTGTTTCCAAAGTGTTTCCTGGTATCCCGTCAAACCCTGGAAATTACTGAAGAAGCTGTCCAAGGCAGATAATTATGAAACAGAGCGGAACCAGAATATTATGTAAACTCCATAAAAGTTGGTGCCATTAATTTAGCAGACAGTGTTTATTTGACATCTGGAGCCTTTCTGAAGAATAATAATGCATAAGTCATAAGAACAGAAACAAACATTTGGCATGTGGAATGAAGTGATCCGAATTATTACCAATTAATTACATTATGCATACCTGTTTCCTGGTCATGTTGCTTTAAGTGAGGGCATGTTAGTTTAATACAAACTGTTTTATGATGCTCAATTATATGCCAGAGACTGAAGAAATGGTCAGGAAATCCTGTCAGAGTTTTTAAGTTTAAGTTCCAGATACAGCTGTGGCTTTTAGATCTAAATACATTCTTGTAACAAAAGTTTTAGGTATATATGAATAAAGGTATCATTGCCATTGATACTTTCATTGTACTTACTCTGTTACATTCATTCTGTAGTCTTAAGAATATTGAATTAAATCTACAGTGATAATTATGTTTGAAAAATAAATTCATGGAAAGGAAAAGTGTTTTTAACAAACTATACAGTATTGAGTCTTTTTTCTTCCTTTGCATAGTTAATAAAGAGAAAGGAAATTACTGACAAGCTTCGGTCTGATAAAGAGTAAGACTGTGCTTCATTTCTTTGCTAATATGCAGATCAGTCAGAATTTAAATTTGTAAACCAGTCACACTCTCTGTGTAACCCAGGAATTTAGCTGGCAGCAAGATTGTTTCTTTCTTATGCAGTCCTAAATTTTCAATTAAGAATGTACTGATTCCAGATCTATGTACTTACTTTTCATTATTGCATTACATTGAGTATGTTTCTTCAGGAGATTAAATCTTTGGAGATTATCACCCATCTCAGTTTAGCGGTTTCAGTAGAAGTTAGTCAATCATGTTCACAAGAAGCTTTACAACATTTTACGAAATCAAAGACATATAAACATTGCACTATGTTGTCATTTGTATGAATAAATTGCTCTGTTTCTGTCATAAAATAAGATCATTTATTGTATATAGCTTTTTCGCTAAGGACAGCAGGCTGAGCAGTATTTAAGTTATTACTTGTTTAATTCTGGAAATAACTGCATTTAGTTTAATCAAATTTACCACTACATGCATTACATGCATTGCTATACATTTAATGACAGTTGAAAATAAACTACTTTATCCTAGTAAAAGTTGAAAATAAGCTTCTTTATGCTTCCCGAAGGGAGAGCATATAGTTGCCACCTTGTCCGTCCGTCTGTCCATCTGTCCATCCGTCCGTCCGTTGTGCTTGTCCGGAGCATAACCTGAAAACCTTTGGACATAATTTGTTTAAATGCACACAGTGGTTGAGGGGATTGAGGCAGAGTGCAGTGCAAAAGAACCATAACTCTATTTTGCGCTGTTTTAGAATTCACCCCTTTTAGAAAAATCTAGTCCGGAGCATAACCTGAAAACCGTTAGACATAATTTGTTTAAACTGCACACAGTGGTAGAGGGCATTGAGGCGGAGTGCAGTGCCAAAGAACCGTAACTCTATTTTGCCCCGTTTTAGAATTATCTCCCCTTAGAAAAATCTTGTCCGGAGCATAACCTGAAAACCCTTGGACATAATTTGTTTAAACTGCACACAGTGGTAGAGGGCATTGAGGCAGACTGCAGTGCCAAAGAACCATAACTCTGTTTTGCAACGTTTTTGAATTATCTCCCCTTTTAGAAAAATCTTGTCCGGAGCATAACCAGAAAACCCTTGGACATAATTTGTTTAAACTGCACACAGTGGTAGAGGGCATTGAGGCGGAGTGGAGTGCCAAAAATGTGCCCACTTTATGACTTTGCCTGTATGTTTTTGCCTTGCACATGTCCCTTTGGCTCTTGGTTCGGGGAGCATATGTCAGTTTTACTGATCTCCTTGTTAATGTAGAACAGTTCTACTTTACCTTAGTAAAGATAAAACTCTTAACTCACAAAAAACAGCCCTCACAGAGGACCTTGGATTTTATCTCTTATATAGGATAATGTTTTGATTTTGTTAAAAAAGTACATTCCCATCTCAGTGCCTTTTTTGTATCTGTAATTTGGTCTTGTTCTTACAAAAAAAAAGGCTGCTGAAAAATAAGGTGCAACAGAGATAACATGTCGGTGTAAAATGTTTGGCTTCATAAATTATAAAATGGAAGGAAAAGTTTGGTATGATACACAAGTTTACTAACATTTTTCTGGTCATAAAACATAAAAGTAAGCTTTCCATTCTGAATAATCTTGTAGATTGTAATTATTAGAAGTCTTAGAATTATTCAGCAAAGCAGTGTAACCTCACTTTAGACCTATTTAGGAATAATGATGTAAGGCAATGCCAAATAGATATTCACTCTTTTGGTTAATATTTCTATACTTAGCCAAAAAAAGTTAAGCACCATTGTTTGTTGAGATGACAAATAGCTGAAATATATGCTTCATATTCAGGAAACTTAATGAAGTTATAATCTTGACTGAATTACAGTTTCTTCGAAACTGGATTGTTGTTCTGTCTAACACTTTTCATAGATGCACGTTGAAATCTGTTTTGGGTCAAAGTATATCAAATATCTGTACAATACAATCGATAGTTGTAAAACACATTCTCTGTTACTTTAATCCCTATCAATGCTTTGTATCTTTATGTTCCCTATGGAAGATGAGGCAGTATATAGTTTTGCAAATGTGGGTCGGTCGGTAGCCACTTTTGTTTCAGATCAATGTCTAGAGAACTCTTGAACCCACCTTCCTCAGACTTGGTATGTAGGTTGGTCATGAATAGTAGATGACCCCTAAAGCTTTTTCAGGTCATTAGTTCAAAGGTCAATGTGACAGTGACCTTGAAAAGTAAAATAGTTTCCAATCAATAACTATAGAACACTTAATCCAAGGTTCTTCAAACTTAATGTGTAGGTTGCTCATGACCAGTAGATGACCCCTATAGATTTTTTTTCAGGTCACCAGGTCAAATGTCAAGGTCATGTTGACCTTGAATAGCAAAATGGTTTTCAATCAATTACTATAGAACCCTTTGTCCAAGATTGTTCAATCTTAGTTTGTAGGTTGGCCATGACCAGTAGATGACCCTTTAGTTTTTCAGGTCACCAGTTCAAAGGTCAAAGTCACAGTGACCTTGAATAGCAACATGGTCTCTTATCAATAACTATAGAACTCTTGGTCCCAGGTTGTTCAAACTTAGTTTATAGGTTGGCCATGCCTAGTAGATGACCCCTATAGTTATTCAGGTCACCAGGTCAATGTTCAAAGTCACAGTGACCTTGAAGAGCAAAATGGTTTCTGATCAATAACTACAGGACCATTGGTCCAAGGTTTTTAGCTCATCTGAGCACTGCTCAGGGTGAGTTTTTAGGATCGTTGATTGTCCGATGTGCTTCGGCGTGCTGCGTCAACAATTTGACTTGAGCGCAACTCCTCCTAAACCTCTAAGCCAACATTGACAAAACATGCCTGGGATATTCCTTGCATGAAGCTCTACCAAACTTGTTCAAAGAATTCAATTCCATCAAGAACTCTGGTTGCTATGGCAACAGAAAGGAAAAACTTTGAAAATCTTCTCGTCTGAAACTACAAGGCCTTGAGCCTTAAGATTTGGTGTGTAGCATTGTCTAGTGGACCTCTACCATATTTGTTCAAATTATGCCCCTGGGGTCAAATTTGGCCCTGCCCCGGGGGTCAATTGATTTTACATAATCTTATACAGTGAAACTTTAAAAAATCTTCTCGTCTGAAACCACAAAGGCCTGAACCTTAAGATTTGTTGTGTAGCATTGTCTAGTGAACCTCTACCAAGTTTGTTCAAATTATGCCCCTTAAGTCAAATTTGGCATTGCCCCGGGAGTCAATTGATTTTACATAATCTTATATAGGGAATACTTTGAAAATCTTCTTGTCTGAAACCACAAGGCCCTGAGCCTTAAGATTTGGTATGTAGCATTGTCTAGTGGACTTCAACCAAGTTTGTTCAAATTCTGCCCCTTGGGTCAAATTTGGCTCCACCCCCATCCCCGGGGGTCAGTTGATTTTACATACGCTTATTTTGGGAAAACTTTGAAAATCTTCTTCTCTGAACTGAAAAGGGCCTGAGCCTTAGGATTTGGTATGTGGCATTGTCTAGTGAACCTCTACCAAGTTTGTTCAAGTTGTACCCCTGGGGTCAAATTTGGCCCCACCCCGGGGGTCATTGGTTTTACATAGGCTTATTTATTGAAAAATTTGAAAATCTTGTCTGAAACCACAAGGCCCTGAGCCTTAAGATTTGGTATGTAGCATTGTCTAATGGACTTCAACCAAGTTTGTTCAGATTCTGCCCCTTGGGTCAAATTTGGCTCCACCCCCGTCCCCGGGGGTCAGTTGATTTTACATACGCTTATTTTGGGAAAACTTTGAAAATCTTCTTCTCTGAACTGAAAAGGGCCTGAGCCTTAGGATTTGGTATGTGGCATTGTCTAGTGAACCTCTACCAAGTTTGTTCAAGTTGTACCCCTGGGGTCAAATTTGGCCCCACCCCGGGGGTCATTGGTTTTACATAGGCTTATTTATTGAAAAATTTGAAAATCTTGTCTGAAACCACAAGGCCCTGAGCCTTAAGATTTGGTATGTAGCATTGTCTAGTGGACTTCAACCAAGTTTGTTCAAATTCTGCCCCTTGGGTCAAATTTGGCTCCACCCCCGTCCCCGGGGGTCAGTTGATTTTACATACGCTTATTTTGGGAAAACTTTGAAAATCTTCTTCTCTGAACTGAAAAGGGCCTGAGCCTTAAGATTTGGTGTGTAGCATTGTCTAGTGGACCTCTACCATATTTGTTCAAATTATGCCCCTGGGGTCAAATTTGGCCCTGCCCCGGGGGTCAATTGATTTTACATAATCTTATACAGTGAAACTTTAAAAAATCTTCTCGTCTGAAACCACAAAGGCCTGAACCTTAAGATTTGTTGTGTAGCATTGTCTAGTGAACCTCTACCAAGTTTGTTCAAATTATGCCCCTTAAGTCAAATTTGGCATTGCCCCGGGAGTCAATTGATTTTACATAATCTTATATAGGGAATACTTTGAAAATCTTCTTGTCTGAAACCACAAGGCCCTGAGCCTTAAGATTTGGTATGTAGCATTGTCTAGTGGACTTCAACCAAGTTTGTTCAAATTCTGCCCCTTGGGTCAAATTTGGCTCCACCCCCGTCCCCGGGGGTCAGTTGATTTTACATACGCTTATTTTGGGAAAACTTTGAAAATCTTCTTCTCTGAACTGAAAAGGGCCTGAGCCTTAGGATTTGGTATGTGGCATTGTCTAGTGAACCTCTACCAAGTTTGTTCAAGTTGTACCCCTGGGGTCAAATTTGGCCCCACCCCGGGGGTCATTGGTTTTACATAGGCTTATTTATTGAAAAATTTGAAAATCTTGTCTGAAACCACAAGGCCCTGAGCCTTAAGATTTGGTATGTAGCATTGTCTAGTGGATTTCAACCAAGTTTGTTCAAATTCTGCCCCTTGGGTCAAATTTGGCTCCACCCCCGTCCCCGGGGGTCAGTTGATTTTACATACGCTTATTTTGGGAAAACTTTGAAAATCTTCTTCTCTGAACTGAAAAGGGCCTGAGCCTTAGGATTTGGTATGTGGCATTGTCTAGTGAACCTCTACCAAGTTTGTTCAAGTTGTACCCCTGGGGTCAAATTTGGCCCCACCCCGGGGGTCATTGGTTTTACATAGGCTTATTTATTGAAAAATTTGAAAATCTTCTTGTCTGAAACCACAAGGCCCTGAGCCTTAAGATTTAGTATGTACCATTGTCTAGTGGACCTCTACCAAATTTGTTCAAATTATGGCCCTAGGGTCAAATTTGGCCCTGCCCCTGGGGGTCAGTTGATGTTACCTAGGCTTATATAGGCAAAACTTTAAAAAACCTCTTGTCTGAAACCACAGAGCCTAGAACTTAGATATTTTTAATGGAGCATCATATATATAGGAGGAGACACATACTCAGATAGTACGGTGCAGCTTGATTTTATGTCAAGGTCATTCTACAAAGGGATTTTCATGAAACTTGGAATGCAGATTTGGTCACAATCGAAGGAAGCTTTTAAAGGCAGGCATTATCTTTCAGTTCTTTATTAAATGACAGGGCCTTGCCATAGACCAACATGAGATTCAAGGGGTATCCTTCCTCATTTTTGATGATTTCTTGTTGTTTAAAGATATTCTGGTTTTTTAAAGTTTTTGTACACTGCATGTCTTATAACAACGTGGGAGGCTTTATAGAGCATCAGTTGTTTTCAGCAGTTTTATTGCTGTTATTTTTTGTTCTCATGTTCTTCATCAGTCTTTGTCTAATAGATCAGGTATTTTTTCTGTCTTTCTCTCCACTGTAGTGCTATGGTATATAAGTTAACTTTTAATTTGGAAAGTTCCCCTGTTGTAAGCCAGACTTTAGAAATTGCATGTACATAAATTTGTTACAGTTACTTTCCAGAAATTTTTTAATGTGTGCGTTGTAAGCATAATCTGTTTTTTTTTTACCTTTCTGTTGATAATAAAAAATTACTTATTAACTAGTGATATTTAGGGAATCGTTTATTTGATACACGAACCACCTGTTGCTGTCAGACAAAGCACAGACAATGTCAGCCAAATCATCTGATGCAAGAAAGGCATTCTGTCTAATTATTACTTAAGATTGACATATGTCATTCAACAAGGTCATATGTTTACATTCTTACCAATGTCTTCACTTACATAATTAATTGTTAGATTGGCCTGTGCCAACTGACTTTCTTTTGGTTAATGTAAGATACACACCAGTGTTCTTCTCATACAGTTCAATGTGCACTGCAAGAGAATTGTTAACCTTGACCTTAAGCTAATTCAATCTGAAAGTCAGTCTGAAATGTAGGTCACTTGACATGAGTAATATCTTCTGAAAATGTCTTCTAAGTGAAAGTTAGGTCTGTTTTTTACCTTTAACTAAAGCTCTCTTTTGAGCTTGTGTTTCCATGGTGATATAAAGCATTTGTACTTTAAAAATTTATTTTCTCAGTCTTATCAAACACAGGAATATGAGGTCATAGACTGTCAAAAAAGATACAGATTTGTTGAAATGTTCATCTGAATTAGTAAATTTTTTTGAGTATGTTCAAACATAATTTTAAAAATGGACATGGGTGCTGCCAGGACATTATATTCAATGAACATGTTCATTAGATTTTTTTATTCTGTGGATAGAATAATACACTTTTCAGTTTTTGTGTCGCCCTTTCGAAGAAACGGCGATACATAGGGATGGCTTTGTCCGGCGGTCCGTCACGAAAACTTAACATTGGCTATAAATTTGCCATTTCTAAACATTATGTTATCAAACTTTCAAATTATATTGCTTATGACAACAGGGTCGGGATGATGCCAAAATTTTTAGGTCAAGGTCACATTTGACAGAGTTATGCCCCTTTTTGTACTTTGATTTTGTCATGAAAACTTAACGTTGGAAATTATTTTGCCATTTCTTAACATTTCGACATCAAACTTTCAAATTATATTGCTTACGACAACAGGGTCATGATGATGCCAAAATCTTTAGGTCAAGGTCACAATTGACAGAGTTATGCCCCTTTTTGTACTTAGATTTTGTCATGAAAACTTAACATTGGCTATAACTATGCCATTTCTTAAAATTTCTTCATCATACTTTCCAAATGTAATGCTTACAATTGTATCACTTAAGACATAGAGGATATTTGTTTGTTTTTGTGGAAGATGAGAATTTATTTCATCGAGTGAACACCATATGTGATATTTTCACAAGTGGCGCAGCCACGAGTGAAAATATCAACATATGGTGTTCACGAGATGAAATAAATTCCCATCTTCCACTAAAAAACAAACAAATTTTCTTTTTATTTTATGCCAACACGTCAAAAATGGGTTTTTAGCTCACCTGAGCACAAAGTGCTCAGGGTGAGCTTTTCTGATCGGTCTTTGTCCGTCGTCCGTCAGTCCGTCCGTCGTCAACTTTTCATTCAAACGACATCTCCTCTGAAACCAATGGGGCAAATTTAATGAAACTTGCCTGGAATGTTCCTTGCATGAAGCTCTACCAAGATTGTTCAAATGGTTCTGGTCCATTGCATTTCTGGTTCACTGGAGCTAAAAATAGATTTTATAAGTTGGATCTTTAAAAATCTTCTTCTCCGAAACCACAAGCCCTGGAGCTTTGATATTTGGTATGAAGCATCATCTAGTGGACCTCTACCAAGTTTGTTCAAATTATGTCCCTTGGGACAAAACTGACCCCACCCCAGGGGTCAGTTGATTTTACATAGAGTTATATAGGGAAAACTTGAAAATCTTCTTGTCAGAAACCACAAGGCCTAGAGTTAAGATATTTGGTATGTAGCATTGTCTAGTGGACCTCTACCAAGTTTGTTCAAATCATGGCCTCTGGGTCAAAAATGGCCTTGCCCCGGGGGTCACTTGTTTTACATAGAGTTATATAGGAAAATCTTTAAAAAATCTTCTTGTCAGAAACCGTAAGTTATAGAGCTTAGATATTTGGTGTGTAGCATTGTCTAGTGGACCTCTACCAAGTTTGTTCAAATCATGGCCTCTGGGTCAAAAATGGCCTTGCCCCGGGGGTCACTTGTTTTACATAGAGTTATATAGGAAAATCTTAAAAAATCTTCTTGTCAGAAACCGTAAGTTATAGAGCTTAGATATTTGGTGTGTAGCATTGTCTAGTGGACCTCTACCAAGTTTGTTCAAATCCTGTCCTCTGGGTCAAAAATGGCCCCGCCCCAGGGGCCACTAGTTTTACATAGAGTTATATAGGAAAATCTTAAAAAATCTTCTTGTCAGAAACCGTAAGTTATAGAGCTTAGATATTTGGTGTGTAGCATTGCCTAGTGGACCTCTACCAAGTTTGTTCAAATCATGGCCTCTGGGTCAAAAATGACCCCGCCCCGGTAGTCACTTGTTTTACATAGAGTTATATAGGAAAGACTAAAAAATCTTCTTGTCAGAAACAAGAAGGCCTACAGTTAAGATATTTGGTATGTAGCATTGTCTAGTGGACCTCTACCAAGTTTGTTCAAATTCTGGCCTCTGGGTCAAAAATGGCCCCTCCCCGGGGTCACTTGTTTTACATAGAGTTATATAGGAAAATCTTAAAAAAATCTTCTTATCAGAAACCGTAAGTTATAGAGCTTAGATATTTGGTGTGTAGCATTGTCTAGTGGACCTCTACCAAGCTTGTTCAAATCCTGGCCTCTGAGTCAAAAATGGCCCCGCCCCAGGGGCCACTAGTTTTACATAGAGTTATATAAGAAAATCTAAAAAAATCTTCTTGTCAGAAACCGTAAGTTATAGAGCTTAGATATTTGGTGTGTAGCATTGTCTAGTGGACCTCTACCAAGTTTGTTAGAAAAATGTCCCTGGGGTCACTATTGGCCCCGCCCGAGGGGTCACAAGTTTTAAATAACAATATAGAAGAAAATCTTTAAAAACCTTCTTGTCTGAAACCACAAGACCTAGAATTTTAAAATTTGGCATGAAGCAAGCTTTATCAAGCTTTTTCAAATTATTGGATTAGGTTAAAGGTCACGGAGGCTAAAAGTAGATATATCTACTGTACCTCATAGAGCCTTCATTTATAGACCAATATCTTTGATATTCAGTATAGAGGTTCCTTGCATGGACCTCTACCCATGGGTAGGGTTTGAGGTCACTGGGTCAAGGTCAAGGTCACCATAGCTTATAATAGATATTTCTACTTTCTGTCATACAGCCTTTATTTATTGACTGATATTTTACATATTTGGTTTGTAGGCACTTACATATTTTCAATTAAAAAATGAAATACTGCTTAACAGCAAACCTACAGCCAAAGTACTCAGGTGAGCGATCCAGGGCCATCATGGCCCTCTTGTTTTATGATATTTTTAATCAGGGCCTTCAATAAATTCCCCATGGTTAGCCCCAAATCAGTTAATGCGTACTTTGGTTACTCCTCACCAAAAAAAAGTGAAGACAATCTCCAATACATATGATAACTTTACTTCTGCTGATATAAACTGAATACACTTTCATCAAATAACATTTATTTTTGTCTACACAGTTTATCAATATTTATTGAATTTTTGCCATACATACTTTAATTATAAAAGCGGATTAATACCGAGTAATATTCAATCAATTGAATTGAAAGTCGGCCATATTGGATATTGTCCATGTGAGTTATGTAAACAAATCAGACATTTTAAATAATTTATGGCGAATTTCATCATTGTTCACAACTAGTTAGGCTCAGGAATTCAATATTATAACTGGATTTAACAAGGTAAATAAATTTCACTCGCTGTCACAGTCTGAAATACAGCGGATTCTCTTGTGGTGGGGAAATTCCTGAAGTTTCATCAAGCAGTAGTTCCGGCACAAACAGTGTATTATCAAAATGGTAATTAACTGATTCAAAACAGTGTATTATCACTTTTATCTCACTGATATTTCCCTATATTTCATTGGTAGGCATAAAATAAAACACTTTTCTCAAGGGCAGATAACCCTCAAATTTATTTTTGCAATGTTATGCCCCTTTTTCAAGTTAAAATTTCTTGGTTAACCTTTTTCTTTATGTCCATGTCTCAAAAAGTGTCAAAGATATTCAATTCAAACTTGGAATACTTGATCACCAGCAAGACCCCTGCAAAGATTGTTGGTACCCATGTCCCTGGGGTCACAGTTAGCCCCACCCCCAGGGGTAACTTGATTTTCCTTATATCAAGGAAAAAACTTCTTAAGCCTAGAAATAAAATATTAACTGACATGAGATGGGTAAGTACTTCCTCGTCCCCTCTGTGTGGGGACCAGCCCCCTCCCCCCCTCCAGGGCCCTATTTTTTTTCTTAATTTTAATACATAGGTACTTGATACCCCATCCACCCTCACCCAACCAGTCACTCCCCCCCCCCCCCCCCCCCCAATTTTTTTTACCCACCACCCCGGGCCCTTTTTTTTTTTTTTTTAAATAGGTACATGACTCCCCATCCAACCCCCAAACCAGTCTCCCCCCCCCCCCCCTCATTTTTTTACCCCCCGGGCTCTGGTTTTTTTTTTTTTTTTTCTAAAATACATATGTACTTGACTTTCCCCCCCCCCCCCCCCCAGGTTCGAATATGGGTCATCTGGGGTCAAAAACTAGGTCACTGAGACCAAATATGGAAAAACCTTTTTATCACTCTAGAGGTAACATTTTCAGCCCAAATATCCTGGAAATATGTCAGACAGGTTGTTTTGATGATTTCTAGCTCAAGTTTAAATTTGGGTCATGTGTGGTCAAAAACTAGGTCACACAGCCCAAATATGGTAAAACCTTGTTAACACTCTAAAGGTAACATTTTTAGCCCAAATTTCCTGAAAAAAACTGTCAGAAAGCTTGTTAAGATGATTTCTAGCTCAAGTTGGAATATGGGTCATGTGGGGTCAAAAACTAGGTCACACAGCCTGTATATGGAAAAACCTAGTTAACACTCTAGAGGTAACATTTTCAGCCCAAATATCCTGGAAATATGTCAGATAGGTTGTTTCGATGATTTCTAGGTCAAGTTCGAATATGGGTCATCTGGGGTAAAAAACTAGGTCACACAGCCTGAATATGGAAAAACTTTGTTAACACTCTAGAGGTAACATTTTCAGCCCAAATATCCTGGAAATATGTCAGAAAGGTTGTATCGATGATTTCTAGCCCAAGTCCGAATATGGGTCATCTGGGGGTCAAAAACTAGGTCACAGAGCTTAAATTTGGAAAAACCTTGTTTACACTCTACAGGTAACATTTTCAACCCAAATATTCTGGAAATATGTCAGAGAAGTTATTTCGATGGTTTCTAGGTCAAGTTCGAATATGGGTCATCTGGGGTCAAAAACTAGGTCACAGAGCTTAAATTTGGAAAAACCTTGTTTACACTCTACAGGTAACATTTTCAACCCAAATATTCTGGAAATATGTCAGAAAAGTTATTTCGATGGTTTCTAGGTCAAGTTCGAATATGGGTCATCTGGGGTCAAAAACTAGGTCACAGAGCCCAAAAATAGAAATATCTTGTTAAGGCTCTAGAGGCTTCTGTTTCAGTCCAAATATCCTGGCAGTTTGTCAGGAAGGTTGTTTGGTTGTTCAAATTATTAGATGAGGTTAAAGGTCACGAAGGCTAAAAATAGATTTATCTACTGTACCTCATAAAGCCTTCAATTATAGACCAATATCTTTGATATTCAATGTATAGGTTCCTTGCATGGACCTCTACCCATGGGTAGGGTTTGAGGTCACTGGGTCAAGGTCACCATAGCTTATAATAGATATTTCTACTTTCTGTCATACAGCCTTTATTTATTGACTGATATTTTACATATTTGGTTTGTAGGCACTTATATGTTTTCAATTAAAAAATAAAATACTGCTTAACAGCAAACCTACAGCCAAAGTACTCAGGTGAGCGATCCAGGGCCATCATGGCCCTCTTGTTTAAATACACAACTACTTGACCAAAGAAAAAAATTTCACCTTGTACAACTAGGTACTTGCCCTTCCCCACTCAAATTTTTTTCACTTGGGCCTCTTGTTTAACTTGGCTTATAATTAATTATCCAGCACTGGCAAAAGTTGAGCATGCTGTCTGTGGACAGGTCTTGTTGTACTTTGACTAGAATGCTGTCTTTTCCAGCAGGCTCTTGTTTACCTTTTTAGTTATTCTGACAGAGTACCCAAGGGTGACACAAGTGTTCCACTGAACACCCATCTAGTGATTAAAATAATGAGAGTTAAAGTGCTGTAGGACTGGTTATTAATGTTCAGTGACTTTGGAAATGTCAATTTCCTGAGATAAAAGTGAATTAAAAGGATGATTAATACTGGCATTTTGGGTTAATATTCCTCTGGGACGCTAACCTACCTTCTGTTTTCTGAAGTATGAATGAGTAAATTAAGAGGTGTATGCAAAGGAAGGTCTAAGAGTTATAAAACCAAGAAGCAGATAGCTCTTTTTCAAATTTACCCCTCAAAATGCTGTATCCAAATCTGTGAGTTATTTCTGTTGGAAATAAATGAGTTTCAGTTTAAGTAACCACTATTAAAAAGCAATTGAAGAAAGTTTCCTCAGAATTTCTTCAACACTGTCTTTGTTGTATAATAAATTATCATCATTGATATTACAAGAAAGGCGCTACTTGAAATAATAAGTTCACTGCCTTATGAAATGCAAGTGAGACAGACAGTGAAAACAAATAGAACCTTTCACTGATATGCTGGTAGCTGGTGCCACCATAATTCTGAATTGTCCTGACACTCAACCCAGACGTGTAATTAAAAGAATTGATTCCGTGTCTGATATAATGCGAATAAGGAGATAAATAAAGTGAATTATTTTATTGAAAAAGCTTGCTGACTGTAGAAAACATTTACAAATGATCATCTCATCCTTGTATACAACATTTTTACTTGTTTACTCAAAAGAAGAAAGTATGGAATTTGTCAGGAAAGTTAACTAATACAAAGCATTCAGCTTATTGACTTCGATGAGTTAAGTAACTCTGTATCAAGGCCATTGCACTCAAAAAAGCCAAGAATAACAAACTTGACTGACCACTTTGGCATCTTTGGAATATAAGATGATAGCTATTATAATAAGGTTTATAATTATTCGTTCTCTTGCTTTTGTTTACAACAGTTAGTGGGCTTTTTACACCAAATCAGTTTGTTTCAGATAGCCTGAAGTGATTGATCTTGCCACTCACTCTGAGGCACTGTCAGTTGTCTTTGGTTAATAACTCCATCACATGAATTAATCCATTTTGAAAAATGCACAATATATTTCAACTTTTTCCATGATTGCCATTACAGTAAATTGTACAGCTAATAGTAAAGTATATGAAGTCTTTAGGCTCCCAATCGATGTAAAATTAATAAGTTTAAACTGAACTAAGCCAATAAGCCGGTAAGAGAAAAAGAATGGTTACTGGTTTGCAGAGATCTAAAATACTAAACAGTGACAACTTGTACAAACCTAACAAAAGCTCATGACAGATAGATTAGCTTTGAAAACCTAGCAAAAGCTCATGGCAGATAGATAAGCTTACAAACCTAACAAAAGCTCATGGGAGATAGATAAGCTTACAAACCTAATGAAAGCTCATGGCAGATAGATAAGTTTACAAACCTCACAAAATCACATGGCAGATAGGTAAGCTTGCAAACCTAATGAAAGCTCATGGCAGATAGATAAGCTTTGAAAACCTAGCAAAAGCTCATGGCAGATAGATAAGCTTACAAACCTAATGAAAGCTCATGGCAGATAGATAAGTTTACAAACTTAATGAAAGCACATGGCAGATAGATAAGCTTACAAACCTAATGTAAGCTCATGGCAGATAGATAAGCTTACAAACCTAATGAAAGCTCATGGCAGATAGATAAGCTTACAAACCTAATGAAAGCTCATGGCAGATAGATAAGCTTACAAACCTAATGAAAGTTCATGGCAGATAGATAAGCTTACAGACCTAACAAAAGCACATGGCAGATAGATAAGCTTACAAACCTAATGAAAGCTCATGGCAGATAGATAAGCTTACAGACCTAATGAAAGCTCATGGCAGATAGGTAAGCTTACAAACCTGACAAAAGCTCATGGCAGATAGATAACCTTATTTGCAGATTGTCTTTAATATCTCACTAAATTATGTAAGACTGATGAAAATGAATTACAACATGGAATAGAACATGAAGTTTTCTATGTAATATGGTACCTTACTTTAAAAAATCATACCAGAAGTGAAATAGTGTCGGGTTTTGTAATAGAGGCTTCAGTTATAATGGCTGAGACTGGTTTTAAAGCAAGCAGACTAGATTTAGTTTTCAGAGTCTGCACCATGGCATATTATTTTGTATACCAAGTGGCACCTTTTCAAAATCTTAATTTTTATCTGGTAAGATTGAAAAGCAATTCTCTTATACTTTGGTTTGGTTATAAAATGCATTAACAGCTGGTGTACCCCAGGGTGCGTTTCTGTAACACCTCTGTTTCTAATACTATTTAATAATAAAACTGATATTAAATCAATTGTTTTTTTAGATATAATTGGATGTAAGCTTGGATTACAATGACTGTACACAAAGTGCAAAATGATGAACAGCTTTTTAACAAACTATTATTTAGTGCCACAGCAATTCATAAGTGTTACCAAATGGATTGAATACTTAATTTTCAAGATAACTTACAAGATAATTAACAGTTAATAATACAGTGGTGTTCATGTTTTAGCATGTTAGTTATAAAATGAAAGTAAGTCTTAAAATAAAAGATTTGATGCACCATTTTTAGACTTTCATAAAAGTGCTTTTCAAAAAAAAAAAAAAAAAAAAAGTAGTAGTCTATGAATATTTTCCAAACAGTATTGCATTATGTAACAGAAAAATTAATTCATAGAAAATGAACGAGATTTTCTTGAAATTTTCATTAATGAATGGCCAGGTATTTTGCCAAATGAGTATGTACAAAAAGAGAATACCTTATGGAAATGTGCAGATAATTTAATGAGTATTTCTTAATTACAAATTAGCACACTACTGAATGATTGTTTAATTCTTGAATACATCAGAAAGAAGTGCATAAGAAGCAAATCATAGCATAATGTTTACAGACACTTTATTAATAAAACACATTCTATAAATAATAAAACTGATACAGCTGTATGAAAATTGTCAGTCTGAATGAATCTTAATTAATTGAACTATAGTACTGGTAATGCACTCTGGGATCAAATTATGTCATTTTGGAGACGTAGTTATGTAAGCCATGTATTATTTATGGGCAGCAAGTAGACTAAGTCTTAATTGAATATCTTTTTTTCTTTATGTTCAACATCAGTTTGATAAGATTTTACATGGTTCTAATATAAATTTTACACCAATATTATTTATTTACAGTTGTCTGTGAAATATCCTGATTTATTTCCTGTCATGTCACTGGTTAATCTTTTGTCATAATGGAAGGAATAGTCTATGATTGTGAGATGAAGACAACGTCAGTCTCTGTTATTCGATTAAAAGCAATAATGTTCTTCAGTGTGATATTTGTACGCCTTAATTAAACCTGAGAAAATTGTTTGTTTTCTTATGCTTATTTGTACTTTAAGCTTTGGACTGTCTGTTATATACTGTTTGAGAAGTTTACTCACAGGCCATCAAGCCTAATTCTCATTACTTAACTATTTTGACCATGTGTGGGAAGTGGGGAGGTGAAAAGTTAAAGACAGTCAAGTCTCCAAAGCTACTAAATCCTGATCTCATAACTGATCTGACTGTGATAAAAAAAAAAAATCAAAAACTCGCTTCAGAAAAAAAAAATTAAGCATCTTAAAATACCTAACTGTAAAAATTAATGTACACAATCTGTTGCCCATAAAGAGGATATTAGTACTGTTAAAAACTGGATAAAAACAAGGAAAAAGTATTAGTGGTAGAACAATTATACTGCAACCAGAATTTAAACAAATCATACTTTGGACTTTTAAATCATTCATAAGTCAGTTCTTATTTATTTCTCAATAGATAGTAATCAGTCTTGTAATATAATGGAAACATCATTTGAATGTCTGAAATAAGTCTTCTTTTGTTAAAAACAATTTAAAGAAATTGATGGCTTTTTATTGTTGTGATTTTACTAAAAGCTATAGGGTGTCTATAAATAACAATTTATTCACTATCACATACTCTTTTACTGTGCATATTTAAAAAAGTGGGTGAAAAGGTACTAGTATGTTAAAAATTTCACAAAAGATTATCTTAGAATAAGGCTTTCATTTAAGGGTTCAAATGCGCAAGAACATTGCAAAGCCATTTTGTTCAGATTGTATGATATTAAGAATACAAGGTTAATGCCTTGACATTAAGAATACAAGGTTAATGCCTTGACATTAAGAATACAAGGTTAATGCCTTGACATTAAGAATACAAGGTTAATGCCTTGACATTAAGAATACAAGGTTAATGCCTTGACATTAAGAATACAAGGTTAAGCCTTGACATTAAGAATACAAGGTTAATGCCTTGACATTAAGATTACTAGGTTTATGCCTTGACATTAGTTCAGTCTTAATCATATCTAATATTTTATTGTGAATATTTCTTGCTAAATATTAGTTCAGTTGCCCTAAAAAATACTTTATGTGAATATTACTTATTTCTATAGGTACTTGACATAAAACTTGTGTGGGCCAAGTGCAAAGAAAGTTAGAAAATTTCACATAAAAAAGGAATATATTGCTTGTGAAAAATAATTGAGCAGTGGCCAAAAGATATGCCTCAGTGCTTTAAATCCAGTCTAATGACCTTTGTATAGAATCTGTGTTCATACTTCAGTTATCTAACCTCTTTTTTAGGGGGAATAACTCATGTGTTACTAATGTAACTAATTGAATTTTATGGTCAGGTTGACTTCATAATTTTGCTTACGTTAATTCTTCCTTAGGGAAGCAAACCTATATTTATCTATCTCACTGTTTCTAAATCTTTATTGTTGCCAGAAGTAGCTGAATTTCCAGCTGTAAAATAATGTACCTTAGTTCTTAGTTCTTGCTGAAAATAGTAAGTTTACAAATAGTAGAGCAACTAACTTGTATTATTATATGGATGCAGGTGCAGAGCCAGGGTGCACCCGCTCTAAAATCCTGCAAGTATAATAAATAGAAATACTGTACGTTACAGATTTATCCGATTCATAGAAGTTCTTTCACCGCTCATATTTAAATTATATACAAAGTGTCTGTAAAACTGAGATAGTTAGAAATTGTTTGACCGATCATTAGTAAAGACACAGACAATGTTAATTTTATCATCCATATTACCAGTGTTACACATATTATGTGGATTTTATTCATACTTGGACACAACACCTATTTGGACAAAACCTTCCCACTGACCTATATTTGTTTGACCTTGACCCCTGAATGGCCTTCACCTTGAAGATCCAATTGTTCAAAAACTTTAACATTGGCCAATTGTAACGGAAGCCAAGGAAGGTTTTCATTTCTGTTACTAACTTTGCTTGAAGTTAGATATAAATATTTTAAACAGTTGAAATACCATGGTGTCATATTTTAAAATGAACATAAAAATCTTGTGAAAGTGACTCAGTTTCTAGGGTGAATGACATTCCGAATTTAGTTTTTTCCTGTAATCAGTTGACACATTTCCAATAGTTGACTTGGAGGATCAACTGGTTTCAGTTCTTCTCTATCAATTTCATCCATCAGTTGGTTTACAATTTCAACATTCTCAAAGTATTGCCATGGGGGGAAAATTTCCCCTTTTATATGTATTTTGTTACAATTTTGTTAAAACAAATAGAGTCTTACAAGGATCAGCTTACAGTGTTTTTTTTTTTAAAAATGCTTAGAGGAACAGTCTTTGGACTTTTTGTTCAGCTTGTTATAGAATGGATGCCTTCTGAATTGATAAAAACGAACATTATATAAGACAGATTCTGATTAGCAACTGAAAGAACATGACTATTACCCAACATTCACTGAAACTTCCTTCCTGTACATGAATATTTTGATGGCATCAGAGAAAAGAGCTGTAGAATAATGTATAATTAAAACTGATTGAAATGCAAAAACAATTTTCTAAATTGTGCACTCATGCAAATATCTGTGCTTAAAATGGTTTAAATTGTCTAGATCTCTTCAATTCGAGCCGTGATTGATGAGCAAAACTGGGATCTAAAGTCTGTCATTAGAGATTGCTATTAAGCCCCTCGAGATTGTCTTCGGATTGTGTCAGTCATTGCTGGCTTTATTTACTATCTGTGGAAGAGGATTACTTTTGACTCCTCATAGTGTCCCAGCTTACCATTTAAATTGAAAGTTTTAGAAGCCTTAATTAACAAAAAATTAACTAAGTGTTGTACATGCAAGTGTTGACAACATTGTCAATTATTTTCAGCTAAACTGAATGTCAGAGCAGATGATTTTTTTTTTATTACGTAATTGAACTTTTTCTTGCCAAATCATTTCAAGGAATCACGCTCATGTCATTAAAGTGCCTGGTCTAAGAATTAGCTAAATATTTTTTATTTCAAGACTGGTGAGAACAGGATTTATTTACTGTGCAATTTCTCCAGCCGGAGTGTTGTGATAGTAAATTTTGCAAAGAAGTCAAGCACAGTAATCACCATGAAATTTCAGGAGAATAGAAAAATTATTCATGTAATTTTTTTAGTTCAGCTAGAAAAATGATGAAGAAGGAATCACTAACTAGCCAGCTCTCTCTCACAAGCTTATCAAAAGTCAAAATGCCCTGAGATATGAAAGGAGTTATGCTACATGAAATGACAATTTTTTATGTTGATTATCGTATGACAAGTCTTGTCATTACTTTGGTGGCAAAGGTATTAAGATTTAGAATTGGGGAGAATGGCAAAGGTATAATTTTGAAGAATGGTAAACACATAAATGTTTGAAATGGTATATATGTTAGGAAAGGCAAAGACATCAATGTTAGGAAAGGCAATGGTATATATGTTAGGAAAGGCAATGGTATATATGTTAGGAAAGGCAAAGACATCAATGTTAGGAAAGGCAATGGTATATATGTTAGGAAAGGCAAAGACATCAATGTTAGGAAAGGCAATGGTATATATGTTAGGAAAGGCAATTGTATATATGTTAGGAAAGGCAAAGACATCAATGTTAGGACAGGCAATTGTATATATGTTAGGAAAGGCAAAGACATCAATGTTAGGAAAGGCAATTGTATATATGTTAGGAAAGGCAAAGACATAAATGTGGTTTTGTTAAGCAAGCCATAAATATATACACAGAGCAAATCACATGGATTAGTTCAGTCCTGATTCTTTTAAAAAAGGCATAAAAAATACTAAAAATGTAACACATGTAGATTTTGATTTAATATTAGATAAAATAATGTTGTTTCATGTTATTTATAGATATTGTTCTTGTATATTGCAGGTGAGTCAGCATCCACACACAGGTTTAAGGAACTGGGGAGGTGAGGCAATCACACATCTAGTACAGTCAGCACTAGCCTACAAGCATGACCCTCCACTGCAGCAAAATCTGGTATGAAACTTTACATATGGCAGGGCTCAATTAAAAGACCAAAACTGATAACCTTTGTACATGTAGAACTTTAGCTAACCTGTGCATAGTGTGCTAGATGAGCTGTTTTGATTGCCCTTTGTCCATTGTGCATTGTCAGGTTTTTACCTTGAACAACATCTTCTCAACCACATTGTCAAAGATGATTTAAATTGGCATGGATGCCTATGGTTTTTTCTTTTTCAATTTTTTCTGCTTTAAGATGTCACATGCTTTAGGAGGATTTGATAACAATGGTGCATTATTGCTGTATTTTTTTTTATGCCCACGCCATGATAATGACGAGCTGGCATATAGTGTTAACCATGTGTGTATGTGTGTGTGTGCGTGTGTGTGTGTGTGTGGGCACATACAATAGATGTTCCTGTCCAGCTCAAGGTCAAGGTCACAGTGGAAACTTGAAGTTTTGGCTTATTCCTTATATGGATATAGTGAAAAAGGTGTTTGTTTCTGGCTCATAACTTTGTTGTGCATGGTTGGATTTCAAAATAATTTGGCATAAGTGATCATCAATATGAAGTCAACTTGTTACGTGTAAGAAACATGTTGCTTGCTCAAAGGTCAAGATCACAGTGGACACTTGATGTTTTGGCTTATTCCTTATATGGATATAGTGAAAAAGTTGTTTGTGTCCGGCTCATAACATCCTCATGCATGGTGGGATTTAAAAAAAAAAAAAAATGTGTTTATTATCATATGATGACAACAGATCCCCACCATGATAGCAGAACTAACAGTAGATTGCTACGTAGGTTTTATCCCTTACATTTTGTTGCCTTGATGCAATCTCTTAAAGGATGATAGAGAGACTGAAGATTTTATACTTATACGAGACTGCTGAACTTGTCATTGAAAATGCACCACTTACCTCTTCATTTAGAAAAAGTTTTTTAATAATATTTTTTTCAAATTAAGCATGCTATTGAGTTTGTTATGCAGATACTGTTATTTCTGTCTACAATGCATTTAGCTTGGCTTGCTTTTAGGTACATGCATGTTATGTAGCTAGATACAGTGGAGTGGCTAGTGTTTAAAATCAGCAGTTATCATTTCCATAAAATTTTAACTTTAAAGCCTTGCTCATGCTGTCTTCTAGTAGGGCTAATATGTAACAATAGTTAGAAAGGTAAATAAATTGCCTTGTCATATTTTATGCCATATTTACATGTTTGCCCACAATGTTGATTTACCAAGTTTGTTTCCAGTGTTATTTAGTGGGGGCATCTGTGTCCTTGTTTTTTTTTTCATTCGTTAGATAGTTCTATCAAAGGGAGGGTACCTGTATAAAAATGAGAAGGCAAAGGTTGTTCAAGAGTTATTTTCATGAAGCGTGCAAGTATTTGTACATAAATACACAATCCTCTTTTGCTCAGCCAAAGTGTGCCATATATATTTTACAGTTAAAGAATATGTTCTGAATTTTTGACTGACTTTTTTCAGAAACTACAATCAAGCATTCTGGCACCATTGCAAGACTTGTCAACAATAACACAGCCAGATATCAGACAGAAACAACTACAGTGTGTGTTCCAAATTCTGCATGATAATGGAGACTCTCTCAACCATGGCTGGCCCCTAATTTTGGGAGTTATTGGGGCTGTTACCAATGACCAAGGGTAATGATTTAAAGTGGATTACAGACAGTTAGTGTTTTAAAAGGATACCATATATCAGAGCTGACAGTGACGCTTTCCTGTTGTAAAAAATATACATACAATAGATAATGCCTGTTGCAGTTTCATACAGCAACTTCAACAAGTCAAGCAGACACCTGTTACTCCAATAGAGTAATGGCTTTCAAAAGTTTAACAATAAATTTTACATTTTTGTAAAAACATGTTATTTGTTAAGTCATTGGATACATTCATAAGCAGATCTTCTAAGTTTAATCAAATTGTATTGTTTCAAACTGTGTGGACATACACTTCTGTGTGTCTTAACCTGGTCAGGTGTCAGAATTAGATCAGTTTAACCTTTACCAACAGTTATTTGCATTTGTGAGGAATGCAGACCATGATAAACCTGGACATCCATTAAGTCTTCTCTTTCTCTGCACTGTTTGGTATTCAGTCTGAAAGTTTTCAGGGTGTACATCTTTAAATGATTAAAAGCTTTGACCAAATGACAGCCTTACAAGTCCTTTAAGAAATTTCAACAGGGTAGGGTTAAGGTTGAAGATACTGTTGTTTATATTCATACAGTAGATTGTTTGCATTGCAGGGAAAAGTTGGTACAGATTGCCTTCCAAAGTTTACAGTTGGTTGTGACTGACTTTTTACCCATAATTCCTTGCTGTTACCTGGAAGTTGTGGTGGACACAGCTGCCAAGTTTGGACTGCAGAAACAAGAACTGAATGTCAGCTTAACAGCAATAGGGCTTCTGGTAAGTCTGTGTATGTTAATCTGTTATGAACTTTCTTTGTTACTCGTCATAGGATAGCAAAAAGAAAAGGCAACTGAGACATTGGATAGCAATTTGTTCAACAGACATGAGAAAAGGAAAAAGAAATACTGATCTAATATTGAATCTTAAAGAAGGGTCAGAAGAAAACCTGTTTATCTTAACAGATGTGAAAGGGAAATTAAAAAGCTTACAAAGTCTTGAACTATATTTCATTTCTTATAGTCCTTATAATACTAATATTACCTATGTGTTAATTAAGTTTTTTGTGAAAGAACTTTAATGTTTGTATTGTTCTGTTTTCAGTGGAATATTTCAGACTACTTTTATCAAAATAGAGAACGAATTAAGCATGACCTTGAAACAAATCCTCCTGCAGAAGAGGTCAAAGTTATGGAGAGGTCAGAGGGAATGTCTTCATTTGATGCACTATGGATGTGCCTGTTTTCACGCCTGGGAGATCTGTGTGTTGATGCAAGACCAGCTGTCAGGAAGAGTGCTGGTCAGACATTGTTCTCAACTATTTCAACACATGGTGGTCTCCTGCAGCAAGAGTCATGGAAGAAAGTTTTGTGGAAGGTACATGTTCAGAAGAAAAAATCTAGGTGTATAGATGCAAAAATATAAAAAGATTTTCTTTTTTTAGCTCACCTGAGCCGTAGGCTCATGGTGAGCTATTAGGATCGATCAATGTCTGTCTTCCATCGGACGTGCAGACTTAATTTGTTAAAACTCTTGTGGTCACATTTTTGCCTCAATTGTCATGAAACTTAGTCAGGATGTTTGTCCCAGTTTTTTCTCAGACAAGTTCGAACATGGATTATCTGGGATGAAAACTAGGTCACATGGCCCAAAAGTAGAAAAACCTTGTTTACACTCTGGAGGTTACATTTTCAGTCCAAATATCTGGAAATTTGTCAGAAAGGTTTTTTTGATGATTTCTAGCTCAAGTTTGAATATGGGTCATCTGGGGTCAAAAACTAGGCCACAGAGCCCAAATATGGAAAAAAAAACTTGTTAAGACTCCAGAGGTTACATTTTCAGTGCAAATATTCTGGAAATTTGTCAGAAAGTGTTTTTTTTGATGATTTCTAGCTCAGGTTCGAATATGGGTCATCTGGGGTCAAAAACTAGTCACAGAGCCCATATATGGAAAAACCTTGTAAACACTCTAGAGGTAACATTTTCAGTCCAGATAACCTTGACATTTGTCAGAAAGGTTGTTTCAATAATTTCTAGGTCAAGTTCGAATATGGGTCATCTGGGGTCAATTAACATGGTCCATAACAACTTTGTTAAAAGCAGTCATACTCAGGTGAGCAATATAGGGCCATCATGGCCCTCTTGTCTTTTTTTCATGTTTAAAGATGATTTTTATTGAGTGTTGTGAATTATCAGCATGGTATTGGCATGGTTACTTTAAAATTTAATTTTTGATTATTTAAGGTTAAGTGTTATTATATTCTTAACCAGTCTGTTTTTATTATGCCCCCACCATCTACTTATTGAACGATTTGTCCATACATTTGTCTGTAGGTCTGTTGAGTGAACCTGTTTCAGCAAGTTTTTTCTCTCTCTACCCATAGCAGTGGCATGACACTTAACAATGCACAGACCAGAACCCTGGAAAAATAAATACTTTGGCTAGCTTTTTTTGTGGGGTAATCTTCCCTTTATGTACTTGTAGAAATGCTTAACAAAGTATCTTTTAGGGAGCATGTATGTTAACAAAGCTTAGTATATTGTTGTACCATCGATTTTAGGTCTAAAACCATAAATAAATTATTCATTTTGCAGAATCGTTATAAAATTCAGGATGAATGGGTAAAACTGTTCTCTTGTTTATATTTTCAGGTATTGTTTCCATTGCTGGACAATGTCAAAAAACTGTCAAGCTCAGCTCCAACCACCAAGGATGAGTCCACACAAGGAAATATCCTGATACATCATTCTCGGGACACAGCAGAGAAACAGTGGGCAGAAACAAGGGTCCTTACCTTGGCTGGGGTTGCCAGAACATTCACAGCACAGCGCAAAATCCTGCAAGGATTCTATAGTAAGTTTGTAATTATCAGAGATGTGGCAAACTATCTCAAGTTTATACAGTTGATCTAAGGACATTTGCTCAAGTTTTATATAGGAACCAACCACTAAATTGAGAAAGGGCATGTTACTTCCAATATTGATACATACTTCATATGGTACATTGATTTACATTTGCTAAATCTCGTTGTTGAAAACACACCCTTTTATTCTTGCTTGAATTAGAACCTGTCATACAGAACTTGAGGGTTATACTTCAGCCATTGAAATAGTATGTACAGAGTAAAGAGACAAGAACAAGCTTATAATGAAATTTCTAGTTTGACCCTATGGCTTCTTTTATTTTGATCAAATAGATGAATTCAAGCCAGTGTTCAAAATTGCTAGACAACAGCAAGAAATTGATTGATTACACAGTAGGCTAGCTAGATAAAGCCAAAATTCAGTAAGCTGAAACAAAATTATAATTGGTGGGAACTTTGATCAGAGGAAAGTAAATTGTTTATATCAACAAAGATGTTATAAGCCCAATGCTATGATATAAAGTTGTGTCCCCTTTTGAGTCAACTAATTTTACAATTTTTTCTGAATCCTAGAATTTTCTAAATTTGAAAAAGAGCATTGGTGTGTCCTCAGCTGGTGTAAGTTGATGCATCATTTTTATGTACAGCTTGGTTTTTAGCTCACCTGAGAACTAAGTGCTCAAGGATGAGCTATTAGGAGTTCATTGTCAACATCTCCTGAACTTCTTGGCCAATTTTAACCAAACTTTGCATTAATGTTCCTGAATTGATCCTTTTTCAAATTCTTAAAAATTAAATGGTTCCATGCAAAACTCTGGTTGCTATGGCAAAAAAGAAGAAAAAAAAAGAAAATATTCTCCTCAGAAACCACCTACCCAATTTCAAAATATCTCTTAAAAATATTCTTTAGGTGACCTTTTAGCAAATTCCTTCAAGCCATTTAAGTCACTTAAAAAACATGTTCTAAGCATTCACTATATGACTTTATATGGTAAACTTTGAAAATGTTCTCTTAGAACTGCTAGCAAGATTTCAAAATAATTTTACAGAAATGTTTCTTATGTGGCCACTAATCAAAGTCCTTCTTTCCATGTTGGTCCTGAAAAAACAACTGACAGATGGCAGGACTTGTTTTCACTTTGTGACATTATGGATAACTTTGAAAATTTTCTCCTCAGAAATTTCTGGCCCAATTACAAAATAATTTCACAGAAACGCATTTGAGCTGGTCTTTAGCAGACTACTTTTTGTAATTTTGGTTTGTTTAAAAAAAAAGTATATGGCTGAGTTGAGTTGGTCAGGTTTTCAGTCAAAAACCCCTTGCTTGATTTCAAAATAATTTCACAATAATGTTCCTGTTGTGGCCTTTTTATCAAATTCCTTCAAACCAAATAGTTCTTAAAAAAATTGGCAGATAGTGGTCGGGCAAGTTTTCACTATAGGACTATGTATAGGACTGTATGAAAACTTTGAAAATCTTCTTCTCAAAAACCTGGGCCAAATTCCACAGTTATCATATTTGAGTTTTGTTGGTTCAAAGAAATTTTTACACATCGACAATTTTGAAAACAGATTTTCACCTGACATTCTGACTTAAGTTTTATTTTTGGAAATATTTATAGCAAAGCAGAAATCAAACAGTATCAACAGTGGTTCTGAGGTGAGTTATACAGGGCAATCATGACCCTCTTGTTTGGTTTCTTTGCAGTTTAACCCTTAACCTGCTGGAACTAAAGGTGATTAGCCTTTGCCACCAGTATAGAGCCAGGCCAGCCTGCACATCCGTGCAGTCTGACCAGGCTCTATACTGTTGGTAGCTCCATTTTTGTATTTTGATATTGAAATCCCTTAAACTTTGAATGGACTGTTCCAAATTCAAAGCTGGGCAAATCCATTACAAAATTTCAGCATGTTCAGGGTTAAGGAACATGCTTTTTCTCAGAGTGAAACAATATAGAATTAACTGATATGGCATACCTGTTATTATAATATAAGAAATTAACAGGCATTAAATTTTGAAAAAACGATGACTGATCAAATATCTTGTTACAAAATGGAATTTTAATTTCATTTTATCTAGGCATAAACTGAGATAACTTTTTCTGCTATTGCATGCACAGTTGTCATCAAGTGTTTTTATCTGGATAATCACTCTTGCTTTGTGATTTTTTACAATCTGATAATAATCTCAGTGAAGCTAAAGCATAGAATCCAAGCTACTCATACATTTAGTTATAATTAGTTTTATCTTTCTCAGAAATACTGTGCAAATGTTGCTGATTGAATCTTGTCAGGAATAAATAGGCTTCCTTTCTTAAGTGCATGTAAGTCTAGGTCAGTTATTAGTTAGGCTGGTGTTCATTGGCCTTGTTCCTAATTGTCTTTAGTTTAAAACATCGAACAATAAGTACCTGAAGAGATTTTTTTCTAAATTGTTGTTATTGAATTCAGACATTAAAATCTTTGCATCAGAAAAATATGGCTGTATTTTATTAAGTAATTATATTACTTTTTGTAGAAGATTTTCCACATGCGTGGGCTTTATTGCTTGACCATATAGAAGGAGCTGCTCTTTGTCAGAATGCAGAGATATCGATTGCTGCAATAAAAAGTTTCCAGGAAATGCTTCTCATAACCAAGGTGGATACAAACAGCTACACAATACCCTCCCTTCCTGTCAAGCCTCCAGCTGGAGAGACTATAAATAGAACTGGGGATGCCCCTTCAGCAGACAACACTTCAAAATCTCATAATGAGACTGATTATGACACAACAGGAAGCGCAAATGATTATGACATTGCATTATGGTCAGCTGCTTGGAAAGTATGGCTAAATATAGGTTCACAGTCTACCAAACCTCCTGAAGACTCATCGTCTTTGTATATTCCATCTCAGCCATTTTTAACAGCTCTTATACAGACATTTCCACCATTGTTAGACCATATTAAAGTTCGTTTCTCAGTAACAGATCTGCAGAAATTATCAGAAGTATTAAAGAGAGCACTGACGGTACCAGTTCATGGAGATTCATCCCCATTTATCATACCAACATTCCCAGATGTGTCAACTACGCCACTTCAGGAGGCAACACTGCAGGCAGTAGAAGCAATAATAAAGGTATGAGTTCAGTTTAAAATTTGAATGATGCATGTGCAGTAGAAAATATTGACTGCACATATTTCACAGAATTGGTCTATACCGTTAACAAGAAGTTCCCATTTTACTGATGATTGTCATAGGTAGGTTAGGTGTAAATGTATGATTAAAATGATAACTAGTATTACTTTTTATATTTCCTGATAATTGCTGAAAAAAAAGAAAGTATATAACACCTGTCTCAGAATGGAAGATGCCTAGTGCAACAGCAAGCCATTCCTTAGTGTCTGCACATTTCTATTTTGGTTTAATCCTGAGGTTTTGTTTGGTTAATCTTATCCAAGAATAAAAATGAAGTTAATCTTTACTTTTGGTACATTGTTCATGCCTTTAAAGATAGTAGACTGCAACAATATTAGAGACTTCGGCATCATAGCAGATATTTTTGCCTTATAAAAGAACAGATACTGTAATTTGAAAGGTTTCTTAAATGAAATCAAGGAAGTGCGGACGACTGTTGTTATGAATAGTTGCTCATCCCTGGTTGTATAATATTGTAACTGTCTCGCAAAATGCACTTTACTTTCACCTTACATTTTGACCTTGGCCTGTGTGGGATTTAGGCTTTTCTGAAATATTGGCATTTCATGGTTAATGTGATGTTGAAAGTGTATGGTTATTGTCAGTTATGAAACCCCCTAATTCTGAACTAAGAGAAAAGCTCATTTTATGATTATATATATGGTGGCATCTTTAGTTACAAACGAAGTTGATATGTAATTGTCTGTCTGTAGAATGCTTTGAGGGGAAATTTGGCTCCTAAGCCATGACAAATATATCAAATTGGGATTAGGATATGGACAATTAGGTTATTTCCCAACTAAAAAGATATAGGTCAGTATTTGTCTTGGCCTGTATCTGATGATCTGTGATGCACTTTTAGAGGCAGACACGGAGGAGAAGCAGTTAAGAAAATTTAATTTCCAGACCAAGATAATGCCGAAATCAGATCAAACAAACAGTGCAAGAAAGCAATTAGGTGTACAATGAAAACACTTTTTGTCACTTTAGTACAATGTGCTGAGATCAAAAGATAGACAACCTTAAATGATACAATAAAATTCTTAACATATCCTTAGAAGTGTTAGTTACTGTAGTTGATATTACAGATTTGCTGCAAATTGAAAACATCTTAACGTTATTAGTATCGCATTGAAATTATGAAAAGGAAAACCTGAAGCAAGAATGTAATCTAAATATGCAGTATTTTACTAGTTGTTTCATATTCTTACAGATATTTTCTGTGTTTCATATGTTATACAGACAGTGAAGGAAGGCCCAGATTCCATGCACACCATGTACCCAGACATATTTGATCAACTGCTTACCTATGTTGACTATGGCGTAAGAGTACCAAAGTTTGGAAAGATAGAAACAAAACAGTTTGGAACTGTCAAAGGACCTACTGTAAGTATCAGGGATGTTGACAGTTTGCCTAGTATACAGCAAATAGAACATTCCAGTCAAGAATTTCTGACCTTACTCTTACAATTCTAAGTTGCAGTATTCTGAAACAGTTGACATCTTGCCAACGCTATGTCCAACACTTTATGCAGTTCCTATGGGGGGAAAATGTTTAGAAAAGGAGTTTAGGTTTGACTTTTTTTCTTCTAAAATAGTTTGAAATACATGCATTCATTTAGTTTACAGGGAAAAATGTACTTGAAGAACATGTTAGGATGGTGAAAATATTGGAAGATATAGTAAGCTTCCTGCTCCAGAGACACTCCTGGTTCTTTTAAATTGGCAGTGTGTATCTCTCTCATATGGGATTTTGGTTTGGTGTCTCATCCAAAAAACTAATCAACAGTGTTGGAGAATTAGGCAATTGAACTCTCAACCCCTGGATTGCAAGTCCCACATGTTGCCTCTGGGACCACTGTTCCATACCCAAAACTAAAAGAAAAATTATAACATTACAAGTAGCTGAAAGATACCAGCTGTTAATACTAACAAAATATTTTGAATGACACCAATATTAACATATTCCAGTAACTAGACCTTCTGTTCCTCAAACATCCCTTAAATAATCCCACTGAATACTGGCATTATTCCAGATAACTGATTAAAACATTTTAAGCCTATTTCCTTAACTGATGGTGGATGATTGATTTTGTCCCTAGAGAAAATGCAACCTGGAAAATGTCAAATAAGATTACAGTGTTATTTAAGAGAAATGAATTGCAGTTTTGTTAAAGGAAATGTCCCTTTGAAATAACTCATTATTTATTTATATAGCAGAAGTAATTCTCTCAAGAAAATTGTGCAATGGATTATATACAGCTAGCAATTATATACAGCACATAGAGAAAAGATTAGCCTTCTTTTGAAATGAAGAATTCCTGCAAAAGTGTATCAGTTTCAAATTCATTTCTTTTTGTTTGAAAATAAATGAAGTCTTAAGAAATATCATATCAGAGACATTAGACCTTTGTAAGGCCTCTTTCATGGTCTGTGTAGCACATTTTGTGATGTTTCTATGTAAAACTTCACCTGCCATATGAGTCAATATGATACAGTATTAAAATCAGTTTCTGCTAAATTTCTAAAATAGACTCATCCATTATTAGAACCGATTTCTTTTTTTCTGATTGAAAATTGAGAAGCTCAGTAGTTAATGGTGCAGACCCTGATCAGATTGAGCAAATGTATGGACTGATCATGGTCTGCATTGTTCAGAAGGCCATAACAATGGCTGCCACTGTTGCATAGTAAAGTTTAAGACCAGGCTTGCTGTGGCATACTGAATTCTCTGCAGGAGTAACTTTATGCTCTCAGAAAATTAAACCAATGTATGAAATATTATTTTTATAGTCAATACACATCCAAAAGCAAATCATTTACCTAACTGCATGTTTAAAGATTTCCTTGCAATAAAGAAACATCATGTAAGAATATAAGTTGTTTGTCATTTCAACATTCCCTTGCAATAAAGAAACATCATGTAAGAATATACACTCAAGGGATAAAGAATGCAGGGTAAACTTAGAAAATGAATATAGGTAAGACGGTGAGTATAATGTTCAATATTTTTAACAGAACAGAACAAACTGCACAATCATTTATTTGTATCGGGTTAGTAATTCAGGAGTAATTGAAGGGAATTGAAAGACCTCTGTAATCTGAAATTGAAGTGGACTGATTGTGGGAAAAGGGGTCAAAGTTTTTTTCTGAATGCATGCAGAAAAAAACTTTCACCCATTTTCAGGCCGAAACTAGAATTTTACATTATAAAAATTCTTTCAAAGCACACCAGCCAATCTTCGGTGCACAACATGATTTTTTGTAACTGTACTGATTTCTTATTGAAAAAGATCGTTTTACCTTTCATGCGATGGATTGTTGACAAGAAATTTTAGTTTATAATTCTTAGCCCAGTTCAAAACTATGCTGTGTAAATAGGCTTTAAGAAATAATGTAGGTCCATACAATCTTTAAACTAGGGTAGTTTACACTTTCCAGAAATGGGGGAGAGGCAAAGATAAAAAAAAGCATCCATTAGTTTAATTAAGCCATCCATTGAAGTGTTTAAACAGTACATGCATTAAATAATTAGTGTCTCTTGCAAAAGTTGGAAGCTGTTTAAAGACATAACTGGCACAGTTTTGCTGTAGTAGTAAGGTGTGTTACTTCTTCTGCTACAAGAAGGTTTCTTCCCTATACAGAGCAATTATAAAATCTGTATCTTCAGTAATTAGAAACAGTGTTTCTATGTGTTCTGTCTGGGATTGTTGTAAGTGTATAAATGCTACCCTAGACCATTATTAATGATGCTTAAAAGCATCATTTAAATCAGTCAAATTATGAGAAAATGTCAGTATCTACTGCCATTTTCAAGAAAACTTCAAGGCATTTTATTCAGTAAGTTTAAATTTGAGACATTCAAATACTTGTACAAAGTTAAGTCTCAGAATTATCTGTCACTTCAAATCTGCAATGTAGATGAGTAACAGGACAGAAAAATAAGTAGCAATGTACCAATACTGAACTGAGAGGTAAGATATGCTGCAGCAAGGTGCCATACTGAACTGGGAGGTAAGATATGCTGCAGCAAGGTGCCATACTGAACTGGGAGGTAAGATATGCTGCAGCAAGGTGCCATACTGAACTGGGAGGTAAGATATGCTGCAGCAAGGTGCCATACTGAACTGGGAGGTAAGATATGCTGCAGCAAGGTGCCATACTGGACTGGGAGGTAAGATATGCTGCAGCAAGGTGCCATACTGAACTGAGAGGTAAGATATGCTGCAGCAAGGTGCCATACTGGACTGGGAAGTAAGAAATGTTGCAGCAAAATACCATACTGGACCTGAAGGTAAGAAGTATTGTGGTACTCTACCATTCTAGACCAGGAGGTAAGATGTACTGCAGTAAGTTACCTAGCTGGGCTTTGAGATAAGAAATGTTGCAGCAAAATACCATACTGGACCTGAAGGTTAGAAATACTGTGGTACTGTACCATTCTAGACCAGGAGGTAAGAAATACTGCAGTTAGTTACCTAGCTGGGCTTTGAGATAAGAAATGTTGCTGCAAGTTATCATACTGGACCTGAAGGTAAGAAATACTGAGGCAATGTACCATTCTAGACCAGGAGGTAAGATATACTGCAGTAAGTTACCTAACTGGGCTTTGAGATAAGAAATGTTCCAGCAAGTTACCATACTGGACCTGAAGGTAAGAAATATTGTGGTACTGTACCATTCTAGACCAGGAGGTAAGATATACTGCAGTAAATTACCTAACTGAGCTTTGAGATAAGAAATGAGCAAAATACTATACTGGACCTGAAGGTAAAAAATACTGTGGTACTGTACCATTCTAGACCAGGAGGTAAGAAATACTGCAATAATTTACCAATGTTAGTGGACTTGGAGATAAGAAATGTTGCAGCAAGTTTCCATACTGGGCCTGAAGGTAAGAAATAATTGTGGCAATTTCTTAATTTAGATTTGGAGGTTAGAAATACTGCAGTAATGTACCTAAGGTAACTGGACTAAAGAGATAAGAAATGTTGCAGCAAGCTACCATACTGAAGCCGAAGGTAAGAAACATTGTCACAATATTCCATTCTGGACTTGGAGATAATAAGTATTGTGGCAAGGAGGCATTTCAGTCAGTGTAGAGAACTGACATCTATCCTTCAAAAGTTTAAACTTTCCAACTGTCACATTGATGTTACTACTCAATATCTATTGTACCTAAATGATTTCATAAAGAAATGTTTGAATTATCTCTTTTGCTACCGAAATATTGCTACCCAATTATCATGCACACATTTAAAGGTCAAGGTCACACTTCAAGGTCATGTGGCTTTCTTTTAGCAGCATTTGTTATGTATAAATCTCAAAACCAAGAAAGCAACTTAAGATATGTCTGGTGTCCTCCTTGTAGGTTTGACTCTAAGGCATACCTGTAATGTTGGACATGCACTCTCTCTAGAATTACATATTTTAGAATTATTATATTTATTTGTGTTTTCTTTCAGGTTGACTGGGTGACCATGAATTTTGTACCATTTGCTGAGCGCTGCTTGGAACTTGTTGTAGATATGTACAAAGCCACTGCCAGTCATCCGACAGTCATACAGTCACAAGTTCTACAAAATATTGTTAAAGTAAGTATTGAGCCTGGCTTAGTCAGCTACAAATTTGACTTATGGCTTATGTTTAATTCAGATCACAATGTTTTGGCAACAGCAGTTTGAAGAGAGATTTTGATAATTGCTCACATAAGAATAGGCCAGTGTTGATAAAACATTATTACAGGTCACACACTTCTTGGAGTCCAGTCATTTGGTAAGTATTCTGTCAAATCAGCCACTCTTCCGTCTAATGAATTGATTCTTGTGTTCAAGCTCTGTTTTACTGTTTTCAACTCACTACCTGTTGTCTTTTCTATTTCGTACTTGGTACTATCTCATTTGCGGGTTTAGTAGTAAAGGGAAGTAACTGCATTATTACTTGTTTAAGTGTTTATTTATAGTACTTGCCCTTTGCTTTCCAAGTCCTCAACCCTGACATGCTCTATGTTGAAAATTTGTCTGCCTATATATATCATATGAGACAAAATAACTGAGGGAAACAGATATCTGTCTCAAATTTCTGCTTTAAAAACAAGTGTCTAAGTATGTAAGTCAAAAGGTATATTTATCAGAGGCAGAGGTGTAAGGCCTTATTATAAGATAAACTGATTTACAAGTCAGTCACCAAATAAGTTTTATTGATAGTTTTTATGTTCCCGAAGGGAGGGGTATAGTTTTTGAACTGTCCATTCATCAGTCAGTCCGCACTACTTAAAATAAATAGGGGGCCATCTAACTGTAAACATAACAAAACAGAACAATATAGTTCATTTCGTAACAATAGATTAAGGGGCCAATAGCCCTCTATTAAACAAAAGAAAAGGCCCCCTATCCAGTTTTGATGGTATGTCTGTCAGTTTGTCCATCAGTCCATCCTAACACTTTAACATAAGTGTTAACTTCCTTATTAGTAAGTGGATTTACTTTATACTTGGACACAAAACTCCTTTGGACAAAACCTTCCCATTGACCTATATTTATTTGACCTTGACCCCTGAATGACCATCACCTTGAAGATCCAATTGTCCAAAAACTTTAACATTGGCCATAACTTCCTTATTAGTAAATGGATTTACTTCATACTTGGACACAACAACCCTTTGGACAAGACCTTCACACTGACATATATTTATTTGACCTTGACCCCTGAATATCCAATTGTCCAAAACTGACATTTTGCCATAATTTCCATATTAGTAAGTGGATATGCTTCATATTTTAACACAACACCCCTTTGGACAAGACCTTTCCATTGACATATTCATTTGACCTTGACCCCTAAATGACCATTACCTTGAAGATCCAGTTGTCCAAAAACTTTAACATTGGCCATAACTTCATTATTAGTAAATGGAATTACTTCATACTTGGACACAACAACTCTTTGGACAAGAGCTTCCAACTGACTTATATTTATTTGACCTTGACCCCTGAATATCTAATTTTCTAAAAACTAACATTTTGCTATAACTTCCATATTAGTAAGTGGATATGCTTCATACTTGGGCACAACGCCCCTTTGGACGAGACCTTCCCATTGACCTATATTTATTTGACGTTGACTCTTGAATGACTGGTCCTCAGCTCAAAGGTCAAAGCACCATTTTTGGGGGCTTTGTCATCTTACAGTGACAGTTATTAGTCCCCTACCGGTTTAACCAGAGGGGACTATAGGTTTACCCTCCGTCCGTCTGTCCATCCGTCCGTCTGTCAGTCTGTCCATCAGTCTGTCCGTCCGTCACAAAAACTGGATCCCGTGATAACACAGAAAGTACTGAAAATATTTTAATGAAACTTGAAATGTGGGTAGATGGCAGTCTGGAGATTATGCAAGTCTTTTTTTTTTTTTTAGCTCACCTGAGCACAAAGTGCTCAGGGTGAGCTTTTCTGATCGGTCTTTGTCCGTCGTCCGTCCGTCCGTCCGTCGTCAACTTTTCATTCAAACGACATCTCCTCTAAAACCAATGGGGCAAATTTAATGAAACTTGCCTGGGATGTTCCTTGCATGAAGCTCTACCAAGTTTGTTCAAATGGTTCTGGTCCATTGCATTTCTGGTTCACTGGAGCTAAAAATAGATTTTATAAGTTGGATCTTTAAAAATCTTCTTCTCCGAAACCACAAGGCCTGGAGCTTTGATATTTGGTATGAAGCATCATCTAGTGGACCTCTACTAAGTTTGTTCAAATTATGTCCCTGGGGACAAAACTGACCCCACCCCGGAGGTCACTAGTTTTACATAGAGTTATATAGGAAAATCTTAAAAAATCTTCTTGTCAGAAACCGTAAGTTATAGAGCTTAGATATTTGGTGTGTAGCATTGTCTAGTGGACCTCTACCAAGTTTGTTCAAATCCTGGCCTCTGGGTCAGAAATGGCCCTGCCCCGGGGGTCACTTGTTTTACATAGAGTTATATAGGAAAAACTAAAAAATCTTCTTGTCAGAAACAAGAAGGCCTACAGTTAAGATATTTGGTATGTACCATTGTCTAGTGGACCTCTACCAAGTTTGTTCAAATCATGGCCTCTGGGTCAAAAATGGCCCCGCCCCGGGGGTCACTTGTTTTACATAGAGTTATATAGGAAAATCTTAAAAAAATCTTCTTGTCAGAAACCGTAAGTTATAGAGCTTAGATATTTGGTGTGTAGCATTGTCTAGTGGACCTCTACCAAGTTTGTTCAAATCCTGGCCTCTGGGTAAAAAATGACCCCGCCCCAGGGGTCACTAGTTTTACATAGAGTTATATAGGAAAATCTTAAAAAATCTTCTTGTCAGAAACCGTAAGTTATAGAGCTTAGATATTTAATGTGTAGCATTGTCTAGTGGACCTCTACCAAGTTTGTTCAAATCCTGGCCTCTGGGTCAGAAATGGCCCCGCCCCGGGGGTCACTAGTTCTACATAGAGTTATATAGGAAAATCTTAAAAAATCTTCATGTCAGAAACCGTAAGTTATAGAGCTTAGATATTTGGTGTGTAGCATTGTCTAGTGGACCTCTACCAAGTTTGTTCAAATCATGGCCTCTGGGTCAAAAATGGCCCCGCCCCGGGGGTCACTTGTTTTACATAGAGTTATATAGGGAAATCTTAAAAAAATCTTCTTGTCAGAAACCGTAAGTTATAGAGCTTAGATATTTGGTGTGTAGCATTGTCTAGTGGACCTCTACCAAGTTTGTTCAAATCCTGTCCTCTGGGTCGAAAATGGCCCCGCCCCAGGGGCCACTAGTTTTACATAGAGTTATATAGGAAAATCTTAAAAAATCTTCATGTCAGAAACCGTAAGTTATAGAGCTTAGATATTTGGTGTGTAGCATTGTCTAGTGGACCTCTACCAAGTTTGTTCAAATCCTGGCCTCTGGGTCAGAAATGGCCCCGCCCCAGGGGTCACTTGTTTTACATAGAGTTATATAGGAAAAACTAAAAAATCTTCTTGTCAGAAACCGTAAGTTATAGAGCTTAGATATTTGGTGTGTAGCATTGTCTAGTGGACCTTTACCAAGTTTGTTAGAAAAATGTCCCTGGGGTCACTATTGGCCCTGCCCGAGGGGTCACAAGTTTTAAATAACAATATAGAAGAAAATCTTTAAAAATCTTCTTGTCTGAAACCACAAGACCTAGAATTTTAAAATTTGACTTTAAGCAAGCTTTATCAAGCTTTTTCAAATTATTGGATTAGGTTAAAGGTCACGGAGGCTAAAAGTAGATTTATCTACTGTACCTCATAGAGCCTTCATTTATAGACCAATATCTTTGATATTCAGTATAGAGGTTCCTTGCATGGACCTCTACCCATGGGTAGGGTTTGAGGTCACTGGGTCAAGGTCAAGGTCACCATAGCTTATAATAGATATTTCTACTTTCTGTCATAGAGCCTTTATTTATTGACTGATATTTTACATATTTGGTTTGTAGGCACTTACATATTTTCAATTAAAAAATGAAATACTGCTTAACAGCAAACCTACAGCCAAAGTACTCAGGTGAGCGATCCAGGGCCATCATGGCCCTCTTGTTTCTTCATATGTTGAAAATTTTGGTCGCTATAGCAACAAATATATTAAAATATGACAAATATAACAATATTTGTGATAACTCAAAAAGTTCTAAGAATAATTCTATGAAACATAAAATATGGATAGGTGATAGTATGGAAATAATGCATCTCAAGGTTCACAACTCTAGTACCTAAATTATTAGATTTATCTCTCCTTGAACTTAGAATTTTCATGAAAAAATGTGTTTTTTTGTAAAACTCAAAAAGTACTGAAAATATTTTTTGGAAACATGAAGTATGGATAGGTGACGTTATGAAGATAATGCAACTCAAGGTTCACAACTCTAGCTCCAAAATTATTAGATTTATCCTCCTTGAACTTAGAGTTTTCATGAAAAATGTGGTTTTTTGTATATAACTTCATTATTTCTTAATGTATCTACTTCAAAACTTTAAATATTGGTTTCTTATCATCACCCACATCATATGTGACAAGGTTCATAATTCTAGCACCTAAATTGTCAGAATTATCATCCTTGAACTTTGAATTTTTTCATCCTTTGTTGAAAAATTTGGTACACTTTTCTTTCCCTGAAAACTGTATCCAGTGAAATGTGGATAAATGGCAGTATGGAGAATATCCACCTCATTTTTTTATGAACCTGAAGGAGGAACTGTCCGTCCGTTTATCAGTCATTTCCTCCAAAAACTTTACCATTGACATATTTTCCTTACTACTGAATGGAATTACTTCAAACTTGGCCACAACAATACCTTGGACAAGACCATTCCAATGAAGTACATTTCTGTGACCTTGACCTCTGAATGACCTTGACCTTTAAAGTTTTCTTGTCCAAAAACTATAAGTTTGGCCGTAATTTCCTTATTTCTGAACAGAATTACTTCAAACTTGGTCACTACAACCCATTCGATAAGACCTTCTCAACAACATATATTTCTTTGACCTTAACCTCTAAATGACCTTGACCTATGACATTTTCTTCTTTTATAATACTTTGTACATGGATAGAGGATCATATGGAGATTATGCATGTCTCAGACAAATTTTTTAGTCAATTTCCACATATGGGTTGGAGTTAGGCAGATGGACATTGCATCGGCAGGGGACTGTTGCTTTGTCTGTGACATGCTCTTGTTGTTTTTCTTATAAATTGTTGCTGTCACCTGCACTCCTGCTTTAATTTGTATAAAGTCAACCCGCTGTGCCAGGGAATCAGTTCTTTGGCTCAGCTCTATGAATCATAAGATTTTCATACTACTTATGACTCAGCAGGCAGGAGTTTGAATCTTACAAAAGGGTGGCTTTGCTCAGCATTGTTCTGTTAAAGAAACACCCGGAGTCTCAGAGTAACTCAAGCTTGTGACTTCAGTCCATGTTTATTTTCTTTATCTAGAAACATAAGGAAAAAAATCAGGACTGAGAATAAAGTTTGAGTCATAAAGAAAATCAAGTATGGTTAGTTCAAGCATTCAAGCAATTTTTGTACATGTATTTTTATTACTCCCTATTGTAAAATCCTTAAAAGGACATACCCTTCAAATAACAGACAATATACTGCATATCTTTGGTGGATTTATATAACATTTACATGTAACATAAAAATAATTGATTATTCTTAAAAGAACTGAACTGTCCATTCAAATGTCTTTCATTTAGGTTTTCAGACACTAAGAAAGTGTTCATGTGCAATAAATGACTTTCCGCCTAAAAATGGTATCACAGTATCTCTCACTATATAAAGACTAATATTATTGCAGTAAGTTTACCTATTTAGAATTTATTGATGGACACCTTGACACTGGGTAATCATCATTATCATTAACACCATTTTAAAGAAAGTGGAATATCTGTACTCTAGATTTAGAGGTATGTCACCAGGGTTTTGTACTGTTGCTTTATTCGGATTATTTAATATCTTATACAGCATAAGTAAAAAAATAAAGGGACAATCCCTAGAATTGAATTAGCTGGTTATTTATTGCAAAATATTGTATGTGTTTTTTGGCTCTGTCTCTATGTTGTAAAATGAAAAACAATTGATAATATAATTAAAAGCATAAAAAAGTGTTTATTTTTTTCTTAGGGCAAACAGACATTAAGAAAGTATTAATTTGTAAAAAATAACAATCCAACAAAAAGTGTGCAACAACAACAACTCTCTATAGCATTTAGTTAGCCTGCTGTACCTATAATTTCTTAACAAAACCTAAACTCCTGGTATTGATTATTCATTCAATATCATTCATTACTTGAAAGGGTATGCTTCAAATTTAGGGTTTGTCTAAATACTGTTTCTTATATTCCGTTCTCATACCAGTTCTAAAACATTAAAAGTTTGCTTAAACTTAGTTTGAATGGGGTAAACCATTGTCAGAAAGTTAAACTGCATTGACAGGTCCTGAATACATTGTGACACACACTATTAACCAACTTCTGAAACTGCACCCTGCATTTTTTCCTCAAGATGCAAACACGTGCCAAAAATTGCAGGCCACAGAAACTCCCACTTACACCCACTTAATCCTAGCTTCTCCACCTTGTTCCTTTTCTACCTAATTACAAAGAGGCCAGGTGCCCCAATTCATGTGATTGACAGTATTGCAATTTAATTAGGCAATTACCAGTTTAGGAAGCTGACCAACAAGGAGGAGTTTTTTGTCCACTACTATTAATGAAATTGTAATTACCACATACTTCCAAATGTTATGCCTCTAAAGATTAGGCCAAGGTAACTATGGTATCCTGTGGGCATGGAATTTATTCACTGATGGATGCAACAGGTGAACATAGCTATGTATCACTGGAAGTTGATTTGACCTAAACTATTAAATGATTATTACAAGATTTCTATAGGCTTTCATGGATCTATCTTAGAACCAAGAGACTACACCACGGGCTAACTCTCTGAAAACTGTTCTTTTGAAACTTTACTTTTATACATACAAGGAATGCATGGTCTTTAGGTATTACTAAACTCATACATTTCTGGCATAGAGTTGTACTTACATGTTATTATATCCAAAAGTTTCTGCTTCACATTGGTAGCTTCCTGGTTACTTGACAAAGGAACATTTCTTTTATGAAGGAATGAATATATCAGTATATTAAGGATTATTGAATCAAATGAAACATTTATTAATAGCTAGATATGTCACTGCTGATTTGTATGAATATTTACTTAGTATTGCATGATTGCTTTGTATGAACCAGTGCCTGTGTCCTAACTTTTCATGGTTAACCAACACTGGATTAGATGATAACTCTGTCCTGAACGTGACCCTGGAAATATTGTATTAATGGTACCTGCTCAGACATAGGTCAACTGCTGCACTGCTCACAACTGCTCACACATAGGTGAACTGGCATAGGTGTGGTTATATGATTCTTTTTACTTTTATTTTTATGTTCATCAGGAGAAACAAACATTATGACAGGGTGTCCTAATTGTGAGCTGTTTTTCTGTGCATCAAGCAACACTTACAGTGCTAACTGACTGAAGCGATGACCTTTGCTTGACATTAGAAGCCCCAGATGGTCTTGAGAGCCCCTTTGCCATCTTATGTCTCATTACTAGTCATTAATTTCTCATTAAGGTCATTACATGTTATTCTGTTGTAATATCTCCAGAGTATTTTTAACATTTTTGTAAACAAAATGGTCTTTAGCTTAACAAAAGTATTTGTAATGAAGTACATCATTTTATTACATTTGTGTAGATAAAGCAGTACTTTTCTGTTGTTGAAAACATGCTTGGTCACAAAGTGTGCAAATATTTGTATTTAATTAACTTGTGGATTTATGGATCAAGAGTATGATAAAATTAATAGTTACTCTTAACAATTGTTTTATTTTCACCACCCAAACTTAAGATTCTGATGTTCAACTCTCAAAGTAGCAGTAGCAAATAACATACAGTTTACTGTAATGTTAGGGTGGGAGGAAATTACTATTTTAAAGTTGTGTCCAGCAGTGTTACAAAAAAGGTGAACAAATCAATTTGACTGACTTTTAGACAGGACATTTTTTGCCCCAGGCACTGAGGCCAAAGACCACTAACTGACTAAGACACAGACTATTTTGACCTTACAATGTTCTTTACTTTCAGCCAGTATGCAGCAGGAAGTGGCCCAGTATGTTATCTATAAGAACTGTCAGGCCACCCACTCTGCTTGCCTCAACTTTTACTCCTTGATAGCACTAAGCCCCCTGAGAGTCTCAATTAAACTGTTAAATTTAGCATTAACCCTTTATCAGGGACCACAAGGGATCCCTTGTCAAATATTGCAATCATCCAAAAGGTTCTCAATTCAGCTACTGTGCAGTTTATTAACCAGCCCCCAGGGGTTTTGTCCATCTTGAAGGGTAGATGCATGAAGGATTAAATTACAGATATTTGATCTCACACCTGAGTGTAGATAGTCTCTGTGTAGTGGTCAATCTTGCTTTTACTTTCACCAGTAAGGAACAGTAACTCTTACATGTACAAGAGAATGAATTACTTTTCCTTTCTGCAAAAATATATTACTAGCTGAAGAATTTTTTTCTTTAAAAAGTCAGTACTGAAAGAGAAAATATTTAAGATGAAATAATTCATAATTTTTAGGTTATTTCATTATTTGCAACCTGAATTGGAATTCATTTGGAAGAGTGCATGAATAAAAATATTTACCATTATTTTTTATTCTTGACAAAAATCTTTTTCACTAACTGAAAATACAGTCAAAACGTAGAAGGTTTTCCACATTCTTGTCCTGATTTGCTCCTCTTTTCAAATTTTCTATGTGACAGAAAATAATTTCCTTCCATAACTGAAACATTTATTGTATTTTTGATAAAAAGAAAATGCCTAAATATCATTTCTTCACCCACCAAAGTTGCTTCACACCTTGCTATTGTTCTCATGGCTAATTATTTCATGTAGGACTTGTTACTTTTAATCAGTCAAATTTTCATGCATTTAATTTTTGTGAAGTTTGATTTTCAGAAATCATTTACATTCCAGACAGAAGTACAATCAAAATAAGCTATATAATAAATTGTTGAATAGGATAGGCTGTCTAGGGATGGTCATTGAAATCAAGTGAAAAGATTGCTTGTGGGAGGCAGTGACTAATAAAGTGTGTTGCTTTTGGAAAGGTGTATACCCAGTCTTTGTAACTGTCAAAAAGTCATTTTCTTGTAGTTTTTGACTCTTTTTTTGTGGTCACGTTGAATAACAGGACATGACAGTGTTGCATCAGTGAAAATAATTAAATTTTATTCCTACAATATATCTATGCATTTTTCAAAGAGGACATTATTAAAAAAATGTATTTGAAGGACTCTGGTCTGTCATTATAATTGTTATCTTGGTACAGTTTATAATGATGTCAATTTCTCTAAGCACAACAAGTCTACAACTCCTTTCACAATATTAAAAGACATTTTTGAGACCAAATGCAATATTGACCCTCTGTTTAAAGTGCCATTATAACTAGCCCTTTACTTGACTGCTACTCCTTAAAAAAGCAGGGTTTGTTCACTAGAAGGGGTCTTAATGCATATTAGAACTTGTTTTGGCTTGGATTTGAAACTCTTAATTTAAAACATGTATGAAAATTATGTACTTTATGTAGAGGCCTGTTACCTGATTATCTGTATCTACATGGTTGTTAAAAACAAACCTTGGTACTAGGGTTTTGACCTTATTAGTGGATAACTTAACCAGTGAAAATCTTGATCTTACATGAATAGTTCACTAATTTTCAAAAAGATGAAAGTAAATAAGCTTGAATGCCATTGTACACATTGTACTGCTATTGTAACAAAAATGTGTTTTATACTTAACCCTTAACCTGTAATTTTTGTAATGGATTTGTCCAGCTTGGAATTTGGAACAGTCCATTCAAAGTTTAAGGGATTTCAATATCAAAATACAAAAATGGGGCTACCAACAGTATAGAGCCTGGTCAGACTGCACGGATGTGCAGGCTGGCCTGGCTCTACACTGGTGGCAAAAGCTAATCACTTTCGGTTCCAGCAGGTTAAGGGTTAAATATAGCCAGCATGTTGTGTATAAAATTTATACCTGTCTAAAACTTTACAAATAATGTGTAAGAAATGTGAGAATATAGTAGGTGTGTAGTTATATGACACAATATAAGGGGATTATAATACTTGCTGATTATCTTATCCGTACAAGATAACTGACCAAATAAGTCTACTTGTCATAAACAACATGAAGGGACAGATTGTTTTGTTCACATGCACTGACATGTGTTAGGTTATTCTTATTTCACATAGAAGACAACTTTCCACTTGATTTAAATGTTTCAAAAGTACAAGTTGACATAAATTTTTATTTTTGAGATATAACAGTTTTTTTTAATGCTGTAAGAACCATTTAAATAAAGGATGACAGATAATATTTAAAATTGCCCCAGTCAAAATACAGCTGCTACTGGTGTAAAACTCCATTTAATGAAAAAAATGTCATTTTACAAAAATAGTATTTCCCTGAAATAGTTAAAAAAAAAAAGAGGTGTCACTTTTGAATGAGAATAACAATAGTACTAAATATTTCCGTAAAGTAGAAAAATTACTGTCAGCATGAGAGACATTGATAGGCTTGATGTGATGGAGAAGTGGTCAAGGGGAAGATTGAGGGAAGAACTTCTTCTATTCCAGCCAGGAGTGAGAGTCTCATGTGACTTTCAACATTAAACACTAAGTCAGTTTCGGTGCATGTACTGGTTTAAATCCCAGAAGCAGTCCAGAATAAATATAAATCACATTAGCTTTTTCCCTGAACAGTTATAAACTAAACTGACCATTTGTTTGACCCCTTGTCTGGCTACAGAAGCTAAATGCCACTGGTGGTCCTGTATTGTGATGTATGAGAATATAAAAAGATAAAATGTTGAACAAACAAAAAATTGCATCTGTATTTTTAAAGCAATAATAATATATACATTTATATACTGTCTGTTTCAAATAAAACAAGAACAAATTTATCAAAACATACCCGTTTTTACCGACTTGGTGGCCAGAAATGAATGCCTTGACATACATGTAATATGAGTCGAAAATATGACTAAATGTACATAACGTTTTATTGAAAAAAATATGTATATAAAACACATAATTATCGCATTAGAAAGAAGACACATTTTTGGGTTCAGATAAAAACCTAACCTTAAGTTGCAAGGGCCATTTTTCTTCTCTTATTAATTTTGGTTTCCAAAAAAAAAAAATTTGTCCATTTCCATATAAGCCAGTTCTTCTAGGTTTCCTTTTCATTAACAAATATCAGTCGTATAAATCTTAAGATTATTGACCAATCTACATTAAATACAATTTAAAATAATATTTATATATCCACAGTTAATAAGAGTAGGATTACCTCCCTTTATTTTGTACATTTTAGCAAAAGTTAGTATTTGAAAATGATTTTTATGGATTGACTTATTTGTTTCCATTTTATTACATTTCAGATGTCTGGAAACTGTTTTCTGCCATTAAATTCCCTGAAAACCATTGGTTAGCCCACATTCAGATAGGAATTCTTTATCACCCGAGCCTAACTTGTGCCTAACTAAAGTAAAAACATTAAATGAACATATATGGCAACATAAATATTAACACAGAATTTTAACAAGATACAATCAGAACAACATACTCAATACTGTTACCTATAATAATAGACAAAATTCAGTTTGATGACCTAAAACAAAAGACCAAATTCAGCTAATGTTTTAGACCAAGAGACTTAGTTCATCTAAATGATTTAGAACAAGAGACTTGCTTATTCTAAATGATCTAGAACAAGAGACCAGATTCAACTAAATGATCTAGAACAACAGAGTAAATCAAGCTAAATGATCAAGAACAAAATCACCGGGTATGAACACTGATGTAGTTAATCTCCAAACATTTTATGTATATATAATATTCCCGACATTATTTATTGCAAATTGTCACTAGAATGTCGGGAGTCAAAACAAAAATGTTAGAAAATAAGAAGCCCTGAGCTTGTTTTGTCAATGAGTCCCTGAGGTACTTGAGCTATTGGTAAAAGTAATTTCGATGTAATACTTGTATGTTTGAGCATTGAATTATGACAGCCTTCTTCTCACTCAATCTCACCAAGCCTTCATGAAAAAATACTGAAATGGTTCAAAGAGCCATAAAAGCACACAAATATAGTTTTTGGTTTCACACAATTAATTTTTAAAAGTCTAAAATAATAAACCACTTTTGTTAATGGCACATGACTTTGTGTCAGAGTTGTCTTTGTATAATTCCTTTCTTGAATCGTGTTTGTAAATGTAATTTTTCATGTTTTTACAGCTAGAATGTTTAACTTCACTTTGTCCAGTGGCACCAGTAATGTATAAAATTTTTACAGTTACGAATTGTATAACATACATCTCAGTTTCTCTATCTCACTTTTTAGAAGTGAAACTTCAGTTCTTAGCTGAAGATTTTCCTGTTCCAAGTACACTACACGTAGAGCTATTTGCTCCTCCTTCATCCGACGTGCCTCACGAGATCTTTTTGCTGATTCATTATTTTTCTTTCTTTTTTCCCAGTATGCATCATCTCTCTGTTCATCTGGTACCATATGTGCACGTTTCTTAGGGGGAATTCCAGAATCGTCTTCATTTCCAGATTTCACAGAACTGCTATCACTAGATTCATTTTTGATTTCCACCGGTGACTGAGACTGATTTGACATTTGAGAGTTACCTCCCTGGCTTTGACCCTCGGGAGACATGCTGAGTCTACTAGTTGATGGTCCTGGGGATGCTAAATTCCCTGACATTTGCATGCTTGAGTTTTGTGAAGAATTTGCATTAGGTGATGTGGCAGCATGTGTTATAGTATGTGTGGTTGGATTAATTCTCGATACTCCATTTGAGTTCATAGAGTTCTGAGATCCAATATGAGCAGGTAGGGGAGAAAACTCCTGCCCAATCGATGATGACATTGTCATTGCATTGTATAGATCAGAGTTGCCTAGAGGGCCGTAATTCAGCCCCTGTATATAACTCATGCTAAAATTTGATGAGCCACCTTGCGAACTCTGGTTTGTAGTACCAGAGTTTGGTCGCTGCATCTGAAATGCTTTGTAAGGGTCAGTTCTTGGCTGGGAACTCATCATGGTTGAATAGGGATCCTGCATGGTATTGTTTGCTATGAATACTGTTGCTTTGGAATTAGGGTGAAGATCATAGATGGTTGCAGGTTCTAGTCTGCTCTCTCAATTCATTCTGAAATAATGTAAAAAGAATGTTTTGTACTACAACATAGAAACTACAGTTTAGGAATTAACCACCATCATATCAAACCTAAACAAGTATTCAACCGACAGATACACAGAAATCCAGAGACAAACAACTCAACATCTTAGATATTTCTCCAAGGTCTATTTTTTTATTATGCTGAAATGTATGTTTAAAATATGCATCAAAAGAGAAACACATAATTATTGGGTCAGCTATAAGCTTCCAAGAGATCCCATAAAATTAATTATAAGGTGCTAATATGGTGGGCATAGTGTAAATCTTAATAGCATTTGGGCATTTATAAACTCCTATTGCTTTTGTAAGGGTACATTGATTTATTTATTGATATGGTAATTCAATATAGCAGTGTTATTTTCAACTTATTTTCACTAATTGACCCAGACATTACACATTGGCAAGTTAATTAGTACTTGTATATACTTGTATATAACAGTGCACCATCTGTTATGACTGACCACAATGCTTGGAGAAGGACTATCTAAAAAAGTGTTTTATCTAAAAATTACTTATTGTTTTTCACTTCATTAAGGACCAAAGTGCACTTGACATTGAAAAATTTAAATATAGTCAGTGTTATAATTACAAAATTTACAAATCATTGAAATGAAAGTGCATATTGTTCAAAGTCTTGTGGTATGTCATGATTCACTTTTGAAAACTTATTTTCTTGTATTATATCAAGCGATGTGTTCTAACTGCTTAGAAATCACATGTAGAAGATTTTCCTGTAGTCTCTGATTGATGCAAATATTTGAATGAGTTACCTTACTTCTGCTGTTTGTCAATTATTATGAATACTGCCACTCCATGACATCCACATATGTAATATTATCAGATAAATTTAGTCACAGTTACAGAATTGTCCACTTAGTACTTGACAACATGTTGTGCATTCCACAATAAATCAGTTACAATATTTGTCACAAGGTTTATTGAATACAGATTATCTCCCTTTGATACACAGTATGACATCATTATTGGTTGTCATGGTGTAACGTGATGTCATTGTAAACATTGGGTAACACAGGTAACAGAGAATTATAACATAAAACAGAATGTTTTGAGGTATTGTTTACCACAAGAAATCACTATAACCTTACCTTCATGTCAGATACAATGCACTTGGTCTTCATGATAAAATCCAAATCATATTTCATTTATTAGATATAAAATTCGATTACATGTATCATGAATTTCATGAATTACATGTTAGAAAAAAAATTCAGTAAGTTATGCATGTTTTTCATAACTACCAAGTTAAAATGGATTAAAATAGGTTGATAACAATGTTACATGTTAGAAAAAAAATTCAGTAAGTTATGCATGTTTTTCATAACTACCAAGTTAAAATGGATTAAAATAGGTTGATAACAATGACACATTTTTCTTTATCTCTAGTACTTCATAATCAAAAGATAGGTAAGGTTATTTGAACTTTGATGATAATATGAATGAAATATAGAAAGGTATGCACAATTGTGCAGAATTAAGCTGATATGCTAAATAAATTTAAGAACTTTATGATAAGAATATGGTTCCTTTTAGACATTTTGCAATGGGACATTACTGTTATATATTTAAACCAGCTCATATCAATGAAACTCACTGAAAATGTAATCAATTCATAAACCTTAACGAAAAAAAGAATTACGATGACTAAAAGTAAACATGGTTGATTAAAAAAAACAAAAACAGTATGTTTCAATGCGACTAAATGTATCTAAAGTGGCGTGAAATGAAGAGTCAGTTAAACTTGTGTGATAATTTTTTAGCGATCATGTTCATTATGCTAACGGGAAAAATGTGGAATGGTAAAAAGTGTTTTTAAAAATTGATAGAACTGTAAATTGATCAGACAATTAATCCATATTACTGTAAAATTCAAAGATGGTTATATTTTTATTTTTCTACCTTATAGTTTCCTCAAGTATCAGAAGTATGTTCAACAAATTAATATAATTTTATTTTCCAATTGAAGTACAGTACTGGTGTGGAGAGATTCTTAAGTATTTCAATGTGTTTTCCAGAAGTAAATTACTTTCATTTTTCATTATATTTTCCTTCTGTCAGAATATCCTGAGATGACCTGAGAGAAACACCAATTTAATATCTCAACATTACTTCATGTTACTTATAAATAAACAGTGGGATGTTAAATGATGTCATGGTGCAATGTTTACTGTGTAATATGACATCACTGACCTATTATGTAATTTGACATCAATCCAGTTATCTCCCTTACAAAATGTAACCCCATTTTCAAGGTCACAGACAAGTTGCATAATATTAGTAACTTCTGCATACAAATCTATTAGTATAACTGTAATTGGATGTAAAATGATGCAATAACAATTTGATTTTCAGAATGAGGTGAGAAGTTTTAAGGATTACTATCAGAATCTGTCAGTGTACCACTGAATGAAGTACTGCGGACAGGTTATGAAGTGGGGAAAATGCTTTAGAATTTAAAAGTGTTTTTAAATTACAGACAAGAAAGTTTTAAGAAAAAACTTATTAGAAACAAGAAAAATAACAGTTTGGACTTATTACGGATTTTTTTTCAAGGGAGAACTTTTTTTAAGGCAAAAGAAAATTGTTAAGAAACTTAAGGAAAACTTAAACACATGACTGATTTTATATTATAATTTTTCTCATACTTCAATATGTGTTACTTTACTTAAATATATGTAAAAAAAAAAAAGAAAATATTAATCTTTATTTAACAGAAATAATATCAAACATTGCATTTCTGATTACGTTAACATGTTAATAAATTTAATGTAAATAAAACATACTCATTTTTTCAGACACTTTAACCTCTGAAAAAGTTTTGGAAAGTAAAATTTTGTCATTTTAATATTTCATAAAGATTTTTGCTCCCTTTTTAATGTGACTTAATAAGGTGTAAAATGTCTAATTGATAGAATTATTTAACCAGGAAATTTGTGTAACTGAGTTTTCAAGTACTGGTTTGTGACATACAACAGCATAATTATATATATTTCAAACACCAATAAATTTTCAATAAGTTTCCATAAATAAAAACATGTAATGCGATGTTTAAAGGCTGAAAAAGAGGTAATAAAAAAGCTACTCTGCTAGTTTAGAAATACTACATAAGGTCATGGTAGTTTTTATAAATTGGAATTCCATTTATTTGTGATTCTCACCTTTAGATTTGACTATTGTCAATCAATGTCAAGCTGATATGACTTGTTTATTTACTGCATTCCAGTATTAGTAAATGATTGAAGTAAAATAAATGGCATTTAAAGTAAAGAAGGAAAATAGAAGGCAAATTAAGAAAAAAAGGTAAATCATCCCTCATTAAAAATTAAGAAAACGGCTTCGGACATAACTCACACTATCGAAAAATGTTATTACTTTATTGTTAATAAAATGTTTCATTTAATGATATTAAATGAATGATTAAATTCCTGATTAAATATTCAGTTTTATAGGGATAGTAGAAAATATTGCATTCATTGAATAGTATAACAGCTGAGAGAAAAAAAATATTCTTCTTTGAATTTTAATCTATTTTATATGAAATAATTACACAATTTCAAATATTTCAAATGTAGAGTGTATCTAACCTTTAATTTTTTCTTGAAAGTTCAAGACAATTTGCTGTAGTAATTTACCTATTAAGACTGTAATGCACTGAAAAGTTTTTGACTTTTATACAATGGAATAGTATACCCCTTGATATCCTTATTTTATTTTTGAAATTGTAGAAAATGAACTCTGTTACAGCCGTCTGCTGTTATTTTTTACATCTGTCATTTACTTGTAGAGCATTTATTTCTAGTTTGTAATTTTTTTGCGAAGAATTTTTGCATAAAAAGATAATGCTCCCTAGTGTCTGGTGAACCTTCTGGCTACATCTTGCACAAATCTGGAGTTAGCATGTTCATACTGAAAGGTCAACATGATTTTTCTTTAAATGGCAACTACCAAATGTGAATCTGAAAAAAAGAATCTAGGTTCCATCATAGTCAGAGTTGACCATCCCTTGTTTTGAAGTTACTTAATGACCTGTTTCTCTACCACTGGGCATTCTGCCCACTACAATGTTTACTACTTTTCAACCTGCTGACCAATATGAAAAATAAATACTACAACTACTAGTATGTGATATAAAGAATTTACATACATTACCTATAGGTTTTTAAATTCCCATTCTTGTTGAGGAAACTGTGTAATAATTTATTAAATTTTAAAAACACAGGATGCCTTGATGTGTTAAAGTTAGGTAATACTCCCCTTATCTCATAAAGTTATGGTCAGTTATGCCCACTGGTCATTTACACATAAGACTGGCCAATAGTTAGTAGATTACTTGTCAATGTTACACAAACCCACTCAACACACATACACCAATGATTTTCAATGATACTGACCCTATGACCTTGCATACTGATTACTTGCAGTGGTCATGTGATCTGCTTTACCCAATGTGCTGTAATATTACATAATCACAGTACACACTATTGACTAATGGATATCCACTTCACATCCATAATATCTTGAGGGTATAGGAAAAAGGTAGATGGATAGATTGTGTGTGAAATTAACAATTAATCTTTTCAGGCATTGTTACAAATTCTGTTGTGGCATTTACCCTTACAATAGTAGCATTGATGAAGTATTATTTTGCTGCAAAGGAATTTGCAGATAAGTGGATTTTTTGACAGGCTTTCTCTAAAATGTTCATTGATTGCTGTCAGGGATTTCACTGTTCAGTTTAATCCAGCATTTTGGTGCATTATTTAAAAGAAATCTTTTATTTAAAAAAGAAGATAAGAGTGGATGGGTTTGTCTGAATATTTAAAGAATCTCTTTAGTTAGTGGCATTTGAATTCAGTTGTCTTCGTTAATTGGTTTGTCCCTTGTACATTTATTCATTTACTTTAAAAATAACAGATATTCTCTCAAACATTCTTTTGATTTGACAGAAAATTAAATGACTGTTATTTCAAATAAAAATTTTGTTGAAGTACAAAAAATTGAAAGAAAATTTAGAAAAACAAAAGTGACTTGGCTACATTTGAATTCCATGGCATCAGTACAGTTTAATCATGACTGTCGTGTGTATTCTTCTTTTGATATGACATGACCATAAGACAAATACAGATGTTGTTTTCACTAGGTTAAGGAGGTATATCTTACCCTGTTATACGCACCTATTATTTATCATGACAGTGACCTCTGGCTATTTTTTTATGCATTCCTTCTATGAGATATTGCTTGGTGCACACATGTGCTTATGATTTATACATGACAAATACACAGCTTGAAATCATGTACACATGTCACTGTGTTTGGTAACAACAACATAAAAAATATGTTACTGAAACAAATACATGATACATGCATTTATAATGAGTTTATGTAGCTGGGGTTATGACTAAAACAAGAACGTTTTACTTGAAGAAGTATCAGTTTGGGAAAATATATTTTTGCTATGAATCTAAAAAAAATTCTGTATGTTCTCACTGCTTTATTTATGAAAAAATGATGTACACTAGTCATTTTAATTAAAACCATAGGGGTTGGGCTCAAAAATATTTTGTAATAAGACAGCACTATGGGAGAAGTCACAGGTCCTATGAAGATGGTATATTTACAGGACTTTGTTAGAATTTTGAAGGCAGTAAAAGTGTCAGTATGATTTTATAATTCATTAAAGGTATTTCATTCAGACAAATGTATGATCAAATTCCTGGAGGTGCAACAGGGGTAGATATTTTGTTATGGTTCAGTTGTTATTGCAGGAAAGTAGAAGAAAGATAAGATTCCTGTCTCTTTATAAAAGTAAATTAACTCTGTTAGCCTGGAGGCATGTTGGAATTGAGCAGATCAAAAGGCCCTGATTAGAAAAGTGTGAAATTGATGGGCTGACTATCACTGGCCATCAACTTTACAATCATTCTGCCTCACTGCATGCATAGCTGGCTCATTTTTAAACAGGAAATACAATTAGAAAAGATAAAAATTAAAATATTTTGAATGAAAAGTCACAACATTGGGATTTTGTGTCAGGTTTGATGTGGGTTAGGTATTTTTGCTGTGGCAACTTTTAAAAGATTTGCTGTTGACGTGTAGGACAAATAAGATGTATACACTTAATTTTTAACAAAGAAATGAACAATTTGATATAAATTTCTAAGAAATAATTTTAAAATAAAAAGAAGACTGCTGGTGAAAAATTGAATAAATGACCTTTTACAACGATAAAATAAATAGTTGAACAACAGGTCAGAAATGATACCTCCTGAGTAAAATGTTAATTTTTCATTTAGTTTTAATGGTAATATGGAATATGGACAATAACCCTCCTGGACAAAAGCCCTCCCATCCAAAAATGACAAGATGGACAAAAACTCGCATCAGATTTACAGGGAGGAAAAAATCCCTCTCATCAAATTTACAGGATGACAAAATCCCTCTCTTCAAATTAACAGGGAGGAGAATTGCTCTCCTGCTTACAAAAAGTATTCCCATTTTTACATGTATAAAATCAATTATTAATGCAGCAAAAATGCAGCAAATGCAATATTTATATTATGTAATGATAAATAACTCAATAACATGTATTTTGAAACAAAGACAAAAAAACAAAGGTAAAATGTTATAAAACTGAAAAGTTCCATTCAATTTATAGAATTCATTCATATGAATGAAATTCATAAATGATTCCACAAAATCAAAAGTTACCTTGGGAAAAATTTGTCCCCACACAGTTACACTGTTAGAGCATTCCACTCTCAAATAAAAATAAAATATAGAAAATGTTCTTGGCATAATACAATTATTTACCACATGTTTATTAGTAAGAACCTTGTCACAAAAAAGTGGGCCTTGATATTTTTCAATGTAGGCAGGCTTTTGTCCTCCCTGTAAATTTGATGGCAGGGCTTTTGTCCTTCTTGTCATTCTTAGATTGGGGTGCTTTTGTTCTCCTCGTCATTCTTGGATGGGAGGGTTTTATCCTCCTTGTCATTCTTGTATGGGAAGGCTTTTGTCCTCCTTGTCATTCATGTAAGGGAGGGCTGATATTCATGTATGGGAAGGCCTTTGTCCTCCTTGTCATTCATGTATGTGAGGGCTTTTGTCCTCCTTGTCATTCTTGGATGAGAGGGCTTTTGTCCTCGTTGTCATTCATGTATGGGAGGGCTTTTGTCCATCGTTGTCATTCATGTATGGGAGGGCTTTTGTCCTCCATGTCATTCATGTCTGGGAGGGCTTTTGTCCTTCTTGTCAATTATGTATGGGAGGGCTTTTGTCCTCCTTGTCATTTATGTATGGGAGGGCTTTTGTCCTCCTTGAAATTCATGTATGTGAGAGCTTTTGTCCTCCTTGTCATTCATGTATGTGAGGGCTTTTGTCCTCCTTGTCATTCGTGTATGTGAGGGCTTTTGTCCTCCTTGTCATTCTTGGATGGGAGGGCTTTTGTCCTCCTTGTCATTCTTGGATGGGAGGGCTTTTGTCCTCCTTGTCATATTTGGAAGGGAGGACTTTTGCCCTCCTTGTCATTCTTGGATGAAAGGGCTATTGTCCTCCTTGTCATGTTTGGACGGGAGGGCTTTTGTCCTCCTTGTCATTCGTGTATGAGAAGGCTTTTGTCCTCCTTGTCATTCATGTATGGGAGGGCTTTTGTCCTCCTTGTCATTTATGTAAGGGAGGGCTTTTGTCCTCCTTGTCATTCATGTATGGGAGGGCTTTTGTCCTCCTTGACATTCATGTATGGGAAGGCCTTTGTCCTCCTTGTCATTCATGTATGTGAGGGCTTTTGTCCTCCTAGTCATTCTTGGATGAAAGGGCTATTGTCCTCCTTGTCATTTTTGGATGGTAGGGCTTTTGTCCTACATTCAGGTTTATAGATGTTATGGAATAATTTTGGTGTTCTGAGCATGCAGATCAGTGTGAAAAATGTACTACTATCAGAATGTATTCACTACAATCAGCATCTTACTGTTTTACTGTCCTGTTAAACTCCTCAGTTATAGCTCTTATTTACTTCTCAGGTTGCAGTATAAACTGCTTGACCAGTGGACATCTAAGGTGTTTCTTCTCAGGAGGATGGCCAAATAATATCAATTAATGTCACATAAATAACTAAAGAGAGGTATTGATCAGGTATTAAGAATAATTACTCAGAAACTGCCTCCTAAACACCTGTCAGTGGTGTTGAACATGAGAGAAATAAAAAGCCTTAACTCAAATTTTTTTTTTTTCGAGTTGCTTAATTATTGTATGAAAGACATTTATACTCATGGTATGGGATGGGCAGGGGTAAATACTTACTGTGCAAAGTGTCATTGAGTCATTAATTTTCACATTTAATGATACATTTGTCTCGGTCAAGAAAAAGGATTTTTTGTACATACTTAGGGATAAGTTGTCATGAAAATTTACCATTCCAGGTTTAAGATAAAATTTCCCCTTTTAGCTCACAGATGACCACTTATCTGTGTAAATGGACCTTCACTTAATTAAAACAATATTTAGACCTTGGTCAGCTACTGTGGACAAAGTTCAAAATGAAGTGTTTCAAATGTTGGACAACCCCTTACCATGTACTTAAGCCTTTTTATGCCTTTTATTGTTCCCAGGATGAAAGTAAACAGAAAATTCTTCTAGATCAATTTGATGTTGAGTGTTGTTGTTGTTGTTGTTGTGGGGGAGGGATGGGGTGGGGTGTAGTGTTGTTGAGGTGTGCTAGTTATTTTGAAGTATTTTATTTGAAATTTTAATTCTTTAGACATGTTATTAACTCATATCAGGTTTGAAAAATATTTCCTCAATATCAAGTAATAAGAAGCAGGTCTTTTTCACTGTTCAGTACTTGAAGTACATGTAACACTGGCTTATTTCATTACAGTAATTATCACATTACACATATGAATATCTGGCTGATATGAAAAAAATGTACATTGTTAGGTGTTCAATACAATTTTCACCTAATAATTGTCCATTAGATTATAAGACAAGTATGGTATACTAAAATTGTATGTTTTTGGTGGAAGTGACTAGTCTGTACATTGACCTGAGTGTACAGTCCATGTTACAACATGTTGACCAATACCCCTATAACCTTTTGTCATATGAACAAACAAACCTAATCTTGGATTATTATATTATGCACATAGTCTGTTTACAATAGTGCATTATTGAAAATCTGTACTGTAAACTTGAAAATGTCTGTGAAAGAATGATTTTACAAGTGTCATCACCAAAATAAAAATTACTACATAAAAATACGTTAAAATGCCTCCTTTATAAAATGCAGATTAATTTGTCAGATGGTAATTATATTGCTATATATGCACCAAGTTCTGCATAAAATAAATTCCAAATTTTCAGTGAAAGACTTATCCAGGTTCTGATATTATGTGGTAGGTAATTACTTGCTGAAGTTCTACAAATTTAGTGTAATATTAGTAGTATTTTATTGCTTCATATAAGTTGCCGGTAACCTGCCCATGGAGAAGCTAGGACCTGTTTTCCAGATTTACAGGAAGTACATGTCAAAATTCCAAAAGAGAGAAATAAGTTATAAAACATGAGCACTCCACCAATAGTTTGTGTTACTTCAGAAATGTTGTGTTAAAGATTAAAAGAATAGAGAGTTTTTTCACTGCTTAGATCTGCAGACCGCGTTTTTTGCAGTGACGGAAAAAAGAGGAGGGGGGGGGGGGGGGAGGGCGGAAGGGAGAGAGAGTTTACTGGTAAAAGGATGAAAAACACTGCCAGTCACATGATGGCTGACAACACTAGCTTGTTTGGTCTATTATAGACTTTATTGTCTAGCTTCCGATAGCAATTAGACTGATAATTGTTATGATCTTTCTATGGATAACATAGACGTTTTGAGGTTGGATTTTGATCAGATTGGAAATTCAGGTACATCTTATCCTAAAACACCTGTTATATTTACTGTAGCCAAAAAAAAGATTAAAACCAGTTTGTTCAAATTGCACACTTCATTAGTACAGTTTGGGAACTGGAAACTTAAAGTACAAAGTGATACTTTTAGTTATGCATTCTGATTATCAATTTTATTGCTTTCAGACATTCCGTCAGCCATTGAGCCTGAAGTATGGCTGTCCGTCACAGAGCACATGGATGCTGGCCATCAACTCTTTACTTAATGTGTTGTCTGTGGGAATGCAGATAGCCAGGAAAAATGGTGAGGAAAAGATGTTAACTTGCAAGGGAGATAATCAAGGATATGTGCAGATTACTCCCCTTGAGTAAACGACAAAAGCAGTTGCTGCTTTTCTGGTCTCAATATTTTTGAAAAAGAAAAAAAACATCCACATTTTGAAAATTTATAGCAAATCATAGTCATGATGTATATAACCAGTTGGATGTTGAAAAAAAAACACCTTTTACGTGACATGTCAGAATAACCGTTTTTATTTTACCTATCCCTTCATATTTAGTCATATAAAAGCAGTAATTTAGCATGATAAAATGGCAATTTGGATTCAAATAATATTTGATGGTTACATAATAAGACTGGAGCAGCAAAGACATTTGCATGTAAATAGTATATAAATGTAAGAATTGCATTTGACTGAATCACAGAATCACGAACATCACAGAGGAACATGAAAATTACAGTGGAACACACCAAGATATAGCATGCATGTTGTAAGTACATCTTCTTCGAATTGAATGCTCGAGGAATATTGTAACATTTTGCATAATTCGTCTTTCAGAAAAGGCATTCCAGTCAATGTGGGGAGAGTTAGGGCTGACTCTTGAAGAGTTCCTTTTCTCAAAGAAGTAAGAATATTGACTTGTGTGTTTAAAAAAGTTTTCTGCTTTCTGAAATTGCTGAATATGTGATAAGTAATTCATGTAGCATGTTAAATTCATATTATCTACTATCGATGATTGCTTCTAGGAATTCTTACCACTGTTTAAACTGTACATAGGAATGTGATGGACACAGTCCAGCTGGCAGGGTTGAAACCCACTATCATGGTACACATAAAACACCAATAACTGCTTGATTATTTATGCTACATTCACATTTGGAATATAGCATAAAATAATGGGGTCATAATGAGCAAGGGAATGAGACAAAATAATACAAATTTGAGCAACAGTGATTATGCAGTATTAGAGCTTTCATTGAGCAGTTGATATACAGTCAAAACATGCTTGAGAAGGATCAAAATAACTAAATTCTCTTTAACTAGAAACAAAAAATGTGAAACACATAAGATTGTGATCCTTTCAAAAGATTTTAAGGTCTGTTTTCAATTCAAAGTGCATTTGTGTTGAAATATGGTTACCTTTACCTTTAGACATTTAAAAAAAAATTTGAGTTGTTTAAAAGTTTAGTTTTATCTTTTTTTTAGTCCAACTCCACCTACCTTGTCAATTGAAGACTTCCAGAGGGATGAGGCAGTGGACTGTAAGGTATAAATACATTCATATTCTCTAAATAACCCTAGGATATATACAGACCCTTGGATATAATAGTGTTGTTGGCTTTTAGTGTTATATCCAACACTGTCAGATGTGAATTAGTGTGTTTTTTTTTAGTCAAATAAATAGAGGCATCTCATCAAACGTAAGGCCAATGTTGTTTCAACAACACAAGACACCTCGCCATGCTTGTAGAATTGATCTTACACACACAGTTGTTTTATGTAATATTTCTGTCAAGCGATTTGTTTCACAGTGATACTTGCAGGAAATAAAGTATACTAAGCCACAATTGTTTGATTGCGCTGATTTGATCTAGTGAAAAAGTAAATAACTGGTTTAAGGTAGGCAGTTGAATTTTGTGAAGAGTTATTAGGTCATTTCAGTACACTTTGCCACTTGCAGAAGATCCTTGTTCTGATTCACTTGTGAGTTCTGTGTTACAGGTTGTGTTCATGATTCGAGATGAAATTCTGCCATATGCAAACAACATGCCAAAAGAGTTTGTTGAGCAGATCATGTCTATTTTAAACAAAGGGTCAATCCACTCAACATCGTCAGACTGTTTCATTGGTAAGCAGTTCTATATTTAGACATTTCTACTGAAGTTCCACCTGTCACAGCTGACTAAATTCATTGCTTCAGAATGCCATCTTTATTCTCTTATGTGAGAAAGCTAGCATTATATTTAAGAGGATGTCATAGGAGTCCAGACATTGTTGTCAATAATAAAAGATGTGTAAACAAACAGCATCTGTTGAATTTGAAGACAATACCATTTATTGAGAATGTTTTAAAAAATGTTGTTTTACATGTTATCTTTTTGATCTTTTAGTTAAGCTTTTGTTTCATCATTTACTTTCTTGTCACACGCGTATTTTTGTAATGCTGTAGCCAATCTAGGCAGTCACTGCCATTAAAGGAAATAGAATCTTGATCATATGCTTGGTCTGTGTTTAGATACAGATTCTAGTCGCAAGCTGAGAGAGGAGTTTGCTAAGACATGTTTTGAGACCTTGCTCCAGTTCTCATACATCAACCGATCAAAGACAGGTGAAGGTGCGATAACCAAGCTTGCTGTGATATCTCTGTTACAACGATGTCAAGATGTTGTCAAGAAATATGCAGAGGATGAGAAACTTAGTGGCAAATGTCCACTTCCCAGGTGTGTTTTCATGAAATATTTCGTGCTTCAGATATCTTGAATTCAGTATTGTATTTTGTAGTAAAGTTTTGCTGACTTGTACATCAACATAGTCATAATCTTAAATAGCTTATAGGATATTATACCCAGTACAAGTCTGACTATGTAGGAAATTGATATATATAAAAGAAAGGAGATGGTTCTGTTACTTCCATGGAAAAACTGCTCAGAAATAATGTTAAAGTACCATAATATTATGTCTATCATATATGAATATTTTCTCTAAATACTTTATTTTAGACCACGCTTGGCAGAGATGGCATCTGTACTGAAAGCTGTAACCACACTGATAGCTTCACTGAAGAGGGCACCTCAAGCAAATAGTAAGTTCTTATTTCCCAGAAGTCATTTTTTGTGTCACTAAAGTTGAGGTCTTGACAGTAGTTAAAATGGAAACAATTCCATTTATTTCAACTAAGATGTTTTTACTCTAGCATGATTAATTAAAGCTGACTGGTTGTATAACTTTGTCAGAATTCGGCTGCTCATTGGTAGGTCTTAGACATTGGCTGAACTGAACAACATGTTGATATAAAAACCCTAAAGAGATGAATGTGCTATAATTCCTGAAGAAGTTCAGTATTATCTACTAGGTGAACAGACATGGCATTAAGGTAACCAAAAATGGTTTCATATCTTCCATAGACAGAGACTAGTAACTTGATAATTGGTAAGGCTATGTTTATCTTAATCACTTTTCAGCCAGATCTTTGAAAAGGCTGTGTAATTTTCAAAAATAATCATGATTATAAAGTTCTAAGAAACACATATGCTTTTCTCTCCACAGTTGATATTTTCAGCTGTTGCAGTTAAGTATACGAAAGTGTAATGCCAAAGTTTCTATTGTCAACATGCTCAGTGGGAAAAACATCTGTTTTTCAGTTGAAGTGAGTGTTTGGAACCAGGTTATAGAGCTGTACCCTTATCTGGTGGACTGTACCACGTCACCATCACCCAGTGTGTGTAAGGCACTCAGAGATGCTCTCAAAGAATACAAAGAACTATTGTCACCTCCCAATCTAACCATGCAGAATGGGAGGTAACTCTATAAGACCTTTCATTGCTTGGAATGGGAGGTAACTCTTACAGACTTCCTTGTTTGAAGGGACATAATTTGTAAGAGCTGAAACATGTATAATCTGCATTACAGTGACATAATAAATATGGACAGTGCAGTAATGTATGGAGAATAACATGATAAGCTAGTGTACATTTCTTTTACAGATAAACTTTTAGAAATGGTGTGTGGTTTGCTTAGAAAGTTAAAATGTATAGAATTATAGTGTGAAAGAGCTAAACAAGAATGTATAATTGTTATATAGTTAATATTTAATCTATTTCATTTAAAGAAGTGATACAGAGTTCTCTATAAACAGACTCTGTTTGTAAGTGGAATATGAACAGACAAGTAAAATGTCTGTTCTTGGCTTCTGTACACACTTGTCCATTTTTGCCTAAAAACACTTTTATGACATTGAGTAATGGAGTCAGGACAGATTTTTCTATACCTCACCTAAAATTATGTTAAAGAACATCAGAATGTTCCTGTTGCAGTAAGCAATGTTAAGTTGTGTTTCAGTAATAGCTAGCTAGCCTTTCATCATGCCTGTTCATATATATATTTACATTCCATTACTTCTCTATTCATATCTCCTATCTTAATGCTTATGTAGTCTTTAATTAATAATGAAAATTACCCATTTTTTTGCCCTGATAAAGAAGTGAAGGTCAAAAAGGTACTAAGTAAAGGTCAAGAGATACTTCAGTCTAATATTCAGTGATCATTACAATGTAATCTATAATATCCCTACCCTTGATTATCTCCCCTTTAATGTTGAAAGGATTAAATCATTCTTTAATTTTGTTATTTTGTTCAGTCTTGAAATGTTTATGAAGTCAAAAAATTCTTCATTTCTTTAAAACAAAGAGAATATTTTTGGCAGAGTAAATCTGATGAAAGTAAAAAGTGTGTGGGACTTCATATGTTTCTTATGTCGAATGTAATTCTATTTATATTCCAAGATGCTGTAGGGTAATACATGTGTGTGACTACAAGCTAAGTGAGGAGAGTGTTTTAATTCAGGATAGAATATAATATCTGTCAAGATATTAGATTAAGGTGACTAACAAACAACAAATTTGAAAACATTAAAAGTGGCTGTTACTGACCCAGTGTCTGAATTTCCAAGGCGCTTGGTCCAGAATTAAGCCAAGCCCCTAGTTTGGTGTGAACTATGTATGAGCTCTTTAATATAGCTATCGCTTATTAAAATTTCTAAATCATGCTTTGCTGGAAAAAAATTCAGCTATGTAAGATTTTTTTGCCATTTTGGCATCTTTTGTGTAATGTGACATTTCTTTTTGAAATCAAGTTACTTTTTTGTATGTATGCCCAATGTATGTACGTGAAAGAATACAGTAAATAACAATACATGAATATGCATTTCTTGTTGCAATGTCATTGAATCAGAGGCTGATTTGTATGTACAGATAAATAATACAGGAATAAAAAGTCAATAAAAAATTGCTTATTTGTTCAACATCTACAAGCTTTCTGGTATAGCAAGCTTTAAAATACTGGGATAAAGACAGACTTCAGTGGGTCTTTGGGACTGCTGCAGGCGTTTTGCGTCATGCCTAGATATAATTGAGGAAAAAGGAACAAAAGGCCAGCCAGAGGAAATCTAATCTGTGCCATTGTGCACAAGTTTCTCAGGATAAGCTTTTTGGACTGACTTGCAACCATTGTGCCTGAACAACATTTAGACCGTATCCAAATAAATTTTAGATTTTTTATATGCCTGTAGAAAGACGGTTTGTATTAGGGGAAGTCCTGTGGCAGATGGGAGTCCGCCGTCCAGACTTTGTCATGACCGTAACTCTGTGCTAATTACCTGACTGACTTTAAACTTGCTGTTCAGCTTTCTTGCAATGAGTAGAAGTGCAGTGTACAAGAACCATAACTCTACCTGGTCCCATTTTTGACATCTCTCTCTAGAAAAATTCTTGTTCAGAACATAACTTTAAAACTTTGAAACAAATTGATGTGAAACTTAAAATAAAGATAGCTGGTAGTAAGGAAAAGTGCAGTACTCAAGAAGCATAACTCTACCTTATCCCGTTTTTTAGTAACCTCCCCTTCCTTAAATTCAATAATGAATTCTTGTCCAGAGTGTAACTTGAGCACTCTGAATGGGATTGCCTTAAAACTTGAGGTAAAAATAGATGGTAAGAAGTAAAAGTGCACTGCACAAGAAGCACAACTCTTCCTGGTCCCATTTTTAGCTCGTCAGTTTTCAAAGAAAAAAGTCAAGTTCTTATGGTCAATGAGGTGGCAGGCGTCGTCAGCGTTATGCAAAAACTTTAATGTAGCTGATTATTCATAAACCATAATTGGAGTTTTCTTATTTGGTATGTAGCATTGTCTAGTGGACCTCTACCATGTAGATTTAAATCATGACCTAAGGTCAATATTGGCAACACCCTTGGGCTTCTGTATAGCTAAATATAGGAAAAACTTTGAAACTCTTCTTTAAAACTGCTTGACAGAGCTTTGTTATTTTGATGTGAGGCATCCACTAGTAGACCTCTACCAAGATTGTTCATATTATGTCCAAGAGGTGAATATTAGCCCAACCCCATGGGACACTTGGTTTTGTATAGACTTATTAAGCAAAAAGCGTTTAATGGGAAAGCACAGTCTAGAACTTAACTATGTACTTACATAGGATAGGAAGGGACGTTCCCCCGCCCACCCCCTCCCACACTGCACGGTATAAATATAGATTCCTGGCGAAGTGCAGTGCCCAAGAAGCATAACTCTATCTTATCCCGATTTTGAGTAATCTTGCCTTTAATTTTAATAATGAATTTTTTTCCAGAGCATAACTTGAACACTATAATAGGGATTGTCTGGAAACATAAGATAAAGATAGATGGTAAGAAGACGAAGTGAAGTGCCCAAGAATCATAACTCTTCCTGGTCACAGTTTTTGGGGGGTGAATACTTTCGCCCTCCAAAGGTATAACTATGCTTGCCAAATTTTCAGGAAAATCGAGACATTTCACATTAGATTTCAGAGAAGTAGTAATCCTACGCTTCGAAATAGTTCGATCATTTTTTCATAAATGAATTGAAAATTGTTAATCAATGATGGACTTTTTGTTCAGCTTTGATAAAGGTTCTTTATTATGTGTTTATTTTTATTTTCAAATGAGACCAAAAACCGAACACTTTTTACTGAAACAAAGTGATTACGCGCATTGATTTCGCAATGTCGGATCATATTTCTTAGCTTACGGTCATTTTGGATCGTGCAGCCGAATTGTGATGGAGGATATAATTAATAAAATAAAACAGCATTGTAAGTAGTCTTTTTAAATTTATTTTAAGCAAATTATTATTTTCAGATATGTTTAAGGAAATGAAAACAATTTTGTCTTTGAGCGCTTATTCTGAATGTCACGCATCGGTACTAGAAAGTAGGTCAACCTTCTTTGTAGGCTTCAAACTTAATCGTTCGGCGAATTACATTTTATAACAGAGACAAAACAAGATCTTGGCAGTTGCAAATTTAAGATACGGAGATATCGAGCCATAAACATGGTTCTGAATGTATATTGTCGACATGACTGTTTTGACATATTGCATCATTTTTGCAAAAAACATTTACATGATTAAGTATTTATAGATCAGCCAATCGAAACGCCGAAATTTAGACAATGGGAATTCCGGAAGTTATGTTGTAAGAAAAGGAGGAGAAATTTCATGAGCTTTGTGCCTTTTCTGCATAAAAACGTTTGAACTAGTCATTGAATTATCCGCTAGACTGTTCATTGAGTTGAAGTGAAGTTCTGCATTATGATGGAATCCCCGATTGTAGCCTAGTTAAAGTGAAAGTGAAAGTATCAGAACTGTCAATAGTTTTTCCTTGGTTTTCTCAATAATAACAAAGGTCTGTAAAATGTTGGTTGTGCCTATCAATTAAGTGATAATTACAAGTGTATTCTACACATCAATATTTGTCTAAGTGAAAGAATAAGCTTAAAATTCAATAAGAACACTCAAAATTAACTTGTCGCCACATATTCTTTCAAGAAATAATGACAGCGGGAGACAGAGATGGGAACTAGTTCCCATCTTCAAGTGACTGTGGGCCCAATTACGTTGGTTAAGTTGCATATTCTGAAATAAAAAACAGAAGAGGGAACAACTTTATTTTCTTAATTTAGAAAAAGAATGAAGAGAACTGCAACTCAGTCAGTTGCGCCTTGTGAGTTTTGAATTTTGCTTCCCTCAAAAGCACAGTGACACAACAGCACATTGACCAAACATTCTACCGTTTGGCCAGTGAGCCATGTCCCTGTGCTCAAAAGTAGTATGTGTTCATTGAACAAAAAAAACTACAAAGAACTCTGTCTGCATTTAGGGTTTTTTATCGTACCAGTTGTCCATATGACTGATAGCATAGTTATTAACTACTTATTTCTCTGAAGTTGTATAAAATTAGTTTTCATATCTGCAAACAAATATCAAATTAACATACAAAACACTGTGTCTTAACCCAATTTAAGGAAGATTGTCATTCTTTTGTTTCATGTGTATCAGTCAATGCTGAGAAACACAAATAATAAAAATAAGCAACTTGCAAGATGAAGATTTAATGCTCGAAATATATGAAAATGATAGCTTAAATACATTAAACTAGATTCTAAGTATTTTTTGTTTACATTTTCTTTCTGTCTGCTCATTTATTTTAATATAGGCATTAAAGATAAAGGAAATTGTAATTATTCTTCATTACTATTATTTTGAATACCATAAAAGAAGCATTTTTTCCTGCATAGGATAAGTTATTGCTTTTTAAATTGAAATCATCTTTGAAATTATCACGTGTTTTCTGTTTTTTGTATAATTATGTTGATCAATTGTTATCTCAAAATTTGTGACATTGAGAAATTGGGCAAAATGTCTTATTGTTTTCTTTGCAAGAATGGGTCAAAGACATTGAGGAACTAAACAGAGAAATGATTTGACAAGGCTGACTTTTTAAGATAAAGCACTGTAAACACTTGTGATGGTATGTGAGATGGTTGGTGGTCACCAAATCACAAGTTTCATTCCACTTTTACCATGTTTTATTTGGCTTTTTTTTTGTTTACCCTTATTATGGTAACAGTAAGTATGTGCTTACTGTGCAGCTGAAACAACCTGATATTCCTAACCTTTGAACCCCAAAGATTAATAAAGAACAAATTGACTCTGAAATTATAGAACATTACTATTATTTATCATTTTTACTCTTGTTCCAGATGAGCATCATTCTAAAGATAGTAAACAAAGGAAGTGGCCCGTATGGGATGCCAGTACAAGTTATGGCACTTGCACAAGCCACTCACTACAAGGGCCCTAATGGAAGTGATAGACTGCACGGTCATGTGATGGAGGCCTATGCAGTTATGTGACTTTTTAAATAATCATGGTCTGACAGGTAAACCACCAGCCTAAAGGAGGAAACTGTTGTTTTGGGGGAGGTAATTTTGAAGAGGGATGACAAACCAGCCTAACTTGTTGCAACACAAGCAACAAACTTGTTTATCACAAATAATATGATAACTCAGAGGAGCACAGAGTTAACTGTGATAAATAACGTCTCTACGGAAGTACCCCTCCCTTGCTCCTACTCTGCATGTTAGAGTTCACTGACCTATGGTTAAACAAAGGGTCTGTGTGTACGGAGGGTATGATTATAGAGGTGAGTTGTGTAAGATTAAACAAAACAAATTTATAAGATTTCTCATGTTTAACATGTCTTTATTCTAATTCCATAGTTATCATACAACCTTATATTGATAGATATCATAATAAAAAACAAACATTCTGTAAAAAATGCTAGAGATGTTTTATTGTAATATTTTTTATCTTTTGCATTAAACCTTTGTCTTGGTTTTACTTCAGGTCAGTTGGTTAGAGTCACTCACTTGAAAACCTTTTTACTAATAAAAAGGGGGCAGTTGGTTTGAGCCCAGCTATATGTAATAAAGGCTGCAGATTCTCAAAGAGATCAGGAGTGGAGTACTGGCACATTTATAAAATGATCATTGTCTGACAGATAAACCACCTGCCTGTGCTAGATGAGGCTAAAAATTTATTTAATATGTACATAAAACTCAAAATTAATGAAATTAGACTTCCTTAGTGGAAGTTATGTGTAGTACATGTAGGTTGCCTAATATAGGTCATTATGTTTGAACAAGTTGGAACCAGTGAGTAGTTCAGATATTTTTACTGATTATTTCATCCTGCAGGAAGACAACCAGAGAATGTTTAAGGTCAAAGGAACAGATGTTTCAATAAAACAGTTACACATTAAGATGGATCTCGGAAGGCAATGATCACACTCTAGTGGGATGCAACATGTTGTGATGCCACTTGGGATTTTGTGGAAGTAACAAAGGTGATGTGAGAAAATTAGACTTTGTCCACGACTGTACAAACATCAATTAAGGTATGTTTGATAAATTTCAGATGTGGTATCAAAATGTTATGGTCTGTTTCATTGTATGATACCTTATTATGTTACATTTATTACTTTATGGCCCTTAATGTTGGCAGTTTCTTATGGAGACTGGCCATAAAAGAAGGATGGTTAGATAAACTGCCCACTCTGATAAATTATTGAAAATGATATGGGCATTAAATTCAAAACAAACCTAAAAATAATAACTACAATAAAAATATATTTGAACAATATTTCTGTGAAGTTTGAATATGATTCTATGCAGAATTTTTTACTTATAATTATTACCTATCTAAATTAATTCCACAATTATCTTGTATTTTACTACAATGCCTTCTTAATGTGTCATTACAGTGATCTATATATTTTTTTGTGTCGCCTGCTGCAAAGTAGCCACGACATATAGGTATCACTTCTCTGTTGTCAGTCTGTCCATCCGTCACAAAAATTACTTCTCAGAAACTACAGGTGCAATTTCATCCAAACTTTACAGGAATGATCAGTACCAAGTCTAGTTGTGCATATCGTCGGAATTTTCCAGTTTAATGATTTTTGTGAGAGCTATGGCCCTTTAATGATTTTTTAAAACTTCTCTTATACTACTAACGCAGTTTGAATGAAATGTTACAGGACTGGTCAGTACCTCAAGTACTTGCGCGTATCTAATGGGTTTTTAAGTGGAATAATTTTTTGGCTGAGTTATGGCCCTTGATTATAAAAAGGTGTTTTGGCTCGTTAATGATTTTTGTGTTGCCTGCTTCACAGTAGCTGCGACATGTTACAAAGTAGCCGTTACATGCATGGATCACTTCTCCATTGTCTGTCTGTCCATCCGTCCATCTGTCACAAACTTGTCCAGACTACTCCTCAGAAAGTACTGGTGCAATTTCATCCAAACTTTACTAGAATGATCAGTACCAAGTTAAGTTGTGCAAATCATCAGCATTTTCTAATTCAATGTTGTTTTTTGTTAGAGTAATGGCCCTTTAATGATTTTTATTTTTAAACTTCGTCTGGACTTCTTCTCTTATACTACTGAAGCAATTTGAATGCAATGTTACAGGATTGATCGGTACCTCAAGTACTTGGGCTTGTTTAACAGGTTTTTCGGTTAAATGATATTTGGCTGAGTTATGACCCTTGAATAAAAATCTCGTTTTAGCCAACAATCTGTCCAATCACCTCTCAATGCAACTGCTTAATTGGCTATCATCAGGTGACACATGTGATCACTGATTGCCCATGTATTTCCAATTAAAGTTTCAGTGAATACATCTTTTGATATTTTGACTTAACGTTGTGTAATTATGCCTGTTCACCAGTTGTTGTTTTTTTTCATAATTTTTAGAATTGTGAAACAGGCTTTGCATTTGAGGAACTGCATGTAGTTGCGGTCAGTATGGAAGACAGCAAGGCAGAGTTATTACTGCAAGATACATTGTCATGGTATTGCCAGCAGATGTTCTCTTCTTTGCTCTTGGTGATGACCCTGCCACTGTGGTTTGCAGAACATGGATCAGTTCATTTGGAGATCGAAAAGCAAGGCAGTGAAGTTTTAGGAGTTAAAATTGTTGAAACTTGGAAATCTAGTATCCAAAATCACAAGAACATTATACAATAGGAAGACAAGTGCATTAATAGATGAATAATTAATGAAAACTTCTTGTATATGAAGGTGCATAAACATGATAGAATAAGTATATCACAGAAAAAATGATGCTCAGATTTAGAAAAACTGTAACTTAGTTATAGAAAAATCTTTTCTGTTAATTTTGTTTTTATTTCATTTTGTTGTCGTGAACTTTTTTTTTCTATTATATGATGCAAAGTGTGGCCAGTTTATTGTTTGAATAAGGTCTTGATTTGGAAATATAAGTACAAGGTTTATTTACATTTTACTGTGCACTAGACTAGTTTAAATTTTCAGAGCAGAACTGAATTCCTTAAATAGCAATCATCCAGAAATAAATTAACCTAAAACAAATACATTTGTAGTCTTAGTTAACATTTAATTTTGCGATGCCTCGAATCCCCAGTCTCTCAGTAGCCTTTATGCACAGTTGTTGAATGACATTAAGAAAGGTTTACATGTACCTAAAAAAGTGATATAAATGTCTTGTCCTTTCTTTGAAGAATGTATGTGAGTGGAACTTATGTTGTCTTTTACAGTTCTGCTTACTTTTTTTTAATTTGTTCCTATGCATAAAACCACTGGTATATACTAGTCTGATCTCATTTATTTTATATTCTAGAGTAAATGTTATATTGACCTCGTGTTCTTGTCTGTTTTCAAATCTCTTCCTGCTGATGACTATGTAGGCAAAATTACATTGTGTGTTGTTAAGTTTCTTAACATGAAAAAAAATATTTTTACCTCCGTAGTAAGAATGGGTCCATTACACTTCAAAATACATGGTACATCTACAAGTTTCAGAGATGATCACCAAGGCTTCTTAAGATTTTTTTTAAATGAACAAGCTCATGTATTAAAGGCTGTAACTTTCAAAATATTAGTTTTGTGTTTTTTTTTGCTTTGCACTGGTGATTGTCCTGAATGTAAAAAGCAAAATGCTGTTCCTAAGTTCAGAGACCTATTTTTGTAAATGAAAAATCTTGTTTCCCTAGTACCGGTAAAATATGTCACTTGCACTGGTGAAACGTTTAAATGCTGTTATTTAAGTCGTAGTTCCTAAAACGGACAATAACTAGAAAATGTGATAGAGAGTCATGTGCGTCCTACCAACTACTGTGTCTGCAAAGTTTCAGTTCTGTATCTTCAAGGTTTCCACGATACTGATGTTTAAAAAAAAGTGACGGTATTATTAAAGTTAAAGGACTGAAACACGATCAGACAATTTCCAACATTTTGCAAAGGAATTGTTACTTTTGAAACTCTTCATTGTATTCATTCTTCGCCCCCATCAGTACTTTCAGTGCTTTGATTAATTATCTCCTTATTTTTTGTCTGGAGCATAATTTTAAGACTAAGAAGTGAATTGATGTAAAACTAAATTATGGATAGCTGGCAACATGGCAAAAGTGCATTGCACAAGAAGCATATCTTACCTTATCCAGGTTTTGAGTAATCTCCCCTTCTTGAATTTCAATAATGAATTTTGGTCTGGAGAGTAACTTGAAGACTGAAGACTATGAGAAAGGGATTGCCTTGAAACTTAAGATAAAGATAGATGGTAGAAGAAAAAGTGCAATGCACAAGAACCATAAATCTAGCTGGTACCATTTTTTAATTATCTTCCTTTTTCGAAAATATTTGTCCAGAGCATAACTTGAATTGATGTGAAGCTTAAAATATAGACAGCTAGTGACAAGGAGAAGTGAAGTGCCCAAGAAGCATAACTCTAACTCATCCAGTTTTAACTTGCCTATGTTTCTTTGGTTTTATGATACGTATACTACTCAACTTTTGCTAAGCACCAAAAGTTTCTCACTATATTATGAAAAGTATATAAAGGATTCAATTATTTATGATGCACAGTTTGATTCAGCAATGTTTTGAGATGGCCTCAACCTAAATGCAAGCTGTTTTATCAGGTAGGTCTTGCCACATGGTCACAGAAAGCATAAATCCCTCGTTTGAAAATTTATGGTCATTCAAAGGTCAGACTTTTTTACATTGGTGACCTTTGACATGGCAAATGCTATCATAAGACGGCATTTGAGTGAAGCAGAGATGTGGAGGACTCTAGGGATGGTGGAGCAGGGTGCCACACACCGTGATGTTGGTCTGGCGCTTGGTGTACACCATACCATCATCACCAGAGCCTGGGCAAGGTACCTGCAGTATGGTACACCCGTCAGGAGGCAAAGCGGAGGCAGACAAAAGGGTGACGACAGCAACTCAAGACCGATTATTGATTATCCAGGCCCTTCAAGGATGGTTTGCAACAGCAAAGCATCTTCATAATGAGCTTCTTAATGCTTCTGGTGTCAATGTTTGTACTCAGACAGTGCGTAGGTTACACGAGGGTAATCTGTGATCAAGAAGACCCTGTATAAGAATTCCATTGACTCGTCGTCACCGCCAGGCCCATTTGGAATGGGCGAGGGAGCATGTTAGGTGGGCCAGACAAAACTGGAGACATGTTCTCTTCACTGATGAGTCTAGGTGTTGCCTAGACTTTACTGACAGATGTGTGAGAGTCTGGAGAAGACCTAAGGAAAGGATTCAAGCCGGAAATATTGCTGAGCTAGACTGCTACGGGGGTGGGTCAGTGATGGTGTGGGGAGGCATCAGTTGGAACAGACGGACTGACCTCATTGTGCTAAATAGAGGTACATTGACTGGTCAGCGGTACATCGATGAGGTGTTAGACACCCAGATTAATTTATGCCGGGGAAGTGGACGATCAGTTCATTATAATGGACGATAATGCGCATTCCCACAGGGCCCGAGTGGTCCAGGACTACCTGCAGATGGAGGGTATTGAGTGCCTTGACTGGCCAGTAGATCATCCGACCTAAATCCAATTGAGCACATGTGGAATCAGCTGCATGGTGCAATCTAGAAGCACCAATTAAGGAGCTTGAGGTCATATTGGTGCAAGAATGGGCCACCATCCTCGCTAGGACTGTCAGAAACCTCATAGGGACCATGAGAAAGCGTTGCCAAGCAGTTGCTGTTAGAAATGGGTCACACACATGCTACTGAGTCTAAACTTGTAAATATAAATGGGGTTGTGAAAATTTGGAAAACAAGTTGTGTGTCCAAAAATCTTGGATATAGGGGTGGTGGGGTGGGGTATTCCTCTTCTCTGGCACATACTAAAGCAAACTCAGTGAAAAAATGTTATATTTTCCTTCAATCAAATTGATAAAACATGAAATTGACATTAAAAATCATTTGTATGACGGTAATCAAATCATTGCCGAAAATATTCACACTAAAACATTTGGTGCTTAGCAAAAGTTGAGTAGTATATTTTTTTTCTCCAGAGCATAACTTGAACATTTTAAAAGGGATTTTCTTGATACTTAAAGATATATGGTAAGAAGTAGAAAAGAAACATCTGAATCAGGTCTCATTTTTGTGTCGCCTGCTACAAAGTAGCCGCGACATAAAGCGATCACTTCTCCGTCTATCTGCCGGTCCATCACAAAACTTGTCTGGACTACTCCTCAAAAATACTGACATTTCATCTAAACTTTACAGGAATGATTAGTACGAAGTCAAGTTGTGCATATCTTCGGCATTTTCCAGTTCAATGATCTTTGTCAGAGTTATGGCCCTTTGATTTTTTTATTTTTAAAGTTTGTCCGGACTACTACTCTTATACTACTCAAGCAATTTGAATGAAATCTTTCAGGATTGATCGGCACGTCAAGTACTTGCGCATATTTAATGTTTTTTTGGGGGGTTGAATGATGTTTGGCTGAGTTATGGATCTTGAATAAAAAAGCGTTTTGGCCCGTTAGTTATTTTTGTGTTGCCTGCTACACACTAGCTGCGACATGCTACAAAGTAGCCGCGACATAAAGGGATCACTTCTCCGTCGTCTGTCAAAAAACTTTTCTAGACTACTCATTAAAAACTACTGGTGCGATTTCATCCAAACTTTACAGGAATGATCAGTACCAAGTCTTAATGTGCATGTCGTAGGCATTTTCCAGTCCAATGATTTTTGTCAGAGTTATGGCCCTTTTAAGATTTTTATTTTTAAAGTTTTTCTGGACTACTTCTCTGATATAACTAATGCAGTTAGAATGAAATGTTACAGAATTGATCGGTACCCCAATTTACATTTCCAACAAACTGTCCAATGATTCGAAATAATCATAATGTACTGATTAAAATGGTTTAATTACGAAATTATGAAAATATTGCTTTTGATAAGAAAAAACGTGTTTTTGATGATCGGCTGTTTCCGTTTCGACATCGGTAGTTTCCGAAGCATGTTTTGGCCGTGACGTAGATTTATCCCTTCTGCACGAGGCAGCAGTGCAGAATATTACACTGCTCATAACGCATCCGCTTTTAAATTCAAAAATAACACTAACCCACAATGCAAGAAACACAATAAAGGCAAGCTTATAAAAATAGCATGCTATAAATTGTAAATTTAAAAAAAATGTGATTACTTCTCGATTTTTATAACTAAATTCAACTTTTGTGCCGGGAGAACGGGTTGTAATTTTACCTTAGCAGAGAATGTGATTATAGATATTCCAATTTCTTCCAAGTTGTGGTTCTAAATAAAACTATCTCCTACACGTTTTAACATGTTGTGTAACACTTCCTCACTTGATGATAACGTCATAAACAAATTCTTTGTCATTTAAGTGTAGTAAAATTGAAGTGAATTTAGGTGTCTTAACATTTGATTCACTGGAATGAAAATTCACACTACAGTGTATTTTCACGTTGGAATATTGTTTGAAAAATAATAATATGGCATGTCCATCAAGCAGAAATTTGGGTCTGCTTATAAATTAATATCCAGTGAAATGTCAAAGATCCATAAATCACGCTTTATACTTTGCTAAATTTAGTAAAATTTTTATACTTCGCAAATAAGAAAATAAATGAAAACATTCAAAATTAGAAAATCTGTAGTTTGTGTGTTTAAGTTAAAAAAAATCTTTTAATAGAAATATGCCTCTGTAAACCAAATTATCTGATGTAACTATAAATGTATGGATTACTATTTTTTTTTCTTCACTGTTGTTTTTCACTTTATACTTACATCTATTGTGTTAGGCTATCAGCATTGTAAAATGTTTTATGCTGAATAAACTGTATGGTATTGTATTATTTTATACTGTGGAATTTATGCAAATTAACCTACCCAAATTGGACCCTTGTATATTCTGCATAGCTGTCAAAACAAAGCAATTAACTTTTTTTATGACCCAATCAATGTTTAAGTTGAGACAATTAGCAAAATTTTATGGCACGTGATCTTACCAATTGATTGAATTATTTTTGATCAGTCACATTTGTGAAAATATTAAGTAATAGTTGCTTCCAATTAGCATGTCTCAATGAATTTTACTTAAGTTGCTTCCATGCATTTGAATATTTTAATCAGATAATTAAATGTTATAGAACTTTTTATGATGAAAATAAAAGATATGCATTTATAATGAATAAAATCATAAATAAAGGCAAAGATTTCTTACACGTACCTCAGGCGAAATATATCACAGACAAATAAGCAACACATCACTGCAAAGAGAACTTTTTTATAGGGGAAAAATCTCTCGATTAGAGTTAGCTTATCAAGTCTTACAAAAAACTGCATGGGATAAAAATGAGCATGTTCAAAATCTTTTTGGATCCGTCACTTGGAAAAGGTCTCTAGATATTTTCACTGATGTATCTTTTAATTCCTAACTGAACTAGCCTCTGTATAAATTTTGCTCATTGGCTTCGTAATTCCTTCAAAATTGCAAATGATTTATTTAAACAATCTTCAATATATATTCATGAAGTTAGCGTCACTTGTTCTTTTTTTTTTACTCTTTTCAGTCTTCATTTTCACTTTCCATCATAATTATTAAGTTTTTGCTGTGTCAAGTGGCAAGGGATAAATGTGTGTCACTTCCGGTTTCGCGCGTGACAGGTGCGTGCGACCAAATGCGTAAACTATTGATTTTAATTTGCCATAAAAACATCTTAAAGATGAAAATTACCTGCGGAATTTTGTAAAACTGCCATAGTTAGATATATATTTTTCGCTCATAGGAAAATTGCGAGGTCAAAAATTTGTGTCGCATGACGACACATGTGATCACTGATCGCTCTTGCTTAATTATCTCCTGTCTTATAAATGTTTTCAATGGTATATTGATATTTTATGGTATATTGATAAAGAGTCTTTCAGTGTCGTTTCAACACAGTTTTAAAAATATTTTTGCTTAATATGAAGATTTTCAAATATAAGTACAGTGCCATATCAAATATCTGGCATCATCAGTTCGCAACCTAGGCTGACAGGTGTATATTGCATCTGTTCTGCGACGCTTTTGTTGAATTGTCCGATTGTATGACCTTATGAATATCCTGGATTTTGTTGGGAACTAAACTAGGTCGTAGACAAAAAACTCAAGTGGCCATATCTTATCTAGTCCTAACGAAACTATCAGAATATATGTCATTGTAGAATGTTCAAGATTTTAGAGGGATTTCGGTAACATAAAGCCAAATACCAGGTCATCAGCCAAGATCAAAGTAAAATATTCTGAAGACTGTAGGCCACATTTTCATCCAGTCTTAATTAACTGTATCAGTATCTTAGTCTTGATGTTTTCGTAGAGGTCAATCAGGGCGTAGAAGAACATTTGAACATTCAAGTGAGGACATGAATTTTGACATTTTCTTCAAGAAAATAGCGGAATGCTCGTTGTATTTTCTCTGACTCAGATTCCCGTTGGGACAAAAAAAAGAACAACATCTTTGACCAGGACAAAGCATTAATTCTTAAAAGGAAATATTTTTGCCCAATCTGTATGAAACTTTGATTTAAGAACTAGTCTTCATAATTTCTCAACCAAGAGCAGTCACGCAGGGTAAAAAAAAGAAAATCATTTTTTTACTCAAACTTTGTTGGAATGTTGGTCTTGACGATTGCTATCCGAAATATGAAACTGGGATTTACTGAGTTAAACTATAGGTACAAAATTTGAAATAAGGGTGCATCTTTTAAAAAGAAGATTTATAACACTATGTTCAATATAAAACAAAAGTTTAAAACTAACTAAAGTTAGCAGCTTAAAAATACGACATTTCTTTCAGTGAAGCCAGAGTGCCCGCTTTTTTGCACTAAAGTATGCCACAGACTTGGTCTTTTGGAAACAAGAGAGCAGCTGATCAAAAAAATTGATGTTAAATTGAAGTTTCTGTCATACTCTTTGACCTCTGATAATGACACCGATCGCATACAGGATTTGACTGACCAATACTGACCCTTAGATACAAAACCAAAATTGTAAAATCTCATTATTTATTAAAAAAATATATTGCAAAACAGTTCACAAGGATTTTTCAGTGATTAAGAACGTGGAACCAGCACTGCGTCTATCACGTGTATTACGCCATTTCTGATTGACTGGTCTGCCTGTACAACTGTGGCATTGTTGATCATTATACCTCCTGCAAAATATTCTTGATGATAAATATGGCAATTTATTGTCCACATGAGACTATGGAAGTATTAGATTACATACATATTATAATAAATTCAACAGCAACAAGTCTGTTCATAGATACGTAGAAAATGCGGAGACCTATATGAGGGTGTGGCTCCTGTCTTGTATTTCAGATTTTTTTCTTCTTCAAATAACAAATAAGTAGATATCACACGTTAGTTTGTGGACATGTAGAATTTTATCTCAGTTGGTTTTGGCTTCATAAAAATGTTTTCCAGCAGTAAATTTTAGTTCTACATATGCGTGTCTATTAAAAATAATGACTGATGAACAGTATTATTTGACTCGTCATCTATGCACCTGCGTACGATTAGCAAACGTGATGGTTTATGTGAACTGTGAACCAGTCACTACAAGATGGTATTACAACTAACATAAGACAGTTTGCTGTATAGGAGTGAATCAGTCAAAAGGCAAAGGACTATAACATAGAGACTCGAGTTCGATCCCTCGCCCCTCCACTAGCACCACTTTCATTCTGACGTTAAACAGAGTCCTAATATATCGGTGCTATACAGTGAACACGTTAATGAACCTTTTTTTTTTCTTGAATAGAGTGCTATCTGTTTCTTCTCCCCCACCAAAAACAAATAATAATAAAAAGAATAATAATATATCTAAAATCTTCTGGTAGCATCGCTTGTAAGGGAAACCGGTACCGACGATAAATAAACTCAGATATCTAAACAAAGAACATTGTCTAGTAAACATCTAGGAATATGTCGGAGGATCTGGACAAAGAGGAAATGCTTCATTACATGGACCTGAAATGAGTTAGTTAGATTCTATTTGATAGAATTGTGATTAGTAAAAGTTAACTTTGTTATAGCTGGGTCAGTTTGCAACACTATTTATAGCAGGAGAACTACTCAAACCGAGAAAAAATGTCTAAAGTTAAAAACAAATAAGTCGTATAAAAAGGTTTCAACATGTAGAGACTGAAGCACATGTTCCTACCTTTACTGACATGCACTTGTAATGTTTGACCAGTCAGAGAAGAGTATTGACCACTGGTCAGTCCCGCACTGTAGATCGTCCCTGGAACTACGTGGTATTTCAACATATCTGTACAACAGAAAATTACTCTTTTGTTATTGATTAAATGTACATTTATTCATTTAATTAGCTGGAAATGCCTGTCTGTTTGATAGACTAATGATTCTGTTATTTAGATTTACTCAATTTTTTATCTAAAAAAAAAGGAGTTTATTTTCAGCGAATGGAAATTTTACAAATAGAAAAATGTCATTGTCATTTTTTTAAAAAAATCAGTAAATGAATTGCCTATGTCAAAACTTTTCGTTTTCTTGCGGCCGATCGAGCACTTCTTTTATATAATAGTATAAATATGTTAGCTTCTTGAAGTTAAAATAGGACAAATGTCACATTGGTCCTGATCAAGCTTATTTCTAAAGTTCAAGGGAGTGGCAAAAAGCTATAGAAACAATATGGCTCGAGTGGAGATAGACTCCACAGGATTCAGTGAAAAGGTCACTAACCGAACTGAGTTCTCCTCAAGGAGGAGGAGGTCCTGCATCTCATCTCGCTACCTTAAGTTTACGGAACATTTTAATGTGTAATATTTAACATGTGTTACGATATGTAGGCCTAACAAATCGTTCATAACCTACCTACATATGCTGTGTAGTTCTGATTAAATATGTTGCTCCAATAACCAACTTGAAGTTTGTTGAATGCATCGTTGTTTGGGGCAAATATTGTGTAAGGCCCACCGGCTGAAAAGATGTTTAGTGGCAAAATACAATGATTATGGACGAATATTGCACTCCAATTCTAAGTTAATTTCTCACAAAGATGTTTCCACAGAGACAAAATCAGATTAAACCGCCACAAAATTGATTCGAGGATGAAGTCTAGGATTTCTGTTCACATTATAGGCATAAAATGAGATTGTTAAAAGATTAAGTAGTAGACAATGTAATGTAAATAGTCTCGTATTTTAATTTTGTATCCAAATACAGTCTTACAGACACAGTTTCACATACTAATATAAGTATACTAAAACGGGATTGACATATATATTACAAGTATACTTCAATTTACTCTCCTTCGCATCGGCTATTTAAAACAAGTAATATTAGCTCATGGGCTGTTCTCCGATAAACTTAGAGGTATATAGATAAAATATATTAGCTGCAAGATAGCAATCAAATACTAAGTATTTATATATATTACCTCGTTAAAAGGTTAATAAAAAGTTAAAAACTCATCAGAAAATCTGGAAAAATAAAAGCATTACAAATGTTGAGAATATAAAACCAGGCAAACATAAACAGGTAAACAAAGGGAATGCACGCATGCATGGAGATTTTGAAATACAGTACCCTGCAAAACTGCCCTGAGTGGCGTCATGGCAACTGAATAAAGTAGAGTGCCCAAATTGTTGTGCTTGGCGAGATATTGAACAGCGTCCGAGATAGGCAATGGATACATAACACGTGACAAGAGATGGATGACGCCATTGGTTGCATTTATATCTGTTCTGATGATTTCACTTCCGGATGCCAAAACAACCTTAAATATACGACTGTGCTGCTGAGTAAGGACAAAATGAAGACAAAAACAGTTGAATAAATGAGTCTTGGAAACAAGAAAAATTAAAGTGTGAACTGCATAGCCAAGAAAACTACTTGGTGGATTTTTTTTTGTAATTTTGCCAGGTTATCTCCATCACTTTGTATGTAATTACAAAAATCAAATAATTTTTAGTCGAAGCATTCAACCATAAGTAGCATATACAAATTTCTGATGAAGATCGATTATTGTCTGGTATACGCTCAAACTAATAAAACTTCTGATTCCGGAGTAACTGCATCATGATACTATTTCTATTGTTTACCGTTTTAGGAGTGTGGTATATATTTATCCGTATTTTGGCGTCGAGAACAAGGGAATCAATCTCTATATCATTGACGAGTTGTGAGGAGAGCTTTATCCCGTCCATCCCGTGATACATCAGCACTTTCCGTAACAGATCCGGTTCTTTTGTCAGTTGCATTTTGACGTCATCAGGCAATGAATTAAACGCGTCATCAGTCGGAATAAATAAAGTGAACTGTCCTGTAAAAATGTTGAATTAAAGTGTTAGTAAATTATGAACATTTTAACTTTGATTAAATCAAAATTTATTTTAATCTAAATTTTGTTACAGGTAACTGATTTGGACTGTTTCACCTAAAACTGCAACAATTAATGGATAACGTTTTGCAGAACAAAATTATTCATTTTCACTTTGTGTAGAAAAAAAATCATTTTTATACATGTGTATCCTTACTTTCAAAAAAAGTAAATTGGGTTTTGAAATGTTTTCTTGGATATGATGAATTATAAAAAGAAAACAAATTGCATTTTAAACAGCAAATCTGGCCGCACGACCGTAACATTTGTCACAACTGCAAATATATAAATATTTATATCTTATAGTCGTACTGGTCTTTTTAGTACATACTGCTTTGTGTTATATTTAATCCAAGAAAGGCATTTGATATGATAAGATAAATTCTAAGAAACAAAAGCGTTGAAGTTATTATTTTTGTTGTATATTCTTTATATACAGTGAATTTATGTAAATAGAATTGAAAATATACATATTGTGAAGGCAATTCAATATGTAGCAACTCCATTTTGAATACAGGAGAAAATATAGAGAAAGGTAAACCGCTGCAGAACGAATATAACCCCCAAGTTTGAATTTATTCCGTTGCCAAGGATATTTTCTTCTTATTTAAAAAGGTATCAAATTTTCTATTCAGTAACCGGATTACTTTCATCGAAAAACTCAACGGTAATAACTCGTTAGACATTAGGCATTTTGAAAGATATAGTTTCTATCAAAATATGAAAAAAAAGATTAGATAATCTTTTTTAAGTCTGATATTCTTATTAAATAGCAGACGTAGATCTCGAAAACGTAGCCACGATCTTTACGGCCTACTCGACTTTTGCCGCTGTGTTGCAGCATTCTCGACGTTTCCGCTAAAGTATCAGTACAGATTGAAGTACATTTATATAGTTTTGACTTAAAGAAAATGTCTACAACTGAAAAGAATAGTAACTGTTTAGAAGGAGAAATTTAACAGATTTCCTTATATGACGTCACAGTAAATTAAAATGTTATGTTCAGACGTAAAAGAACATACACGGTAAAGGCTAATTATAGGTAAAGGTATGAGGTTTAAATCAAATTTCTTTAGAATCTTCGAAATTTAAATCACTCCCTACCGTTTTTGGTGAAAGCTTGAGCCAAGCCCGTGACATTCACGTAACTAAGAAATGTGTTTGTGTTTAAAGTTTTCGCCACATCTAGCAATGTCTGCGATGCCACACAGCTCCAACAATGAGCTATAGCAAGAAGAAGTAGAGATCTCATCGTTGCCAACTGTGATGTGCTTCAAAACTGGCAGTAAGTAAAGTATAAATCCCTCTCTGTTGATTAGTATTGTTTGTGAGAAAAATTCTGTAACGCAAAAATTGTTCGTTCGATTTGTGACAAAAGATTGTCTAACCAGTAACAAAAAAAAGAAAAATAATAATGTTATAATGTTTTATAATGTTTTGTGCCCACACTTTGTGCTAAGAGCACTTGATACTGAGAATTTGTTGTCAGATCTTTCCACAGATGATGATCTCAGCAATTATTTTGATACCACAGAACTGATATGAAAGCTTACCGCAGAATATGTACAAGTTTTATCAACAAAATTTGCAGAGAGAATCATCGCACCTAAAAATACCATACAGTCTGTAAGCTTCTCACATTGTAGGAAGTGTGAATTTTGATATTATCAAACATTTTGACGTCACCTTATTTTATATAACAACACATTGGCGATTATCAAAGGACCTATATTTCTCCTCGGTGCTATATGTCTTACAAAATGTTGACGCTGAAAATTTCAGACATTTGGTGGACTATTTATGCTTTTGGATATATAATTTGATCACGAAAAGAAAATGTTTACTGTTTTCTGTTCATTCTCGCAAGCTCATGTGTGCTGATATATATGCAAAGTGAGCTGGTAGCCATTAGTACTTAGACCTGTTTTTGCTCAGTGATGGTAACACGATTGACTAATCCGGTTGTCGTGAGTTTGATCCTCTTATACCACTATTTACTATCTTTCGTATGGGACGTTAATCCGAACTCTCATGTGTCAGTGTCATACTAGTGCATTGAGCCAGGGTTGTAAAATGTACAGAACCAGGACTGTTTCTGGAACGGGATGCTTTCTTGTTCTCTTCACAAAAAACTCAAATAACTGCACCTTTAAAGAGGATTTGGTTATAAATAGGCAACCGGTCCCAAAGAGACTTATTGAGAGACAGTACAGCAAATGCAAACAAATTCTGTTAAACAACGAAGAACGCAATAAATCCACTTACACATAGTTACATTTCATACTTTAAGCTAAGCGTCTGAAGTTTTTTTGTTTTCCATATTTTATATACAAATCATCAGTTTTACCATTTTTATGGTATCGTACCGTATCGTATCGTATCGTATCGTATCGTATCGTATCATATGATATCATATCATATACAGGGTGTTTCATAATATATGTTTCACCTTTAAAGCAAATAAAAACATTTAAAAATATGTTTTATGATAACTGTTTATACCTTATTTCAAAGATCAGATAATAAAGCTTTTTATCTATCACATTTGTACGGAAAAACGTTGACGTCATGGCGTCATTTGTGACGCCATTAAACGGTAGGTGCATTTCCAATATGGCGTTATCCATAGAATGGCGTTAGGAAATTCTTAAGTTGTATTTTGAAAGAAAATCTGTAATTTATGTTGTTAGAAGTATGAAAAATGTATTCAAATGAAAAACCAATCAGCAGAATGCAAGGAAACAGAATCATACAGAAGTTTGAAACAACAGGATCACTTCTTGATCAGAGACACAACAATCAGGGTCGTCCCCGGACAGCGAGAAGCTCAGAAAATGTTGGGGAAATCGAAGATGTAATCAAGAACACACCACAAAGGCCAGTGAGACATTACGAATGACTGTAGTATTGCCAGTGTATACAGAACTTAACATTATGATTTGAAACTTACGCCATATTCCATTTTCAAGCTTCAAGATTGGATTTTGCAAATTGGACGATTTACAATGAAGCTTTAGCGGAAAAGATATGGTTAAGTGACGAGCACATTTCTACTTGGACCCTCAATTGAATAAGCAAAATCATCGCTTTTGGTCAACTGAAAATCTGAACTTGTTTACAGAAAAATCAACCCATGTTGCAAAGGTTACTATCTTGGCTGCACTGAGCGTGAGTGGCGTAATTGGGCCTTTTTTCGTCATGGCGAACGGTAACGATATTTGCAGCTCTTGAAGCAAAAGTTCCTACCAGCGCTTCGTCGAAAAGGTATAGAATTTGAGGAAATGTGGTTTCAGCAGGATAGTGCAACACCACACACAGCCCATAGCGTATTGATATGGTTGGGAATCATGTTTGATTCACGGGTAATATCCTTGAAAACAGACAGACCATGGCCCCCTTATTCGACGGATCAAAGCCCATTGGACTTTTATCTATGTTTTTTTTCAAGGACAATGTATACAAACCAAGCCTCAGACAACAAATGATCTTGAGGCATCAATAGTTCGAGAGATGAGACTGATAAAAAACCACACGTGCATAGCGTATCAGTGATAGCGAATTTCATTAAGTGTGACGTTAAAATGGACATCATTTTGAGCATTTAATGTAAAACAGTTATGTATTTAAAGGCTTTGGTCGCCTTAAATTTTCAAAGTTAACTTACATATTGCATATGTTATAAAGCGGTATTTTCCAACTAATTAAAAAGTATAAATTTTATCGAGTTCTTTTTATATACTATAGGCATGTATAAAACACCCTGTATCATATCATGTCATGTCATATCATATCATATCAAATCAAATCAAATCATATCATATCATATCATATCATATCATATCATATCATGTCATATCATATCATATCATATCATGTCATGTCATATGTCATGTCATATGTCATGTCATGTCATATCATCATATTATATCAAGGGTTTTTCATAATATATGTTACACTTTTAGAACAAATAAAAACATACAAAGCATAGCATAGCATAGCATAGCACAACATAACACAGCACAGCATAGCTTCAAATATTATATCTGAATACAGCATAGAGAGAAAGTCAGTAACATTCGCATTATGTTCTTGTTGAAGTGATTCTAAATGGTGACTCTTGATATATATGAATGGGAATAATGGCAAGGAACAGGAGCCTGTCCAATATGTTCTTTTCAGAGTTAAATCCAACACTGATGGAGTAATGAACTTGTTTGATTGTATATATATAATTATCTGTTTCGATTTATTTTTAAAATCTGTGCAAAACTATTGTATCTCCTTTATTTTATATATATAGTTTCAATAGTTCTGCTCTTATAAATAGATTTGTGAAATATTGTGATGTCATAACACTGACCGATTTCTGCTAATTTATAGGAATATAAATCCCATCGATTCGGATTTGGATAGCAACCTGCAGTCGGAAACTCGTTTACTCAGAACTAGAATTATCTCATTGCCGACCCAGACGCGTGATGAGTGTGATGTTTTATTTACTTGTTGCTTCATTCATCACCAAGAGTCTTAGTTAATTAACTTCTAGCCCTTTGGGTGACATTAGTGACAGCTTATCATACCACAGAGATGATTAAATATAACGTCTTAAGTCCATAATATTACATAAAACACTAAGAAACAAGGCATCTAGTTTCTGAGTAAAAGGTTTTGGAAACATGTTCTCAAATTAAATAGGGGAGTGCGACATATCATAGGCGCCTTCTAACAAATGGATTTGGTGCATGCATATTTTGACACGAGTGCAATTTAAGTATCTGCTTTCGAGTACGTACTATGTTCTTAATCTAATTAAGGTCGTGACCCTTAATTAGGTCATAGCAAATCAATAGTAAATAGATTATAATTAAATCATGCACGTAAATTCATATATATCGTATGTGTTAAATGTTCACTATAGTCTTGACACAGATGCAAATGCATTGGAGGTTACTTTTTTATTGACATGGGTGCCTTATCGTGTCTGCTTTCAAAACTAAAATTAGAGTAGCAAAAAATGAGCGAGTAAGTTTTTCTCATCTTTTCCTGCTCTTGTTTTAAAAAAAGGAAAATGATTCGCACACAAATAACAGAAAACAGAATATTTTCTCACAGATAATAAGCGTGCTGACAATTGCAGGCTGTTTAGAATGCGCGCCGCTGAGATAAGGCAGTAATGTATTTTAGTTTATTTCGTAAGACGTGTAAACATTAGACACGTGGTTAGGGAATTGAATGCCAAATACACTGTTTGTCTTTTTAAAGTATCTCGTTATCCGTCTGGAAGAAGTACTTGAATCCCCCAGCAGTGCTAAGACTTGGATATTTCACAAATAATATCATGAATATTACAGATTAGTTCAATTATCTGAGAACCACTACAGTATCTTCAATAATATTGACCAAGAAAATATTAGCCTCTGGAGCTTCCTAAATTGCAGCGCGTTTAGTTTTAGTGAAGTCTCAGTCTGATTGGGTAAACATGGATCTTAGCAACTGGTGATCTGCACTTGTCTCTAGGAAGGACATTAAGTTATAAGTGCTTAATAAATCAGATGTTTTTTGCGGCGTTGATAAATTTTTAAAAATAATACTAAGTTAAGACAAACTTAGAGGAGAAATAAGTAAAACAAAAATGAACGAAGATTTGAATTTGACGATATCATCAGAGGTGGTGGATAGTTCGTATTTATTGCATTTATCGTCACAGTTTCCATTGCGAAATGGTTTTCCTGAAATATTTGGGTATGTTCTACCTCCAGTTATAATATTCACGGCCATTACCAACTGTCTAGTGATCACAGTGTTGTTAAAGAAAGACATGTGTACATCAACCAATGTCCTCCTGGCTGGACTTGCCTTCAGTGACATGATGTGTGGAGTATCACTTCTTCCAGTGTTTGCCAAATTCTTTACATTACGGAATTATGATGAGTTTGTGCCTTACAATTGGTGTCTTCCGTATAAAATCTTGATAGAAATTGCTTCAGGATTTCATAACATCTCTGTGTTGCAAGCCGTTGCCATAGCAACACAAAGGTATATTTTTATATGTGCACCGGAAGCACGCTCAAAGTTCAATTTTTGTTCATCATTCAAAATTGTGATTTTACTGCACATGGTTGGGATTCTGGCTCATATCTGTCGGTTTGTTGACACATACTTTATAGCCGCATATTCGAAGGATTCAAACTCACCCGGATGTATCATTCTGTTTAACGACTGGGTGGAGACCAACGTTGAATTGTATATTAATATATATTTCTTATTGCGAGCAATTTGTTTCGGATTGATTCCTTGCATCGCCTTGACGATTTTAACTTCCTTGCTTATTAGGTCAATGACGTCACAACGCGTGAAAAGGCGACGCTTATTAAGGGGCAGGCAGGACTCCCTTAACCACCAAGACAAGCAAAATGTGAGGACAACTTTGCTGCTGGTTGTTATTGTAGGTATTCATCTAATCTCGGAGATTCCTAACTCAGTTGTATTGTTTATAGATGCCATAGAAATAGCGATTAATTTCTACTCTGTTTCGAATGAGAAACTCATTGTGATAAATGTAGCCAATATCATGGTGATATTAAGTTGTCCAGTAAATATATTCATATACTGTTGGATGAGCAAAAAGTTCCGACAAACATTGGAGCAAATGATCAGTTGTAACTAAAAATGTTTTGGACAGTTTTAAAACAATGAAAGTAAATTTCCACCATGGGTATAATTTACGTGACTGTGTTTGGCTTTTTTTTTTGCTGTGCATTGCCAGACAATCATGCTATTTTGAAGATCTTTGAAATTACATCGTATATTATCATGTTGTTACTTGTGGTTATATAACATAACACAGTTTGTCTATATATACTGCTTTGAAACAGCTAGTTTTTTAGCATGTATCGAACCATAAATTATCTCAAGTCTAATAAACGCGTATCGCCCTTTTAAGTTGGGTATCGTATATATTACACTATAATATAACAAATATATAGTTTTAATATATTTGGACAATATGTTTGATAAAACATTTTCTGCAATATACTTGGTGCATTAAGATTTTTCAGTCTGCATAGGGCATATGTGTATTAACAGGGAACTGGAATACTTATTGAAAAGAAGAAGCTTTTTGCACGGTTATGGCACACTCTCCTTCGCAGTGATCTCCCCTGCATACTTTAGCACAAGTCGCAAACTTTAACTCGTTTCCAACTACGCACTCAAGTACGGATTTCTTTTCTTTCTTTGTTAAGCTGTTATAAGAATTGTATCGATTTAAGATGTCTTGAAATTATAAAATTGAAAAAAAATGTTATCATTTTATTTATGTACTTTTGACCATCATCACGTGACATGCCTGGTGACAATGCAAACTGTACGGGAAGTAACGATGCGAGGAATTTGACAGTACAATTTCATGTAATTTTGACAAAAGTTATATAATCACCGTTTTCTTCTACTGAGTCTGAGATGAAGACAACATAACCAAATAACCATCATTTAAATAGATTTCATTTTTTCCCCGAATGTAATTATTATATTGCCCTATGTGAGTTACGTGGATTTCTGTTTAAGCATTGATTATACAGTTAAATCCATCAACAATTCTCGAAAACAATCATGTGCAATGCGAGAACATTACAAAAATATTAAAAGGTTCATTTAAGTTTTGATTTGATTAAAGTTTAGAATAATATTGTATATCATGTTATAATATTGTATATTATGTTATAAAAATTTGGTTGTTATAACAGTAAACTTACTTTCAATTTACATGTATCAACATTTCAACAAAAATCTACAACCCTTCAAGTCATACTAACTTTAGTTCGATCGAAATCCCAGCAGAGAAATTGGAAACAATGTTCTTGGCAGGAACATTTTGACAGCTCTGAAGGATTTATTTGATCTTTGAGCAGACAATGTCTGATAGAGTAATACATACTGGTGATATAGCGACGGAGTTAGATATATGAAAAGAGCAAATAACTTTGGGAAACATGGATATTAGAACAAAGTCTATAAATAAATGCTTTACAGTTATTTCTCGGTGTAGATGTCAGATCGAACTTTGACTTAATGAATAGACCAATCATATTTGCCTCTTAAACAGACATTATAATCACGATATTTAACTTTTTATCAAAATATCTGTTCGAAAAGCTTATGTAACGGCGATGCATTCTAATTTTTCGAAATTACATTTCCGTTAATATTTTTTTTTCGTTTAATGTGAATTGAAGTTGTTTTTCTAATATAATAGCAAATGTTGTGTTCTGACATTTTAGGCTATCTTTTTATAAATTCAACAAAATCTATAACAATAAGTTAGTATTACTGTCGGATACAATGAAATAAACAAACCATTTTTTCCCTTCCTATGGGATGGAAAAATCCGAAGAACTAGAAAGACAGAAAATAGAACTTTAAAATTAATATAGTTTAAAAATAATACAGAGACTAGAAATTAATTAGAACTGATACCTGAGTGAATTAAATAAATATGGCGGAATACTAATATTTGAGTCGGACATATAAGAGTAAGATATTTGAAGACAAAGCTAAAAACAAATTTTCAGAGGAAATATTATGCTTCTGGAAAATTTATAAGTCATATATTTCAAGTGGTGTCAATGAAATACTGCGGCATTGCTGAGTAATGAAACCTTAAAATAGAACTGACTTTTATAAAACATGTTTTAACAAAGGAACCAGATTTATTGAACACATTTTCAACTTCAAAACAAAACTTTCCATGAAATTAATTTATATGTTTTTGAAACATTGAGTCTTAGATTTGGATAGTAGATAAAGATTTTCTTAAACATTATTTCATAACTGAAATCGGAAATGTGTTTATAAAACTCCGTGCATTTTTACCATTGATTCTAGACTTTAGTATAAACAAAAACTGGTGTTGCTCGCAACACATAAGTCCCGTTCTGATTCTGCTTTGAAAACTAAATACCAAAATGTTAGAACTACATTTATGAACTGAGTATCTTATACTTTCTGAGTTATCAAAGGATCCATCAGTTAAAATCATATTTTGACTAAATCTGTTACCTTAGCACCTACAATTTTGATTTTAGGAAAAACAAAATGACGTGAATAATTTCCATATTGTCATCCATTCATAATCATATCAAGTTTCATCAACTTTACTTTTACGATTTTTATGTTATCGTGAGGTCCAGATTTCCGGACGGACGGACGGAAAGACGGAGTGGAAACTTATAGTCCCCGCCGGTAGGGGACCAATATTTCACCACATTTATCTTTATATGAGCCCAAGTATTCATGAATTTGTTCTGCTTTACGTCGAAACATTAAAGCACTTTTTGGGGACTACAGTAAAAATCAACAGTTTGAAATGGCTGCCCATAAAATTCTGTGGGATAAGACAGCATTGAAATCTCAAAATAGGACTAAAATGGCGTGATAAACTTACTTAGGAAAACAAAATGAATATTTTATTAAACTTTACGACAGTATATTCTAGTGTTACCAAGAAAATAAGACAAAACGAACTTGTAAATTTCATTACCTTGTCCGTGAAAATCTTTTCCAGTGAAACCCAGTTCTATACTGGCAAAGTTTCCTATATTATTACAGGTTTTAATCATCATTTACGAATATATTACTAGCTTGTTGTAGTATCTGCTTACTTGTCAGCTTTAAAAGACTTAAAAATTATTTTATTTTCCACAAATGAAAGTAGCGAATGATCGGTGTCAAGCAACGGGGTCACGTATTTTCGGACATTTTATAAACTGTTGACTTTTCGTTTCTTCTAAACGTTGTTTTTATTTTTTAGAGTAGAAATAAACAGAGATATAGTGGTGGTGTTTTGTAAAATTACAGTAAATCTATTTAAATCCCTTTTACTAAGGTTTTGGACCAACGCAATTAAAACTTCCCCCACGTAATAAGCTGTCATAATTTTTTGGAAACAAAATACTTGCCTTTTCTTATGTTAAGGCTTCTGTTTTGTACAACTGTTGTTGGCTACCTTGTCAGTATAAAATGTTTGAGTATGTTACAAGATATGAATGAATAAAAAAAGAAAAAAATGAATTCAAGCATTTTAAATAGTGTCCGAAATGAAGGTTATCCGAAGTGATGGACTGACAAGTAAATCTCAAACGCTTTTTCAATTACCTGAAAGAAGCAAAAGTAGAACACAAGATAGCAATTACAGTTACACTGCAAGAAGTGGGATTTTTTTATATGATTAAAATGTGTTTTGTTTCAAGATGTTAATACCCTAAGAATAGGCAGGGGAATCTTTAAAATTAATTTCCCACACAAAGCTACATTTGTTATTTTTTACCATCGCAAAGTACCCACTTTCCCCGATATTTTTTGTAGCATTGTCTTATTCTTGATATTAACATGTATATATATGCCGCGTGAAACACTAATTAATAAAAAGTCAAGCGTATCAAGAATATATCTTGAATTCTCACCGAGGCCGAATATCTAAAAAAATCTTTTTAAGAAACATGCTACTAGTAAATCTTAACGCTTATGCCCTTTAAATACTTTACCTTAAGGATGCGAAAAACAAATACTGGCAAATTGTGAAATCTCCCAATTATTAACTGTTCATCTTTGATTGAGGAAAGAAAAAAAAAAGATTATCATATAATGAATTATTACAGCATTTGTTAGTGAAAAATGAATGATTGCCATTTTTTGTTGTTGATACGGGAATAATGACTGTTAAAGTAAATATACATTGCATAAACCGAGAGTTCTGTTGTAAGCAAGCAATTTATATCAGCTTATATACACTGAACAAAAGAAATTAAGGGTCAAGGACTTATGACAGCAGTTCTTAAAGACATACCTTTTTTTACTTCCTGAAGGTTATATCCAACAAAAATTCATTGTATATGTGACCAATTTAAACTAAAAGTAACAGGTGTTTCACAAACAGAGTAGCACGAATAATCATCAAAGACAACCCCTATCAGTTTTAAAGTGTTTGAGACTTGGTGGGTGGGGTAAACACAATGGCTTATCATAAGAAATATGGAAACCAATTAAATTTTAGAAACGGGTTTGACCTCCTCGTGCTAAGATAACCTCTTTGACACGGATCTGGAAGCTGCGTATAAGCTTTTTGATGTCCCTTTGTAGTATGAGACCCTATTCCTCAGTAAGGGCAGCAGCCAGCTCATTTCTGGTTGACGGCTGACGTTGTCGTGCGAAAACACGGCGCTGCAGCATGTCCCTGGCATGTTCTATTGGGTTCATGTCTGGAGACCTAGCTGGCCATAATAGCATTCCATACGTTCAACACCTTGGTCGACAAGGTACTGTTTGACGATTCTCGCACGGTGAGCTGTAGCATTGACGTCCACGAATTTCTGGCCGATTGCACCAGCATATGGAATGACGTGAAGTCGGAGAATCTCGTCGGAGAATCTCGTCAATATAACGTCTAGCAGTAACTGTGCCGTTAACAAACACGTGAAGGTCTGTACGTCCGTTGTAAGTAATGCCCACCCAAACAGTAACAGAGCCACTACCAAACTTGTCATGTTCGGATATGCAACACTCGCTGAAGCGCTCATTTCGCTGACGCCATACACGCCGACGTCCATCATGGAAGTCCTGGCAAAATTTGGACTCGTCGGTGAATAGCACATTACGAAAGTGCCTGAGTTGCCAATTAATGTGATCTCTGGCAAACTCCAGACGGGCCGCACGGTGTCTTGGCGTTAAAGGAGGACGTACCCCAGGACGGCGAGCACGTAAATTAGCGTCGTGGAGTCTGTTGCGATATGTTTGTGCCGAGATTCGAATACCGGAAGCAGTTTAGACGTCTTTATTTAGAGCAATAGCCGAGTCAAACCTATGGCGTTTTGCAAGGACAACGATGGCACGGTCTTCCCCAGCAGATGTTAACCTTTGACGTCCACTCTGAGGACGTCTGGCGACGGCGCCTGTGTCCAGGTACTTTTTGCAAAAGTCGTTGGATTACACTTTGGCTAACACCATGCTCATTAACCACCTCGCGCTTCGTTTGCCCAGCCAGCAGACGACCGACTGCTCTGGCTGCCTCAGACTCCTGTAAAGTTTCAAATAAATCCCTCAAGTGGTTTTGGAGATGAAGCGAGGACAAGATTTTAGAGTGAAAACAATGACTAAGTGTTCATAACTCTGCCAAAAATAAATTGAGCGGAATCTCCCGACGATATGCACAACTAGGCTTGGTGACAAACACTCCTGTAAAGTTTCAAATAAATCCCTCAAGTGGTTTTGGAGAAGAAGCGAGGACAAGATTTTACAGGACAGACGGACGAACAGACAGTACCACTACTGTATGCCTCCCTTCGGGGGCATAAAACTTTAAGATCTTCTAGAGTCTAGATATTTGATATATAGCATTGTTTAGTAGTCCTTTACCAAGATTGTTTAAATGTTTACTTTAGGGTAAAAATTCGCTCCTCCACAGAGGGTCACTTGTTTTTACACAGATTTAAAATTTTAGAAGAGCAATTTAAACAAGAGGACAAAATGGTCCTGGGTCGCTAACCTGAAAAGTGGCTATCAAACAATGCAGTTGGTGTAGGGGGTAGCTGATATGTGATATGTCAGATGGAAGAAAAAAAAAAGGATGAGAATAAAATTTTTGCCCGCAAGGGAGAGGGGTGGGGGAGGGGAGAGAGGAAAACATTATGGTGGTTATGGCATATGAAATTAAACACCGCTCTACCAGCCATTTTTCTTTAATGGTCTCTTCAAATTGCACAGTCGTTGTACGGAACACCCAAGGAACATCTGTGCAATAACATTTTAATCTGCCGTGTAGTTTCAGAAAAGAAGGTTTAAATGTTTCTCCTATAGCAACATTGGGAAAATATGCCCCAACCTCGTGCAGTCACATTTATTCGCGGATCCTATATTTTTCACGATTTAAATAGAGAGTCACCTAAAGCACTTTTTCGCCAGATCATGTTCAAATCCAGCCAGCGGTCTCTCAGAACTAGACCTATCTCTAAATGTGATTAATACCCCCTAAATTCGTCCGTGTCAGAGGTAAAGGTGAAGTATAAAATGCATTACGTACATCTACACTTATTTGTAATATTGCACCCCAGGTTTCAAATCGATAATCTTAGAGATGTGAAAGTAGTTCGCCTCAAAAGAGTTTGCTATGACGGGCTGTAAAAACCCAGAACGGACACTAGTTTGCATAAAAGATGCATCGTGCACATCTTCACTTATTTGTGAATATGCACACCAAGTTTCAAATCAAAAGTCTTATCTACCGCCAAATCCACCGACCGGAAGATGACTCCTATATTCAAAGCATACAACGTTGGCGGGGGTATAAAATTTTTTTTTAAAGTGGTCCTATAAAGATACTAATAAAGAAAAATGCCCCGGCCTGGTGGCCATGTTTTTTACGGATCGCAATAAAAATATATTTCTTAATTTATAGAGAGGGTCACCCAAGGAATATTTGTGCCAAATTATTTTCAAATTGGACCTGCGGTTTCTTAGAATTTAGCTTTCTGCATAAGGAAAATATTATGTGAGCTCAGGCGAGCTAAACATATTCTAGGCTTCGAGTTTAGATATATAGTGTGTGATATTGTGTTATGGTCCTCTTCCAAAAAATGTTGAAACCATGGACCTGGGGATGAAAGTAACCCCGACCTGTGGTCACTGACTAAACTTATGCAGCAGTTTTTATATACGATTTTCCTTAATTATTCCCTCAAACCATCAGATGAGAGCTTAAAATAATTTGGGATAAGCGCTGTTGAGTGGTTTTGTTTCATAGCTGTTTCAAGTCATACCCAAATGTCTGAAGTGATCCTGCTCTGAGGTCAGTTATTTAACTTACATAGGATTTGATTTTTATGCGCCTCCTCCCCCCCCCCCCCCCCCCCCTCGGAGGGCGCAAATTGTTTTTGGTCTTTCTGTCTGTCTGTGTGTTTGTTGTTTGTTTGATTGTCACAGAACATTAAAGCTTTTCGAGGCCCCGCCGGGGGCAAGCGGTGCATTCGAACGTAACGCTTGTGTTTTCTCTAAAACCCTTCAGCCGAGATATTTTATATGTTAGCATTGTCTGGTAGCATTGTACTAAAGCGCTGGTCATAATTGATATCGACCTGAGGTCACTAATCGAACTAATATATTTTACATGTATTTTTTAAACCCTTTCTTAAACCTGTAAGACTCAGAGCTTAGATATTCGGTATGTATCATTGTCTGTTGGATTTGTACCAAAATTGTTCTATTCATGACCCCGCACTCAAAAGTGACGCGCCAAAGGGGTCAGTAGTTTAAAGTGACTTACATGGAAAAAAACAAATATATCGACTATACAATTCATTTCACATGCTTAATTTGTCCGCGACCTTTATCTTGACTAACTGACCTACTTCCTTGTTTTCAATGAAATTTGAACTATATATATAATTTTGCATATAGATTTTAACTTTGACTGCCGACCCTGACCTACTGACGTTTTTTCTGTTTAAAAAAATGTGTGTATAAAATATGGACTATATGTTCGGTTTTGCATGAGATTTCAATCTCTGCTTTACCTAGACCCGCTTCCTTGTTTTTTTTCAGCTTCAGCATAGAAATTAAAACTACACCCATATTTTTGTTTCCACATAGTTACTATTCAACTCAAGGAACATGATTTGCGATGTCTAAGTTTGCTGTTCTTTGGCGAAATGTATTTCATTGGAGGTGCTGGTAAGAGCTCAGGTGAATGATATAGCATTACCATCGCCCTCGTGTTTCTAATAAATTCTTGTACAGTTATCATATCAACACTAATCTAAATATAGTATTAATTGGACACATTTGCAGCTGAATGACCTAGACAAATGTGGTGTAAGGTGTCTTGTCTGTGATTTATGGTAGGTACATTTGGCATGTCTGCTTGGTATATATTCTTGCAAATCTCTCAATACTTCTTTGACTTTTAAACATAATATTTTGCCTGAGAGCATAGCATTTTATTCTAAACAGGAAGACAGATTTATATCTATAAATTCATTATCATAACAACAACGGAAAGGTTAGATATGTAATATCTGATGCAATTGACAGATCCATATAGGCACGGCTATACTAGAAGGTCAACTTCCAAGACAAAATGTGTTCTGTACTTAAAGAAACATAGCAACCACTGCCTCATTTTATTACCTGAGTTAACATACAACATCATGAAGTCATATATAAAATCACAATTTTTCTGGATAAATATTTTAAGGGGGCAACTGTGACAAAAGAAAAGGGTATGTTTGACTGGAGATGTTGTTTTTGAAACGTCTTATGACATGATATTCAAACGTTTTATGCATTTAATTAAGAACTATAAAAAGATAAACAAATTACGGACTGTTGAAGTCAATGAGAAAACATAATTCTGTTGAAATGCACAAATGAGTTATGAATGTTTGTCACTATTCTGTAATACTGGAGTATAAATGTGCAGGAAAATTTTTAACTAGAAACTCGTAGTCGAAAATGGGAAATAATTTGTTTAAAATGCAAATCAGACTTGTGGAGCTTGATCTTTGAGATAAGATATTGTCCCATATGACCTGTGTGAAATTCCAGTCCAGTATCATAAGTAGTTAAAAATAAGTACTCACAACCAAAACATTACTATGTAGATTAATGAAGTTGTCGGCGCAGACAAAATGGTGGGTAGTATAACTATGAACATTCTTGGAATAATCTATCCATAAGTACACATCTTAAATTAAATATGAAATTCTCAAAATCATTGGTAACTATATTCCTCAGCATTATAAGTTAGAATAGAAAATATTGAATTGAATAACAAACAAGTCATTTGAAATTTGAAATGGAAATTTATGTGTTTACAAGATTCAAGGAAGTAAAAATAATGCATTTTCATTGGGCCACGAGAGCAGACTGTTTTGAGTTATTTTAATGAATACTGAGGATGATTATTTTTTGTATTATTTCTAACTTTATTACATTACAATGTCTGTCTGGCGAAATATCTGTCTGGCGACGATATTTCGAGATCAAGAAGTTGAAATTAAAAAAGCAGCTATGTCGTTATTGACCTTACAGTTAATGATGCTAAATTTTTATTACAGCCAGACACACGTTTTAACAATGTTTCGCGCGTCGAAATGAGGGACATTCCTGATAACAAATTATCTCCGAAAGCGGCATAGGTAGCATCTTCAGAAGCTAATAAAGTGAGATTGGGACTTGATGTTACCTTGAAATTCCATAGGATTTGATTTTGCTGTGTGTAACCTAAAATTTACAACAATGGGGTTGGCTCTCTGCTAGTGGTTGATGATTTTTTTCATTAATTTGCATTTAATTGAAATATTTCAAAACCAAAGTCTCCCTGAAGGTTGTTAAACCAAATTTGATATTAAAGTTTTAGAAATATTTCGCCAATTTCAGTTCAAATAAAGTGTATAATAGACTGAAATGGCTGTTTCTGTATATATATCACATTCTAGCAGAAAATATGACGAATTTAAGATTTTTTTTCGGAAATGTCACACAGACCTTGAAAACAGGGGAGGTTAATTTGAAAAGAAAATTTCGTCTCGTTTTCCTTGAGTGTTGAAAACGTTGCACTATTTTACGCGTTCTCATCTAAATTTAGCTTTTAAACTACGAAAATAGTTTCTTCAATGAGAAAATACATCAGATAAATCATAAAGTCGCAGAAGATTCAAGGACTTTTGAAAATACCAGGCACACTGAAATGCTAGTTAATATAGAAGTTATAAGATACGGATTTTCGAGTATATACTTTGTACTTCATCATAAATATAAAATACGTCTTCAGCCTTTCTGTTCTGAAAAACGATCAAAATAATACTACAGAATTCACAGTTAAAAGACACTATTTGTTACTGCAGCAACGGAATTACAAAATGAACATTATAAAGGTATAGCAGTACCATTTAGATGCGTTTTGCTAAACTCTGTTGAAATTTTAGTCAGTGTCATGCGGTTTCCAGAAGAATACAGTGATAAAATCTTAATTCTAAGTACGGATGCGTATCATAATGGTTTTGTGCTTCAATTTCGATAAAAAAATTCTAGAAAAAACCCGCAAGATTCATGCTTCAGAAATCCATCATTTCAATATAATAGGAGAAAAACATGTAAAAATGCCTTAAGTTTTTTATTACGTTTATGTCAAAAAAGTGGAAATGTTATATAAATACAAATCATTATAGCTGATTCGAAAAAAAGGAAACCAATTCACTGCAACACGAGATATTTCTGTTTTCTCCGGCCGTCAGGGCGCCATTTTTAAAGCTAAGTTTTTATCCAAAATAACTGAAAATATGCAAAAAATGTTTCTTTATGAGTAGAATTGGTACATCAACGTTTATGTGCCTATAGGCTTTCCATCTTTTTATTTTAGAAATGACCTAGCAGATTACTGAATATCAATTAATTCAGTATTTCTCTATTTTTTGAGGGGTTGGGTAAATAAAGAGTCGTGTTTGTGCAACATAAGCGCTATACATTGCTAACCAATACCTGCCTTTAGTACACTCAATGCCAGAATAAACTGTTATTTCTGTCTATGTTGAGCCAAGGTAGAATAAATGTCTGTCAAATATTCGTTGATAGAGCTCACAATTTCTAGAAAAAATTCAGACCAATATTGACAATGCCCTTACAGTATTAAAAGGGGTAAATTTTCATTCTAAGTGCAGTAAATGAAAAATAAAGCTATGCTTTAATACAAAAGAGATTGTTAAATAATATTATGGAGTTGTGATATCCCTAAAAAAACCAAAACATGTTATCTTTAGGTTATACACTACCAAATCAGTGTTGTCGGGAACCAGTCAATTTTGTGCAGGATTTGTGCGGAGCTATAAGATGACAAAGCTGTCTGATTCGTCAAAAATGGAAAGTTTGTTTTGAAAATGATTTTACTTGAAAACAACACATGTATTGAAGAACAAACTGAAATTAGGCATAAATGTGACGGACAATTCTTGTTATTTTTGTCGTTTTAAAATAAACAGGAAATTTCGACAAATTGTAATAAAAATACCGAAGTGACTGGGGTGACTCCTTCGAGACGATATACCGGAAAAGTTGATTGGTCATGCTACGAAAAAATCTGAATTTAAATTGTTTCTCAAGTTTGATTCTTCCCAGAAATCGGTATAGGTAGCGTCTTCAGAAGCTAATAAAGTGAGATTGGGACTTGGTGTTACATTGAAATTCCATAGGATTTGATTTAGCTGTGTGTAACCTTCAATGTTATATTAGAGAATATTCAGGGTAGATAATTCGCTAATGTCCCCAGTTACTCACTACATTATCACTACATATAAACCGTTATTTCCTCTTATATCGAAGAGCATAAGACATAAACATATAATATTACAGATACAAATTAATATGGACACAAGATACAAACAAACCATACACAAACGTAGCAGACAATATTTAAGACGATTACATTGAATATATTAATCACACACAAGGACAGACTATTACAATGTTCATATTAAGGCAGAGAATAACATGAATATTTTTTATACGAACATATACAGTGATTGCTTGATAATTTTCTTGTTTTTTTTCTTGTGCACTTTTTCGATAACACCTTTGATATCAGCAAATCGAAGCATCCCTGTAAAGACTTTTGCTAATACTGTACCAATTACGCCTCCACCAAACAGGCAATGTTCATAATATACTGGATCGAAAACGGAATCTTTTTGTCTCTTACATGTTTCTACTTGGCATCAGATACGTCACGGGATGATACAACGACGTTGCCACTGATAGAATAGTACGAGTTGCTTCATCAGGTCAATGAAAAGTTTGATATAGCAATTTAACCAGAGTTACCTTCGAGTGAATTAAAACCCTGCTCGTCTATAAAATAATTTCACGTCTATGGGTATTTAATTTCTGTATGACTTTTATTGGTAACACACGTTTTTGTAAGAATAAAGGATGTCATTTCCTGTAAACTCAGTTCGATCGCATTCCTTGTATACACATTCAGATCAGATTCGGAACCTCGTTCAGATCAATTGTACTTTTGACAGATTTGTATGAAGCATTTGATCCTAAAGTCCGATACTGTCTGGTGGGATTATACATAATATACTGACAGGGGAAGACTAGAAAAAGCAAACAAAAGTTGGACGGAACATTTCCAGTGTTTTAGATGACATACAGCCACACCCTTCGCTACAATAGCCTAGTTGTAAAGATCAATTACAGTAGATCAAAACGTGGAAAGTTCGAGTGGCTCGTTCTGAATAGGTTAAATGGTGAAAAGTATTTTCGTTTAAGAACTGTTAACAATAGCCTGTCAGCCTGGAATTGGGGAATTAAATGTACGTTAGTAGAGTTGACTCACAAACACGGAATACTGACCGTTTGGGATGACTTTATACTGTTCACAAAAATAGGGGATATTATGTTACTTTGTTATGATATGGAAAACGGCAATCATCTTGTATAATTATTTCTACAATGGTCGTTAATGTGTAGATAGCGTGGTCACTAAAGTATGGGAATGTCGTTAAAATTTGTCCTGCATGTGCAACTTCAATACATAAGGGGTAGCACGCGGATTTTAACATTGACCAAAATCGTGGCAATTGTGACTTTATATGGACAAAACTTTCAGAATATTGTGTTGTGTAAATGTCAAACACAAATTCACAATCAACTTTGCAGTTGGAATTATGATACGTCTAACGGAACGTCCACGTTGGCGGGCCATTTGTATACTCCAGACCAGAAGTGCACAGGCCCAGGCTGCAGCTGACTTGAATGTTTCACAGTCCATGGTCTGTCAATTGTGGTCACGCTATCAAACGACTTGTGACGTGATTGATATCCAAATAAGTGGACGTCTCAGATGTTTTTAATCAAGCTCTCCGTAATAGAGCACAGACGGCCACAGACTTTCAACAACACTTTCGACATGTCAGAGCAGTTAATGTCTCGTGACAGACAATAAGAAATCGTCTTCGCGAGGTGTAGACAGTAGCTTCGGTGGATTATTACGCAGTGGTAACATGTGATGTTCAGTGATGAATCCAGATTCAACCCAGACTTCCGTGCCGGTTGAAGAAGATTTTGGCCTCGCCCAGGTGAACGTTTTACATACGCTGCTAGGGTTACCCACGACAGATATTGGGGTGGGTCCGTTGTGGTATGGGGTGGCATCACTATGACTGCCAGAACACAGCTGTATGTGTGCCATGGCGGTACTACCGTGTCAAATTGTTCCGCATGTTTTCCCGTCTGCGCAACATCATGGCCAAGAATTCATCTTCCAGGATGATAACGCTAGGGCCCATAGGGCAAGACTTGTCAACGAGTTCCTTGAAGAGCAACATATCCGTACTTTACTATGGCCAGCGATGAGTCTGGACTTATCACCAATTGAACATGTATTGGACATTCTTGGAAAATGTGTCCGAAGACGTGAGCTCGGTGCGGCGCTGCAAGAAGAGTGGGACAGAACCCCTCAGCACATCATCAGTCATCTTATTGGGAGTATAAGACGTCGTTGTATAGCTTGCTGGGACAACAGAGGTAGTCCAACACCTTATTTAGGGCGTATGAAAATGATGACGTTAACTTAATGATTTTGGCCGCTGTTTAATGTACCTAAAGATGTCATGATGAAGCTAAATTTTCGCTTAAGACGTGTGAAAGAGTTTGTTTAATTTATTGAATAAATATATATGGTAAGGGTTTTCCTAATTACTCGCAATAACAATTTTACCTACAATATCCCCTACTTTTTGTGAACAGTATATAATAAACAAGCACAAACTTAAAATTCTGATGATTTGACATAAATGTCAATTTTCATCTGATTTACCAGTCCGCACTGTGTAATGTTTATTTCTAATCTGACTAGATGGCTCTGAGACAAGTAACTTATGGTATCATATATTTTGTATACAGTATTTTGTCGCTGTAACAGGTTTTCTCCCGCTGCTCTGTTGTATACTTACATTATTGGATATCTGACAGATATTGCGAAAGATACAGGTCTTTGTTGTCTTTCTAGTCGTATACATTGATCATTCTCTCGTCGTTGTATCCATTTGTCTGGAGAATATGGTATAAAGACGCCATTTCATACAAATAACTCATTAAAAGTTTGTCTGTATAAAGGATAATAAACTTTCTTATATAATGAGTTTTCTGTCGTTTAAGGACACAATTAACTTTCCTATATTATGAGTATTCTGTCGTTTTAGGACATAATTAACTTTCCTATATGATGAGTGTTCTGTCGTTTAAGGACACAATTAACTTTCCTATATTATGAGTGTTCTGTCGTTTTAGGACACAATTAACTTTTCTATATGATAAGTGTTCTGCCTTTTTAGGACACAGTCACTATATGATGAGTGTTCTGTCGTTTTAGCAGCAACTCATTACAGTTTATTTGTTTTAATGTGACATATAAATTTCCTAACTTGTACCATTATTATGGACCGAACCCAAGCTGTTCTGAAGGTACAAGTAGATTTCAGTTATTCAATCCACACTTAAGCTTCAGCTGTCGTCATAGCCATTCCAGCTACATATTGGAAGTACTGGCGGCTCATCTATTGGTCTGATCAGAACATACCCTTGGTGGGACTCGTGGATGGCCATTCCAGCTACATATTGGAAGTACTGACGGCTCACCTATTGGCCTGGTCAGAATCACCCTTGTAGGGACTTGTGGATTCAACTTCCCACTCCATAAACGAACGCCTTACCAATTTACCACGGAGAAGGAAAGCTCAAACCATCAGACTTGTACAGCAACGTATACTCTGTGAACAAAACAATATATGACGAAGTAGGACTCAATGTTTATCTCCTAGCTTATTTACTAATAAGTGGAAACAACTTTCTTGTCACTGTTCGAAAGATAATACAATATGTCATCACAATTTTCTTTCTTTTTATCAGAAAAAAAATAAAACTGATTCTTGCACGAAAATAGTATCAGTTGCCTTAAAAAATGACAATGTAGAGTCCTTGATCTTAAGATAATACGTTCAAGTATGTATTTGATAAGTTATAATCCAATTCACTATATTTAAGATAAATATTGTCTTAATTGGGCACTCTTCATATTAAGTTTATTAACAATATTGTAAAGTTGAACAATTGTGTTATCAGAAAAGAAATGTTTTTGTGCTTCGGTCGGAATATTTATATGTGAAAAAACCGACCAGATTCATGCAGCAGTCACTACAATATGATACGGAATTCTATTTTCTCTTTTAAAAGGTTTAACAAAAGCGTTACTTTCTTATAAAATACTCTATAATTGTTCTTAGAATAGTTTTATCTGTTCCAAAATTACATTTCAGTTTGGTTCCGTAATTATTACTGCATACAAATATTTACAACCTATCCACACTTGTTCCGTCTAAATTCTGCCATGGAATCGAGAATATTGGTAAATTCAAACATTTGAATGATTCATTTATTCTGTTTGTTTGGAAGATAGGCAAAAACATTTAGATTAAGTTTTGCTAGTACAGCAGCTCGTTTATTAGGGTTTGATCAATTTGAAGAAAAAAAAAGGAAGAAAGCAATGCAATGGTGAACCTTTAAAAAAAAGGAAAACACACACACACACACACATCATCATCATCATCATCATCTCTAAAAAGAAACTGAGGCTACATCAGTGCCCGTAGCACAGTACGGCATCAGTGATATTCAGTTTTGCAAAATCTACATAGAACGGTTACCTTGGAGATAACGTATGCAGAAAAAATAAATTGCTATATATACTGTTCACGAAAAGTAGGGGATATTATGTTATTTTGTTGTGATATGGGAAACCTACTCTTTATAGGCAATCATAATTGTATATTTTTACATTATTGGTCGTTCATGTGTAGATAGCATGGTCACTAAAGTATATAAATCTCGTTCAAATTTGTGCTGAACGTGCAACTTTAGGACATGAGGCATGAGGGCTAGCATGCGGATTTTAACATTGACCGAAATCATGGTAATTGTGACTTTAGTTGGGCCAAACCTTGAGAATATTGTTTTGTGTAGATGTCGACATCAAGTTTACAATCGGAATTATGAGACGTCTAACGAAACGTCAACGTTGGCAGGCAATTTGTATGCTCCAGACCAGGTTGCAGCTGACTTAAATGTTTAACAGTCCATTTTCTGTCAATGTGGGTCACGCTATCTAACGACTGGTGACGTGATTGATGTCCGAGACAACCGCTATGTTGTAAATAAAGCTCTCCGTAATAGAGCACTGACGGTCTTCAAAATTGCCTTCGACATGTCAGAAGGATCAATGTCTCGAAACAGAGATCAGAAATCAATCGCCTACACTCAGACGGTCTTAAAGCTAGGCGCCCTCAAGTGGTCTTCCCGTTATCTACAAGGCGTTGTCATGAACGTTTGGCGTGGTGTAGCCAGCGGCGTCGGTGGAATATTTACCAGTGGTCACATGAGATATTCAGTGACATCTTGACTTTCGTGATGGTCGGAGAAGAGTTTGGTTTCGCCCAAGTGAACGCTTTACAGACACTGCTAGGGTTGCCCACGACCGATATGGTGGTAGGTTCGTTATGGTATGGGTGGCATCACTAAGACTGCCAGAACAAAGCTGTGTGCCATGGCAGTGTGACTGGCCAGTACTACCGTGACAACATGTTGGTTCCGGATGTTGTCCCGTCTTTCATTTTCCAGGATGATAACGCTAGTGCCCATAGGACAAAACTTGTCACCGAGTTCCTAGCGGAGCAACATATCCGTACTTTATCATGGCCAGTGATGAGCCCGGACTTATCACCTATTGAACATGTGTTGGACATTCTTGGAAAATGTGTCCGAAGACGTGATACTCCACCCAGAACGTTACGTGAGGTCGGTGAGGTGCTGCAGGAAGAGTGGGTCAAAACCCCTCAATACACCATCAGTCGTCTTTTTGGGAGTATGAGACGTCGTTATATAGCTTGTTGCGACAACAGAGGTAGTCCAACACGTTAATGAGTGCGTGTGAAAAATGATGATGTTAACGTTATTACTTTGGATGCTGTTTAAAGTACCAAAAGATATCATGAAGAAGTTAATTCTTTTATTTTATATTTTTTAAATTTTAATATGTGTGAATGAATTTGTTTAATTGATTAAATAAACATCAAAAGGTAAGGGTAAAGGTAACAATAATACCTACAATATCCGCTACTTTTTGTGAACAGTATATAATTAAACAAATGTTCATATCTATACAGGGGTAACAATTTTCACATAAACACTAGAAATCGACTGTAAATACCGAATATAGACAAGAGAACATAAGTAACTCTAGAAAAGGTCTTGAGTTCGAACCTTGCGCGGTTCAAGCAGACCTTTTTGTTACACTGAGTTTCAACGCAACCACAGCAACATAACTACGATTCAAGACGTAAATCATCCTTATGAGCGGATCAGTGGTCCAATGGTAACGTGATGGACTGGCTATCCTGGAGTCGCGAGTTCGATCCACCCCTGTTCCACTAACATTACTAATCGTCTTTTAGATGTGACGTTAAACCGAGGTCCCTCGTATCAGCGCTATACACTGAGCAACAAAAGAACAAGGAGTGTCTCTAGAATTGGATTTTTTAAAAATCTTGCACTACATTAAATAATGTCTGTTGGGGACGTAGGCCATATGGGAAACCGTTACCGACGATGAATAAACTCAAATAGAGAGGAATATTCGATAGTCAGTCTGAAATAAAGAAGATGATATATGTTTGTTGAAGAACGTTTATTTGTTTATTAATTACTATTTAAATCTATATATCTTTATAAATCAAGCATTGTCAACGCCAACATCAAGCTTTAGTAATTTTGTGTTACAGTTTTAGGTGAGCAATCGGAATGTTTCAATCTTGATTGGGACACTTTTCTATTTTAGAACCTGTATAAAAAACCTGTTTCTAATACAACAATTAAGGTTTATGTACTTGTTTGCTTTTCCTGTTTTGCACAGATTGCTGATTTTGATATTGTCTGATAATAATGAGATATTTTCTCGTTAACTTTCAACATAATAACGAAATAGTTTTCCAAAAGCTTATCTAGTAATAAAGACAACGAGGAGAGGCTTGTCAAAGGCGATTGCTTTCTTTATTACCAAAAGAGTGATATTCATGAACTGACTAATTATTTACTCATTCTCAGAATCTGAATCAAAGGGAAACACGGAGGAAAATCTTTTTCTTTTTTTAAATTAGACAATTGATATTTTATAATTATATTTTGTACTGATAGCCTCTGTCTGTTTGTTAGAAGGACTTATTGTCTTTTACATTTTTATGATATAAATTCTGGTTATTATATTAGTCAAATATGTTATTTCATGACGAAGTAAGAACTTATATTCCGTGACCTAGAGACTAAATGTATCTGAAGTTCAGAGAATGACAGAATACTTAAAGAACGTTCTGAAATTGGTTCAACTTCCCCCTTCCTATCCCGCGTCCCCGCCCCCAACTCCTGCCAAACCATAATAAACCTCAAAACAACAACAACAACAACAACCACCTAACAAATACCAACCATGCAAAATCAAACATGAACAAACAAACAAAAGGGAACAAATATCTCCAGAGAAAAATCTGACATAAATCCTATTTTCATGCTCATTACCATTACCAGGACTTAGTAGTAAATTGATTGATAGATTGGTTGATGGATTGATTGATTGATATGGGTTTAACATGACACCGGTGTCCATTTATAAACGCAGTGCAACCAAATAATGCAGGAAGTAAATGATTTTCATATATATATGAAACAAGTATACAAATAGATCTAGACTTAAAAAGGTATTTATATGATACACATCTATAGAAAAAGACATTTGATAACATGATCTGTTTGTTCTGAAAAAAAAACTTGAAAGGAAGCTGAAACAATGATAAAAACTGCCGGTGAAAAAATGTCAATATTATCTTTGAAATCTACTTTTAGCCAAATCTTTCGAAAGGAAATATATTTCTTTACACAATGTATGTCTATTTAAGACCTGCAGAAATCATAAACCCTGAAAAATAGTTACAGGGAAAACAAAGCGAGTTCTAGAATATCCGAAACGCATACAATGTATATATTTGTATACACTCAATAACCAAATGAATCTAGAGTTTTGTATGACTGTCTTTTAGCATATGTTTCACATTTCGTAAAAAGTCACCATTGATCATTAAAGGTACGGGTTCATTTGCGTAATTGTTCACGAGCATATCTGTGGGAATTGTAACACTGGTCATCATTCCAATAATACGAATAAATCTTTTCAATTAAGGCACAATCCTCACTTCTCCTACCGTCATCCGGCTGGCGGGGAGCCCAGTTTGTATACATGCCATATGTAAGAGTTGTACCCGTTCCATTCCACACCCAAACACCCTCTGTCTTCAGGTCAGTTAGTCCAAGCCAGAAGTCACCTGAAATCAATCCAACAATTTTTAAGAACTTTTTCATCACAATTCTCTGACTTGGAACAGTTGTGACAACAGATTGTGTGATAATTGTAAAATAAAAGGCGTGCCCATATGATCTTATTTGTATACATATGAATTATCAAATTTGGAAGCATACCAAGTCTTAAGAAGTAATGCCAGTAAAATCACGACTCGCCAATAAAGTAAGTTGATGACTCTTACTTTTAAACTTCCTTGCTTGATTCCTAATAAACGTGTCTACTGTTGTGTCGTAAATTTCAACCAGTTGACCTCCCAAAGCACGACAGTCCCTCTGTTTCGAAAGAGAAAAAACACTATCTCAATTTATTTCAGGAAAAATTGAAGTTTGTATATTATTTCTGTTTAGTTAACTCATGTCAATAGAAAAAGACATGAATGATAGGTAGAAGGCGTCAACTTATAAAATAAATCTGTACACAGATAACGATGAATAAATTCTCTGAAGTGCAAATGTGCAAGTACCAGAGCATTCGTCCAGTTTTTCGCAGTAGTGCTGAAGTAGTAGCAGGCAGATGCAAATGTTAACCACTGTGGTGGACATGGTTTATGGTTTAACTTTAACGAAAAGAACACGCTTAAGTCGTAAGTGACTTAGATGTTATATAGTTCTAATGAAGGATTTCAATATCTGAAATTGATACTAATTTTGGATGGTGGTTGAACAGCAACGTGTAGTTTTGTCAATTTCCAGCCATCTTCCTGGCTGAAAACAAATTGTTTAAGATAACTAAGGTTTTCTCTAGAAAAATTCCTGTGTTATAGCCATATGAATAAAAAAAGCAAAATCTGTCTCTTTCCACAGCATAACAAAATACGTATTAACATTTTACATGGTAAATAAACCTTAACGAGTTATATAAGACCTTTTCCTCCACTACCGGAAAGGTGCAAAAAAGACAAACCTGTGGTTATCTGTGGGATTGTAGCGGAAGTAGTTGCTGTGGTTGAAGCTGTAGTCGAAAGTCTTGTAGAAGAAATGTGGTTGTTTGTTCAGTAACAGCAGCCATTGTTGTACCAGAACTTGTATCGGAGGTCGTTAATGTACTGGAGATATTATCGCTTGAAGTTTGCTGTGCAACATTAGGCACTACATGTGTAGATGTCAAAGTAGATATTAATACTGTGGACGTACCTGTTGATAGATCATCATGCTCGTTCACAGGATTTGCTTTTGCTTGAGCACTTGGTGTACTTGGTGTCTCATGCATCGCAGGTTTGGTCACATCGGGGGCGCTTGTTACCGGAGGATCTGCTTCTGTCGGTAAGACATTGTTACAAAGGCATTCTCTGCTGACTATGAGAAAAACAAGAGCCACGATCATGTACACCGTATAGGTTTTAGTGTAGCCATGGTGACAACTTCCAACTGTTATTTTTCTGGATTTGATTTCGACATGATTTTCCTGTTCGCTGTAAGGTTTTTCAGGTTTCATAGAGGATTCCAACTTGCAATAACCACTACCGGGTTTGTCAAGAGTGCTGTCGTACAAGTCATTATTAAAACTCATCATTGCCGGCAAGTTTTGTTTTAATAACCAATTTTCCTTTTAAGAGAATTATTCATTCACTTTAGACAATTTTCAGCTTCAAATTAACTGCCCATAAAGTCATTTAAATCGGTCGTAATGAATGTCCTACTTCCATAAAGTAACTAGGAAGAGTGAAGTTAGCCTACGGTTGATATTTTCAACCGTATTTTAAGTGCATGTATTTTACACGAGGGTTAAACTTCTGAACAAGCGCCCTGAATTGAAAAATGCTTTTTACTATGACAACGTTGAAATGGATAGCGAGAAGATCGAATGATAAGAGTTGTCTTCTTTGTAATCATAAACCTGTTTTAAAAGAATCTTTATTTTAAAAACAAAAATACAGGTAAGGTACAAAGATAAAAATAAAATGTCAACATCTTTGTCGCACAGATCTAGAGGTAAAGGTGTGCTCACCTATGAAACTGATTGCTTAATTGGTGGATCGATCAATCGACCGACTGATTGATTTTTAGATAAACTGACTGACATATTGACTCTGATTTACTGATTGACTGATCAGTGAAAAAATAGAAATTTATTAAACATTTTTATGTTTGATTAATTATTACTTCTATAATTATCACTTATCAATTCTTCAATTATTATCATCTATGATCTTCCTGGATGAATTAACTAATCCAGATAATATTTTAGGAGGCTTTTCTTTATGTTTGCGAAGTTTTCACACCCGTTTCAAGACGATTGGCACCGGTCAAACGCAGAGTTACTTGCCTTATAGTATCGGTATCCTGATCTCTCCTTTATCAGCACCTACCACAATTAAACTGTAGCTCGTATATACACATGTATTAATTTTTGTAAGAAACGAACTTTTTTTCTCTTACTTTGTTTTGTTTAAAAAAGAACCGATCGATTTAAGATGCTTGAAGTCTTAAAACTTAAAAAGAAAATAACTTAAAACTTAAGTAACGTTTGTTTATTTACATTCAACCATCATCACCCATCATCACGTGGCAAGCTTGGTGGCGCCGACCAGGCTCAATCGGTAGACTATCGGAATGTCATTCCAGCGGTTCTTGGTTCAATCCCTTTAAGGATCGGCAAAATTTCTCCATGATAATTTATGTGGTACAATGCGTCTATAGGTCACCTACCCTCTGAATCAAATGAGGAAGCACGCAGTAGCTTGGGGGAAAGGTTTGTTAACTAGTTTGATACCCAGGGACAGTTGTTAGGTGGACTGGCCGCCAGTAAACGTCCACAGCTCTTGAAACTGGCGTTAAACCCCTCACCTTAAAAATTATCAAACAACGATTACTGGACTGGAAGGAGAAGAGACCGCTACGTGGAGTTTGAGCAGGAGGTATAAAAGGGGGAGGGGAGAGAACCAGGGAAAGAAAACTGCTGATTTTCGCGTAATTTAGAAATAACTAAAGTGGTTTTATTAGCAAACTTTACAATGTTAAAATGCGCTGTATATTGTGTATCTACTTCTCACAAATGTGTGGTGCTGGCATAAAGCAGTTTCGATCTCTCCACGAAAGGTCACTGGTTGCATTTAATGCGCCACAATGCTTGTAGCTCCCTACACTATTTGAAGGTTCTCCTGTCCCCCATGTAATTACTGTAACCTATTGTTGTTCGGCTTGTGGCCCACGCCCACTGGTTTCGCTTGGTTTGATCGCTCAGTCCAATCCAAAAATCTCCTAAAAAAGAGCTAGAGTCTTCATGAAGGACAAGCAACTAACATGTTGTTCCATTTTATCATAGCATTGATCCTTAAACTGTTTTCTAGTTCATTACAGAATAGTTTATCGTTAACATTTCTGACGATATGAGGCTCTAATGGATATATAACTCATTTAGAGATCATAAGTCTATGACAAATTGAAAATTGAATAGTTAGGGCTGTCTTCCTTCACTGAATTAATGTGAGAAGAGTTAATTTAATTCTAAGGTCTGTATAAGGTACAACTGTCAAATAAACATTTTTATAGTACTGTTCCCTCCAGAATCAGTGCGTGGTAAACTGTCTGTGTGATAGGATTCTCAACGCATAAAGGGCGAAACTGCAGCAACATTGTTTTCTTCGCAACAATCTCCAAGTCATTTATGTACTATTCTTACTTTTTTGCCTATAAATTATACGTAGAAATATTTTGCAAGAAACATATTAATATTAAATAAATATGGAATAAAAAGAAAATATCATGTTTTGGTCTAGACATGCTATTTATATAGCTAAACAATTTATAGAACTTGTAGAACTGTCATTATGTTTGGAGTTTATACGAGGTACTTATTTATGTCGAAATCAAAGTTAAACCCTTACCTGGACATTTAGTGATCCCGCAAAACTGCCATCTTACATTCGGGTCATTTGTATAGCACCATGGCATTCCTTCGTGATCCAGGTCACGGCAGAAATTAGCCACATCAGACAGGGAGGATTCTGGGAAGTTGGAGATGTTGTTTCGGTTGTGTTTATGAGGGTACTGTGAAACCCAGCGTTGACATGTACGGCCCTCGAATGTTGTGCTTATCAGACCGCCGTATTTAATGGAAGTTTCCTTATAGCACTCAGCAGAAAAGTGTTCAACGGGAAAAAGTTTGAATCATAGGTTCAATACGTTAATATTAAGCCATCTAAAAGTGATAGGAAAAACTGTATAAATGTGATCATGGTTTTTTTGATAACTGCCGACATACTAACGTTTCGCATACATGAACGAAGTCCCGAACATAGTTCAGCTGCCAGTATTTAATGTTCCGAGGGACAGTGCAATATACAGAAAGCTTTCCATTCCAGTCACATCCTGGTTCTTTTACATGCCCAGTGTATAACACCTTTACTTTGGATCTGGGTTGAACAGTTCTGCAGAGTAACTGTAGTACCATTACACCCAGAGCCTGCAAACTTTATAGGATAATAGTATTAGAAGAACTCTATTGTTTTTAGGATCCATAGGTCAAAGGTTATGTTCACAGGGACCTCTAGAGTGAAAACTGTTTCTGCTCAGTAGCTGGAGTACCATTTTACCCAGAGCCTTTAAACTTCATAGGATGATTGTTTTTACACAGTAAAAGAACCGTATTATTTTTGGGGTCAGTAGGTCAAAACTCAAGGTCACAGGGACCTGTAGAGTGAAAACAGACATACATTGTGTAACAAGAAAAGTATAACACTGGCATTATATGTGGACGACATTTATGTGATGTGGAATATTGGGTGAAAAGGTGGCCAGCAAGCTATGATATACTGTAAATAAACAAATATTGGAGTGGAAGTTTTTTTTGTTCTTTATTGGCGGCGCCGAGAACGGCGACGCCTATATTTGGATAGTGTTTCATTTTGTACCATGCGCTGACGTAATCAATTTGGGAGAATCTTGGATCATTATCAATGTAAAAAAAATCCGATTATTCTGTACATCACTTAAAATATGTCACTTCATAAATCGTATTTATTAATTTTAAAAATGAATTGATCCAAATCAGGTAAGTTTGTATTTTTAATTAAAAGTTTTAGATGCAAATATTACAGATTTAATGACTTTCCCCAGAACAAATCAAAGCGCTGCAAGTACTTGTGTATTCACTGCATGTATCTAGCAGTGTGTTGCTACTTAATCTGAAATTCAAATCTTTGTTAATGCTTTCAACTATAGCTATATAAAGAAAGGTGAAGCCGAGTGGTTGAAAGGTCAGAGTTGTAATCTAAGGATCGCTAGTCAAGACACGAGTTCGAACCCCGTCAGCGGCCGTGTCGGCATCGGTTATTTCCTTCAGCAAGAAACTTTATTCTCATTACTTAGTACTGGTTGGTTCCAGGGACGGATTTGAGAATGATTCTATTAGCTAAAATCTTTCGTCACAATCGAAATAAAATTGATTTGTATAAACTAACTTGAAAATAGTAATTGTACAAAATCTGTCATTTTAATGCAATAATAAAGATATGAGTCTGTCTTTGTGAATACAGACACAAGGATGAATTTGAAGAACATTCTTACTTTGCTGGAGTCAATTCAGTTGTTATAGTTACAAAAAACTTATCTGTTCACTACGCCACTAAACCGTGAAACCATCAATATGATAGAGTACCAGTTGTACTTCGGGTGTTATCTAGTGCAGACAAATTACAAAATATTTGAAATGATGTAATACCATACTGTGAAATGTGGAATTCGAACAAAGATATTACATGTAAGTTTTTTTTTTGATGTCGATAACATAGAAATTGTTATTTCAGAATTGAGGACACCTTCAGAGACAAGTATCTTGGTATATTTTTCACCAAATCTGGGAATATTATGCATACAAGAAAATATTTAGTAGTAAAGCCCTTCATCTATTATAGGAGAATGTGTACTCCATAGTTGATTACCTATGGGAAGCACTGTCAGGTCGGCAGCTCTCTTTGTTCCAATTTCAGAAATACACTCACACTGTATTACTGCTACTGCTTCACAAAAAATTCGTTTCCCGTTTCCTACCAGAGACGGTAATTCCTTAGATATAATTTTCTATTAAACACAGACCGGAGACATCGGACACATGGTGATCACAATAGCTCACCCTGAGCATTTGCTCGGATGAGCTAAAAACACCCTTCGCGCATATAATGCTCCTCCTAGCGGTGCTCTTGTTGACTTATTTTCTACTAAAATGAAATTTCTGTTCATTTAAAGAAAAATGCTTAGATTTTTTTTTCATATTTTGCATGTGTTTGTATCTTATGTAAATAGAGGTTACTTGCAAAATTGGGCAGTTCATCTCCAAATGTGTCAGAGTTTTGACCTTTATAGACTAAATTTCTGATAACAACCAAAATGTCTTCACATTTATAGGGTTGTGTTTTGTAGCACGCTGTTCATTAAATAAATGTAACAATTATACTGCTTTTGACACTCCACCTGCCTCTTTAATTTTTATCATCTGCTTATGATACATGGATGGGGCAGATGTGTCCTATGGACACATTTCTTGTGAAATGTTGTTTTTGATAGTTTTATTTTTTAAAATAAAGATAATGTTAACAAGTATTGCTTTCTTGTGTGTGTGGTAAACTTATCGTCAGCTAAAGTTTTACCCCCCTCTTTACAGCTGTATTCATATCAGAGTCAGTTAACCTTCCTAAAATTACTGGAAAGAACATGCACTAGACTGCAAATGTTACCAGTAAACTACCAACAGAACTTACAATATTGGTCAGTATGCATAAATCATGGTTGGTATAATAGTACTCTTGTACTTTTCTAGAACATTATAGTTGGAGTACCACAGGGTTTTAGAAAAATAAGTGGAATTGTCAATACTAAATTTGATAAATAAGTGTTGAAAATGAACAAGATCAGAGATGGTCAGTATTGATTAGAGTGTTCAGTAATTATGTACAAAAAAATTCCAGTGAAGTTGGACTATAATTTATGGCAAGGCAGGTAAATTTTTTTTTTATCATATTCAACTTTATGATACAAGCTCCAATGGACCTCTGTTGCACAGAGATAAATTCTCTCGGTTAAAGGTATTGCATTACATGCATGTATCCATTACTTGAAAACATAAACCCAGCACTACGCAACATTTTTGCAGTAGTTTCAGTGCTTTGATTTAATGTACATGTGTTTATCAGTTTAACGCCATCTTGGAAATACAGCGGGGTCAGTTCAGTATATCACAAGAAATCAATTAATACGCCGAATTATCACCACACATACGGTTTCGAGGGTACATTGATTCGCATCTTAATAATATTTTCTACATACTTAAACATAAAAGTTTATTAAAGAAGACCCATATTTCTAACTAATAGGAAGTTGGCAGTGGCAGTAAGCAGTAGCAGTTGGCAGTAGAATTTAAATCAAACGTGAAGTTGGCAGTAGCAGTACAGCAGTAGCAGTAAACAAAAACGTGAAGTTGGCAGTAGCAGTAACAGCAGTAGCAGTAAACAAAAACGTGAAGTTGGCAGTAGCAGTAACAGCAGTAGCAGTAAGAAAGTCTTAAAAGTCTTGAAAGTTTCAATGAAAATAAAACATGTTTAAACATCAATAGACCCTCCCGTGTCTACTGCGTAGGTCTGCGACTGTTTCTGACACTCTTGCAAATTTTCATGAATTTCACGTTTTTGTTTACTGCTACTGCTCGTACTGCTACTGCCAACTCCACGTTTTTGTTTACTGCTACTGCTGTTACTGCTACTGCCAACTTCACGTTTTTGTTTACTGCTACTGCTCGTACTGCTACTGCCAACTTCGCGTTTTTGTTTACTGCTACTGCTGTTACTGCTACTGCCAACTTCACGTTTTTGTTTACTGCTACTGCTCGTACTGTTACTGCCAACTTTACGTTTTTGTTTACTGCTACTGCTGTTACTGCTACTGCCAACTTCACGTTTTTGTTTACTGCTACTGCTCGTACTGCTACTGCCAACTTCACGTTTTTGTTTACTGCTACTGCTCGTACTGCTACTGCCAACTTTACGTTTTTGTTTACTGCTACTGCTCGTACTGCTACTGCCAACTTCACGTTTTTCTTTACTGCTACTGCTCGTACTGCTACTGCCAACTTCACGTTTTTTTACTGCTGCGTAGTGCTACTGCTCACTTCCTATACATATATTTCTAACATAATTTAACAATAAAACTCCACATAATCAACCAAATATAAGAAGTTACGTTGAAATCTTCCCTTATTTGGATAATAATTGGTAACCAAGTTCAACAACGCCAGACAATTGCTGGTACTTCCCTATCGCTGTAAATGTATATCTAAAGCCGGATACATTATTGAAAGAGATGTTCAAAAAGTTTGTCTGTCCTCTCACGTTAACCTGGACATTTTCCCATTATAAACTAATGTTTCTGTTTATGTAAATTTCCAAAATTAATAGATTTCATTTATAAAATTAACATTCTCTTGGAAACTACAGAATTTTCATCATCTTTTTATGACACAAACACAAGAAACATATTTTCCTAAAACAAACCCACATACACGGTACTTTTTTAGTAACCCTCATGTCTTTCTTGGATCGGAATAGATGTACGTTGTAAAGGTCATCTAGTAATAGTTAATAGTACTGATAATTTATGACCCATAATTCGTCCAGAAAAGATATATTTCCATTCATATTGTGAGAATGAGTAAATTATAAGTCAGTTCATGAATATCACTCTTTTTGTAATAAAGAAGGCAATCGCCTTTAACAAGCCTCTCCTCGTTGTCTTTATTACTAAATAAGCTTTTGGGAAACTATCTCGTTATTATGATACAAGTTAACGAGAAAATATCTCATTATTATCAGACAATATCAAAATCAGCAGTCTGTGCAAAACAGGAAAAGCAAACAAGTACAAAAATTGTTGTATTAGAAATAGGTTTTAAGGAAGAAAATTGTCCCAAACAAGAGACAACCATAGTTCTTTACTGACTTTTATGTTGTTTGAGAGAATTTAAAGTCTTAATAATTTAACTTAAATGAACTTTAAGCATACATATGTACAATGGTGAGTTTCGTTACATGTTCTGTCATTCTTTTATTTCCACTTCTGATTGGAGCTGCAATGCACTTGAAATAATTTCATATGTTATTTCCTAAATTGCACGACATTATCTTAATTGGCTACTGCTAAAGTGTAGACTATAGAGAACGCTTAAAACCAAAAACCAAAGCAAACAGAATTCATAAGGATCATCGTATATTTATGTTACGTGGTGTTGATTTACTTTGAGGAAAATAGGAAATGCCCGAAACCCAGTTCGACTACTCAGTTTTCGACTGTGAAGGGAGACAACCAAGAAAAAATCAAACTCCGGCAACAGCCTATATAATATCCCCTAATCAACGTTCATTTCCGTAACTGTTCACAAGCATACCTGTGGGAATTGTAACACTGGCCATCATTCCAAAAATACGAATAAATCTTTTCAATTAAGGCACAATCCTCACTTCTTCTACCGTCATCTGGCTGGCGGGGAGCCAAGTTTGTATACATGTCATATGTAACAGCTGCACCCGTTCCATTCCACACCCAAACACTGTCTCTGTCTTCAGGTCAGTTAGTCCAAGCCAGAAGTCACCTGAAATCAATCCAACAATTTTGAAGAACTCTCCATTTTCAATTCTTTAAACTGGAACAGTTGTGACAACGGATTGTGTGATAATTGTAAAATAAATGGCTTGCCCATACAATCTCCTTTGTATACATATGAATTATCAAATTTGGAAGCATACCAAGTGGTTAAACAGCAACGTCCAGTTTTGTCAATTTCCAGACATCTTCCTAACTGAAAACAAATTGTTTAAGATAACTAAGGTTTTCTCTAGAAAAATTCCTGTATTATAGCCATATGAATAAAAAGCAAATTCTGTTTCTAAATGAGATAGATAAACGACTTTCCACCTTTCGAGTCCCTAACAGTTATAAACCAATTAGCACCAGCTTGTTTTTGTTTATAGTCTGCTGACCACTCCAGTATTGTATTAATGCTATTCCTAAGATTTTAGTGCAGCAACATCTTCGTTATCAGCGTTTAACGAAATCATGTAGAAAATTAGAAAATAAAAATTTAGGTACATCTAGTGAATGTTTGCACATTATTGATTTTTGAGTAATAATGACTTATGTAATAATTGATTTTTTGTATTATTTTTTTACAAACAGTTTGAGATCATTAAATTTAAAATAAAGCCTCTCTCTCTATATATATTTATCATACCTGAATTTATAGTACTTTATTACAGGTCATGAAATAAAAGATTTTAAGGTGTTTGTTTTCAGTCCCCATTCTGAACTACTTGTTCTTGAAAATAATGGACAATGTGTTATAGCCAGTGACTTTTTAAAAACTTTTTTGAAAAAATACCATAAGCAAACCAACAATCCTTTAAAATATTTCAGTTTTACAAAGGAGCTAAAGGGCGAAACAAAAACCATAAATGAGCAGGAAGTTATTTGTATTCAAGGGTTACACCGATATATATTCATCCATAAAAATGACCTATTCAGATTGCAACAAAACTGCAGAACAGTGTAATCAACAAGAAGACAACAGATTAAAATATTAAGGTTTTATATGACACAATAATTGAATCTAGTATTATAGAAGAAGCCTTTGTTTGTGATAAAGATCTCGAGGACATTTCACTATACGAAAGGAATATTTCATTTTTAAGCTCAATTTATGCAGAGTATTTTACTGGAAAAGATTGGAAAAAATAGGTATGTTTGAACATCAATTCATGACGTCAACTAGATATAGATATTTGTGAATATCAAACAACCTTCAAGATTTACTGAAACTGAAGAATTTCGCCGAAGCAAAACAGATCAAAACAGAAGGCGAAAACCAGAACTAATTGAAAATTACATTGAAAAGAGAGGAATAGAATAAAACTGGAAGCAAAATATTCACATATACCTCGAATCTTAGAAGGCGAATTGTTCTTTTTTTAAAAAAAGCATTCCAGAAACTGAAAAGTCCCCAGAAATTATATGTGTTGACTGTGTTTCATCATGCCGCCACCCTGCAGCAATAAATGTTTATATTGAAACAAATTCAAATGATCTGGAAGGAAACATCGATATTGCAAAACTGTGCATTGCGGTTGCTCAAAATGCACATGAAAGATATGATACAGATGGTCTTAATAATATTGCAGATTTAGATATTGAAGATATATCTGCAGTTAGAGGCACCTTTAAAAATGAGTCAAGTCCAATACAGAATTCAGTATCAGATTCATCAGTGACTGAAAGTGAAGATTATTGAAGTGGCAGATTATATAAAGCTCTACAAGAAGAAAATGAAATGAACAATTTCATACACACTCTTGGTTTTGAGCCACATAGAAAATGATAACTAAGCACCCTCCACCAGCGATTGGAAGAGATGATGGCATATCAAAGCTGCAAGTGATTTTAGATGACACTCTCATTAAGACATATCTTGAAGTTCGAAAAAGCAGTATGACAATATCATTTGCACATGACAACAAAATTGGAGCGAATTCATTCGAACTAGGAAAAGAAACAGAAGTACCATCAATTTCATGCAAAATTTTCTATCTTGCATCTGAGAAAATCTAAGATAACAATTCTTATAAGTGCATATAAAGATGCTGGCCTACTTAACATGTTCAAATATGTGAGAGATGATGAATTTTCAGAACAGAAAAAGCTACTGTCAGTAGAACACATTAATATTTCGACAAAATACACCAGGCGTCTAACTGCAGGATTTCAACTTGCATTTATTTGCAAATTCCTTCAGAGTCTCACCTCAGCAAAACAAGGTATCAAATCAATTATTTCAATGCAGATTTCTGAAGAATCAGGCCAGAATACCATGATTTCATGAAAAGAGGTGAACATAACAATGGCACATTTGCCCTGCATGTTGAAATCATGCGTCATTGTGAAGCGATATGTGCAGAACGACTAGAAGGAGCAGAAGAATACTCTACTTCCTGCAGCAGAAGAACCAAAGGAAAGCTGCTGCATACATGTCGTGTGCACTTTCTTTGACTTTGTTAATGTTATTATGCCGGCTAAATTTTGACATGATCATCTAAGCTTTGCTAAAATGAAACAAAAACAATGCACTTCCAGAAAGAAAGTGATTTCATAATGTGTTATTTGTTTTTAACAATTATTTTCTGGGACCTTAAGTCCCAATTGCCTATATCTTTGAAGCAATGAATGTGTAGTCCTTATAGTCCAGTTACTTTAGGTTGTGAGGGATGGGCTGTGGCATCCAATGGGTTGTTGGGGATGCAGAAAAAGATACAGATACATAGAGAATAATAGGTAAGTGCCTTAATATGAGAAAGTTTATCTGGCAAGGCGTAGGAATTTATCCGCAGCCGAGCCGGATAAACTTTCTCATTTAAGACACTAACCTATTATTCTATTTATCCTGTCACATCTGGCATTTGTCAATAAATTACTAAAATATTGAAAACCTATCTTTAAAGTGTTTCAAATGTCAAGGTTATCCGCCAGGTGAACATATACACAAAAAATAGCTCCAAAATTTCGATATTTTTTTTCCCTTAAATGATCATGCTATATTATAAGATCTAGATATTGAAATATTAAATTTTTATTCAAGTAGTCTCTGTTTGTAATAAAAACCATTTAATCACTTCCTTCTGATTATAAACACAAAAGATGTCCATGACATCACCGGTGATGACGTAGCATGTGCCGTATAAAGCAAAATTTATACGACCCCCCTTTATCGGGTCGGATATGAAATAATTGACAGGATAAAGAAAGATACAGATACATTCCACTCCAGAGACATTTGGTTCCTTTTAATGGTCAGTGTCTAGCACTGACGCATCAAACCACGGTTTAATGTATCAGCCAAAAACGCAATCATTTTAGTTAGTTGTGGAGCAGGTGATTGAACCTGCGACCCTTGGATAACTAGTCGAGCACATCACCACTTGACAACTGTTAAGGAAGGCCAATGTAGCCTTGAACTCTATTTAGATTTCGTTAGCGGCCATGAAGTAAATGACAGAAAGCCACGAACAAATGTTTAACTTATTTGTTTGTTATTTTTTGTCTTTATGCTGGTATTCTGTAATAGTCTTCAATGCCTTATCTTTATGATCAGTATTACATATATTGTAATCGAGCAAAACAACAATAAATGAATGATTGAATTTGTTTCATACCATGGCCATTTAAATGTAATTGCTAACACGTATATATCAAAACTGGACTTTTCCCTATTCCAAATAGAGGGATGATTACGAAAGCAAAATGTGTGCCTCGGTATGAAACCTTAACCTCCTATCCAGCCGTCAGTCTTTCGGCACTTTTAATGCTTTGATTAACATTTTCCTTTCTTCAGTTTTAGAAAAACTAGATTGGGACCGCGCAATCACGGGCTAAGAGTAACATAAGACTTGGCTACACATGTAGCAGGCATTTGGCTTCTTTCCGAGCACTGTCTCGCAGGAGTGAGCGAATGAAGAGATAGATAAAGAGTTACGGAAGGAACCCAAGTCTTTGCAAACAGATCCTTGGTGTATAAAGAATTGCTATTTGCGTGGCTTGTTTCTTGGACAAGGGCAGTTTCAAAAAGTGTCCACTAGATTCACAGGATGTTATGTGCAGTGTACTTAATAGCTTCCTACAATGTTTATGAGCCTGTATATCAGTGTTATTTTCTTTTTCAGTATTCTTGCACATTGCAATGTATCCGAGAGTGGTTGTGTGGGAGTTAGGACAGGGATCTGACAAAACCTCAATGTTGACCAGATGTGCGATCATTCGATTAAATTTTATCAACTTTTTACCTAGAGAATATTTGAAATTCTCGTTACATACATAAGCCAACAGGCACCATATTCTACCAGAAGCTAGTCTCCTCTAACATTATGTTTAGTTTCTATATATATGTAAAAAAAAAGATTCATCATACTTACTCTCTCACACCTACATTAAGGAAGTTCCTACTTCAAGATTAGTTTGTTTTGCTTTTACCAACATATCTTCTTTAATTCCCGTCAGGAAATTAAAACAGTATGAAACAAATGGATTCATATTAAACACTTCATTGTTTTAAACTTTATAAGGACATTTTTTGAAACTACTCTTAAGAATTAAACTCACATCAAGTGATTGTTCATTCAAGTAGGTGTTGAAAGTAAACTGGATTGGAAAAGGACTTGCCATTATATCATCAACTTTTATAAAAACTGAATAATTATACATCACATATGTTTATACATATATATATCATGGTGACAATTTTCATCTGTTATTTTTCTGGATTTGATTTCGACATGATAATCCTCTTCGCTGTAAGGTTTCTCAGGTTTCCTAGAGGATTCCAACTTGCAATAACCACTATCGGGCTGTCGTACACATCATTATTAAAACTCATCATTGCTGGAAAGTTTTGTTTTAATAACCAATTTTCCTTTTTATACAATTATTCATTCACTTTAGACAATTTTCAGATTCAAATTAACTGCTCATAAAGTCTTTTAAATCGGTCGTAATGAATATCCTACTTCCATAAAGTAACTAGGAAGAGTGAAGTTAGCCTACGGTTGATATTTTCAACCGTATTTTAAGTGCATGTATTTTTCACGAGGGTTTAACTTGACACGCGCCCTGAATTGAGAAATTCTTTTTACTATGACAACGTTGAAATGGATAGCTAGAAGATCGAATGATAAAGTTATATGATAAGAGTTGTCTTCTTTGTAATCACAAACGTATATTTTGTAACCTGTTTAAGTTCATGTGATTTTTAAAAAATCTTAATTTTGAAAATAACATGTAAGGTACAAAGATAAAAATAAAATGTCAACTTCATGATCGCACAGATCAAGAGGTAAAGGTGTGCTTACCTATGAAACTAATTGGTTGATCGATCAATCGATCGACTGATTGATTTTGGGATAAAGTGACTGACTCACTGACTCTTATTAATTGATTGATTGATCAGTGAAAAAATATAATTTTATTAAACATTTTTATGTTGGATTAATTATTACTTCTATGTTTATCAATTATTTAATTCTTTAATTATTATCATCTTTGATCTTCCTGGATGAATTAATTAAACCAGATATTTTTTGGGGAGATTCAGCAGTGACATCTTCTCTGTTTGCGGAGTTTTCACGCCCGTTTCAGTAGCTTCAGCTGTAGACGGTCAAACGCACAGATACTTCCCTTTTGGTATCAGTTACAAATCCTATTCGTAGTGATCTCTCCTTTACCCACCACGGTTAATTTTAGTTTGGTTTGGGTTTATTGGGGTTTAACGCCAACAGCTTAGATCATATCCTGGCGGTCAGTCCAACCACTTTACTTTTCAATTTCTCCGCAAGTGACTAACTACTTCCTCACTTGCTGCAGAGGTGAGGGACAAATGACCTATAGACGCATTGTCTGAGATCAATTAGCACGGAACGGTTAATCTTAGGTCGTATGCACACAGGTATTAATTTGTCCAAGTAACCAACTTTTTCTTTTCCATCGTTTTGTTTTAATAACAACCGCATCGATTTAAGATGATGGACGTTTTAAATTTTAAAACTATAAAAAAATAACTTGAAACTTTAGTAACTTTTATGTACATTCGACCATCATCACGTGACAAGCTTGGTGGCAGTGATTACTGGACGCCGACCAGGCTAGCTCAATGGGTAGCGTATCGGTTTGTCATTTCGAGCGTTCTCGGTTCAGTCCTCATATAGGCCGGCAAAATTTCTCCGTGATAACGGATCTCGGACATATAGGTCATCTGCCCTCTGAATGAGGAAGCTCACAATCGCATGAGGGAGAGCTTGGTTAGTAAACTGCTTTAATACACAGGAACAGTTGTTAAGTTGACTGGCCGGCAGTATATGACTACAGCTATTTAAACTGGCGTGAAACCCAAATAAAAACAAACCAACCAATCAACAAAAAAGATTACTGTAGTGGAAGGATAAGAGACCGCTACGTGGAGTCTGAGCTTGCTGTTGTTACGGAGCTTTACGGTATGAAAATGCGCTGTACATTGTGCATCTACTTTTCACAAATGTATGGTGCTGGCATAAAGCAGTTTCGATCACTCCACGAAAGGTCACTGGTTGCATTAAATGCGCCACAATGCTCGTAGCTCCCTGCACCATTTGAAGGTTCTCCCGTCCCCCAGTTTGTGTAACTACTGTAACCTATTGTTGTTGGGCTTGTGACCCACGCCCACTGGTTTCGTTTGGTTTGATCGCTCAGTCCAATCCAAAAATCTCCTAAAATAAAGAGCTAGAGTCTTCATGAAGGACAAGCAACAAACATGTTGTTCCATTTTATCATAGCATTAATCCTTTAACTGTCTTCTAGTTCATTACAGAATAGTTTACCGTTGACGTTATAGACGAGATGAAGCTCTATTGATATAGTACTCATTTAGAGATCATAAGTCTATGACAAATTGAAAATTGAATAGTTAGGGCTGTCTTCCTTCACTGAATTAATGTGAGAATAGTGAATTTTATTCTAAGGATTGTATAAGGTACAACTGTCAAATGTTAAACATTTTTATAGTACTGTTCCCTCCAGAATCAGTGCGAGGTAAACTGTCTGTGTGATAGGATTCTCAATGCATATAGGGCGAAACTGCAGCAACATTGTTTTCTTCGCAACAATCTCCAAGTAATTTATGTACTATTCTTACTTTTTTGCCTATAAATTATACGTAGAAATATTTTGCAAGAAACATATTAATATTAAATAAATATGGAATAAAAAGAAAATATCATGTTTTGGTCTAGACATGCTATTTATATAGCTAAACAATTTATAGAACTTGTAGAACTGTCATTATGTTTGGAGTTTATACGAGGTACTTATTTATGTCGAAATCAAAGTTAAACCCTTACCTGGACATTTAGTGATCCCGCAAAACTGCCATCTTACATCCGGGTCATTTGTATAGCACCATGGCATTCCTTCGTGATCCAGGTCACGGCAGAAATTAGCCACATCAGACAGGGAGGATTCTGGGAAGTTGGAGATGTTGTTTCGGTTGTGTTTATGAGGGTACTGTGAAACCCAGCGTTGACATGTACGGCCCTCGAATGTTGTGCTTATCAGACCGCCGTATTTAATGGAAGTTTCCTTATAGCACTCAGCAGAAAAGTGTTCAACGGGAAAAAGTTTGAATCATAGGTTCAATACGTTAATATTAAGCCATCTAAAAGTGATAGGAAAAACTGTATAAATGTGATCATGGTTTCTTTGATAACTGCCGACATACTAACGTTTCGCATACATGAACGAAGTCCCGAACATAGTTCAGCTGCCAGTATTTAATGTTCCGAGGGACAGTGCAATATACAGAAAGCTTTCCATTCCAGTCACATCCTGGTTCTTTTACATGCCCAGTGTATAGCACCTTTACTTTGGATCTGGGTTGAACAGTTCTGCAGAGTAACTGTAGTACTATTACACCAAGAGCCTGCAAACTTTATAGGATAATAGTATTAGAAGAACTCTATTGTTTTAGGATCCATAGGTCAAAGGTTATGTTCACAGGGACCTCTAGAGTGAAAACTGTTTCTGCTCAGTAGCTGGAGTACCATTTTACCCAGAGCCTTCAAACTTCATAGGATGATTGTTTTTACACAGTAAAAGAACCGTATTATGTTTGGGGTCAGTAGGTCAAAACTCAAGGTCACAGGGACCTGTAGAGTGAAAACAGACATACATTGTGTAACAAGAAAAGTATAACACTGGCATTATATGTGGACGACATTTATGTGATGTGGAATATTGGGTGAAAAGGTGGCCAGCAAGCTATGATATACTGTAAATAAACAAATATTGGAGTGGAAGTTTTTTTGTTCTTTATTGGCGGCGCCGAGAACGGCGACGCCTATATTTGGATAGTGTTTCATTTTGTACCATGCGCTGACGTAATCAATTTGGGAGAATCTTGGATCATTATCAATGTAAAAAAATCCGATTATTCTGTACATCACTTAAAATATGTCACTTCATAAATCGTATTTATTAATTTTAAAAATGAATTGATCCAAATCAGGTAAGTTTGTATTTTTAATTAAAAGTTTTAGATGCAAATATTACAGATTTAATGACTTTCCCCAGAACAAATCAAAGCGCTGCAAGTACTTGTGTATTCACTGCATGTATCTAGCAGTGTGTTGCTACTTAATCTGAAATTCAAATCTTTGTTAATTCTTTCAACTATAGCTATATAAAGAAAGGTGAAGCCGAGTGGTTGAAAGGTCGGACTTGTAATCTAAGGATCGCTAGTCAAGACACGAGTTCGAACCCCGTCAGCGGCCGTGTCGGCATCGGTTATTTCCTTCAGCAAGAAACTTTATTCTCATTACTTAGTACTGGTTGGTTCCAGGGACGGATTTGAGAATGATTCTATTAGCTAAAATCTTTCGTCACAATCGAAATAAAATTGATTTGTATAAACTAACTTGAAAATAGAAATTGTACAAAATCTGTCATTTTAATGCAATAATAAAGATATGAGTCTGTCTTTGTGAATACAGACACAAGGATGAATTTGAAGAACATTCTTACTTTGCTGGAGTCAATTCAGTTGTTATAGTTACAAAAAACTTATCTGTTCACTACGCAACTAAACCGTGAAACCATCAATATGATAGAGTACCAGTTATCTAGTGCAGACAAATTACAAAATATTTGAAATGATGTAATACCATACTGTGAAATGTGGAATTCGAACAAAGATATTACATGTAAGTTTTTTTTTTGATGTCGATAACATAGGAATTGTTATTTCAGAATTGAGGACACCTTCAGAGACAAGTATTTTGGTATATTTTGCACCAAATCTGGGAATATTATGCATACAAGAAAATATTTAGTAGTAAAGCCCTTCATCTATTATAGGAGAATGTGTACTCCATAGTTGATTACCTATGGGAAGCACTGTCAGGTCGGCAGCTCTCTTTGTTCCAATTTCAGAAATACACTCACACTGTATTACTGCTACTGCTTCACAAAAAATTCGTTTCCCGTTTCCTACCAGAGACGGTAATTCCTTAGATATAATTTTCTATTAAACACAGACCGGAGACATCGGACACATGGTGATCACAATAGCTCACCCTGAGCATTTGCTCGGATGAGCTAAAAACACCCTTCGCGCATATAATGCTCCTCCTAGCGGTGCTCTTGTTGACTTATTTTCTACTAAAATGAAATTTCTGTTCATTTAAAGAAAAATGCTTAGATTTTTTTTCATATTTTGCATGTGTTTGTATCTTATGTAAATAGAGGTTACTTGCAAAATTGGGCAGTTCATCTCCAAATGTGTCAGAGTTTTGACCTTTATAGACTAAATTTCTGATAACAACCAAAATGTCTTCACATTTATAGGGTTGTGTTTTGTAGCACGCTGTTCATTAAATAAATGTAACAATTATACTGCTTTTGACACTCCACCTGCCTCTTTAATTTTTATCATCTGCTTATGATACATGGATGGGGCAGATGTGTCCTATGGACACATTTCTAGTGAAATGTTGTTTTTGATAGTTTTATTTTTTAAAATAAAGATAATGTTAACAAGTATTGCTTTCTTGTGTGTGTGGTAAACTTATCGTCAGCTAAAGTTTTACCCCCTCTTTACAGCTGTATTCATATCAGAGTCAGTTTACCTTCCTAAAATTACTGGAAAGAACATGCACTAGACTGCAAATGTTACCAGTAAACTACCAACAGAACTTACAATATTGGTCAGTATGCATAAATCATGGTTGGTATAATAGTACTCTTGTACTTTTCTAGAACATTATAGTTGGAGTACCACAGGGTTTTAGAAAAATAAGTGGAATTGTCAATACTAAATTTGATAAATAAGTGTTGAAAATGAACAAGATCAGAGATGGTCAGTATTGATTAGAGTGTTCAGTAATTATGTACAAAAAAATTCCAGTGAAGTTGGACTATAATTTATGGCAAGGCAGGTAAATTTTTTTTTATCATATTCAACTTTATGATACAAGCTCCAATGGACCTCTGTTGCACAGAGATAAATTCTCTCGGTTAAAGGTATTGCATTACATGCATGTATCCATTACTTGAAAACATAAACCCAGCACTACGCGACATTTTTGCAGTAGTTTCAGTGCTTTGATTTAATGTACATGTGTTTATCAGTTTAACGCCATCTTGGAAATACAGCGGGGTCAGTTCAGTATATCACAAGAAATCAATTAATACGCCGAATTATCACCACACATACGGTTTCGAGGGTACATTGATTCGCATCTAAATAATATTTTCTACATACTTAAACATAAAAGTTTATTAAAGAAGACCCATATTTCTAACTAATAGGAAGTTGGCAGTAGCAGTAAGCAGTAGCAGTTGGCAGTAGAATTTAAATCAAACGTGAAGTTGGCAGTAGCAGTACAGCAGTAGCAGAATTAAACAAAAACGTGAAGTTGGCAGTAGCTGTAACAGCAGTAGCAGTAAACAAAAACGTGAAGTTGGCAGTAGCAGTAACAGCAGTAGCAGTAAGAAAGTCTTAAAAGTCTTGAAAGTTTCAATGAAAATAAAACATGTTTAAACATCAATAGACCCTCCCGTGCTACTGCGTAGGTCTGCGACTGTTTCTGACACTCTTGCAAATTTTCATGAATTTCACGTTTTTGTTTACTGCTACTGCTCGTACTGCTACTGCCAACTTCACGTTTTTGTTTACTGCTACTGCTGTTACTGCTACTGCCAACTTCACGTTTTTGTTTACTGCTACTGCTCGTACTGCTACTGCCAACTTCACGTTTTTGTTTACTGCTACTGCTGTTACTGCTACTGCCAACTTCACGTTTTTGTTTACTGCTACTGCTCGTACTGCTACTGCCAACTTCACGTTTTTGTTTACTGCTACTGCTCGAACTGCTACTGCCAACTTCACGTTTTTGTTTACTGCTACTGCTCGTACTGCTACTGCCAACTTCACGTTTTTGTTTACTGCTACTGCTCGTACTGCTACTGCAAACTTCACGTTTTTGTTTACTGCTACTGCTCGTACTGCTACTGCCAACTTCACGTTTTTGTTTACTGCTTCTGCTCGTACTGCTACTGCCAACTTCACGTTTTTGTTTACTGCTACTGCTGTTATTGCTACTGCCAACTTCACGTTTTTTGTTTACTCCTACTGCTGTTACTGCTACTGCCAACTTCACGTTTTTGTTTACTGCTACTGCTCGTACTGCTACTGCCAACTTCACGTTTTTGTTTACTGCTACTGCTCGTACTGTTACTGCCAACTTCACGTTTTTGTTTACTGCTACTGCTCCTACTGCTACTGCCAACTTCACGTTTTTGTTTACTGCTACTGCTCGTACTGCTACTGCCAACTTCACGTTTTTCTTTACTGCTACTGCTCGTACTGCTACTGCCAACTTCACGTTTTTTTACTGCTGCGTACTGCTACTGCTCACTTCCTATACATATATTTCTAACATAATTTAACAATAAAACTCCACATAATCAACCAAATATAAGAAGTTACGTTGAAATCTTCCCTTATTTGGATAATAATTGGTACCCAAGTTCAACAACGCCAGACAATTGCTGGTACTTCCCTATCGCTGTAAATGTATATCTAAAGCCGGATACATTATTGAAAGAGATGTTCAAAAAGTTTATCTGTCCTCTCACGTTAACCTGGACATTTTCCCATTATAAACTAATGTTTCTGTTTATGTAAATTTCCAAAATTAATAGATTTCATTTATAAAATTAACATTCTCTTGGAAACTACAGAATTTTCATCATCTTTTTATGACACAAACACAAGAAACATATTTTCCTAAAACAAACCCACATACACGGTACTTTTTTAGTAACCCTCATGTCTTTCTTGGATCGGAATAGATGTACGTTGTAAAGGTCATCTAGTAATAGTTAATAGTACTTATAATTTATGACCCATAATTCGTCCAGAAAAGATATATTTCCATTCATATTGTGAGAATGAGTAAATTATAAGTCAGTTCATGAATATCACTCTTTTTGTAATAAAGAAGGCAATCGCCTTTAACAAGCCTCTCCTCGTTGTCTTTATTACTAAATAAGCTTTTGGGAAACTATCTCGTTATTATGATACAAGTTAACGAGAAAATATCTCATTATTATCAGACAATATCAAAATCAGCAGTCTGTGCAAAACAGGAAAAGCAAACAAGTACAAAAATTGTTGTATTAGAAATAGGTTTTAAGGAAGAAAATTGTCCCAAACAAGAGACAACCATAGTTCTTTACTGACTTTTATGTTGTTTGAGAGAATTTAAAGTCTTAATAAATTAACTTAAATGAACTTTAAGCATACATATGTACAATGGTGAGTTTCGTTACATGTTCTGTCATTCTTTTATTTCCACTTCTGATTGGAGCTGCAATGCACTTGAAATAATTTCATATGTTATTTCCTAAATTGCACGACATTATCTTAATTGGCTACTGCTAAAGTGTAGACTGTAGAGAACGCTTAAAACCAAAAACCAAAGCAAACAGAATTCATAAGGATCATCGTATATTTATGTTACGTGGTGTTGATTTACTTTGAGGAAAATAGGAAATGCCCGAAACCCAGTTCGACTACTCCGTTTTCGACTGTGAAGGGAGACAACCAAGAAAAAATCAAACTCCGGCAACAGCCTATATAATATCCCCTAATCAACGTTCATTTCCGTAACTGTTCACAAGCATACCTGTGGGAATTGTAACACTGGCCATCATTCCAATAATACGAATAAATCTTATCAATTAAGGCACAATCCTCACTTCTTCTACCGTCATCTGGCTGGCGGGGAGCCAAGTTTGTATACATGTCATATGTAACAGCTGCACCCGTTCCATTCCACACCCAAACACTGTCTCTGTCTTCAGGTCAGTTAGTCCAAGCCAGAAGTCACCTGAAATCAATCCAACAATTTTGAAGAACTCTCCATTTTCAATTCTTTAAACTGGAACAGTTGTGACAACGGATTGTGTGATAATTGTAAAATAAATGGCTTGCCCATACAATCTCTTTTGTATACATATGAATTATCAAATTTGGAAGCATACCAAGTGGTTAAACAGCAACGTCCAGTTTTGTCAATTTCCAGACATCTTCCTAACTGAAAACAAATTGTTTAAGATAACTAAGGTTTTCTCTAGAAAAATTCCTGTATTATAGCCATATGAATAAAAAGCAAATTCTGTTTCTAAATAAGATAGATAAACGACTTTCCACCTTTCGAGTCCCTAACAGTTATAAACCAATTAGCACCAGCTTGTTTTTGTTTATAGTCTGCTGACCACTCCAGTATTGTATTAATGCTATTCCTAAGATTTTAGTGCAGCAACATCTTCGTTATCAGCGTTTTACGAAATCATGTAGAAAATTAGAAAATAAAAATTTAAGTACATCTAGTGAATGTTTGCACATTATTGATTTTTGAGTAATAATGACTTATGTAATAATTGATTTTTTGTATTATTTTTTTACAAACAGTTTGAAATCATTAAATTTAAAATAAAGCCTCTCTCTATATATATATTTATCATACCTGAATTTATAGTACTTTATTACAGGTCATGAAATAAAAGATTTTAAGGTGTTTGTTTTCAGTCCCCATTCTGAACTACTTGTTCTTGAAAATAATGGACAATGTGTTATAGCCAGTGACTTTTTAAAAACTTTTTTGAAAAAATACCATAAGCAAACCAACAATCCTTTAAAATATTTCAGTTTTACAAAGGAGCTAAAGGGCGAAACAAAAACCATAAATGAGCAGGAAGTTATTTGTATTCAAGGGTTACACCGATATATATTCATCCATAGAAATGACCTATTCAGATTGCAACAAAACTGCAGAACAGTGTAATCAACAAGAAGACAACAGATTAAAATATTAAGGTTTTATATGACACAATAATTGAATCTAGTATTATAGAAGAAGCCTTTGTTTGTGATAAAGATCTCGAGGACATTTCACTATACGAAAGGAATATTTCATTTTTAAGCTCAATTTATGCAGAGCATTTTACTGGAAAAGATTGGAAAAAATAGGTATGTTTGAACATCAATTCATGACGTCAACTAGATATAGATATTTGTGAATATCAAACAACCTTCAAGATTTACTGAAACTGAAGAATTTCGCCGAAGCAAAACAGATCAAAACAGAAGACGAAAATCAGAACTAATAGAAAATTAGATTGAAAAGAGAGGAATAGAATAAAACTGGAAGCAAAATATTCACGTATACCTCGAATCTTAGAAGACGAATTGTTCTTTTTTTAAAAAAAGCATTCCAGAAACTGAAAAGTCCCCAGAAATTATATGTGTTGACTGTGTTTCATCATGCCGCCACCCTGCAGCAATAAATGTTTATATTGAAACAAATTCAAATGATCTGGAAGGAAACATCGATATTGCAAAACTGTGCATTGCGGTTGCTCAAAATGCACATGAAAGATATGATACAGATGGTCTTAATAATATTGCAGATTTAGATATTGAAGATATATCTGCAGTTAGAGGCACCTTTAAAAATGAGTCAAGTCCAATACAGAATTCAGTATCAGATTCATCAGTGACTGAAAGTGAAGATTATTGAAGTGGCAGATTATATAGAGCTCTATAAGAAGAAAATGAAATGAACAATTTCATACACACTCTTGGTTTTGAGCCACATAGAAAATGATAACTAAGCACCCTCCACCAGCGATTGGAAGAGATGATGGCATATCAAAGCTGCAAGTGATTTTAGATGACACTCTCATTAAGACATATCTTGAAGTTCGAAAAAGCAGTATGACAATATCATTTGCACATGACAACAAAATTGGAGCGAATTCATTCGAACTAGGAAAAGAAACAGAAGTACCATCAATTTCATGCAAAATTTTCTATCTTGCATCTGAGAAAATCTAAGATAACAATTCTTATAAGTGCATATAAAGATGCTGGCCTACTTAACATGTTCAAATATGTGAGAGATGATGAATTTTCAGAACAGAAAAAGCTACTGTCAGTAGAACACATTGATATTGCGACAAAATACACCAGGCGTCTAACTGCAGGATTTCAACTTGCATTTATTTGCAAATTCCTTCAGAGTCTCACCTCAGCAAAACAAGGTATCAAATCAATTATTTCAATGCAGATTTCTGAAGAATCAGGCCAGAATACCATGATTTCATGAAAAGAGGTGAACATAACAATGGCACATTTGCCCTGCATGTTGAAATCATGCGTCATTGTGAAGCGATATGTGCAGAACGACTAGAAGGAGCAGAAGAATACTCTACTTCCTGCAGCAGAAGAACCAAAGGAAAGCTGCTGCATACATGTCGTGTGCACTTTCTTTGACTTTGTTAATGTTATTATGCCGGCTAAATTTTGACATGATCATCTAAGCTTTGCTAAAATGAAACAAAAACAATGCACTTCCAGAAAGAAAGTGATTTCATAATGTGTTATTTGTTTTTAACAATTATTTTCTGGGACCTTAAGTCCCAATTGCCTATATCTTTGAAGCAATGAATGTGTAGTCCTTATAGTCCAGTTACTTTAGGTTGTGAGGGATGGGCTGTGGCATCCAATGGGTTGTGGGGGATGCAGAAAAAGATACAGATACATAGAGAATAATAGGTAAGTGTCTTAATATGAGAAAGTTTATCTGGCAAGGCGTAGGAATTTATCGGGTGAGCCGAAGGCGAACCCGATAAATTCCGTAGCCGAGCCGGATAAACTTTCTCATTTAAGACACTAACCTATTATTCTATTTATCCTGTCACATCTGGCATTTGTCAATAAATTACTAAAATATTGAAAACCTATCTTTAAAGTGTTTCAAATGTCAAGGTTATCCGCCAGGTGAACATATACACAAAAAATAGCTCCAAAATTTCGATATTTTTTTTCCTTAAATGATCATGCTATATTATAAGATCTAGATATTGAAATATTAAATTTTTATTCAAGTAGTCTCTGTTTGTAATAACAACCATTTAATCACTTCCTTCTGATTATAAACACAAAAGATGCCCATGACATCACCGGTGATGACGTAGCATGTGCCGTATAAAGCAAAATTTATACGACCCCCCTTTATCGGGTCGGATATGAAATAATTGACAGGATAAAGAAAGATACAGATACATTCCACTCCAGAGACATTTGGTTCCTTTTAATGGTCAGTGTCTAGCACTGACGCATCAAACCACGGTTTAATGTATCAGCCAAAAACGCAATCATTTTAGTTAGTTGTGGAGCAGGTGATTGAACCTGCGACCCTTGGATAACTAGTCGAGCACATCACCACTTGACAACTGTTAAGGAAGGCCAATGTAGCCTTGAACTCTATTTAGATTTCGTTAGCGGCCATGAAGTAAATGACAGAAAGCCACGAACAAATGTTTAACTTATTTGTTTGTGTTTTTTTTGTCTTTATGCTGGTATTCTGTAATAGTCTTCAATGCCTTATCTTTATGATCAGTATTACATATATTGTAATCGAGCAAAACAACAATAAATGAATGATTGAATTTGTTTCATACCATGGCCATTTGAATGTAATTGCTAACACGTATATATCAAAACTGGACTTTTCCCTATTCCAAATAGAGGGATGATTACGAAAGCAAAATGTGTGCCTCGGTATGAAACCTTAACCTCCTATCCAGCCGTCAGTCTTTCGGCACTTTTAATGCTTTGATTAACATTTTCCTTTCTTCAGTTTTAGAAAAACTAGATTGGGACCGCGCAATCACGGGCTAAGAGTAACATAAGACTTGGCTACACATGTAGCAGGCATTTGGCTTCTTTCCGAGCACTGTCTCGCAGGAGTGAGCGAATGAAGAGATAGATAAAGAGTTACGGAAGGAACCCAAGTCTTTGCAAACAGATCCTTGGTGTATAAAGAATTGCTATTTGCGTAGCTTGTTTCTTGGACAAGGGCAGTTTCAAAAAGTGTCCACTAGATTCACAGGATGTTATGTGCAGTGTACTTAATAGCTTCCTACAATGTTTATGAGCCTCTATATCAGTGTTATTTTCTTTTTCAGTATTCTTGCACATTGCAATGTATCCGAGAGTGGTTGTGTGGGAGTTAGGACAGGGATCTGACAAAACCTCAATGTTGACCAGATGTGCGATCGTTCGATTAAATTTTATCAACTTTTTACCTAGAGAATATTTGAAATTCTCGTTACATACATAAGCCAACAGGCACCATATTCTACCAGAAGCTAGTCTCCTCTAACAATATGTTTAGTTTATATATATATATGTAAAAAAAGATTCATCATACTTACTCTCTCACACCTACATTAAAGAAGTTCCTACTTAAAGATTAGTTTGTTTTGTTCTTACCAATATATCTTCTTTAATTTCCGTCAGGAAATAAAAACAGTATGAAACAAATGGATTCATTTTAAACACTTCATTGTTTTAAACTTTATAAGGACATTTTTTGAAACTACTCTTAAAAATTAAACTCACATCAAGTGATTGTTCATTCAAGTAGGTGTTGAAAGTAAACTGGATTGGAAAAGGACTTGCCATTATATATATCATCAACTTTTATAAAAACTGAATAATTATACATCACATATGTTTATACATATATATATCATGGTGACAATTTTCATCTGTTATTTTTCTGGATTTGATTTCGACATGATAATCCTCTTCGCTGTAAGGTTTCTCAGGTTTCCTAGAGGATTCCAACTTGCAATAACCACTATCGGGCTGTCGTACACATCATTATTAAAACTCATCATTGCTGGAAAGTTTTGTTTTAATAACCAATTTTCCTTTTTATACAATTATTCATTCACTTTAGACAATTTTCAGATTCAAATTAACTGCTCATAAAGTCTTTTAAATCGGTCGTAATGAATGTCCTACTTCCATAAAGTAACTAGGAAGAGTGAAGTTAGCCTACGGTTGATATTTTCAACCGTATTTTAAGTGCATGTATTTTACACGAGGGTTGAATTGACAAATGCTTTTTACTATGACAACGTTGAAATGGATAGCTAGAAGATCGAAAGATAAAGTTATATGATAAGAGTTGTCTTCTTTGTAATCACAAACGTATATTTTGTAACCTGTTTAAGTTCATGTGATTTTTAAAAAATCTTAATTTTGAAAATAACATGTAAGGTACAAAGATAAAAATAAAATGTCAACTTCATGGTAGCACAGATCTAGAGGTAAAGGTGTGCTTACCTATAAAACTGATTGCTTAATTGGTGGATCGATCAATCGATCGACTGATTGATTTTGGGATAAAGTGACTGACTCACTGACTCTTATTAATTGATTGATTGATCAGTGAAAAAATATAATTTTATTAAACCTTTTATGTTGGATTAATTATTACTTCTATAATTATCAATTATTTAATTCTTTAATTATTATCATCTTTGATCTTCCTGGATGAATTAATTAAACCAGACATTTTTGGGGAGATTCAGCAGTGACATCTTCTCTTTATCATGTTTCCGAAGTTTTCACGCCCGTTTCAGTAGCTTTAGCTGTAGACAGTCAAACGCACAGTTACTTCCCTTTTGGTATCAGTTACAAATCTTATTCGTAGTGATCTCTCCTTTACCCACCACGGTTAATTTTAGTTTGGTTTGGTTTTATTGGGGTTTTACGCCAGTTTAAACAGCTTAGATCATATCCTAGCGGCCAGTCCAATCAGTTTACTTTTCAATTTCTCCGCAAGTGACTGACTACTTCCTCACTTGCTGCAGAGGTGAGGGACAAATGACCTATAGACGCATTGTCTGAGATCAATTAGCACGGAACGGTTAATTTTAGGTCGTAAGATGCTGGACGTTTTAAAACTATAAAAAATAACTTGAAACTTTAGTAACTTCTATGTACATTCGACCATCATCTCGTGACAAGCTTGGTGGCAGTGATTACTAGGCGCCGACCAGGCTAGCTCAATTGGTAGCGTATCGGATTGTCATTTCGAGCGTTCTCGGTTCAGTCCTCATATAGGCCGACAAAATTTCTCCGTGATAACGGATCTCGGACATATAGGTCATCTGCCCTCTGAATGAGGAAGCTCACAATCGCATGAGGGAGAGCTTGGTAAGTAAACTGCTTTAATACACATGAACAGTTGTTAAGTTGACTGGCCGGCAGTATATGACTACAGCTATTTAAACTGGCGTGAAACCCAAATAAAAACAAACCAACCAATCAACAAAAAAGATTACTGTAGTGGAAGGATAAGAGACCGCTACGTGGAGTCTGAGCTTGCTGTTGTTACGGAGCTTTACGGTATGAAAATGCGCTGTACATTGTGCATCTACTTTTCACAAATATATGGTGCTGGCATAAAGCAGTTTCGATCACTCCACGAAAGGTCACTGGTTGCATTAAATGCGCCACAATGCTCGTAGCTCCCTGCACCATTTGAAGGTTCTCCCGTCCCCCAGTTTGTGTAACTACTGTAACCTATTGTTGTTGGGCTTGTGACCCACGCCCACTGGTTTCGTTTGGTTTGATCGCTCAGTCCAATCCAAAAATCTCCTAAAATAAAGAGCTAGAGTCTTCATGAAGGACAAGCAACTAACATGTTGTTTTATTTTATCATAGCAGTAATCCTTAAACTGTCTTCTAGTTCATTAAGAATAGTTTACCGTTGACGTTATAGACGAGATGAAGCTCTATTGATATAGTACTCATTTAGAGATCATAAGTCTATGACAAATTGAAAATTGAATAGTTAGGGCTGTCTTCCTTCACTGAATTAATGTGAGAATAGTTAATGTTATTCTAAGGTCTGTATAAGGTACAACTGTCAAACGTTAAACATTTTTATAGTACTGTTCCCTCCAGAATCAGTGCGAGGTAAACTGTCTGTGTGATAGGATTCTAAATGATTATAGGGCGAAACTGCAGCAACATTGTTTTCTTCGCAACAATCTCCAAGTCATTTATGTACTATTCTTACTTTTTTGCCTATAAATTATACGTAGAAATATTTTGCAAGAAACATATTAATATTAAATAAATATGGAATAAAAAGAAAATACCAAGTTTTGTCTAGACATGCTATTTATATAGCTAAAACAATTTATAAGACTTGTAGAACTGTCATTATGTTTGGAGTTTATACGAGGTACTTATTTATGTCGAAATCAAAGTTAAACCCTTACCTGGACATTTAGTGATGCCGCAAAACTGCCATCTTACATCCGGGTCATTTGTATAGCACCATGGCATTCCTTCGTGATCCGGGTCACGGCAGAAATTAGCCACATCAGACAGGGAGGATTCTGGGAAGTTGGAGATGTTGTTTCGGGTGTGTTTATGAGGGTACTGTGAATCCCAACGTTGACATGAACGGCCCTCGAATGTTGTGCTTATCAGACCATCGTATTTAATGGAAGTTTCCTTAAAGCACTCTGCAGAAAAGTGTTCAACGGAAAAAGTTTGAATCATAGATACAATACGTTAATATTAAGCCATCTAATAGTGATGGGAAAAAGCTGTATAAATGTGAACATGGTTTCTTTGATAACTGCCGACATACTAACGTTTCGCATACATGAACGAAGCCCGAACATAGTTCACCTGCCAGTATTTCATGTTCTGAGGGACAGTGCAATATACAGAAAGCTTTCTATTCCAGAGACACTTTGGTTCTTTAACATGCCCAGTGTAAAGCACCTTTACTTTGGACCTGGGTTGAACGTCTCATCCGGAGGACAATAGTGTTAGTGGAGGACCGCAATGCGTGTGGTCTTACTCGTGACCCTTAGATAAAAAAAGATATTCGTGTTTCGATGGACCATTGAACCGCCCCTGCTAAGATACATCTAGATTTGTAAAATTTATAAACAGATAAGCATTACCTAACGAATGCAACAAAAGAAGACCGAACGTACCAATACCACTGGTCTGCCTTGCCTGAGACCGCAGATACTGGTCCTCGTCTGCACTGTTTATTTCAACCAAGTAACCGCCAAAATTCATACACTGTATCTGTTAGGTAAGTTAAATTAAAAAAAGTTGAATAAATTTTTGTAGAAACAATATCTTAGTTGAAAAATGGAAAAAAAAGGAATAAATTGGACACATGTTTGATAGTACGCATAATTGCGCGAGCGTATGTATGCAAACCCCAAAAGTTCAGAACAAGTTTGAGACCACTATTTGATTTCTATGTAGGAACATGTTTCTCTCTCTTTTTCATTTACCTTTCAGCAGGTGAAAACATTACTTGAGTTTAAAATATATCTATTAAAATTCATAAGAGGAATAGCATCCTACCCGATTTAATATTTACAATAAAATTATTGTAATAGACTTTTTTCGATTTTTTTTTATTTACTAAACTGATTCATGACATAGTTTAACACTATTATTATTTTTTTACTATACGCCTCAATTTATCAATTTCCCGTACCATTGCATAAATCCATGTTGAGCTGTCATTATTGATTAAGTAGCATGATTGGTTGTGAGCCTGCCAGCCGGTTGGACAACCTGCAAAATTACGTGCATAAATAAATACACGGTAAAATTTTCACAAAGAAAGAAAGAAAGAAAGAAAAAAGAAAGAAAAAAGACATTTTGCTTTTTCGAGATGACTGTGTCATACCTTAGAGTTCTGGTTCTTTTAAAACTTTTAACAGTTGTTTAAGCTTAGTGGGTGGTGAATATATTTGAAACCATTGCCTTTCAGCGACAGTAACGGACGTATTCCTCCGATGTAAATGACACCTAAGATATAGGCAGTGCCGGCAAAAGCACTATATGAGTTGTCAGTTTATTGCTGCCTCTCCCAACCGACGTTCAAAACAATGATCTATGCGCCAAGCTTCTTGTTTTCAAGGAAAGGAAATAAGCCATTTCAAATGCATGTAGTGAGGAGATACAAGTTATCAAAATCTATTCATTACATGGCGATCATTATGCATTATCTTAATAAACTATTTTTTTACAGGTAATAAAACAGAACCAACCCGAAGAATTAGTTGTTATTGCAGACCTGTTCCTGCTAATATATTTGCTCCATGAAGGTTTATAACCAGTCGGAAAGACCGCCTCACAGTCAAGCTTCATTCTGGCAGTTAGGTACATGAAAACTCCATTTCCCACAAGAACAATTGCAGCCACAATCGCAAACACAAGTATTGTCGACTTTCTGATCGTGACGTAACGCTGATCAGGAGATGTTATATAGGATATTGCAGAGTTCGATTTTTTCTTGGTTGTCTCCCTTTCAAAATCTAAAACTGAGTAGTCGAACTCGGTTTCGGCCATTTCTTATTTTCCTCACACGTATCATAAATATACGATGATCCTTATGAATTTTGTTTACTTTTGTTTTTGGTTTTAAGCGTTCTCTATAGTCTACAATTTAGCAGTAGCCAATTAAGATAATGTCATGCAATTTAGGAAAGTGCATTGCAGCTCCAATCAGAAGTGGAAATAAAAGAATGACAGAACATGTAAGGAAACTCACCATTGTACATATGTATGCTTAAAGTTCATTTAAGTTCATTTATTAAGACTTTAAATTCTCTGAAAAAACATAAAAGTCAATAAAGAATATTCTTAAGAGACCATTATCTGCTCGTTCAGATCCTTTGGTGCAATTATAGCAGGCGTAGGCAGCTCTTTTTTAGCTCACTGAAAAAAACACAACAACAACACATTAACTTGCTCGAATTATAGAAATTGCACATTTCATCTGCTTTTTCCTATATATCAATCGCTCCAGATTCATAACCTATGACATTGAAACTCGTTCCGGTGAAATTATTTTATGTGGTATATCATGGCCACCATCAATTACGACTTTCTTACAGTTTGAAACATTACGTCATATTGACGTATTACGTAATTATTAGATTCATGATTTAGTTTAGTCAAGAATTAAAGAAAGACAGTATTGAAAGCCTACAGAGAAACAATCTAATGGCGAAATTTAAATAATAATAGTTGTTGTTGTCACGCATCTATGTTTATCTAATTTTGCATGTAATGATTAAATATTGTGCTGTACTTCTAGTTTATAAACGTGTTTTTTCTTTTTTTTTTTTTTTACTTTTCCTTTTTTGTAAGAAGAAGTTCGCATCTAATTACAGGCTTCTCATTACGTGAAATCAAGTGTACCTGAGGGCGTGCTGTAACTAACCTGTTTGAAAAAAAAATGATGTACCTTGCAAGCTATTTTCAAAACTTTCCTCGCAATAAACTGCATAGTTTGAATCGCTAACCTCCCATGTATGAAACAAATTAATACCAGTAATCAGTAATTCAGATCACATTTCAATAACCCTGCTTCAATCCGAGCACTGAACACTGACCTACAAAATACTTTAAAAGACTACACGATTGTCCGTGCCTATACACAGTTTTCAGCGTACTGTTTACTTCTTTACAATTAATGTGCACTGACCGAATCGGTAAATACAAAGTTCACTTTTATAACTATTACGATTATTACATAATCAAAGCGCTGAAGAACTGGGGGCGGAGTTTTTTCATGACGAACAGTGATAGTAATGTGTTCAGTCTCGTGCTTTACTTTGTTAAAATCCCCTTAAAAATGTACGACGCTGCATGTCAGTATAAGAATCAGTCTAACGGTTTGTCTTACAAATGTAATGAAAAGTTTTTGAAGTGCAAATGACTGTATTGTTTTTTTTTCTAAAATATCAAAATAGCATCAAAACCGACCTGAAACGATCGCTACTTGATTTGTAAGAAAAGATACAGAATGTAAATATAGTGAACACTTTGTTTCTAGTATTCACAACCTATACGTTAATATAAAATGTATAATATTCATTTAATATTTTACTTAATTTTTGTTCAGTTAATAACCCAGAAGGCTGACCTTAAATTTTTGTTTCGTCCAAGGTCAATTAAGGACTGGTGTGTTTTTATCGTTTTCTAATAACGAGTGTAACAATTCAGCACTAACATGTTCTATTTACTAGTATATCATAGAAGTATTGTAAGTGAATGGTGACAGAAACGCACAGAATTTTTTTTGTTTTGTCTGTATACGCGCGAACGTCATAGCGTTTTGTTAATGACGTTGATGTCAAAGTGTTATTAAACTAGTGTAATATCAAAAATATAGCATGGCTTTATTACACGCCCACGACGTCGTCTATGATATAAAGTCAAATTTCGAAGGAGATACACAACAACTAATGTTACGAACTATATACACGGCATGTTTATGTTGACAGAAATTAACTCAGTTTCTGTAACTTTTTATTTTCATTATTCCGATCACTATATTAACACAAAATAGAATTAATCATCTCATTCTATTTACACAAAAGTATGCTCTTTGGAATGAATATATAACAATGATTAAATATAAAGCTGTTCTGAAGTTACAGGGTGTTAAGAAAGTTCATATACCTTTAGTTCACATCTTATTCATCTATAATTATATTACTATATATGTACTAATTATCTTCTTTCATACGTATGATAATCATTTAACAATAATAAATAACTTAATATGAACTTCAAAATATTGATTTTATACCTCCATCAACTGAATTAGGGAGCGACACTGACCCCGGAAAATCTGTTTAGATTTTACGTCTAGTTTAAACTATTTTTATATACACGTACTTAAAACGGTTGAAGATGCAGTGAGTTGACAATTACTGACGAAAATACTGGGGACTTTGGAGGTTTCCAGAAAACAAAGACATTTATATTCGTTAATTTTAGTGAACAGTCGATTAAATAGATTTAATGACAAGGAATGTTCCTAGTTCATTTTTACATAATATATTTCAGTTTAAAATATCATAGAACATTATTACAGAAAGACAGGATTGGTAATGTGTTGTTTTCGAACTTTCTCAACACCCTTTACAAGGTCTGTTATCTATAACTTCCTTTGGTTTGTGCAGTAAATCAAGTCCTTTTTGTTTTTCCATTTTCACGTATTATAATGTAAAAAAAGTCTTTCAATATTGGAATGCACAGAAATTTAATGTAAATGAATGGTATTTCTAAACAAATGCGCTCATTTTATAGCATCCGAGTTACCTGTGAGATTGAATAAACCATAAAATTGTGGGTGTTAAATTAGCTATTTGTTCAATCGTGATATCGACGAAACACGCGTTTGGCCTTGTTGGATATGGCAGATATTTATTGTAAGGTAATTGTTCTTATAATATTTTGCCACCTGTTAAAACCATCACTGAACATGAAGATTATAAAAATACCTTACAACATTGAATTCTCTTAAAACGAATAAATAACCAAATTTATATTGAATGTAAATGAATATAAGAACTGAACTTCAAACGGAAGTACGTCGTGAATATACAGTGACCCAAATGCTACGTGTTACATATTGACATGATTTGTAACCTTTCTAATTTTGAAAAGAAAAATATTAGGTAAAAACTTTGAGCCTTGCATAGAAGTGAAGTCGTTGTACATTGTAGTAAAAAAAAAATTCTCCAAAATATGAAAGCTACATCCCCAGTATAAAGTATTCGAACAAAGAACACTCTAAGAGACTGAAATATTAATAGCTTTAAGTTCTCGTCATATAAAGTCACAAAGCCATTTACGTCAAAACATGTAAAATTTTCAGACATGGTTTTTGGCAAAAAGTCTTGATACAGGGAATAAAAAAAATCAACTACATAAACATTTTTTCTCATTGTTTTTGCCATTTTTATTTCCGTCTTGTCGATGTCTGTGTTTCGATATTATAAAATATTGAAATATCATAGGAGGCACATATCACACATCATTCCTTATATCCTCCATTTATGTTTATCTTGTCACAGACTTAGCCCTGTCCTCTGCCAATAAAATGTCACCACGAACATCGGCATTTATGACTCTGGCTTTTTTGTTGTCTCTACTGATCTTCTATATTTAGCTGTTTGACCTTCACCAAGCCTCGTTTTGATTCAACTCTGAATTTCGCCAAGTCTTTCCTCGTGATCATTCCGATTGGCTGAAATGAATTTAAACACATGTTTTAGATCTAATTAAAAATAAACAACACTAAAACTTACTTATAGTAACCATATAATCTTGGTATATAGGTTTATTTCTACTGCATTCCCACTGAGGCTTCAGAATAGGCAACACTTCTTACACGATATGACAACAAAATGGTGATATATATATATACACCATCTCTGTAATGAACTTAAGAAAAGTCTTTGAAATTGGAAATACTGAAATATATTTAGTGAATAATTAAAGATTAATTAGAAAATATTTTTTTCGACTCTTCAGTAAAGTTAACAAATCTCGACATTATGACTTATTTTGAAAGTAACTCATAATAACGACTTGGTCCTACAATATTCGCATCCAGTGCAAGCTTTTCTGAGAGAAAGAGTCCTTGAAAACTGATTGGTCGTCATAAACAAGAAATAAGAAATTTGAAAACAAATCTGAATCAGAATGGCATTAACAGGCTTTCGTAAAAAGTATGGCTTGTAATAGGCACCTCTCTGGAATCATTGATGACAATCAAGTGACGAAGACCAAGGCCTCGGAAAAGTCGGAACAGTCGAGGAAGTGAAAACATCTGAAATCAAAAAGGTGAAGTGGTGTTCGAACTATCAACATACCGAATGATATTTGTGCATAGGGAGTAACAGGCATTTTTTCCATGAAGAAACGTTGATATGGTTGTCAGAAAACCAAAATACTGACTTAGGCAGAACTTGATTGATGTTGGAGTAAATACAAAATATTGCATTCAACTGATGTATATCTATCAAAATCAGAAGTAATTGTATTCAGTGACTTTTAGTAACTACACAAACAGCGTGTCTTTATAAAATTTAATTTCTCTAACATGACGAAATCCTGAAAAAAAAAAAGCAGGAAGCATATTTATAGTAAGTCATAACATAAAGTTAGATATTTACCGGTCCAATGGTGTACGGGTTCGGACACATATATGGTCTTAAATCCATCATGTAATTCATCTCCTCAGGTGATATGTCAATTTTCTGCAAAAAAATCTTATCTTACTAACGTTTCGCTAATGTCGCCACATGTTAGTTTTTTGAAACGTTATATATTTTTTATTACCCTTCCAGATTTTTTTCTCCCTTTTGATTGGATATTGATCCGCCGAAAGAAATTGATATAACCGAGCCAGACATTAAATTTCCCCTTTGGGTACCCCATGTTGTAAACAACATGCGCTGTGACGATGCGCGTACGGTTCGATGTTGTAAAGTGAAAATTCCGATATACAAGCACTTTTTAACTGTCAAATAAAAAATATTTACCAAAACAGAGTAATGATAAATATTCTCATCAGTATTTGAAACAAATATGACCTCGTCAAACCTTGATATTAATTACAAAAAGGTGTCTTCAACATGGTCTACATTACACAATGCAGAGTTCCGGTGACGTCATTTTGCAGTGAAGGGGTACCCTAAAGGGAATCGTACTTCGACGTTTCATTTGAAACAGCAATGATTTATTTTAAAATCGTCTTACTCGGCAGGGTAATATAAAATCTTGGCAGGTAATATATCCACATATAGACAGTTCCAGAAATTAGTACCTCCCTGATTACCTCCCTTGCATCCGCCATTAAGGGACTGCGCAGACTGTTATATAAATGTGACTTTGTATGTTAGAGAAACAGATTCATATAAACCACATGAAGCATTTATTATCAGAAACGATCTATCCCGTGGCCTTCTAACTGAAAAAAATATATTTGTAAACGATTTTTTGCTGACATCTCAATCTATTGAACTGTTAAATAAAGGATTAGTGATATTCTCCAGTAGATTTATGCTTTCTTTTTTATCAAAATTTCACGAAATATTGCTTTTAAAAGGTGCATGTATATATCTTTAAAAAATTTGATTATTACAAATATTTTTTTTCCGTATTACAATAAATATCCACAACAACAATGCTAAGAATAAGAATAAGAAGAAGGAAAGCAAACGTATTATTGTAAGATCAATTTCTTACAAACGTGTTGCTTGCAGCTATTATTTTCTTTCTGCATACAAACACTCACATGTTGTACATATCCATACTTAGCACAAACTGATTTCAAAATGCAAGAAATAAAGAATAGAAAAAAGGTCCATGTGGCAACAGAAGGAAGATTTCATACGGTTTTGAAAATCTTGCTTGTAAGGAAGAATGTTTATTCTTAGATTTCATATAACAATAAAAAATACCATGTTTTATAGCCTTCGGGCATTTACTCAAGAGGAAGACCGACAATGACAATTAACGGTGACTTATCAAAACAAACCACCATATTACGTAACCATATTCCTTCACCACAGGACACCTCGAATGACAAAATACTATTAAAGAAGCGCTAAATGATGCATATTTATTGTAAAGTATTTTTTGAAACTGTATTAAAGAATAAAGTAAGTTTTAGTTAAATAGAGTGAACATGCGGTTGATGAGCGAGATGTTTAATTTTGTCCATTTTGTGAGCTTTCAGATTTGTTGAAATAATTGAAATCAGAGTTTCAACTTTCGAAAAGGAAACAGTGCTTTCAATATTATTTTTGTTTTACACATGTTATATGTGGTTTATAAGCTTCCACTTTGAACAGTCCATGGTCTTTTTTTATTGTAACGATACAAATCTGTCTTCTCAAACAATGCAAACTAGGCATTCTACAATAACATCCCAGCTGTAAACATCATCTATGAGTTCTGCTTTACTTGAAAACAGAGACGGATTACTGACTTATTACGATGCGGCTAAACTATCAAAGTCCGCACGTTACGGAAGCCTACAAGAAAAGCCTTACCTCAATTTTCAGGTACTGTAAATCATACTTTCGGAAATCTTTCAATCTGACTGTGTTCGGTTGAATCAAGTCCGGTGGACTAAACACCTGGAAGAAGCAACCATGAAGTAATTAACCCTTAGCCTGGTAAATATCTAAAATGGACTTGTCCATCATGCAATTTGGACAGATCCATTACTTGTTTACAGGGTTGCTTATTGAAAATTTACCGACTGAATGACGAATAGTGCAGACCATCATCAGACTACACTGGCCGTAAAGGCAAACACAATTGCCGCCAGCAGGAGAAGGGTTAAAAGTCATTACAACTACCAGCAGAAAAAAAGTTTATAATAGAGGCAGAATCCAGACTTACCGTGAAACATACACAAACAATGAACTAGTCTTTCAGTAAAACATACATACACAAACAGCGAACCTGTCCTTTAGTGAAACATACATACACAAACAGCGAACCTGTCCTTTAGTGAAACATACATACACAAACAGCGAACCTGTCCTTTAGTGAAACATACATACACAAACAGCAAACCTGTCCTTTAGTGAAACATACATACGCAAACAGCGAACCTGTCCTTTAGTGAAACATACATACATAAACAGCGAACCTGTCCTTTAGTGAAACATACATACATAAACAGCGAACCTGTCCTTTAGTGAAACATATGTACGCAAACAATGAACTAGTCTTTCAGTGAAACATACATACACAAACAGCGAACCTGTCCTTTAGTGAAACATACATATACAAGCAGCGAACCTGTCTTTTAGTGAAACATACATACACAAACAGCGAACCTGTCCTTTAGTGAAACATACGTACACAAACCGCGAACCTGTCCTTTAGCGAAACATACATACACAAGCAGCGAACCTGTCTTTTAGTGAAACATACGTACACAAACAATAAACTATTCTTTCAGTGGAACATACATACTCAAACAGCGAACCTCTTTTTTAGTGAAACATACATACACATACAATGAACTAGTCTTTCAATCGAACATACATACCAAAAAAATGAACTTATATTTCGGTGAAACATCATCCACAAATGCAATAAACCAGTCTTTCAGTGAAACACAGATTATACATCTCTGAACATACCTTATGTTTAAGTAAAGCCAGAAGCTGTGATCTCAGGATCAAACCGCATACCTTACACGACCTGTTCTCCTGGAATTAAAACAAATGTTTTTGTGAAAATTATTTACGTGGAAGAACATATTATCTTACAAAACTCTCAACTTTCCAATGAAAAGAACATGACATAAAATCAGATATTTCTTGTCTGCCTTATGTATGTCTGAATTTATCAAAACTAATACTAGAATCACCACGTGATAACCACTGATACAAGCCATCATAAACAAAAACCCTATATTTTTAGTGACTTGAATTTATTATTAGCTGGTAACTACTTAAAATAATAGAATTAATAATTATCTGCAGTCTGGACCAGAAACAGAAATATGAAACACGCCATTGGCTCAGTAGATTCTTGGAGTAAGAATTGAGGAACTCTCTCAGAAAATTCAATGAAATTTTATAATCGTGACTGATTTGCATTTCTTTAGCTATGGAAGGGAAAAAACTCTGCGCATTTATTTTTAAAACAACAAAACTTTTTTTTTGTAATAAGAGCCTGAATGTTAGGGGTTTCATCCTGTAGAACCTGAGATATATACAGATACAATATGTACCCTTAGATATTTACAAATCATTACCTTTCCGGAATACCTAACTACAGGGAATCCACAAAAAGTTTCGTTCCTGAGAATTTCTACAACACGACCCACTCTTTCTATCTTGTTCATGGTTAAAGCTGGAGTGTTCATTAAATCACTGAAATAATAAAAAAGTGTTTGCAGCATGTAAAATAATAAAAAATAATTGTCATGTATTTTAGTTTTAACTTTAGTGAGAAGTTGGTAAAATTTGATGTGTATTTCTCAGACAGAGACAGTCGACATTTTACATGAGCTATGAATCTGACTGAGGTAAAGTTTACCTTCCCGAAGATTTTCAATATTAAATTCTATTACATTTCATAGGGTTTTTATTTTTAACCTTGGATGCATCTTTCGCACAGGTACTCATAAAACTGACATATTGAAGTATGAAGGTGTCTTTTACGGCGTACTTATAAAATGGTTCATCTTAGTGTAAAATTATAGGTGGAGGACTTCTATGGGAAAAACCTTACACCATACGAATATTTTATTTGAAATAAAGTATTTTCAAATGACATGGTCGTGAGTTTTAAGGAGCAATACTCTACCTAGCTTTGATGGTATCACAGAGCGCCGGAGGGTCCCAGGGGAGCAACGGAAGTCCTAGGACCTCTATATTCATATCATAAAGACCCTGTAATGAAGTAATCATAACACTAAGTCTGATCATAATATAATGCAGTTTAAAAAGAATTTGCTTTAAAATTCTTAAGTATTATTTTCTGGTCAATTTCACCTACAAATATGTTAACCAAACAATTCTCTCCGATTCATTTTAATGAATTCATATTAATGAATGTTAATAGATGTCATCATGAACCAAGTAAAAACAGGTTCTTACCGTAGATATAAAATCGCCCACCCATTTAGAAATCATAAGGACAAGAATTATAGGAAGACCAAAGGACACCTCTCCCGTACATTCCACTATCATCACTGACAAACTGATAGTGGCTCGTAGTACTCCACCAAGCTGAGCTGCCGCACCAATCAACGCGTACTTCCCAATATCTAGCTCCTATAAATAAAACGCTTATATAAGTCGTGCGGTAAATTATAACATTGTACGGGTTCTCTTCATTTCTCGGATGTTGTGCTTTGTTATATCTCTATTTTTCCACAGTGGTTCGTATTTCACTGGCTGTTTGTATTTTCGAGGCTGATTGAGCTCGAGGGTAATTGAACTCGAGGATGATTGAAATTGAAAGTAATCGAACTCGAAGCTGATCGAACTTGAGGCGGCGCCTTTTATGTAATCAGTAAATGCAGGGCAAATCTATCGATTCTGATCCAACTCACAGTTATATTTGCTTCTGTGTTATCTCTGCAATATATGCTACATTTCGCTGTTAATAAGAGAGAGCATTTGAGCGCCTGTGTTATACCACCTGTCTGGTCGAAAGTTCTAACTTTATTTTATCTTATAAGTTTACAAATAATTATATGACTTAAAATCATGCTATAACTTACATATTGTTGTTTATCTCCAGGGAATAAATGCACAACGGCTATGCCAAACAGCCTACCCCAGGCTGCGCCAATCACAAGACAGGGAATAAACACACCTCTGGAGACACTCAGTCCATACGTTAATACGGCAAGGAAAAAGAAAACAGCCGCAAATATTGATAAAGTCATTGGACCAAACGAGGCTGAAATATACGTATATATAAGATTTTTTCCGATATAATATTCTTACGAGAAAATAACATGAGAATTTGCTAAATTTGATTGCTTTGCAGTATGTAAATTCATAAATTTATGCTTTCCCTGAAAATACGTATTTTCGGTGAAAATAAATAATTCCTTCATTGTTTTTCAGTCAATATCACACACGGCAATAATTAAAAATGGAGGAACCTACAAGCAATATATCTTTAATGAAAACTTTTATAACAGGCTGATGTAAATATCTTATCAACCTGTTTTTCCTGTGTTCTTGTTAGCAGACTCACTTTTACTTTTGACATACATTTTCTAAAAAAAATATATATATATCTTACAAAAGGGGTCATTGAGAAGGGCCTTTAAGCAGCCTTCTGGTGTTGCTAGGAACAACGTTGATAAGGAATGGTGTTGACCTTCTGGGCAATTCACCTGAAAATATCAAAAGTCATGAAATCCTGAATTCTGAATAAAAAACAATAGGCGTCTCAGTAGAAATACTCTTTGCACTTGAGTCGCACTATGTGTGATAAACGCGAAAGGATTTATATTAATGTTCCCAACACTAGCATACAAGAAAAAACCTAAAGTTATAATCATGAATCCTTTTTTAAATCATTGTTTCTCAATTTTACAATGTTGTGCAAGTGCATTGAGTTTCTTTTAGACAAGGTCTTGTTAATTTGTTTAAAATCACATAGTACAGAATTTAAAGAGATATTTTGTTGCGTAGAAGTGTTACCCGAGCCACTATGGCCTCATGGTCGTAAGGGTCTTTCTCGGTGCAGGAATTAATATTGGCAAACATGATCACAGACAGAAGTCCAGCAAGGGCAGCCACAAGACCAGCTTCCGCCACCCGCATCCATCTAAACTTGATAAATCTGTGTAAGGAAAAAGAAAAAGAAAAAAGTATGCTATACTTACAACTACAACTAAAAAAATACGTTTAGATACGTTTCCTCTTCACATTATTACAATAAATCTTATATTAACTAGTAAAACATGAGGTTTTTATACATATAAACGTGTTACAGATAAACGCACGTGTCACTCCATGCCTCATCTTCATATCTGGACACCGTTATTAAGATTTTATAAGTTAATACATAAAATGCGATAAAAATACACACTGTCAGAAATTATTCTTAGTTACTTTAAAGTTTTCAATTCATTGGTATGGGCACAGGAGTTTAAAATTCTATCAATAAACAAGTGATATTGTAAAAATTATGCCCTCTATATATATGTGGCATGAGAGACATTATTTGCACTACAGTAGTAACTAGTATATATATGTTAAACTTTGAACTTTGGCTTCCTCTCTGACAATTCAAAGTAGCTGTATGTAGCAACCATAAACCAAAAAAAAAGCAAAACAAATGCAAAATGAAAAAAAAAAAAAAGATTTTTTTCTTTAAAATTATTGTGTGTTTTACCAATGACTGGTTCAAATAAAATAAATGTACTAGGTACCCACCTATTTCTAAACACAGTAAGTTTATAGTTGAGCACAACAAACGCAGCGCCAAACAGTCCGCCTGCAAAAGAAGACAGCCTAGTACAAAATACAGAAACACCGCTAAAAGATCTTTATATATGCGAAGATTTGAACGAATCGAGAGGCTAAAACGGAAAATCACACTAAGCACGGTTGAAAAAGGGTTTTTAACCCATGGCAAAGCTGTTATAAATTCAAGTTTATACAAAAAGCAAATGAAACAGTTCTTGTTTACCCGATTTCTTGGAAAATGCCAGACCTGTACAAACTATATACTCTGTTGAAAAAACAAAAACACACACACAAAATATAAAGGAAATGAGAGTACTTTTACAACTGTATGTTTTTATAGTTAATTCAGGCATCGGTTTGAAATTAACAAGAACATTGTTATGTGCTTCACGCAATTTTGCAGATATATCGAACCCGCTCTAACAAAGTGCAGAGATTTTATATTAGATCTTGGAAAGAATTTAAAGAGGGTGATAAATAAAATGGTATACAGAAAAACAATCGATGTTATCCGCATCCATATATTAATTTATTAGGCCATTCTCTTTGAAATGAAAAATAATTGATAATGAAAGAGAAAATTTGTGTAGAAAAAAATCCTTAAAGCATATACAATAAGAAATGATTCATTTGTATCTGGTCTTTGAAGTTAGCTTATTGGCTGGAAATTCAAATATACATTCGAATATGCACTTCTGGTCTGTTGTTGGGGATTCAAATACGCATTCGAATATTGCAGTTCTGGTCTTTAAATGGGGGTTAAAATTTGCATTCGAAAATGCGCTTCTAGTCTGTAGTTGGGGATTCAAATGGGCATTCGGAAATGCACGTCTGGTCCGTGTAACCAATGGGAGTGTAACTCTTTTTCGATACCAGTATATCAAAGCAAAACTAATGGAAGTGTTTATATTTTTATACATCCGTATATTGAGTTTTCTAAGTTTTTTTAAACTTAGTCCACTACTGTAATTTAAAATCCAAGACAATGTATACCTCTTTCGAAAATAAGATACGTACCTACTACAGCCATTAGTAAGAATACTGGAATTTCCATCAAATCAAACCGCAAATTCTGGAATACAAAAAATATATACCAGTTTGTACCGGCGTTCATCAAAATTCTCAGACAAAGTTTGAAATAAAGTATTTCTATTAAGCCTCCGATATGGTTTCAATTATATGATATTAAAAAAAGTTGTGCTGATAGAAATCGTTTCCCGAAATAACAAAGAAGTACTTAGCTATAAAAAATAGCTTGGAAAAGATGGAAGAGTCTGTTTCAGACAAAGCGCTATATGTATATCATTTTAACAATGAATACTGAAAATGCTTACCGGAAATACGTCAAATCTGACCAGCCCAGGAGCAGACAAACGTAACGGTGTCCCGTGAAAAGCACTGAGCAAAAGATTCGTAAAGAAACACGCGATCATGGCAGAGAAAAACTGAAAAAGTAATGAACAAAACACAGATAATAGACAAGGAAGCGTGCACGAACATGTTTAAATATGCACTAATATCATCAAGACAGATTAATTTCCGATAATTCAAATTGACATGCACATTTGAAATGGTGCAAAATCACGATTAATTTGCTACACGTTGTATATTTGGCTTTATTTACCAGTGGTCAGTTGTTCAAAACTTTAACAGTCTGTTAAACTAACAGTCGGTTAAATTTTGAGTCAGTTTTCTAAGAAATTGACTCACTATTTCAAGAAAGTATCTCCATGCAAAAAGACATAACTGAGAGATTTTTTAAAATAAAAAAGAAATTTGAATAAGATATTTGAAAAAAATAAAGTTATTTTGGGTCAAAATTCAACCGACCGTCAGTTTAACAGACCGTTAATATTTTGAGCAACTGGCCCCTCAGGTCATCATGTGCGAAACGTCGACTTAGCTTTGCATTTACAGGAAGATTTTTATAACAGTCGATTTCTTTTACCAAATTCGCCACATGCTCGGATCAACATTTAAACGCTTACCTGTGGCTACAAAAGTGCTAAAACTCATATCCTCCTGATAAAAAATAAAGGCATAAATACATTGAGTAAAACCTTACCACTCTCCATGTGAGAGAATTACTCCAGAAACTGGCGGCCTCTTCTAGCGAGAACAACGTGCCCCCGACCGGCGTCCCAAAGGCGGCTGACACCCCGGCTGCCGCCCCGCCGGAAACAAAATCGCGGATTTCATGATCATTTCTAAATCCTTCGTATATCTGTGATAATAAAAGAATCTTTTCACATAAAGAGAAAGACGGGATATCAAACTACTGCCTGTATATTCGCTGCTACATCACGTATGTGTCATATTTCAATTTCCGTGTGAAATGACACTTTAGGTTTTTCCAAAGCAAGAAATTGCTAAAATTTCTACATAACATTACAGTGAGTAAGAGTAAGTCAGCGTGCTAAAATTGCATTTCAACAGTTGCAGTAAGGAATACACACTGGGGGGTTATCTGTAACGTTTGAAGATAAGTAAGAGATATTATATAATTAATTATCATTCATTCATACACAAGTGACATAACTTAATTTCCTCACGGAAAAGACGCCGTCTGCCTTTGTCTTACATCTATATAATCTGGAATTCAAAGGAGAACAGTGGTCTATTCAGTTAAAACAGTTATTTCGACAAAGTCACAAACTGAAATGACTTTTGTTCAGTATACCTTACATCAACTGAATAATATTATTATGAAACCGACTTACGGAAACCCTCTTCTTCCCACATGGCAGCCTAACCCTGCCCTTACCGAGCCCTGCAGCTATAATACTCCCTGAGTGAGCCATCGGACCCTCCTGTAAAAAAGTATATATAGGATTTTGTGGGTCCCTGAATGCTTCACGTGATTTCTTAGTAAATGAAAAAAAACCTTAAAAAACTCAATTAATATTACTGAATGGAATTCATTAACGATTTAAATTCGACAAGCGTATGAGATACCTGTATCTTTGAAAGGTGCAAGGTTCTAGTTGAATAACATTTATCTGGATCAAACGTGTCTACATTTTTTACTGCTTTGATCTTAACTATTCATGCAAGTTCTGATTGGCATTCTCTTAGATTCATCTATCCAAGTGCAGACGACCTGGAACTTGTACAGAAATCGAAACACGAAAAGGTGACTTGTGATGAAAAAGATATATTGTACGAACCTTTCCACAGGCAAGACCTCCCAGTATTGACATTATAACTCCAGCTATTTTAGCTATAAAACATTCCAGTGTTAAAAGTCCCGGAATCTTTACACCATTCAGATATGACTTGATGTATGGAACCCCACCACCGAAAGCCATCGGCTGTAAATATATACCTTTTAGGTAACATGCCTTTTAGGTAAATGCATCATTTCTTAGAAAAACATCACCAACTCAAATGTTTACACTTTGCACACCACCATTTAATTAGAATTTTATTGCAGCAGATTAAATTAATTTGCAGAATGAATTTATTTGAATATAGTTTTTTTTCACTATTTTCTATTATGGTAGAATAGTACTTTGATAAATACAGCCAAATTAGTTACAGTAAGTTTCTTAGATGTTAACCGTTAAAAGTGTAGTTTTTCACTTACAAAGATAAAATATAGTGACACAACATACGTGTTACAACTATGTTTTAAACGAACAGCTCCATTATTCTAGAGCTAAACACCAACGGTTTCACTAACTGAATGATACATGTACATCAATTAAATGCAAATAAGCTACGGTCACGTGGGTAGTCAACGATTTAGCAAATGTCCAATATCTGTGATAAATTTAAATGCTAATGGAATAGTTGTAGCACGTGTAAATTCTTGTTATCTTTGCAAGAGAAACTAGATATATAAACACTAATAGAACATCTACAGAAACTGTCCACAAACAACACAGCAGTTTCCAACAAATAAGGACACTGTATTTTCAGAAGTGACTATGTGTCTAATACAAATATAATTTAGTAAAATACCTGAAAATAGACAACTAACGATGCCCCAATACATGATACCACCACGTTAATACCTATCCATATTAGGGTGGGCTGCCAGTAACATCCTTCCTCCGAGCAACTTTCGAGGACTTAGGGAGATGTTAAGGGTTCATCAGAACTAAATTGTCCATTTTCTTATACTGAAAAATGTATTCTTTTGCACAGATGCCTTTATTCTTTTTTCTGAAAACTTTATACATGCTGCAATTCAACGTGTCATACATAAGGTTTAGGACATTTGCCAAAAATAGATTTGTTGACACGTGTCCCATTTCAGAGATTTGTTCGATTATTGATGAATATATTATCACCTATCAGTGATTAAACTAGGGAGAACAACCTCTGTCAATTCTAGAAACAGCTGTCTAGAAAAATATTTGTAAACATTTTTTTTGCGTATTGCCAGCTAAGATTTTTTTGTACCTGTTTTCGCTTGGCATAAACTCAAATCACTGTTATAATGATCCAACCATTTTCCTAATTACAACATTTTCACAGGCCGTCAAAATTATTACCTTGTCATTACCTCGACGAGAGGCATTTTTTTAACATTTGAAATATGAACATACACAGTTTTAGTACATTTTCATTACATGCAACCTTGAAAAGTTGCAATGAAAGATTAAGAGTCTATCAGGTAAGTTTTAGAGGACCATGAAGTAACAATTTTTTTTACTAAAAAGTAAGAGCAAAGAACTTTCTAAGTCTACTTTGTTCTTTGTGAATCGCATTCTGTTTGTCTTAAACTAAACGTATATATGACACAATTATGATGATACAAATTTTGCATAAGGATACAATGTTTTAGGAGCTTGAACTTGGCGTGGCCAATGGTTTCAACCACGATGTGGACCGCTGTCGCTAGTAAGGCTGTAAACACTCCCGTAAAGAAGGCAATCAGCCATCTGTAGAATATTTCTCTCTGTAGCAACAAATAAACTATGATTATTCCGAATAAATTATGTAACAAATTAAGATACATAACCGGCAATATTATGGATTTATTATATACTTATAGGGAATCAATTCTTTGGCACAGTGATTAGAGTGTTGGCCTTCGATGCGCAAAGATCGGGGTTCGATTCCCACTCTCGGTTGTGTATTCTAAGATGCATTGCATCTTTCTGTTACGGACTTTCTTCTTCATAAGAACAGTCTTTCAGCAAATGTGATAAAGGGCAAAAACAATGCTAAATCACTTTTCACACGACCAGAGGACAAGACAAGCAAAGAAGTGATCGGCTTTGTGTAAATATAGCATTACAAGGTTTAAGAAATGTTTCTACAAAGTGCAAACTCTGTCTGTCTGACCTCTGACCTACAACATCACGAAAGCAAACATGATAGAGAACGTGTAAAACATCTCTTTTGGTAAGAAACATTCAGAAGAGAATACTTTGACCCTGTGTACTTCAAGCTTTGAAAAGCTTTTAGTGATAAACTGCATAAATTATCGGATTATCCCCGTTCTGAATTGAATATGGTTGTAACATAGATCTATGTAGAAAAACGAACAACGCCGACTAGGAATACCAGACGTAACTGTCTCACGAATAACTAAAACATATTTTTGGACCGACTGGGAATACCAGACTTAACTGTCCCACGAATAACTAAAACATATTTTTGGACCGACTAGGAATACCAGACTCAACTGTCTCACGAATAACTAAAACATATTTTTGGACCGACTGGGAATACCAGACTTAACTGTCTCACGAATAACTAAAACATTTTTTTGGACCGACTTGGAATACCAGACTTAACTGTCTCACGAATAACTAAAACATATTTTTGGACCGACTGGGAATACCAGACTTAACTGTCTCACGAATAACTAAAACATATTTTTGGAAAATTACATTTCTAGTTAGTCTTGAAAACTTTGATAATTAGACCTGACATTCCATGTCTATAAAACATTAAAAAAATGCACAAGTGCTAATTACTTCACGGTTAGGGAGATTTCAGCTTTGACAGGTGAACGTTATGTGGCACGATCACAAACGTTCAGGTGTCAGTAAAATGTCGAACCTTTTCTTTTACTATTAAATGAATATCAGCACAGTATTTGAACAGAACACGTAACAATATTTACACAACACTTCTAAATAAAAACTACTTTCTTTAGAATTTAACAACATTGCAAACAGTTACAATATGAAAAGCACTCTCACGAAAACCCACTTATCTCAGCTGTTTTGGCACTAGGAACAATTTATCACCGAGTATTTAACTGTTTTATCTAAACTCGTTACGTGATTTATAATTGAACAAGAAAAAGTGCTTCCAAAAACGTTTTGTTATCTGATGAATGGAACAAATGGGTCATGATATCAGACTGACGGTGCTATTAATATGCATGTTTTCTTCCCGCTGAAATTCCATTTAAATTTTCATAAAATGAGTTCGAAGTATCTGGGCTTTTGAGAGTGCAGAAATGTTACAGGTGTTTGTATAAAGTGCCGGGGTATTATTTTTACAACAAAAACGTTCCTACATATCTGTGTTTATGAATAAGGTTTATTGATTTGTTTCTTTTGTATCTATCTTCAAAGGCATACGCATATTGTTGATTTCTGCGGCTGATAAAAAGACATTGAACTGATTTTTTTTTCAGAAGCCGATTCTTTCATCTGAGAAATAAAACCAAAATGCCGGGTGTAATATATTAGCATGACTTTGTAAGATGAATGATGGCGCAGTGTAGCAGGACGGAGTTGCATGAATTTTCTAGATAAATAACGTTGCAGTGTAGTAAACGGAGTGGCGTGAGTTTCTGAAACGAGTAATGGGGATTGCAGGGTAGTGTTATGAAATGGTATGAATTTTTGTGACGAATACAGTTGCAATGTAGCAGGATAGAGTGGCATGAATTCTAAGATGAATCAGGTAGCAATGTAGTGGAGTGGAGTGGCATGAATCTGAGAAATGAATAGCGGTGCAGTGTAGTGGAGTGGAATGTAATGAATTTTGAGTGAAGTAAAGCGACAAAGTGCATAAGTAATTCTGACACTGTTTCGATATAAAGAAAGTGTTAATAGGTGATACAGTATAGTTACAAACACATTTATTTTTTTCTACTCAGCATTACTACTGTAACAGTAGAGGGTCGTGAAATAATGTCAGAAGTTTGACCATGTAACACTTGAAGAAAACCTGGTAAAATAAATCCCATCTGCAATGAAAACCATAATCTTTACCCTTCGATAATGACACAACACTATCACATGTGTTATCTACAGAAAACCCCTTAAACATACACCATAATCAGTACAAACTTTTATAAAGACTTACTTTTACGTTAAGTTTCTCCTTCTCCTGCCAATGTAGTTCATTTTCAATGGTATCGTAGTTCAAACTCTAAAATGTAAAATAGCAATTAATAATGAAACATGCTGATTAGCAATTATACAGTTTCCCTACTTAACTGCGAACATGGGTCATTAATCACGTGTAAGCCTGTTTTACTTTGTCTTCGATTTAAAAGAGGTAGTTTAATAATACGATTTGCTGCCAATGTTTCACGAATCTTAGCGCCTTATTTGCATAGACGGTTTCTTCTTGTATTATTCATCCTTGTGAAATTTTTTCTCCCCTACGACTGCTTATAAATTAATGAATATTTTTTTCTTGATGAAATTCACTTACCTCCCACTTGGAAACGATCCGTTTTCTAAATCGAGTCTTTACGCTATATTCTTTTATTCTTCTAGATATATCCTGCAAAGGATGAAGTTAATCTCTTAGAATGTCTTAAAACTGAATATCTCTGATAAGTCATTATTTAGTGCATTTATTTAGTGAGTGAATTTTCGCAAATACCAAAGCAGTTTCAAAAACTGTATTTGTTTGTTATAGCAACGTAGGGTTCTCTATTGCTCAATGACCCCAGCGTTTTGTACATTGCTTGTATATTTCACTGTTCTTTTCGTAAGCACTCTCAGCTACAGTTGTATTACCTACATTGTACATTTTAATGAAGTAATGTTCACTGTTTTCATAAGAGAAACGAATGAGAAAATATGGTAGTTTGACACACCTGCCATTTACTTGACAACAGTGCGGTGATGCTGTTTGTCAAGGTATCTGTAGGTGTTGTGGGCGAGCCTGGGGGTTTAAAGCCGAGCAGTTCCGAATTCTCATCAATTGTGTCATCTGCTTGTCGTCTGCTGCGAGGAGGGTTGTTCCTAAGTTCCTCATCTGCCACTTCCGTTACAGTGAACTGTATGTACGAAAAATAACATACCTGGGGGTGTTTCATCTATATATTTATATAACTTACAAATGTAACCTATTTATGTCCAATGGATTATGCCATATTTGTCAGTTGGACGAGTCCATTTCAATTTACAGGGTTTCCAGTATGAATTTTCAATTTTATTGTATCTAGGGAAGAAAGTCCTTCATGAAGACAGCGTCAACATGTTTACGGGGTCTGAAGTAGGTCTGCACTGTTTGCCTGTGTCTATTTTTGCAGAAGCTAGGCATTAGTGGGTTAAATGACATGGACGAATGTTAAAACCCTCGATAACAGATTTGTTTAAAGATACAAAAAGCGCTTATACTTGAAAGCAATTTCAGCATTTATGTGCACCAGATAAAGTACTTAAAACAAAAGAAAAACTTCATAAAAGCCAAACTCAGATAAAAAATAAAACAAGTTCATTGATAGAGTAAGTTTTATAAGTGAGAAAGATAATGCCTAAAGGAAACTGCTATGGGAAATAAGGCGACATAACCTGTACAGCTGGTGTTCCAGCTTTAGAAATTATGTGTTGGTAAACTCCATTGCAATTTTTACGACGCTGTTGAATCAAATTTGTGGAAATGAGCAAAACGCTTTATCTTTTCTTAAAATTATTTTTGATATAATGTATTTCGGTATCGGATAAAATAAATGTAAATAATATACTTTGAATTTACACTGCGACATTGTTCCATATTATCCACTTATGTGTCGTTTTTAACATGGAAGGAGCTTAACCAATTAGAGAGAGAAAAAAAACTAATGATTTATAAATATATTTGAAACACCCTAAGACACTCTGTAGTTAATACAAATCGCAAAATCTCAAATTTTTGTGCTTCCTAAAATTTATCTTCACGCAATACTTATGAAAATCAAGTTTTATTGCTTCTAGCTGGCTCAACAATATAACTACGCACCAGAGAGAGGGGGAGACAGACAGAGAGAGACAGAGACTGGGAGAGAGTAATGCTGAACATACTGAAATACTGTACTCAGCGTTATAATTGGGTTAGGTTTTTGAATGATAACCTCTCCATGATCAATGTTGTATCTAAAGCTGAGCGATATCCGGCTTTCATTTCAGTGAATCGATCGGATGGAGAGACGCATTTTTATAGTGCATAACCTCATTATCAGATCCACGTTTGTAACATAAATATGAAATGTTCTTGCATGAATAATACACAATGTAAAGAATAGATGAAGCAAATAACAGGAATTTGAATAAATGTAACTTAAAATTTAAATGTTACAGTCTTGTTCATTAATACTGGACTGAAAGAAAGTCATAAACAAGCCCTTACCCAACAAGATAGTGAAACCGTGTTTATTTCCAGTTTAAAATGTCTACCTGAATGTGATGGTTGTCAGCCTTTGAAGAGTTCGGTACATTTAAGGAATCATGTCCCTTACTTCGAGGTTTGTCTGTGTTGTTGTTGTCTGCTACATCATCTGCAGTAACGTCTGTGTTTGTCCCAGCGAAATCTTCATCCGCACTTCCATTAATAATCTTTCTGGCTTTTGTTTCATCCTCATGACACGTGCGGCAAGGAATGTCTTGTCCATGTTTATCTCCACAAAGCTCTGAACTTTCTTCCTCACAAATGTTCCTTTCTAACCAAACAGGACTATCCTTTTCGTCTGCATTAATTTCACTCATGCTAATTCATGTTAATTAATATTCCAGTAACTTAAGGTTTAACTTTTACCGCACACGAGGCATTTTTTCTTAAAGTTGTTTTCTTTCGCTAATAAATGAACACACAATTCCTTTAAGTAGGTACCAATGAAATGTGTTTAAGATATCCCGATTGAATCTTAATTTATTTTGGCAGCAACTTCGCTACTAATTTTCGGTCTGCTGGTATTTTGTTGAAGATATTTCACTGTATGAATTTCAGCTGGCAAGAAGCAAAGAAAGTATAATGTCAAAATTGCTAAGCTACAGTGTGCTGATTAGATAACTGTTTTAACAGTTGATCGAGGTAAACAAACAGGCACTGCCGCAATCGATCCACATTTTCTGTTAATGCTCAGCACACGAAAGCTACAGAGAAAGTTCCTTTGCAAAAGTATTTAACAGGCGGCATTTGGCGATGCTCCAAAATGCAAATAAAAATGAGTTCAGTTCTTATTGCAAGACAAGATGCCATTACCTAACCAATTATTTTTTGTTGAAATAAATTACTGAGAAACATTTTTATTACTTGATCTGCGTTCAGTTATCTTCTCTTCTAAATCATTGATACGCATAAAATATTTAAAACTTCATTTAAGAATAATGATATTTTAAGTTTTAATATCTTAATAAATAATTGTAATACTATATTATAATGGCTATAAAATGTTTAGAAACGCAACGTACTTGCTCTTCAGGCTATTTGTGACGGATCTTTGTAATCGTTATCAGAATTCGCGATGCTGACCTTTGTTCATTTGCTCTTCATGTTACATACGTAAACAAATTAACGGAAGTAACGCAACGTCACAATATTTGTTGAACGTCATCTAATTTGGCGCCACTAGGAGAAAATTATTTTACAGCGTCAGAAGGACTTTATTTTTTTTTTTTTCAATTGAATATTGATATATCCAAAAGATCAGTGTAACATAAAAGTCAATGAACATATACAAAATGTATGTTCTTCTTTTTTAAAATACTGTTTCTAAATAGACGTTTTTGAAAAGAAATGATTGGAAATTGACAGGTGGCGAGTAAGTATTTAGAGAATAAAATCTAACCTTACAGACAAAACATAATACACTGTACCTTTAGAAAAAAATAAAAGAGGACTTATAAAAAGGTGTTCATTGTAAGTGAATGAAAAGACGCTATTTACTGTGCACAAATTTCCACAGCGTGTTATATCATTACCCTTTCAAATTAGACACAATACTATCGAATTCCGCGAGTGATTTCCAAAACGTACGTCAAATCAAACGAGAGATAAATATTTAGACATATATTTGACCTTAAACTAACGTCTATATTGACTTTTATTCTATTCTATAATAATTTATGTCATTCGATTATGCAAACTATAATGCTTTAAAAGGAATGCAGAATTAGATTTAGCAAATCTTGTCTGTAGGGATGTTGCCTTGATAGATTCTTTGACTGTTTCGTTAAAATTGTACGGAAATAAACTTATCTCGTATGTACTAACTTATCTCGTCTGTTTTCAAAAGAAGTTACATAACTGTAGCCCAACCATCTTTAGCACTAGACCCATTTCCCCGCCAGTAGCTATCATAAAACCAATAACTTGAACACAGCGGACCAGTGTTCCATTAGTAACGCGATGGACTGGTAATCAAGGGGCCATGAATCCGATCCCCCGCTCCTCCAATAACATTGCTGTTATTTTCGGACGAGACATTCAACTGAGACCCATGTAACAATGTTTTACGCAGAACATGGAAAATAACTAGTTATTTCTCTGAAACGGGATGCCTTCTATCTCGAACTGTCCCCTAAAACCTAAAATAACCAAATTCTTCAGGGGTTGGCGGTTATATGGGTAACCAGTACCGACGATAAATAAACTCATTTAGATGGGTTGACGAGAAACCATTACCCTAGATCAATGAGGACTGTGCTCACGGAACGGAACACCAATCCAAAAGTTGCTGGTTCGAATCCAAGCAGGTATGGGATTCGCCCATTATTTTCGACACAAGTACTTGTCTTAACCTAGAACAAAGTCATGAAACTGGATAAAAATAACTAGCAAGAACTTGTTTTTCAATCAATGTAAAATAAATAAAGATTAATTTATCAGTGAGGAATCTATAATAAACAATAAACGATGACTGAATTCAATGATTTTCGTTAAGTACACGTAAGCACTAGACAATCAACTAATAGTCTAATACCCGATTATCATAGATGGTATTAGGGGATCATGTCCTGTAATTAAGACATGATTATGATTTTGTTTTAGGACAAATGTCTTAACAATAGTGTATTATCATTCACATTTAATTGTTCTAAGCCGGAAAAAACCGGATAACAGTCAATTTTATTCTGTGATTATAAGCAACTTTATGAAAACAGTAATCCTATCACCAGATTAACTTTTAAATTGTAGAAGTTAATATTACTGTTAGAGTAAGCAACGACGAAATTAATGTTAAAGCGGCTGACTCACAGAATTTAGCTGAAATTTTTTTCTTAAAAATTTTAGAGAAATTAATATACTATGGAAAAAAATATGCTTCAATATACCAGGAAAGCTGAAAAAATTTTGATTTCCCAGGGACTCGAACCCATGCTTTTTCAGTGACTAGTTATCAAGAATCGTTAAAATTAATTATATGACTAAAGTTTCTATCCCGTGACTAACGGGGTCAAGTTTTTACCGATAAAAGTGAGTAAAACTTATATATTGATGATGTTTTTCTGTAACAAAAAAATGAGTCAGTATTTTAATTTAGACATGTTCTTCACAATTAGAGCTAGAATTTCTAGATGTATAAACATTTTCTCTTTTTTCATCGACGGCCCATTTGTGAGTCAGTCCCTTTAAATATTACTTGAAAAAGTAAATACATGTATATAATGTAAACAAATATTTGAAAGAAAAGACGAAGAAAGAAACATCTACTACTTTTAATGTTCGAGTGGTTACCCTTATGTACTGCCGTGGGATCACGTAAAAAATGAAGAAAGAAATAAAAGAGAAAGAAATCGTCATCTCACCAGTTTACACTCTAATAGGTGCCGGGTTCAAACCAAGCTGGATCTTTGCGTATCCTTTATGCCATAAACGCGTCTGTACACACAGCTGTGAGCTATCGCTTAGTGACTTATGCTGTTGACTCTTTTTTATGCGAGTGCGAAGTTGCTCCGTTAGTAAAGACTCAAAATATTGTAAAGAGAAGTTTTGAGAACTTCGCCAATAAAACTCATTTACTGAAAAGTCCAGTGTCTGCATAAATATAGAATAGATAACAAATCACTGGTACACACATTTAATTTTATTGAAGCATGTGTTTAAACAGTGTACTGTCAACAACAAAAAACTATAATAGTTCCACTCAAAGTATAGGGTGCGCATCCAGACATGTCATGTATTGTTAAACGATTAAAATATTCCATACTCACGCAATTTCTCTTTTAGAAAAAATATTCTACTAGAAAACCAAATTCAAAAAGTATGGTTTGCCTACTTAAACGCGCATTTTGTCATTTATAGTATTCTTTAAGAAATAAATGTTCACAATTACATGTTTTACTTAACTATCTTAACATTACTGAAACAAGAAATTGTTCAAAAACGTAATGCAACTTTAACTGTCTTAACAATTAATGCTAGATGAGTACTTCGGACAACAATGAATACATATTTTGTCATTCGTAGTCAGACTATAGAAGTACCGTCTGTGGTTCACTTGACATTTGTTGTAAACACTGGTGTGATCAACGGGAGGGTGTTTCTCCTTGCCACAGGGGTTTCAGGAATATGTCTCTTGTTGTCTCTGTTAGGAAGTGCATGTGTTGACAGTTTTATAAGGTATTTATAATATTATTGTTTAACTATCTGTTTCTTTAAAAACATCTGACACAAAGGTTAATTCCTGTAACATTAACTCGGACAATAAAAATCAACTTGTTCCAAAACTACCATCTGCCTTTATGATAGTTGCTGTCGTTATGCGATATATAATTATCGCCGTTCCTGGACGGCGATATATACAATTAACAAGATTTGAACAGTTTTGCCTGTACACCGCCTGCCTTTAGCCAATCAAAGCAAAGCATTTCATATCACATGATAACAAAATGGACGTCAAAATTCTTTAGCAAGGGATGCGTAAATGGACTCGCCCAACCGCCATGTTTGTCGGGTTACTTATTCTCACAACTGAAAAATACCATCATCAATGTACGATCTCAGTACCAGTCTTCAGGCTCGTGTAGGATAAATACAGGATAATCGCAATATTTTTTGCTACCTGTCATTTTTAACTAGAGAATGTAGTCTAAATAAAAGTATGGTTTGTTTGTTTTTTCCAAAACTTGCACTTAAAGAAAAAAATAAATGCTTTCTTCTGGGCGATTCTAATCAGGATACAAACTCCCCGCAGAGGTTACTTCCCCTGATTAGTACAGTAAAAGTAGCAAAGCGTGACGTGACCGGTGCGAGGAGTTTGATCAGGATTTTTCCGTGTTTTATATATGCTTGATTAGGGTCAGGGCAATATCGTATTTTTTACCTAAAATTTATTCTGTTTAAATTGTACATATAATATTCTTATGGTATTGAAAAACTGTATCTAGCTTTTGTTAAGTATACATTTTTTAGTAATAAATGATGTATATGATGTATAAAGATATTGGGATGTTTTCATAAAGAAACCAAATCGTCCGCTTTCAAAAATAGTCCAGCTACAATAATAATTACAATGTATATTTCATCTACTTTATAATTTCTGTGTGAAAATTATCAAATATAACTTCGCTTTTCATTGCAAAGCATGCTGTAAGATTATCAAATTAATGAATGAAGAACATGAAATACATTCATCTATGGATAAGACGAAATGCATGGCTGAACGGCGATTTCAAGCATTTTTGGAAATGCTAATACTTGTGTATCTCTTACTCGTCGAATCCATGATAAAGAATCTAGTAAATGAAGAAACTTTATCTAACAGATATTTGCATTTACTGTAGAGATTCGTAAAGGGGTTGGGGGTGGGGGGGGGGGGGGGGGAAAGAGAAGGGAGGGGGGTGCTAGGATGACTTTCAAAATATACCCTCATCAGCTATGACACGAAAATATTGTCATTTTTACAAATATCGCCGCCTTTTGCTCATTAAGTTTGACGTCAGTTTTATCTGTCAGTACTTAAACCACGTGCTGTCAATGCGATATCGCGTCGTTTAATTTGTCCTTATGACGAAATGCTCCTGTTTCGATAATAAAAAGATGACATATTATTTCATTGCTCAAGGTTTATACGTAAGGCTGACCTATAGGACAAATACAATGTCGATAGGTTAATACAATTTAAAAAAAAAAAAGTCTACCATTATCGACTTTACGACAGACCAGTGGGCCCTACCTATACGTTTTAATAGTCTTTTACGGTTCAGTCATTCAAGTGTACATTTATTGTAAAGCAAAGGATTTTGTTTTTGTTTTTGACCATTCTCTTGAAAAGAAACATGAACAAAGTGTCAGATTTTCTTCTAAATTACGGGTTTTTAATATTAATCAGACTTTAATTTAATTTATACTTATGTCTGTTTCAATAACGTTTTGGCTTAGTTTAGATAAACTATACGTCCTTAGAATCAAACTTTATTTTAGAAATGCTTGAAATCAAATCAAGATAATAAGAGAAAGTGTTAACCTTTTTTTGTTAATAATTGAAATTTCTTAAATAAAACATATGACAGTAGGCCTGTCACATCTTGACTTTTAACGAGAAATTAATTTTAAAGATGTGAAAAATAGTTAAGGAGTGTGTGTGAGTGTGTGTGTGTGTGTGTGGGGGGGGGGGGGGTGAATGAACAGATTGAAGATATTCAAAAAAGATATAAAAAAGTGTGCGTAATGGCGACGTAGCATGCATATACAATTTCTTCTCTAAAACAAGTGATGGAAAGGTACTGCAAAGCGCAAAGCACGTTCGCCCTTTCATTTAAACATTTATATTTTGTTAATTAACAGGGGCAGTAATCCTCTGCTTAGCGTAAGGGGCAGGTAATCCAGACTACGGAGAACATTGGTTTTGAAAGTTCGCTACTTATATTTAAAATATTTTGCCGGATAAATATGGGTTTGCGGGACAGGAAAAGAAAACAACTGTATCTGTATTACTTGATTGCACAGTTACCTTGCAGACACCTTTGCGACAAGAAAGGATGATTAAAACATAGGTAGAAACATACATAAAAGGTGCATGTATTAGAATAAATAACTAAGGTGATACCTAACCATTTATGTACATAGATGATAAAATTATGTGCAGGAAAGCTGGAATATGACAGTTAAGTTCTTCCATTGGACAACTCAAATGTAACACTACGAGACGCAGAAACAAAAGTAGATACACAACTGTACATTTATCTGAAAACTATATAAACCATACCTGTCAGAGAAGAAGTAGCAGTCATGTTTTTTTAGTTCATTTTCCTTTTATTTACTTATTCAAAGAAGAATGGGAATACGGTTTTACTTACTTATTATTACCGAACATTGTTTTGAATGAAAAATTAAATCTTGCAAAAATTACATTACCTTCTCAGTAGTATAAAAAATACAGATTTACCTGACATAGTGAGAATAACCTTGACCCTCTGAAGCACTTTGAAAAAATTCAGCGAATACATATTTGTATTCATATATTATTCAAACAAAAATTCAAACAGATATTAGACTTAGAAGAAGACAGAAGTCGGTGGTTTGAAGTTAACAGAAACATCTATCACAACTAACCTGATCTCGGCTGTAAACTGCAAATGATCGCATAGCCTTAAAGTACTGTATGTCATTTATTTCTAAAACACTGTGTCTGTTTGGATTTCCATTAGTGTAAAGCATAAAACTACGAATTTATTCCAAAATTTAATCCATTTTCAAAAATATGTTAGGTATAGAACCAGTCTACAGAACAATAAATCTGGAACCAGTCAATACATATAAATTGAGAGCGTGCGTTTTTTCCCGATCGACATCGGTAAGATGGATTGACAAGTACCACAGCGGTGACATGACATCCATGCACAGATCGATTTCGGATACACTCAGCTTTTGCCAACCTATCATTGTCAGGCATTTGATGTTTATTCAGTGTACCTAATAATTCGAAAGGGCTCAAGTTCGAAATACTGAGCTTAATATGTGATACACATACTATCGACTCATTTCAGAACTGCGGTCAAAATAGTATCACTGTATCTCAAAATGACTCCTTCTCCTTCTGAACTGTCAGTTACTCAGTTTGATCGTTTTTGATCCGTATGGGATTTCGTTGAAAACCGCTGACTGGTAAGGGAACAGTGCAGATGTAGTTGAAATTGTAATAAGTCTTCAAAAAAAAAAAAACCCCACCTCAGCGCTGTTCTTAGTCTACATCGTTTCTGTTTGTAATGTTCCCAGGGTCACTTAGTTTATTTCATGTTAAATTATGTGTATGTTCATATAAGATCTGTCATCTTGACAGATCGCTTTAGTCTGGGAGCATGACATCTAGAGTATAAATACCCGAAATCACACAGTCAAAGGAGCTAGAGCAAAGAGCTAGCAAAGAGCTAGAGCAAAGAGCTAGAGAAAAGAGCTAGAGCAAAGAGCTAGAGCAAAGAGCTAGAGCTGTTAACTTGTGCACTGAATTTATGAAATTAAATATGTTGTAACTTATAAAAGTGTTCCTATTCACTCGCAATGCTACATGTTTAACATTTTGTATATGATATGAACTTATAAATGTAAACCAATATTAAATAACTTTAAACATATGACTGTATTGTTCTAAAAGATTCACTCCCTAAATCTCCATATATGTTGAATTTTATAACACCTTAGATTTTATTGCTAAATTGCGTATGTACGTTTTCTTTAGAAAAATTATTTTGCAAAACCATATGCAATGTACTTCATTACAATACCTAAAACTAAAATTACGGTACTAGCTGGGGTGTGTATTTGGACCATTGTAAATATACTGACGGAAAAATATAACTGTGCACACTAAAATACTTAATATCTTTTATTAGGTATAAAATTATTTTAGCAGATTTCTTTTGCGTAATTCACAAGGTAATCTTGTTTCAATAATACTGCTTTTCGCGAGTTGCACGTGCAAAATTTATAGCCCGTAACGGTCGCGCTTTTTACGTGTTTCTTTATGTTAACATCCTCGTACATGCTGTTTCGAGTTATTTTAACCGTCAAATTATAGTGAGCTACCCAGCAGTTCAGAAAAACACCTTCATTTGGATTTTAAGTCTTTGAAGACAATGCCACGCATCTCAGAAAATGATCGCCTACGTGCCGTCGGTATGCTCCAAGCAGGCATTGCTCAAAATGCGGTTGCGCAGCGTTTTGGTGTTCACCGAAACACCATATCAGCACTTTGGCGACGATTTCAGCAACGTGGCAACGTCCGTGATCTACCACGTCCAGGGCGTCCACGTGTGACGTCAATCCGTCAAGACAATTATATCCGGCTTACACACCTACGGAATCGATTTCAACCGGCCACATTAACAGGACGAACAATTCCTGGCTTGAGACCTATCAGTGGACGAACTGTTAGAAACCGATTAAGAGAGCACAGCATTACTCCACGACGTCCTGCGATACGTCATACTCTTCTCTTACGTCATCGACAACGTCGACGTCAGTGGTGCAGACAGTATCTAAGGCTTCCAAGAGCATATTGGAATAATGTTCTGTTTACTGACGAGTCGCGGTTTCACTTAGAAAGTTCGGACGGACGAGTTCGTGTATACAGGCGTCGCGGAGAACGTTACTTGGATCCCTGTGTTTTTCAACGTCAACGTTTTGGTGGTGGTGGGTCGATAATGGTTTGGGGAGGTATCTCATCTCAAGGCAGGACCCAGCTTGTAATTGTCCGTGGCAATTTAACGGGTGTTCGTTACAGAGATGAGATTGTCATACCCCACGTGCTGCCATTTCTTCAACGTCAAAGGCGTAACATTACGTTTCAACAAGACAACGCTCGGCCACATGTAGCACGTGTAGTTACCGGGTTTCTGGCTCAGCAAAACGTGAGTGTCTTACCCTGGCCCGCTGTTTCACCAGATCTTTCACCAATTGAGCACGTTTGGGATGAGATGAAGAGACGCCTCCGTCAAAGACGTAACCAACCTCTCACGCTGGACCAACTAGCGCAGACATTGGTCAACATCTGGAACACCATTCCACAGGCAGTTATCGCCAACTTAGTTGCCTCTATGCCTCATCGCTGCCGTGCTTGCTTGAACGCCAATGGAGGCCACACACGATACTGACCTTGTGAAATCAGATTTCATACCTGTCAACTTCTGCGCCTTGTTACTGTAAAAATTGTTTTACATGAGGAAGTGTTTGTATTGATTGTTAGAAATAAAACGTTGATTGGCTAATTTGCAAAGTTTTATGTTACTATTCCTAATATTAAAAAATATTCTATACCTTGAAGTATGCACAGTTATATTTTTCCGTTAGTATATCTATAAATCTTAAATAATGATTTTAACTTGGTTTCACATTCATAAATTGATTTTGATCATGCTATATGAGTCGCCTCAATTAACGACAACACCAAATGAATTTAGTGAGAATTTCAAAAGGCTGTCCATCTTTAAAACTGGAATAGTGCTGTCCCTTTCTCAAAAACAGAACTTTCTTGTTGGTTACACTTTCACGCGCTGCAGTGACTTTGTAATTAATCTATTTTATTCTATAATTCTTCAGCAGAATTTTCTAGAATAGCGATGTAATCTGCATAAAATAAAATATTTTGAAAGTATCAAAATCGATACCAAACTCGTTCTTTGAAGAATATATCCTCAAAACCAACAAAAAAGAAAATAAACACTGTTAGACAAGGACCTTGCTTAGTTGTTAGAGTTGTTTCCCTTGGTTAAAAAACTGCGAACACTGTACATGATCATGTGAATGAAAATATCAAATTCATAATAACTTTTAACAAATTGTTATACCTAATGACTTATATAGCTAAAGTCGTAAGGTATGAGAACTAGTTAAAAGCTGCGAATTTTATTCAAACGCATGCTAAGGGTTCCAGTTATTTCCTTAGAACCTTTGACTCTACACTCGGGAGCTCTTGGAGATAAGGTAAACCCTGCCTGAATAAAACTCTCAGTTTAGAAGACAGAGTGTATCCAGCAAACAGGTCTCTTTGGAGGTTGTAACCATAAGCGCACCTAATTTAGCAACTCGTGAAAGGAATTTCACCACATGAGTACGGTGTAACAAACTATCAGTGATTAATATTGTGGAGAGTATATAAAGCAACATTAAACATTAACTGGGTCTATATTTTCATTTTCCAATACAGAAGACCTCCACAAAACACATAAGAAATTTACACACCTGAAAAGAAGAACCATAAAAAATCAATACATACCGAGTGAAAGAATATCATCAATGTGAACAACAACAACAACAACAACAACGTACAAACAATATAAAACGAATTGTCTACTGTTTGTCGTTCGAGGTCTGTAAATGATTTGTAAAGAGTATGCATCATTTCTGCGTCCCTAAGTGGCTTCGTTTAGAGTTGAACTATGTTATACAACAATCGTTTAAAAAAACAACTTTAAATGATCAAATCAAAAAAAAAGTTTTAGCCAATATGTCCTTGTACAATTCCCATTTAACTAGACCGTAGTAAAACTAGTTTGATTTAATTCAGTCATTACATTTATTTTGTCTGTGTTGCACATTACATGCGGTACTGGTAATAAAACCAAAAAATCTTTATGAGGGTATAGAGTATTGTGGAGATGTTTTCTTTCATGTAACATAAAATTTACAAATTTTAAGAGAAATGTGCCCACGTCCTGAGTATAATTCATTGCATTTATTTAATTAGTGCAAAACTCGCAAGACAGAGGTTATTTCACTGTTATGAACATACTGGCAGATATTATTTTATTGTAAAACTTACATCCTCTTAGTTCTTTATTGTGACCAGTGTCAATACTACAGTGATGCGTTACAGGCTTCGATTTGAACGCAAATCAAAATGGTTAAATTGAAGAAATAGAGTATTTGTATATGTGTTTTCCCTTCCAGAAAACGAGTCGTATCAACGAACAAATCAGCTAACAGTTAGTAATTCAAAATTAAAATGATAAGAATAAGGAAACAATAAAGCCAGTTCTCACAAAAATGCTCTTTCTAGTTACGAGTTACCGCTTTAACTGAAACAACACTGTTACCTTGATTTTCATTTTGAAATTAACCTATGAAATTTTTTTAATTACGTCACCTAGAATATGACAGCAGACAGAGCGCCCATCTTCGTACCCATAGCTACAGAAATGCCACTGTGGACATGTGACACCTTCAACGTCACAGTACATGACTTCTCCATTCTCACTGGTCACTGGCATCCCAGAGTTAAACATCCGAAATGGACAGCGGTAGTAAGTTGGGTCTTTCGAATGGTCTGCTGTGTCAATGGCCAGAGCTAGAAACAAAATGCAGATTAATTGAAGAAAAAGAAGGAACAATTGTTTTATAAGAATTCCAGTTGAGACGATGATTGTTGAAAGCTCATGAGAGCAGAACAATACAACCAGTTTTCATATATCGACATATCAGTTGCACACCTACATCACACCAAAGACCTCTCACAGATAAATAGCTCATAATGGGAAAACTTATAACAAAACAACGACGACTAACAGGGGTGATATGCCCTTAATTCATGAATTGTGACATGCTCATAATTCCTGAACTGTGATATGCCCATAATTCCTGAACTGTGACCAATATTTCAACCAGTTACCTTCAGCAGAAGTTTCAATTTGTTTCGTCAGTTTAACCACGAGATCAAAGGCGATAGAATTTCTTTAGATCCAGACAGTTTTCCGTTGTCCGGCGATTAAAATGATTGTGTTTGTTCGTGTTTTAAGGCTGCATCAAGATTTTAATAGTTTGAGAAGACTGTGATTATAAACTTTGTCAATCTGCTTTGATATAAAATTCATACATACCTGGCTGTTAAAAAAGAAATGTTAATACCTACCAGTGGTCAATGCCAGTGAAAAACATAGCAGGAGTTTAATAAACATTGTGGTTTCGTCGTTCTAAAAGAGGAAATGTCAATGTTTGGTGACGAAAAATGTCAATGTTCAGTGACGAAAACGTGACTATCAGACTTAAAAATACTAAATAACGTAGAAATAAAATACACATTCAGTGTTTTCTCTCTTTCAAAAGATGGTCCCAACAGATCACAAAATCAGACAATATGGCTTGTATTTATTTGTAATAAAATAAAGTTATTCATGGCTATATTCTTAAGCAGGAAATATTATCATGTTGAACTTAAGATAACATATTACAATGTGATAAATCTCTTTCTTCTGTATTTATACAATTCTAATGTCAATATCTGCATTTAAAATCGTTAATGTGACAGCATTAGAAAACTGTTTATAACTTCCAAAATAAAAGTGTAAAAAAACTTACAGTTTCGTCAGTGAGTTAGAAGAAATAATGTCACATTTAAAAGAAAAGGGTTATCAGCTACATACATAAACAAAGATAAGGCATTGTCCTCATGTATGGACCGGACTATACATGTACAAGAATTAGTCGATCAGTGTTATGGTACGTTTTTAGAATATTTTCCCACCAATAGTCTTTATATCGTCGGAGAAATATTTTTACCTATGTTATTTATCAGAAAGAACAAAACAAAACAAAAAAGATAAAACACTTTATTCGAAATCATAACTAAATTGCAAAGTAAAAAAGAGGAATGATCCTGAAAATAATCCTAATACTATTATGTCCTTTGTCCAAGAGCAAGCAAAAAAAAAAAAGGGAATTATTTTGTAAATGTTTCTATCAAAGTTATGCCCCTGTCAAAAAGCATGGCCTTGTCACTATTTGTAAGTATTTTAAGTTTCAGTTGAAACCCTTTAACAATGAACAAGTTATTACACTTAGTAAAAAACTTTAACCAACGCCGACGCAATAGTCGAGCTAAAAGGGAATGCGTGTACATGAAAACAGACTATATCAGCACGATTATTTCATGTGTTTGTTTTGATTTCCACGTGGTCTAAGTCGGATAGAAAAGCTCGTGGGCTGTCTATACGATACAGACACTCGCTAACGCTCGTGTCTATATCGTATAGACAACCCCACTCGTTTTCTATCCTTTACATAATCAGATAGCATATAATCAATCACAGTTAAATTAATTCACGTCTGTCAATAATATAGTCACATTTACCAGGTACAGTGGTTTCAAAATCATTTTTTTGCCCAGTTTCTACATATCCGACACATTTTTTTTGTGAAACCACTTCACTTCGCATATTCTAATGTAACATTTGACCATGTCTCCAACAATTTCTGGCAACCTGCACGAGCAATATGATTTTACTATATCGTTTTGTGGCATTGCATAGCATTTTTGGCATCTTGTCTATTTTAGGAAACGGTTGTAAATAATTTTAAGAAAAGCAAGACAGAAGGTGACTTCTCAGTTTTTGAGTGTCTAGTCGTATATTTGATGCTTCAAAATTAAAATTTATATTCAAAAGTTCTATAAAATATGCTACAGAAAAGAAACGCCACAGTCGGCGGAGTTCCCTTGCCGTTGCACATCTGGAATGAAAACTTTCAGATTTTCGTAAATTTCCGTAAATCTGTGATAACTGTATTGTCGTGCTACTCCTGATGATTCCAAACTGACGAACATTGAAACATTAGTACTGTCATTGGTTTAGTATGGCAGTGTAGTGAGTTTCTGCGGACGGTGCTGACTGTTTCTATAGTGTCCTGCGTTCCGTTCACATTCTCGAATTATTTATCCAACCATCACGTTATGCTTGAATAAGGTTTGTTAAAAAAATCCGTCTAAAATCTATCATCTCGAATTTTGAAAGATACTGGGATCGATGTTTTTAACAAAGTACTTCTTGAATTCTTGACACCACATTTGTTCCAATTCATTCTTCTTTTCAATATATTCTGACTCTGAACAAGTTCTAAGTAACGGATCAACATGATCTAATTAAATACACCAAAAGATCGTCGTGACTGCCTTTCATTTTATGTAGCCAAGTCTTAACACTCTGTCTTAATGTTATTCCAGCAGATGGGTATATTTGGTAGAGCGTTTTTATAGCTAATTTGATCCCAGCCTCTCTATCACATATGCTTTGTTTTTATTTGATTTTTATCTTTCGGTCACAAACTATGTTTAACGGATCTACCCAAATTGAGAGTCGCATGCAGTCATCTTTCGGGCAGTCATTTAAGTTTCTAGGGGACAATGCAGGGTTAAGGATTTGCTTCTTCATGAAGAATCTGGATTACTCTCTAATAAGAACTTACTGGTAAGAAATTAATTCGTGTATGATATTGGCAAGTAGAATCTAGTGGGGTAGTCAAAATAATTTAAGTAACACCTTGAGCATATTCTGAGGTACTATTATTTTGAGTCAGAATCTCGGAGATACTGACCCACACAAAAAGTTACACAATATCTCGACTCGCTTACAATACAGTTGGACTAGTATTAGGGTTTTAATAATGTATTTCGAATTACTCGCAACCTTCGTGTCTACCAGCTATGGCGGTTGATCTTTAATAAGATCCTTTAAGCCGTTGTTTCCTTGAGCAAGAAACTTTACACTCATTGCTTAGTACTGGTTTGTTCCAGGAACGGATTCGAGAGTGTGTCTATAAGCTAAAAGCTTCCTACACAATCGAACTAAAATAAATTTTGTATAAACTAATGAGCAAAAGTTATATGTTTCTCCTAGTATTTGGTAGGTGGTATGTTAAGGACTTTAATTTATTTATAAATTATGCAGATAGTTGTATATAAGAACATTTTATATATTATATATTTAGGAAATAGATTTTAAGTTTGAGTGATATACCGTCTGATATATCACGGTGTCGAGTTCAGATGCGTAGTAATTTAATCACGAAGGCCGTAGGTCTGAGTGATTAAATAATTACGCATATGAACGAGAAACCGTGATATATACGACGGTAGATCACGAAAATGTTAAAATCTATTACCATTCTAACACGTACGTATATTTATAAGGGACGTAAGTATGTGCACTATTTAACAGTGGCGTTCTCAGTGACGTCAGCGGGCGCGCGCTTGTATTCAGCGTGCTATACTGCCTGATATATCACGCTCAATTCCTTCTTTGTTTATTGTCGGCAAATTGCAGATAGTGTTAGAATTAGGAAATAGATTTTAAGTTTGAGTGATATACCGTCTGATATATCACGGTGTCGAGTTCAGATGCGTATTAATTTAATCACGAAGGCCGTAGGCCTGAGTGATTAAATAATTACGCATATGAACGAGAAACCGTGATATATACGACGGTAGATCACGAAAATGTTAAAATCTATTTCCATTCTAACACGTACGTATATTTATAAGGGACGTAAGTATGTGCACTATTTAACAGTGGCGTTCTCAGTGACGTCAGCGGGCGCGCGCTTGTATTCAGCGTGCTATACTGCCTGATATATCACGCTCAATTCCTTCTTTGTTTATTGTCGGCAAATTGCGGATAGTGTTAGAATTTTTCGTAGAGATGATTTATGTATGATTTGTCGTCTACCTTTAATTGTATATGGTGCTTTTTGCACTTTTTATCGATTTTTTTTATTTTTATAGATTCTTGTTTGGACACAACTACCGAAAACTTATAATTAAATCTGAAAACTTAAATCTCTAACATGCCAGTTTTATCATTTTTATCACAATGTTTCATATCGCCATTTTGTTTAATCTTATTCAACCTTTATCTGTTCGAATAGAACCGTGTCTATATTTAGATACTTATATAATTAGATACGGCTATGGAAAAACCAAACTGATACTAAAAATAACATTAAATGTATTCTTCCTCAAACGATAAACACTTTAATTTGTCATGTGGCAACCACTGCTGTATTAATTGTGATGTAATCGGATGTTTACGTGACGTCTTGACATCTAATTATTTTTGCGACACGCGCCAAAATCACAAAGATTGGCCTATATATGAAATGTTTATATAAAAAGTTGCTTTAGAAGATTTCTTTATAAACTGTAATTTCCGATAATGTTATTTTTATCTCAGCTATTTATATCCCAGCCAATGAGCCACTCATACCGTGTGGGGTCGACAGACGTTTCACCCCAAGACTTTTCCTCCCAAGACGTTTTTGTCCCAAGACATTTTACCTCCAAAATCGGGATAAAAAGTCTAGACTTACTGAGACTGTTCATCCCCAAAACATTTATTATAATATTTCAAAATAATACATCCATGATAATATTACATTTATAATCACCAAAATCAAGTTAAAGAAGATAGTAGATAGATTATTTTAATATCATAATCTGGAGACTGAAAAGTTATTAAAATAACTGTATTAAATAGAAGAAAAATCTTTAATGTGTAAATTGTTAATATGTATGTTATTTATCTTTGGTTTTAATTATTTATATTTAATACATTTTAAAATATATGTTATACAATTCTATAAGTCGACTTTTATGAAATAAATTATAATTACAACAAATTATTATTAAGTTTAGTGAAATCTGAAGTGATTTGAAGAAGTTTTTAATACAGATAAAGCATTATCCTAAAAAAAATTAAAAAAAAAACAAACAACAACAACAAAAACAACAACAACAACAACAAAAACAAACAAAACAAAACAAAACAAAACAAAACAACAACAACAAAAAACCCTAAAAAACAAATAGTGCAGTATCCTTGCATAGAATGCAAAAAACACTCAATAGTGCATTTTAAGATAATTGTTTATATGGTATTTAAATTTTCAAAGTTAAAAGACACTTCAAAATAGTATGACACATTGCATCTAAATTTATTTACTTTTCTTATTTTAATTGTAATTAATTCATGTTAGTTCTCATATCTTTCTAAATAAGTGTAATACAACTGAGCTTTTTCAAATTTTAATGTAATTGATGTGTTACATTTTGAAAATTAAAAAAAAATGTTTATTTAACATACGGTTTTAAGACAGTTCTTGCAACAAGACTGGGTTTTAACGCCAGTTTAACAGCTAAGGTCATATCCTGGCGTTCAGTCCACCTTACCAGTTTACTAAACAATTTCTCCGCAAGTGACTGACAACCTCCTCATTTTGCTTCAGAGGTGAGGGACAAATGATCGACAGACCACGGAGAAATTTTGCCGGCGCTGATGGGGATTGAACTGGGGTTGTCAAGATTGACGATCCGATACTCTACCAATTGAGCTAGCCGGGCTTGCAAGATGAAAAATGAGACACTTATAATAAATTGTACAAATTGGACATGTTTCTATCTAAATGAGAGAATGAACGGTTGGATAAGTTTGAAATAAGTTTAAAATAATAGCATGATTGAATTATTTCATTGTTTAATCAGCACCTTATTTGGATGTGTGAAGTATTTGTATATTGTCAATCATGGGGAGTTGATTGAAAATCCTAACAATATATGCTTCTTAAAGGTGAAAAACAGTTAAAAGGTGTTGATTGCGTTATTATTTCAATTAATCAAAGTCATATATGTTTTCTAATTATGAAAATAATTATTTAAACTTCTTGAATCAGCATCAGTATAAAATGTATAATATATGTACCCAGTGCCTTAACTGAGCATAAACATAAAACATCAAGAAAATATAAAGGTATATCACTATCTGTGTTCATATTATATTTTGGGGGTGAAATGTATTGTATACTTAAAAACTGGGGGAGAAAAGACTTGGGAGGAAATGTCTTGGGTTGAAATGTTTTGGTGAGGAAAAGTCTTTGGGGCGAAAAATCTGGAAACCCCACCGGTTTCGAAAAATCTTTTGAGATTGCGTCAACCATGCATTCCAATCCTGTCCCTACCTCTTAACTCCGCCTACTAAAAATGATTGATGGGGTGGCGTTAAACGAATACTTCTAATAAATTGCGGATCGGTGTTTATTACGACTTAGAAAATTGTTTTAATAGATCGTATGGAAAAAGAGTTAGTAATAAAGATATGTGAAGGACGGATGATTGTAGCAATTCCCTTCGTTGTTTATGCAGATTATTAGGTTATACCTTTACCACCAAGCTATATAAAATCAATTTACCAACTGGACGCTGCACTTCCGATGAAATCTCCATCATGGCGGAATCAAACACGTGAGGAATATCTTTGTTATTATAAGAGATATAATTTGTCTATTTAATATTAAGAACTTGCCATTTTAGTTCTTGAGATATGCCCCGGACAATAAATAAGTATGAGAAATTTCAAAGTGCACAAATTCCACAAATACACATTAACATTATACATTTTGTGCATCAAATATTTATTATGTCATGTACACAGATTCTATTTTCTCTGTTTCATTGTAGAAAGGTTAATTTCATCCAGTTTTCATAAATAATTCTGTGTTTATCTAATTGATTATTCCACGTAAAAAAATCATAACATCCCCATCAGCAGTGTGTTATACTTGTCGCATCAGTCAGTCGGTCTGTCTCCATCTTGTCCACTCATATATATAATAAATCATATACTAATGAAAGAATTTTCATCAGACTTGGCTTTGCTTGTAATCTGAACGTAGGATTGTGCAGAACCCGTAATGCCCTTGTGTCAGGTCAAGGTCAAGGTACTGGTAGGTCAGATAATTTTCGTGTTTGCTCTGTAAATCCTTTATCCCTGAAGAATTTTCTTGAAACTTGGCTGAAATGGTCACCTCATTATATTGATGTACAGAACACATATTGACCTTGTACCAGGTCAAGGTCTCACTTGAAGATCAATTTTTTTACAAATAAGTATAACATAATGATGTTCTTTTTACTTTGCTGAAATGTTCATCTCAGCAAGGTGATATGCATTGTTTCCTCTGTAAATATGTTTATATGTTACCCCTTGAAGTATTATGTTCTTACTTTGCTCTATTATTCAATTGAACAAGGCAATGTGCAGAACTCATATCACCCTTGTATCAGGAAAAGGCCAAAGTCACATTTGAAGGTTAAACAATTTTCGTGTCCGCTCTGTTAACATTTATACCCCAAGAAAGATTTTCTGCAAACTTTGCTCAAATGTTCACCTCATGATAGCGATATGCAGTACCCGTCTCAACGTTGCACCAGGTCACGATCAAGGTCACACATGAAGATCAAATTTTTGACAATGAATTTTTCTCCATTAAACAACTTTCTTTTTTATCTTGAAAGTTATTTCCTTTTCCATCTATTCAAATACCTAAGTCACCTATCAGTGATATTGGTGGGGACATGAATTTCATTTAGCAACAGTTTTTGTTTGTTCTTGAATGTTGGCAAAGAGTATCTGTAGTGAAATATGAGTTTTTCAAATATTCCATGACAAACAGGTAATGCATAAACCCTTTAGTGTCAGACTGAGAATAGTGGATCGCGATGTCCTACTACGGCTGTTGTTAAATTTCATATTTTGTTATTTCAGCTATTCATAGAAAATAATTTCGAACAAAATATCTTTCAAGATAATTTTGATGTTATTATTAGGAATAGTTGATTTTTTCTACCCTTTACTATTAATATTAGCCATCACCTATTGCGTAAGTTTTACATTAAACTTCAGAAATGGAAGCCTCCCATTTTGTGTACCTTAGCATTGTATAAAATTATTAAACTTGACTTGGGGAAAAAGAAGTTTATATAAATATAGAGTATGAACAATGTACATGTTAAATATGTTGTTACTAAATTTTACTTTATATATTATTACTAAGTAGAGAATTTTAATTAAGATCTGAATATTTCCGGTGATCTGTAATGTCTATGTTAAATTCGACATGTTTTGCATGCAATTAATTGAATAAAATGTTTTTTAAAATAAATCAATTGTATTTTTTTTGTGAACTGTGTCTTCAAAGCAGGGGTAAATTGCTTGCCCGTGTTGGTCCATCTGTTCGGCAATCCTTTTTTCAACTAAAAATTAAAGATTGCTTAACCCTGTGGTCCTCATCTTTAGTGTTAATGTTGATCTTGTCCTGTAGACGACACATATTGATCTGATGTTTGCGAGAAAAGGTCACTGTCACCTTGAATTTCAACACCTTGTCAATTCAAATTGTTGTTTGCCGTATCACCACTTATGGAGTCATAGCCCATTATTTTATAACCTCTATGGTGTAAGCATAACAAAACAAACCCCACTAAAACGGCCGTTAGAGGGTGTGTTTTAGTGTCCGTGTTCTTGATTTGATACTTTCAAGGCATCCATATGAAGACTGTAAATAATAGCTAATGGCGTGTAGATGATCTAGATAAAGATGTACTCAGTGCTATAGGGCGTTGTCACTTGGATGCTGCAGTGTCGGACACCACAGGGATAATGCCGTCTCGTACAGTAATTCGTGAACGTTTTATTGTGACATGCTAAAATCGAACATTTTCTGGACTCGTAGAGACCTACACTGTGCGACCTCAGTGTGCATTTAAACCCAGACATATAACTAACCCCAAATTCCAGTTTTATTTCCAGAAAACCATTCAACGTATATATTTTAAAAAGCAAGTCTGTCAGGTCTTATGTAGACACAGACTGACTTGACCACTGCATTATTGTATGACTCGATTTCTATAGATAATGTGAAAACTGTTGCAATCTGAATGAGTGGATGACATAAAGCGTTTATTGAAACGTAGCTAATATCTTTAAAAGTCATGTCATTTTAAAGAGTTTTTTTTTCGAAATGCACTTGTTCTGTATCATACATGTTTTTTCATCAAAGAACTGAAATTCAGTTTTACTATTGTGTACGGTATATTGAAATCGGAATCTGTGAGTGACATTGCGGTGCGTAGTGACTTAGCATATATCAGCCATAATTTATAAATATATCAGTTTCCGATACCCCACATAAAAATACAAACTATAGTTATAATAATATAGGGTATGTTTAAATCAGAATGCTTTGTTGACTATTTACTGCACTATTATCAACTGATCTTTAAATGAATAACTATGCGCTTCATCCCTTCTTTCAAATGACTTACTGAGAGTTTTCTGTAGAAACAACAAAACAAGAAAATGGAATGTGTGGTTGACACAATCGTTGAAAGGAAATAATCCTACATCACTAAGTTAATGTCTTCATAATGTGATTGTTAATTGGAAATGTGCGACAGGGTTGGCATTTCAGAACTATGCATTCCAGTTCCTTCTTACATATTATTACTAAATTTAAAAAGATTAAATTTATTATATCATAATATAAAATGTTGAAATCTGACTTCGTGGTTGACACAAACGTGGATCTGAATGAGCTTCTGTCTTCCAATGTTATGTCTTTTAAAGTGATTCTTATTTCAAAAATGTGCGGTAGGATGTGAGGTAGGTATGTTTGACTCTGAAAAGAAATTACTACTCATCATCCGTATTGATATTGTGCATGGTATATAGATAATGGATTCCGAAGAATGTCACAAAATTCAAAGAAAGCGTCTCTGTCTATACCTAGGTACCATTTTATGGAATCGGAATGCGTGGTTGACATGAGCGTTGTTCTAAATTTGGCTTACTTCCCTGAAAAGCGAAGTAATCTTTCAATTAATTTTCAGTTATAAAAGAACATTTGCTTTGGTTTATGCATATCTCTTCACTGAAAACAATGAAAGCGAGTTTCCTTTTTATCTGCCTATGATATGTTGCAATCGGAATGCGTGGTTGACATTTAAGTGCATAATGACTTAGCAATTTTTTTTCTTGAAATGATTGATTTGTTCGGTAAGAATGATCAGTCAGAACTAGGCGCTTCAGTTCTTTCTCTCAAACATCTGACACCGAATTGAAATTAGACTTCTCTCACTATATCTAAGAACCATTTCATTAAATCGGAATGCGTGGTTGACATGGGCGTTGATCTAAAATAGGCCTACCTTGCTGCAAGCGAAGTTCTCTTTCAATGAAATTTCAGTCATTAATGAGCAAAAGTTTTGGTTTATGCATGTCTCTTCACTGAAAACAATAAATGCGAGTTTCCTTTTATAGCCGTGTATGATATGCTGAAATCGGAATGCATGGTTGACAAAACAGTACATGATATTTTTTCTTGAAATGATTGTTTTTTTTTTTGTTTCTTTTAGTAAAAATATTCACTTGGAACTAAGAGTTCAAGTTCTTTCTCTCAAACGTCTCACATAGAACTGAAATTAAAGCTTTCTGAGTACATTAAAGTACCAATTTTTGAAATCAGAATACTTGGTTGACACAAGCGTTCATCTAAATTTGGCTTACTTTGCTGAAAGCGAAGTTATCTTTCAATGAATGTTTAGTCATAAATGACCAATAGCTTGGTTTATGTATATCTCTTTCCCGAATACAAAAAAATGCGAGTTTCCTTTCATATCCGTCTATGATATGTTGCAATCGGAATGCGTGGTTGACATTTTAGTGCATAATGATTTTGAAATCTTCTTACTTGACATGATAAACTTTTTTGAATAAATGTTCACTCAGAACTATGACTTTCAGCTCTTTCTCTGAAACATCTTAAACAGAACAGAAAATAGACTTAATTGACTTTACCTACGTAACAATTGCTGAAATCGGAATGCGTGGTTGACACAAAAGCTGATCTAAAATTGGCTTACTTTGCTAAAAGCAAAGTTATCTTTAAATGAATTTTCAGTCAGAATTAAAGAATAGCTTTAGTTTATGCATATCCCTTCCCTGAAAACAATAAATGCAATTTCCTTTAATATCGGTGTTTGATATGTTGCAATCGGAATTCGTGGTTGATATTACAGTGCATAATGATTTTGGAATCTTCTTACTTGACATAATTAAATTTTTTGTATAAATGTTCATTCACAACTCTGCATTTAAGTTCTTTCTCTCAAACATCTGACACTGAATTGAAAATAGACCTCTCTGACCATATGTAAGTACCAATTGCTGTAATCGGAATGCGTGGTTGACACAAGCGTTGACACAAGCGTTGGTTTTCGCAAAAATCACTCTTGTAATACAGCATTAATTAAGTTAATTGATGCCTGGATAAAGGATATTGATAATGGTAAAATGATAGGCACGGTTTTCCTAGATTTAAGGAAAGCATTTGATCTTGTCGACCACGAAATTTTAATGCAAAAATTAAAGATACATCATTTTTCTCAACAGACATTAAAACTTTTCAGTTCCTATCTATCCAATAGAAAACAGACAGTTCAAGTAGGTAATTTACAATCTGACATTCTTATGGTAAAATCAGGAGTCCCTCAAGGCTCAATCCTTGGGCCTTTACTCTTTTTAATATATATTAATGATATAGCAATACTTCGCGATGATCTTCATATAGACTTATATGCGGACGACTCTACACTTTATAAATCTGGTGATCTTTTATCAACAATACAAGATAACCTACAGAAAGATTTATCTTATATTAATGAATGGTGCATCCTTAATAACATGTCTTTACATCCAAAGAAAACAAAGTGTATGATAATTGGATCTTCAAAAAAGGTCAAGAAATGTAACCCTCTTATTTTGAAAATAAATGATACAACACTAGAAAATGTTACTGTTCAAAAGATATTGGGAATATATGTAGATAATACATTGAACTGGAATTATCAAATTGAATCTGTATGTAAAAAAATAAATGTAAAAATTGCACTGTTAAAAAAGATTATTTATTATCTTACAGATGAAGTAAAGATATTGTATTATAACGCGTATATCCTTCCAGTGATCGATTATTGTTGTACGGTATGGGGAAAAAACACAAGCTCATATAAAAACAAAGTATATTCAGTTCAAAAAAGAGCCGCGAAAATTATACTTAATCGGTCGATACTATCTCCTACATGTTATCTCTTCAATAAACTAAAATGGCTTAAATTTAGTTATAGAGTGAAATACCACACCGCAATAATGGTTTATGAAGCTTTGAATAATATGACACCTATTTATATGAATGAAATTTTGAATTTCTCTAACAACAAATATCATAACTTACGCTCAAACACAAACAATGATCTTGTTTTACGTACCATACCTCATTCAAATTATCTTAAGGATTCTTTCTCTTAATTTAGTATTAAAGTCTGGAATAAACTACCTGCTGGTATTAAGCAATGTTCAACTTTACAATCCTTTAAACACAATTGCAAAATTCATTTCCTCAGTGTTCAATCTGATATATGATTGAATCAACAGTTTTACTATAACAGTATTACAGATTTATATTGATGTTTAATTCATAATAATTGCGTGTTGTTGTCAGTTTACATTACTCTTCTTATATAAATTATTTGAGCATTTGTCGTATGAATGAATGTGCATTTTCAATTGAAACACTCATGTAAAAGTATTTATATGAATGTTACTTTTCTTTTTCTTAATTTCATTTTATTATACGAGTAATATGAAAAATGAATGTTCAATGTTGTATACATGTATAGTTTTGATTTCTTTGTTATTGTTGGATCAGAAGGCCATACTGTAAATAAGTTTGCATGTTATGTTTATGTGTACACTTTGTATGTTACCTTCTATAAATAAAGATTTTATTTTTTTTTTTATTATAGAATGAACTTATTTCTGTATAATTAACGTCATCTTTAAATAAATATTATGTGATAAATATCCCAGAAAGTTATTCATACCTTTTCCTTACCAGACAATGGAAATTCCAGCACAAAATTGTAGGCAGTGTCTAGAGGTACGGATCCGTACCCCTAGACCAGCAGTCTAGAGGTACGGATCCGTACCTCTAGACAATACTACTAGCAATGTCTAGGGGTACGGACCTTTTTTTAATATATAATTAAGCATTAATTTACGTTAGAAGATACTAGGTTATAGTGGTTTTGACAGGTTTTAGTGTTTAACAGACTAAAATTATCTAAGAGTGGCAATGACTTCAATTTTCAGTTCCCGTTTCCGACGATATAATGCGAGTAATCCGGAATCCCAATTTGCTTACGAAAAGAGGAACATATCGTTGTCATCTATTTTCAAATAGAGAGCGTTCAGTTATAGCTGAACCTAAATGTTCGTGACAAAATACCGTTTTTATAGCTTCTGACATTGCAAAAATAATGGGAAAATATTAGGTAAAGCAAAGAAAAGTTCACATGAACCTACTAATGTTGCATATTTATGATTTGCCTTAGATTTTTTACAGTCATTATATACATTTTTTTCCACATTTCTCTAGAAAAAATTCATTCAAGTTGATGCTTTTTTTTTTAATAACAGTCACTATTTATATTGTTATTTTTACAGTCACTATTTACATAACTAGTTATAACTGAACGCTTTATGTTTGAAAATAGATGACAACAATATGTTCCTCTTTTTGTAAGCAAATTTGGATTCCGGATTACTCGCATTATATCGTCGGAAACGGGAACTGAAAATCGAAGTCATTGCCACTCTTATATGTAGATTATTTTAGCCTGTTAAACACTAAAAACTGTCAAAACCACTATAACCGAGTTTCGTCTAACGTAAATTAATGCATAATTATATATTAAAAAAGATCCGTACCCCTAGACATTCCAAGTACTATTGTCTAGAGGTACGGATCCGTACCTCTAGACTGCCGGTCTAGGGGTACGGATCCGTACCTCTAGACTGCCGGTCTAGAGGTACGGATCCGTACCTCTAGACACAGCCAAAATGGTATGGTGTAGGGCATATGGTATAACTGAAATCGGATTACGTGGTTGACATTGGAATCTTTGACTAGATAAAACAGTACAAAATATTTAAATCTTATATTTTATTTCAGAATTATGCGTTTCAGTTGCTTATATTCATACACAGTTGAAAACAGATCGAATTGGAAGGTCGAGCAAATTGTTGAATTCAGAATGCATGGCTGACACAAGCGTGTATCGAATATAGTGTGATATGTATTACAGTAATGTTATTTTTAAACGATATTTATATCATAATTGAGCATATTTTTCCAGGGTACAATACGTTGATATATGAATCGGTGGTTGACAATTTTTGTGAAAAATACTTTGGAACATTCCTACATACTGACTCCTTTAGTAACATTGTTATCTCAAAAATACCAAAAAGTATGGATAATATTACTATGTCGTTAATGAAATAATAATTAGAAAAATATTGTGTATTTCATATTCAGTCTTTACGCAAATTATAGGTATCCCATTTCTGAAATTTTCATAAATAATATATTTGAATAGAAAGGCGTGGTTAAAAACGTAGTGGGTGGGATCAGAATGCTTGGTTGACGCAAACCAAAGAATGCGTGGTTGACAAAAAGCGATTATCGGTTTCCCACGCGGATGTCAAGAATTACAGAGTGGACACATTTGAATATTTTTATGAATATTTTAACAAGTAACCTTCCATCAGTGTAAGTTTAATTTTTTAAAATGAATTTGTGACAGATATTCGACGTATATTAAACAAAAAATTATCGTTAATTTTGCGATGCTTGGGATTCCAAGTAGCGTTGATCTACCAGTTTTCGTAATAGTAAGGGACTTGATGCAATCACATAAATAAAACACAATAAAAAAGGGGAACTCTCTAGGTACAATTTAATCAGTCAATGTCAAAACGTTTTTTGTATAAAAAAGTAAAATATACCAAACAATTTATAGGAATGACTGAAAAACAAAGACAATTCATAGACTCCGCCATTTTGGAAACACGGCCTATTTTCGTGACCTTCACCTTATGTCTATATTAAGTACAAGTACATTCAAAATTCCTTCTCCAAAACAGGAAAAAGTACAGCACGAGAAAAAAAATAAGATTTTTATAAACCTTTTGAGCAGTATTCAGGTATGAAATCCATAGTTTATTTGGAATTATTACCTTTTTGGTCAACTTTAAAACAGCTTTAAAAAGATTTTCAATAAAAAATATGTCATTGCTATAGTATACAGAATTCATAAATCTAATATTCCTTTTATGAAAATTCAAACAATATTATAACCATGATGACAGGTTCAAAACAATATTTAACTATATTAAGAATATATTCATTATTTTTACAAAACATTATAACAATACTCATCTTATAAAGTCAGAAGAACACTTGTTTTTAGCTCACCTGTCACATAGTGACAGAGTGAGCTTTTCTGATCACCTTTTGTCCGTCGTCCGTCCGTCCGTCAGTCCGTCTGTCCACAATTAGTTTGTTAACACTCTAGTGGTCACATTTTTGCCTCAATTGTCATGAAACTTGGTCAGGATGTTTGTCTCATTGATATCTCGGACGAGTTCGAACATGGGTTATCAGGGTTGGAAAACTAGGTCACAGAGCCCAAATATAGAAAAACCTTGTTAACACTCTAGAGGCTACTTTTTCAGTCCAAATATCCTGGAAATATGTCAGAAAGGTTCTATTGATGATTTCTAGCTCAAGTTCAAATATGGGTCATCTGGGTTCAAAAACTAGGTCACGGAGCCCAAAAATAGAAAATCTTGTTAACACTCTAGAGGTTACATTTTCAGCCCAAATAATCTGGAAATTTGTCAGAAAGGTTGTTTTGACAATTTCTAGGTCAAGTTCAAATATGGGTCATCTGGGGTCAAAAACTAGGTCACAGAGCCCAAATATTGAAAAACCTTGTCAACACTCTAGAAGTTACATTTTCAGCCCAAATAATCTGGAAATTTGTCAGACAGGTTTTCTTGATGATTTCTAGCTCAAGTTGGAGTATGGGTCATCTTGGATCAAAAACTAGGTCACAGAGCCCAAATATGGAAAAACCTTTTTAACACTCTAGAGGTAACATTTTAATTCTAAATAACTGGAAATTTGTCAGAAAGCTTAATTCCATGGTTTCTAGGTCAAGTTTGAATATGGGTCATCTGGAGTCGAAACATCTAGGTCACAGAGCCCAAAAATCAAAAACTTTGTTAACACTCTAGAGGTTACATTTTCAGTCCAAATGTCCGGGAAATTTGTCAGAAAAATTGTTTTGATGATTTGTAGCTCAAGTCTGGATATGGGTAATCTGGGGTAAAAAACTAGGTCATAGAGCCCAAATATGGAAAAACCTTGTTTACTCTCTAGAGGTAACATTTTCAGTACAAATAACCTTGAAATTTGTCAAAGAGATTGTTTCAATAATTTCTAGGTCAAGTTCGAATATGGGTCATCTGGGGTCAAATAACCAGGTCCATAGCAACTTTGTTTAAAGCAGTCATACTCAGGTGAGCGATACAGGGCCATCAAGGCCCTCTTGTTTTCATAAGGAACAGACTACAGGAACTTGTCTGTATTTAACTGAAGTATCACATCCTGTCACATGACATTTATACGTCTGAGTGCAGCAGACGCTGCAGAAACCTCATTGTCACTTTCATATTTTTACTCTTATCACAAGCAGATTAATAGGAATTTAAATAAGTGAGCAAAAAAAGAATAGCAAAATGGTAGGAATTTCAATTACTTCACATAAAAGAGCTTTATTAATACTTGCATGAAGCGCATTTTACAGATTGACAGCTACAGGAGTAGGGTTTGACAGCCCTATGTTTACGCACAAAGCGATGACGTCATATGCAAATCACTTTCGATGCGCGAGTGAGTTTAGTAAACATCACGAAAATACCTCCGTAACGAAAATAGGAGGTTCAATTGGTAAATAACTTCAACTTATTACTGCCAAAAGTCGGTATTAACTATACTAGGAAGTCTATATTTGTAAAATTTGTGCACACAGTAATACAACCTTGATGCTCACCTTTCTGTACGGAAAATTGCCAGTATTATATTCCTATAGGCCATTTTTTTTTTATATTTTGGTTTACTGATTTTTTTCAAAAAAAGGTAGGGTAGGAGGAGGGAAAAAAAAAAATCTTGAAAAAAACAAAACAAAAAAGCATCGGAAAGTCTTCTTATTTCTATTTATTCCTGAATACTGTATATATGAATATTTTAATATTGTATTCAGTCTTTACTGTGAAGAAACCAAGGAAAATGAGCCGTTCATACGGTACATTTTCCGTAAAATCGGCGTTCAGAATTTTTTTTTTTTTTGAAAAATTTTTTTTTTTTTTTTTCATTTTCCAAAATACAGGGTCGGCGGGTCAGTAAACCGAAAAATATAAAAATAATGGCCATATGTACAATTGGAGCGGGGTTAGTGTTATCCAATATTATGTAATTCTATGTTTTGATTGGCTGTTAGAAGATCCGATTATTGCCGAGCATTACGTATTTTTACGATGTACTACCTGTTGAATCAATTTGCGAAGTTGTGTTATTCCGGAAATCCTCGGACAGAATCACGTGACTGTCTGGTAATATTGTGTAGGAACACTAAATGTTATTGTTTTGAAATCTATTAATAGTAACAAGTAACTGATAAGAGATACAGGTAACTTTTTGAACATTGGCAAAAATATGGCGGTTGATATAAATGCAAAACATAGTAATTTTGTAATTACAGTTACAAAGTCATTTTTCATCAAACAATTCCATATTTTATATCATTTAAAAGGTCTGTAAACTCATATTTTACATATTTAAAAAATAATTGTCAAAAATGTTCACTTTCTTGTTTGTAAATGGTTATACTTAGTGCATCTAAGCTGCTGAAATATGCTGAAAAATGCTAAAACGACAGGTATAACTTAGTATAGTTTTCTTTTTTAAAAGCAAAAATTCAAAATCTGCTTACATTTTCAAAATATGAATTTAAAGGGCTTTCAAATGATGTAAAAGGATTCAATGTTTATGTTTAATGTTTTCAAATAATAAAATTCGGCTCATAAAGAAAAAAGATATAATAACACAAATATGTTGTTGTTGTTCTGCAAAATATGTGCATTACCTTAGTTTTAATTTGTCTGAACTTCAATTTAAAGATATGTATTAAATTTCTTTTTATTAGCATCTGCAAACAAAACAGAGTGCTGTAGCTTAAGGTTCCTTAAAAGTACAGTAAAAACCGTACACTCAAATGGACTCAAGTCCATTTGAATTTTCCTTGTTATACCTAGAAATAAAGTATATAACAATGTAATTAGGAACCAGTTTTAATATATTTTAATTATAAGATGATGTCATAGCCTGGCTAGCAAGACATTTCACCCCCAGACACTTCACAACCCAAATTTTGTAGACACTTCACCCCCAAAATTGGTAAGACACCACCCGCCCTTAAATTTATTTTTGAAACATATTTGAATCTAAACTTTTTAAGTAGTTTTGTGGCCATACTTGTTATAGTGTTGTATCTATACCTGGAAAAGGGCTGGGTGATGGAAGAAAAGGGCCCGGGCTAGGGGGGTCTGGGGGCATGCTCCCCCGGGAAAAAATTTGAAAGCAAGCGTGCAATTTGGGCAATTCTGACACAATTCTTGAAGGTTTTTGACATGCTAATATGTTTTTGAAATGAAACACAGAAAACATTCATATTAATTTTTTAATGCATGCAACAATCAAGAAAAGTAATGTATTGTCGATTCATATTATGTTGACCATCTGAAAAATTAAACAATATCCAGTTGATTATCATTTATTTCTGTCACACAAAAAACATTAATTTCAAATTAAAATAACAAACAAAAAAACTACAGTATTGTATTGCAAAGTGGGGGGGGGGGTCAATTTAGATGATGTTTTGTTTTTGTCACTGACCACTTGATCAATACCCACAAGTTAGCTGGGTTTATCGCTTGAGTTGACATGCTTAAGGTCTATGTGCAGTAAAAAAAGGTATCGATGGGCGGAGTTAAAAACTATTTATGTGCTAGACTATTCGGCGGGAGATAATAATGGGTGGAACGAAAAAGGGCACTTTTATATTTCCGATAGGTAATAAGGGCAGCTGGGTGGGGCTATAAGGGGCCGGGCGCCCTGACTTGCTAAAAAGTGCTAGATGAAACGCTATGTTATATTTTTGTAGTAATCTTGCATATCAAAGAACAACAACGACAAACATGACTTGTGTTGTATCTAGGCTGAAAAAGGAAAGGGCGCACATCATACTGGGCAGGGTACTAGAGGGCTATGGGGCTGGTGCCCTTTGATAAGTTTATAGATTAAGCAAATGAAAAGGATACCAGTATAAAACAGTGAGTTTTATTAAGCATACACATGTAATTAAGGAAAACATCAAAAATAATGTACATGCTTTTGAATATTTAGACAAAACAAAAAACAACTTTATGCAAAATAAACAACAAATATTTACATTTAAAATGACTGTATTAATAATCTAAATGGTACCTATAATCTTGTTATAGAACATATCACAGATTATTTACATGTAATTAGAAAAACTGTGTAAGTATCAAAATTAAGCTATTAAACATTTCATTTTAAGTAATCTCAAAAAAAAATTAAACTAAACAATGAATCTTATCTTATCAATAATGCTTTCAAATATTCAAACTAAAAACAACTTTATGACAACAAATATTTGTACTGCACAAGACTGGCACTAATAAATAATAATGTATTCTTATACATATCATAAATTATGTACATGTTACTAGAAAAGATTGTGAAATTAACATAATTAAGTTATTAAACATTTCAAGTTATCTAAAAAAATAGTTGAACTACTGAATGAATATTATCAGAAATGCTTTAAAATATTCAGTCTTGAAAAATAACAACTTTATGCAAACTAGACACTGTGTTCTATGAATATTAAAATACGACGTGGTCGCGGAAATATATCACAAACGGAATTTATCCGAGATTTTCACTCCATGCTTCATGTTTAATGAACTAAGTATTTGCTGAAATTGATGTACAACGTAAAGAAAATATCGTGAAGAAGAAAAGATTGCATAGGCAGTAAAAAGAAATGCTTTCAACCATCAAAATTTGGGATTTTTTTCTCTTGCCGGTGGGGGATTTTTGCCATTTCTTGGGGAAAAAATATGCTCCGACAGGTGGGGAAAGGGGCCGAATATTTCGGACAAAAAACTCCACTGAAGTATGTAACAATTATTCTTAACTTCAAAATCACATCGGCAAAAGGCGGCAACATGAAACGATATAGTCTTGAATAGACTCGGTCTTGTTAGCATGTGGCGTGACGTCATACAGTCACCTCAAAACAATCTCGCCCACGGCAGTGTATAATACATAGGCAGCCCATACGAAAATTTATTGATCATATGTCAAGAGTTTGACACTGGATTATCGGGTAAACAAAATCACAGTAGGAGGAGTTATTACTTTGATATTAGGGCGCTGATTGGGGCAGCGTGGGAAAGATAAAAAAAGGGCGGGCGGCCCGCCCCGCTATTCTGTGCTAGATACAACACTAATGACAGACAAGTTATTCTCGTGGTTTGAAAATTATCATATTTCACTCGTGGCTATCGCCACTCGTAAAATATTTATTTTCATACCACTCAATGAAAATAAATCCTGTACTTATAGAAAAAATTTGAATATCCTCTATTTATTAAGATTTCACCAACGACAAAAATATATTATTATTAGATTTAATTTATCTATTTGATATTAATTATTCTTTATACCAACCTGTACCACAGGCTATGTGCTGCTAAAAAACACATTCCCCACAATCAACTGCATCATCATTATCAGTCACAATTATCCTACATTTACATGTAATACACAAATCATCCATTTTCACACAATTATCAAAAGCACAACTCACTAAAGATATCAGTTTGTTTTTGTTGTTGTTGTTGTTGATATCAGTTTATCAAAAGCACATATAACTATTAACACCTTTAATTGTCTATAAGTAACAAAACATAAAATGGGTGGTGAAATGTCTGAGTCATTTTTCTTGAAATGAGGGGTTAAGAGTCTGGGGGGTGAACAGTTTGGAAAAAATGCCTTGGGGTGAAGTGTCTGGGGGGTGAAGTGTCTGTAAGCCAGGTGTAAGCCATGTGAGATAAGTCGCGTGCTTTAAATGACGTCACTCTGTTACGAATGAAATGTTGAATTCATAGGCTACTATAAAAAATAGTGCTGAATAAAAATATTAGTTTTCATTATTTTCTTTTGAATTTTAATCTATGTGTGATTTGCAAGAAAAAAATCAAACAGTGGTTGCTGGTACAGATGGTAATATTCAGCTCTCAGGTAACTGTTTAGCGGTAACTCTGCAGAGCCTCGTTACTGCCTAACACAAAATTACCCTCAAGCCGGATATACCTGTCTGTACCAGCAGCCAGTGTAAGATACTTCAAATCTATGTCTCTGGTGAAAACAGAACGTTACAAAGTTCATTCTGCATTTGAAAACTTTGAAATCTCATTATTTATTGAAAAACACTACTAGCCGGTACTGGTTGACTGAAATGTGGACTCTGTTAGTATTGAAGTAGCCTGGCACATGACATCAGTTTTGTACACCCATCCATGTACCAACAAGGGATTATGATGCTTAGCTAGCCCAACAACAAGTCTTTTAGAAATGCCTTATCTATCCGATAGCTACTACACTCCTCCCCTCTTAACCTTCTGGAGGCAGGCATCAGCTGTACAGCTTCGGGCTGCTTCCTACAGAGTAAAGCCCATTTCAGCTCAAACCATGCAAGGGACTGAACCCTGCACTTCTAGTGTACACAGACACTAACTTAGGTAAAATGCCAAGGTTTGTGGAATACCATTGTCACAATTGAAATTTATCCAAGTATAACCCAGGATTATGTTGCTTAACTACATTGTAGCAAGTGTCTCAGAAACTCTAACCATGTTGCTAGTGAGGCTGTAAGAAATCTATCTGGTTTCTACTACAGTATTGTCTACAGTTCTCAGCCTAATTCAGCCTTAACCAGAATGTTTGAAGGCTTCAAATTTCATAGCTTTTCTACTCAGCAATCTTCTGACTGATTTGAAAATGATTTAGCACAAATGTTCCTTGGGTGATCTTCTAAATGTGTACAAATATGCCAGACCTTTTTTTTTCAGGAAATCTGAGCTTAGGAGTTCTCCAGAAATTAATAAGGAATTGTTTACTTGGTTTTCAATGGCCTATTCAAAGTTTTAGTCATCTCTATTGGTTTGTACATTATATTTCAAAGATGGAATCATGAAAATATGTGATATGTGCAAGTTTTTATCACAGATTATAGAAGTTAGGTAGAACATTCTTCAGCAACTATACTAAGTATTCTAAAGATTAAATCATAAAATAAAATGATTTCATTCTACTAGTAGTAGTTCTGCACAAACAATGTTAGAAATGAACACTTCGTTTATCAATGTTTTTTTTAGGGAATTGTATGCAGAATTACCAACCAGAATTGAAGGATTCTTTGAAATACGTCTTCATTATTAAATCCACTCCAACTTATTGATCAGTGATCACTCCTAATGTCATTTTGTGAACTGATTTTTTTCGTATATTTTACAGCTGAATATCAGCAGCTGAATATCAGCGGTTTCCCCTTGCCCAAAAAGCTTTATTTTCTGGTAGAAATTTGCCAAGATATCTGCATTTATGAAAAATCCTGAAACTGCTCCTAGTGGTAATCTTGTCAGTGATAATGCTTCTTCTGTCCCAACAACATCTCCAACAAGAGTAAGTCAGATCCTGCTGTAAACTTACAAGTGTCTGATACTTTGGCCAGACTTTCAGTTTCTACTTCCCAACCTGAAGCAGCTACTTTGCAAGTCAATTGAAAATTTGATTAAATATGTGGCTATGTTGCATTCTCAGTTGTTGGTGTTCGATTTTAGATTTTCCCTTTTTTAGCTCACCTGAGCCATACAGTACGCGCCACGAGGAACTCACATTTTCCGCTTTTTTGCGCGGATGCGGAAAAAGAAATATCCGCCGCGACAACAAGAAAAAAGACGGATGTCCTCGATGTCAAGACATCGAGCAATATCTCGGCGATATTTGATGACCAGCGCGAAATTACTTAAGGTCTTAACTCACCTTGATTAGCTGAACATTTTATGAAACGACCATGATGAAACTGTGCATTTTACGTCTACCAATTATGTGTCTTTTGGTTAAATTAAAACCAAATTTCAAATACATTTGCTGTGTAGGTTTACTGTGTACTTTCGTTGTTGAAATTTTGTAAAAGCTTGTTATTATATAGCAGAATCAGTCAATAATTATTGCCAAGCGCCTAGACGATACAGATGTCGCAGCAGGGTTTATGTTTTCTCTAAATAGGAAAGCATTTTTAACATGTCTCAATCGGAAACCAGTAAATTTATTTTCTGAAAATACGGTCAGCTGTTTCAAGAAACAATTAATTGCTTTGAATTGTCATTCTTTGTGTTAACTAATAGGAGCATTCCTAAACAAAATGCATCAGAATGTTAGTTTTATACATTTATTTGATATTTTAAAAAGCATTAAATTCGCCGAAATGCATGTAACAAGGAACTGTGAGAGCCTCAATATCAATAATTACCTGTGAAAAAAGTTTGCAGAACCATTTAGCAGACTTCTGCCGCGATATTTGGTGACAATGTCCGCGGCAGGGATCCTGGAAATGTGGCAGATTTGGTCGCGTTTTACAGAATGGGTAGACCGCGACGAACTCGAGAAAAACTAGAGTTCCTCCTGGCGTGTACTGTAGGGTCATGGTGAGCTATTAGGATCGATCAATGTTCGTTGAACTCTAGTGGCCACATTTTTACCTCAATTGTCATGAAACTTAGTCAGGATGTTTTTTCTCAGTAATAACTCTGAGGAGTTTGAACATGGGTTATCTGGGATGAAAAACTTGGTAACATGGAAAAACCTTGTTAACACTCTACAAGCTACTTTTTCAGTCAAAATATGCTGGAAATTTGTTAGAAAAGTTGTTTCCATGATTTCTAGATCAGGTTCTAACATGGGTCATCTGGGCTCAAAAACTAGGTTACAGGCCCAAATATGGAAAAACCTTGTTAAAACTCTAGAGGTAACATTTTCAGCCCAAATGTCCTGGAAATTTGTTAGAAAAATTGTTTGGATAATTTCTAGCTCAGATTCAAATATGGGTCATCTGGGTTGAAGAACTAGGTCACAGAGCCCAAGTACGGAAAAACCTTGTTAACACTTTTGAGGTTACATTTTCAATCCAAATATCCTGGAAATTTGTCAGAAAGGTCGCTTTGATGATTTCTGTCTCAAGTTAGAATATGGGTCATGTGGGGTCAGAAACTAGGTTACAGAGCCCAAATACGTAAAAACCTTTTTAACACTCCGGAGGTTACATTTTCAGTCCAAATCTCCTGGAAATTTGTTGGAATGGTTGTTTTGATGATCTTGGTTCAAAAACTAGGTCACAGAGCCCAAATATGGACAAACCTTGTTAACACTCTAGAGGTAAGATTTTAATTCCAAATAAGATTTTAATTCCAAATAACCTGGAAATTTGTCAGAAAGATTGCTTCTATGATTTCTAGCTCAAATTCGAATATGGGTCATCTGGAGTCAAAAACTAGGTCACAGAGCCCAAAATTGAAAAACTTTGTAAAGAGGTTACATTTTTAGTCCAGATATCCTGGAAATTTGTCAGAAAGATTGTTTCAATAATTTCTAGGTCAAGTTCAAATATGGGTCATTTGGGTCAATTAACCAGGTCCATAGCAACTTTGTTAAAAGCAGTCATACTCAGGTGAGCGATTCAGGGCCATCATGGCCCTCTTGTTTATTTATGTCTCCCCCCCAAAAAAATGGGGGAGACGTATTGTTTTTCCTCTGGTTGTCTGTCCGTCCGTCCATCCGTCCGTCTGTCTGTCCGTCACAAAATCGTGTCCACTCTGTATCTTGCAAAGCCCTTGAAGGATTTTAATGAAACTTTGGTCAGATGTTCACCTCATCAAGGCGACGTGCAGAATCCACTTTGCGGGTGTGGTGTCTCAAAGTCAAGGTCACACTTGGAGGTTAAATGTCAAATGCCACAAAATCGTGTCCGCTCTGTATCTTCAAAAGCCTTTGAAGGATTTTTGTGAAACTTGGGTGAGATGTTTACATCATCAAGGCAACGTGCAGAACGCACTTTGCGGGTGTGGTGTCTCAAAGTCAAGGTCACATTTGGAGGTTAAATGTCAAATGCCACAAAATTGTGTCCGCTCTGTATCTTCAAAAACCCTTGAAGGATTTTTATGAAACTTGGGTCAGATGTTCACCTCATCAAGGCGTCGTGCAGAACCCACTTTGCGGGTGTGGTGTCTCAAGGTCAAGGTCACACTTGGAGGTTAAATGTCAAATGCCACAAAATCGTGTCCGCTCTGTATCTTCAAAAGCCCTTGAAGGATTTTTATGAAACTTGGGTCAGATGTTCACCTCATCGGGGGAGACATATTGTTTTTCCCCTGGTTGTCTATCTGTCCATCCGTCTGTCCATCTGTCTGCCTGTCCGTCACTAAATCAAGCATTCACTGGATATCTTCAAGTAATTTTGAACCCCACAACTAGAAAACAAACTCTGATTGATCATATATATGTTAAGAGTGCTCCTGTTGTACATTGTGGAGTAGTTCCAACATACTACAGCTATCATGATGTAACTTTTCTCCTTATCAATGGAAATAGATTAAACTTGAGTGCTTGAAGAAGACACCTTGTAACTGGCTTCATGTTTTTTGTCCATATCTATGTAACAGCACTGCCATCGACATGATTCCAACATGCTACAGGTACTAGACTGAATGAATACAACCATTTTGTACAATATGAAACAAGGTTTCTGCTCAATCCTTTCTTGACAGAGTATGAGTTTCTTGTTCATCATGTACATTTGGCAAAAATATCCCCCTTATTTTACAATCGTCTGACTCAATACTGCCTGCAGCAACTGGCTGGGGGGGAGACATATGTTTTTGTTCAATCAAAAACCCATTTCTAGTTAAGTATAGAGTTGATAATATGATCAGCTGTTTCATGTATCAAGCGAAAATACAAAAAGTGTTTTTTATTCCTTGCATAACTAAAAAGGAGGATGCGTAAACATATGCATCACAATGGTAGCCCTATGTGTTTTCTAGATAATTTTGGTAAGATACACTGATACGCATGTTATCTGGAACTCTGTATCAAGTTTTGTTACAAATATTTGGAAGTTTTGTTGATTATTTGGTTAACTGGTTACTTGTTGCCATCCCTAGTACAGTGTAGATAATAATGTTGTAGAGGATTTCCTAAATGTCATTAAAGAGCAGATGTATTTAAGGTCAGTGTTCAAGCTGATCATGTATTGTTTTTGTATTGAAAATTATCATCTTTTGATAAGTGTCAGTAATCTGGGCATAGGGTTTCAAAGAATAGGTTGTGAGTACTTAAATAATGTAAAGTGGGTGATGGAACTTTACAAACTGTAAAAACCTTGGAACTGACAAGTGCAGGCTTCCCGAAAGTTCAAAAAAGTGTCTGACATTTGTTCTGACAAGCTCTGAAAATCTATCAGACCGAAACAAAATCTTTCAAACCGAATGAAATTTACAAAAAATCAAATCTTAATGAAAACATGTAACATTAACATTTACTACACCATTTTGAGAACTTGGGACTTAGGGCTTGGGATAAATGCAGGACAGTTGGACCAATCTGGACTGAAAAAATGTTGGACCAAGTGAAAATTTATCGGACATGTCCGTCAGACCGACGTATTTCGGGAAGTCTGCAAGTGTAATTCTTCCAGTATGTTCCTTAACTCAAAGGTAATCTTATGTTGTAAGTTAAATCCTGTTGCAAAAATTTGACTGTAACTTCTAGTTTTCTGTTGTCAGTGCATTCAATCGAATAGATTATAAATCTTATTCCAGCATTTTGATTTTCTAGGGGTCAGAAGAAGTGCTGGGAAAATGTTTGCAGGAACGACAATTAGGTCCTAGGTTGGCCTGTGAGAGGGACCTTTCATACCTGTATATTGCCAAAAGTGTCATGAGGGCATTAAAGAAATTGAAGACAGATTGCATGGATTTACAACAGGTTAAAAGATAATACCATTTGTCCTATCAGATTTTATTGAGATATTTATAGATCAAAGTTATAATACTGGCTATAATCGTCACCAAAAGTAAACCAGAGAAGACATCAATACCTTAACTGCATGGTTAAATTTTGTGGATGGCAGAATGTGCTTGAGATAGATCTAGAACAAATTAGCTAAAATATTTTATGACCCACCGGTAATCTTCTTTCGAAATATGCTGAACGCACCTCGCCAATATCTGTTAAACAAGTCGTCAGTGTCACATGATCAGTTTTAAATATGTAACTCAGACAAGGATAGTGAATCATTCAAAACAAAAAGATAGATAGACCAAAATGTTCTCAGAAGTGTGATCATTAAAACCTTTACAATATTGAGAAAAAGTTTAGCAATTACGGTGGAAGAAGTAAGGTCTGTCAAGATACGTTTGGCACTAAATTAATAAAATGTTGTTTCTAAAAATAACTTACACATGTAGTCATATGCAAATTAGCATCTTCCAACTAAATTTTAATATCCGCTGACATCCACGAATATGGTCAAGTCATAGGTGAAAATAAACAGTAAATTTTCTAAATTTTCATTTTAGCAAGAAGTTAGTAATCTATGCATTGGTGTGAATATTTTCATAGATTAGCATATTGTTGTATTTTAGTTAATGGGCAGTAATATAACCTCTATACTTGTCTAACATCAGTCTTAATAAGGCTTTTCCTTTCTGTAAGTGTTTGAGAAATTTGTAAGTTACATTGTATAAGTGGTTCATTGCCCACAAAAGTGTTGAGTTACAGAAAATGCTTCTAGGGGCGGATACAGAATAGGACCGCCTGGGGGGCTGACATGAAGGGTAGAACCACATTCGGGTGGGTACGGGAGGAGTGTCCCCCCGGTTGGTGGGGGTAGAGGCCTCCCCCGGAAAATTTGAAAAATGAAGGTCTAAAATGGTGCATTCTGGTGCATTTTTGGGCCTTTAGTTGCATTTGTTATATCACAGATTACCAAACAACAGACAACACGATGATATACAACTTTATAAATCTTTATAATATAAATGCAAAAAAAAAGGCGTGTACAACTTGTTGATCGGTAATTACATTCTCAACCAAGCCCCCAGGCAAGAGATTAACAGTTGGATGATAGCAATTAACTGCTTTGATAATGGAATACACTACGGACCATAAATGCATTAAAATATACCAGCCCAGCTGGAAAACGTATCTTTGGGCTGAGATGGGGGGGCTGCAGCCCTGAAGCCTGTGGCTGAATCCGCGGCTGGCTTCTTACATGTAGTTTTTCTTCCCAAATTTTAATGAAAGATTTCAAATTTCAAGTACACTAATAAGTTAGATTATAAAGACCTAAATTTTATGGCAAAGTTCCCAATTTGTTCTGTAGTTTTAAACTTTCTAGTCTGTTTTCTAAATTTTCACATTTTCAGGCACATTATCCAAGTTTATAGAAAATACTGCAGAAAGAAGAAAACGTTTAAAAAGGCAGGTATGTTTTTGGAGAATAAAATGTTTCGAAATTTGTGACTTGGACCAAACAGTTTGGAGGATGTTCTGGTTTCTTGACAGGTAAGCTTTAAAGTTATCTTTCTGTTCAAAATGACCAAGATGATGACAGTCAAGATGAATGCTGAAAAACAAGGAATGTTGAGAAACTGCAAATAAAGTGCAACAAAAACTTTTCACATAATAAAGATACATATACATTTGTATGTTGATTGACTTGAGTCAAGAAAGATTTTATTGTATTGAGCTTAACTCATTGGATGTAAAAAGATTCATAGTATTAGTTTCTCTAAAAAAATTTAACCTAACAAGATGGTCATGGTGGTTTTAAGACACTGTTCATTGTAAATTACATGTACCTCTGAAGGTCACACGCTGTGATTCAGTAGGTACTCTAGAAGAAACACACCATCGTAACCCTGAAATGATGATTATAATTAATTATTTTTTATCAACATAATCTAGAGAGTGCTTGAAATTTGCATTGTTAAACATTCATTTGTTTTGTTATTTTCATATGTTTAAAAAAATCTAATTGCCTTCATGTTGTCAGCCAGCACAGTAGCATTTTTGCACTGAGCACAAAAAAGGCAACTGCCAGACTTTTCCAGGGTGCTGTCTCTTTGAAATATTACCATTCTAAAGCTACAAATGTTAGGATATTTGTTAAATGCCTTCGTCTCCTTGTCCAGTGCATGGTATGTAGTACAGCGGCTGCCACAATGGTCACAAGTGGATTCTGGGGTAAAAAGAATTTGTTTTACATGCCTAGCACACAGTATGGGTCATAATAAAATTGGAACTGTCAGCACCAAAATTGAAATCATTGCTGACATCTTGTGCATTTCTTTCACGGTGAAAGGCAGCAGTTCTTGGGGGGGGGGGGGGGGGGGGCATATCTCCTATTTGCATTGGGCAGTCATGTCCTGTGTGGCCTCAAAATAGAAAAAAATACGAATTTGTTACATAACTTTAGCTTTTCTTTGAGAAAAGGTAGCATCTGTGTTGGCCACTTACCCAAGACTTGCAGCTGTTGTATAGCCATTCTGTGTGGTGGTGTTATTCCTCGGATCTTTTTAAACAATTTATAACTTTCTAATATGTTAAGCCCTGCCAAACTCACTGCTTTTTAGCTCACCTGAGCACAAAGTGCTCAAGGGTGAGCTATTGGGATCATTGATTGTCTGGCGTTCGTCAGCGTGTGTCATGTGTCGTCAACAATTTGACTTGAACAACTTCTCCTCCTAAACCGCTCAGGCAGCTTTGACGAAACATGTCTGGGATATTACTTGCAAGAAGCTCTACCAAAGTTGTTCAAAGAATATAATTCCATCAAGAACTCTAGTTGCTATGGCAACATAAAATTTTGAAAATCTTCTTGTCTAAAACAGCAAGGCCCTGAGCCGTACGATTTGTTAAGTATCATTGCCTAGTGGACCTCTACCAAGTTTGTTCAAATTAACTCCTTGGGGTCAAATTTGGCCCTGCATGTGGAGTCAATTGATTTTACACAGGCTTATATAAGGAAAACTTTGTAAGTCTTCTTGTTTTGAAACCACAAGGCCCTGAGCCTTAAAATTTAGTACGTAGCTTTGTCTAGTAAACCTTTACCAAGTTTATTTAAATTATACCTCTGGGATCAAATTTGGCCCCACCCTGGGGGTTCAATTGATTTTACAAATACTTATTTAGGGAAAACTTTGAAAATCTTCTTGTCTGAAACCACATGGCCCTGAGCCTTAAGATTTGGTAGGTAGCGTTGTCTAGTGGATCTCTACCAAGTTTGTTCAAATTATACGTCTAGAATGAAATTTGGCCCAGACCCGGGGGTCAATTGATTATACATAAGCTTACATAGGGAAAACTTTAAAAACTTCTTGTCTGAAACCACAAAGCCTAAAACTTAGATATTTTTAATGGAGCATCAGCTTGAGGTCATCTGTCAAGTTTGTTCAAATTATGCCACTTGAGTGAAAATTGGCTGCCCCTGTGGGTCACTTGAATTGATAGATTCATATAGATTTTTATATTGGGAGAATCTTTAAAAAGCTTCTGATGTTTGCTCAACAGCAGACCCAAAGGCAGAGTATTCAGATAAGTGATTTAGGGCCATGATGATGGCCCTCTTGTTAAATATAGTCACTTTGCCCCTATCCCATCATTTATCTTTTTTTACCTAATGTTGATCAAATCACTGAGGTGACCAACAGAGCAGGTGACAAGACTGACAGTATATCGTGGTGTCTGTTTTTGTGCAGTTTCAACTTTTCAAGTTAAACAGGAATTGTGCTGTACCAGTGGTGTTGTTTTATTGTGGTATTGTTTAAAGCATTTCTCACAAAAATAAATTGCGCTGAAAAATGCAGTTATGTTAACAATAGCATTAAATGACTTAAATAATTTGTAATCCATTAAGTAGTAGTGTAACAAAGACCAGTTGTTATAAGCTCACTTGGCACAAAGTGCCAGAGTGAGCTTTTGTCATACCCCAAAGTCCGGTGTGCGTCATGCGGTGTGCGTTGTGCGTCATGAGGCGTCAACCATTTAATTTTAACGACATCTCCTCTGAAACCACTGGGCCAAATTCAATGAAACTTGCATGGGATGTTCCTTGCATGAAGCTCTTCCAAAAATCTTAAAAGAATTCAATTCCATGCAGAACTCTGGTTGCTATGGCAACTGAAATGAAAAACTTTGAAAATCTTCTTGTCTGAAACCAGAAGGCCCTGGAGCTTAGAAATTTGGTATGAGGCATCATCTAGTGGACCTCTACCAAGATTGTTCAAATTATGATCCTAGGTCAGAACTGGCCCCGTCCTGAGGGTCACTTGATTTACATAGAGTTATATAGGGAAAACTTTAAAAATCTTCTTGTCAGAAACCGCAAGGCATGGAGCTTAGATATTTGGTGTTGAGCATTGTCTAATAGACCTCTACCAAGATTGTTCAAATCATGGCCCCTGTGTCAAAATTGGGTTCGCCCAAATGGTCACATGTTTTACATAAAGTTATATTGTAAATTCTTTAAAAATCTTCTTGTCAGAAACTGCAAGGCCTGGAGCTTAGATATTTGGTATTAGGCATCATTTTGTAGACCTCTACAAAGATTGTTCAAATTATGACCCTTGGGTCAGAACTGACCCCGCTCAGGGCTTACTTGATTTACATAGAGTTATATAGGGAAATATTTAAAAATCTTCTTGTAAGAAACTACAAGGCATGGAGCTTAGAGATTTGGTAGTAGACCTCTACCAAGATTGTTCAAATCATGGCACCTTGGTCAAAACTGGCCCCACCCAAGGGGTCACATGTTTTACATAGAGTTATATAGCAAACAACTTAAAAATCTTCTTGTCACAAACTGCAAGGCCTGGAGCTTTGATATTTGGTAGTATGCACTGTGACCACAGTTGGTTCATCCCCCTCCCGTGGGGGGGGGGGGGGGGGGGGGTCACTCCCCCTGCCCCCCTCCGCTCAATTTTTTTTTTCTCATTTTTTAAGTTTTTCGCTATGGCAATAAAATTTGGACCATTTGTAGATTTCAGAAACATTATTCCTTGACCTATATTTTTGACCTACTGACCTACCTTTTTGTTTTTTTATGCCCCCGAAGGGAGGCATATAGTTTTTGAGCTGTTCGTCCGTCCGTCAGTCAGTCCGTCCGTCAGTCCGTCGGAAAACTTTAACATTGACAATAACGTTCTTATTAGTAAATGGATTTACTTCATACTTGGACACAACAACACTTTGGACAAGACCTTCCCATCGACCTGTATTTATCTGACCTTGACCCTGAATGACCTTTACCTCGAAGATCAAATTAACCAAAAAGTTTAACATTGGCCGTAACCTCCTTATTAGAAAGTCGATTTACTTCATACTTTGACACAACAACCCTTTGGACAAGACCATCCCATTGACCTATATTTATTTGACCTTGACCCTTTGAATGACTGGTCCTCAGCTCAAAGTCAAAGCACCACTTTGGGGGCATTGTCATCTTACAGTGACAGTTCTTGTTTGCAACACTTATTTAAAACACTGGCCAATTTGACAAATTTAGTGCAGTGATATTCTAATTTCATAACTCCTGGTCTGCAGGTGTCAAGTTTGTTTCTGAATCATTCTCACATAAACCAAATAGTTTGAAAACAATCTTGAGTGAAATTGTCCTTGCTATTACTGAAAATATTTGGATCTAAAGAAAGCAGTAAGTGAGGTTCAGCATGGTCTCAAAGATTACTTCCAGCCAAACGGTAATATCACAAATCTGTATCCATCTCTGCCATTTCAAATTGTTCTTGACTGATTAATTTTTCTATAAAATCATAATGAAACAAAAGGACATATAGTTTAGCATATTGCAATGTCAATATATACCCTAAATATTTTGGAAAATTGATAGAGATATTTGACATTAACTAATTCACTTTACGTTTTCATTTTTTCTTCTAGTCACAAATTTCTCATATGAAAAACTGTCATTACACAGTGTTATTACATCAGTCTCTTTTTTTGTAACCTGTATTAATACTTCTGTTTGAGGTACACCATAGGCTTTGGAATTAAATGATTTGCTTTAAATTTTGAATATTACATTTTATTATTTTAATTTTAGGGTTTTGTAGATCTGTATCATATCTGAATTTTAGGTTATATAATTTGTATAAATGTCAGTCTTTCAGATGCATGGTTATCAAGTTATAGTGCAGAAATATCGATTGTTTAGTTGACTGTCACCTTGACCTTTTACATACTTATCCTGAACAGTTTAGGGGTCATGTAATCAATGATGGCAATCATCCTAAGAAGTTAAAAGTCTGTATGGGATGTAGTTGCCAGGGTATACAGCAGAAATGCTTTTCAGTGTTTAGGTCATTGTGACCTTGACATCTGACCTACTGATCCTAAGATGTATGAGGGTCATTTTCTCAATAATCAAACATCACACGAAGTTTGAAGTCTGTATGACAAATGGTTATAAAGTGAGTTGTACGATAGCTTGTTAAAGCAACATGACAGTGTCAGGGATGCAATGAAAGACATGGTCACTAAGTGGTATCCGAGGGCAAAGAGTCGCTGTCGGATATTAAAATTGTTATCTCCTGAGCTTATTCTTGCCAAGGCGTACAAGGGAACGGGTCAGATCGACTTTTCAAAACCTGGATGAGTTTTATAAGAGTCCTTTGGTGTACAATATCCAAGAGGATCTGTTTGCAGCCTACTCAGATTTGTACCTGAACGAAATAGCAGCATGATTCTCGATTACGAACCATCGTTATCAAACATTGTAGACGAGGTGTACCAAGAACATGTGTCATAAATACAGTTGTTGTCAAGTCGAGTGAATGAAATAAAACAAGAACAAAACAATCATTAGTATTTGTCTTTATTGCGATAAAAAATAAACTCCTTGGAAATACTGGACATGATACAATGCCGACAAGGTCTTTCACTTAAAAATGGTTATATCTGTAGCAATGTTACACTGTAAACACAATCTCTTTCCAGCATTTTCTTGCAGCATTTTGTAATAGTAATTACCGAAACAATCAATGCAACAAAACTTGTGCCCGCACGCTCCTACCACTTTGGGCGGCTTTGTTAATGGTGAACCAAAGCATATTCTGCATTGCGGAATTTGATCGAGTCTGTTTTTTACATTAACTACCACTGCCTGCCATGATTCGAGGGATGTCCTTAGTTCTGATTTGATAGTACTGTCCTCATTATACTTCTCGACGAGAACGGACATCTCAGATCTCTTGTTGTATCAAAGTCAAATCAGTTAATTTAATCGACAACTCGTTGTATGTTGTTTTGTTTTTTTCCATCTGTAACATGTGACTTTCTTTCGTTGCCTGTTTCGTTTTTTTTTCGGGTGGCGCCTTCGACTCTGTTGAAGTAGTAGTTGCACTTGTTTTATTGATAGTAGTATTATTGGTAGCGGCCTTCTATTTTTGCTGTTGAAAGGAGAAGGAAATGCAGTTAGTATGTACATTGTAGACGAGGTGTACCAAGAACACGTGTTATAAATACAGTTGTTGTCAAGTCAGGTGAATGAAATAAAACAAGAACAAAACAATCATTAGTATTTGTATTTATTGCGATAAAAATTTAACTTCTTGTAAATAATGGACATGATACAATGCCGACAAGGTCTTTCACTTAAAAATGGTTATATCTGTAGCAATGCTACACTGTAAACACACTCTCTTTCCAGCATTTTTTGTAGCATTTTGTAATAGTAATTACCGAAACAATCAATGCAACAAAACTTGTGCCCGCACGCTCCTACCATTTTTGGCTTTGGGCGGCTTTGTTAATGGTGAACCAAAGCATATTCTGCATTGCGGAATTTGATCAAGTCTGTTTTTTATATTAACTTCCACCTCCTGCCATGATTCGAGGGATGTCCTTAGTTCTGATTTGATAGTACTGTCCTCATTATACTTCTCGACGAGAACGGACATCTGTTGGTGTATCAAAGTCAGATCAGTTAATTTAATCGACAGCTCGTTGTATGTTGTTTTGCTTTCTTCCATCTGTAACATGTGACTTTCTTTCGTTGCCTGTGTCGTTTTTGTTTCTGGTGGTGCCTTCGACTCTGTTGAAGTAGTAGTTGCACTTGTTGTTTTGATAGTAGTATTATTGGTAGCGGCCTTCTTGTTTTGCTGTTGAAAGGAGAAGGAAATGCAGTTAGTATGTACATTGTAGACGAGGTGTACCACGAACATGTGTCATAAATACAGTTGTTGTCAAGTCAGGTGAATGAAATGAAACAAGAAGAAAACAATCATTAGTATTTGTCTTTATTGCGATAAAAATTTAACTTCTTGTAAATACTGGACATGATACAATGCTGACAAGGTCTTTCACTTAAAAATGGTTATATCTGTAGCAATGTTACACTGTAAACACGGTCTCTTTCCAGCATTTTCTTGCAGCATTTTGTTATAGTAATTACCGAAACAATCAATGCAACAAAACTTGTGCCCGCACGCTCCTACCACTTTGGGCAGCTTTGTTAATGGTGAACCAAAGCATATTCTGCATTGCGGAATTTGATCGAGTCTGTATTTTACATTAACTACCACCGCCTGCCATGATTCGAGGGATGTCCTTAGTTCTGCTTTGATAGTACTGTCCTCATTATACTTCTCGACGAGAACGGACATCTCAGATCTCTTTTTGTATCAAAGTCAAATCAGTTAATTTAATCGACAACTCGTTGTTCGTTGTTTTGTTTTTTTCCATCTGTAACATGTGACTTTCTTTCGTTGCCTGTTTCGTTTTTGTTTCGGGTTGCGCCTTCGACTCTGTTGAAGTAGTAGTTGCACTTGTTGTATTGATAGTAGTATTATTGGTAGCGGCCTTCTTGTTTTGCTGTTGAAAGGAGAAGGAAATGCAGTTAGTATGTACATTGTAGACGAGGTGTACCAAGAACATGTGTCATAAATACAGTTGTTGTCAAGTCAGGTGAATGAAATAAAACAAGAACAAAACAATCATTAGTATTTGTCTTTATTGCGATAAAAATTTAACTTCTTGTAAATACTGGACATGATACAATGCCGACAAGGTCTTTCACTTAAAAATTAACTCCTTTGAAATACTGGACATGATACAATGCCGACAAGGTCTTTCACTTAAAAATGGTTATATCTGTAGCAATATTACACTGTAAACACAGTCTCTTTCCAGCATTTTCTTGCAGCATTTTGTAATAGTAATTACCGAAACAATCAATGCAACAAAACTTGTGCCCGCAAGCTCCTACCACTTTGGGCGGCTTTGTAAATGGTGAACCAAAGCACATTCTGCATTGCGGAATTTGATCAAGTCTGTTTTTTACATTAACTTCCACCGCCTGCCATGATTCGGGGGATGTCCTTAGTTCTGATTTGATAGTACTGTCCTCATTATACTTCTCGACGAGAACGGACATCTGTTGTTGTATCAAAGTCAAATCAGTTAATTCAATCGATAACTCGTATGTTGTTTTGTTTTCTTCCATCTGTAACATGTGACTTTCTTTCGTTGCCTGTTTCGTTTTTGTTTCGGGTTGCGCCTTCGACTCTGTTGAAGTAGTAGTTGCACTTGTTGTATTGATAGTAGTATTATTGGTAGCGTCCTTCTTGTTTTGGTGTTGAAAGGAGAAGGAAATGCAGTTAGTAGTACATTGTAGACGAGGTGTACCACAAACATGTGTCATAAATACAGTTGTTGTCAAGTCAGGTGAATGAAATAAAACAAGAACAAAACAGTCATTAGTATTTGTCTTTATTGCGATAAAAATTTAACGTCTTGTAAATACTGGACATGATACAATGCCGACGAGGTCTTTCACTTAAAATGATTATATCTGTAGCAATGGTACACTGTAAACACAATCTCTCTCCAGTATTTTTTGGTAGCATTTTGTTATAATAATTACCGAAACAATCAATGCAACAAAACTTGTGCCCGCACGCTCCTACCACTTTGGGCGGCTTTGTTAATGGTGAACCAAAGCATATTCTGCATTGTGGAATTTGATCGAGTCTGTTTTTTACATTAACTACCACTGCCTGCCATGATTCGAGGGATGTCCTTAGTTCTGATTTGATAGTACTGTCCTCATTATACTTCTCGACGAGAACGGACATCTCAGATCTCTTGTTGTATCAAAGTCAAATCAGTTAATTTAATCGACAACTCGTTGTATGTTGTTTTTTTTCCATCTGTAACATGTGACTTTCTTTCGTTGCCTGTTTCGTTTTTGTTTCGGGTGGCGCCTTCAACTCTGTTGAAGTAGTAGTTGCACTTGTTGTATTGATAGTAGTATTATTGGTAGTGGCCTTCTTGTTTTGCTGTTGAAAGGAGAAGGAAATGCAGTTAGTATGTACATTGTAGACGAGGTGTACCAAGAACATGTGCTATAAATACAGTTGTTGTCAAGTCAGGTGAATGAAATAAAACAAGAACAAAACAATCATTAGTATTTGTCTTTATTGCGATAAAAATTTAACTTCTTGTAAATACTGGACATGATACAATGCCGACAAGGTCTTTCACTTAAAAATGGTTATATCTGTAGCAATGTTACACTGTAAACACAGTCTCTTTCCAGCATTTTCTTGCAGCATTTTGTTATAGTAATTACCGAAACAATCAATGCAACAAAACTTGTGCCCGCACGCTCCTACCACTGTGGGCGGCTTTGTTAATGGTGAACCAAAGCACATTCTGCATTGCGGAATTTGATCAAGTCTGTTTTTTACATTAACTTCCACCGCCTGCCATGATTCCGGGGATGTCCTTAGTTCTGATTTGATAGTACTGTCCTCATTATACTTCTCGACGAGAACGGACATCTGTTGTTGTATCAAAGTCAAATCAGTTAATTTAATCGATAACTCGTTGTATGTTGTTTTGTTTTCTTCCATCTGTAACATGTGACTTTCTTTCGTTGCCTGTTTCGTTTTTGTTTCGGGTGGCGCCTTCGACTCTGTTGAAGTAGTAGTTGCACTTGTTGTATTGATAGTAGTTTTTTTGGTAGAGGCCTTCTTGTTTTGCTGTTGAAAGGAGAAGGAAATGCAGTTAGTATGTACATTGTAGACGAGGTGTACCAAGAACATGTGTCATAAATACAGTTGTTGTCAAGTCAGGTGAATGAAATAAAACAAGAAGAAAACAATCATTAGTATTTGTCTTTATTGCGATGAAAATTTAACTTCTTGTAAATACTGGACATGATACAATGCTGACAAGGTCTTTCACTTAAAAATGGTTATATCTGTAGCAATGTTACACTGTAAACACGGTCTCTTTCCAGCATTTTCTTGCAGAATTTTGTTATAGTAATTACCGAAACAATCAATGCAACAAAACTTGTGCCCGCACGCTCCTACCACTTTGGGCAGCTTTGTTAATGGTGAACCAAAGCATATTCTGCATTGCGGAATTTGATTGAGTCTGTTTTTTACATTAACTACCACCGCCTGCCATGATTCGAGGGATGTCCTTAGTTCTGATTTGATAGTACTGTCCTCATTATACTTCTCGACGAGAACGGACATCTCAGATCTCTTGTTGTATCAAAGTCAAATCAGTTAATTTAATCGACAACTCGTTGTATGTTGTTTTGTTTTTTTCCATCTGTAACATGTGACTTTCTTTCGTTGCCTGTTTCGTTTTTTTTTTCGGGTGGCGCCTTCGACTCTGTTGAAGTAGTAGTTGCACTTGTTTTATTGATAGTAGTATTATTGGTAGCGGCCTTCTTGTTTTGCTGTTGAAAGGAGAAGGAAATGCAGTTAGTATGTACATTGTAGACGAGGTGTACCAAGAACATGTGTTATAAATACAGTTGTTGTCAAGTCAGGTGAATGAAATAAAACAAGAACAAAACAATCATTAGTATTTGTATTTATTGCGATAAAATTTTAACTTCTTGTAAATAATGGACATGATACAATGCCGACAAGGTCTTTCACTTAAAAATGGTTATATCTGTAGCAATGCTACACTGTAAACACACTCTTTTTCCAGCATTTTTTGTAGCATTTTGTAATAGTAATTACCGAAACAATCAATGCAACAAAACTTGTGTCCGCACGCTCCTACCATTTTTGGCTTTGGGCGGCTTTGTTAATGGTGAACAAAAGCATATTCTGCATTGCGGAATTTGATCAAGTCTGTTTTTTACATTAACTTCCACCGCCTGCCATGATTCTAGGGATGTCCTTAGTTCTGATTTGATAGTACTGTCCTCATTATACTTCTCGACGAGAACGGACATCTGTTGGTGTATCAAAGTCAGATCAGTTAATTTAATCGACAGCTCGTTGTATGTTGTTTTGCTTTTTTCTATCTGTAACATGTGACTTTCTTTCGTTGCCTGTGTCGTTTTGTTTCGGGTGGCGCCTTCGACTCTGTTGAAGTAGTAGTTGCACTTGTTTTATTGATAGTAGTATTATTGGTAGCGGCCTTCTTGTTTTGCTGTTGAAAGGAGAAGGAAATGCAGTTAGTATGTACATTGTAGACGAGGTGTACCAAGAACATGTGTTATAAATATAGTTGTTGTCAAGTCAGGTGAATGAAATAAAACAAGAACAAAACAATCATTAGTATTTGTATTTATTGCGATAAAATTTTAACTTCTTGTAAATAATGGACATGATACAATGCCGACAAGGTCTTTCACTTAAAAATGGTTATATCTGTAGCAATGTTACACTGTAAACATGGTCTCTTTCCAGCATTTTCTTGCAGCATTTTGTTATAGTAATTACCGAAACAATCAATGCAACAAAACTTGTGCCCGCACGCTCCTACCACTTTGGGCAGCTTTGTTAATGGTGAACCAAAGCATATTCTGCATTGCGGAATTTGATCGAGTCTGTTTTTTTACATTAACTACCACCGCCTGCCATGATTCGAGGGATGTCCTTAGTTCTGATCTGATAGTACTGTCCTCATTATACTTCTCGACGAGAACGGACATCTCAGATCTCTTTTTGTATCAAAGTCAAATCAGTTAATTTAATCGACAACTCGTTGTATGTTGTTTTGTTTTTTTTCATCTGTAACATGTGACTTTCTTTCGTTGCCTGTTTCGTTTTTGTTTCGAGTTGCGCCTTCGACTCTGTTGAAGTAGTAGTTGCACTAGTTGTATTGATAGTAGTATTATTGGTAGCGGCCTTCTTGTTTTGCTGTTGAAAGGAGAAGGAAATGCAGTTAGTATGTACATTGTAGACGAGGTGTACCAAGAACATGTGTCATAAATACAGTTGTTGTCAAGTCAGGTGAATGAAATAAAACAAGAACAAAACAATCATTAGTATTTGTCTTTATTGCGATAAGAAATTAACTCCTTTGAAATACTGGACATGATACAATGCCGACAAGGTCTTTCACTTAAAAATGGTTATATCTGTAGCAATGTTACACTGTAAACACGGTCTCTTTCCAGCATTTTCTTGCAGCATTTTGTAATAGTAATTACCGAAACAATCAATGCAACAAAGCTTGTGCCCGCAAGCTCCTACCACTTTGGGCTGCTTTGTTAATGGTGAACCAAAGCACATTCTGCATTGCGGAATTTGATCAAGTCTGTTTTTTACATTAACTTCCACCGCCTGCCATGATTCGGGGGATGTCCTTAGTTCTGATTTGATAGTACTGTCCTCATTATACTTCTCGACGAGAACAGACATCTGTTGTTGTATCAAAGTCAAATCAGTTAATTCAATCGATAACTCATATGTTGTTTTGTTTTCTTCCATCTGTAACATGTGACTTTCTTTCGTTGCCTGTTTCGTTTTTGTTTCGGGTTGCGCCTTCGACTCTGTTGAAGTAGTAGTTGCACTTGTTGTATTGATAGTAGTAGTATTGGTAGCGGCCTTCTTGTTTTGGTGTTGAAAGGAGAAGGAAATGCAGTTAGTAGTACATTGTAGACGAGGTGTACCAAAAACATGTGTCATAAATACAGTTGTTGTCAAGTCAGGTGAATGAAATAAAACAAGAACAAAACAGTCATTAGTATTTGTCTTTATTGCGATAAAAATTTAACGTCTTGTAAATACTGGACATGATACAATGCCGACGAGGTCTTTCACTTAAAATGATTATATCTGTAGCAATGGTACACTGTAAACACAATCTCTCTCCAGTATTTTTTTGGTAGCATTTTGTTATAATAATTACCGAAACAATCAAGGCAACAAAACTTGTGCCCGCACGCTCCTACCACTTTGGGCGGCTTTGTTAATGGTGAACCAAAGCATATTCTGCATTGTGGAATTTGATCGAGTCTGTTTTTTACATTAACTACCACTGCCTGCCATGATTCGAGGGATGTCCTTAGTTCTGCTTTGATAGTACTGTCCTCATTATACTTCTCGACGAGAACGGACATCTCAGATCTCTTGTTGTATCAAAGTCAAATCAGTTAATTTAATCGACAACTCGTTGTATGTTGTTTTTTTTTTTTCCATCTGTAACATGTGACTTTCTTTCGTTGCCTGTTTCGTTTTTGTTTCGGGTGGCGCCTTCGACTCTGTTGAAGTAGTAGTTGCACTTGTTGTATTGATAGTAGTATTATTGGTAGCGGCCTTCTTGTTTTGCTGTTGAAAGGTGAAGGAAATGCAGTTAGTATGTACATTGTAGACGAGGTGTACCAAGAACATGTGTTATAAATACAGTTGTTGTCAAGTCAGGTGAATGAAATAAAACAAGAACAAAACAATCATGAAAATTTGTATTTATTGCGATAAAAATTTAACTTCTTGTAATTACTGGACATGATACAATGCCGACGAGGTCTTTCACTTAAAAATGGTTATATCTGTAGCAATGCTACACTGTAAACACATTCTCTTTCCAGCGTTTTTTGTAGCATGTTGTAATAGTAATTACCGAAACAATCAATGCAACAAAACTTGTGCCCGCACGCTCCTACCATTTTTGGCTTTGCGCGGCTTTGTTAATGGTGAACCAAAGCATATTCTGCATTGCGGAATTTGATCAAGTCTGTTTTTTATATTAACTTCCACCGCCTGCCATGATTCGAGGGATGTCCTTAGTTCTGATTTGATAGTACTGTCCTCATTATACTTCTCGACGAGAACGGACATCTGTTGGTGTATCAAAGTCAGATCAGTTAATTTAATCAACAACTCGTTGTATGTTGTTTTGCTTTCTTCCATCTGTAACATGTGACTTTCTTTCGTTGCCTGTGTCGTTTTTGTTTCGGGTGGTGCCTTCGACTCTGTTGAAGTAGTAGTTGCACATGTTGTTTTGATAGTAGTATTATTGGTAGCGGCCTTCTTGTTTTGCTGTTGAAAGGAGAGGGAAATGCAGTTAGTATGTACATTGTAGACAAGGTGTACCACGAACATGTGTCATAAATACAGTTGTTGTCAAGTCAGGTGAATGGAATGAAACAAGAAGAAAACAATCATTAGTATTTGTCTTTATTGCGATAAAAATTTAACTTCTTGTAAATACTGGACATGATACAATGCTGACGAGGTCTTTCACTTAAAAATGGTTATATCTGTAGCAATGTTACACTGTAAACACGGTCTCTTTCCAGCATTTTCTTGCAGCATTTTGTTATAGTAATTACCGAAACAATCAATGCAACAAAACTTGTGCCCGCACGCTCCTACCACTTTGGGCAGCTTTGTTAATGGTGAACCAAAGCATATTCTATATTGCGGAATTTGATCGAGTCTGTTTTTTACATTAACTACCACCGCCTGCCATGATTCGAGGGATGTCCTTAGTTCTGATTTGATAGTACTGTCCTCATTATACTTCTCGACGAGAACGGACATCTCAGATCTGTTGTTGTATCAAAGTCAAATCAGTTAATTTAATCGATAACTCGTTGTATGTTGTTTTGTTTTCTTCCATCTGTAACATGTGACTTTCTTTCGTTGCCTGTTTCGTTTTTGTTTCGGGTGGCGCTTTCGACGCTGTTGAAGTAGTAGTTGCACTTGTTGTATTGATAGTAGTATTATTGGTAGTGGCCTTCTTGTTTTGCTGTTGAAAGGAGAAGGAAATGCAGTTAGTATGTACATTGTAGACGAGGTGTACCAAGAACATGTGTCATAAATACAGTTGTTGTCAAGTCAGGTGAATGAAATAAAACAAGAACAAAACAGTCATTAGTATTTGTCTTTATTGCGATAAATATTTAACTTCTTGTAAATACTGGACATGATACAATGCCGACGAGGTCTTTCACTTAAAAATGATTATATCTGTAGCAATGGTACACTGTAAACACAAACTCTTTCCAGCATTTTTTTGGTAGCATTTTGTTATAGTAATTACCGAAACAATCAATGCAACAAAACTTGTGCCCGCACGCTCCTACCACTTTGGGCGGCTTTGTTAATGGTGAACCAAAGCATATTCTGCATTGTGGAATTTGATCGAATCTGTTTTTTACATTAACTACCACCGCCTGCCATGATTCGGGGGATGTCCTTAGTTCTGATTTGATAGTACTGTCCTCATTATACTTCTCGACGAGAACGGACATCTGTTGTTGTATCAAAGTCAAATCAGTTAATTTAATCGATAACTCGTTGTATGTTGTTTTGTTTTCTTCCATCTGTAACATGTGACTTTCTTTCGTTGCCTGTTTCGTTTTTGTTTCGGGTGGCGCCTTCGACTCTGTTGAAGTAGTAGTTGCACTTGTTGTATTGATAGTAGTAGTATTGGTAGCGGCCTTCTTGTTTTGCTGTTGAAAGGAGAAGGAAATGCAGTTAGTATGTACATTGTACACAAGGTGTACCAAGAACATGTGTCATAAATACAGTTGTTGTCAAGTCAGGTGAATGAAATAAAACAAGAACAAAACAGTCATTAGTATTTGTCTTTATTGCGATAAAAATTTAACTTCTTGTAAATACTGGACATGATACAATGCCGACGAGGTCTTTCACTTAAAAATGATTATATCTGTAGCAGTGGTACACTGTAAACACAAACTCTTTCCAGCATTTTTTTTTGGTAGCATTTTGTAATAATAATTACCGAAACAATCAATGCAACAAAACTTGTGCCTGCACGCTCCTACCACTTTGGGCGGCTTTGTTAATGGTGAACCAAAGCATATTCTGCATTGCAGAATTTAATCGAGTCTGTTTTTTACATTAACTACCACCGCCTGCCATGATTCGAGGGATGTCCTTAGTTCTGATTTGATAGTACTGTCCTCATTATACTTCTCGACGAGAACGGACATCTGTTGTATCAAAGTCAAATCAGTTAATTTAATCGACAACTCGTTGTATGTTGTTTTGTTTTCTTCCATCTGTAACATGTGACTTTCTTTCGTTGCCTGTTTCGTTTTTTGTTTCGGGTTGCGCCTTCGACTCTGTTGAAGTAGTAGTTGCACTTGTTGTATTGATAGTAGTATTATTGGTAGCGGCCTTCTTGTTTTGCTGTTGAAAGGAGAAGGAAATGCAGTGAGTATGTACATTGTAGACGAGGTGTACCAAGAACATGTGTCATAAATACAGTTGTTGTCAAGTGAGGGGACTGAAATAAAACAAGAACAAAACAGTCATTAGTATTTGTCTTTATTGCGATAAAAATTTAACTTCTTGTAAATACTGGACATGATACAATGCCGACGAGGTCTTTCACTTAAAAATGGTTATATCTGTAGCAATGTTACACTGTAAACACAGTCTCTTTCCAGCATTTTCTTGCAGCATTTTGTTATAGTAATTACCGAAACAATCAATGCAACAAAACTTGTGCCCGCATGCTCCTACCACTTTGGGCGGCTTTGTTAATGGTGAACCAAAGCTTATTCTGCATTTCGGAATTTGTTCGAGTCTGTTTTTTACATTAACTACCACTGCCTGTCATGATTCGAGGGATGTCCTTAGTTCTGATTTGATAGTACTGTCCTCATTACACTTCTCGACGAGAACGGACATCTGTTGTTGTATCAAAGTCAAATCAATTAATTTAATCGACAACTCGTTGTTTTTTGTTTTGTTTTCTTCCATCTGTAACATGTGACTTTCTTTCGTTGCCTGTTTCGTTTTTGTTTCGGGTGGTGCCTTCGACTCTGTTGAAGTAGTAGTTGCACTTGTTGTTTTGATAGTAGTATTATTGGTAGCGGCCTACTTGTTTTGCTGTTGAAAAGAGAAGGAAATGCAGTTAGTATGTACATTGTAGACGAGGTGAACCAAGAACATGTGTCATAAATACAGTTGCTTTCCTTGGTAAGGAGAAAAATTTGAAAATTATGGTTAGAATTCAATGCATCTTCATACAATGGTCAAGCACAATGAGAGGAAGTGCATTGTTCAAGAATCATAACTCGAAAATTTCTGTTTGCAGAGTTATTGCCCTTTATTGGTTTTCTTTATTCGGAGCATAAACTACTGGTTGGAATTCAGTGCAACTTCATACAATGGTCAAGCACAATGACCTCTAGCACACTGTCCAAGATTCATAACGCCATCTTCTCTATTTGCAGAGTTATCACCCTTAGTTTGTTTTCTTTATTTGGAGCATAACTTGAAAACTACTGGTTGGAATTCAGTGCAACTTCATACAGTGATCAAGCACAATGAGACAAAATGCATAATATAAGAGCTATAACTCCATCTTCACTATTTGCAGAGTTATTGCCCTTCTTTGGATTTCCTTTTCCAGAATATAATTTGGAAACTCGTCGTTGGAATTTAATGCAACTTCATACAATGGTCAAGCACATTGAGTGGATTTGGAATGTACAAGAGCTATAACTCTGTCTTCACTGTTTGCACAGTTATTGCCCTTTGTTAGATTTCTTTTTCTGGAGAATAACTTGAAAATTATTTTTTTTGGAATTCAGTGCAACTTCATACAATGGTCAAGTGCAATGAGAGGAAATGCAATGTACAAGAACCACAACTATTTTTCATTGCCCACAACCTAACTCTTTTTCAATTTTTTTTAGGAATTATACTGTTACTAAATTGATAACTTCCTCTGTTCTGTAGCAGTGTTTTGGGGGTATTAATCACATTTAGTGATAGCTCTAGTTATATTTGGAAGTTTCTAAGAATAGAGTTGCGAAAAATTACGGAACTGTTCAATGAGGAAATGAATTTTAGTTTCCTGTTTTGTTACTTTTGCACTATCCTTTCATTGTGTTTCTCTAAGTAAGCCCTTATTTTAAATGGTCAACTGTTTGTCAGCTTTATTGTAACCCTATATTGTCCCGGAAAATAATCTCTGAATCAGCATTTTCAGATGCATTAATGTTATGTATTCATTCCTATTTCAGGGAACCAATCAGAAATCAGTTATTTGCATTGATGCCCCAACCTTGGGGATTGAGTTTGTGCATTAGGCACTACTTGCTTTATGACAATTTCTCATCACTTCATTTTTTTTAACATACGAAAAACATTTCAAGGTTTGGAATTATTTTTAGAGGATATGGGTAGGGTAACAAGATTGATAAAAGATACAGCTTGACTATCTTCTTTCATGATTTTCACCATCTCTCTTTAAATCAAAGTTTGAACATTTGCATTGAACCGTTTAATTAATTTTTGATATTTTGATAATGCCCTTGATACCTTTGCACGTTAATAGCCTTCATTCTGGTGCCAAAGTCAAATTGGAATAAAAGAGTACTCAGATTTTTAAAGACAGAAGTACATAAGGTTCCTAGGTTCTTGAAAGGGACTTCTGCACTTGAATTTTTTTATAAAACTGTTTGTGGTTTTTGACTTTAGAAGAGTGGGCAGGTTACTTTGTTCTGAGTTTTAATGCTACACATGACCGTACGTTCCTAAGTTCAAATCCCACTGAAAAGTTGTGTTTTCCTGATCTTTGTACCTTCTGGTTACAGAAGGAAATTTGTAAGAAAAGAGCTGTGAAAAATTTGTGCAATGTTTTATGAGCAAACAAACTTTTATTTGCTGTTTAGTTTCTTTCGCACCATCTTTTCTTTGTGCTAAAATTCAAGTTCCAAGACAGCTCTCCGAGTAAGATCTTTTTGTAGACGTTTAACAATTTGTCAAGTTGATTCTCTCCTTCATTGTCTCAAGAAAATACTCTTTCTGAATTAGCACTTTTAGATACATTTGCATGTTATGTATTGGTTTCCATTTTACAGAGAGGTATCTAGAAATCAGTAATTTACATTGTTGCTCCATCCATGGGGATTGAGTTAGAGTATTAGGCACATCTTCCTTTATGAGAATCCTTCACCAGCATGACAATTGTTTTCAACATAAAACACTCAGATTTCAGAACTGTTCTAATGTGAGTTTGATAACAGGATTGATAAAGATGCAGCTTACATTCATCTTCTTTCCTGATCTGATGAACTCTCTACACATGACCTAGTGTACCTAATGTCAAGTCCAACTAAAAGATAGTTTTTGAGCCCCAAAGGAGGGAATAATTATATAATTTTTTATCTGTCCATCTTTCACTGTGTTGTCTGTTCATCATTCCATCAGGAAACTTCAACATAATCCATAAATTCCTTATTAGTAAATGTATTTACTTCATACTTAAACAAAACACTCCTTTGGACAATACCTTTCCACTGACAGATATTTATCTGACCTTGGCCCCTGAATGATCTTGACCTTGAAGATTCATTTGTCATAAATTTTTAATATCCGCCTCCCTTATTATTATACTTAACATATTTAGTTTATATGTCCCTCAGCTGAAAGATCAAAACACTACTTCAGGATATTGTCATCCTTCAGTAACAGTTCTTGTTTCCTGATGATTGTATCTTCTTGTTACAGATGAAAGTTTGTAAAAATAGAGCTGCAGAAAATTCCTGTATAGTTTTATGAGGAAAAGAACTTTTATTTGCTGTTTTGTTACTTTGGCACCATCCTTTGTGTTAAAAGGCAGTCTTCTGAGAAAGCCCTTCTCTGTGAGCTTCAATGTCCCCTTCATTTTCCAGGAAATTACTCTCTCTGAATCAGCATTGTCAGATACATTTGCTTGTACTGTGTTGGCTGTTTACAAGGGAACATTTAGAAATAAGTAATATGCATTGTTGCTCTATCCTTTCTTTATGTTTAAATTCAAGTTATAAGGCAGTGGTCTGAGTAAGCCCTTCTTGTAACTGATGAGCAATCTGTTATAGTCACCTGCATCGTCCAATCATTTTCAGATACATTAACATGTTATGTAGGGAAATATTCTGAAATAAGGAATTTCTATTTTTGCTCCAGTTCTACCTATTTTATGATTTTTTTCACCACTATGCTTTCAACTGCATATGCAGTGTTGAGTCCCCTAGTAACTTCTACTTAAAAGGTCGAATCTCTTGGCTTCTTAGGAAGCTACCCCTGTTTATTTCTCAGTGGGTTAATTTAATTAGGGTGTCTTATCCACTTCATCTAGATGATCAACTTGCCAGGAAGCATGTTCTGCCTAGTACCAATTATCCTGATTAATGATAAGAACATTACAATTGTTTAGTTTAACCCTTACCCTACTGGAGGCAGTTGACTCTACCTTTGCAACCAGAGCGGACCAAGGTCAGCCTGCACATCCATGCAGCATAAATTTTCAATGAACACCTCCATAAACAGTTAATGGATCTGTCCAAATTGAAAGATGGACAAGTCCATTTTAGATATTTGGCATGGTTAGGGTTGATGTGAATTAGAAATAGCAGTATGTCCACTTCTACTTGGAAAATTTATGTCTTTAACATGCATAAAAACTTTGTCTTAAATGAAAGTACTAGAACAAACCTTGTAGTTGGTTTTTAACTAGCTGTCAATTGTTAATACTCTGCTGGTTGTGTTGCCCTTAAAAAATTGTGTGTACTGAAAAAAATATCTCCCATAATCCACAGTGCTGCCAGAGAGTCTTAATGTTCCACCTGCAGGAGAAAGCATAAAATACTCTTATCACATTAATGAAATATGGTTAAGAATTATCTATTCCTACCTTTTCATATTCCTAATGAAAACATTTTCAAGTTGATGGGGTGCTCTTCACACAGGATTTGAAAGTAGCTGTAATAACAGCACATGCCTGACTAAGTTACACTGTTGCATAACTGATTGTCATCAATTCCCTACTCAGATTAGATAAAATAATTGAACCCTTACAATGCCAACTAGCATTGGCTCTAGTTCTGCTCCTGAGATCCATCTCAATGACATTAAATAAACTCCTGACGTGAAAATTCAAATGGAAAATGTGTACTAGTAATTTCAGTGCACTAAATCTTTTCCTTGAAATAGTTAATTGGTATGTTTGGATTGGTCAACATTTGTGACACTGTCCAATTTTTACTTTTGACCTGATATTGCTAGTTTAAATACTTGAAGAGATTGGTTTGATAGATTTATTCACAGTGAGACATCACTAACCTTGAACATTTCTTTAAATGGTTGTATTATGATTTCTGGCACACACATGAAAGTATAATTAGTGCTGTAAATATTTTTTCAAGAATTAATTTATTTAACAAAGTCAGTAACTGAAGAAAACACACACTGTAAAACAAAACGAAAACAATAACAAAAAACACCGCCAAAAACTGCAAACAGATGTGTTGATATTAAAATATTCTGAAGTACCTGAAATTGAAACTACCCATTCTTATTTATGAACAGTATTATTTTCCTGAGCAGTAACTCTAGACCATTTTTGTTCCTACTACAGAAACTTATGGTATATTTAATGTAGTATCTGTGAGATAAGAAAAAAGAGAAAAACAACAGCAACAAACAGACAACTGCTTTATTTATTAAAGGAAGTCATTCGATTAATTTTATTTGCTTATTTTTTAAAAGTTTTCATAAAATCATCCCTTAAGGAAGTACAGACTTAGATTTCTATTTTTTTATCAAATATATGTATTTTTTTGTTTAAAAAAATATTTTTATATTAAGTTGGTCAGAAATAATTTATTTTCAGGAGGACATATTTTTCACAATCTTGCTCTGTGTATACAAATGTTTTCCATTTTCTAAGTATCATACATGTGCTGTAGATCTGTTGTTCGTTTTGAAGATGGTGGACAAGATCTTAAAGCATTTTGTATTTTCTCTTCATTATGTCACAACTTAAATATATTTGACATAGATCTTTTGTTAACCTTGTGAAAATGGAGGACAAGATTTTTGATAATCTTTATCATACCTTATCAAAAATGCTTTAAATATGTTGTTCGCTGTGAAGATGGTGGACAGATATTTTGCTTTTATTCTCAATTTTGGTACCTTATGTGTACATTATATCAGTTGTTCGTCTTTAAATTCACAATGAAAGACCTTTTGTATTTTGTATTCTCTCTACTTTTTTAACCTTGTATGTGCTTAAGATCTGTTGCTTGCTTTGAAGATTGCTGACAAGATCTTTTGCACTAGAAAGATTCTCTTTCATACATTATATGTTCAACATGTATCTAGGTGGTATTAAGATTGTGGACAAACAAGTAACTGCTTGTATACAGTCTCTTTAGACTTTTTGCTATTTTAATACATTTTTGTGTGTAAGATGCTTAGTCCACATTGGAAATTGTGGATTAGATCCCAGCTACTATTTGTGAATACACTGGATAAGCAGTTTGTCATCTTTTTCTTTGGCATTTATTTTCACTTTTTATCTAAGAATACTTTCATGTGTGTGCCAGTTCAGATGTCCACCATGAAGACAATAGCATAGTCTTTTAAAGTTTAATGTTTTTGTTCTCTCTCCTCTATGGTCATTTGTCATGCCAAGGTTTCACTGTTTAGTCAACAGTAGAATGACACAATATATCAAGGAAATTATTGCACTAACTGCAAGGTTCATTTTCACAAACATCCAGTCTTTTTAGGCCACCAGAGTGACTTCATTTCTGTTTTTAAGAAAAATTGTTTCGAACTGAAGTCAATTTTATGATATCTTCTAATCATTGAGAACATTAGTCACAAAAAAATACAGTAAAGGTTAAACCATTTATTGAAAGATTGAACAGTTCTAAGCCCTTTTCAGTAGCTGTACTAAGTAAGCATCATCTCTTTGATATACACTTGGTTTTAGCTCACCTGAGCATGAAGTGCTCATAGCGAGGAATTGTGAATTATCCTTCTGTTTGTCTAGCTGTTTGTTTTTTTGTTGCAAATGTCTAATAAACCTCTACCAAGTTGTTCAAATTATAGCCCCTGGGTCAAAATTGTTCCTGCCCTAGACAGTCCCTTTGTAAAGAACAGCTAGTCACAGAGTCAAGATATTGAGTATATAGCGTTGTCTACGAGACCTGTAGAAAAATATTGTTCAAATATAGGATATTTATAAAGAAAAACCTTTGAATAAACCTTTGAAAATATTCTTTTACAGGCACGCAAGTCATAAGGCTTAGGTATTTGGTATGTAACATTGTCTAATGGACTTTCACCAAAGTTTTTGAAAACATGGCCGTTGGGTCAAAGTTGACCCAACCCCAAGGATCACATGTTTTAAATAGATTATTATTTGAAAAACTTTGATAAACTTCTTGTCAGTAACCACTAGTCATAATGATTAGATATTTTATTGGTAGCATTGTCTAGTTGACCTCTACAAAAACTATTGAAATGTTGGCCCTTGGGTTAAAGTTTGCCCGGCTCTGAAGTGGACATATATTTTTCAAACATATTTAAGACTGTTGGATTGACAATTTTCATGATTCTGTCATAGCTCAGAATATTAAGTGGTTTAACCACTTACTACCACTTACTTCTTAACCATGTCACAAAGTTTGAATTACAAAAAAACTACTGAGAAGTGGGTTCTTCTTCTGTCCTGGAACAAAATGTTGTCCCTTACTCTTGATAGTAATGCTCAGATGGGCTATATAGGACCATCATATCCCTCTTGTTTATTTATATATCCTTAGTGTAAACTGGGTTGTAAAATGAAAGTGGTGTTTTGAGAAATTGAAAATTTGTAATACTTACATTTTATTACCTCTGTCTTGTTATTTTGCCCTTTACTTAATACTGGCAAAAACATGTTTTGATCATTCTGTATTCTGGTTCGTTTCTTCTTTTGTAATATTCATTTTTGTCATAGTTATGAGAATGAGGTTTTCATTGATTTTACATTCAGATAAGACACTAACGCTTACAATGAAGGTATGGTTACATGTCCAGGAGCTGCAGTTTCTGAGTTGTTGTGATAGATTATCATCATTTCTCTTCACTTCTGTAGTCAGCTTAGACCAACATATGTATCTTATTATTGAACCCTTTGTCAAAAATAGCACAGCTATTTGCAAAACTGTCTTCAAAATTTTCCCCTGGAGTAAATGAAAGTATTGACATCTCAATGACAAAGTCATCTTTAACACAACAGCTCATCATGTGTATAGAAAACTTGCTCCCAAAAATTATTTACAAACCAGTAAAGTTTGGTCATCTTTTTAAGCTTACTTTTTTCTAACAATGCTAATCTGATATTGAATTCTGACACCATGCTAATGCTAATGTTGAATTATGATACCATGCTAACGCTAATGTTGAATTCTGACACCATACTATTGCTAATGTTGAATTCTGACACCATGCTAATGTTGTATAATTCAGAATTTACTTCCTCTGTTGTAATTTTTTGCTCAATTCAAGCCATTCAAGGACAGGCACATGACCTTTGGTTTCTACATCATAATGCCATTTAACTCTGATGCATTTTCCTGATGCATTCCATCTTCTTGTTACAGATGGAGGTTTGTAAGAATAGTTCTGTGAAAAATTCTTGTATTGTTTTGTGTGCAAATGACACTTATGTGGGCTGATTAATTTTTTTACACTTTCTTTTTGTAAATGTCCAGGTAAATGTCCATGTGACATTGCATTCTAGAGTGTTGTTGGTTAATGATCTAAGGTTCTAAGTTAAAGGCTCACGAAAAGGTAGTCTTGCCAAATGCATTGCATCTTGTTACAAATGATATATTATACCAAAAGTGCTGTGAAAAATTCCTGTATTGTTTTGTGTGCAAAAGAAACTTCCGTTTGCAGATTTGTTCTTATGCTCCCCAAAGGGTGAGCATATAGTTGCCGCTTTGTCCGTCCGTCCGTCCCGTCCCGTCCGTACGTCCGTCCGTTCGTCCGTCCGTTCGTCCGTTTGTCATAATTTTGTCCGGAGCATAACACAAATACTATGAGAGATATCAATACCAAACTTCATAGGTAATTAGATCTCATTAAGGAGCAGTGCAGTGCACAAGAACCAAAACTCTTGCTTTATTAATTTTTCAGTTATTGCCCTTTGAAATTTCTCATACTTATTTTTTGTCGGGGGCATATCTCACAAAGTACAAGAGTTATCAACTTGAAACTTTATAAGTAGAACCATAACTCTTGCTTTATTAATTTTTGAGTTATTGCCTTTTGAAATTTCTCATACTTATTTTTTGTCGGGGGCATATCTCACAAAGAATAAGAGATATTAACATGAAACTTTATTGGTAGATAGATCTCTATGAGGAGAAGTGCAGCGTGCAAGAACCGTAACTCTATTTAGCATTACTTAGGAGTTATTGCCCTTTGTTATTTTTCATACTTTAAAAAAAATACATATTAAACAATAGCCCTTTGGGAATTGGCGTTTATTCGGGGAGCATCCATCGGTTCTACCGATTTCTTGTTTGTACTTTGCACCATCCTTTCTTTGTATTAATGTCCAAGTTCTAAGACAGTGTTTTGAATTATTAAGTTTTTCAAAGTATTGTTTTTCTTTAAAAGGTCAAATACAAGCTTGTTTCCTTCTTTTTTGTTCATGTAATAAAAAATAAACATTTAATTACTAAAAATCAACTTATGAAAGATATAAAACAGCATAGACAAACAGTTGACACAGTTTCTGTGTTAACTTCCTTTATTTCAAATGTTTTAACCTCCATTCTTATGTTCTTTTAAAGGTCTAGTTGTCACTTTCAGATGTAATAAATTATCTCAATGTAAGGCCACTAAAGGAGAAAATATCAATAATTTCACTGGGACTGCTGTAAGGTGAGTCATTTTAATTTGTTCTGATCTTACATTCTTTTTATTTCACATCTGATTCAGAAGATTTGGGGAGTATTGATATTTCCAATCTTTTTTTAACATGTCTTGATATTGCTTAAGAGGACGTGAGAAGCAAAACAATATCTGTAACTGTTCTTCTTACATGAATCTCATAAACTGTCACAAAGTCAAAGCTTGAAGATTTGCCAAAAAATGTGAATAAAGTTTTGGCATTTCTGTTCTTTGATATATATTTATATTTCTACAGCTTTCTTTTTAAAGTGAGATCAGAAGAGGAGAATGTATATACCGATAGGGACAAAGGTTCATAGAATCTCAAAGGACTTGTGAGAATTTTGGCTCCTGAACGTAGTTTAGTAACCTTCAGTGGTTTCAGACTAAAAATTGGACAGTTCACTTGTTTGGATTGTGGTTGTGACATGTTTAGCCCTATATTCTACTATGTAGTAATAATAAATGACAAAGTTGTTTAGTTGTTCTACAATTTTATTGACGTCTATTCTATGTGAAGGTTTAAACAAAACTGACTAGCCCACACGCTAGCAGCCTGTTCACATCATGCACACATGATTCCCATGTCACCCCCATGCAACTCTCCTTGGTTGATACCAGTAACCAGCTGACCTGTGTTTGCAAGACTCTTATCGTGTTATATTCGTCCCCTTCCAAAAGAAAAAATTATCAAATTTTGAATACTAATTTCAAGTAGCAAGATGGGTCGCCATCAATAATGACTGCACAAAGGAGTACACAACCCAGACAATTCTAAAATACAACAAATTTGATGGAACACAGTACATATAATGAAACATTTTAAGCAAGCATAACCATTATAATTAATTACAGATTACAATGTGTACTGAAACACAATAAATATAATGGATTTTTTAAGGAAAATGTTTTTAATAATATCTGCTTCATTTTAAGCTCACCTGAGCACAAAGTGTTCAAAGGTGAGCTATTGAGATCATTTATTGTCCGGCGGGCGTTGGCATGCTGCTTGGGTTGACTTGAACGACTTCTCCTCCTAATTTGACCTAAACCACTAAGCCAACTTTGACAAAACATGCGTGAGATATTCCTTGTATGAAACTCTACCAAAGTTGTTCAAAGAATTGAATTCCATAAAGCAGCTGAAAGGAAAACTTTGAAAATCTTGTCTGAAACGACAAGGCCCTGAGCGTTAAGATTTGGGATGTAGCATTGTCTAGAGGACCTCTACCAAGTTTCTTTAAATTATACCTCTGAGGTAATATTTGGCCTTGCCCTGGGGTCAGTTGATTTTAAATAGGCTTATATTGGGAAAACTTTTTGTCTGAAACCACTACTAAATGTCCATGTGACATTGTATTCTAGTGTTGTTGGTTAATGATCTAAGGTTCTAAAGAAAGGATCACGAAAAGGTAGTCTTGCCAGATGCATTGCACCTTGTTACAAATGATATATTATACGAAAAGTGCTGTGAAAAATTCCTGTATTGTTTTGTGTGCAAATGAAACTTTTGTAGCTGATTTGTTGTTAGCTCAACTGAGCACTTTGTGCGCATGATGAGATTTTAGGATCGCCCTGTGTCCGTCGTTCGTCAGTGCGTCGTGCGTCGTCAACTTTTGCATTAAACAACATCTCCTACTTAACCACTGGGCCAAAGTTGATGGAACTTGCCATGGATGTTCCTTGCATGAAGCTCTTCAGAGGTGTTCAAAGAAATCAATTCCATGCAGAACTCTTGTTGCCATTGCAACCTAAAGGAAAAACTTTAAAAATCCTCTTGTCTGAAACCACAAGCCCTAGAGCTTAGATATTTTGGCATTTAGCACCCTCTAATTGAACTCTACAAAAATTGTTCAAATTATTTCCCTGGGGTCCAAATTGGCCCCACCCCAGGGGTCTCTGGATTTTACATAAACTTATAGAGGAAAACTTTAAAAAATCTTCTTGTCAGAAACCGCAAGGCATAGAGCTTAGATATTTGGTGTGTAGCATTGTCTAGATGACTTCTACCAAGTTTCTTCAAATCATTGTCATAAATTCTTAATATCGGCCTCCCTTATTATTATACTTATCATATTTAGTTTATGTCCCTCAGCTGAAAGATCAAAACACTACTTCAGGATATTGTCATCCTTCAGTTACAGTTCTTGTTTCCTGATGATTGTATCTTCTTGTTACAGATGGAAGTTTGTAAAAATAGAGCTGCAGAAAATTCCTGTATAGTTTTATGAGGAAAAGAACTTTTATTTGCTGTTTTGTTACTTTAGCACCATCCTTTGTGTTAAAAGGCAGTCTTCTGAGAAAGCCCTTCTCTGTGAGCTTCAATGTCCCCTTCATTTTCCAGGAAATTACTCTCTCTGAATCAGCATTGTCAGATACATTTGCTTGTACTGTGTTGGCTGTTTACAAGGGAACATTTAGAAATAAGTAATATGCATTGTTGCCCTGTCCTTTCTTTATGTTTAAATTCAAGTTATAAGGCAGTGGTCTGAGTAAGCCCTTCTTGTAACTGATGAGCAATCTGTTATAGTCACCTGCATCGTCCAATCATTTTCAGATACATTAACATGTTATGTAGGGAAACATTCTGAAATAAGGAATTTCTATTTTTGCTCCAGCTCCACCTATTTTATGATTTTTTTCGCCACTATGCTTTCAACTGCATATGCAGTGTTGAGTCCCCTAGTAACTTCTACTTAAAAGGTCGAATCTCTTGGCTTCTTAGGAAGCTACCCCTGTTTATTTCTCAGTGGGTTAATTTAATTAGGGTGTCTTATCCACTTCATCTAGATGATCAACTTGCCAGGAAGCATGTTCTGCCTAGTACCAATTATCCTGATTAATTATAAGAACATTACAATTGTTTAGTTTAACCCTTACCCTACTGGAGGCAGTTGACTCTACCTTTGCAACCAGAGCAGACCAAGGTCATGAGCATAACATCCATGCAGCATAAATTTTCAATGAACACCTCCATAAACAGTTAATGGATCTGTCCAAATTGAAAGATTGACAAGTCCATTTTAGATATTTGGCATGGTTAGGGTTGATGTGAATTAGAAATAGCAGTATGTCCACTTCTACTTGGAAAATTTATGTCTTTAACATGCATAAAAACTTTGTCTTAAATGAAAGTACTAGAACAAACCTTGTAGTTGGTTTTTAACTAGCTGTCAATTGTTAATACTCTGCTGGTTGTGTTGCCCTTAAAAAATTGTGTGTACTGAAAAAAATATCTCCCATAATCCACAGTGCTGCCAGAGAGTCTTAATGTTCCACCTGCAGGAGAAAGCATAAAATACTCTTATCACATTAATGAAATATGGTTAAGAATTATCTATTCCTACCTTTTCATATTCCTAATGAAAACATTTTCAAGTTGATGGGGTGCTCTTCACACAGGATTTGAAAGTAGCTGTAATAACAGCACATACCTGACTAAGTTACACTGTTGCATAACTGATTGTCATCAATTCCCTACTCAGATTAGATAAAATAATTGAACCCGTACAATGCCAACTAGCATTGGCTCTAGTTCTGCTCCTGAGATCCATCTCAATGACATTAAATAAACTCCTGATGTGAAAATTCAAATGGAAAATGTGTACTAGTAATTTCAGTGCACTAAATCTTTTCCTTGAAATAGTTAATTGGTATGTTGGGATTGGTCAACATTTGTGACACTGTCCAATTTTTACTTTTGACCTGATATTGCTAGTTTAAATACTTGAAGAGATTGGTTTGATAGATTTATTCACAGTGAGACATCACTACCCTTGAACATTTCTTTAAAGGGTTGTATTCTGATTTCTGGCACACACATGAAAGTATAATCGGCGCTGTAAATGTATTTTCAAGAATTAATTTATTTAACAAAGTCAGTTACTGAAGAAAACACACACTGTAAAACAAAACGAAAACAAGGACAAAAAACACTGTCAAAAACTGCAAACAGGTGTGTTGATATTAAAAAATTCTGAAGTACCTGAAATTGAAACTACCCATTCTTATTTATGAACAGTATTATTTTGCTGAGCAGTATTTCTAGACCATTTTTGTTCCTACTACAGAAACTTATGGTATATTTAATGTAGTATCTGTGAGATAAGAAAAAAAAAAAAAAAAAACAACAAACAAACAACTGCTTTATGTATTAAGGGAAGTCATTCCAATATTTTTATTTGCTTATTTTTTAAAAGGTTTTCATAAAATCATCCCTTAAGGAAGCACAGACTTAGATTTCTATTTTTTATCTATGTATTTTTGTGTTAAAAAATATTTTTACATTAAGTTGGTCAGAAATAATTTATTTTCAGGAGCACAATCTTGCTCTGTGTATACAAACCTTTTCCATTTTCTTAGCATCATACATGTGCTGTAGATCTGTTGTTCGTTTTGAAGATGGTGGACAAGATCTTAAAGCATTTTGTATTTTCTCTTCATTATATCACAACTTATATATAATTTGACATAGATCTTTTGTTAGCCTTGTGAAAATGGAGGACAAGATTTTTGATAATCTTTATCATACCCTATCAAAAATGCTTAAAATATGTTGTTCGCTGTGAAGATGGTGGACAAGATATTTTGCTTTTATTCTCAATTTTGTACCTTATGTGTACATTATATCAGTTGTTCGTCTTGAAAATCACAATGAAAGACCTTTGGTATTTTGTATTCTCTCTACTTTGTTAACCTTGTATGTGCTTAAGATCTGTTGCTTGCTTTGAAGATTGCTGACAAGATCTTTTGCACTTGAAAGTTTCTCTTTCATACATTATATGTTCAACATGTATCTAGGTGGTATTAAAGATTGTGGACAAACAAGTAACTGCTTGTATACAGTCTCTTTAGACTTTTTGCTATTTTAATACATTTTTGTGTGAAAGATGTTTAGTCCACATTGAAAATTGTGGATTAGATCCCACCTACTATTTGTGTGTACACTGGATAAGCTGTTTGTCATCTGTTACTTTGGCATTTATTTTCACTTTTTATCTAAGAATACTTTCATGTGTGTGCCAGTTCAGATGTCCACCATGAAGACAATAGCATAGTCTTTTAAAGTTTAATGTTTTTGTTCTCTCTCCTCTATGGTCATTTGTCATGCCAAGGTTTCACTGTTTAGTCAACAGTAGAATGACACAATATATCAAGGAAATTATTGCACTAACTGCAAGGTTCATTTTCACAAACATCCAGTCTTTTTAGGCCACCAGAGTGACTTCATTTCTGTTTTTAAGAAAAATTGTTTCGAACTGAAGTCATTTTTATGATATCTTCTAATCATTGAGAACATTAGTCACAAAAAAATACAGTAAAGGTTAAACCATTTATTGAAAGATTGAACAGTTCTAAGCCCTTTTCAGTAGCTGTACTAAGTAAGCATCATCTCTTTGATATACACTTGGTTTTAGCTCACCTGAGCATGAAGTGCTCATAGCGAGGAATTGTGAATTATCCTTCTGTTTGTCTAGCTGTTTGTTTTTTTGTTGCAAATGTCTAATAAACCTCTACCAAGTTGTTCAAATTATAGCCCCTGGGTCAAAATTGTTCCTGCCCTTGACAGTCCCTTTGTAAAGAACAGCTAGTCACAGAGTCAAGATATTGAGTATAGAGCGTTGTCTACGAGACCTGTAGAAAAATATTGTTCAAATATAGGATATTTATAAAGAAAAACCTTTGAATAAACCTTTGAAAATATTCTTTTAAAGGCACGCAAGTCATAAGGCTTAGGTATTTGGTATGTAACATTGTCTAATGGACTTTCACCAAAGTTTTTGAAAACATGGCCGTTGGGTCAAAGTTGACCCAACCCCAAGGATCACATGTTTTAAATAGATTATTATTTGAAAAAATTTGATAAACTTCTTGTCAGTAACCACTAGTCATAATGATTAGATATTTTATTGGTAGCATTGTCTAGTTGACCTCTACAAAAACTATTGAAATGTTGGCCCTTGGGTTAAAGTTTGCCCGGCTCTGAAGTGGACATATATTTTTCAAACATATTTAAGACTGTTGGATTGACAATTTTCATGATTCTGCCATAGCTCAGAATATTAAGTGGTTTAACCACTTACTACCACTTACTTCTTAACCATGTCACAAAGTTTGAACAAGTACAAAACTGCTGCGAAAGCAGCAAGAAAGGGAAGGTCCGCGCAAACACAAAGGTGGTAGTTAATAATGGAAGTCTGATGTGGGTTTGAGTGGTTTATTGCATGCACAGAACATGTTTAAAAAGTTTGAGGAGATATGACATTTACTTTAAAATGTGTCTTGCTTATGAACTTTGTTTGTGAACAGTAACACAGAAGCAGTGAAAGCAATAAAGCACACAAATGATGGAACAAAATAAGAGAAACACAAGCATCAGCAATGTGAAATGTTTGCACTGAAGTACAAGACATTTAAGATATCAATGACACATTGAAATAAAAAAAAAAGTTTAATTTACAATGAAACATGTTGGAAGTCATTGTAGTTAGGCAATGGTACAATGATGTAATTGTTTGTAAAATACAAAGAAGCCAAATATTTTTGGCGAAACCATGAGAGGAATTAAAATGAGTGTCAAAGAAATTGCATGTGATAAACAATGGTAATTATGCTTTTTAAAATTATTTAAGCAATAATACTGATCTGAGGTAAAACAATATACGGGACTTCCGTTTCCGGCTCAAACAAAACAAGCCGTGAAAATTCAAAAAGAAAAAATAAAATAAAATTTTGAAGCAGAGAGCAGTACATACCATATTTATACACATATATACACAGACGAGGGCTCAAGGTAAAGGCAAAGATAAAGATACAGACCCAAGACGGTCATAAATCCTCATACAAGATACCCAAATTATCATCACGTTTACTCCACCCAGCGAAGACTACCTATACAACAACAACAACAACGTATATTTAACTTTCCTCCTTCCACGGCCCTTTTAAGGGCCTCTAAATTTTCGTTAAATTCAATATTTATTTTATTTTTCTTATTTATATTCAAAGAAATTTATTTTCTTGATACCTGATCTCAGGTTTTGTCAGTCTTTGTTTTCTTTTTTTCCTTACATCAAAAACCATAACGATTTTGAAAATCGTTATTTCACAGACCTGGGTTATTTACCTGTGAGGATTATACATCTAAGCCTCTTTGTATTCATAGTTTAACGGCTGGACCGTTTACTATTTCAACATCTTAATAGAATTAGTTGTAGTAATAAATAAACTAAGTACAAAAAGGTGATACTATTTTAAGTACGAAAAACAAGGGAGGTAATACAAGCTACACTGTGCATTTCAGTACCGTATTTACTCCAAAAATATAAATTTAGAGAACATAACTACATCTTTTTTTCTATATTGAAATCTGCTATATTTCCTCTGCAAATTTTAGATTAACATTTCAATATTATTTCTATATCTTTCGTAAAACAGAATGTCGGCTAGACTTAAACCAGGAAAACACCATTTAGACTTATCTCGAATTTTAGGACAACCTCTAGATAAAACTCATTCCCATAGAATCAGATGTAGTACATCGAAGTATGTTTGTATTCTGAAAGGTGCTTTTAGAAATTTGGCATCTGAGGTGAACTTAAAAGTTATTTCAAGGGAGATTGAAAAGTCAATATATAATGTTTATCAAATCACTCCCTTGGCCTCAGGTGCCTTCATGCTTGAGTTCAAATCGGCAGAGGCACTGTCAAAAGCTCTGAACATTCGTGGGTTACGGATAGGAGGTCTGGAAGTGTTGACGGTTTTACCGTCAACAATCCAGACCTTCGATGTAGTGATACATGGGGTACCTTTGGATGAGGACCTAGATAAATTCAAGTCCAGTCTGAGCTACGACACCAGTCAGGGAGCCTGCCTGGTTGGAATAGCCAGACTGGAAAACAAATTCCGAAAATGGAGCACGGCAGTCAAGCTGACCTTCAGTGGGGCATGCCCCCTGAGGGTCAAAGTGGAGGGGACGAACATTGGCTTCCAAACGGAGACCTATGTTCAACCCCCACTTAGGTGTTATAGATGTCAGGGGTATGGGCACATTTCCCACAGATGTGGAAAATCCACTACCTGTGGGAAATGCGCCGGTGACCACAATTATAAAACATGTAAGAGCAATTATGTAAAATGTTGCAATTGTGGTCAAGATCACAAGGCGACATATAGGGGGTGCCCGGAATACTTCAGGGCTACTTGTGTTCAAGCCATTGTAAACCGGGAAAGAGTTCCCTGGCACAGGGCCGAAATAATACTTCAGAAAGAACTAGGTCAATTGAAGAATGAAGAAGAAGCAAGGTCAAAAGCAGATCAGACTCCTTCCTTGGAAACGTCCAACAAATCAGGAAGATCAGATCACTTTCAGAATGCACTTCATAAAACAAAAGATGAAACTTCATCAGAAAAATCAATAGGTCAAAACTTAAATATACAGAAAACACCCCCAAGACAGGTCAATACTTTTACTACAGGTCAAAGAAAATCATATTCACAGGCACTAGGGATTGACAACACCAAATCCCTAGAAAAGAATCATAACTCAAATCAACTAGCTTCAACGCCTGTCAAAACTAACAATGAGAGTCCTACCGGTGCCGCCATGTGTGAAATTTCAGTCACAGACAGCTCAGAGCAGTCAACTGTGACTGACGATGGCACATGTGACGTCACAGATCAGGACTCCATTGTATCTATCCATAATTCCTTCTTCTGGGACGATTCAGGGGAAAAATTAATGGAAATACAAGATATAATTGACTTAAGTACTCCAGTAAATAATTTAAGTGAAAATACAAGCTTGACAGAAAATTCAATAAATACAGAGGGGGAAGGTTCCAGGTTCAGAGTGGACCGATCCATGCAAACAAGCCCAACCGGCTCTAAACAGGTTAATTTTGAGGAACCAGTTCTAACGATAATTGACTCTAGCTGCAACTCTGCTAAGGTCACTCTTGACCAACTGGCAGACCTGGTCAAAGATATCTGTGCAAGTAAATCTAGACCAGGTAATAACAGGTTAAAAAACTACATAATCAGCCGGATAAGTGGTGAGTTTGGCTTGGCGGTCGACCCTGGACGGGGAACCAGCCCCAAAAATAGTAATAATACCAGAAGAAGGAAGGTCACCGGTGCCCCGCCTGTAATAGGCGGGGGGTTCATACCCCCTACTACCCCAAAGAAATTAAAACAAAATAGACAGAGTTTGAATAAAATTTACAAATCCAGTTTAAATAAGAAAATTTAAATTAGTTGTAAATTCATTACACTTATAAAAACTACTTTAACACCAATTTATCATGGATTTAAATCTCAATATATTCAATTTTAATGCCAGAGGGCTAACTGCCTGTACCTTTGTAGAAATCAAAAACTTCCTTCAAAACAATAAATTAATTAATGTCTTATGTTTACAAGAAATTAAAATGTCTGACCCTGTATACAGACAAATTCCTGGTTATCATATGGAATTTAAACCAGGATTTACTAGCCCCACTAATCAGAGTTATGGTGGCTTAATAACATATATCAAACATGGTATAAATTATGAGGTTATTAATACAGACAACCCATTAGACAGCAAGGGACAAGTGGCTATGGAAGTCCAAATGGTTAAAGTATATAACAGTCACAAAAACCTTTATATAGTCAACACATATTCTAGAGGTCATGATAAAACCTCATTAGGTCACTTATCTAAATATATACAAGAAGGTCAAACTCTCAGGCAATGCATTATCACAGGAGATTTTAATGCATACCACACAAACTGGGGCTCTTCTTATATAAATAAAAGGGGGTCAGAGTTATGGTCATGGGCTCAAGACTTGGATTTAGTCTTACTCAATGATGAAACCCCCACTAGATTTGATGCCAGACTTGGCACTTTCTCTAACATTGACTTATCATTTTGCCACCCCATGCTGTCTGCTCAAATTACATGGGGAGTCATTAATGACAATATGGGGTCAGACCATTTTCCATTACTTATTTCTCTTGACAAAAATATCAAAACTAAAGAAACTTCAAATGATATCAAATTTAATTTTAATAAAGCAGACTGGAGCAAATTTAAAATACTTTGTGAGAAAAATTTAAAAAATTCTATACAGGATGATGATATAAATAAATACTGCAATAATTTAACATCTTTAACTTTGGAAATAGCTGAGGGGTCTATCCCGGTCAAAAAATTCAGTAATAAAAGGAGGAATTTAGTTCCATGGTGGTCTGAGGAGTGCCAGCTGGCGGTTTCGAATAAGAAAAAGGCCTTGAAAACTTTCAAGAAAAATCCTATTAAAGAAAATCTGACACAATTTACTGAGGCTGAAAAATACAGCAAAGAAGTCATATTAAAAGCCAAAAAACAGAACTGGCAAGAGTTCTGTGAATCTGTCTCTATAGAGAGATGTACTTCCAGAGATTTCTGGAATAAAATTGATAGGATAAAAGGTAAACCCCATAATCCTATCCCCATGTTAAAGTTAAATAACAGCATAGCTTTGTCAAATAAGGAAAAGGCTGAATTTTTGGTCAATCATTATAAACAGGTTTCCAGCCATAGTAATATGCATGCTGATACTTTAACATATCAAGAAAAATTTGAAAAAGAACATAAAGACTTTATCTATACCAATTATACTAGTAACACTAGTGAAAGTAGGTCACTTAATATGGCTTTTTCCCTTAAAGAACTTAAAGAATGTGTCAGAAACAGAAATAACTCTGCATCTGGTCTAGATAAGATTAGTTATCAGATGTTTAAACATATGCCAGATTCTTTTTTGGAGCTATGGCTGGCACTGTTTAATAAAATATGGGTGACAGGGGTGTACCCGGAGGTATGGAAAGAAGCCTGTGTGATTCCCCTTTTAAAACCTGGTAAGAATCCAGGGGAGCCTAAATCTTATAGGCCCATAAGCCTCACCTCTCATGCCGGTAAAATAATGGAAGGCATGGTGAAGGCCAGACTCGAGTACCTCTTAGAGTCTAAAAACATCATAAACCCATATCAATCAGGGTTTCGCAAGGGGAGAAGTACCCTTGACCAATTGGTGAGGCTGCAACATGATATTATTTCTGCAAAAAATAGATCAAGGAGTGTTTTGGCTATATTCCTTGATCTAACATCGGCTTTTGATTTAACTTGGCATTCAGGTGTACTTTATAGGTTAAAACAATATGGAATCACCGGAAACTGTTTTCAGTACCTCAGGTCCTTCCTTGAGGGTCGGAAAATCACAGTTAAGGTTGAGGGAGAACTGTCACAGTTTGAAGAGGTGGAGAGGGGTACTCCCCAGGGCGCGATTCTCTCCCCGTTATTATTTTCTCTGATGATTAACGGGCTTCCTGAAACCCTTCAAGGGACAGGAATGGTAATCTCCCAATTTGCAGATGACTCTGGAACTTGGAAAACTGGGTCCAATTTGGTCAAACTTGCTAAAGATGCACAAGCAGGTTTGGACTCACTATGGGGTTGGGCAAAAAACTGGGGATTTAAAATCTCAGAAACAAAAACAGTTGCTATGCTTTTTGGGAATCAAAAACAGCACTCTTTGAACGTAAATTTAGGCGGCACACCCATCAAATTTGTAAAAGTTGCTCGTTTTTTAGGCATGTTATTGGACAGAAAACTGACTTTCGAGCAACATATTAATGAATTGGTTACCAAGTGCCAAAGAGACTTGATGGTCATGAAAAAATTAAAAAATACAGATTTTGGGGCAGATAAAAAGAGTCTGTTACTCATATACAAGTCTCTTATACGTTCAAAAATAGACTATGGTGCAGTAGTCTATTCTTGTGCAAGTAAATCCAACCTCAAAAAACTTGATGTTCTCCAGCATAAGGCCCTCAGGTTGGCTCTAGGTGCACTTCCTGCCACGTCCGGGTATCTACTGGAGCTGGAGGCCGGGGTAGCCCCTCTAAATATTAGACGACAAGAACAGTCTTTAAAATTTCTCACTAGAATAAAATCATATAAAGAAAATCCTGTAAATGAAATAATTGGTACAGGTTTTTATGTAAAATCTAAATTTAAAAAACCAGTTAGTCCCTTTGGTAGTCAAGTTCAAATTTATGCTGAAGAGGTTGGTATTTCTGAGGTGGAGGTGGCCAGTCGTGGCCCGTGCCAAGTTGCACCTTGGACACTCTCGGAGCCTGTAGTAGATTTAACATTACACGAACGTATTAAAAAATCTGATTTAAAGAACCTCATTAAATCAGAAACTCTGCTTCATTTTGATGCAAATTACACAGGTCAAACCCATATATATACTGATGGATCTAAAGATCCAATCACAGGCAAAGTAGCCTCTGCTGTTGTTATTCCAGAAAAAAAGGTCACGATAATAAACAGGTTACCAGACAATACATCAATATATACAGCAGAAATGTTTGGCATTGAAAAAGCATTGAGCTGGGTTATAGACAATAAACCAGGAAAAACAGCAATATTTTCAGATTCACTTTCATCTCTGACCTCAATCAAATCCAATAATAGCCGATCAAGGCCAGAGATACTGTCATCAATAAATATTAAATATAAACAATGTCTAGACTTAGACCAATTAGTTACCATTATATGGTGCCCAGCTCATATAGGAATTACAGGCAATGAGAAAGCTGACTGTGCGGCAAAGCAGGGGCTGGGTCTGGCCGCCCCTACCGATGAAATCCCTCTTTCTATTACAGAAGTTTATTCTTTGATTAGACCTGCAATACTAAATAAATGGCTAAAAAGCATACAAGATCAACCTTTTGTAAACACCTGTAAAATAAATAAAGTAAATTATACACCTCCTGCTACATATTCTATAAATAAAAAAATAGATAAAAACATTACAAGGTTACGGTTGGGCACAACTTTATTACCAGCTAGTAGGGGACAACATATCTTAGATTTAGATCCTTATTGTGCCCACTGTTCTAAAAGATTCGATACTGATCATTTCCTGTTTGACTGCTGTGCTCTACTTAAACACAGAAATAAATTTTTTCAATCTTTATATAAAGCTAATATTATACCTAATTTAAAAAATATTCTATTCCCTGATAAAAACAACTGTAAAACTGTCTTCAAATTATTAGAAAATTATATCACTGACTGCGAAATTACAGATTATATATAATAAGGAAACTCATACTGGTCTTAATAAAAGCAAAATTAATTTTTAGCCTGGGAAAGTACAAAAACAAAACTTTGCACTGTGGCACGGATTGTGTGATCGCGCGATTGGACTGCCCTGTCAGCTTCACACATCCGTGTGACAGTGCATAAATACTGATAATATAATATAGATAGTATTTTAGCAGTTCTTTTATTCTCTACATCTTTAACTTCCTTCGTGGTCATGGGCTCTTTCCCCTAAAGCCCTTTTTTAAATTCTTGAGGTCCTGGACTCTTTCCCATAAAGTCCTTTTCTTTTTCTATCCACTCTTATATTAAATTTGTGAACTGCTATATAGTTAAATTAACCAAATTTTGATATTGGCTACATAATCTATCTATGTCTTTTTATTTACATTTACAGTTTACATGTCGAGGAATGACCTACATATTGAAATTATAAATTTTAGTCTTGTACCAAATATATTAATATGTAAATTAAATGAAACGAAAATATGATTGTATAAATTCAAATAGTAATAATGGTAAACTTCACTTACTTTAGAAACGATGAAAATTCCAACAGAAAATTAAAAACTGCGAAAATAGATAACATAGCAAAATTGCAGCTACGTGTACTTTCTTAAACACACTGATTTCACTAAATTTTCACAATGTCATACGACAATTCTAACTGTAATCAATAGATATATATCCATTTCATTGAATTACATCCACCATTCACAAACAATACACGTATTTAATCCACAAATTTAATAAATTCCTCGATATGCGAACTGTTTAGCTTTCTATGCCATGTTTACATCAAGTAAAGTACTTTCCCACGGTCTAACATATATTCCAGCCAATCAGCGATTTATAGGTGTGTATTCACCAACCAATCCGAAGGGGCCCCCTGTATCGCGTTACTACCATACATATTATAAAGTAAGCGCGATTAAGTATTAAATTTTACAATCTATTTGAAATACTGCCTCTGTCATTTGATTAAAGCATTCGCGTATTTTAATATAAAACATAATCATTTTATTATCTTATTATATATTATTACAGCTTAAATTTTATATATGGTCACATTTTCATTTTATTGTAAATATGTACAAAACTGAAATTGTTCTTTTAAATTGTTTGTTGTTTTAACGTGGCCCTAAAAAGTGGCCGTTAACGGAAGTCTTTTTTATATAATATTTTTCTTTTAATATAAGTGTGTTAAATTTTAAAAATCAAATGTGGCCATTCAAAATTTTTTAAGTAAATATAGTTTTAAAATATGTAGACGTAACTTTACCGGAGAATTCATTCCTGATCTTCTTGAGGGGGGGTAAAAGCTACAGGTACCTACTATCTAAGTCTCCACATACATGTATATACTATATTAATAAGGCAGCTGGCTGCCCGTGGGAAGGTCCTTGTAAATAAGGGTGGAGCATACGCTATCCTGGATCTTCCCTTAGTTGAGAATTCCTTATATCTATTAAAAAAGGTATTCTCAACAGATAGTAGGTACCTCGAAATTTTCGATAGCTATAAGGGTATAAAACTAGTAGATACTTCCGTAAAACGAAGTATTAGTTTTTAGAGATATCATTTCCTACTATCTCTACTAACTTAGATATTCTCCGGATGGTCTTCTTTTTATTAATATTTTTATTTTAGGAAACTAGGAGCTTTTGATCTTAACAATATGTATTTTTCAAAATTTCGGAAGAACAAACATAATTAACTATGCAAATTGTCCAAAGTCAGCCGACATTTTTAATATAATTTTGAACTCAGTAATAAACATAGAACATATCAAGTTATGTAAATTAAATCCCAAGGTTAATAAAGCGTGTTAAGTTATAAGTACATAGATTTAGAAAAATAACTTAATCAAGTCAAATATACCAATGAGTAATAATTAAAAGAACAAAACCATATGATAAATTAATTAAATACAAGTGTATATTATCTAAATGATATACACTTTTATTCTGATTAAAGACAGCCTAAGAATAATTATTAGGTGTTCTATTAATTAGAAATATAGTATAATTTTCACACATGACTAATTACATATGTTAATTTAATAATCATCTTAAGTCATGCTCGGTCAAATGGCTTCGGCCGGTACCGAGGGTAAATAACCCTAGTCTGCTGCTGCTGAGGTAAAACACAATCAAATATTTATATACATTATGTACACCAAAGAGCAATTGCTCATATTTTTTTTAAATGCAACAATATGTCATAAGATGCTTACACGAAGTGATAAAGATTGATGACAACTAGTTTCTAATGTAGTACTTGTTTGAAATTCACCATTACAATAGAACTAAGAACAATTTTGAAAATGCTAGGCTATGTAAGATGGCATAAAATATAGATTATGAATTAGAAAAGAAAATACTAGCATTATAATGTAAAATATCATAATGTAATAACAACAACAGAACAGAAAATAAATGTTTCATATACATACATGAAAAAACAAAACAAACAAACAACAATTGTATTGACATTTTTAAGAGCATAAACAGTTAAAAAAATATGAGTATGGACTTGAGCATAAATGACTCACAAATCAACATTGTATTGAAAAAATCTAATTATTGTTTTATTTGAAAATGGTACTTTAAATTTTTGAGTTGTTATCAATAACATATTTAGATTATCAATTAGAAAAGAAAATACTAGCATTATAATGTAAAATATCATAATGTTATACTTGGCTTGTCACATGCCTGGTATGAGTACGCACTCTGGGCAGCAATGACAGTGATTGCCTCAACGGTTGTTTATTCATTCAAACAGAGGTTTTCAATAAGGAAGTATTAATAAATGTTGATGACATCAGTTTGGTCTAAACATATGAAACGAAATGATTTAATGATGCTTGAATTAAATATGCTGCATAAAGTGTATCCCTTTTTGTTATTGACTGTACTTATTTGATTCATAGAACCAAAACAAAACAACCGGAAGCATCATCTAGGTCAGCTACCATGCGGCGTCCAATCAGATTCGGTATTTCAGACCACGTGAAAAAACAACGCGCGTAATAAATTAGTAGTCCAAAAGGCACGTATACTGATATCCGAAAACATTTTTTTTTCTTCATTTAAAGCGCAAAGTACAAATGAACTTGAAATTTTCCTAAAATACACCAATATCTCAACATCATTACGGCCTTTTAAAATTAAACTGAACATAAACAATTCGAAAGGATACAAATCTCATTTCCGACACCATTGTCTTCCCAATAAACCCTTATGAATATGGCCCGCGCTGTGGCGCGGACCACTTACAAAAAAACTACTGAGAAGTGGGTTCTTCTTCTGTCCTGGAACAAAATGTTGTCCCTTACTCTTGATAGTAATGCTCAGATGGGCTATATAGGACCATCACATCCCTCTTGTTTATTTATATATCCTTAGTGTAAACTGGGTTGTAAAATGAAAGTGGTGTTTTAAGAAATTGAAAATTTGTAATACTTACATTTTATTACCTCTGTCTTGTTATTTTGCCCTTTACTTAATACTGGCAAAAACATGTTTTGATCATTCTGTATTCTGGTTCGTTTCTTCTTTTGTAATATTCATTTTTGTCATAGTTATGAGAATGAGGTTTTCATTGATTTTACATTCAGATAAGACACTAACGCTTACAATGAAGGTATGGTTACATGTCCAGGAGCTGCAGTTTCTGAGTTGTTGTGATAGATTATCATCATTTCTCTTCACTTCTGTAGTCAGCTTAGACCAACATATGTATCTTATTATTGAACCCTTTGTCAAAAATAGCACAGCTATTTGCAAAACTGTCTTCAAAATTTTCCCCTGGAGTAAATGAAAGTATTGACATCTCAATGACAAAGTCATCTTTAACACAACAGCTCATCATGTGTATAGAAAACTTGCTCCCAAAAATTATTTACAAACCAGTAAAGTTTGGTCATCTTTTTAAGCTTACTTTTTTCTAACAATGCTAATCTGATATTGAATTCTGACACCATGCTAATGCTAATGTTGAATTATGATACCATGCTAACGCTAATGTTGAATTCTGACACCATACTATTGCTAATGTTGAATTCTGACACCATGGTAATGTTGTATAATTCAGAATTTACTTCCTCTGTTGTAATTTTTTGCTCAATTCAAGCCATTCAAGGACAGGCACATGACCTTTGGTTTCTACATCATAATGCCATTTAACTCTGATGCATTTTCCTGATGCATTCCATCTTCTTGTTACAGATGGAGGTTTGTAAGAATAGTGCTGTGAAAAATTCTTGTATTGTTTTGTGTGCAAATGACACTTATGTGGGCTGATTAATTTTTTTACACTTTCTTTTTGTAAATGTCCAGGTAAATGTCCATGTGACATTGCATTCTAGAGTGTTGTTGGTTAATGATCTAAGGTTCTAAGTTAAAGGCTCACGAAAAGGTAGTCTTGCCAAATGCATTGCATCTTGTTACAAATGATATATTATACCAAAAGTGCTGTGAAAAATTCCTGTATTGTTTTGTGTGCAAAAGAAACTTCCGTTTGCAGATTTGTTCTTATGCTCCCCAAAGGGTGAGCATATAGTTGCCGCTTTGTCCGTCCGTCCGTCCCGTCCCGTCCGTACGTCCGTCCGTTCGTCCGTCCGTTCGTCCGTTTGTCATAATTTTGTCCGGAGCATAACACAAATACTATGAGAGATATCAATACCAAACTTCATAGGTAATTAGATCTCATTAAGGAGCAGTGCAGTGCACAAGAACCAAAACTCTTGCTTTATTAATTTTTCAGTTATTGCCCTTTGAAATTTCTCATACTTATTTTTTGTCGGGGGCATATCTCACAAAGTACAAGAGTTATCAACTTGAAACTTTATAAGTAGAACCATAACTCTTGCTTTATTAATTTTTGAGTTATTGCCTTTTGAAATTTCTCATACTTATTTTTTGTCGGGGGCATATCTCACAAAGAATAAGAGATATTAACATGAAACTTTATTGGTAGATAGATCTCTATGAGGAGAAGTGCAGCGTGCAAGAACCGTAACTCTATTTAGCATTACTTAGGAGTTATTGCCCTTTGTTATTTTTTTATACTTTAAAAAAATACATATTAAACAATAGCCCTTTGGGAATTGGCGTTTATTCGGGGAGCATCCATCGGTTCTACCGATTTCTTGTTTGTACTTTGCACCATCCTTTCTTTGTATTAATGTCCAAGTTCTAAGACAGTGTTTTGAATTATTAAGTTTTTCAAAGTATTGTTTTTCTTTAAAAGGTCAAATACAAGCTTGTTTCCTTCTTTTTTGTTCATGTAATAAAAAATAAACATTTAATTACTAAAAATCAACTTATGAAAGATATAAAACAGCATAGACAAACAGTTGACACAGTTTCTGTGTTAACTTCCTTTATTTTAAATGTTTTAACCTCCATTCTTATGTTCTTTTAAAGGTCTAGTTGTCACTTTCAGATGTAATAAATTATCTCAATGTAAGGCCACTAAAGGAGAAAATATCAATAATTTCACTGGGACTGCTGTAAGGTGAGTCATTTTAATTTGTTCTGATCTTACATTCTTTTTATTTCACATCTGATTCAGAAGATTTGGGGAGTATTGATATTTCCAATCTTTTTTTAACATGTCTTGATATTGCTTAAGAGGACGTGAGAAGCAAAACAATATCTGTAACTGTTCTTCTTACATGAATCTCATAAACTGTCACAAAGTCAAAGCTTGAAGATTTGCCAAAAAGTGTGAATAAAGTTTTGGCATTTCTGTTCTTTGATATATATTTATATTTCTACAGCTTTCTTTTTAAAGTGAGATCAGAAGAGGAGAATGTATATACCGATAGGGACAAAGGTTCATAGAATCTCAAAGGACTTGTGAGAATTTTGGCTCCTGAACGTAGTTTAGTAACCTTCAGTGGTTTCAGACTAAAAATTGGACAGTTCACTTGTTTGGATTGTGGTTGTGACATGTTTAGCCCTATATTCTACTATGTAGTAATAATAAATGACAAAGTTGTTTAGTTGTTCTACAATTTTATTGACGTCTATTCTATGTGAAGGTTTAAACAAAACTGACTAGCCCACACGCTAGCAGCCTGTTCACATCATGCACACATGATTCCCATGTCACCCCCATGCAACTCTCCTTGGTTGATACCAGTAACCAGCTGACCTGTGTTTGCAAGACTCTTATCGTGTTATATTCGTCCCCTTCCAAAAGAAAAAAATATCAAATTTTGAATACTAATTTCAAGTAGCAAGATGGGTCGCCATCAATAATGACTGTACAAAGGAGTACACAACCCAGACAATTCTAAAATACAACAAATTTGATGGAACACAGTACATATAATGAAACATTTTAAGCAAGCATAACCATTATAATTAATTACAGATTACAATGTGTACTGAAACACAATAAATATAATGGATTTTTTAAGGAAAATGTTTTTAATAATATCTGCTTCATTTTAAGCTCACCTGAGCACAAAGTGTTCAAAGGTGAGCTATTGAGATCATTTATTGTCCGGCGGGCGTCGGCATGCTTCTTGGGTTGACTTGAACGACTTCTCCTCCTAATTTGACCTAAACCACTAAGCCAACTTTGACAAAACATGCGTGAGATATTCCTTGTATGAAACTCTACCAAAGTTGTTCAAAGAATTGAATTCCATAAAGCAGCTGAAAGGAAAACTTTGAAAATCTTGTCTGAAACGACAAGGCCCTGAGCGTTAAGATTTGGGATGTAGCATTGTCTAGAGGACCTCTACCAAGTTTCTTTAAATTATACCTCTGAGGTAATATTTGGCCTTGCCCTGGGGTCAGTTGATTTTAAATAGGCTTATATTGGGAAAACTTTTTGTCTGAAACCACTACTAAATGTCCATGTGACATTGTATTCTAGTGTTGTTGGTTAATGATCTAAGGTTCTAAAGAAAGGATCACGAAAAGGTATCCTGTATTGTTTTGTGTGCAAATGAAACTTTTGTGGCTGATTTGTTGTTAGCTCAACTGAGCACTTTGTGCGCATGATGAGCTTTTAGGATCGCCCTGTGTCCGTCGTTCGTCAGTGCGTCGTGCGTCGTCAACTTTTGCATTAAACAACATCTCCTCCTTAACCACTGGGCCAAAGTTGATGGAACTTGCCATGGATGTTCCTTGCATGAAGCTCTTCAGAGGTGTTCAAAGAAATCAATTCCATGCAGAACTCTTGTTGCCATTGCAACCTAAAGGAAAAACTTTAAAAATCCTCTTGTCTGAAACCACAAGCCCTAGAGCTTAGATATTTTGGCATTTAGCACCCTCTAATTGAACTCTACAAAAATTGTTCAAATTATTTCCCTGGGGTCTAAATTGGCCCCACCCCAGGGGTCTCTGGATTTTACATAAACTTATAGAGGAAAACTTTAAAAAATCTTCTTGTCAGAAACCGCAAGGCATAGAGCTTAGATATGTGGTGTGTAGCATTGTCTAGATGACTTCTACCAAGTTTCTTCAAATCATTGTCATAAATTCTTAATATCAGCCTCCCTTATTATTATACTTATCATATTTAGTTTATGTCCCTCAGCTGAAAGATCAAAACACTACTTCAGGATATTGTCATTCTTCAGTAACAGTTCTTGTTTCCTGATGATTGTATCTTCTTGTTACAGATGGAAGTTTGTAAAAATAGAGCTGCAGAAAATTCCTGTATAGTTTTATGAGGAAAAGAACTTTTATTTGCTGTTTTGTTACTTTGGCACCATCCTTTGTGTTAAAAGGCAGTCTTCTGAGAAAGCCCTTCTCTGTGAGCTTCAAAGTCCCCTTCATTTTCCAGGAAATTACTCTCTCTGAATCAGCATTGTCAGATACATTTGCTTGTACTGTGTTGGCTGTTTACAAGGGAACATTTAGAAATAAGTAATATGCATTGTTGCTCTATCCTTTCTTTATGTTTAAATTCAAGTTATAAGGCAGTGGTCTGAGTAAGCCCTTCTTGTAACTGATGAGCAATCTGTTATAGTCACCTGCATCGTCCAATCATTTTCAGATACATTAACATGTTATGTAGGGAAATATTCTGAAATAAGGAATTTCTATTTTTGCTCCAGCTCCACCTATTTTATGATTTTTTTCACCACTATGCTTTCAACTGCATATGCAGTGTTGAGTCCCCTAGTAACTTCTACTTAAAAGGTCGAATCTCTTGGCTTCTTAGGAAGCTACCCCTGTTTATTTCTCAGTGGGTTAATTTAATTAGGGTGTCTTATCCACTTCATCTAGATGATCAACTTGCCAGGAAGCATGTTCTGCCTAGTACCAATTATCCTGATTAATGATAAGAACATTACAATTGTTTAGTTTAACCCTTACCCTACTGGAGGCAGTTGACTCTACCTTTGCAACCAGAGCGGACCAAGGTCAGCCTGCACATCCATGCAGCATAAATTTTCAATGAACACCTCCATAAACAGTTAATGGATCTGTCCAAATTGAAAGATGGACAAGTCCATTTTAGATATTTGGCATGGTTAGGGTTGATGTGAATTAGAAATAGCAGTATGTCCACTTCTACTTGGAAAATTTATGTCTTTAACATGCATAAAAACTTTGTCTTAAATGAAAGTACTAGAACAAACCTTGTAGTTGGTTTTTAACTAGCTGTCAATTGTTAATACTCTGCTGGTTGTGTTGCCCTTAAAAAATTGTGTGTACTGAAAAAAAAATATCTCCCATAATCCACAGTGCTGCCAGAGAGTCTTAATGTTCCACCTGCAGGAGAAAGCATAAAATACTCTTATCACATTAATGAAATATGGTTAAGAATTATCTATTCCTACCTTTTCATATTCCTAATGAAAACATTTTCAAGTTGATGGGGTGCTCTTCACACAGGATTTGAAAGTAGCTGTAATAACAGCACATACCTGACTAAGTTACACTGTTGCATAACTGATTGTCATCAATTCCCTACTCAGATTAGATAAAATAATTGAACCCTTACAATGCCAACTAGCATTGGCTCTAGTTCTGCTCCTGAGATCCATCTCAATGACATTAAATAAACTCCTGATGTGAAAATTCAAATGGAAAATGTGTACTAGTAATTTCAGTGCACTAAATCTTTTCCTTGAAATAGTTAATTGGTATGTTTGGATTGGTCAACATTTGTGGCACTGTCCAATTTTTACTTTTGACCTGATATTGCTAGTTTAAATACTTGAAGAGATTGGTTTGATAGATTTATTCACAGTGAGACATCACTAACCTTGAACATTTCTTTAAATGGTTGTATTCTGATTTCTGGCACACACATGAAAGTATAATTAGTGCTGTAAATATTTTTTCAAGAATTAATTTATTTAACAAAGTCAGTAACTGAAGAAAACACACACTGTAAAACAAAACGAAAACAATAACAAAAAACACCGCCAAAAACTGCAAACAGATGTGTTGATATTAAAAAATTCTGAAGTACCTGAAATTGAAACTACCCATTCTTATTTATGAACAGTATTATTTTCCTGAGCAGTAACTCTAGACAATTTTTGTTCCTACTACAGAAACTTATGGTATATTTAATGTAGTATCTGTGAGATAAGAAAAAAGAGAAAAACAACAGCAACAAACAGACAACTGCTTTATTTATTAAAGGAAGTCATTCGATTAATTTTATTTGCTTATTTTTTTAAAAGTTTTCATAAAATCATCCCTTAAGGAAGTACAGACTTAGATTTCTATTTTTTTTTATCAAATATATGTATTTTTTTGTTTAAAAAAATATTTTTATATTAAGTTGGTCAGAAAAAAATTATTTTCAGGAGGACATATTTTTCACAATCTTGCTCTGTGTATACAAATGTTTTCCATTTTCTAAGCATCATACATGTGCTGTAGATCTGTTGTTCGTTTTGAAGATGGTGGACAAGATCTTAAAGCATTTTGTATTTTCTCTTCATTATGTCACAACTTATATATATTTGACATAGATCTTTTGTTAACCTTGTGAAAATGGAGGACAAGATTTTTGATAATCTTTATCATACCTTATCAAAAATGCTTTAAATATGTTGTTCGCTGTGAAGATGGTGGACAGATATTTTGCTTTTATTCTCAATTTTGGTACCTTATGTGTACATTATATCAGTTGTTCGTCTTTAAAATCACAATGAAAGACCTTTTGTATTTTGTATTCTCTCTACTTTTTTAACCTTGTATGTGCTTAAGATCTGTTGCTTGCTTTGAAGATTGCTGACAAGATCTTTTGCACTTGAAAGTTTCTCTTTCATACATTTTATGTTCAACATGTATCTAGGTGGCATAAAAGATTGTGGACAAACAAGTAACTGCTTGTATACAGTCTCTTTAGACTTTTTGCTATTTTAATACATTTTTGTGTGAAAGATGTTTAGTCCACATTGAAAATTGTGGATTAGATCCCACCTACTATTTGTGTGTACACTGGATAAGCTGTTTGTCATCTGTTACTTTGGCATTTATTTTCACTTTTTATCTAAGAATACTTTCATGTGTGTGCCAGTTCAGATGTCCACCATGAAGACAATAGCATAGTCTTTTAAAGTTTAATGTTTTTGTTCTCTCTCCTCTATGGTCATTTGTCATGCCAAGGTTTCACTGTTTAGTCAACAGTAGAATGACACAATATATCAAGGAAATTATTGCACTAACTGCAAGGTTCATTTTCACAAACATCCAGTCTTTTTAGGCCACCAGAGTGACTTCATTTCTGTTTTTAAGAAAAATTGTTTCGAACTGAAGTCAATTTTATGATATCTTCTAATCATTGAGAACATTAGTCACAAAAAAATACAGTAAAGGTTAAACCATTTATTGAAAGATTGAACAGTTCTAAGCCCTTTTCAGTAGCTGTATTAAGTAAGCATCATCTCTTTGATATACACTTGGTTTTAGCTCACCTGAGCATGAAGTGCTCATAGCGAGGAATTGTGAATTATCCTTCTGTTTGTCTAGCTGTTTGTTTTTTTGTTGCAAATGTCTAATAAACCTCTACCAAGTTGTTCAAATTATAGCCCCTGGGTCAAAATTGTTCCTGCCCTAGACAGTCCCTTTGTAAAGAACAGCTAGTCACAGAGTCAAGATATTGAGTATATAGCGTTGTCTACGAGACCTGTAGAAAAATATTGTTCATATATAGGATATTTATAAAGAAAAACCTTTGAATAAACCTTTGAAAATATTCTTTTAAAGGCACGCAAGTCATAAGGCTTAGGTATTTGGTATGTAACATTGTCTAATGGACTTTCACCAAAGTTTTTGAAAACATGGCCGTTGGGTCAAAGTTGACCCAACCCCAAGGATCACATGTTTTAAATAGATTATTATTTGAAAAAATTTGATAAACTTCTTGTCAGTAACCACTAGTCATAATGATTAGATATTTTATTGGTAGCATTGTCTAGTTGACCTCTACAAAAACTATTGAAATGTTGGCCCTTGGGTTAAAGTTTGCGCGGCTCTGAAGTGGACATATATTTTTCAAACATATTTAAGACTGTTGGATTGACAATTTTCATGATTCTGCCATAGCTCAGAATATTAAGTGGTTTAACCACTTACTACCACTTACTTCTTAACCATGTCACAAAGTTTGAACAAGTACAAAACTGCTGCGAAAGCAGCAAGAAAGGGAAGGTCCGCGCAAACACGAAGGTGGTAGTTAATAATGGAAGTCTGATGTGGGTTTGAGTGGTTTATTGCATGCACAGAACATGTTTAAAAAGTTTGAGGAGATATGACATTTACTTTAAAATGTGTCTTGCTTATGAACTTTGTTTGTGAACAGTAACACAGAAGCAGTGAAAGCAATAAAGCACACAAATGATGGAACAAAATAAGAGAAACACAAGCATCAGCAATGTGAAATGTTTGCACTGAAGTACAAGACATTTAAGATATCAATGACACATTGAAATAAAAAAAAAAGTTTAATTTACAATGAAACATGTTGGAAGTCATTGTAGTTAGGCAATGGTACAATGATGTAATTGTTTGTAAAATACAAAGAAGCCAAATATTTTTGGCGAAACCATGAGAGGAATTAAAATGAGTGTCAAAGAAATTGCATGTGATAAACAATGGTAATTATGCTTTTTAAAATTATTTAAGCAATAATACTGATCTGAGGTAAAACAATATACGGGACTTCCGTTTCCGGCTCAAACAAAACAAGCCGTGAAAATTCAAAAAGAAAAAATAAAATAAAATTTTGAAGCAGAGAGCAGTACATACCATATTTATACACATATATACACAGACGAGGGCTCAAGGTAAAGGCAAAGATAAAGATACAGACCCAAGACGGTCATAAATCCTCATACAAGATACCCAAATTATCATCACGTTTACTCCACCCAGCGAAGACTACCTATACAACAACAACAACAACGTATATTTAACTTTCCTCCTTCCACGGCCCTTTTAAGGGCCTCTAAATTTTCGTTAAATTCAATATTTATTTTATTTTTCTTATTTATATTCAAAGAAATTTATTTTCTTGATACCTGATCTCAGGTTTTGTCAGTCTTTGTTTTCTTTTTTTCCTTACATCAAAAACCATAACGATTTTGAAAATCGTTATTTCACAGACCTGGGTTATTTACCTGTGAGGATTATACATCTAAGCCTCTTTGTATTCATAGTTTAACGGCTGGACCGTTTACTATTTCAACATCTTAATAGAATTAGTTGTAGTAATAAATAAACTAAGTACAAAAAGGTGATACTATTTTAAGTACGAAAAACAAGGGAGGTAATACAAGCTACACTGTGCATTTCAGTACCGTATTTACTCCAAAAATATAAATTTAGAGAACATAACTACATCTTTTTTTATATTGAAATCTGCTATATTTCCTCTGCAAATTTTAGATTAACATTTCAATATTATTTCTATATCTTTCGTAAAACAGAATGTCGGCTAGACTTAAACCAGGAAAACACCATTTAGACTTATCTCGAATTTTAGGACAACCTCTAGATAAAACTCATTCCCATAGAATCAGATGTAGTACATCGAAGTATGTTTGTATTCTGAAAGGTGCTTTTAGAAATTTGGCATCTGAGGTGAACTTAAAAGTTATTTCAAGGGAGATTGAAAAGTCAATATATAATGTTTATCAAATCACTCCCTTGGCCTCAGGTGCCTTCATGCTTGAGTTCAAATCGGCAGAGGCACTGTCAAAAGCTCTGAACATTCGTGGGTTACGGATAGGAGGTCTGGAAGTGTTGACGGTTTTACCGTCAACAATCCAGACCTTCGATGTAGTGATACATGGGGTACCTTTGGATGAGGACCTAGATAAATTCAAGTCCAGTCTGAGCTACGACACCAGTCAGGGAGCCTGCCTGGTTGGAATAGCCAGACTGGAAAACAAATTCCGAAAATGGAGCACGGCAGTCAAGCTGACCTTCAGTGGGGCATGCCCCCTGAGGGTCAAAGTGGAGGGGACGAACATAGGCTTCCAAATGGAGACCTATGTTCAACCCCCACTTAGGTGTTATAGATGTCAGGGGTATGGGCACATTTCCCACAGATGTGGAAAATCCACTACCTGTGGGAAATGCGCCGGTGACCACAATTATAAAACATGTAAGAGCAATTATGTAAAATGTTGCAATTGTGGTCAAGATCACAAGGCGACATATAGGGGGTGCCCGGAATACTTCAGGGCTACTTGTGTTCAAGCCATTGTAAACCGGGAAAGAGTTCCCTGGCACAGGGCCGAAATAATACTTCAGAAAGAACTAGGTCAATTGAAGAATGAAGAAGAAGCAAGGTCAAAAGCAGATCAGACTCCTTCCTTGGAAACGTCCAACAAATCAGGAAGATCAGATCACTTTCAGAATGCACTTCATAAAACAAAAGATGAAACTTCATCAGAAAAATCAATAGGTCAAAACTTAAATATACAGAAAACACCCCCAAGACAGGTCAATACTTTTACTACAGGTCAAAGAAAATCATATTCACAGGCACTAGGGATTGACAACACCAAATCCCTAGAAAAGAATCATAACTCAAATCAACTAGCTTCAACGCCTGTCAAAACTAACAATGAGAGTCCTACCGGTGCCGCCATGTGTGAAATTTCAGTCACAGACAGCTCAGAGCAGTCAACTGTGACTGACGATGGCACATGTGACGTCACAGATCAGGACTCCATTGTATCTATCCATAATTCCTTCTTCTGGGACGATTCAGGGGAAAAATTAATGGAAATACAAGATATAATTGACTTAAGTACTCCAGTAAATAATTTAAGTGAAAATACAAGCTTGACAGAAAATTCAATAAATACAGAGGGGGAAGGTTCCAGGTTCAGGGTGGACCGATCCATGCAAACAAGCCCAACCGGCTCTAAACAGGTTAATTTTGAGGAACCAGTTCTAACGATAATTGACTCTAGCTGCAACTCTGCTAAGGTCACTCTTGACCAACTGGCAGACCTGGTCAAAGATATCTGTGCAAGTAAATCTAGACCAGGTAATAACAGGTTAAAAAACTACATAATCAGCCGGATAAGTGGTGAGTTTGGCTTGGCGGTCGACCCTGGACGGGGAACCAGCCCCAAAAATAGTAATAATACCAGAAGAAGGAAGGTCACCGGTGCCCCGCCTGTAATAGGCGGGGGGTTCATACCCCCTACTACCCCAAAGAAATTAAAACAAAATAGACAGAGTTTGAATAAAATTTACAAATCCAGTTTAAATAAGAAAATTTAAATTAGTTGTAAATTCATTACACTTATAAAAACTACTTTAACACCAATTTATCATGGATTTAAATCTCAATATATTCAATTTTAATGCCAGAGGGCTAACTGCCTGTACCTTTGTAGAAATCAAAAACTTCCTTCAAAACAATAAATTAATTAATGTCTTATGTTTACAAGAAATTAAAATGTCTGACCCTGTATACAGACAAATTCCTGGTTATCATATGGAATTTAAACCAGGATTTACTAGCCCCACTAATCAGAGTTATGGTGGCTTAATAACATATATCAAACATGGTATAAATTATGAGGTTATTAATACAGACAACCCATTAGACAGCAAGGGACAAGTGGCTATGGAAGTCCAAATGGTTAAAGTATATAACAGTCACAAAAACCTTTATATAGTCAACACATATTCTAGAGGTCATGATAAAACCTCATTAGGTCACTTATCTAAATATATACAAGAAGGTCAAACTCTCAGGCAATGCATTATCACAGGAGATTTTAATGCATACCACACAAACTGGGGCTCTTCTTATATAAATAAAAGGGGGTCAGAGTTATGGTCATGGGCTCAAGACTTGGATTTAGTCTTACTCAATGATGAAACCCCCACTAGATTTGATGCCAGACTTGGCACTTTCTCTAACATTGACTTATCATTTTGCCACCCCATGCTGTCTGCTCAAATTACATGGGGAGTCATTAATGACAATATGGGGTCAGACCATTTTCCATTACTTATTTCTCTTGACAAAAATATCAAAACTAAAGAAACTTCAAATGATATCAAATTTAATTTTAATAAAGCAGACTGGAGCAAATTTAAAATACTTTGTGAGAAAAATTTAAAAAATTCTATACAGGATGATGATATAAATAAATACTGCAATAATTTAACATCTTTAACTTTGGAAATAGCTGAGGGGTCTATCCCGGTCAAAAAATTCAGTAATAAAAGGAGGAATTTAGTTCCATGGTGGTCTGAGGAGTGCCAGCTGGCGGTTTCGAATAAGAAAAAGGCCTTGAAAACTTTCAAGAAAAATCCTATTAAAGAAAATCTGACACAATTTACTGAGGCTGAAAAATACAGCAAAGAAGTCATATTAAAAGCCAAAAAACAGAACTGGCAAGAGTTTTGTGAATCTGTCTCTATAGAGAGATGTACTTCCAGAGATTTCTGGAATAAAATTGATAGGATAAAAGGTAAACCCCATAATCCTATCCCCATGTTAAAGTTAAATAACAGCATAGCTTTGTCAAATAAGGAAAAGGCTGAATTTTTGGTCAATCATTATAAACAGGTTTCCAGCCATAGTAATATGCATGCTGATACTTTAACATATCAAGAAAAATTTGAAAAAGAACATAAAGACTTTATCTATACCCTGTCGATAATTTAATGAACAGTTCATGAATAGTTCATGAATAGTTCATGAACAGCAATTTGGACAAATTGAGTTCATGAACTGTTTTACAAGTTCATGAACTTAACAAGTTCATGAACTTGAAATACATGAACTTCACAAGTTCATGAACTTCACACGTTCATGAACACATGAACCTCACAAGTTCATGAACACAAAGTTCATGAATCTGATTTGACCTAGTGACCTTGTTTTTGTTTGACCGATTATTCAAACTTTACGTAGAAGTCTGATGAACATTTGGACCAGACCTGATGAAGATTGGGTCAAAGCTCCAACATCAAGAATGTAAACTTGCTTTTTCTTTGACCTAGTGGTCTAGTTTTTACCCTAAGTAACATGACCCAGTGAGAATGAACATTCCAACCAAGCTGATGAAGACTGGATCAAAACTATGACCATTAGGTCGTTAAGGTCACCTTTGGGGGAGACATAATGAATGAGACACAGACTTTTTAAGTGTTTCAATATGGAGTTTGCATAATACATGACTTTAGTAAATTATGTCAGTAGACTAGTATACAAAGTGTGTAACTCCTCCTACTGCCTCCTGAGAACTTTTTGGATGTTCTGTATTTTTTCTATGATAATTTTTTTTTCTGTCCCTGGGAACTTTGCCCTTACACACTCGCACAATTTTTCAAACTTCCCTTGATCCAGTGGTGGTCTAGGCTGGCCAATGCATTTTGGAGATTTCTTGCCAGTGATTGAGCAAGACTTCAGTTCTTCATTGGTAAACAAAGTTTTCAATAATGTTGTAATTGCCTGGGAGACATTGTTACTGCCTTCAATTATTTGCACTACACTTGAAGTGGTTTCCTGGGGCTGACATGTTTTGGCTTCCTTGCTCTCCATCTTCTGAGTTTCCATCTTCTGAGTTTCCATCTTCTGTGTTTCAGGACTTCCAACATGTTCAAGCTTCTTCACTCTGCCTTTCAGCCTCTTCACTTCACCCATAAGATAGTCCACATCTCGCTCCAATTTGGTCCTGCTGCTGAAATAATAACAGACAATATTGCATCCAAGTACATGTATGGTTTTAGCTTTATCCAAAAATATCAGAAGTAAAACATTAATTTTAGTTCCTGTACAGTAGATATATAGAATCTTGTCAAAAGTCGGGACTTCAGTCTTAGTATCTTGTGTGAAGTTCATCAAATTTCAGGCGGTTTGTTTCGGAGAAATGTAGTTCAAGGAAAAAGTATATGCCAGACGCACAGACACACAGACAAAAACATGCTAACTATGATATAAACCATATGGTGCTTTGCATCAATAGTGCTAAGTCCAGTAAAAATTTTGTTTTGAAAGGCAAGTTTGAGCCCTGGTATGACCTCTGTGGTGATGTCAATAAAATCTTTCTGAGGTCATTCCATTCCACCACTAATTGGGTGTCAGTCACTTCCAGTAAAACCAAGAGTTAGACTTGTACTGGTTATGGAGCCCAGGCAGACTTTTCATAGGCTTACAAAGTTTTAATGACCAAAACTATTGCTAGAGTGCCCAAAGACAGTATGAAATTTTAATGCATACACAAAATCACAATGGTGAATTTTGCAGCTTTTGGTCATAAACATACAGGCTCCTATCAAATACCATTCCACCTTTTTTAGGGTCTTGATAACTCTTGGAGTTCAGCAGGTGGGTGGTTTTGCTTCAATGTGAAATGTTTCACATGTGTGAGTAGCCAAAATCAATTCCTTCCTGTTAGGCTCCATAATATGATCCAAGCTGTTGGTGCGATAGCGGTGGATTTATCAAATCGCTTAATGGTCATGGTCCCGAACTTCAACATGTAGTAAAACTTAAGCTTAACTTGCTGGCTTTCAGAAAATTGCCTAATTACCTCTTATGGCTGGACGATTCGTGTGCCCTTTTTTTTATGAAGGGGGATTCTGCTGCAGGTTGATCACGTTTGTCATCTGCATCAGAAGCCTTGGTGTTAGCAGAGCTCTCAGCAGTAACAGAATCTGAAAAACATCAGCAAATATTGTTTTCTAGCAAAATTTGTCCCGAACTACTAGTATATAGGTCAAACAATACTGCCATGCAAACTACATGAGGCTGTATAGTGCAAGAAATAATGGAGTGAAATTGTGAAAATCCATAAAACAGTCAGAAAGTTAATTGAATTCAAAAATTCCTATCCCATGTGTAAACATTGTAAATGCAACATTTGGTCACTGCCCACCAGATATATCCTCATTACCCGCGAGTGATGTAACGCAGAGATGGCTAATTATGTAGAATCATTTTTGTGTGTAGATTGATTTTCCAGTATTTCACGCATAGATCTATGCGCTTATTTAAAACAATGCAAATATTGCAATCTGGAATGTGTTAAGCGCCATCATCTGGATCAAAATGTGCAACTTTAAGACCACAAAAATGCAGTTTGTAGCCTTTTAGCAAAATTTCATGCAAGTGAAATTAAATGATACTACAGTGGTATATATTCAAATTACAAAAGACAAGGGTAGGAATCAATGTCAACATGATTACTCATGGAATACTAACCAGAAGTAGAAGAAACATTGGTTGCAACTTGAATGTCTACAGCTGCAGGTAATTTGGTGTCATCGGAGTTCTGGGTAGGTGCAGTTAATTTGGTGACATCGGAGTTCCGGGTAGGTGTGGTGTCATCTGAGTTCTGGGTAGGTGCGGTATCATCAGAGTTCTGGGTAGATGCAGTGTCATCGGAGTTCTGGGTAGGTGCATTGTCAGCAACTGAAGACTTCGACTCTGCAACTGAAAGTTTTCGGCATAAGTGTAAGTTTTTTTTCAATACTGAGAAAATATCATACATGGGAACTGCATAAAACATATCCCTATCCTCATTTAATATTAAAGAAAGCTTAAATATTATTGTTTTGATCTGAATCAAATTTATTGTGGTTTTTCATGTTTAATTTTAATAGCAGTTTTGTTACCAGTTAAAGACAAAGTTCTAAAACGAATTCATGCTTTAAGTTTAAGTTTCACCTTTCCCATAATCATTTCCTAAAAGTATGACGTCCGAGGATTGTTTCTCACAATAATATACATATATTGATTCGTTTTGAATTTTGACCTGCATTTTCAGTTTTGGTGCCATTTTTATTAAAAGTGCCCTTAATTGTTCTCATTACTTACGATTATACTCTTCCTTTACTCTTCTTATTATTGCTGCCTCATCTGTCTCCTCAAACAATATTTCGTTCAAGAATGTTTGGAACTTCTGTCCTTCAACATTTAGGATCTTGTCTGAACCCCCTGGAATGTAAATGACAGTTTAGTTTAGTGCACATTTTAATAAGTAAGGATTTTCCAGTCTATAATTTTTTAGTGTGTCTTAAAACCGCTGAAATTACATTTGCCCTCAATTATGAATATCACATTACAAAATTGATGTTTCAGTAAATAACAAGTTTGGTAAAAACATATCATATAGTGTTTTGTTTGGAACATTCAGGAATTGACACGAAAGTGTCATTCACACCTAAATACAAAAGATTGTCGCAACAAGGAGTCGGACCTGCCGGGCTCTGACCAGCGACCATCGGTTCACAAGCCTGTGGATCTACTAATTGAGCTAGCTGGGCCAGTCTAAATTCAAAAAACTAGAAATGTGTCCAAAGGACACGGATGCCCCCACTCATAATGCCTTCATACACATGGCCACTTAAATCCAGAAGTGAAAACAAAATTTGAAAAAATCTGAATTTTTACTACGTCAAGGGCAATAACTCTGCCAATACTAAATGATTCCACAAGCTATACCCCAGATGCACAACTACACATGCTGATCAACTTTCTTGTAATATTTCATGACTCTGAGTAAAATTTATACTTTTTGAGCTATGTGTGACAAGTTGAAAATTAAGAATTTTTACTAAGTCAAGGGAAATAACTCTTCCAATACTGAATAGATCCACACACAAAACACCAGGTGCACAGCTAAACATGCTGAACAACATTTCTGTAAAATTTGATGACTCTAGGTCAAATACTTTTGGAGTTATCCGCGACATAAAGTTGAATATTGCAAATTTTACTAATTCACCGTGCCAGCTTCCTTTGGTTCGAACTGTCTTGAGGTCGAATCGTGTTTGTGGCAAATATGTCACTTACTTGCAATAATAAGAGCCGGGTATAACTTTCCACCGTATTTGGCTGATGTCAGTGAACCAACATTGTTGTCAGAATCGCTGATAGCTGATTTCGAAACCACTGACCATGCATTTTCTTTCGGCCAAAACACCAAATTTCGTTCGGCGGCCATAATTCAAAACCGAGTTTTCTGCGCATGCTCGTAACCGAGAAAGTACGAGTTGTTTCGGCCATTGACGGATTACTATATTTTTTTGCTATGCCTCTCTTCTGTGTTCTATCCTCTATATCGGAAACAAAACAAAAAATAATAACGGAAAATTTGTATCAAGAAGGACCAGAAATGCTGTGGTGAGTATGCTTTTTATGTTCGTACATGTTCGTGTTTTTCCGTTTTAAATACGTCATTTTCCGGGGATTACCTTACCTTCGCAGGGCGCTCTTCTGTGTATTGAAGTGAAAGTAGCAATGGAGCATAAAATAAACAAGTATCGTGTTGTTGAAGAAAATGGGAGGCAGAGATTTGAGTGTTTACTGTGTCATCGTAAATTATCTTCAAGACGCATTGTTTTGTATCACTTGAATTCTGCACATAAAATGAGTACGTAAAGATGAAATTTACGATTAAACATGGCTGCGCCCATTCTTAGAAAATTGTACATGTAGACAGACCGGAATAATATGCGGACACTACCAGTACGCGGACACCTCCAAAATAGGCGAGTTTAAAAACATCTGAACCGAACAAAAGGAGGGTGATATTAAATACATAGAAACGTGACAAAGTCATGTTACTTCCAGTCTTTTACACGTATGTTTACAGTTCTGTGTATTGTTTACAAGCAGACGAATACAAAATGATTGAATAGAAAACAAAATGCTAATTACCGTTAGAGTTGTATTGTTATTTGACTTAACATTTTTATGCCCCCGGCATATAGTAATCGTACTGTCTGTCTTACCAATCATTGGTGAAAGTACTGCTTATTGATAAAAATACCAATGATTTTTATGGTAGTTACAATTGAATATCACATTGAAAACAATCTGCTTACGTCAAAAACTATTAAAGTGTATCAATAATATGCAGTACGCCAGTAGATCATTTTTGCAAATGAATCAATAAATCCATCAATTACTATTTACATTACAAAATTCTAGGCCATTTACAATGCGGTTTTGTGTTTTAGCTGAGTTACTGCTGAAAGCAATGCTAAAATAGCATTACAGACATGATGTAATGCAGTGAAACTGAAAGGCATCATTTGGCAAGGAGTCTGAACAAAATTTTATGAGAATATAGGTCAAAACATGAGCCTCGGCTTATGTCGAATCAGCCATGAACCAAATCGGCTGACAGTAAAAGAACTTTTACTCTGACTTTGTGATCAACTAAATATTCCAATGAAACTTTTGTTGCATATAACACAATGGTTGCAAGCATACCACAAGCTTGCTGCAAGTTTGGAAATAGAATTTTTGATGCCATAAATATATGAATACTTGACACATGAAATTAAGTATAAATGGTGTTGACATTTGTGCTATTGCCAGTCATGACAGTCTGCAGTTGAGCGACCCAGTGTTTTGGTGGTTCAAAGCTGGCATCACACAAAAGCAAACTACTTTCCATCCAAAAAAAGACTTTGTCTTGACAGCCATGAAATAAATATACATGTACATAATTATGTTTCACTAAAATTTGATACTTCTTCTTATTCAGGTCCAGTACAGAAGCAGTATAAGAAGTATGAGATGGATGGCAGTATAGATATTCCTAAGAGTACAGCTTACTATCGAAAGCGAAAGTTGCAATTCAGTGATTCAAGGGTACCTGAAGGTATTATTTTTAGCTCAACTATTTGAAGAATACACGTTGCACAATGTTAAGATTTTGCGTACCAGTTTCTTTTAAAAAGTCAAATATTTTCAAAGTCCATATAGGTATTGCTTTGAAACTTTGTACACTTGTTTGCCACAATGACCCCAACATGTAGACAAGAGGAGGTAACTCTATCAAGCATTTTGTCAAAATTATGCCCCTTTTTTAACTTAGAAATTTTGGTAAAGATTTAACATGCAACTTATTAAGCTTATGTTATACTATCAAGCTTATGTTTTACTATCCAGCACTGAGAATAGTCGAGCGTGTGGTTCCTCTGACCGCTCTTGTTTAATTCCAATCTATTAAGCAAATATCATTTAGATTAATCATGATTCCAGGACCTGTGGCTGACCTCTTTGGCTCTTTTTATGCCCCTGCAAGATTCTCATCGGTGTCATAAAATGTTTCGTGTCAGGCCCATACCAGGATTATTAGTTTTATATAGACTTTGTATAAAGCGTTAAAATACCTTTCTTGTCAGAAACTAATGGGCCTTTATGATAATGAAAATAATTTACAAATGTTCTCAGGTCTCTTTTATATAAAGACTTTTGAAGAGGAAAAGTAAAGTATTTAAATAAATCTTCTTGTCTGAAACTTATTAACTAGTTTGAAACTTTTGTGCTCACAGGATGACCAAGATTGTTCAAATTAGGACTCTGGTGTCCAATGGGGCTTGGGTTTTTTCATTTTAAATTGAAAATACGTAGTTCTGGTTGAGAGTTTTACTTATTTTCAGATGAAGCCTCCAGGTTGGTAAACACTGACATGAGTGAGAACCTTAGCAAATCTAGTTCCTGTTTATATTCAGATGATAAAGAACTAAATGAAAACATGACTGTGGATGAAACTGAAAATGGACAAACATGTACACATTTTGAAAACTGTGACTCTGTCAGTACAAATGAAGCTGCTGAAGATCAGGATGACTGGAGAAAAAGTGATAGCTCTAGTACAACTACAAATGATGCAGACAGTTATAGTGAAATATTTGATACAGATGACTCAGACACTGAAAGCGAAGGATCGGGCACAAATAGTGACAGTGCAAGTAGTGACCAGTTTGATGACAGTTGTTCTTCAAATTACTCTGATATCACTGGAAGTGCTCCCTCAAAAGCAAGACTGAACATATTGTCTTGTTTTATAAGAAATAATTTGCCAGCCACTGCATGTAAAGATATACTTTCAACCTTCAAAAGGTGTTTCCCATATGATGTAGCCCTTAAGGAAATAAAATATGAGGCATTGTGGGCAGTCCTAGATTCTGATTATGCAAATGAAATACATTACTGCGAGAAATGTGGGGAACTATTTCCAAATGATCCTGAAATTTTTTCATGTGTGAAACCTGGATGTGATGGCATTCGATATTTAGGACCAAATCAGCATATTGTTGGAAAACCTAGAGCAAGTTTTGTACTTGCAAATATAAAGAAACAATTGACAAATCTTCTTCAAGCCCCAGGTATGTCATTCTAAATAACCTGAAATCTTTGTATATGTTTTTGTGTTGCCTGCTACAGAGTAGATGTGACATTTAGGAATCACTTTTCCATCGTCTGTCTGTCCATCTGTCTGTCCGTCCATCACAAAACTTGTCCGGACTACTCCTCAGAAACTACTTATGCAATTTCAACCAAACTTTACAGGAATGATCCGTACCAAGTCTAGTTGTGCATATTGCATATTGTTAGCATTTTCCATTTCAATGATGTTTGGAGAGTTATGGCCCTTTAATCATTTTTATTTTTAAAGCTTGTCGGGACTACTGCTCTTATACTTCTGGTGGAATTTAAATGAAATTTTACAGGATTGAACGATAGTTCAAGGGTTTGCGCATGCTTAACGGGTTTTTTGTTCGAATGATTTTAAACTGAGTTATGTCCCTTGAATAAAAATGTTCTTTTTTCATTATGTTCAAAACATGTTCGGACTACTCCTCAGAAACTACTTGTGCAATTTCATCCTGTACTGTACAGGAATGATCAGTACCAAGTCTAGTTGTGCATATTGTCAGCATTTTCCACTTCAATGATTTTCGGCAGAGTTATGGCCTTTGAATAAAAAATTTTTTTTCTTTAATTGGCTATCATCAGGGGACACAGGTGATCATTGATCGCTCTTGTTAAACTACCTGCCTGTATAGAACTGAAAAATGTAGAAAACGGGCGTTAAAACAAAAACAAACCTAACTAAACAATATAACTGAACTGTCTGTCCGTCTATCTCTCACTGGTTTCAGCCTGCTAGATATTTCTCAATTTCTACTTGTGACAGTGCTATTTATCACCTTCAGTCTTCCGGTTTCATGATTAATTAGAGTTTTATTTCTGTATATTTGTCTTTGATTTAACCTTGATTGTTATTCAGTGTTTTAGAGTAATTAATCAATTAATCTTTTGCATTTCAGGAATATGGGATAATATCAAGCTAAACAAGGCACTCAGACAAAGAAGGAAAGTTGAAATGCCCAATTTAATAACAGATATCACAGATGGTGCTTTTTATAAAGAACTAGAAGATAACTTTCTATTGAATGAAAATAACTTGACAGCTATCTTCAATACAGATGGAATGTGTCTGTATTCCTCCAGTCATATTCAGTTGTGGCCATTGTATATAGCTTTAAATGAACTGAGTCCTGCTGTGAGGTTTGCACGTGAAAACATGATAATTGCTGGCATTTGGCAAGGCAAAGGTAAACCAAATATGGGAACATATTTGAAAGCATTCGCTTCTACATTAAATGAACTTTATGATACTGGTTTGAACGTAAATGTTGACCTAGAGACAGTATGTGTCAAACTTTCTGTTATTTGTGGAACTGCTGACTTGCCAGCCAAGGCAGCAGTATTAAACATGAAACAGTACAATGGTTCTGATTCGTGCATTACTTGCGAAGATCCTGGGAAAACTGTGAAACAAGGAAAAGGTTACAGCAGATATTTTCCTTTCAGAGAAGAACAAGAAAAAAGCAGTTTAAGGACAGAGGCCAGAGTGAGACAACAAATGACCCAGTCTACTGAACGTCATCCAGTCAAAGGGTTTAAAGGTTTATCTGGTTTAACAGAACTTAAAGGTTTTCCACTTGTGAAAGGAATGGTGCCCGATTACATGCACTGTGTGCTTTTAGGGGTAACGAAATTACTTCTTTCTAAATGGTTTTCCCCAGTTAATGCCAAAGAAGCATACTTTGTAGGTAACAAATTGAATGAAATATCTGCAAGATTAAAGTCTATACAACCACCAGAATGCATGCAGAGACTACCAAGAGACATGGAAAAAAACTATTCGTCTCTGAAGGCAACAGAGCTACAGGCATGGCTGTTGTACTATGGACTTCCATGTTTGAAAGGAATTTTGCCACAGCTCTATCTAGATCATTTTGCGTTGTTGTCTGAAGGGATTTACCTACTTCTAGGAGATTCCATTACATTCCATGAATTACAAAGAGCAGATGTTCTGCTGCAAAAATTTCACTCCCAGTTCCCAGCATTATATGGTGAAGGGTCTTGTGGGCTAAATATTCATAACATTGGATGTCATATGGTTTATTATGTGAAGTTGTTTGGCCCACTTTGGAGTTGGAGCTGTTTTCCATTTGAAGACATTAACTCTATGGTTACAAAAACTGTGCATGGGACTGGAAATGTTACAAAGCAGATAATGAAGTTGAAACAAGCCCAGTCATTACTCAGAAACCATCTTCAGCTTGAATCAAATGATAAGACTTGGAAGAAATTACAGGAGGCCCAAAATTGCCAGTTAGCAGGAACTATATCTGTGCTGCATGAGGATACATATACCCCTGTAGTGTTAAATAATTTTAACGTTGAAAGTGTATTTCATATTAGAAAAGCACTGCGAATTGTTAGAAATGGAAAACGTTTTTACTCCAGAAGTTACAACAGAATGCAGAAAAAGAACTGTTACACAGTGTTGACAAAAACTGGTGAAGTTGTAGTAGTTTTATACTACGTTTTCCATCCAGATGTGAAGGAAGTGTTTGCAGTAACCCTTACAGTAGAAACAAATGACAATTACATGGTGAATGATTCAGGGAAACATCTTGTTCCTGGAAAAATTGGAAATGAATGTCAGTTGTTTTCAGCACAAAACTTGGATGAAAATATATGGTTTATAAATGTTTCTGGTGGTAACTGCATCATTGCAAGACCACCAAATATTCATGGTCATGCAGTGTTTAAGTAAACTTATAGTTAAAACAGAAATTGGTGGTTTGGTTATTATGTCTCCCACCACAAATTGATTTGCTTCAGTTTGTCTGTCTGTCTGTCACAAACCTTGTCTGCACTCTAGTTCAAACAGTTTTCATCCAATCTTCACCAAACTTGGTCAGAATTTGTATCTAGATGAGTCAGGTTGAAATATGGCTCATTTTGGGTCAAAAACTAGGTCACTGGGTCACTTATTATTTCACATTGTCTGGACTCTAATACATTCTGCTACAGTTCATAATTTTGTCTTTCCTTCAAAGATTTTCAGTTATTTTTGCCATCAGAATGACATATACAATGTATACAGAATCAAGTGAGATAACTCTGGAGCTAAAATTTTCATCTAAATTACCTCCCTTTATTAAAAATAAAAATGTTTGTCATCACATCTTTTGAATCATGTTACACGGTTCATCAGATCCATTAGTTCATGAACTAACAATTTAATTATAAAGATTTCAAATGGCTGGTGACAGTGACGTTTAGGTTCGTGAACTAACTAAATGTTTTGATGAACTGATTATGGAGAGTTCATGAACTTTAAATGGCACAAGGTTCATGAATTTGTTTTGATGAACTTTTGATGAACAGTTCATGAAATATTCATGAACTTTGGTTGATGAACTACTTTGATGAATTTTTGAAGAACTGTGACAGACAGTTCATGAATGTTCATGAACAGTTCATGAATGTTCATCAACAGTTCATCAGTTCATGAACCGATTCTCGACAGGGTACCAATTATACTAGTAACACTAGTGAAAGTAGGTCACTTAATATGGCTTTTTCCCTTAAAGAACTTAAAGAATGTGTCAGAAACAGAAATAACTCTGCATCTGGTCTAGATAAGATTAGTTATCAGATGTTTAAACATATGCCAGATTCTTTTTTGGAGCTATGGCTGGCACTGTTTAATAAAATATGGGTGACAGGGGTGTACCCGGAGGTATGGAAAGAAGCCTGTGTGATTCCCCTTTTAAAACCTGGTAAGAATCCAGGGGAGCCTAAATCTTATAGGCCCATAAGCCTCACCTCTCATGCCGGTAAAATAATGGAAGGCATGGTGAAGGCCAGTCTCGAGTACCTCTTAGAGTCTAAAAACATCATAAACCCATATCAATCAGGGTTTCGCAAGGGGAGAAGTACCCTTGACCAATTGGTGAGGCTGCAACATGATATTATTTCTGCAAAAAATAGATCAAGGAGTGTTTTGGCTATATTCCTTGATCTAACATTGGCTTTTGATTTAACTTGGCATTTAGGTGTACTTTATAGGTTAAAACAATATGGAATCACCGGAAACTGTTTTCAGTACCTCAGGTCCTTCCTTGAGGGTCGGAAAATCACAGTTAAGGTTGAGGGAGAACTGTCACAGTTTGAAGAGGTGGAGAGGGGTACTCCCCAGGGCGCGATTCTCTCCCCGTTATTATTTTCTCTGATGATTAACGGGCTTCCTGAAACCCTTCAAGGGACAGGAATGGTAATCTCCCAATTTGCAGATGACTCTGGAACTTGGAAAACTGGGTCCAATTTGGTCAAACTTGCTAAAGATGCACAAGCAGGTTTGGACTCACTATGGGGTTGGGCAAAAAACTGGGGATTTAAAATCTCAGAAACAAAAACAGTTGCTATGCTTTTTGGGAATCAAAAACAGCACTCTTTGAACGTAAATTTAGGCGGCACACCCATCAAATTTGTAAAAGTTGCTCGTTTTTTAGGCATGTTATTGGACAGAAAACTGACTTTCGAGCAACATATTAATGAATTGGTTACCAAGTGCCAAAGAGACTTGATGGTCATGAAAAAATTAAAAAATACAGATTTTGGGGCAGATAAAAAGAGTCTATTACTCATATACAAGTCTCTTATACGTTCAAAAATAGACTATGGTGCAGTAGTCTATTCTTGTGCAAGTAAATCCAACCTCAAAAAACTTGATGTTCTCCAGCATAAGGCCCTCAGGTTGGCTCTAGGTGCACTTCCTGCCACGTCCGGGTATCTACTGGAGCTGGAGGCCGGGGTAGCCCCTCTAAATATTAGACGACAAGAACAGTCTTTAAAATTTCTCACTAGAATAAAATCATATAAAGAAAATCCTGTAAATGAAATAATTGGTACAGGTTTTTATGTAAAATCTAAATTTAAAAAACCAGTTAGTCCCTTTGGTAGTCAAGTTCAAATTTATGCTGAAGAGGTTGGTATTTCTGAGGTGGAGGTGGCCAGTCGTGGCCCGTGCCAAGTTGCACCTTGGACACTCTCGGAGCCTGTAGTAGATTTAACATTACACGAAAGTATTAAAAAATCTGATTTAAAGAACCTCATTAAATCAGAAACTCTGCTTCATTTTGATGCAAATTACACAGGTCAAACCCATATATATACTGATGGATCTAAAGATCCAATCACAGGCAAAGTAGCCTCTGCTGTTGTTATTCCAGAAAAAAAGGTCACGATAATAAACAGGTTACCAGACAATACATCAATATATACAGCAGAAATGTTTGGCATTGAAAAAGCATTGAGCTGGGTTATAGACAATAAACCAGGAAAAACAGCAATATTTTCAGATTCACTTTCATCTCTGACCTCAATCAAATCCAATAATAGCCGATCAAGGCCAGAGATACTGTCATCAATAAATATTAAATATAAACAATGTCTAGACTTAGACCAATTAGTTACCATTATATGGTGCCCAGCTCATATAGGAATTACAGGCAATGAGAAAGCTGACTGTGCGGCAAAGCAGGGGCTGGGTCTGGCCGCCCCTACCGATGAAATCCCTCTTTCTATTACAGAAGTTTATTCTTTGATTAGACCTGCAATACTAAATAAATGGCTAAAAAGCATACAAGATCAACCTTTTGTAAACACCTGTAAAATAAATAAAGTAAATTATACACCTCCTGCTACATATTCTATAAATAAAAAAATAGATAAAAACATTACAAGGTTACGGTTGGGCACAACTTTATTACCAGCTAGTAGGGGACAACATATCTTAGATTTAGATCCTTATTGTGCCCACTGTTATAAAAGATTCGATACTGATCATTTCCTGTTTGACTGCTGTGCTCTACTTAAACACAGAAATAAATTTTTTCAATCTTTATATAAAGCTAATATTATACCTAATTTAAAAAATATTCTATTCCCTGATAAAAACAACTGTAAAACTGTCTTCAAATTATTAGAAAATTATATCACTGACTGCGAAATTACAGATTATATATAATAAGGAAACTCATACTGGTCTTAATAAAAGCAAAATTAATTTTTAGCCTGGGAAAGTACAAAAACAAAACTTTGCACTGTGGCACGGATTGTGTGATCGCGCGATTGGACTGCCCTGTCAGCTTCACACATCCGTGTGACAGTGCATAAATACTGATAATATAATATAGATAGTATTTTAGCAGTTCTTTTATTCTCTACATCTTTAACTTCCTTCGTGGTCATGGGCTCTTTCCCCTAAAGCCCTTTTTTAAATTCTTGAGGTCCTGGACTCTTTCCCATAAAGTCCTTTTCTTTTTCTATCCACTCTTATATTAAATTTGTGAACTGCTATATAGTTAAATTAACCAAATTTTGATATTGGCTACATAATCTATCTATGTCTTTTTATTTACATTTACAGTTTACATGTCGAGGAATGACCTACATATTGAAATTATAAATTTTAGTCTTGTACCAAATATATTAATATGTAAATTAAATGAAACGAAAATATGATTGTATAAATTCAAATAGTAATAATGGTAAACTTCACTTACTTTAGAAACGATGAAAATTCCAACAGAAAATTAAAAACTGCGAAAATAGATAACATAGCAAAATTGCAGCTACGTGTACTTTCTTAAACACACTGATTTCACTAAATTTTCACAATGTCATACGACAATTCTAACTGTAATCAATAGATATATATCCATTTCATTGAATTACATCCACCATTCACAAACAATACACGTATTTAATCCACAAATTTAATAAATTCCTCGATATGCGAACTGTTTAGCTTTCTATGCCATGTTTACATCAAGTAAAGTACTTTCCCACGGTCTAACATATATTCCAGCCAATCAGCGATTTATAGGTGTGTATTCACCAACCAATCCGAAGGGGCCCCCTGTATCGCGTTACTACCATACATATTATAAAGTAAGCGCGATTAAGTATTAAATTTTACAATCTATTTGAAATACTGCCTCTGTCATTTGATTAAAGCATTCGCGTATTTTAATATAAAACATAATCATTTTATTATCTTATTATATATTATTACAGCTTAAATTTTATATATGGTCACATTTTCATTTTATTGTAAATATGTACAAAACTGAAATTGTTCTTTTAAATTGTTTGTTGTTTTAACGTGGCCCTAAAAAGTGGCCGTTAATGGAAGTCTTTTTTATATAATATTTTTCTTTTACTATAAGTGTGTTAAATTTTAAAAATCAAATGTGGCCATTCAAAATTTTTTAAGTAAATATAGTTTTAAAATATGTAGACGTAACTTTACCGGAGAATTCATTCCTGATCTTCTTGAGGGGGGGTAAAAGCTACAGGTACCTACTATCTAAGTCTCCACATACATGTATATACTATATTAATAAGGCAGCTGGCTGCCCGTGGGAAGGTCCTTGTAAATAAGGGTGGAGCATACGCTATCCTGGATCTTCCCTTAGTTGAGAATTCCTTATATCTATTAAAAAAGGTATTCTCAACAGATAGTAGGTTCCTCGAAATTTTCGATAGCTATAAGGGTATAAAACTAGTAGATACTTCCGTAAAACGAAGTATTAGTTTTTAGAGATATCATTTCCTACTATCTCTACTAACTTAGATATTCTCCGGATGGTCTTCTTTTTATTAATATTTTTATTTTAGGAAACTAGGAGCTTTTGATCTTAACAATATGTATTTTTCAAAATTTCGGAAGAACAAACATAATTAACTATGCAAATTGTCCAAAGTCAGCCGACATTTCTAATATAATTTTGAACTCAGTAATAAACATAGAACATATCAAGTTATGTAAATTAAATCCCAAGGTTAATAAAGCGTGTTAAGTTATAAGTACATAGATTTAGAAAAATAACTTAATCAAGTCAAATATACCAATGAGTAATAATTAAAAGAACAAAACCATATGATAAATTAATTAAATACAAGTGTATATTATCTAAATGATATACACTTTTATTCTGATTAAAGACAGCCTAAGAATAATTATTAGGTGTTCTATTAATTAGAAATATAGTATAATTTTCACACATGACTAATTACATATGTTAATTTAATAATCATCTTAAGTCATGCTCGGTCAAATGGCTTCGGCCGGTACCGAGGGTAAATAACCCTAGTCTGCTGCTGCTGAGGTAAAACACAATCAAATATTTATATACATTATGTACACCAAAGAGCAATTGCTCATATTTTTTTTAAATGCAACAATATGTCATAAGATGCTTACACGAAGTGATAAAGATTGATGACAACTAGTTTCTAATGTAGTACTTGTTTGAAATTCACCATTACAATAGAACTAAGAACAATTTTGAAAATGCTAGGCTATGTAAGATGGCATAAAATATAGATTATGAATTAGAAAAGAAAATACTAGCATTATAATGTAAAATATCATAATGTAATAACAACAACAGAACAGAAAATAAATGTTTCATATACATACATGAAAAAACAAAACAAACAAACAACAATTGTATTGACATTTTTAAGAGCATAAACAGTTAAAAGAATATGAGTATGGACTTGAGCATAAATGACTCACAAATCAACATTGTATTGAAAAAATCTAATTATTGTTTTATTTGAAAATGGTACTTTAAATTTTTGAGTTGTTATCAATAACATATTTAGATTATCAATTAGAAAAGAAAATACTAGCATTATAATGTAAAATATCATAATGTTATACTTGGCTTGTCACATGCCTGATATGAGTACGCACTCTGGGCAGCAATGACAGTGATTGCCTCAACGGTTGTTTATTCATTCAAACAGAGGTTTTCAATAAGGAAGTATTAATAAATGTTGATGACATCAGTTTGGTCTAAACATATGAAACGAAATGATTTAATGATGCTTGAATTAAATATGCTGCATAAAGTGTATCCCTTTTTGTTATTGACTGTACTTATTTGATTTATAGAACCAAAACAAAACAACCGGAAGCATCATCTAGGTCAGCTACCATGCGGCGTCCAATCAGATTCGGTATTTCAGATCACGTGAAAAAACAACGCGCGTAATAAATTAGTAGTCCAAAAGGCACGTATACTGATATCCGAAAACATTTTTTTTTCTTCATTTAAAGCGCAAAGTACAAATGAACTTGAAATTTTCCTAAAATACACCAATATCTCAACATCATTACGGCCTTTTAAAATTAAACTGAACATAAACAATTCGAAAGGATACAAATCTCATTTCCGACACCATTGCCTTCCCAATAAACTCTTATGAATATGGCCCGCGTTGTGGCGCGGACCAATTACAAAAAAACTACTGAGAAGTGGGTTCTTCTTCTGTCCTGGAACAAAATGTTGTCCCTTACTCTTGATAGTAATGCTCAGATGGGCTATATAGGACCATCATATCCCTCTTGTTTATTTATATATCCTTAGTGTAAACTGGGTTGTAAAATGAAAGTGGTGTTTTGAGAAATTGAAAATTTGTAATACTTACATTTTATTACCTCTGTCTTGTTATTTTGCCCTTTACTTAATACTGGCAAAAACATGTTTTGATCATTCTGTATTCTGGTTCGTTTCTTCTTTTGTAATATTCATTTTTGTCATAGTTATGAGAATGAGGTTTTCATTGATTTTACATTCAGATAAGACACTAACGCTTACAATGAAGGTATGGTTACATGTCTAGGAGCTGCAGTTTCTGAGTTGTTGTGATAGATTATTCATAATTTCTCTTCACTTCTGTAGTCAGCTTAGACCAACATATGTATCTTATTATTGAACCCTTTGTCAAAAATAGCACAGCTATTTGCAAAACTGTCTTCAAAATTTTCCCCTGGAGTAAATGAAAGTATTGACATCTCAATGACAAAGTCATCTTTAACACAACAGCTCAACATGTGTATAGAAAACTTGCTCCCAAAAATTATTTACAAACCAGTAAAGTTTGGTCATCTTTTTAAGCTTACTTTTTTCTAACAATGCTAATCTGATATTGAATTCTGACACCATGCTAATGCTAATGTTGAATTATGATACCATGCTAACGCTAATGTTGAATTCTGACACCATACTATTGCTAATATTGAATTCTGACACCATGCTAATGTTGTATAATTCAGAATTTACTTCCTCTGTTGTAATTTTTTGCTCAATTCAAGCCATTCAAGGACAGGCACATGACCTTTGGTTTCTACATCATAATGCCATTTAACTCTGATGCATTTTCCTGATGCATTCCATCTTCTTGTTACAGATGGAGGTTTGTAAGAATAGTGCTGTGAAAAATTCTTGTATTGTTTTGTGTGCAAATGACACTTATGTGGGCTGATTAATTTTTTTACACTTTCTTTTTGTAAATGTCCAGGTAAATGTCCATGTGACATTGCATTCTAGTGTTGTTGGTTAATGATCTAAGGTTCTAAGTTAAAGGCTCACGAAAAGGTAGTCTTGCCAAATGCATTGCATCTTGTTACAAATGATATATTATACGAAAAGTGCTGTGAAAAATTCCTGTATTGTTTTGTGTGCAAAAGAAACTTCCGTTTGCAGATTTGTTCTTATGCTCCCCAAAGGGTGAGCATATAGTTGCCGCTTTGTCCGTCCGTCCGTCCGTCCCGTCCCGTCCGTTCGTCCGTCCGTTCGTCCGTTTGTCATAATTTTGTCCGGAGCATAACACAAATACTATGAGAGATATCAAGACCAAACTTCATAGGTAATTAGATCTCATTAAGGAGCAGTGCAATGCACAAGAACCAAAACTCTTGCTTTATTAATTTTTCAGTTATTGCCCTTTGAAATTTCTCATACTTATTTTTTGTCGGGGGCATATCTCACAAAGTACAAGAGTTATCAACTTGAAACTTTATAAGTAGAACCATAACTCTTGCTTTATTAATTTTTGAGTTATTGCCTTTTGAAATTTCTCATACTTATTTTTTGTCGGGGGCATATCTCACAAAGAATAAGAGATATTAACATGAAACTTTATTGGTAGATAGATCTCTATGAGGAGAAGTGCAGCGTGCAAGAACCGTAACTCTATTTAGCATTACTTAGGAGTTATTGCCCTTTGTTATTTTTCATACTTTAAAAAAAATACATATTAAACAATAGCCCTTTGGGAATTGGCATTTATTCGGGAAGCATCCATCGGTTCTACCGATTTCTTGTTTGTACTTTGCACCATCCTTTCTTTGTATTAATGTCCAAGTTCTAAGACAGTGTTTTGAATTATTAAGTTTTTCAAAGTATTGTTTTTCTTTAAAAGGTCAAATACAAGCTTGTTTCCTTCTTTTTTGTTCATGTAATAATAAATAAACATTTAATTACTAAAGATCAACTTATGAAAGATATAAAACAGCATAGACAAACAGTTGACACAGTTTCTGTGTTAACTTCCTTTATTTTAAATGTTTTAACCTCCATTCTTATGTTCTTTTAAAGGTCTAGTTGTCTCTTTCAGATGTAATAAATTATCTCAATGTAAGGCCACTAAAGGAGAAAATATCAATAATTTCACTGGGACTGCTGTAAGGTGAGTCATTTTAATTTGTTCTGATCTTACATTCTTTTTATTTCACATCTGATTCAGAAGATTTGGGGAGTATTGATATTTCCAATCTTTTTTTAACATGTCTTGATATTGCTTAAGAGGACGTGAGAAGCAAAACAATATCTGTAACTGTTCTTCTTACATGAATCTCATAAACTGTCACAAAGTCAAAGCTTGAAGATTCGCCAAAAAAAGTGAATAAAGTTTTGGCATTTCTGTTCTTTGATATATATTTATATTTCTACAGCTTTCTTTTTAAAGTGAGATCAGAAGAGGAGAATGTATATACCGATAGGGACAAAGGTTCATAGAATCTCAAAGGACTTGTGAGAATTTTGGCTCCTGAAGGTATTTTAGTAACCTTCAGTGGTTTCAGACTAAAAATTGGACAGTTCACTTGTTTGGATTGTGGTTGTGACATGTTTAGCCCTATATTCTACTATGTAGTAATAATAAATGACAAAGTTGTTTAGTTGTTCTACAATTTTATTGACGTCTATTCTATGTGAAGGTTTAAACAAAACTGACTAGCTCACACGCTAGCAGCCTGTTCACATCATGCACACATGATTCCCATGTCACCCCCATGCAACTCTCCTTGGTTGATACCAGTAACCAGCTGACCTGTGTTTGCAAGACTCTTATCGTGTTATATTCGTCCCCTTCCAAAAGAAAAAATTATCAAATTTTGAATACTAATTTCAAGTAGCAAGATGGGTCGCCATCAATAATGACTGTACAAAGGAGTACACAACCCAGACAATTCTAAAATACAACAAATTTGATGGAACACAGTACATATAATGAAACATTTTAAGCAAGCATAACCATTATAATTAATTACAGATTACAATGTGTACTGAAACACAATAAATATAATGGATTTTTTAAGGAAAATGTTTTTAATAATATCTGCTTCATTTTAAGCTCACCTGAGCACAAAGTGTTCAAAGGTGAGCTATTGAGATCATTTATTGTCCGGCGGGCGTCGGCATGCTTCTTGGGTTGACTTGAACGACTTCTCCTCCTAATTTGACCTAAACCACTAAGCCAACTTTGACAAAACATGCGTGAGATATTCCTTGTATGAAACTCTACCAAAGTTGTTCAAAGAATTGAATTCCATAAAGCAACTGAAAGGAAAACTTTGAAAATCTTGTCTGAAACGACAAGGCCCTGAGCGTTAAGATTTGGGATGTAGCATTGTCTAGAGGACCTCTACCAAGTTTCTTCAAATTATACCTCTGAGGTAATATTAAGCCTTGCCCTGGGGTCAGTTGATTTTAAATAGGCTTATATTGGGAAAACTTTGAAAATCTTTTTGTCTGAAACCACTACTAAATGTCCATGTGACATTGTATTCTAGTGTTGTTGGTTAATGATCTAAGGTTCTAAAGAAAGGATCACGAAAAGGTAGTCTTGCCAGATGCATTGCACCTTGTTACAAATGATATATTATACGAAAAGTGCTGTGAAAAATTCCTGTATTGTTTTGTGTGCAAATGAAACTTTTGTGGCTGATTTGTTGTTAGCTCAACTGAGCACTTTGTGCGCATGATGAGCTTTTAGGATCGCCCTGTGTCCGTCGTTCGTCAGTGCGTCGTGCGTCGTCAACTTTTGCATTAAACAACATCTCCTCCTTAACCACTGGGCCAAAGTTGATGGAACTTGCCATGGATGTTCCTTGCATGAAGCTCTTCAGAGGTGTTCAAAGAAATCAATTCCATGCAGAACTCTTGTTGCCATTGCAACCTAAAGGAAAAATTTTAAAAATCTTCTTGTCTGAAACCACAAGCCCTAGAGCTTAGATATTTGGCATTTAGCACCCTCTAATTGAACTCTACAAAAATTGTTCAGATTATTTCCCTGGGGTCCAAATTGGCCCCACCCCAGGGGTCTCTGGATTTTACATAAACTTATAGAGGAAAACTTTAAAAATCTTCTTGTCAGAAACCGCAAGGCATAGAGCTTAGATATTTGGTGTGTAGCATTGTCTAGATGACTTCTACCAAGTTTCTTCAAATCATGGCCTCTGGGTCAAAAATGGCCCCGCCCCAGGGGTTACTTGTTTTACATAGAGTTATATAGGAAAAACTTTAGAAATCTTCTTGTCCGAAACCTTAAGGCATAGAGCTGTAGCATTGTCTAGTGGACCTCTACTAAGTTTGTTCAAATCATAGCCACTGGGTCAATACAGGTCAAGCCCTGGGGGTCACTTATTTACATAGAGTTATATAGGAAAAGGTTTTAAAAATCTTCACATAAGAAACCATAAGGCTTAGAGTTAAGGTATTTTGTATGTAGCTTTGTCTAGAGGACCTCTATCAAGTTTGTTTAAGTCATGGACCCTAGGTCAAAAATGGCCCGCCCCAGGGGTTACATGTTTTACAGAGAGAGTTATATAGGAAAAACTTTAAAAATCTTCTTGTCATAAACAACAAGGCCTAGAGTTAAGATATTTGGTGTGCAGCATTATCAAATGGACCTCTATCAAGTTTTTCAAATCATGGCCCCTTGGTCAAAATAGGCGCTGCCCTAGGGGTCACTTGTTTTACATAGAATTATATAGGAAAAACTTGAAAAATCTTCTTGTAAGAAACCACAAGGCCTAGAGTTTAGATATTTGGTATGCAGCATTGTCTAGTGGACCTCTACCAAGTTTGTTAGAAAAATGTCCCTGGAGTCACTATTGACCCCGCCCGAGGGGTCACAAGTTTTAAATAGCAATATAGAAGAAAATCTTAAAAAATCTTCTTGTCTGAAACCACAAGGTGTAGAATTTTAAGTTTTGGCAGGAAGCATTTTCAAATTATTAGATTAAGTTAAAGGTCACGGAGGCTAAAAATAAATTTATCTACTGTACCTCATAGAGCCTGCATTTATAGACCAATATCTTTGATATTCGGTATATAGGTTCCTTGCATGGACCTCTACTCATGGGTAGGGTTTTAAGTCACTGGGTCAAGTTCAAGGTCACCATAGCTTATAATAGATATTTCTACTTTCTGTCATAGAGCCTTTATTTATTGACTGATATTTTACATATTTGGTTTGTAGGCACTTAAATATTTTTAATTAAAAAACAGAATACTGCTTAACAGCAAACCTACAGCCACAGTACTCAGGTGAGCGATCCAGGGCCATCATGGCCCTCTTGTTTTGTACTTTTGCACCATCCTTTCTTTGTATAAATGTCCAGGTTTTAAGACAGTGTTCTGAATTATTAAGTTTTTCAAAGTATTGTTTTTCTTTAAAAGGTCAACTACGAGCTTGTTTCCTTCTTTTTTGTTCATGTAATAATAAATAAACATTTAATTACTAAAAATCAACTTAAGAAAGATATAAATAGACAGCATAAACAAACAGTTGACACAGGTTTGAACATCTGTGTTAAGTTCCTTTATTTTAAATGTTTTAACCTCCATTCTTAAGTACTTTTAAAGGTCTGGTGTCACTTTCATGATGTAATAAATTATCTCAATGTATGGCCACTAAAGGAGAAAATATCACTAATTTCTCTGGGACTGCTGTAAGGTGAGTCATTTTAATTTGTTCTGATCTTACATTCTTTTTATTTCACATCTGATTCAGGAGATTTGGGGAGTATTGATATTTCCAATGTTTTTTTAACATGTCTTGAAATTTCTTCAGAGGATGTGAGAAGCAAAACTATATATTTAACTGTTCTTCTTACATGAATCTCATAAACTGTCTTTAAGTCAAAGCTTGAAGATTTGCCAAAAAGTGTGAATAAAGTTTTGGCATTTCTGTTCTTTGATATATATTTATATTTCTACAGCTTTCTTTTTAAAGTGAGATCAGAAGAGGAGAATGTATATACTGGTAGGGACAAAGATTCATAGAATCTCAAAGTGAGAATTTTGGCTCCTGAACCTAGTTTAGTAACCTTCAGTGGTTTCAGACTAAAAATTGGACAGTTCACTTGTTTGGATTGTGGTTGTGACATGTTTAGCCCCCTATATTCTACTATGTAGTTATAATAAATGACAAAACTGTATAGTTGGTACAATTTTATTGACGTCTACGCATGTGAAGGTTTAAACAAAACTGACTAGACCACACGCTAGCAGCCTGTTCACATAATGCACACATGATTCCCATGTCACCCCCATGCGACTCTCCTTGGTTACTACCAGTAACCAGCTGACCTGTGTTTGCAAGACTCTTATCGTGTTATAATCTTCCCCTTCCAAAAGAAAAAAAATGTTTATCAAATTTTGAATACTAATTTCAAGTAGCAAGATGGGTCGCCATCAATAATGACTGTACAAAGGAGTACACAACCCAGACAATTCTAAAATACAACAAATTTGATGGAACACAGTACATATAATGAAACATTTTAAGCAAGCATAACTATTATAATTAAATTACAGATTATACTGAAACAATAAATATAATGGATTTTTTTAAGCAAAATGTTTTAATAGTATCTGCTGCATTTTTTAGCTCACCTGAGCAGAAAGTGCTAGAAGGGGTAAATTGAGTTTACGTTTTACCTTCTGCCAGGTAAAAGGCACTCGGTGGTAGAAGGCATTGATGGTACAAAATACGTCCTAGGAGTAAAGGCATGATAGATATTAAGCTTATGATAGATATTTCTATTTTTTTGTCATAGAGCCTGTATTTATTGACTGATATTTAACATGTTTACTATACGTGCTTTCCATTCCTGCGCCCAGAGTGCTCCGAGTGTGGCAACTGAATGGAACGTAGCTGCTCCGGAACTAGAGTGGAAATAATATGGCGGCTTTCCGTGTATTACTAACAACGCTTCTCGAAACAGATGACGAGGCGGAGGATGAAGCAGAGAGCGGCGATATAATGCCTTTGTTGGCTTCCTTTCTATCCGTTTTGTATGTTAAAAAGTTCTTTGTGATTTTATTGGATTATTATTTAAAAAACTGACATTTTTTTTAGCTCACCTGAGCATGCTCATGTGAGCTTTTAGGATCCTTGATTGTCCGGCGTCCGTCCGTCCGTCCGTCGTCCACAATTCATTCAAACGACATCTCCTCTGAAACCACTGGGCAAAATTTAATGAAACTTGCCTAGAATGTTCCTTGCATGAAGCTCTACCAAGTTTGTTCAAATGGTTCCGGTTCATTGCATTTCTGGGTCACAGGAGCTAAAAACATATTTTAAAAGTTGGATCTTTAAAAATCTTCTTGTCAGAAACCACAAGGCCTGGAGCTTTGATATTTGGTATAAAGCATCATCTAGTGGACCTCTACCAAGTTTGTTCAAATTATGATCCTGGGGTCAAAAATGGCCCCGCCCCAGGGGTAACTTGTTTTACATAGAGTTATATAGGAAAAACTTTAACAAATCTTCTTGTCAGAAACCGTAAGGCATAGAGCTAAGATATTTGGTGTGCAGCAATGTCTAGTGGACCTCTACCAAGTTTGTTCAAACCATGGCCTCTGAGTCAATAATTGCCCCGCCCCAGGGGTCATTGGTTTTACATAGGCTTATATAGGAAAAACTTTAAAAATCTTCTTGTCAAAAACCGTAAGGCATAGAGCTTAGATATTTAGTATGTAGCATTTTCTAGTGGACTTCTACCAAATTTGTTCAAATTATACCTCTGGGGTCAAATTTGGCCCCACCCTGGGGTCATTGGTTTTACATAGGCTTATATAGGAAAAACTTCGAAAATCTTCTTGTCTGAAACCACAAGGCCCTGAGCCTTAAGATTTAGTATGTAGCATTGTCTAGTAGACCTCTACCAAATTTGTTCCAATTTTACCCCTGGAGTCAAATTTGGCCCCACCCCGGGGTCATTGGTTTTACATAGGCTTATATAGTGAAAACTTTGAAAATCTTCTTGTAGAAGGAGAAGTAACATTTTCAGTCCAAATAATCTGGAAATTTGTCAGACAGGTTGTTTCTATGATTTCTAGCTCAAGTTCGAATATGGGTCATCTGGGTTCAAAAACTAGGTCACAGAGCCCAAAAATAGAAAAACCTTGTTAACACTCTAGAGGTTACATTTTCAGTCCAAATATCCTGGAAATTTGTCAGAAAGGTTGTTTAGATGATTTTTAGCTCAAGTCCTAAATTGGGTCATCTGGGGTCAAAAACTAGGTCACAGAGCCCAAATATGGAAAAACCTTGTTAACACTTTAGAGGTAACATTTTCAGTCCAAATAACCTTGAATCTGTCAGAAAGGTTGTTTCAATGATTTCTAGGTTAAATTTGAATATGTGTCATCTGAAATCAAAAACTAGGTCACAGAGCCCAAAAATAGAAAAAAACTTGTTAACACTCTAGAAGCTACTTTTCAGTCCAAATATTCTCGAAATTTGTCAGAAAAAATGTTTTAATGATTTCTAGCTCAGATTCGAATAAAGGTCATCTGGGGTCAAAAACTAGGTCAGAAACCCCAAATATGGAAAAACCTTGTAAACACGCATTGAGGTAACATTTTCAGTTCAAATAACCTTGAAATTTGTCAGAAAGATTGTTTTAATGATTTCTAGCTCAGTTCTGAATATGGGTTATGTGGGGTCAAAAACTAGGACACAGGGCCAGAAAGTAGAAAATCCTTGTTAATGCTCTAGAGGTTACATTTCCAGTCCAAATGTCCTTGAAATTTGTCAGAAAGGTTGTTTCAATGATATCTAGCCCAGATTAGGATATGGGTCATCTGGGATCAAAAACTAGGTCACAGAGCCCTAAAATGTAAAAACCATTTTAACACTCCAGAGGTTACATTTTCAGTCCAAATATCCTGGACATTTGTCAGATAGGTTTTTTTTGATGATTTCTAGCTCAAGTACTAATATGGGTCATCTTTGGTCAAAAACTAGGTCACAGAGATCAAATATGGAAAAACCTTGTTAACACTCTGAGTTAAGATTTTAATTCCAAATAACCTGAAAATTTTTCAAAGTTGCTTCTATGATTTCCAGGTCAACTTTGAATATGGGTCATCTGGATTAAAAAACTAGGTCACAGAGCCTAAAAATCGAAAAACTTTGTAAACACTCTAGAGGCTACATTTTCAGTCCAAATGTCCTGGAAATTTGTCAGAAAGGTTGATTTGATGATTACTAGCTCAGGTTTGGATATGGATCATCTGCGGTCAAAAACTAGGTCACAGAGCCCAAATATGGAAAAACCTTGTTAACACTCTAGAGGCTACACTTTCAGTCCAAATAACCTTGAAATTTGTCAGAAAGATTGTTTCAATAATTTCTAGGCCAAGTTTGAATATGGGTTCAATTAACCAGGTCCATAGCAACTTTGTTAAAAGCAGTCATATTCAGGTAAGCGATATAGGGCCATCATGGCCCTCTTGTTTAAAGAAAATATGCATTTTTGTATCATATTACTTTCGTACCAAATTTTATTTTATGCAACAAAATAGAACAAAGCTCTATTCCATTGTGAGACTTTATATCCGTACTTATATTTTTATATAACTCGTATATATATATATATATCTATCACCTGAACTTGATGGTCTATGTTGGTTGAGGTTTATTTGTTAATCTGTTAATGTAACAAACTGTTAACTGGTAAATATTTCAGCCCGGACCGGGATTTGAACCCCAGATCTCGCGCATCTAAGGTGGACACTTCCACGTGGCTATAAAAAGCTAGCTCTATAGCAAGGCAGTTTAAGTGGACACTTACACTAAACTACAACATTAAGGTCAAGCTTTTGGTGATTGAGAACTAACCCATGTGCCCCTCAGGCACAGATTGTAGGCGGCACCTAGCTGAAAAAAATTGTAAAGCATAAGCAGCATTTTGAACCCACAACAGTCGTGGCCAAGTAATTCAAATACAGTGGCACAACTGGTGAGAAACTCCAGAAACACAGTATATGTTACCTTGTTACAATATTACATGTATATGCCAGTGAATTTGATTCCAAGTGCATGTTGTCATTGATTAATTTTTTGTCAGGCCACAGGAGAGGACTAAAATTGATGGATATGTTGAAAATATTGTACCACTATATGATGCTGACAATTTTCGAGCTATGTTTCGAATGTCCAGACCAACCTTTATGGATGTTTGTTCTTACCTACAAAGATTAGCAGCTTTCAACCCAAGACCTGGAGTGAAGCATGTAATTTCAGTGGAGAAACAATTGTTAATGACTTTGTGGTACTTAGGTTGTCAGGAGAATGTTAACAGAGTTGCAGACCGATTTGGGATGTCTTTGTTATCAGTAATTAGATGTCGGAATAGGGTTTTGAAGTCCATAAATACTGATTTACTCCATTTTACTTCATGGCCAACAGGTCAAGAACTACTAACACAAGTTAACCGTTTTAGCCAGAGAAATGGTTTTCCTGGCATAGTTGGAGCATTAGACGGAACACATATTGAAATACGAAAGCCAAGGAATCATGCAGCATCATATATCAACAGAAAGCAAATTTATTCCTTGCAATTACAGGCTGTATGTGACTGTGAAATGTTATTTACACATGTATTTACAGGTTACCCAGGAAGCTGTCATGATGCAAGGGTATGTAGGAATTCTGACTTATGGAACAATGGGACTCATATGTGTGGTTTGGTGAATCACATTATTGCTGATGCAGCATACCCATTGAGGAAATGGTTGGTGACACCTTATAGAGATAATGGACACCTCACAGAAGAACAGAAGCGTTTTAATAATTATCTTTCGGCAAACAGAGTTGTAATTGAACGAGCTTTTGCTCTTCTCAAGGGTAGATTTCGGCGGTTAAAATACTTAGATACAGAGTTAGAAAATGGTGTTGATATCGTCTTATCATGTTGTATTTTGCACAACATTTGTTTATTGAAACACGAGGATGTGTCAGATTTTCTAGAGCAAGACATTGGTGACAATTACAATAACATTAATCCACCATTACAGTTGTTTGATAATGATGGAGAAGCCATTCTTAAACGAAATGAGATTGCTGCAAATCTTGTTTAAAGAGAACTTTTACCAGATTTTTACAATCGGTACACACAAAAATGGCGAAAGTTGAACTGAACTTTGAATACAAGTGTTGATCAGATCTACTATATATTTTGCCTAGTCAATATTGATTAAAGAATACTAAAAGCCTGTACAAAAGAGTTGCTATAATATGCTTTGCATGCTGAAAAATTACTGTCTACTAAATGTGTCGTCTGCTTTTTTAGCTCAACTGAGCGAATGCTCAGGGTGAGCTATTGTGATCGCTGGGTGTCCGTCGTCTGGCGTCTGTCTGTTCACATTTGCCTTGTGTATGCGACAGAGGTTGTATTTTCCATTGGATCTTTATGAAACTTGGCCAGAATGTTTGTCTTGATGAAATCTAGGTTGGGATTGTATATGGGTCATCTGGGTCAAAAACTAGGTCACGGGGTCCAATCTAAGAAAAACCTTGTGTATGCTATAGAAGATGTATTTTTCATCCGACTTTCCTAATATTTAATAAGAATGAGTGTCTTGATGAAATCTAGATTGGGATTGTATATGGGTCATCTGGGGTCAAAAACTAGGTCACGGGGTCCAATCTAAGAAAAACCTTGGGTATGCGATAGAAGCTGTATTTTTCATCCGACTTTCCTAATATTTGGTCAGAATGTTTGTCTTGATGAAATCTAGGTTGGGAATGTATATGGATCAATTGGAGTCAAAAACTAGGTCACAGGGTCAAATCTTAGAAAAACCTTGTGTATGCGATAGAAGCTGTGTTTTTCATCCGATTTTCCTAATATTTGGTCAGAATGTTTGCCTTTACGATACCTAGGTTGGGATTGTATATGGGTCGTCTGGGGTCAAAAACTAGGTCATGGGGTCAAATCTTAGAAAAACCTTTTGTATGCGATAGAAGCTGTATTTTCCATTGGATTTTTCTAATATTTAGTCAGAATGTTTGTCTTAATGAGACCTAGGTTGGGATTGTTTATGGGTCATCTGGGGTCAAAAACTAGATCACAGGGTCAAATCGTAGAAAAAGCTTGTGTATGAGATAGAAGCTGTATTTTCATCCGATTTTCCTAATATTTGGTCAGAATGTTTGTCTCTATGGTATCTAGGTTGGGATTGTAAATAGGTCATCTGGGATCAAAAACTAGGTCATGGGGTCAAATCTTAGAAAAAGCTTGTGTATGAAATAGAAGCTGTATTTTCCATTCGATTTTCCTAATTTTTAGTCAGAATGTTTGTCTTGATAAAATCTAGGATGGGATTGTATATGGGTCATCCAGGGTCAAAAAATAGGTCACAGGGCCTTTTCTTAGAAGACGTTCTGTTCAGCTACAACAATGAAACATCAGATAATATTGCATGCAGATTAAATCTTTGACCGTGGATGATCTTGACCTTGACCTACTAACTTACATCCTGATTTTTTATGTTTCTGTGCAATGATTCTCAGGTGAGCGATATAGGGCCATCTTGGCCCTCTTGTTTAAAAATTTTATCTCATCGTTCCAAAATTTAATGGAATTATTGTCTGAATGCCAAACATTTTGGCCAGACCAGATGCCAAAAAAAGGAACTAGGCATCTAGTTTGGTTCAAGGCTATCATATTCACCCTTAGCATGCAAAGGGTTAAACAAGAACTGTCCCAGGACAGTGCGCTTGAAAATTTCAAGTGTTTATGTGAGAAAGTTGTCAGTTTCTTGCGGAGGCCGTTGTGCCGAATAGTGATTAACCCTTAAGTTCTGCCCATGAAAGATGTCCGACATCGAAATAGCCCAAATGGTGCTTATGAAGGCATAAAACTAAAACTAATAATAATAATTTATAATAAATAACTTTAGATTAATGTAAAGTTTGAATCCAATACAGGCATTGGTTACAAAGATAAAAGCTTGATAGTAGTTGCACGTAAACTTTTACTTAATTGCCCGAGTCTTCTTTTTTTGGGAACATAACATGGGCCATAATTCATCAAAAAGTCTGACAGGTGTTATCCTTGATAGTTGGCATATCTGTGGACGCTCGGTAAAGTTTAATTTCAATTCAGGCACTGCTTATAAAGATACAAGTTTAATGGTAGTTACATAATTATAAAACTTCAATGCTGATGCAAAGGCGACTGTAATAGCCCTCCTGATTTTCTGAATAGTTGAGCTAAAATGAAACAGTATATGAAATACACCTTTTTTTCCAATCAATACACAAACTGATTCAGTGTTTTATTTGCAACCCTTCACACAAAATTTTGGGTTTAATCAGTCAGGGACTACATGAAGTTACTTTGCATACTCATATGGGTCTTTAGCTATTATGGCCATTTTGCTGGTTGCAAAACATTTAACATTTTATTTTACTTACAGAAGAGAAAGAAAACAAGAACAAAATTAAAAGTTTGTAAACATACAACACAAATAATAAAACTGTCAAAGGAGACAATATATCCAATTTATGCTTTAAAGGTATATTAAAGTACACGAAACCATACATTTGTACTAAACTTAACTTCAGAATTGAACTTTGGATCATTTGTCACTGAAGAAAGAAAATTTCAGTATGTCCTGAAAACTGTCCTTTCTGTTTAAAGGTTATCAGAAGTTGTTTGATGGCAAATATATAATGGAAACATATGGGAATAGCAGTTTCCTAACTTTAAAGTCAAAATTCATACACGTTTCATATTGCACTGTAAGGTCGTTTGTATAATACTTTTAAAATTTAAGATAATGCACATTAATACATGGCAGCTCATTCCGTACAGTATACAGTTCTGCCCTAATTTAACATTTACAGGTAATACCTATGTTAAATCTGAACTAATAATGAATTTAAAAAATATAAAAGTATAAAAAGCAAGAATTCTTTATCTGAAATAAAATGTAAACTGTTTGCCACAATTCACCTTAAGAACAAAACAACAGACAAATGGTTTGCAAAATGTGCCTTATAGGCAATCTGAAGCAAGAGGGCATTTATAACCCAATATTGTTCACCAAAATCACTATGCTTAGGCTTTTACATACTGTTAAATTTCACAGTTATACCCTGAGTGAAAAAAACAGGAAGGTAGATCTTTGAAACATTTTCTACAAACAATATTACTGATTCTTCCAGTCTGCACTTACTTGCATTGATAAAAATTTGACATTTCTTCCAAGCTGCATAGAAATACTTTTCAGTACTTTGACGTTACACTCAAGACAAGCCTAAGTACAATTTGAAAATATATTTACATATTCTGTACTTTCAATATTTTAATTTTTGTTGAATTATTTTCAAGTGGAAATATACTCCAGACAAGAGCAAACACGATGAACAAAAGAACAACATCAACATGTGAAACTTTCGGAGAGCATAAATCTTACAATGATTGTTAATCAGTAAATACTACAAATGAAAAATCTGTTTCATCATTTCTTTTCAATGAAGGCTTTTTAGATATCCATTCTTTCTTTGTGCATTCTTTCTCTTCTTTCTGCTTCTTCCCTCTGTCTTCTTTCCTGCATATCCATGTAATCTTTCATGATGCCTACTACCTGTGATGCAGACGAAAAACGTGCATGCTTCTTCTTTGGCCCTTCAAATGGATGCTCTTCTGAACTGCTGCTGGATGACTGCTCTTCTGATGTGTTGCTAGAATTAGTGCTACTCCTTACTTTGACTGGCTTTATTACTGGATTGTCACAGAAGAGATCATCCAAATAAGACTCTTATTCATAGGTCTTGTGACCAGACCCAGTTTTTTTGTTGCTGTCTTTAACAGATTTGTAGCTCCTCATGACTGTCTTCCACCTGGAGCAAACTTGGTCTGGTGTGAATTTATAGCCTTCTTCAGCCAGGTGCTTGGCAATTCAGCCGATACAATCTTCTTCTTTATTTTACCCTTATCAATATCATCTTGGTAATCCTTGTATTTAGAGATCAGTAACAATGTTGGCTCTTTCTTCCAAGGTTGGGCACTTGTTTCCCCTGAAACAAAAGTCGAAAGTTATTGGCTTGTGTTTGTTTGGTGATAAAAACTGCTTTCAACATTATTTTAGTTATTTCGCAGCAACCGGTTGCCTAACACATTTCCTGGTTTCTAACCAGTATACACTGACTGCTTGTTATGAAATTTATGGGAAATGACTTTTCTTTCTTATTTACAAGGCGACACAATGCGAGAGAAGACTCATACACAAGGCCTCGCACATGACACTTGTGCATGAGGTGTAATGCACAACACTTGTCTCCATGGTACCTTGCGTTCTTGCGTGTTCTGTCCTTGTGTTATTGTGCATGATGGTACAACATTTGTAGTTTTGCTGACACAACAAGACATAATGCTTTTTGGCCATATCCGTCCAACATACTTAGAATCAAAGACAAAAGCAGAAAATTTCATACAATAAGAACCTACTTGCTAATTAGTACTACCTTTGTGATTATCTAACAAGAGAGATGCAGATACACTTGATACAACATTCCACAAAATGGCAGCGACCAAATAGTTTTCTGTGACCTTGACTATAGAGGCACTTTATATGTAAGGCCATTGATGTAATGTCAATGTCATGCTGGTGCATATTTCTTTGGTCACCAGAACAGGGTCATTACCGTAATGCTGAAATGCTCGATGTCACCCAAGAGCTTTGTAACTCAATCATTTTGTCTTGATTAGATGCAACATTAAAGCTTATTCATTACTTTTAAGTGATTTATACATGTACATACCAATCAAACATTGCCCTATGACCTATCGCTAAAAATCTTCTAATGCACAAATATTATGTTGCTAACCTACCTGAGTTACTAGATTCAGCTTCACTCTCATCAAGCTCAAACTGATCTGTTGGGGTTTCTGAAGAGGAACTTCTTGCTGCTGTTTGTGACTCACTGCCAAGGAACTTTTGCAAGAGTTCTTTATCTGAAATGTGGAACAAGCGAATAAAAAATAAAAAATTGGGATGTAAAATACTGTAATCTTCAAGACTAAACAAATGGGACATTGGCTGTAATAAGCCTTTTGAGGGTGGTGATAAACTAGCAGAAAGGGTACCTAATCAGAGGTTCCACTAGCCACAAAATCCTGAGGGTCATTTTGTCCAGTTTGGACTAAGTTTTGCCAATTACAAGGCCAAATCCGCATAATTTTTACAAAATTTCACCCTTCAGTTAAAATCCTGAGGGTTAAAATCAGGACTGTAGGAAATTTAAAAGGGTCAAATTGTCATTTCTTGGGTTAAAACTGCTGGTTCACAGTTGTTGCCGAACAGGTAAATTGAAAAATAAATTAATTCAAAATCTGTTTGTTTTACTTTGACCAATAAAACCAACTTATCAAACACGAATGACCCACTGTCTTCTATAAAATCTTTGCTAATGAATAAATTACAATCCTGATATACAACTTTATTTCTATACCGTATGAAACGCCATAAAATATATTTTAAAATATATAAATTCTATATGTCCTCCGTTACGTGGTGTGCATGTAGTGGGAATTGCGTCTAATTATATCTGAGGGATACCGTTTCAGTTTAATCGATGACTATTTAAAGTGATAATAAAATCAGCTATTCCTTTGTGTTTTCGGTAAAAAGTGAGAATGATTTGACAGTTATAATCATAAATATTGAAAACACACAAAATTACACATAAAAAATATATTAGGTATAAAGTGTGAACGAGTAGCTTAAGTGGAACCCCTGCTAATATATCTGATGGCACTTGTACTCAAAACTGAGAATATAAATGTCATAGAAAGTCTCTAATGGATTTCAAAGTTAAAACTTATACCACTGATTTAGATTTGCATTCTAAATCTATGTATTATTTATAGCCTCCCTAAATAGTACTTTAAAAAGAATTTTGCTATAAAAGACTGTCTGAGTTTCTGAGTTATTGTTCTGAATACTGACTGACCCGACTCGATACACTTCTACAGATACAGACACAAACACACAACCTGTTTTAAGCTGCTGAAATATTTCACTGCTTACACACTTGGTTAAACTCTTCCCATTCTTGTCAGTAATTTTTACAAAGCACCTGAAATGCATATAAATTTTCAAAAAATTATGACACTCAGTTGTAGACTTTCAAAATGAGGGGTCCATTACCTACACATAATATAATGAAAATAAAATATTTCTGGGTATTTTGAACTGTCAAAGGTGTTTGTGCTCAGTGCATCCTGAGAATCTATAAAAAGAAATGGCTATATGTTTATTTGAATGCCTTTTTACAACTAATGTATAAATAAATACATAATAGCTATTTCAGCATTTCATTGGCAATAAGTTTAGAAAGCCATAAGTAAATCCATGAAATTCAACAGTCTCATGGCTCTTACGGGTATGTTTCACTAAATACCTTCAAGGTGCAATTCAATTCTGATTAATTCTTATAATAAATAGAATTGCAGTGTGCTTACTTCTACATTATTTCTACATATTATTTCTGAATCTTCTTACCTCTCAGTCATGACTGCTGCTCAGCACAAAAATCACAGTAAATTACACTTTCCTCGCCAGTTAGAAAAGGCTCCAATTCGTACTTTACGCAATCTGCGTGAAACACAAGATGACAGTTGTCACACCTCAAGAGTATTCTGCAACAAGAGCTGTAGATAAACAATGTCCTTGACTATTCAATGAATTATTCTCTCTAGGGTCTAATGTCCATATCAAATCTGATGGACTTAAGCAATTATATTGAATTATTAAAAAAGAACAACTTTTTCCAATAAAGGTCACAGTGAGTGACCTTGACCTTTGACCTAATAATGACCTCATGAAAACATTTCTTGTTATAAGTAAAGAACCTAATTTAGATGCTTTACTGATCAATGTCTTTAAATACAGGAATTCTATACAAATAGGCCAATCTAATATCTTTAAGTGACTCAGAAAGTTACGAGTAAGCGAAGCTTCTGTCTAGCAAAGAAGAATTAAAATAACTTTCACTAACAAGTAGTACTTCTGTACATAGTAGGTAAAATGATTTGGTTGTTTGTTAAGTTTTATTTCACTGTTAAGTTTTATTTCACTGATTAATTGGCAAAATCACTTTATACAGCTGTCTTCCTGTTAATAGTGCAGGGATATTCTCTGTATCAGTTCTTTAATTACAAAGATTAGCAGTAACCTTATTAAAGCACCAACCAAGCAGGCTATATGCAGCTTATGTAGCAACTGATAGTCACAAAGTATTCATATCTTACATTTCATACAAATTATACACAAATATTTTCTTGATATAACCAAGTATGTCTATAGTACAGAGAGACCTATATTATTTTATTGTATGGCAAAGAAAATCCTCCCCATTTCACTGATGGATGCACAATGGACTAGTGTCATGTCCACTAATAATACTCACATGTAATCTTTGAATAAAACATGTAGCATGAAAAAAAATCATAACTAAAAAAAATTATATGATGGGTACACTTCGACTTTCATTTGGGTACATCTTGGCTTGGGTACATCTTGGCTGTAACAGGCAGTGAAACAATCTCACACTGGAGAACTAGATATATTATTCGTATTTTAATTTCAATGCATGTTTGTTCCTTTCTTCCATTTTTTGCGAGTTTTACTTAGTACGAAATTTTATGTGCACGAAAATTGCCGTCTGAAGGTTTATTACCTGTAGACACATACTTGCTCACATCAAGTACATAAAAACATTACAAAAGATTAATGAAAGTACTGCAGAAACTATGTTAACAATAAATGAAAATCTGAAACCAATTAAAAAGAAAGAAAATTAGAAAGAAAATCTGAAGTGTTTCGTTTACCGCCTCAAGCCGCCATTACTACAACAACAACTACTCTCTTTGCACCACCTATTTTTTCGGCGCGGTCGGATTGCGCTCGGAGCACTCTTTTGTCGTTCCAATTCACAAATGAGTACTCCGAGCGCTCTGAGCGCATGAATGGAAAGCACCCATTTTTATATTGACATTACTTACATACTTTCAATTAAAACATGAAATACTGCTTAACAGCAAACTTATAGCTAAAATACTCAGGTGAGCGATCTAGGGCCATCATGGCCCTCTTGTATTAAAGTCTTGTCGACACTTGATCTCCAAAACCGCTTGGAGGATTTCATTTAAACTTCACAGGAATGTTTGTCACCACGCCTATTTCTCCTTTTCTTCAGAAGTTTATGCTTACAGATTATATGTGGCAGAGTTTTGGGCACATTATCATTTTTTACTCTAATTTCTTTATTAAATTCTTCTCCATACCTCATCTCCAAACCCGCTTGGTAGATTTCATTGAAACTTCACAGGAATGTTTGTCATCAGGACTTGTTGTGCATATCATCAGGAGTTTCTGCTCAGGTTATTTTTGGCAGAGTTATGGGCACTTAGTCATTTTATACTCTAACTTTTACATTAAACTCTTGTCCACGCCTCATCTCCAAAACCACTGGAGCATTTCATTGAAACTACACAGGAATATTTGTCACCAAACCAAGCTGTGCATATCTTCAGGAGTTTTTGGTCGGATTATTTTTGACAGTGTTTTGGACCCTTAATCATTTTTAGCTCACCTGTCTTGCAGTGACATGTTGAGCTATTGTGATCCTCCTCCGTCCGGCGTCCGTCGTCGTGCGCCGTGCGTCGTCAGCATTTCCATTCAAACGACATCTCCTCTGAAACCACTGGGCAAAATTCAATGAAACTTGCCAGGGATGTTCCTTGCACGAAGCTCTACCAAAGTTGTTCAAAGAATTCAACTCCATGCAGAACTCTGGTTGCCATGGCAAGCAAAAGGAATAACTTTAAAAGTCTTTCTTCTCAAAATCTGCAAGGCCTGGAGCTTAGATATTTGGTATGTAGCAACATCTAGTTGACCTCTACCAAGATTGTTCAAATCCTTTAAAAATCTTCTGCCAGAAACTGCAAGGCCTGTAGCTTGGATATTTGGTATTGAGCATCATCTAGTGGACCTCTACAAATATTGGTCAAATTATGACCCTGGGGTCAGAACTGCCCCCGCCCAGGGCTTACTTCATTTACATAGAGTTATATAGGGAAAACTTAAAGAATCTTTTTGTTAGAAAGTACAAGGCATGGAGCTGAAATATTTGGTGTTGAGCTTTGTCTAGTAGACCTCTACCAAGATTGTACAGATCATGGCTCCTGGATCAAAACTGGCCCCGCCCAAGGGGTCACATGTTTTACATAGTGTTATATAGCAAAAAACTTTAAAAATCTTCTTGTCACAAACTGCAAGGCCTGGAGCTTAGATATTTTGTAGTGTGCATTGTGACTACAGTGAGGTCATCCCCCTCCCCTAGGGGTCACTCCCCCTTCATATTTTTATTTCTCATTCTTTAAGTTTTTCGCATGGCAATTAAATGTGGACGATTTGTACAGTTTTTCAAGATGATTCCTTGACCTATATTTTTGACACTGACCTACTCTTTTGGTTTTTAGCTACAGCACTGAAATTTGGACCATGTCCACAGTTTTTCGTTTCGATTAAAAATGTCATCGCATGACCTATATTTTTGACCTACTGACCTACTTTTTATTTTTGTAGCTATGGCAATGGAATTTGGACCATGTGTACAGTTTTTTGTTCCGATTTTAAAAAAAGTCATTTGACCTATAATTTGACCTACTGACCTACTTTTTGTTTTTGGAGCTATGGCAACGAAGTTACATTGGTCTGTTTCTGTGATATGCATCGTTACATTCATAAAAATTTCTTTCATCTTTGAACCCAGGTGAGCGCTTGAGGGCTATTGGCCCTCTTGTTTACTATAATTTCTATATTAAAATCTTGTCCAAGCTACATCTCCTAAGCCGCTTGGGGGATTTTATTGAAAATTCAAAGGAATGTTTGTTACCAAGGCTCGTTCATATTTTATTTTAGTCCGGGGCATAAAGTAACACGTTCTCATATCAATTTCCTACTGAAAAAGCGGCATGGGGTATGGAGCCAGTACAGGGGCAGTTAATTTTTTTCGCAGACTGCAAATTTTCAAGGTAACACCAAGTTATAAGCTACTATGACTGTGACCATTGCCTTGTTTCGGGGGCAACCGTGTCTGTGACACATTTCTTGTTTCTTCTGCGAAACAAAAGTCAGAACCTTAGGATCTGATGCAAAAATGGGACATCCTTTTTCTTATCAACTTGGGAAAGTTGTCTTTAAAAAGTTCTATCAACAGAATGTTAAGCTGAACCAGCCGTTTCTTTACTTGATGTCATGCTTACTTCAGATTTGCTATCCACAGAATGTTCTTCAGAAGTGAGCACAACAGGACGTCCATCATAAGTTCTTTGAGCTATTAAACCTTAGTATATCCTTGTAGTTCCAAAAAATTTTTTATGATTAAGACTGTAACTGTATACAGTAAAGTTAAGTTCCTCCACTACTTCATTTGCCATGTTCAAAATAACAACTTGCTCATCTTCAGTCAGTCCAAATATCTTCATAAATTTTAATTTGACCATCTTGTAATCGACCCATCATACGCAGTAAGGGTTCTGTCACTAGGTCTGATATGAAAGTTAACTCCTAATGTTTCACATATTGACCATGGAACTATGTTGACCTGGGAGCCTGTATCAAGCTTAAATCTAACATTTGTAGCATTCGGGCCAAGGGCTATAGTAACAAATGCTTGATTTTGTGTTTGGTTATAGGTTATTGTGTCAGCAATGAGGGAATTTTCAAGATCTGGTGGTAAATCACTTACTTCATTGATGTTATTCCTTCTTGATTTTTCTCTACAAACATTTGCAAAGTGATTAGCTTTTTACAAAACAAACATTTTGAAAACAACTTTAAATATTTCTTTCAACATTTTCCACGCTTATTTATCGACTTCTTCCTTTCATTATTACCTAGCCGTTGTGGAGCTGAACCAGTGGTCAAAGGAGGGCTGCGATTCGATTATGTTTGGTGAGATTTCTGCGCTGGAATTCTAGAATTTGACTTGAACTTTACTGCATTAATAACTTCTTTAGTAGAATTCTGCATCAGAATGCACTGTGTTCTAGCAATGTCCAAAGTATTCTGTAAAGTTAATTTTGAACCTTCGTTGATAAATTTCTCTCTTATTTTTTTGTGACTCGATCCCAAAAACTATCTGATCTCGGATTAAGTCGACATGCATATAAGCATTGTATTCACAATCCCTGATAAGAATTTTTAGATCTTTGACCTATTGCTCAAATGTCTCTCCCTCTTGCTGTGTTCTTGATCGTAAATACCTTCCTTGCATAGATGATGTTTGATTTTGGCTCACAATATTCTTCAAATTTCTGGAAGTGTACATCCAGAGATATCTTAACATCTTCAGACAATTTCCAGGTGAAATAAATTTGTCTTCCATGGTCTCCTGTCAATAGCATGAGATAGTTGCACTTTTCGGGCTCTTCCTTAGCTTTTAGTGGCCCACCGAACATGAACTGTGCATGAGTCTTGAATGCTTTGAAAGCACTTGGAAGATCCTTAGAATCCCAGTCCATTTTGAAAGTTGACTACTAACGTGAAAATCCCTTTTTGAAATGGCAACTGATAATAGACAATTCTTCGCACAAAATGAACAAAGTCAACTATTCCACAGGAAAAATATTTTATCTGGTCTATAGATCCATGAGCGTGTTCGGAACTTCTGACACCATGTTATGTTTTCTTGTTGTATAAACATACATTAAAATATAAGATACTTTTTACACAAGTTTATTCATCAAAGTCTAACATAATTCTGCTAGTGGGAATAAAGAGACATGCAAGTTATATATAATGTAGTAACAGTAACTCAGTATCATATAATACAAAAGGAATGCAGGAGTTGTGTCCCTTAACAAATACTGTAACACCCATAAGACCATGTTTTGTCAGCATTTTGCATTCTGACAGTATTGCCAGTATGGAATTTTGGCAACATTTTAGCATTTTGGTCATACCTATTTTTAGCTCATCTGTCACGTAGTGACAGAGTGAGCTGTTGTGGTCACCTTTTGTCCGTCGTCCGTCCGTCCGTCGTCCGTCCACAATTAGTTTGTTAACACTCTAGTGGTCAAATTTTTGTCTCAATTGTCATGGTATTTGTCTCATTGATATCTCGGATGAGTTCGAACATGGGTTATCATGGTTAGAAAACTAGGTCACAGAGCCCAAATATAGAAAAACCTAGTTAACACTTTAGAGGCTACTTTTCAGTCCAAATATCCTGGAAATTTGTCACAAATGTTCTATCGATGATTTCTAGCTCAAGTTCGAATATGGGTCATCTGGGTTCAAAAACTAGGCCACAGAGCCCAAATATTGAAAAACCTTGTTAACACTCTAGAGGTAACATTTTTACCCTAAATAATCTGGAAATTTGTCAGAAAGGTTGCTTCTTTGATTTCTAGCTCAGGTTTGAATATTGGTCATCTGGGTTCAAAAACAAGGTCACAGAGCCAAAAAATAGAAAATTCTTGTTAATACTCTAGAGGCTACATTTTTATTCCAAATAATCTGGATATTTGTCAGAAATATTGCTTTTAAGATTTCTAGCAGAAGTTCAACTTTGGGTCATCTGGGTTCAAAAACTAGATCATGGAATCTAAAAATAAAAAAATCTTGTTAAAACTCTAGAAGTTACATTTTAAGCTCAAATAATCTGGAAATTTGTCAGAAAAGTTGCCTTGAGGATTTCTAGGTCAAGTTCCAATATGGTTCATCTGGGGTCAAAAACTAGGTCACAGAGCCCAAATATGTAAAAACCTCGTTAACATTCTAGAGGTAACATTTTCAGTCCAAATAACCTTGAAATTTGTCAGAAAGGTTGCTTTAATGATTTCTAGCCCAAATTTGGATATGGGTCAGCTGGGTTCAAAAACATGGCCCAGATGTGTAAAAACCTTTTTAACACTCCAGAAGTTAAATTTTAAGTTCAAATATCCTGGAAATTTTTCAGACAGGTTTCTTTGATGATTTGTAGCTTAATTTGGAGTATGGGTCATCTTGGGTCAAAACCTAGGTCACAGAGCCCAAATATGGAACACTCTAGAGGTAAAATTGTAATTCCAAATAACCTGAAAATTTGCTTAATTCTACGGTTTCTAGCTCGAATATGGCTTATCTGGAGTCGAAAACTAGGTCACTAGAGCCCAAATGTAAAAAAACTTCGTAAAGACTCTAGAGGCTATATTTTCAGTCCAAATGTCCTAGAAAAATTTGTCAGAAAGGTTTTTTGGTGATTTGTAGATTAAGTTTGGATATGGGTTATCGGGGGTCAGAAACTAGGTCACAGAGCCCAAATATCGAAAAAACGTTGTTAACACTCTTGAGGCTACTATTTTAGTCCAAATATCCTGAAAATTTGCCAGAGAAATCGTTTTGATAATTTCTAGCTCAAATTCGAATATGGGACATGTAGGTTAAAAAACTAGGATATAGAGCCCAAATATGATAAAACCTTGTTTACACTCTAGAGGTAACATTTTCAGTCGAAATAACCTTGAAATTTGTCAGGGAGAGATTGTTTCAATAATTTCTTGGTCAAGGTCGAATATGGGTCTTCTGGGGTCAATTAACCAGGTCCATATCAACTTTGTTAAAAGCAGTCATATTCAGGTGAGCGATACAGGGTCATCATTGCCCTCTTGTTCTCCTTAATCTTTTTGAGCCGTATTTCATCCCTAACAAAGCTTGGAGCTACGATTTTGGGCAGCAACTGTTTTATTGCAACAGGTATGCATATCCTGATTTGCCTTCCCATAATTAACTCTGCAGGGCCATAACCTTTATCGAGTTTGGTAGCTCTGTATTTTTGCATACTGAGTAATGGATCTTTATGAGCAGCTTTGCCCTTTATCAGAATTTTTTTTTGCAGATTTTCACATTTATTTCCGCAAAACCATTCCCAGAGGACTGAGTTGGGCTGGAAATGACACGTTCAAAATTGTACTCTTTTGCAAACTGAGCAAATTCGGAGGTTGCATAGCATGGCCAATTGTCAGATACACATCTTTCGGGTGTGCCCCACCTAGCAAATACAGCTTTCAAGTGTTATATTTGATAACTCTTTCAGTTCAAAATAGTGGGAGTTATAATCTACAACAACAAGATAGATCTTTGAAACCCATTAGAATAAATCTGTTGCAACTAGACATATTGAACACTTTAATATGTACTGAGATATTGAACTGGAATATCTTGATCAAAACATGAGATAACGTGCACGTCTAATGCACCTGTCGACCCCAAAATGGTTCCAATCATGTAAGAGTTGTAACATTTGTGGACGCATGACCTCAGAAATAACAATTCTGTTACTTTTGAATATGATACCGTCAACTTTGGTAAGTTCATCACGATAGTTCCAGTAATCAATAACTTATTCAAGACAATCTTGCCTAGAGTTAGGCCAGCCTTGATGAATTACTTATTTCAGAACAGATAGCTGTTTGTATTGGCCAGTTTTTGTCGCTTTTTCTGACATTTTTGCGTCACTGACAGGAAAATTGGATATTACCATGTGACCATGTATGTGCTATGGCTTTGATAGGTCTAGGTCGGTTTCCGGAAGTGGATTCATGGAGAGCACATCCGGAATGGGTATGTCTTTTCCTGGTCTGTAATATATTCTATGTCATATTGTTGTATTTGCATCAGCATTCTGCTGAGCCTAGCAGGTGCACAATGAAGTGGCTTGCGGAATATAGGGATCAAACTTTTATGATCAGTTTCCACAATCACCTTCCTGGCATACACCCTGTGGTGATATATCTTTAGTTCAAAAAGGATACCAAAACATTCTAAAAATATAACCTGTGTAATTTTTCTCACTTGGAGTGAGGCTTTTGCTTGCATAAGCTAAAGGACGTCCGTCCTGTAGAAGAGTAGCTCCGACTCCTTGACGGCTGCTATCAGTCTGTAATATTAGTACCTTCTTTAGATCATAGTATGCAAGGACTTTACCTGGTTCAGTCAAGATCTTCTTGACTTGGTAGAGTGCATTTTGCTGTCTCTGGGTCCATTCAAACTCAACATTTTAGCTAATAGTTCCCTTAAAGGACTGGTTACCGCAGAAAGGTTCTCAGCAAACTTAGACATATAGGAAAATATTCCCATCATAGTCTGTAACTTTGCTTTGCTGCTAGGGGCTGCCATATCCTTTACAGCCGCAACCTTAGCAGGATCTGGCTTTAGGCCTTCAGAAGTCAGTAAGTGACCAAAATACGTGACCTCAGTAACAAAAAAGACTAAGTAACACAGTAGCGTCTGACAATGACAGCGTTTCAAGATTTCCTGTCCTTTTTCACCTAACCAAAAAAAAGCATGATAACTTGATATTCTTTGTCCTTGTCCTGTAGAGGACCCTGAAAATCAATTCGCATTGTTTGCTAAATGTTTTATATGCCTCTAAAAAAGCACTGTTCCACTACATTCTTGCAAAGAGTCTTATTCACACAAAATTATTTTCGGACACCGTGTTATGTGATTGCTGTTTTGCTGATCGAACGATTAGATCAATAACGATACCAATGTTTTATAATATACACATTTATTACTAGTATATAGTTGCGTCACGATACATGAGTATATATGTGAAGCTTAAAGCAGAACATAAAACTGAAGGGCGCTGCAGAGTGGGTGGCAAACCGGTTTTTTAAGTTACTTACTCGAAATATACCGGTGATCAAAATAACAACATAACATGACATCACATCACATGACATCACATATCATCACATCACATCACAAAACATCACATCAAATAGCATATATATTTTATTCAGCATCTAATAGTATACATTTATAGCCGATACATATGACGAAATACATAATGCAAAGTGAAAGTCACTGGAAATCTTATATAAAAATCAATATGCGCTGATGTGCATTTTAGCTCATGTGAGCTTTAAGGACCAGTGATTGTCCGGCGCCCGGCGTCGGTCAACAACTTCAAAGACCACAATCACTGGTCCTAATAGCTCACTTGTGGCCCGGATTTGCGACGAACAGAAACCCTTTAAACAATTTTGCTTGCTTCATGCAATGGACATCGAAAGCAAGTTTCATCAAATGTTTTGTCCTCTACCAAGATTGTTCAAATTATGCTCTTGGGATCAAAACTGACCACGCCCCAGGGGTCACTTGATTTTTTTAAAGACTTGCATCTTCTTGTCAGTAACCACTAGACATATTATTAAGACAGTTTATGTGTAACATGGCCTAGTTGACTTCTACGAAATTTGTTATAATATTGGCCCTTGGGTAAAAATTTGCCTTGCCCAGAGGGTCACCAAGGCTAAAAATAGGCCTTTGAACTTTTCACCAAAGAGCCTTCATTTATTGACAGATGTCTTAGATATATAGTAAGAAGGCACCTTGCATGAAACTTGCCATTCGTTGAGACAAGGTCAAGGTCAGCAGGCTGAAAATAGATTTTTTATACTTTCCCCAGTCTAGTCTTTATTTGTGGACCAATAACTTAGGTATTTTATAAATAGGTAACTTGCAAGGACATCTACCCTTGAGTTGGGTTTGAGGACACTTTGGCTCAAGACCACTGAAGCTAAAGATAGATTTTTTTTCTACTTTTTGTCACAGAGTCTTTCTAATTGTTTGACGTTTTAGATATTTTGTATAAAGACACCTGTCACGAACTTCTACTATTAACAGGGGTAAAGGTCACCGAGGTCGCCGACTTTAAAATACATTTTTTTTTTACTTTACCTCATAGAACCTTCCTTTTTTGATCTGTATCTTAGATATTTGGTATGTAGGTATGTAGGTACCTTGCATTAACCACTACCCTTTTGTGTTTTGTGGTTTAACGTCACTGGCACAAGGGTAAGGTCATCGAAGCTTATAATAGATTTTCTACTTTTTGTCAAAGAGCCTTTATCTGTTGACTGATAATTTAGATATTTGGTGTGTAGGCCATAAACATCTTCCATTCACTGCGGTCCAGGTCAAACTCACCAAGGTTAAAAATACTGCTTTTCGATATTGAGCCTTCATTTATCTTAGATATTTGGTATGTTGGTACCTTGCTTAGACCTCTACCATTTGGTAGGGTGTAAGGTCACTGGGGCCCATTTCAAGGTCAGAGAGGTTAAAACAGCTATAGATCATAGTGCTATACTCCCTTTAGATTCAATTTCAACAAAACTTTCACTCAAAAAATATAAACGATATATCTCCTTTCTTTTCCTGAACCAACCTGATCCCATCATGGGTTCTAAATGTATGGTAGTCAAAATAGGCAAATTTGCCATGTCTGCATGATATTGATTTCAAAACTTTGATAATCTTAAAAGACTTTGAAAACTTAGATAATTGGTACGTATGTACCATTGACATTTGCCCTTAAGTTGGATTTTAGATCACTAGGGTCAATGTCACCGAGGCTAAACAATCAAAATTGACCCCAAACCTATGGGTCACTTGGTTTTATTTAGACTGACATAGGTAAAAAAGAACTATATTTTTTGTCGGAAACTACATGGCATGGAGTTTAGATATTTGGTGTGTGAATGAAAGTAGTTGCAGTTGTACTAAAGTGAGTGATAAAGGAGCCGTCATGGCCCTTTTTTAGAGATTACTAATTATTTGTACTTAAACATTTCCGATTAGAAAAATGTAATTCTTCCATTCCATTATTTTGGGTAAAACTGAATGCGGTAAAAACTTTTTAAAGTCATATATCAAACTCACACCTGAACTGGACGGTAATAATTTCATCAATATCCATCTTGGAAGTGAAAGTTTTTGTTACTTCTAATTTACTTGATTTCTGAATTCTCAATGTGTTTTCAGCATTATCTCGACGGTGATTTTAAAAGATAATAAAACTCTGTTTTGATAATAAAATCTAACAAACCAACAACAAAAAAGAATCGCCATAAACTTAATAACAGTAAAGGTTTGAAGTTGACATAGACTTGTTTTGGTATGACGGTTTTCAAATGGTGCTACAAACATGTTCACAGCATAACGCTACTGAGTTTGTGCTGCTCGTTTGCTAGACATTCAGAAAATGACTTTACCAACACCTTCCTAAGGCACGTCTTTCACAATCTTCCTATGTACTGGTTATTTAAGATCTGAAGATTTCGGGCAAATAATGGTAAAAATTTGGTTTAAAGGAGAAGTCGGTACAAATATCTGTAACGTTTGTTTTCATAGGTTCGCTAATTTTAATGACAAATATTATGATCTTTCTGATGCAGTAATGCATTTTTGAATTTTGTACAAGTGGCAATAAAGCTTCAAATCTTCAAATGAACTAGTCATGTGCCGTAGAAGGTGTGTGTGTGTGTTGTTGTTCATCGGAAATTCTACAAATAGTATAGAGGGATTTCGTACCAGTTAGTTTACAAAATCATTTCAAAATAATTCAGATTTGAGTCAATGCCTTATAACTGACCTACAAAAAAATCATAATTTAAGAAATATTCTTGATTTGCTAATAGTGCATGGTCCAGCCGTTTTTTAGAGCACGCTTTCTTTCTCGTATGGCGGCTTAACTTATTATCACCATTGTACAACAACAACAACAATAGTTTATTTGAGTCTCACTTTTACACATATCATTTAAGAAATTTAAAAATATGCATAAAACCACTCAGTTATGAGTTATGAGAGACTATTAAGATATAAATTTTTACAAATTATATGCATAACAAAAACATTAAAAAAATGTCAAACAATAATTGTTTTAAGACATTCAAGTAAAATAAGGTATTTCATATTCAAATTGAAAGTATCAAGATAAATTTAAAACTGGCTATTTATACAAAATTTTTCTACGACATTCTAAGATATCATGACAGGTTTTGGTACATGTATTAACGATTTCTTTTTCTGACATAATATAAGTAGACTTATCAGTGATATTCAATTCAGAAAAGTTTGAATTTAAACGAGTTGCTTTAAGGAACAGTTCATTTCTTATATCAGTATACAATGGACACTCTATAAGTACGTGTGTTTCATTTTCAATTTTTCCATCACAGTTAAAACATAGTCGTTCTTCAAAGGGTAGCCCTTCATAGCGTCCCGTTTCAATTCTTAATAGAGCTATGCCAGGGCGAAATTTTGCGAAAGCACTTCTTTGGTTTCTTGTACAAAATTTGTTCAGTTCATATTCCTCTGTTTCATATTGTTTATTGAAAAGTTTATAAGTGCTCAATTTTTTTCGTGATCCTCTTTTTCTACCCGTATCTGAGTTCACAGTTTCTGTCCATTTTCTTTTATATTTCTCGAATAATTCATTTTGTAATCTTAGCACTATATGTTTACTAGAATATTTGCTGACAGATGGGTTTATTTCAAGCACTATACCGGATTGACTAAATTGTTTATCTATTTTGAAGCACCAATTCTTATTAGCATGTTTGAGTCTATCACTCCATATAAACACTTTTCTATTTATTCTGTTTTCAGATATATTATTAAGTCTTATCCAATGATTTGCTACTGTTTTCTATTGCCGCACTGATGGTGGTAACCACCCCATGTCCCCCGTGACGGCTGCGGTCGTTGCATATTTCCCGACTCCTAAAAAGAAACGGCAGACACGGTGGTACACAGCATTTATACATGAGAATTCTGAAGTCCCCCATATTGCCGCTCTGTATTGAATAACTGACCAAACCATAGTGTCAAATAATTTGGTATATATGTGAAAATGCATTCCGCCTAATTGTTATGCCCCCACTTCAAAGAAGAGGGGGTATATTGCTTTGCATTTGTCTGTCTGTCGTTCGGTCCGTCGGTCCGTAGACCAAATGGTTTCCGACCAATAACTAAAGAATGCTTAGGATTAGGAACTTCAAACTTGGTAGGATGATTGTCCATTACCAGAAAATGACCCCTATTGATTTTGGGGTCAAGGGGTCAAAGGTCAAGGTCACATTGATTTTGTAGGTAGAAACGGTTTCCGACCAATAACTAGGTTCACCAAACTTTGTATGCTTAATGGTCATCACCAGTAGATGACCTCTATTGATTTTGAGGACATTAGGTCAAAGGTCAAGCTCACAGGGAACTTCATCCTAAAAACGGTTTCCGATCAATAACTAGAGAAAGCTTTGACCTACTTTCACCAAACTTGGTATGCTGGTTGGTCATCATCAGAAGATGACCCATATTGACTTTGAGGTCATTAGGTCAAAGGTCAAGATCACAGAGACTTTCATCCTTAAAACGGTTTCCGATCAATAACTAGAAAACGCTTTGACCTAGGTTCACCAAACTTGGTATGCTGGTTGTTCATGACCAGTTAATGACCCCTATTGATTTTGAGGTCATTAGGTCAAAGGTCAAGCTCACAGAGACCTTCATCCTTAAAACGGTTTCCGATCAATAACTAGAGAACGATTTGACCTAGGTTCACCAAACTTGGTATACTGGTTGGTCATCACCAGGGGATGACCCCTATTGACTTTGAGGTCATTAGGTCAAAGGTCAAGATCACAGAGACCTTCATCTTAAAAACGGTTTCTGATCAGTAACTAGAGAACGCTTTGACCTAGGTTCACCAAACTTGGTATGCTGGTTGGTCATCACCAGTAGATGACCCTCTTTTGATTTTGAGGTCATTAGGTCAAAGGTCAAGCTCACAGAGACTTTGACTCTAAAAATGGTTTCCGATTAATAACTAGAGAACGCTTTGACCTAGGTTCATAAAACTTGGTGTGCTGGTTGGTCATGACCAGTTAATGACCCCTATAGATTTTGAGGTCATTAGATCAAAGGTCAAGGCCACAGGAACCTTGATCCTAAAAACGGTTTCTGATCAATAACTAGAGAACGCTTTGGCCCAACCACAAGCAATTAGGTGCTGCCGGGGGGGGGGGGCATTTATGTTTTACAAACATTTTTTGTTTAAATTTGGATATTAGAAGACCAAGTGATCTTGTCGCTGCTTGGAATACATATTTAGCCGTAATATTATAGTCTAACGTTTCATTCAGATATAGTCCCAAGTATTTGTACACTTTTACAATATCTAATTTTGAGTCGCGCATGTAAATGTAAACGAAGTCTGCTCAACTGATTGTGATCTAAATGCATTATTTTTGATTTTATAGAATTTATCGTCATTTCATTTGCAAAACACCAGTCGCTTAATGTATTTAACATAATTTGTAGATCGCATTCATTTTCGGCTATCAGGACCAGATCGTCTGCATACAGAAGGTGGTAAATTAGCGTTCCGTCAACTTCAACACCAATATTTATATGTTCTAGGGTATAACTTAAGTATGTCAGATAAATATTGAACATTGTTGTGCTCAACAAACAGCCTTGTTTTAGTCCAGAAGATACTTTGAACCAGCTCATTAAGTGTTCATTTACACGGACGGCGCACTTCACATTTTCGTACAAAGATCTCAGTGCACGATACATGTATCTGTCAATACCAATATCATTTAACTTCTCATTTAAATTTATTTTATCGTATGCCTTTGAGAAGTCAATATAGGCCAAGAATGTACTTTTTCTTTGTTTGTTTCGGTTTTCTGTAATACTTGTTAACGTAGACAACTGGTCTCCGGTTCATTCGGAAGCCGTTTTGTGTGTCAGGCAGTTTATTGTTCGATTCTAGCCATTTTTCAAGTCGAAGACGGAGAGGTACGCCTTGTGCGTCGCCAAACACATGTTTGTAAAAGCAATCGATATTTAACGAGGAAAATGCCTGTACACGTACACTAACTTGATTTCTTTTTCAGAAAACAAAATTGTTTGAAAAATAAACAACAGTTGAACACACGCATTTATCTAAAAATGTAATGGTACATTTTCGATTCAACATCTTCTTACTTTATGAATGTTCTGATCAGATATAATGAGTTTTAATAGCATCATTTACAAATATGGACTCTAGAACAATTTTAAATGAAACAGTTAAGGCTTTATAATAGTCTGTTACTTACATGTTTTCATTTCAAGACCATGGCTTATGTTTTGACAAGTATATTTTGTAAACTCATACAATGAGATATAACTGATCAAATTAATTAAAGTAGCGCCCATATAATCTATAAACTACTATGCCCGTTGTATAGATTTATGAATATCTTTTACCGAAATAACAAAATCGTTCTTTTAACTAAGAAAAATCGGCATTTTCATCGCCAACAGGCATTTTCCTGAACATACATAGTGTCCAGGATATAAACATTATCAAATTAACTTTGAAATGGTGGTCTTATAGGAGAACAACCAATGTCTGTAAAAGCAGATTCGGGCCTGGAAACGTTTCATAGTCAGTGTCATTAATAAGTGTATCCCCCTCGGGCGTTTAGGCACTCTCTGCATTGTCTGGGCATGCTCCTGATCACGGGTTGATCATATCCTGTGGTATGGCATCCCATTCTGCTACAAGAGCATAAGAAAGCTCACGGACGTTCTGCACAGGGTTCGGACGCGAAGAAAGTCTACGAGAAAGCATGTCCCAGACATCCTCTATAGAGTTAAGATCTGGAGACCTCGCTGGCCAGTCTATGACCTCAATACCTTCATCATGAAAGAAGTTCCGGACGATTCTTGCAGTATGTGCTCGATCATTATCTTGCACTAAACGAAAAGTTTCACATATGGCACCAGCATATGACCTAACAATTTGTTCTAGGATCTCGTCCCGATATCTCAGGGCCGTCAGACTACCTACTGGAATCATAGAAAGGTCGGTGCGCCAGTCAATGGATATCCCTGCCCACACCATAACTGACCCACTACCAAACCTGTCATATGTAAAAATGTTACATTCCGCATAACTCTCTCCTCGGCGACGCCACACCCTCACACGCCTGTCACAGGTCGAAACATGGTAGCGGCTCTCGTCTGTGAAGAGCACAGATCGCAAGTGGCGCAGCTGCCAAGTGACGTGTTCCTGGGCAAACTCTACGCAAGCTCTTCGGTGAGCTACGGTCAGAATTGATCCTCTGGCAGGTCTTCGGGCATCCAACCCATCTTCATGAAGACGATTTCGGACAGTTTAAGTGGACACACTAGCACCTGTAGCTTGCCGGAAGTCAATTGCAATGCCAGTAGCAGTACACTGATGATTTCAGAAACCTTGCCCAGGTCTTCTTGTGAATTCTCCAGTCTCCTGATAACTACTCCACAACCTGGCAACAACGCTACGAGAAACGTCTAGAACGGTGGCCACCTCACGTTGCGTAAATTCATTCCCGATCATCTGCACCGCCCGAGCAACATCAGTAGTTGCTAAATGACGTCGCACACCCTGGACCGTTGTCAAAAGAGCAGATATAGTAAAAAGTTGCACTAAAACATTCATTTTGTCAAATGTGCTATCGTGAACAAACTGTACACATGCAAAAGTCTAAATCTTATAGGGGTTACTCAACAAAAAGAAACAAAATACCCATGCTTTGTAAATTCATTGTTAAGTGCACGGGTTTCTCGAGGATATTGACCGTCGATACCTTCAAACGAAATTTGTAGCGAATATCTAGTATGGTGGGCAATTTACGCCGTAATATATTTGCGCTCCTTTAATTAATTTGAGCAGTGTATATCTTTTCATATGTACATGCGTCAAAGTCAGTTTGAACTTGTTATTGATCTTATAAATAAAGAATTGAAACACAGTACAAATGATTTCTTCCAATAGCAGTCTACTATTTTGTCAAAAGCATTTGCTAAAATTGCTTATTGAAAAACATAAAGACGGTAGACTGAAAGTTAACACGTGACAAGAAATTAAAAAGAAAGTGCTCCCAAAACCTTTTTGATTTAGTAGATAGAACTATAAAGATTTTTTCGAAGGAGGAAAAACCAACATTAGTGCAGTTTAATATTGTAATTCTATTTTCTTAATATAGTATAAAAAACAAGGATTGTGACGCTTATATCTCTTGTTTCAGAGTCTCTATAAAGATGGATTGCTTCATCTACTTTTCAAACGAATTAATCATTGAAAGCGACATATGACATATATGCATAACACTTACTTTTTGTCTCTAGTATCTCAGAAAATGACATTGAATTTTAGGACTGTTAATACTTGTCAAGCAACGGTATAACGATTTAAGTTCTAAAACCTATCCTCCATTTTGTATCAAGAAAATGCGACTCCTTCTTTTAAACTATACATAAAACTTCAATTTTGGAAAAAACATAGACATTTTATATTGGTTTTTACAGTATTCTGGTATGGCCGCTTCATTTAGGCACGTGTTATGATTAGATAGTCTATCATCAGTTGTGTTATAAATCCTGAAATATACTACTCAAAATTTGATAGGGATTACTTTTTATTTCTTAAATATCTTTTTAATGATAACCTCAAGATAACTGATTTTTTCTCATGCATGTAGTTTATTCATATGGCAAAGCCGACCTGTCCAGCAGATTTTGATTGTTTACATGTACATGGCTCCAGATGCACGGGAAATCGATACCCCTGGAAAAGTGATGCACCGCGGGCATGTACCTTCATGTACACATCCGTTTTATTCAGACTTTGCTTGTGCATGGTAACGTTTAAATCAAACTTAGCACTGGTCATGGCAAATCTACGGCAAAGACGGCGTATTGACGATGAGGAGATGAATAGGGGGTAGGGATGCTTGAGGCTGGGCGTTTCCAACAGCATGTGGCAGGTGTCCTCGGGTGTCCCAGAGCACCGTTGCCAGGATGAGGCGACGGTTTCAAACTTACGGGCATGTCACGCATAGGCATGGCGAAGGGCGTAAGAGGTCCACAACTCAGCGTGAAAACCGGTTTATTGTCGTTCAAGCGCGACGTCAGCGCCTTGTTACCGCTACTGCCCTCCAAAATGACTTCTAGAATGCCACTGGTGTAAGACTTTCCACTCAAACCATTAGGAACCGTCTTCATACAGCTGGCATGAGGGCTAGAAGGCCAGCAATCAGAATCCCATTGACGCGAAATCACATCCAGGAACGTCTTCAGTGGGCCCGCGATCACGCCAGGTGGACGCTGCATGACTGGACCCCAGTGCTGTTCACTGACGAGTCTAGATTTTGTGTGGACTTCACTAATAGGCGAATGCGGTTATGGAGATTCGCCAATGAGCGTTTGGCTCCCGTATGTGTTGCTACCCATGACCGTCAAGGCGGAGGCTCGGTCATGGTGTGGGCGGGCATTAGCACTCAGGGAAGAACGGACCTGCACATTGTTCAAAACGGCACATTGACGGCTGTACAGTACGTCAATGAGATCTTAGATGTGTACGTTCGTCCGTACGCTGGTGCTTTAGGCCCTGAGTTCATTTTAATGGACGACAACGCCCGGCCTCACAGGGCAAGGGTCACAGACGAGTACCTTGAGGCAGCAGCCATAGAGAGAATGGACTGGCCAGCAAGGTCTCCAGACCTTAATCCAATAGAGCACGCCACGGTCCCTGGGCTACAGCAGGCCCTTCTGAACGAGTGGGCTCGACTCCCACAACAAACCATCCGGAGACTCATTAGCAGCATGAAAAGGCGGTGCAGAGCAGTAATCCAAGCAAACGGACACCACACGCGATATTAAAGCAAAATTCAGGCCATACGCTTGATTTTTCCAAAAAGTTCCATTTCATCTCCTGTCTGTGTTTTTTCAAATTCGTGCCCCTCCCACTGCTCAGCCTCTGTCACGCTTCAACGGTTTACAGACTTACTCATTTTTTGGTTCCAAACTGTTGTCATATGAACATATTTTCAGAATCACAACAAAAAATGTAAACTTTCAACCTTATGTAGTAAATATACACATTCTTATAAGTGATCACTATCAAATTTTGAGTAGTATAGTTAATTTAAATGTTAGATTGCAACCAACTCATCTCAAAATACACGTTTGGGAACAAAGAAGAATAGATCATTGCCAAATTATAATTTGTATTTATTTGGGAATAACAGTAGGTCACTTGAAATTAGTCGCCCTGAACTAATAACTGTTAATTATTTAAGATCACTTGTTCGAACCATCTTTGTTTTGTAGCTTTCGTGTCCTATCTAACATTCGTTTTTCTTCTTTTACTGTAATACATGGTCATGTATGTTGCCTTCGAATGCTTCTTTCTATGATATACAGTAAATATTTCAGTTTGAAAAAAGTGTAACTGAAAAGACGAATGGTATAAATAGCAACAACAAGAAAATCATCATAATAATAATGATGACAATAATGATACTAAAAGTAAAAAACTGATAATCATTCTATATAATAATGTTGATGATTTTATGATGATTTTAAAGAGGTGTATCATAACTTTAAAGCACTTCATCTCCAACAGAAATATCTGAAAAAAAAATCATTTGCAAATGCAAATTTAGCAGTCGACTATTCTAGGTACAAAAGCTAAGCTGAATGTTATAATAGTAGTCTTCATATAGAGAATTGTTGGACAACTTTTTGGGTGGATAGCGATTTAATGTAAATGTACACTTTCTAAAGTTGCTACAAGGAACACTTTTATATACACATTTTTCTTTTCCTCATCAATGAGTTCTCATTTTATAATGAAAGAGCTAATTAGATGCTTAAGCAATGAATCATTGGTTAGTTTCAAAATATATCTCTTGTATGAGAAACACAACATCTTATGAAATATTCATGATTTATTCAACGAATGTATCTAGACTGTAGTAACTGCCAGGAAGGTTCAATACTGTGAACATTTTTTATTTTAGCTATGACAATTCTGGTTTCCATTTCTTCATTCCTAAAGGCTTTCATCATATACAGGTATAACAGTTTAAAAATGTACTGACTTTTATTCTGGAACTTTATGTACCGAATATCAAAAGTTCTGTATGTTTTAATGCACATATTATTTCAGGTATTACACAGTGTTTCAGTGCAAAACTGTTAATTTTACCATTATCAAACCCAGTGTAGTAGATTCTATTAATAGCACGTAAACAACCTGTCACTACACACAATCTGTCACATGGTTAGTTAATTGAAAGAATCAACAAACAAACTTTAGATTTTAATTCGTTCCACGTGCTGCCCGACAAACTTACAACAAGTTTGGACTATTAATGTTATTTCAATATTTTGTCTCTTTTGCCAATGTGACAATCGTTATGCTTATTATAAATTTAGAAATCTGAATAGAGTCTCATAACTTCTCAACGTGATCGTATCTTGCTTAAAACTAGTGGATGTATCATCCTTTTAGTGAAACCGTTGGTGTTTTATAAAGATATATTGATAGAAGGTTCAAAATGGCTTCAAAAGGTTTCAAAAAAAGATATTCAAAATGCTTGTTAGAAAGCTAGTTTTATCATACATGTGAATTGTGATATGTAAGTATATTTCATCTCTGTAGATGATACAGGATCTTTAAAAAGAACCTGTTAAAACTTTTTATTAAAATATTCTTGATATTCAGTTGACAGATAGGTCAGTGGGTCCTTTGGAGACTAAAATCAATTGTTTTCTTGTGACAGCACCTTTCCGATAAGAATCGTGTGAATCAGTTTCTGCAGGAGTCTCGGGTTATTTAAAAATGATAGTGTCTCGCAGATATAACGTTAACAGCATATAGCTTGTGTCATAGGTACAACAAAACTAAATTAAATTACTGGCTAAAATCTGAAAACGTAAAAGTATCACAAGTGAGTACTGAATTGAAGTTAAGTACATTTGTAAATTTTTAAAAAAGAATGGAATTTTCAACCATGATGTGGGCTAGGTTATATCTAGGCTTAAAGTATTTGAATAATATAATGTCATTAAAAATAATGTTGGTAAGGACTTGACGGACTAAGCTGTTTACTGCTAGCTGAGACTATAATATATCATCATATTTCTTATTTTGACACGAAGCTCTACAACTGTGTATACATTATCAGTACAAACAAACTTAATCCCGCATTTTTTGTTACAAAATGACAATCCTGCACAGAAAAGTAATCTTAACAACAGTGTAATTTAAAGTGTAAGAAAAACAATGAACAGATGGCCCTAATCTGCCTCCAGATTTGTTTTTTGTTGTTGTTTTTAAGTCCTGATGAATGGTCTTGCAGCGTATTTTCTTATTGTTAATTAAGTGCTGTTATATTTTCAATACGTCCTGTCAGTTAATGTAACCGTATTGCATGACGAGATACAAATTTACTGGCGAATTAACAATATAACTAATGATATTTTACCGATTCAAAGTTTCAGAGAAGATTTTTGTGAGTTATTGTTTATTTTCATTTGTTCTTTCAATTTATCTATAGAGTATATGTAATCTACTTTACTGAACGGAATTGATTTTCCATTTAGTCATTTGTTTAGCTGTTACAAATGAATCCTCTTAAAACTTATAAATCATAATTCTAGTTGTCTAAAACCTAGAACGTCTCATCTTTTCACAAGAAAGGTTGCTAAAATTCTAAATTGAAGTATTTCCAGAGTGCCTGATACAAGGCTATTGTAAAACATTTATAGCTGAAGACCCAAACTTCGAACATTTCAAAATCTACTTTTTAGATTAATTTATTGCTATTCATCTGAGGTCGGCCATTCACATACTTGAATATGAACATAAACATTTATGAATTTCAGAAAATTTGTGTTACAACAAATGCATATCCAGAATCTATATCATCTTGATCATACTTGAATGCGAAAATGTTACTAAAAGAATAAGTGCTTCATAAATGATTGGTCATCTTCCAGCCTTGAAATTTATCCTGTTACTTTAGAAAAAAGAAATAATAACTAATTAACTAGCTGATTCTTCAGTTAAAATTCTATCGACAGTTAGAAGTCACTGTGATTTTTACTACTGTCAGAATTTCGGGTATTGCCTTGATGTGCATAACACTGAAAAGTGCACAAGTCTTACGAACCTTACTAACAAAGGTTTTGGGAAGCCATAAGATAAAGCACTCATCATGTAGCCAAGGAATTTATTTTCCTGTTTTAAAGTGTTCCTCAATGCAAAATTTATTAAAGCAATTAAATAACAAAACATGCGATTAAAGTGTTTAAAAAAACAAATATTTGTTGAAAATTCTTTTAAATCGCTGTATAATTAATCATTTTATGGTAAATCAAAGAAAAAGAAGAAACGAAATTTTCCGGGTCTCAATAAATCAATAAAATAACAAGATCTTTTTTTACTTATCCCAATCTTTATAGTTATTTTATGTCCATGCAAATTTAATACTTGCTATCAACTAGGTAGATGTAGCTATTTGTGAACGGTCTCGTACCAAAAGAAATAAAAGCAATGCCTGGTTGACTTATTTAAGTAATTCAGCGGTTTTTTTTATCAAATTGTTTTCAAAATTACATCCTTACTGCAAAGAACCTTATTTTGTATAAATGTATTGTTTGTGTTACAGTTTACTTTATGACCATATGTTTTCACGTTGTTGTATTTTTAACTGCACGTCTGGTGTAGGAAAATAGATTAAACAAGCAAAATTCTTTGTCTTTCTTCTCACAGAATAAAAAAAGCCTGAAAGACTGATATATTTAACTGTAACCCTGACTTTTGTGTGACTTCAGAATGCAGTTAACATTTCAACTTAGTTTTTTCCTATTGATTTTATGGGTACGGTGGCATTAAAGTGACATTTGCAAATTATTTTTTGTTTTGTTTTTTAAACTTTTTTTGTTTTGTTTTCATACTTATTTTTTGTTTACTAACTAAAAAAAATGTATGCAAAACTAAAATAAAATATGTATGCAAAACTAAAATAAAATATGTATGCAATATTAAAATAAAATATGTTTGCAAAACAAACAAATAAAATATGTATGCAAAACTAAAAAATATATGTATGCAAAACTGAAAAAAATATGTATGCAAAACTAAAAAAATATGTATGCAAAACAAAAATAAAATATGTATGCAAAACTAAAAAAAAATTGTACGAAAAACAAAAACAAAAAATAAGTATGAAAAACAAAAAACAAAAAGTTTAAAAAACAAAAAAATAATTAATTTTGCAAATGTCACTTTAATGCCACCGTAGATGGGATGGGGGAGTCAAATTTAGTATATTTCAGACATGTAAATGATGATGTGATTGCACAAATTTGAATTACATGGATATTGATTTGAAATGTAACAGCTGCTTGTTTCTTATATCTTGTTTTTTATCTCATGCGTATTTGTTGTTAATTTATATCACAAGCGGATCAATAATTGCTTGTCTGATAAAAATACATGTATTTACATACAATACACTTACTTTAGAAACATGGTAAAATATCTACAGCATGTTATAGACCTGAAACTACATGCACCAAAGCACAACAACAATATTTTCTTTTCTTGCTATTATAATTTTGAAGTATGTTTCGTTGGAAATTTCTGAAAAAATAGACATTCATTGGTCAAATAATTTCTGATTATAGTTTACTTTTTCTACATTGTCAGAAAATAATATTGACCAAAGATGTTAAGCTGGTTGTGATTTTACGTTTCAAAATACTTAAATATATCTTTATTTCTCGCTTTTACCTCCGAATTTATTTTGCCGAGTTCATTATGGCAAAAGTAAATAAACATGCAACAATAGTCGCATTTGCTTCAGGCGAGAGTTCCAGCAATATAGTATCGAAGCCAAATGTCTCAGTATACTAACATGATGCCATACATACACAAATTTACACTTCACTGTGCTGTCTAAATCAGTCCGTACCTACTTAACAGCTGTAACAACAAGATTTATTTTTAACGATTATGTATACAGTGTAATATATCATAATGGATTTAGAAAGGCCGCTGTTACAGAACTTATTCATGTGTTAGCTGAAACAGTTGAAACCTTTGATGATTTACCTATTTTATAAATATTTGATTATGATGAGGAGTCTACAATTATGTTAAATTTGACGTTTTCCTTCTAAATTAAATATATAGCAGACGTCGAAATTGTTTTTAACTTTTGGCTCCAGGAAAATGTCGTTTGATATAAAATATATTATGGACTATACATGCTTTCAGTTATATTTACATATTAAGGCATATTTATTTATGAACGTGAATTCAGTCATATTTACATGCGATAATGAATTTAGACATATTTAGATATGAAAGTCAGCCATATTCACATATTATAGTGCATTCAGACATATTTACATATTATATTAATTTCAGATATATTCTTATGAACAAGAAAGTTCGTAACAGAGGGATGCAATACATCTTAGAATACACCACCCAGAACAGGATTTGAACTCTGATCTTAGCGCATCGAAGAACAACACTCAAACCACTGAGCCAAAGAATCGATTCCCAAACACGCTTGTCAGAGGATGTATTCATACAATTAAAGGAAGGTATGCAGTAGACCGTAACAATATTTACAGTTTTATAGTGAATTCAGACATATTTACATATGAAAGCAATTTCAGACATGGTTTCATATTATAGTGAATTCAGGTATATTTACATATAACGATTTCAGACACATTTACATATAATATAGTGAACTCAAACATATTTATGTATTATAGCGATTTCAGATATATTTACATATAGTGAATTCACTATGTTATATACTCGTGAGTTCAGTCATATTTAAAAGCATTATCATGAGATCACAATTATCATGAGATCGCAAGTTGATTGTTATGAAAAAAATGAATTTTTTACATCTTTACAACAGAGAAAGTATATACATTGGTGATATATCTACAAGGCTTGTCTCTTTTTTGTCAGTCGAGAAAATATTTTAAAACATTACATATGTCACATCTGTATACATGAATGCAGTGTTTGGACCATATTTATATATTCTTGGTATATTTTCATGTTATTTATTTGATTTCAGAAAAGCTTAACTACGTTTGAAAATGATGTTTTGAATATATAGCGTGCTTCTGATCTACATTTTTGTTGAAATATCTTTTTACTGTTGCAGCCTTTTTTTACATTTAATAAAATCATGCAAAAAATAAAAGAACAAATGCTGCACAATAATATTGATAAAACTGCAGTGCTTTTAAACAATAAGCTTTATTACCAATCAAATTCTCTGCATAAAGCATATCTACTTAGACAAGATGTTGTTGTATAAAAGTTGTTTCTCTTTTCATTGCCAAATTTGACTGTCTTCAAAACGTTTTTATCTATTTTTAACAAATGAAACAAATTTCGAATCAATCAACAACCTTTTAAGTTTGATAAGGTTTTTCTGTTCAAAAGGTTGCCATCAGTAAATCAGCCATATCTGTGCTGTTTTGAATTTACTGTCATGAACGTAACGATTTCTTAAACGCTATGTAAAGTATATTTCGTAGAAGAAATATTGACTTTCCAACAATTTGTCTTTTTGTTCTTTGTTGATAAACAAGTAGCCCAGTATTACCAAGCAGTTTGTCTTCAATTCATTAACGTAATGACAATGATGAATTGTGAGACAATCTATACTGTGTGAAAGACGCAAAAATAATGCAGAACTGGTCCAAATGGAAAGAAAACAATCTTTCTGGAGTCGTTTAGTTTAAACCTAAACAAATCCTTTTGGGGATGTGCCTGCAAGCAGAAAATAATTTATTTGTTTTTTTTTATTTCTCTGAGTATTACAACAACATAAAATAATTTACACCCGCCCATGCAAGTCGTTTCTGATAACTGTTTACTTTCATCACTGGCATTTAAATGAAATTTGTTTCTCGAAGTCAAGCTAAAACAGCATAGGAATATACCAGACTCCAATTTACTCAAAGGTCAATTCTATACGACAGATATTTCATTGAAGTGCTTTCATCATTTCTTTATTTGTATAATATTTCCTGTCGCCTAAAGTATAAAAAACTGCAAAATATACTTTTATCATCAAAATCAAATATCTCTGTAAAAAGTTACCAATTCCATAAACGTATGCTAATATATCAAATTCTGCCTTTACTCAGATTTAATACTCTCAGATGACGCTCTGACATTTTCAGATATTTTATCTAAGATATATAAAAACGAGTAGTATGATAATACGGCAAGTGTTATAAATAAGTCTTTAAATTAACAACATGATAATGAAATAAGTTTATTTAAACTTCGACAAAAAATCAACAATATTAGGTTCATTTCAAAAAAATATCGAAAACAATTAATTCATGACTCTGGGTTGTCAGTCTCACAGGAAACTTTACTTACGCGCTTCTAGCGAATTGCTCTATTTTGATAAGACTGTCGCAATCTTTTGAACAAGCCGTATCGAACATATGAAAGCAAAACACCAAAAGCACAAAAATCCATAGCCGCATGTCACAACGAATATTGGCCGTGACATTTACTTTTCTCAATACTTCATGATGCTTTCAAAACAAATGTGCTTACTAAACAACTGCCACAGTGAAATTATTTTTAAGCAATATATTTACTGTCTCTTCCAATATTTATATTAACGAATACAAAACAATTCACTTTCATAGGGGTTGTGATAGGTCTTGACCGGTAAATGGTTTCCTATGTGACTGAAAGAGTTCCCTTAATCCACAAAATGTATACCACTTGTCTTAAATCAACTTTTTTTGAAAAGCAAATTGCCTTTAACAGAATTCGATTACATAAAGTTAACTTCGTGAACGAACTTGTAATACTATCACAAAACGGACTGAATAAAGGAGACATTTGACCGTCATGATTTAGAAGATATCGTCACAGGATCGGGAAAATTGGCGGGGGATAAAGATGAAACTTAAATTAACAGACTAGAATCCAGATCAAGCATAAGTGAACTAGGTTGGCTTGACTATCGTTTCACTATTATATGATTTTTACCATACATTTGTTTTGCATCATGTAATATCATTCAGTCATTATTATATGTATTATTGTTGTTATTCTCACTAACTTATTCATAATGTTAATTGCATAATTAATGTAATTTTGTAAAAACAACATTTTTATTAGCTCACCTGAGCACAGTGTGCTCATGGTTACCAGGCTGTGTCCCGCGTCCGTCGAGCGTCATGCGTCTTCATTTTTTGTTTTAAACTGCTGGGCCAAAATCAATAATCTTTGCAAGGTGTGCCTTGCCTGAAGGTTTTAAAAAATCAAGTCAATGCAAAACTCTTGTTGCTATGACAACCAATAGAAAACAATTTAAAAATCTTGTCTGAATCCACTTGACCCAAAGCTCTGAAATATTGCGTGAGGTATCCTCTAGTAGACTTCTACCAAGATTGTCCAAATTATGTCTCTGGTGTCAAAATTGACCCTGCCCCAGGGATCACATGTTTTACATAGAACTATATATGAAAAAAAAAATTTAAACACTTTGCCTGCAGTCTGAATATTGTGGTCGTCACATTGTCTAGTTGACCCGTACCAAGATTATTCAAATTAAACCCCTGGAGTCAAAATTTTGCCCCGCTCCAGGAACCACATATTTTTCATGGACTTAAATAGGAAAATTAAAAAAAAATCTTCCAGTCTGAAATCACAGGTACAAGAGTTTTGATATTTTGCAGATTAAAGATTGACCTAGAAGTCTACTACTAAGAATGTTAAAATCATTCCCTTGGGGTCATAAATGGCCCTGCCACGGGGATCTATTTATTTTACATAGGCTTACAAACGGGAAAACTATGAAAATCTTCTTGTCTGAAACTGTATATCCTAGAGTTTAGATACTTTTCCAGTACCATCAGCTAGAGGTCATCTAATAAGAAAAATTTTGACCCTATGATCATTAATGGCCATGATGTGATGTCAATTGCTTTAACTTAGGCTTATATAAGGAATTCTTAAAATCTTTTCTTAAACTGCAAGGCAATGGGCTAAGATATTTTACATATGGCATTGTCCAGTGGGGCTCCTACCAAGATTCAAATAATGCCCCAAGGGTCATAAATTGCCCCGTCCTGAGTCACTTGATTATAAAAAAACCTTAAAAATCGCCTTGCCGTAGAGCTTAGATATTCCTAATATTGTATTATATTGACCTACACCACTTTTGTTCAAGTTATGTTCCAGGAGACAAATTTGGCCACACCCCAGAATTCATGTTGTGTAAAATGTAAGATCTTGAAAATCTTCTTGTTAGAAACTATAAGCTTCAGGTATAAAACTTGTTTGCATAGGGCATCACCTGCAGGTCTTCTGCCAAGATTGTTCAAGTTATGCTCCTAGGAACATTAATGCTCTTGTCCCAGGGACAACTGATTTTGCAAAGGCTTATATAGGGAATCTTTTCTCTAGAGCTAAGTACTCTGTATGTTGCATTTTCAAGTGGAATCTTTAAAAGTTTGTCCACATTATGTACCTGCGGTCAAAACTGGCCCCTCCCTTGGCACCCTTTTGTATAATATATTTACAATATGAAAGTTAGAAACCGTTAGCTTAAGACCTTTGATTTTTTGGAGCATCTTTTAGAGCTTTTCTACCAAGTTTATTCAAAATTATGCCCCTGGGGTTAAGAATGGCCCCACCCCAGGGTCACTTGATCTGATAGAGGTTTGTTTCGGAAAGACTTAAAAATCTTCTGGCCTGAATCCTTATGCCGTAGAGGTTAAACTTTTTGCATGTTGCATAGCTAAGTAGTCCTCTATCAAGTTTCTTCGAGTTATGTCACTAGGGTCAAAATTGATCTTGCCCCGGGGTCGTATTAGTTAAAAAATATTCAATATTTGAAAATTTTCTTGTGAGAAAGTCCACTAGCATTTGCAAGTGGACTTTTACTAAAATTGTTCAAATTATGTTCCTTAAGTCAAAACTGGCCCCGTCCTAGAGGTAATCCTATTTGTGTAAAATATTCAATATTCAAACATCTCCTTGTAAGAAACCATGAGCTTAATACCTTAGATATTTTGCATGAAGAATAACCTAAAGGTCCTCTACCAAGATTTTTTAAACTATACCATTTGGGTCATGAATGGCCCTGCCCCGGGGTCACTTAGTTTTACAGTGGCTTGTATAGGAAACTGCAATTGTTTGCCAAAGAGCTTAGATATTATTGTGTAGCATTGTAAGTCGATACATATCAACTTGTTCAAATTGTTTTCCTGGGTTAAAACTGGCCTCGTCCAAGGGTGCTATTTGTAGAAAATATAAAATATTTAAACAATTCAAAACCTTTTATTTTGCTTATGATGTTTGCTGAACAGCAGACGAGCAATCCAAGGTCATCATGGCCCTCTTGTTATGAATTTGTACTGTGCAGATTTAGCAAGATATTTAAGTTAACATGGAACATTTGCGCCAGATTTGGATTATGGCCGGAGACCGTTATATTGCTACGCAAGTGCTTCAGTAACTTCTGTCTCTTAGACAAATTCCTCCACAGCAGAGAAACATGTCTCTGGAACAAACTCGGCGATATTATTTTACACTAACCATCACCAGCTCGGGGAGTTTCGTGTGTAGAGCACCTGACTTGCAGGCAGAGTCGAGTCCTGGCCTAGGTGTATGATGATTCTGATTTTGACGATGAACTTGTTACTTTAGGCGATTCATAAAGTTCTAATTTCTGCTACAGAGCGTAACGCTTATTTTGTAATATGACATGTTGCTGCTTTGTGTAACGCTTATTTTGTAATATGACATATTGCTGTTTTGTGTAACGCTTATTTGGTAATATGACATATTGCTGTCTTGTGTAACGCTTATTTTGTAATATGACATATTGCTGTTTTGTGTAACGCTTATTTTGTAATATGACATATTGCTGTTTTTGTAATTTGTAACGAGACATTGAACACCAAGGTCTTCATTCACTTTTTGCCGCATTCATAACGACAGGTAATGTGCGTACTAAATTATATTTTCTGTAGTAAATAAAACAAGTTATTTTCATAGACACCTAAATATTCGCCAATTATTGATGCATCAGAATAGTCAAGTCATAATCGCCTGATTAGCCTGTTAGACAACCCTTGACGGCAGTTGATACTTTATTTATACAGTTGTCACGTTGTCGTTGACATTTTTTCAAGTCCAGAAAACATTATTAAGTCATGAAGCTCCCAGTGGGATTTGAACCCATTCGGCTATCGCAACAACCCCAAAAACGTTTGCGCTTATAACCAGATTATAAGTGTCCACCTTACACCACCCCGGTGATAGGCGTTAAATGTATGCCAACACTGATTATATGTATGGGGACACTTTTTACAGCCCGTCACACGGCACAGTTAGCGCTGTAGTCATTATAAATAATCAAATTTCCAGTGGGATTTGGACTCGCACCGATCAGCAGTAACCGCCTATCAATGCAAAGTTAGAACACCTTAGGCCACTCGGATATCGCAACAACCCTCAAAAAGATTGCACAAATAACCGTGATATAAGTGTCCAGGTGACAAGCATAAAATATATGCTAACACTGACTATATAAAGGAATTGTAGCTGTGGATTTTTTATGTGATGCTTTAGCCTGAGAAAATTAAGAGAAAAAGATATTATTCTATAGGATGGTCTTACGGGTCAGAAGTATCAAGCTTTCATAATGATCATGATATTAAAAAAAACTCTTTATTTTCCATTTCATTAAGTAACTATTATGTATCAAGAATATACATGTACTTCATTTGTTGCCTACACTTGGTTTTGCTTATTTATAGAACGACATGAATTTGATAAATACTATTATGTTAATGTCACATCCCACGTATTGTCAATGTTTCAACGTAGGCGTATTTCATTTTCAAATCATTCTGAAGTCAGCTGAATGTGATCTTTCATTTCGATGCAAAGTATATGTTTGGACTTTTTGCTGCGCTCCTTGGACTCACTTCGCTATTTCGACCTTGTGTTTTTAGCTAGATTTCGCTTTTTTTCACGTGCTCCGCTTCTTTTAAACAGTATCTGAAATATTCCTTTTCCGGAAATACGTTTTTCCCGTTAGAGTTTCTATTGATTATTATTCCACAATGTATACACCCAAAGCGCGGGTGTGATAGATAACAGTACATAACGAAACTATGGTGGCTGATTTCGGACATTTCGTTGTTTCGTTCTGTCGCGCGCGCCAATACGAAACAACGACATTTTAAAGTTTCGAAGTTTCGTTTTGGCGCGCGCGACACAACGATACAACGATAAACCGCGCGCGCGACACAACGAAACAACGACACTATGAACGCGACAAAACGATACTCAGAATCTCGTCTTGTCGTGCGCGCGGTTTCATTTTTATGTCGTCTTTTCGTTCTGTCGCGCGCGCCAATACGAAAAATCGAAACATTTTAATTGTCGTTGTTTCGTTCTTTCGCGTGCGCCAAAACGAAACTTCCAATCTTTAAAATGGCGTTGTTTCGTTCTGTCGCGCGCGCCATTACGAAATAACGTATCCATGATATGATATCTAAAGAAATGAAGTGCAAGTTTTAGGGATTTACAGAGCTCACAACAGCGTTTAAGTAAATGTCCTAATAACTAATGCCTAGATATTCCTGAATCTAGCGTCAAACACAGATATCTTCAACTTCAAAGCATGGACTGCTTGGCTGTCGAATTTCGACATTGTTATTACAAAAAGTGTATTTGACAACGAAAAGGTGCATGTTTTCCTTCTGTTATTTTGTCATATACGTGTTCTATTAAAGGAGGAATGACTTATTTGTTTAAAAATTACAAAATCGTTTTAATTTCTTTTAGGGCTTTTTTCTTACACGAATGAATGCTTATTTTAGCTTAATAAACTAACATATGTTATTTTATCGAATATAGTTTTACATCCGGGTACTGTAATAAAAGCATTAGCTTAATAATATTTATTGCATTTTCGACATTTGTATAAACAGAGAAACATAAATCGAAAAAAAGTGCAAATGGATTGGGCTACAAGTTTTAACAACATTAGAAACAGCCCTTTCCTAAGTGTCTGTTTTATAGTCTATATAACCGATTTAGTAATTATACAATCGAAATTGAGGAAATATGTTTTAGTCAATAGAGAAGAAGGAATAAAAAGCAGGAGGAACGAAAGAATCCTAAAGGCAGAAAGAAAAAATACTAGAATTTTATAAATGAGGATTAAATCAACAAAAAGATAGAAGGAATTGCTCCAAAAAAAAAAAAAAAACTGTGCTACGCTGCCCCCAACATCCCAAACCCTCCAACCGATGCCATACCTTTAATGTCAATACCGATGGCGGGATACAACAAAAATGTAAAAATGATATGTCAAAAAATATCACAGATATTACTTAAATCTTTCTGTTCGCTTTATAAATTTCTGTATTTCAATAAAAATATATGCATTTTCTTCCTCTGAAAGAGTTTCTTTACCAAATAATAAGTCATGTAATGTTAGAGGTTGAAAAATAAACGTAGACTGGTACAAAATATATCTATGACGAGTAAATCTGGAACAAACTAGGAAGTAATGCTTAGCATCTTCACAAATACTTCCACAGTCACAAAGAGAGTTCTGCCTAATATGATTTCGAAATAGATCATCGTTTAGATCACTACACTGATTTCTAATTCTTGCATGATAAACAGAAAACGTTCTGTCACCGCTAAAAAACCATTTTGGAACAATAGGTGGTTTAAAGTGATTTTTAAGGTTTGCTTTGAAACTTGAGAGACTTGGTGAGTTTTTTATTTCATTATCAAATTCGTTCCACAACTTAACAGAAGAAGGAATTACTGATTTGGAGAAAATTTCTAAGCGTCTTGGAACAGCAGTGACATAGTTAGGGTTGAATCTTAAATTGTAAGGAATAGTTTCTTGTATTGTAGGCGGAAATAAATCTGAAAGATATTCTGGCAAAAACCCATGTTTTTCTTTATACACTAAAATTAGTTTTTGCATTTTGCGTCGATCAGATAGCGATATCCAACAAATTTCAGTTAAGAGTTTTTCAATGGATACTGAGCGTGTTCGACCAGTTACGGTTCGTGCAGCTTCATACTGAAGTTTTTCTAAAGATTCTTTATCGCGTATAGTACAGTTGTCCCACACAATTGAAGCATATTCTAGTATTGGTCTTAAATATGACACATAAATTTGGTTAAGCGTTGCACGATTTAACCTGAACTTAAGCATTTGCATAGATCCTAGAACTTTGGAAGCAGAAGAAATTATGTTAGTGATGTGTTCGTGCCATGAACCATCCTTGCTTAGAGTTACACCAAGATGTTTATGGCTTTCAACAAAGGTAAGCTCAATATTTTGAAAACTCAAATAAGGAAGGTCTCTTTCTGCAAGCGAGAAGGCTACTACCTCTGTTTTAGAGGGGTTAAAATTTACCAACCATTGTTTTGACCAGTTAGAAATCTTTTGGAGATCGGAGTTTAACCTTGATTCTATAAGTTGTTTATTCGCGGAAGATACTGCAAGTGAACAATCGTCAGCAAATAATCTAGTGGAGCTTTCTAAAGTGTCAGCAATATCATTAACGTAGGGAAGAAACAAAAGAGGTCCTAGAACTGAGCCCTGTGGAACACCTGCAGTTATATATTTAATTTCAGAAAAGGATGACCCGATAAATACTCGTTGATGCCTGTAGCTTAAGTAATTTTCAATCCATTTATTTAGTTTACCAATGATTCCGTATTGTTTTAGTTTGAATAACAGTCCAAGATGCCAAACTCTGTCGAAAGCCTTAGATATATCACAAAAGGTAATACAAGTGAGTTGTTTTTCGTCAAAAGCTTTACATATTTGATTATATAAGTCAATAAGTTGGTATACAGTTGAATGACCAGGGAGGAAACCAGATTGATTTTTATAAATGATGTCGTTACTTACAAGATAATTAAAAAGATGTTTGAACATGACGTGTTCCATAACTTTGCCCAGACAACTTATAAGTCATATAGGTGTATAATTGGAAGGGATATCTTTGTCCCCTTTTTTGAATAAAGGCATTACATGTGCTAATTTAAAAAAATTTGGATAAATACTTTCTTGTATAAAAGCATTTTAGACAGATGCATGAACAGGCATCAATAATCAAACAAAAACACAGCGGCGTTTTTTATTTGCGAATGAAACAGACAGGAACACATACGCGTGCGTGCGCGCAGGAAGGTAGAGATACACGCACACAGACGGGAAAACAATTGTACATAATGCCAAACTGAAGAATGATATTTATGGCATAAATTTTCCTTTTCATAAGTACGTACCTCATTACGTTTCAAAATAGGTCAACACAGTATTTTATTTACCTTTCAGTAAAAATGTTTCACGTAAAAAATAAATTGTCTCGCTGAAATTTTACTGATCAAAAAATTATTTTTTTAAAAGAAATAAAATACGCCTGAGAATTTTTCCTTTAAATTCATGTTTGGTTAGTAAAATTTAAATGAGGAAGCTAATAAGAAAAACTGAGACAAAAAGAATACATTTAGATATGACCTATTAATAACAGTTACAGTAAGCGATAAGCAAAAGAATACTAAATATTTGCAGTTCTTAGTGAAGAAGTGAATAACATTATAACAATCATTAAACTCCTATTCATCTACGAGCTATATTTTAAAGGTGCATTCCCTACAAATAGCTGATGATATTCCGCATATTTTTATTGGATCATTCACTTTGAAGAAAATGGAATACTTTAGATTTTGAAGTATGCCTCTTTAAAACTAAATGTAACTGACTGAAAATAAAAAGTAAAATAAATGTTCATATAAACAAAGTATGTCCCTATATACAGAGAAAGGATATCTATCAGGTAAAACTGTCATAAAAAAGTTTGTTATAAAAGATCAAGTTAGATAACACAAGGCACTTGCCTCGTTCTTGTATGATTTTTGTTTTCTTCTTTTTTATTTGTAAAAAATATTTTAGTCATCAGTGTTCGATCTTTTTTCGTTTGCCTTCTCTAATTCGTTAATCATCCTTTCGATCTGTTCATCAACACTTAGTTGGTTCTCACTCACAAATCGATTACCCTTTTCTGTAGAGTGATTATATTCAGCCAATCTTATATTATCTTCGTTTAAATCTAAATCTGTGTTGTTCCTGCCATCGAACAATTGAGCTTTATCATCGGCGGAAGCGTTCTGCAAACCTGCCTTTGTTTGATATTTGCCGCCATTGGTGTTTGATCTTTTCCACCACCCTGAAACTCCCTGTATGCTGACAGTTGTGCTCGGATTGAAGACAGACAAATCAAGGTCGGGGATAAGGTTACAAGGTGTAACTGGGTCACTATAAAGTAACAAGGTGTAACTGGGTCACTATAAAGTAACAAGGTGTAACTGGGTCACTATAAACATACAAGATCTTTTATATTGACTTGTTATATTGTAATTCTATCTCAGGAATAGAGGACGCTGTGGCTAAAGCCATGGCTACCCTTGGGCACTCAACACACTGATGCAGAGGCTAATGCCGGAATCGTGTTGCGTCACTGTATCGCCGCCGTTAAGCCTCTGAACGGACGCCGCACGGGCTCCGTACGATTTCCGTAGGAAATCGTTCGGAGACTGATCAGTGACTGCATTGAAATTGCACGATATCATACAATCTTCGCGCAGCCTCCGTATGGATTTTTCTCGAGAGCCCGTACAAAAATAGCACATACTTTGTAAACAGATAAGCCCTTACCCGTCACCTACAATGACCGAAACCCCGAACGGAAAATCGTAGGGCGCTCTTTTACACATGAGGTTTAAATTACTGTTTTTCTTCAAATATAGTTGTAAATCTAATATAGCGTTGGGTCAGTCATAACAAAAATATTTCGATTTTCAATTATACAGAGATAGAGTGAAATCTTTTTCACAGTGAATATACAAGAAAGTTAATGTTATACTAGCATTTAAAATGATAGTCAAGATGAATGCTAGAAATACAGTTAATGTTTCGAAATCAGGATAGTTTAAAACATCACAAATATATTTAACTTCTAAGATTGATAAAGATACATAGATATATCTTCCAGCGCAGTTGGAGATAAAATTTATGCCTATGCCGGTCATTGTTTGCTATGATCTCTTACCTAAATGGGAGTAAAACTATTTTTCAATTAATCAATTTTAATAAATTGTATAGTACTGTTTGTTTTTCTGAGGACAAATCATTCTAAATAGTTATATATTCATGGTCACTTTGAACACTTGTATATATCTTGAATAATATTTGTTTTTTATTTTCCGATAAAATTCTTTTATTATAAACCCTTTTCCTGTTTTTTTTTGCTTTCAAAACAAAACTTACTGGAACTATATTGATGTTTGTGTTTGTTGACGACAGTAATATGGTTATATGGTTATGTTAGATTACCTACCGTGATTTAAATGCATTTGGACAGTGAATGTCCTTAAAGTTGTAGTTGTTGCAGAGTAGTTTCGAGAGAGAATATGACTGTATTGCAGAAATCTGATCTGAAAAAAAATGTATTAAACTGATTAAAACTTCTTAGACCTGCTTTCGTTACGACATTTTAAGATGCTCTGTCTGTTCCAATGGAACTACTCTGCCGATGAATTTTCAGCGAGAAATCTCTTAGTATAGTAGTATAAATTGTACATACATGACTGAAGTAAAGAAAAATGTCGAGTCAAAAAAAGTACTGAGTCATCATGACTCATCCTGACCGAGAATTTTATAAAGCGGTCACGTGTTTTTGTAGTGGTGATAAAATTAAAGGTTTTGACTTTATATAATATGTAAATAATGTGTATTAACTCAGTTGTTGATATCATTAAGTCATTTGGAAAATATAGCATCTTGACAGTTCATGGTATCTTATCAAATTCCCATATATTGTCTAAGTCTGGGTTTACAGAATACAACAAGATGTGATATGAATACAGTTGCTTTTTCAGAAGTCATGATATGAATTTATTTAGTTATCGAAACAAGAAATAATAACACAATAATATTTTGTTTATATAACATCATTTTTTCACATGTATAGTGGTTCTGTTTTTAAATCATAAGAAATAGTGATATATGAATTTACATGTAGTTAAAACAATATAGCCACCTGACTGTACACGAAACGAGATATTATTATTATTATTATTATACCAAGCTGAAAAATATTAATATAGTGTTTATCTTCTGTATATATACGGTGGTTTTAACGAAAAGTACACGTCACTTTGAATTACTCAATATAGCCATGTAAAGGAATGATGCAAGGTAAGTTAAAACATTTGACAGAACAGTACTAAATTAGTTCATTTCCGTAACGTTTTATTTTACCAAAACCGATTCCTTGTAAAAAAGATGTTTTTCCTTACTATTTCTCATGAGCTTGAATTGAGCAAACTAAATCACAATGAATACAATCGGAGCTGATCAAACGTATAGCAAAATGGCAACTCAGTTTTATTGACTTGTCTGAACAACCTTAATTAGGGTAGACCTGTCTGTATATAACTGCATGATATTTTTCTACTCAGATATAAAAAAAAGCGGTATAACATCTTAACATACCTCTAGTGAAGCCTGCGTCCTTGTTCTGGTACCAAAATCTGTCACCGAATTTCAGATTCCGGAAGTGATGTCCTATGATACATTCAAACGTTGGTCCTAGACTTCCGCCTGGCACATGGGTTTCAGTAAGCGCGCCAACAAACAGGTCAATATCTCTTGGGGAACTATGAAGGAATTTCAAAAAATAAAAATGCTATTGGAAATGCTATTTTCAAAGACACAAAGTTTAAACAACATATGCTTCTCAAAATAATGTTTTCCAAGAAGAAATTTTGGGATACTTAAAAGATCCTAACCCAGCCATGTTGCTTCAAATCATTAAATAATGCCACACAGAGCGCATTTTTAATATTTACATTAGAATATTTTACGGTTATGTACATATATTTCTTTAAACACAATGTGATATTCACCAGATAGAAAGTGCATGAACTATTTACGAAATGACCATTTTGTTACTCAACACTTACCCGTAAGAAGAGCTCATTTGATAACTTAACTAATTTAACGGGGTACCAAAAGTCTAAAAACTTCGATTAAATAATTTTAACTATCTCTTGAGGTTATTTCATATTCCAAAATGAAAGGCACATCTTCAGTCTGTAAATACATTTAAATTTTTTTTTTCCTAATGAAAATTTGGCTTTACATCTGAATAATGGGCGGCGTCATTGTTGCAAAAATACACAACGAGATTAATCGAGACTCTCATTTCGTGACGTCATTGTTTCTTTCCTTGATAATGGCGGTAGTATAATTTCAATCTTGCCGAAGTGCACGATCTGCCTTCCTATTATTTGAATAAGATTTATGTGTATAATGACGATGAAAGGTACTGCAAATATAAATTTCGAATTGATTAGTTTGCTCTTGTGCAAAGAATGTAACTAAATGTTTTCTAGTAACAGATATTTCTAGCTTCATCCAGATCAACGCTGGTTGTCAATGGTTTTGCTAAACAAAATATAACTCGACTTTGACTAAAAAATCTGGTTATTTTTTAAGTCATAAACCCTGTTTTTTTTCGGTATCGTAATTTTATTTGATCAATTCTTTCAGGTTTTAAGAAGATTGATTTACAAACGTTGAATTGAAATCTTTAAAGTCATGATGAACTTACCTTGTATTGCGGCGAATAAAAAAATGAGCATCAAATACGAGTGTAAGTGTCTGTTATTACGTTCAAAGCATTCTTTATTATTAAGCCTAGGTTAAACATTTTTTTCACTTCAGGAAATAAAACATTCCGTTTGACGTTTGCACATTTATTTCAAAGAAAATTTAAAATACAATGTCGAATCTCTGAAATAATGAAATTGAATTCCTAATAAAGTTTTCAAGTGTTAAAGTACTTTGTCCTTATTAGAGCTATAAATGCTAACAGGGCGGCAATCATAACTATGCAGTTGTCATAATGTGATTGCACAATAGCCTGTGACATATCTATGTTTAGATAAGACACCGTTAATTGCCGTTTTATCTTCGAAGACCCCTTATACTTGATTGGTAATTTGCCTGTCTTAAAAACATGCCGCAGTGTTTTTAGCAACCTGTCAGATAATATTGCGTATAGGTTCATCTTAGATCCTGTACAAAGACTGCTAAAATTATGCCCCTGTGATCATTCATCAATATCGGCAGAACCAATCCGTACTATTTTTTTTATTTTTGAAAAAAAATTACAAGTCATTCTTACAATAATCTTACCTATTGTAGTCGTTATTAATTTAGTTGAAATAACTACGTTACAGCCTAAATGGTCTCGTGACAAGATGGCGCGTTCCATCGCTCGGTCGATGACTAAAAAATTGCTCCTGTTGATTAGGCGTTGCTAATTAAATATTGTTTCAACATTCGTTAAATTTTTAAAACTTAACAATAAATGCACAATCTTTATTATGGTGTCGGTTGAATTTGTGACTACCGTTTCCCTTTAAATTAATCCTCACTAAATAACAAAAGAATTTGATATATTCGATCACTATTTTACTCGAACATAACTGATATTTGTAACCTCAGTAAAAGACCTGCTGCTATACCACTACATTGCCTTTGATGAGTAATTAATATGTCGATTTAATAAAACACTTTTGAATGACTCGCTTTTTAGCCAATTTTCTTGTTCAAAGCCCTCGTGCCAGTGCATTTTTATTTTAGTTACGCTTGAATGTTACATACGGGCGAGCTATCGTAAGCAATCGGAATACCTCGCAGTCTCTGTATATAGAGTTTCTGGAGATAGCAAAGTAGTTACGATTAGTGTTGGAATGAGATCTTACCCATAGTTAGCTTGTTCTAATGATTTTCTCATCTCCATCGTATGATCAGCGAGTCCTCCATTTCTTCGCCATTTCTTTTTTACCTTAGGCAGCTTGCACCATCTCCTATATTCGTTATAAGAAGGCAGGCCGTGATCTCGTCCTCTCTGAATGTTCAGTGCAGCAAGGTCAAAGGCTTTAGTACCTTCCGCGTTTATAAATAATCGGCTTCGAATGGCCTCTTCTAAAACACTTCAAGCATACCCGAAGATAAATTCGTGAAAACTCTAGCAGAGGATAGATTTAAAATCCTTGAAATTTGTACTTTTCCTGTTTATCCTTTTTTAAATGTGAGGCAATAGAGATACAATTTTTAAATATCATAGTCTCTTTTTTTTTATCAAGATCCAACTAAAACTGATGCAGAACAAAAGGAAATGGTCGCTTACGTGGTGCTATCTTTAATGGCTAAAACACGCATGCGCGCTTGACGTAAAAGATATGTAATAAAAACCAAACATTTCAACTCTGGACTTTGGCGGAATAGTGGTTTCGTGGCAATGCAAGGGAAATTAATACAGGGCTACTTGCTCTGCAATAAAATTAATGTCATGTGTAATACTCAGATGATTCCAACAACCTTGAATAAATAAACTATTCAAGGGTCGTTGGTCATACTATCAACTTTACCCAAAATCAAACAGATAGTTAAAAAGAAGTCGCATTGAAAAACGAAAAACATACTTGTCTGTTTCTAATGACTTCCTCCCAGACAAAAAATATGACAGTCTTTCAAAAGCATTCGGAAGGTAAGTCATATCAGGGTTGAGAAATGTGTGTTCTGTTTTCCTTGTAAAACCCTTCTTGTTTATCTTTTTCAAAGATTTGCTGAATAACTGCATTTGCTGTGGTACCCACGAGTGACCGACCCTGTTAAAATGTCAAAATTACAATGTTATCAACAAAGTATTCATTCAACATCAATTCTTACTCTATCCGCAATTCGCCGAGAATAAACAAAGCACGAATTGAGCGTGATATATCATATACATTAGAGCACGCTGAATACAAGCGAGCGCTCGCTGACGTCACTGCAAACTACTTCCGGCTGATTTTTTTTTGTCACTGTAAACCGATAATTATCTTAAGATATTTCATAAGTGAAATATTTTTATGGACTAAATTATCTTCTTTGATGTTTATCTGTGATAAAATCGTAGATATTTCTAAACGTAAATTTTTAACTGATAAACTAAAAATGACCTTGTTGTTTTCAATTTCACGTCGGAAAAGAATAGAGGGTGGGGTGGAACGGAATAGCCTGACAGGGCTGAATTCAGCTTTAGTAACTGAATAATTGCAGTAAGTTTAATCTAGCAAACAACACTTTAACATAATAAAAGTGTTGAAGATAAAGCAATTAACGAATGGCTTATTTTTATTGAATGATAAATTACGCATAACATAAATATCTGACAAACGGCAACCTGTACGCCATTCCAAAAGCATTCGTTAGTGTCGGGTTAATTTTCGGGTCATAATGGTAACGCGCGGAGCTTTGCAGATTGTACTTCAATAACCCTTTCGGCGAGAAAATAGAAGGTAAAAACTCGTCGTAAACAATCTTTTGTATGATTGCAATCAGTATTCTTCTGGTTTCTTGGAAGATTGTCTCATTATCACCGTAAAATCCTGTAAGAAATATAAAAAAAAAATCATAGGAACATTTCAGTTATTGAAAGATAATGCTTACGCTCAACAAAGGAAGTTTACTGATCTAAATATTTTAGAATACCCATAAATCAACTCTTTATTCATTTTTCTGAACTTTAATCGCGAGAACTGAAAATAGAATGTGCACTCTTGAAATTGTATAAACAGTAAAGTAAACCTTTTATCCGTTCAGCAATTCTGTTGTGTTCCTTCACTAAGAGATAATGGTATGAAGTTAGGGTTGGTACTTCGTTCACGCGGACATCTCCTGTAAAAAAAAACATCCATCAAGTTTTATTTTACATGTTTGTTTTTTCCATTTAAATTGTAATTGCTGATATTCAAGTAGACAGCCTGAATGTACGGTAGAAACTTGTTATTGTGACTCTACTTTCTTACCTGTCAGCTAGTTATCAATATTATGGAGATGTGGAAACAGGCTCGGGCTTTAGTTCGACTTCAGATCGGAGTTGCAATGTTTACAATGGGCGTCAAATGTGATAAGGTCACTATATATGTTCTGGGTAAAGTTTCAAGAAAAAATTACAAGTTCTATATTATCAGGCAAGAAGTAAGAGCTTATCACCATGTACAGCTATGCGCTTCAATAAAATCTGAAAACCACAACCGTTACCTGCCAGTGAGCATCGCTGTGAAGTATCAGTAAGAATACAATCCTCAGCAGGACCGTTAAGAATCCTTTCATTCTTTTCAAAAATTGAAGTTTCCAAGCGATAACCGGTCTCTAAAATAAAATATTTATGAGCGGGATCATATACATACCGATCCTTAGAAAATCAAGCCTTTATAGCGCAAAAAAATGTTCCGAGTGCAGCTGATAAATGATGTTCGTTTACACCCGGGTAGACCTGTTTTACTTAAAAAAAACCCTGATTTACTTAAAAAAACCTGATTTACTTAAAAAACCTGATTTACTTAAAAGTGAAAGTTATAACGGTATGTTTTTCAGCTAACAAATACTTCCGAATGGTAGATCCGGGACAAAAGAACAAACAACAAAGGAAACAAATTATTTTCATTACATGAGATAACTTGTTTATCTACAAACTAATACTGAAGTATTAAAAAATGTAAAATACGTGTATCTTATTTTGTTTCGGGCCTTTCCTTTGCTCTGTGCGTTTAACTGTATTATCTGCCATACTTACTCTTTTCTCGTAAATCCTTCTGCCTCTGCACAGACGAACCATACACATTAGAGCAGTCGATAAAAGATGACAGTTCGTTCGTTTGCTGTCGTAGATACAAACCATAGGATGTAGCTACAACAACATCAACAAACCTGAACTTAGTAGTTACAAACATGAAACGAAAATTGTGTAAATCATAGGTAAATATCTCAATGAAAATTATTAAATAATGTTGATATTAATAAAACAAATTAAAAAAAAGATATATTTTACAATTCTTATTTATAAGAAATTAAATAATTTTAAATTTACAGTTATCAGGGGTGTTCAGGAGGATCCGATTCTATCCTCACAACTTAGCATGATCGTTAAAAAATCGTAACGTTGCCACTAGGTCGTTGAAAAATTCATAAACCATGCTCATGTGGTAACTGTAAACCGATATTATGATAACTGTAAACTGATATTCTATTAACTGATATTCTGTAAACTGATATTCTATCAAACTGGTATTCTGTAAACTGATATTCTATTAACTGATATTCTGTAAACTGATATTCTGTTTTTCAACAATAGTCGTAATATTTTATACTGTTTTAAACTAACTGCAAACAAACGAAATGAAATGCTTTTTGTCAGCTTAATACCGGACAGTACATACCGTCTGGGCAGAATACTGGGGCCGATCTTGCAAATGCCATACAATCTCCTGGCTCAAATATGGAGGAGCTCTCTTTGGAAGACTTCGGAATCACTATATTGAAGCAATTTTCTATGCTGTCATGTAAATGTACAAGCATGTAAATATAAGATAAATAGTCGACAAAAATTTTGTTTTAACACTGATTTAGTATTTTTCGTCGGAAGTTATAAAGTGATTTAAGAGAAAAAAAGTATGATAAGAAAAACAAGACCCATGTTACACATCTTGCACACTGCACTTTCCACTAATGTGCTTTGTCAGAGTATTAAGTTCGAAGTAAATCCCTCAAGTACTTTTGGAGTTATGTTCTGGACAAAACTTTTAAAGTAAATCTGATAAAGGGAAATTATTCTAAAAGTAGGCAAGATAGAGTTTTTTCTTGCACACTGCACTTTCTACTAATGTGCTATATCAGTGTTTTAAGATTGAAGAAAATCTCTAAAGTACTGTTGGAGTTATGCTTCGGCAAAGGTTTTCAAATAAATCTGATAAAGGGGAATAACTCTAAAAAAGGCAAAGTAGAGTTATTGTTCTTACACGCTGCACTTTATACCATTGTGCTCTGTAAGAGTATAAAGTTTGAAGAAAATCGCTCAAGTACTTCTGGAGTCATGCTCCGGACCAAATTGGGACGGACGCACGGACGGTGACCATTTCTAATATCCCCTTCGCCTTTGGCGGCTTGCACACTACACTTCCTAATAATGTGCTATATCAGTGTATTACGTTTGAGGTAAATCCCACAAGTACTTTTGGAGATATGCTCTGGACAAAACCTTTAAAGTAAATCTGATAAAGGGAAATAACTCTAAAAGTAGGCAAGGTAGAGTTATTGTTCTTGCATACTGCGCTTTTTACCAATGTGCTTTGTCAGACTATTAAGTTTAAGGATAATCCCTCAAATACTTTTGACGTTATGCTTCAGACAAAATTGGGATGGAAGCACGAACGAAGACCATTTCTAATATCCCCTTCGCCTTTGGCGCCGGGGGGGGGGGGGGATAAAAAATACATAGGAATACAAACGAGAATAAGTAATAAATCATAAAATCGCATACAATCTAATTTATTTAGAACATCTACTGTGATTGTTCGTTTGTTTATAAAAATGAAATAAATGTATTTTAAACTGTCAATTAATTTCTTTTGAAATATAGCATGGACATTATTTTATTATCATTATACTTCCTTGCTCAGAAATAAATATTTAGCTTGTTAAGCTCGAAGCAATTTAAAAATGCAACTTGATTCATCTGAAGACAATATTATGATTTTACAACTTTAGCGTTTTTGGCTTTTGGACGGTCAAGTTAAGTATAAGGTCTATGAGCTTTTTAAAACATTTTAGTTTTATTTATTTCATCGACTTTATTAGAAAATAAGACTACTTTAAGTCGCAAAGTTCATGGTTAAGGTAGTTGGAACATATGAAAACCCTAAAATGCCACAGATTAGAAATTGTTTATACACCTCTTTACCAGAAAGCCAGTCCAAAATCTTCTAAATTCCAAATAGCCAGTGAAACCACTTTCATATATCCAAAAGATCATTTCAGCCCACTTAGTAAACAGTTTCACAATGAAATTTTTTTGTGTTGTAGAAAATACTGATTTCAAGTCATTCCTTATTACAAAGGGATGTTTCTCCTTAAAACCTCTTCGTATCTAGTCTTACTCTCCCTAAGCAGCTATGTGAATACACTACCTATCTATCTATTTGAGCTTATTTACCGTCGGTACCGGTTGCCTATATGACCGACGCCCCCTGAAGAGATTAGTTATTTTATGTTATGGGGGTAGTGCAAGATACAGAAAGCATCCCATTGCAGAGACACCCCTGGTTCTTTTACATGCTCAGTGTATAGTATATATACATGGGACCTCGGTTTAACGTCTCATCCGAAAGACTATTAGTAATGTTAGTGGAGGAGCGGGGGATCGAACTCGGGACCCCTGGTATATCAGTCCAGCGCGTTACCACTGGACCACATCCGATCCCATATATATATATATATATATATATATATATATATATATACTTGAAATCAGTATATATATATATACACTACCGTTACTTCACACCGCTTTAATTAGATTTATAATATTGACCTTTACAATGAACTTTTAAACAACCAATGAAAGTGCACCAATATCCCCAAAACCGAAAAATCTTGAAACCATTTTTCATTGGTTTAAACGATCATGTAATTCCAAAAATTATAAATAGACAGGTGTTTTCTGACAATGTTGTAAACACATTTCAACTACGCGTTTATGTTAACATAATACAGCAATCAAACGTCTAAAAACAAACATACCATCTTTATTTTAACCTTGTTGGTAGTTTTACTGGTTTATTTACGTATACATACTAAAAAACACTTTGAAAAGTGAAATACTTAAGTAACATGCAGACATACATTGTTTGTTTACATTCAAGGTTGTCAAGTGTATATATGGACGTTTCGTTGTATGCTAGTCACTGATTGGCTGAAAAGTAACTGTGGATTTCTCTGTCTAAAAATAAATATCGTTCTGGAAATTGAATTTTAGCAGAGATAAAAAAGTGAAACATTCGACCGATGCGCAGGAGAGTAATCTAGTCTAATCTGTATAGGTAAGATATCATTATGAAATTATGGAAAAGCTGAAACAATGCTGATTAAATAGTTTTGACCATTCTTTCTTTTTTTTAAAGATTTGATTTGACTTTGACTGTAAAGTCTATGTGTTTACTTTTACAATTACAATAGCATACTAAAATTTTAAGGAAGTTTGAAGACATGAAAGTCCTGACACATTACAAAATACGTCATCTGTACTATCAGTCTGCGATATATCGGTTTTACCCTCTGACGTAACGTACGCAATGTTCAACGAATTCAGCCTATCAGAATTCGAAACTGGTATTCATGTACTATCCATTTTTTCAATGTTCTATTGCTTAGTGTAACCTGTGATAGTTCATGCAGTTAGTTTAAAGACTATGTCAAATGGGTTTGACCACTTTATCAGTGATCAACTGTAATTATTATCTTATCATTTATTTTAGGAAACATTACACGCTCATTCTCCAGGGGACTTTATGTGTTATAATTATGTCATGTAATTATTTGATTATTTATTATATATGATGTTTTTTATGTAACGAGATACTGTTTCGTATAAGTTACGAAATAAAATTTCTGTTCTGTTCTGTTCTGATCTTATTATCTGGTATGAATCTGGGTGAAAAAAAATGAATGAACTTCTAACATTATTTCGATGGGTACTTTCTGTATGATCAAATAATATCACATCCAGTTAATGCACTGTAGCAATTTTGACAATTTTGTCTTGGTTTTGATTCCTTTAGTGACGTCAAAGTCACGTGGTATTGCTACAATGTAATGGTGACCAGGAAGTTTGTCAGCTTAAGCAGTGTAGCAATACCACGTGACTTAGACGTCACTAACCAACTGTAAACAATGGTTCACTGACACATATCCCATAGAAATCAATAAAGATATGAAATAGTTACGCGTAATTTTCTATTTTCATGCGGAGCCAATGTTTTTGTTTTGTCTTTGGGTTTAACGCCGATTTCAACATCTAGGTTATATCTCGGCAGTCAACCCACCTGACCGGTTTTCCTGGATAACTTACCAGTAATTACCAATTTCTCGGTAAGTGACTGACTACTGTTCCCACATGATCTACTCTGAATCAGCGGTGAGACATAATGTCTGAGATCAATTGTCACGGAGAAATTTTGCCCTACCCAGGGGTCGAACTAGCTCTACCTATTGAGCTCAGCGGGCGGGCGAGCCAATGTTTACAGTTTTTTTCTTGGGTTTGATGCCTTTAGTGACGTCAAAGTTACATGGTATTGCTACACTGTTAAATGCGCTCTTTTATCTAGGTTCGAATTTATTGTTTATATATATTATCATTTTCTGTTTGTTTTTAAATAGTTCTCATTTAAATAGACATGTTCTATACAGATGTAGACATTTTATTGAAAGTACTTACTTGGCGGTTATTTGCAACGACACGTATCGGAGTAGTTTAAATGACTTTAGCTACATTAAAACCCCAGTTCATGTCTGTTAAGGTCATGTAATAAAAAGAATCTGACATTTGTTTGCATTTCATATATAAACTTTTATTCAGGTCCTTCAAGGAAACATTTATTTAGCTCGCAAGTGGCTCTTTTTTTACTTTTTTTGGAACTTGGTGAATGAGAGGTTTTTTTTTCAGAAATGTAAAGATAGATCACATTCTATATATAAACAATGAACGGCTTTTCTTTATTGCTATGCATTTTCTATTACTTTCATTTAATTTTCTTTCCAAGTATGTCAGACAATTTAGAATAAAATGTTGCAAGAGGCCTTTTTATATAAACTTATATAAAGTTAATAGTAGTATTTGAAAGATGTATGTTCGCAACATTAATGATAATTTACTGTTTACTATGGGGAGAAAAGGGGACCCACATTATAGAAGAAAATTGTAAAGAAATTCTAAAAACCTTGAAAACACATAAATTCAAACGTACTCATCATTGGCTGTTTCCTCGCAACAATTTTTAACACCTGGAAAATGAAATAAAAATTCAAATGATGACATTAATTTCGCTAGATATCTAACAATTACTTATTTACTGACGTACGACACACGTCGATGATTTTCGAAAATACCAACACGAAGCCGAATCGATAATCTCTGGAATACATGAAATACAAACATACATGAAATAGGTGTCTTAAAACTACCTTTAAATCCGATTTGTGCAAATATACGATAATGGAAGAGGATGAATTAAATTGATGAATTATTCTGTGTTTTTTTTTCTGGAGACAATAACGTCGAAACTCGGCTTTCCTGAGATATCTCCGGACTTCGCTATATAATCCTTTTGATACATCTAAGCCGAATTGTTGTTTGTGTCTTATAGTTCAAAATAATGTCGAGAGAAACAGTATTTAAATGATAGTAATTGTTATTAGACTTTTTTTATTTAAAGGCAAATACTTGCTCACTATTAAAGGCTTAACCTGTCATGATTATATCTAACAATAAGGAACAAGCGACGAATTCTGTTACGAAACATAAACAACAACGGTTTAAATTATTGACAAGACAAAGCGCTTACCAACTACCGGTGTTATAGCAATGTCATGATCTAGGAACTGCCCAAAACCCATCGCATGGAGTGTTAGTTCCTTGCTGCTGGTCTCCTTAAAAAGTCGATTTCTGTGCACCACGTTACTAACAGTCCGCGGATTAGGCAGTACCTTATTTTTCAGACCTTTTGTTCTTGGGTGACCGAGCTTGTCATCTGAAATAGTAACAATAATAATCATTAGTAAAAAAGGTTACCATTTCAAAGATCCAGTTAAAGTGTTTCAGTCTGCAATTCTTCCCTGTTTTAACATTAATTCTACATCATCTATGGATAAGCTGAAAAAGTATTTAAAAGCTTGATATTCTGCGAAAAAGCACCCTCTAGGTGGCCTCGTGGTTATATCATCTGTCTATTTACTTTTTAAAAACCAATCAGTCCTAAAAGAGAATGGTAAAATAGATTCCTTCATTTATCTAGTTTTAAACACTAAATATATGTGCTATGCCTTGCAAAAAAAATAGAGAATACCACTGTACCTGAAACTGAAGTATATGTTTACTTTACCGTAAGCATTTGGAAGAACCCTCTGTTGCATACTTCCGGCCATTCCCCACCCAGGATTTTTTTTATTGTTACAAGATCCGTCTGCCGTGCGGTATTTGCTCTTGAAATCGCATGTGCCAGGGTCAGGAAGGTTACAGATGAATTCACGGTAGCGTTTGAAAATTTCCTTGACAGGATTCTGTTGTAAATCATCTGTTTTATATCCTCCACTGAAGACAAATGAAACAAAATAACAAGAAGGCACTCATTAAAACCGTCATTTTCTTTGGCTGAGTCATATGTATTCTAAACATTTTTTATTTGAATTGATAAACATTTGTATCATATAGTTTTGAATATGAATAAAATCACAACTACTGAGTAGAAAGCTCTAAGCAATTCTTTTTAACTTTCTTCTGGGTACTAGCCTTTCAAAATGCTTTTCCAAATACACTGCATCAAAGTAAATCTTGTTATATGCCACATTTTTACTAGCAATGTTCATGATGTTCTCATGAAAATACAATATAGATTCAGCAAATGTTCATAGTGTTCTAATGGTTCTACCCGGCCACGCTTTGTAAAATCAGATGTTGATCTTTGAAGTATAATTGTTGGAAAAACGGCGTTATGCTTTCTGCGATTGTATGAAAAATGGTCGACTAGTATAATTTACTATACATGTTTTGAACTCACTCTTCCATGAGAAACCTCATAGCCAGTAGAGCGATACTGGATTGATCATTGGCTCTTGTATCACCACTGTATTGTCGCACTCCATGGTGGTAGGTTAGTGGACATTGAACTATACTCGAGTTGCCATCTGCTGTCGTTTAAGAGAAACCAAAACTTAATTTTACTGAAGTTTGAAGCCATTTACGAAAGGAGTTAATATAATCATATCCTTAAAAGAGAGTGCCGTAATGACCTTCACTATCACATGAACACTGTACCTCTTAACAGCACTGCCAATGAAAGACATTCAACACGTACATCATAATTAAACATTTAAATTCAAGTTTACTTAAGAACAAGTTTCTGTAGTAAACAAGTTTAGATGTGGAAACAAATTAATGCATAAAGTTAAAATTTCGATGCTGCAGTATGTCAAAGTTAATTCGAAGTATAAACCTCCATACACAACTGTACTTATGTCTCAAATTTCATACATAAGTCACCAATAAAAGTGGTTCGGTAGTAAAGGTTGACAAAAGCGGAAATTTTATATGTATATTGTTAGATATAGATTCTTGGCAGGGTGTACGGCCTCGTTTAACCTTATCGATTGAAATAACACAAGCCGCTATACCAAGTGTATATAACGAATTTATAATACCGTAGATTATTTTAAAAACAAAAGTTTGTCTTTTTTCAACATAGAACATGACATTTTTTTATCCCCCGCCATAAAATGGGAGGCGGGGGCGTGTGTGTGTGTTCGAAAAAGTACATACTTCGTGTCCGGTCCATAACTTCTGCATGCATGATAAGATTTAAAAATAAATAGGTACACTTGACCATCATAAGTACACAATGTGTTGCGTACAAGATCCAGATCCCTAGGTCAAAGTTCAAAGTCACAGTTCGGGATTGAATTTAGTGTATTTGTCATATAGTCCTAAGTTCAGTTGAGTTCGTGTCCGGTCTATAACTTGTGCATGCATGATGGGATTTCAAAATAAATTAATAAACTTTACCACCATAAGTAGGCAATGTGTCGCGTAAAAGACAGAGATCTCTAAGGTCAAGGTCACAGTAGGGCATTGAAATTAGTGTGTTTGCCATATAGTCGTACGGTCAGTTGGAGTTCGTGTCCGGTCTATAACTTCTACATGCATAATGGGATTTTAAAATAAATTGGTACACATGACCATCATAAGTTGACAATGTGTCGTGTGCAAGACCCAGGTGCCTGGGTCAAAGGTTAATGTCACAACAGGGTATTAAACTAAATATATTTCTCTGGTCCATAACTTATGCATGCATGATGGTATTTCAATATAAATTATCACTCCTGACCACAATTAGTAGAGGGTGCCATTTTAGATCGTCTCTTTTCGGAGAAAAAGTGTAGATATTATGGTTACCGAGTCGTCATTGTCGTCAGCGTTTTACATAACTTTAATGAAGCTGATCATTCATAAACCATAAGACTTTGAGTTTTGACATTTGGTGTGTAGCATTGTCTAGTAAACTTCTGCCAGGTTGGTTCAAATCATGACCTCAGGGTCAAAATTGTCCCCGCTCTGGGGCTTATATAGTTATACAGGGAAAACGTTAAAAATATTCTTCTCTAAAATCACTTGACACAGAGCTTTGTTATTTGAAATAAGGCATGCTCTAGTAGACCTTTACTAACGTTGTTCATGTTAGGTCCCTGGGGCGAAAATTAGCCCCACCCCAGGGGTCAATTTGCTTTTTGCAAATACTTATATCGCAAAAAAAGTTCTTATGGGAAAGCACTAAGCATAGAACTTAACTATTTACTTACATGGGATGGGTAAAAACTGCCCTCCACCCCACCTCCACATGAGACTCCAACTACTGTTACTCCCCCCCCCCAACACATACACACACACAAACGCACAATCAATCTTTTTATTGATGTTTTGTTTGTTTACGTGTATGAATTTGCCCTCCCTGCACACCCCCGACCCAATCCCCCACCCCACCCACTTTACACGCACAATCATTTTTTTATTGATGTTTTGTTTATGTGTTTTATCTGTAGGAATTTGCCCTCCCTGCACAAACCCTCCCCCGACTCCATCCCCCACCCAACCCCACCCCCAAAAAGTGTTTTTCTTTTTAGTTTCTTTTTCATGTTCAGGTATTTGCTTCTCCCCCAACCGCTCCGAAAACAATTGTTTTTTTATCATGTGAAGGTACCTGCCCTCACCCCCATCCCCACTAGACTCCACAGACAGCCCATCTACACCCACTCCTCGCAAAAACATCTTTTTGTTTCCTTTTTTCTCTTTTCCTGGGGTTAGTACGTACCTAAATTTTTTTTTCAAATCCTCATTATTTTTTGGATGGGTAGGAACTTGCATGCTCAATTCCAATAAATAAAACAGACAGGCATTGGTGCTGCTCCGTGGTGCTCAAAATTTTACTTGCAACTTGTATTCAAAACCCATTACATTACTAACATGATTATCTTTTTAGTACTGAACACGTTCATATTTGGCCAAATTCAATAATGCATGTTGGTATTGCTTTATAACTTACATATATACACCATAATATAACTGAAAGTTTATGTTGCTGGGGCATCCGTGTTCTATGGACACATGTCTATTTTTTTTCTATGATCCCCTTATAAGGCTCCCCGACCTCTTTCTTTCTTCGTCTGTCGTGACATTTCCGGAACAAAACGAACGTGTTTTTGTTCACAGACTATTCTTTTTTGATTTTGATATAGATATTTCAGATTCTCATCGTCAATGTTTTTATCAGATTTATTTATTTCTAAAAACAACAAATTTATACATTGCTATCTTTTGTAAAAAAACTTACGTGTCGTCATATTGTGACGTCAACATAGTGTCCATTGATGAAAGCAAGAAAACTTTTATTCGAACACTGAAGCTACTAAAACTAGAAAGAAAATGAATAGGTCAAGGTAAAGATTACAAGAAAGTCAATGACAAAAGTAAGTATGTCAACATGAAGGTTCTTCCAGAAATTGTAAACCAGTAGCATATTTTCTGCTTTCCATATAAGTCACATGATAGTAGTGATCTCTAGGCATGGTCACTTTTGACCAAGGAGCCATGAATTGAACAAGCATTAGACATTTAACATAATAAATATTTAAGCTCTGCGCCTATATATTTTATACAAAAATAAAACGTTCCTATTTGAGTTAAATAAGTGACCTTGGGGTAATTATTTGAACAACTTGATACAGAATAAAACCTTAATTCCTAACCTCTAGGCGTTATAGTTTATGGTTTTATATCCTATATAAGCGAAATCAGTGACCCTAGGGCAGGGTCATTTTCGACAAGGTGTCCTGATTTGAACAACTTATGGAACCACTAAACGATGCTACATACCAAATATCAAAGCTCTAGCCCTTACAATGTTAGAGAAGGTTTAAAACAAAGCACGAAATGAATTAGTAACTCTCAGGGCGGGCTCTCTTATGCCACAGGTCCGTATTTCAACAAATTTAATGGAAACCCCTAGCACAAGACCACACTACTGTAGAACTCCCGGTTTTTGTCAAGAATATGTTACATTTTTTTTAGGTAATCTATGTTAAAAAAATGACATACATGGGGCGGAGCTAATTTTGGTAGATCTCTGCTTAAAAATACCATATATTAAATACCTAGTCTCCAGGCCTTTAAATGTCAGAAAAGAAGATTTTTTTCCTCTAAAAATAATGAGCCGGTGGTGGCTAATAATTACAATATAGACATAATTTGGATTTGTGGTGTGATTTGATAGTGTCGGTTTAAACCAAGGATTCGATGCAGTTGCCATATTAAACAGAACGCAGAATGAATTGAAGTTCTTTGAAAAGGTTTGAGTTTTCCTGTCTTATTTGACAAACAAGTTTCAGATGAGATGTTGTTTAAAACAATTGTTGACGAATGAACTGGCGAACTCACGGCGATGTACAACACACCATCACAAAAGCCCACACTGAACACTTTACTCAGATAAGTTAAATGGGAGATATTTTATAAATAGTTCTATTGCATGTACATTAATGAGGTCGATAAATAACTGAACTGTGTTTGTAAGCAAATGAAGATTGTTATATTTTATGTTGTAAGAAACTGTCAACTTTCGATCATGAACGGTAATGTTTAGCAACCGGAATCAAACTCATGACCACCATGGAATGAGTAAGTCGGACACTTGAACACTTACCGAGCAAACGGGCTTATAAGCAAAAAACAAAATATTAAGAGTGACTGTTTTTACTACTATCAGCTGGTTAACACATGAAATAAGAATATCTGAAGCAAATTACTTACAGCTTCTGTCGAACTGTTTTATATTTCTCTTCATAAAATCAATTTCCTTTGCCTTTTGTAATGCAGCCTCAATTTCTTTTTCGTCTGGTGCATGCAAAGAACCATCTTTCGTGACGTCATTCACATCCATAAAGGAGTACACGAAACATACATACACTACCGCAATAATTAAAACACTGAGTGATGACATCTACGAACAGAGAACAGAGGCAGAAGCTTTTGCGTGAATAAATAACAATTAAAAAATAATTAACAGTTTGGTTGCTGTTTTCTCGACTGTGTTACACTGTTATTAGAAATACGAGTGCTACTGAAAGCGGATATGTACTCTTTATGTATGTAGCTCTTTCTATCCAATTCTTTAAAAAATCAGAAGCAAAATTAAGCTTTATGTCTGCACCTACTGGTTCGAGAGAGCGTAAAAGTAAAAAAAAATATTAAAAAATGAAAATAAAAAGAAGAAAAATCCACTTTTCTGTAACTTTGAAAATAAGCTTCATTATGCTGAACTGGTCAATTTAAGAGTTTAGTAAGAAAAATAGTACAAATAGAAATACGACTTCTTTATTTCTTTGAAAATGATTGTTGCTCCATTTACCGACATTGCTCTAAGCCTTGTGTAAATTTATTACGTAAAATTGCTCAAACCAAATTTAACAAATATTATCCAAATTTAAATCAAGCGTTGTAACTTATAGTCAATTGAAATGAGTTGCAATGTTTATTGAAAAGTGTTTAATATATATATATATTGGACAGTTTTGATGATTATTCAGAAGCAAAAGCTGTTTTGATAACCAATGGCAGTAATAAAAAAAAAAAAAAACTAAAATAAAACAGAAAATCTCTGACGTTTGTAAAAACCAGGGTCATTGTCAATAAAATTCATGAATAAACTTGAGTTAATTGGTTCATATCGTTTGTAGAGGTATCCCTTTCACTATGATTGCAACCTGAAAATCTTACGTTCGGTAAACGTACGTTCTTAAGGCTGATAATCAACTTAAAAACGACACATGCAGATTGATAGTTTCGACGATAAAGATCGCGATATCATATTCTGAAAACGGTCCTATTGACGTCGGTTTTAGCCCTCGCATCAGAAAGTTCTCCCTCATAAATTTCACAGGGTCTATCTCAAATAACTCATAGCAAAGCATTTAGTTACATAATAAATATAAAAGTTAAACAATAATTTAATTACAAAATATTATATGAACAATTATGATAATAGTAATATCAATAACAATGATGAATTTAATAATTATAATTATTATATTTTTTTAATGTTTATATAATTTACAGTAGTATGACCAAATAAATTTCAATAACATTGATAGAATGACATTACCTTCTTATTGCTTGTAATGTTACATTCATTCACTCAAAATGCGTCTTCATTCAAACAGTATGTGGTAACTCCAATAAAATGAAACCGATTTATATCATTCCATGTGTCTTGTCAAATTACAAATTATAAAATGATTTGTTTTTTGATATCACTGAAATGTTTCACTGATCAGAAGTTTGCCTTGAAACACAGAAATAAACGTGTCTAACTTGTATCGCTACAATAAACAAACAATTAACGGGGTACCCATAAAATGCAATTATCAAGAACTAACAGGATACACATAAAGAACAATTATTTAGAAATATTTATTATTTGAATAAGTACAAAATAGTTTGGAATGTCTAGGCTCAGGAATATGTAAAGTTATCAGCGAATATATCTACTTTTGAAGTTGAAACGTCCCTAAACAGCAAATGATCGAGTGATACACTGCAGCTATTTCTAAACATATATTTTTTTCCAAAATTCTTTAGTGTTTCTTTTCTGCTATTCTATCAAATGATTTTTTCCCAAGGCGGCTTTCATACATAACCAACGAAATGGTATTTCATCATAGTCCTGTGAATGTTCGCGAGAATTCATTATATCCACCATACTTTGACGATTATTTGTTGTGTACTTTAATGTTTTTCCCCATTAGCGGTTTCATCAAAATTTCTCTATTACAATTTGAAAGTATTTACGTAAACTTCGATGAACTGAACTTCGGTGTTTCGAAAATTTCTGAAGTCTCGATTTATTTGTCAAAGTTTGTAACAAATACACATTACAAATTAGCAATTAAATAGGACTTTTTTGAATCGATGTTTTCAATATATTTCCAGTCTCTGCTGATATATATAATTACTGTTTTATTCTCCACGTGAATACAACTAAATTAAAAATTATCCTGCCATACTTTTCACACCTCCGCGACTGCAGTTAACAAATTAATGCCCAGAGCAAAGTTTGATCAGTTGACACATGAAGTAAACGTTATTGACCGTTTTTGTCTCGGTTCGATGATAACTAAGCAATTTAGCGAGCAACGTAGTGTACTCATATGACGTCATCTTAGCATGAGTGTCATGAATTACAGCAAATTTTGTAACAAGCCGCAAGGAATGAACAAATATTTACTATTGTGTAAAACCGGAAGAGCGATTGTAAGCAAACTACAACTACCATTATTTTATTGCATGAAAACAAAACATGTTTTATAGCAAATACATAATAATAACGACAGAAAGCATGGATTTTCTGAAGAGCATATGGATTTATAGTGCGGTTCAATAATATATGAATTTAATTCCTAATTAAAAAAGCATAGTATATAAATTTAGACAAGTTGTTAACAATATATTTCGATATTGCTGACATAAGATCCGTATTTTTTTGTTTCGTTGGCCATGTATAATAATATCTCATGATATATTTCGATATAATTTCTGAATATTTTGAGCAGAGTAATAAAAAATGATACTCGTTTTCTATTCAACCAGAATTACAAAATCTACATATTCTTTCATTTCTACGAATATTAATATGTCTACCGCGTTCAACAGATAAATCATGGGACGATGTCCGAAGTCTAGCAAGTGCAATTCTAATTTTTGATTCTGTAATACTGTCTAAATATACTTCAAAATTGTACGAATGTTTAAAAAGACTATATGTATATAAGCAATTAAAGTTACTGATGGATGTATACCAGTTTTGATGATAGATATCTAGTATCTGTTGTTTAATTGTGTAATAGTTAATAGGCATTTTATACTGGTTTTCCCACATATATGTTAACCGTACTTGGTTCAATATTACTTGATGTTATATGCCCAGTTGTCACCGTTGTAACTTAAACCATTATCGGCATCATTTTTTAAAGCAGCATTTCACAAATTTCATAAAAATAAAACTATCTAACTTTCCTGAATACAAGGTATTTCATGTCTTATCGTGTTCTTATTTTGGCACAAAAAACGAAGGAAATGTTTTTGTAGGCTAGAACAACTTTGACCTCCTTATGCCGAAAACTAAAGTGAAATTCTGGTTTAAATATGAAACCCCGCCTTTGGGTCATTTGGATACATTCGAACAACAAGAAAATAAACACACATGGAGTCGAGTAACAGTTCAGTAAGTTGTTTTCAAATTTCGTTCATTGTGGCACTGGCGAGCGTTTAAGCATTTGTCAATCTCTCAAATGTATAAAGCGAATTTTTTATTGTGTAAGGATGTCTCATACTTCTTTTTTAAAATTCCCTTATCGATGCTATTAAAGGTAAAGGTAAAGTTTTCTTATTTAACGTGGGTAGTCAACGAAAGTCCCCACCTGGTGTGGATGGAACAACTTATTTCCAAAAGAGCCCATGGTGTGTGTATTTTACCTCCCCGATCCCCAGGCCGATACTACTGGGAACAGTACCCGGTTAGGTTACCACCCAGTCCTGGAAAATCAGTCGATAACTCAGTCGCTACCCGGAATCGAACCCAGGTCGCTAGCTTCGTAGCCCAACGCACAAACCATCCGGCCACCGAGTCACCTTATATAATAACTTTGATAATAATTTAACCGCTCGGTTTATTTCTTCAATTGAAAAAAGGTGCATCAAGTTCTGGAAATTTAGGTTCATTTTCACAACTACTAAAATTTTATAAAAAATCTTGGCACTGTTCATCTTCATCAAAATGAAATTCGGACGTAAGGTCTTCAAAATGTTTATGGAAATCTGATATACTAATATTTTCACTGCAGTTTGTTGATGTTTTACGTTTAAACATTTTCCAAAAATCCTGTGGCTTTTTATTTCTCATTTCTTTCATTTTTAAAGATAAATCCCTCAAATACTTTTTCTTAGCTATCCTGCAACAATATTTGTAATCTCTTTTTCTTTCATATAAAATTTGTTTTCTTTCAAAAGTTTCATGAATATTAAAATTTAATAAGGACTCTTTATAAAGTTTTTTTCTTTTCCCTACATTCGTCATTGAACCATTTGTTTTGTTCTATCAAATAGTGATCATCTGAAAAATATGTACTTCTCTTTATACATTGTTTTTTTCTTAAAATATTTATCACCTTTAGACGTAATAAATTCTGTAAACGATTGTACTTATAGTTCTGGATTTAAATTATTATCAATACTAGACTGTAGATCTCTGCACAAAACATCAATTTCACAGGTTATATCATGTAAAAAATCATTTTTATGTTCGCAATTCCATCTGTAGATAACGCGCACATATTCAGTTCGCTCCCGGGGGAGCGTCCTTATTTTCAATGAAAATGCCATTTTAAAATCGTGAATTTCGAAATGCGTAATATTTACAAAGTTCGAACGGCAAGTAATCAGGTAATCAACGAGACTTTCACCGTTATATGTATAGCAGCTGTTTTTTTTTTTTTTCAATCGATGCATCTTTACCTACCCTACCGTTAACTATACGAATACTTAGCGATTTGCACAAGTCCAACTAAAGATCACCAAATCTGTTTGATCCTTGATCGCATTTTGGCCGTGACAAGTATACGTCTGTATCTGAGTCATCTTGATCTCGTAATTGTTTATCATTTACAATAAAATCAGACTTATTTCCTGTTCGCGAGTTTAAATCGCCTTCTAGGTATACTTGACCTTGTTCCTGAAAATACCTTATATCGTTTTCTAGTTTTGAAAATACTTCAAAATAATATATATCATGTATTGGCGAATTTTCGGGTGCGATAAACGCTGAACAAAGAAAAATAGGGTTTTCTAGTTGGAAAAATACAGGATCTAACTTAAACCACTGAAAACAATCTACTTCATTTTTTACAAGTTTAACGCCTTTAAAATTGAGTTTTTTACAAACGTTAAAATTCCACCGCTATTTCGTTTTGCCCTCCTGTTTTGATATTTTCTATACGAATGAAACAGTTTGTATCCATTTAGGTCAGTTTTTGAATTTTTATTTGTCCATGTTTCGCTTAGAAAGATCAAATCATACTTTGAAATAAAGTCTGAAAAATTAGCACATGTACGTTTGTGCTGTGTTAGACCTTCAATGTTCCAGCTAAATAATTTAAGCTCACTCTCACTATTGTCCTAGTTTGTACTATCCTTCATACTGTCCTGTTTGAAGAGTACTCCATCGATTTATAGCTTGTCGACTTGGATGAAAGCCTCCTTTTCTTCTTCTCTTGCTTTTAGCATGTGTGGGATAAGTCGTTTTCTTAATTCCATTACCTCCCTTGGGTATTGCTGGCTTACACCATAGGGTTTTTTAAGGCTACTCGCTTTCGATCTAACCATTTCTTTATCTGAATCAAATGCGAATTTTACAACAATGGGTCTGATCTTTTGACCTTTTCTAGGCTGTACGTTCCTATTATGTGTGCTCGTTGTAATTTGACAGTTTTTGAAGCGTTTTCAACTTCCATATTTGTTTGTATAATATCGAGTACTTTGTCTGCACAATCCGAATTTGATTCACCTTTTTCTTCCGCTACGCCAAAAAAAACAAGAGATTGTCGCGCATACTTCTGCTTTTTAGGTCCAATAAATCCGCCTTTAACGCATCCTCCCTTTGTTTTTGTTCTTTCTCAATTTTTGAAAATTTTTTCAACAAGTCATCTATTTCCTTTTGTTTTCGCTCTATGTCTCCCATATTTTTTGAATCAAAGTCTCGACTTTGCTCTTAATCTATCAGTTTCGTTTCCATTACTCTGACACGCTGATCTAATTTTTGTAATCCATCTGTCATTTTCTCAACGGTACTTTGGATTAAGTCTAATTGAGATAATCGTTTGTCAATATTATCTAACCTTTGTAAAACTGATCACCGGGTGGAGGAATAAATGAGGAATATACTGATTTGTGGGCTGTGGTGATCCCTGATTCAAGGCATTCATGTATGAAAATGAAGTTGACTTGCCTGGAAAGAGTAATTGTTCGTTACGAATTGTCCATTTGGTGTACCTGGTGTATTACAATACTGCATAACTGGTGTTTGCCCTGTTGATTGTAGATTTGCTGCCATTGCCTCTCGTTTAGGATCAGGAGCAACAACTTGAGATGAACACTTACTCAGCTTTCGCCTTCTTCCCATCGAAATTCCACTTTTCACACACAAGTTAAATCCGTTTTTCCACACATCGAAAAGAACATTCGTTTTTATAACTTTTCAAGTGTTAAATGATTAGTAAAATCCAAAATACTAGTCTAGAAAATCGAAAAACAACTGAAAATTTTCTGCACTTTCAAAAATCCGCCATGTTCACACGCATGCGCCAACACCCTTTATTGAACGCGCACAGTTATCTAATATCCTATTTACATTAAAGTAATGGTCATATGCAAAAATGCTGAGTTTAATGCTAAAAGTGTCAATATCATTTTCATTGATATAGATTCATAATTTAGTCGTATATGCAACATACGTATTCCATTCTGTATAATTGTTCATGGTGAAAACGTTTAGAAGTTTGATTTGTGGCTGTGTTAATGCAATTATTATAGCCTTATTTTCAGACCCAATTAAACTAAGAAATATGAATTCTGTTCTAAAATTTCTTAACAGCAACACATTTAACCAATGGCAAACTGCCTTCTTCAGCTTAAGATTTTGTATCTAAAAAATTTCATTAGTTACAAATGTAGGTCGAATGAATTTTATTTGCTAATGATGATGATAGATGATGATCAGTGAAAATAATTTCGTATGACATCAAATGAGTGATGATGATAATGATGATGATGATGTCTCTGCCCCTTCCTTAAACCTATCTGTCTGTGTCCCGTCCCTGTCCCGATCTGTCCCCAGTCCATCCCTGACCCGTCCCTTACCCGACCCTGTCCCCATTTGACCCCAATCTGTCCCTGACTTGTCCCTACCGGACCCTGTCCCCATCCGACCCCAATCTGTCCCTGACCCGTCCCTAACCCGACCATGTCCCCATCCGACCCCAATCTGTCCCTGACCCGTCCCTACCCGACCCTGTCCCCATCCGACCCCAATCTGTCCCTGAACTGTCTCTAACCCGACCCTGTCCCCATCTGACCCCCAATCTGTCCCTGACCCGTCCCTACCCGACCCTGTCCCCATCTGACCCCCAATCTGTCCCTGACCCGTTCCTACCCGACCCTGTCCCCATCTGACCCCCAATCTGTACCTGACCCGTCCCTGCCCCTGATCTGTTATTTGTTACTCCACAGTCTGTCCCTTGTCTTTTGTCTCTGATCCGGATATGTCCCTGTCTCGTCCATAGTCTATCCCCATTCTGTCTCTATTTTGTCCCTGTCCAGTCCCTGTCCCGTCCCGAGTCTGTCCCCATTATGTCCCTGGCCCTTCCCTCTTCCGTGCCTAGTCTGTCCCTGTTCTGTCTCTGTCTGTCCAGTTCATAGAACAGGGAAAGATCCTAGGAATAAAATTAATGCTTAATTATGTGTGCCACGTCCTTCCTCTTCGAGATCGCTGTTCACAATAATGTATTTAACAGAGTAAAACCTACGCTCCCTCAGCAGCTATGTGAATACACTACCGTTACTGCACACCGCTGCTTTAATAAGGGTAGATTTAAAATATTGACCTTTACAATAAACTTTTATACAACCAGTGAAAGCGCACCTATATCCCCGAAACCGAAAAATCTTTAAACCATTTTTCATTGGTTTAAACAATCATGTAATTGCAGGTATTATAAATAGATAGGTGTTTTCTGACAATTTTGTAAACACATTTCAAATACACGTTTACGTTATTATCTTCATACAGTAATTAAACGTCTAAAAACAACCATACCATCTTTATTTTAATCTTTTTGATATGTTTACTGGTTTATTTGTGATATATATTGAAAGAACACAATACACACACACACACACACACACACACACACACACAGATTTTGAAAATTTAAATACATAAGTAACATGCAGACACACATTGACTGTTTACATTTTGGGTTGTTAAGTGTATGTATGGACGATTCGTTGTAGGCTATTCACTGATTGACTGAAAAGTAATTGTGGATGTCCCTGTCTAAAAAAAATATCGTTTTGAAAATTGAATTATAGCAAAGGTAAGAAAGTGAAACATTCGACCGATGAGCAGAATAGTAAGTATAACCCACACTAGAAAATATAATAACTTCTACTTCCTACTATTTATTTCTGCTGAATTTCACGTCCTTCCACTTAAGGTCTTTGCTCGGAATGATATCTTTTACAGAGTCAATCGTACACTAGGAAATTATTCGACTTCTACTTCTAACATCAGTCGGACGTAGAGACGGACATGGGCGTACAGAAACACATATACATACACAGATCTTTAAAAGTAAATAAGTTTATATACTACTCAAAATTTGATAGAGATTACTTTTTATTTCTAAAATATCTTTTTAATGATAACCTCAAGATAACTGATTTTTTCTCATACATGTAGTTTATTCATATGGCAAAGACAACCTGTCCAGCAGATTTTGATTGTTTACCTGTACATGGCTCGAGATGCACGAGAAAAGTGGTGCACCACGGGCATGTTCCTTCATGTACACATCCGTTTTATTCAGACTTTGCTTGTGCATGGTAACGTTTATATCGAACCTAGCACTGGTCATAGCAAATCTACAGCAAAGACGGCGTATTGACGATGAGGAAATGAATAGGGGATAGGGATGCTTGAGACTGGGCATTCCCAACGGCACGTAGCAGGTGTCTTTGGGGTGTCCCAGAGCACCGTTGCCAGGATGTGGCGACGGTTTCAAACTTACGGGATGTCACGCATAGGCATGACGGAGGGCGTCAGAGGTCCACAACTCAGCGTGAGGACCGGTTTATTGTCGTTCAAGCTCGACATCAGCCTTTGTTACCGCTACTGCCCTCGAAAATGACTTTCAGAATGCCACTGGTGTAAGACATTCCACTCAAACCATCAGGAACCGTCTTCAAACAGCTGACATGAGGACTAGAAGGCCGGCAATCCGAATCCCATTGACGCGAAACCACGTCCAGGCACGTCTTCAATTGGCCCGCGATCACGCCAGGTGTAAGCTGCATGACTGGACCCCAGTGCTGTTCACTGACGAGTCTAGATTTTGTGTGGACTTCACTGATAGGCGAGTGCGAGTATCGAGATCCGCCAATGAACGTTTAGCACCGGTAAGTGTTGCTACCAATAACCGTCATGGCGGGGGCTTGGTCATGGTGTGGGCGGGCATTAGCATGCAGGGAATAACGGACCTGCACATTGTTTAAAACGGTACATTGAGGGCTGTACGATACGCCAATGAGATCTTAGATGTGTACGTTCGCCCGTACGCTGGTGCTATAGGCCCTGAGTTTATTTTAATGGACGACAACGCCCGGTCTCACAGGGCAAGGCTCAACGACGAGTACCTGGAGGCAGCAGCCATAGAGAAAATAGACTGGCCAACAAGGTCTCCAGACCTCAATCCAATAGGGCACAACTGGAACATGCCGCAGACTGCAATTTCTGCTCGCCCAGTTCAGCCAACCACGGTCCCTGTGCTACAGCAGGCCCTTCTGGACGAGTGGGCTCGACTCCCACAACAAAGCATTCGGAGACTAATTAACAGCATGAGAAGGCAGTAAGTAATCCAAGCAAACGGACACCATACGCGATATTAAAGCAAAATTCAGGCCATAGACTTGGTTTTTTCCAAAAAGTTCCATTTCATCTCCTGTCTGTGTTATTCCAAATTCGTGCCCCTCCCACGCCTCAGCATCTGTCACGCTTCAACGGTTTACAGACGTACTCATTTTTTTGTACCAAACTGTTGTTATATGAATTCAACCTTATGTAGAAAATATACACATTCTTATAAGTGATCCCTGTCAAGTTTTGAGTAGTATAATAATAAAGAAAGAATAATTGAAAAAATCGAATAATTAGAGAAACGAGTACAAAGTAAGCCAAAATTTCCCATTTTCGACATTTTTTGTAAAAAAAATTACAAGTGTTAAAGTGTAAAAAACTGCGTTTTCCTATTAGATTCAAATGCTTATTTTGAGTTCACTTTTTAAGATTTAATTATGTTCTATACATCTTATTGTAGAAAAAATCTTGAAAACATAGCAAATATAAATAACACGAAAATATGTCCGTTTATCTGTTTAGAATACTTAAGCAAAGTAGTTGAACTTTAGGCTTAGTTAGGGTAAGGGTTAGGGTTTAGTGTTTGGGTTTTAGGATTAGGGTTAGGTTAGGGATATACCATTGTACGGTAGTTGCCCAAGCCCAAACTTGCCCATCAATTTGATTGGCTGATAATATCACATGACTTTTTTGAATTTATTTGAACTGATTGGCTAATAAAATCACGTGGTCATTCTTATAGTGCTTTGTTTGAATTCCGCCATATTAGATTTGACTGTCAAGCAGAGAACATTTTGAGTATTAAATTTATATTTCAATTCTATTACGTTTCTTTATAGTGTTATCTAGGGAATTAGAAAATTAGTTGGATAATTTTTTCTCAAGGTTAATATGTTTACAAATTTTTAGTGATTAATTTATGCACAATTTGGGTTGCTGGATTAATTTTTGTGTTTGTTTTAGTTTTTAATAATAACGAAGATGTTAATGATAATGATGATGATGATGCTAATTGATTATAGTGACAACACAATACTACGGGCTAGGGTTCAGGGTTAGGGTTAGAGTAATTGTTTCACTTTTGTTGTTTCCATCTTGGATTGGGTCAAATTTGAAATCTTTCCCAACTTACTGATGCAATTTTATCTCTACAGACTTCTTCTCTGCTTGACGAAATATTGCCCATATGAGTCTCTGCCTGTGCTACTATTCGCCGTCGCTTGCGTGGCCGAATGTTGGGTTTAAAGGGCTATGCACCTTTAGGATCAACATAGCAATCATTTAGAATCATAACAGAACAAGGGCTTGACAGCATTTTATGTTGGTTCCTTTGATGAGATAGAATGTTCGTCTTGCAAGCAGACCTTTTAGAACAGTTTGGGCACTGCCATAGTTCCCCAAACTGCTCAGGTTTGTGCTGCCAGTGCCTACTGAATGTATTACAGGAGCTATATTAATGTTCCCAACTCTCTGGCACTGGACAGCGAGAAGGGTGATCAGGCCACAATGACTTTTCATTTGACTCTTCTTTTTTCCTCTCTCCGTTATCTCCTATCACAGGCTTCTCAGCCCCTGTGCCACCATCATCCATTTCATCATCAGCGTCATCGAAATAATCCAGTTCTTCTTCGTATGATTCTAAGATCTCGGGTTTCATCATCTGTGAAGATTGGGTTAGAATAACCTTTAAGAAACGTATGAAAGCAAAGTTTTATAATAAACACACGGTCCTTTTCTTCAAGATAATTCAGCTGTAGAATGCAAGCAGCCTTCTTTCCTGGAAGCACCAGTACTAGTACAATTTACTTCGGACAAATTTCAGAAATAAGTGAAGTTCTACCAAAATGTCTTAGTCCGGTTAAGCCAAGTTTTGTCTCCAATCGTAGAACTTAAATAGTCTAGGCTAATAAAGTGAAGAGTAAGATCATGCCACTGAGACACATGTAGAATTCAGGCCTTAATTCTACATAATAAAACAAATGATCTTCTTCATTTTGATTGGTTAACCACACTCTGATAGAAAATCAATGCGTTCAAACAATTGGTTCGATACAATTTACAAAGTACTGAAAATAGAATTGCATTTTTATAGTAATTCTAACGGCAATAAAGAAAGAAAGATCTGGAGCATTCTAACTCTGTCATAGAAATATACATGATTTATTAAATAACCCAATAAAAATTGTGTATTATTTTGTTTGAACTAGGAATCCTCATATTTACAAGTCTTTATGTATATTTGTACCTTTTTATATGTTCAATCATTTTATTTTAATAAACCAACTAAATAATCTCGAGATTAAAATATACGCAACATTAAGCTAAACTACAGAATGTAGTTCATTTAGCAATAACTTTAAAGTTCAAAAGCATTATTTGAATAATTCGGAAAAAATACATAAAAATAAAAATATAATGTTGGCAATTTCCAGTACTTTTGTATAATACATAATATACAAACATTATAAAAATAGGCGTGGGAAAGACAGAAAAAAGACTGAGTAACACAGTAGCGTATATCTACTTAAACGAAGATATTCTATGTAAAGAACATATTTTATACTTCGTATCGATATGACAAAAAAGAGAATGAAGTAATATTCACAAGTATATATAGTACTTTGGCGATGAGTCGAAATGCAATGACTCGACAGGTCGGTCTGACTCAAAGCTATCGCTCGGTCCCGTTATTTTTTCCTATATTTTCCATATAGATTAAATGCAATGAGTCGAAATTCGCTGAATCGAAAAATGCGTTGACTCGACACTTGCATTAATCCCCAACAATCAAAATCGACATAATCACCGAAGCGATCAATAATTTTCACACCTTTGATTAGCGTCTCCGTTTAACATTCACATTTTATTTGTTGTCAGTATTGACGAGTGACAAACACGGCAAATAATCGCAATTTATTTATTCTTTATTTGGCTTGGAGGTTTTTCAGATATATTATTTGTAAAACATTTATTTAAAATAAAAGTAAAAACAAACAAATATCGTTTTTATTATGTTCGAGCAAGGGAAAACTTAAAAATCTTCTTGTGTGAAACCACAAGGCCTTGAGCCTTATGATTTGGTATATAGCACTGTTTAGTGGACCTTTACCAAGTTTGTTAAAATTATACCCCTGAGGTCAAATTTGGCCCTGCCCTGGGTGTCAATTGATTTTACACAGGCACATTTAGGGAAAATTTTGAAAATCTTCTTGTCTGAAACCACAAGGCCCTGAGCCTTAAAATTGGGTATGTAGCATTTTCTAAAGCACATCTACCAGGTTTGTTCAAATTCTACCTCTGGGGTCAAAGTTGGCCTCACCACGGGGGTCAATTGATTTTACATAGGCTTATTTAGGGAAAACTTTGAAAATCTTCTCGTCTGAGTCTTAATATTTGGTATATAGCATTGTCTAGTGGACGTCTACAAAGTTTATTCAAATTATACCCCTGGGGTCAAATTTGGTCCCGCCTCGGGGGTCAGATGATTTTATATATGCTTATATTAGGAAAACTTTAAAAATCTTCTTGTCTCAAACCGCAAGGCCCTGAGCTTTAAGATTTGGTATGTAGCATTGTCTAGTGGATCTCTACCAAGTTTGATAAAAAAATTATACCTCTGCGGTCTAATGTGGCCCCGCCACAGGGGTGAATTGATTGAATTGATTATACATAGGCTTATATAAGGAAAACTTTGAATATCTTCAAGTCTGAAATCACAAGACCCTTAGCCTAAAGATTCGGTTTGTAGCTTGGTCTAGCAAACCTATACCAAGTTTGTTCAAATGATGTCCCTGGGGTTAAATTTGGCCTCCCCCGGGGTCAACTGATTTAACATAGGCTAATTTAGGGAAATATTAAAAACAAAATTCTTGTATGAAACCATAAAGCCTAGAACTTAGATATTTTTAATGGGGTATTAGGCTTGTAGTCTTCTACCAAGTTGGTTCAAACTATGACTCTTGAGTGAAAATTGGCTCTACCATGGGGGTCAATGAATTCATATAGATTTGAATAGGGAGAATCTTGAAAAAGCTTCGTAAGTTTGCTCAACAGCAGACCCAAAGGCAATGTATTCAGGTGAGCAATTTAGGACCGTCATGGCCATCTTATTAAAAGTTTTTCCTATGTATCTCAATGTAAATCAAGTGACCCTCATTTGGGGTAAATTTTGATCCAAGGGACATAATTTGAATACTTTAAAGAAATTCACTAGACATTGATACATACCAAAATTTAAAGCTGAGGGTATAGTAATTTCCGAGAAGAAGATTTTCATTTTTTTTGCGAAATATTTCAAAGTAAATCAGGTGGCCCGTTAGTCTCGGTCAATTTTAACCCTAGGCAAATGATTTTAATAAGCTTAACAATGCTACAAATATCTAAGAGCAACCGCTTTTGGTTTCGGATAAGAAGAATTTTACATATATAATATCGCTAGGGCGGAGCCAAATATGACACCAGGGGCATAATTTGAACAATCTTTGTAGAGAACCGTTAGATGATGTTCAATACAAAATACTTCAGCCCGACAAGTAGATTGTCAAAGATTTCATTTTATATATATGAGCCTATGTAAAATAAGTTACTCCTCGGCAGGGTCATTAATTACCCCTGGGTTATAAACTGAACACGCTTGATAGACGATCTCTAGATAATGCATCATGCAAAATATCTTTTTGGCCTTGTGGTTTCAGACAAGAAGATTTTCAAAGTTTTTTCCTATATAAGTCTTTGCAAAACATGTAACCCGGTGGGGGAGGGCCCAGTTTTGACTCCGGGGACAAAACTCGGTTCAAGTCTTCTAGACAATGTGACACAAAAGATATTAAGACTCAAAGCCATGTGGTTTAAAAGATAAGATTTTAAAAACTTTTCCTACATAATTATGTCTTTGTAATACTAAGCGATTCACGCAACTGAGCCATTTATGACCCCAGATGCATAATTTGAATCTTAGTAGAGGATCTCTTGATAATTATCCGAGCAAGATATCTCAGCTCTAGGCCTTGTAGAAGAAGATTTTATTTTTTTTCCAATATAAGTCTATGCAAAACGTGATCTCTTAGCGAGGCCAATTTTAAACCCAAGGACATAACTTGAACAATATCCGCACAGGTCTACTAGACTATCTGACACACAAAATATTTAGACATAAAGCCATGTGGTTTAAAAGTAGAAGATATTTAAGAGTTTCCGTTATATGTCCCCCAGGGCAGATCCACGAATTATCCCAGGGCATAATTTGAACATTCTTGCTAGAAGACTTCTTAATCATCCTCCATGTAAACTTTTAGTTCTAGGTTTTGGGGTTTCAGATTAGAGGATTTTCAAAGTTTTCCTAAATAATTCTTTGCTTAACATCTGACTGTGGCGGGACCGATTTTGATCCAAGGGACATACTTTAAACAATGTGACTCAGAAAACGTAAAGACTCAAAGTCATCAGATTTTAAACAAAAAGATTTTAAAAATTTTCCTATATATATCTACATGAAAATAAGTGATCCAGGGGCAGTGCCATTAATGATCCCAATCTTGGTAGAGGACCTCTTGATGATGCTCCGTGCAAAATATCTAAGCTCTAGGCCTTGTGGTTTCAGAAAGGAAGATAACAAAGTTTTGATAAAAAGAGGTCAGCCATGTTGAGGAGTTTGTTTGTCGGAGATTTTAAATCTCGTCACCACATGACTTGTAGGCGGATCAATAGATAATTTTGCGTCATAACAATTCTTTACAAATCATCTGACACCTGTAGCGGGGGCAATCCTGACAACAGGAACATTATTTGAACAATCTCCGTACATGTCTACTATGTAATAATGTGACACACAAATATTTCGACTCGAAGCAATGTGGTTTAAGAGAAGAATTCTTTTAAGGTTTTCCTACAGGGCACCATTTTACTATTTAATGATATCAGGCTTTTTAATGTATGATTTCACATTTTCTAGGGTGATATCATCTATTAGAACCAGGAATAGGAGACATCTCTATTTTGTTTATGGGAAATTACCATGAATAATTGATAACTCATATTTGAAAGAGTTATACCTCCTATTCATTGTTTAGAGTAGTAATATCTCCTATTCATGATTCAAATCAGTGATATTACCCATTCGAATACGTAATAGCACCAAACCCCATTAAGTTGTAAGTCTTTACCCCATATTTTCATTCTTAATGTACTTTTTTCTGTTTGCCAATTAGAATTTTGAGTCAGGGCCACCATAGGAGCATTCCCAGGAAGTTTTGTCAAAGTTCATTTAGTGATTTTGGAGATGTTCTTTGAAGAGATTATAGGCCAGTGATCTTAACTTTTGTTCATATTCAGAAGTAGTATCTCCTCTAAAACCATATTCAAGTGTATATATCCTTAACTAGTTTTGAAAAGATATATTTAACAACATTAAACCACAAATAAAACAAGTTCTTTATAAATTGGCTACTGCTTTTCTAACTAAAAGAAAAAAAGTGGTAAAAAGATGGTTTTGATTCCCTCTTTTTGAATACCAAACTACTTTTACTAATGGTATCCATACAATGTTCTTTTCAGAGGCTGTCATTTTGTCTACAGTCATTAGCAGGGTATTTCTCGATTTAATGGAAGAGAGAGAGAGAGAGAGAGCAATGCTGAAGCAACAAGGCATCTGAGTCTTTTGTCACTATTCAAAAACATGCTTTTTCTGAGGAAACAGAATGGCCAACATGGTTATGCCACACAAATAGTAATACACCTTTGAAACGGAACATTTTTTACGGATTGCTACCATTTAAATAAATTCTTTGCTACCTGTTTCTATCTGAGACGGTATTTTGTTAAACCTGAAACTAAATCCTTGTTTCTGTAAATAATTAATGAGGTACATATTTCCTGCTTACCATATCAGGCTATCAAACGTTTTTTGACTTTTTTTGAGATACTGTGATCTTACTTCACTCGGGTTAAATGGTTCACGCATCTCATTCTATAATCGAGGTTACATCATGCGTCAATGTGAAGATCACATGACCAGTTCGGGCACAATGCCACACATCTGATATACAGTTGTCATTGGTCAAGACTTCTTAAAAACTAGATTGTCCATATTCATTTTCGATATTATAAAGTCCTTAAATTTAATAAAGTATTCTGAAATCATCTTTGTATGGGTAAAGTCTGGATTTTCATAAATCCTAATGATTAAACTTGGGATCCATGGCGCTGCAGGGTCCCTGATGGGTCCGAGGCAAGGAGGCCCTGCAATGTAGTAAATTTCAATGGCTGGAAATGCTTTTTTCTGGCTTTAAATTTCAGTTTCATGACGAAAGTTAAACAATTATTTAAACAATAACGCATTAACAACACAAGGACAAATTTGAATGTTTCACCGATTAACTTTTTCCTTTTCCATTTTTTATCGGTTTTTTGATGTCTAGTTCAAGTTTACGCTTTCTTTGCTGTTTTCTGGCAACATTTTGGTTTAGAAGCAAACGCTTATGAACTTATTTTATATTCTTTTTTTAATTTTCAGTTGTTACAAAGAAGTTTTGAATTTCTGTCTCATTTGTTGTTCCTTAATCTCTTTCTTTCTCTGCAAATAGTTCTTGTATGAACTGTCACGTCAGTGCCCACATATATGTATTGCACTCCCGTGTCAAATTTTCCATTAGCTCATCGTCTGTAGAGAAGACAGGAATAAGTGCAGTAAGTATATTGAATGATGTTTTAGAATGTTTATAGCCACAGAGGCAGGGACATGGTTGACAAAAATATTAAGATTCTATTAGTCAATGGCATTTATAGGAATATTTTACCAGTACGAACATATGCACATCTCAGGTTCAAATGCAGATGACCAATCGAGTGGTGGCATCTTTTGTCTACACGAGCTTTGCTTACAAATGCACAGTCACATATACCTAAGTCCTTATCAGCCCTTTGTATTAAGCTGTCACTGACATCCGAATTCACCAGCTTACTTGGGCGTTGAGAAATAAATTCAGGTTTATGAACATCCCATAGCACCTTCTGACTTTGTCCACTTTCTTGCTGTGGAAAGTGCGTATGATAGGACTTTCTGTTTAAAATACTTTCATATACTACTCAAAATTTGATAGTGATCACTTTTTATTTATTAAATATGTTTTTAATGATAATCTCAAGATAACTGATTTTTTATCATACATGTAGTTTATTCATAAGGCAAAGCCAACCTGTACAGCAGATTTTGATTGTTTGCCTGTACATGGCTCGAGATGCACGGGAAAAGCGATACCCCTGGAAAAGTGGTGCACCACGGGCATCTACCTTCATGTACACATCCGTTTTATTCAGACTTCGCTTGTGCATTGTAACCGTTATATCGAACCTAGCACTGGTCATGGCAAATCTACGACAATGACGGCGTATTAATGATGAGGAGATGAATAGGGTGGTAGGGATGCTTGAGGCCTGGAGTTCCCAACGGCACGTGGCAGGTGTCCTTGGGGTGTCCCAGAGCACCGTTGCCAGGATGTGGCGACAGTTTTAAACTTACGGGCATGTCACGCATAGGCATGACGGAGGGCGTCAGAGGTCCACAACTCAGCGTGAGGACCGGTTTATTGTCGTTCAAGCTCGACGTCAGCGCTTTGTTACCGCTACTGCCCTCCAAAATGACTTCCAGAATGCCACTGGTGTAAGACTTTCCACTCAAACCATCAGGAACCGTTTTAATACAGCTGGCATGAGGACTAGAAGGCCAGCAATCCGAATCCCATTGACGCGAAACCACATTCAGGCACGTCTTCAATTGGCCTGCGATCACGCCAGGTGTAAGCTGCATAACTGGACCCCAGTGCTGTTCACTGACGAGTCTAGATTTTGTGTGGACTTCACTGATAGGCGAGTGCGGGTATGGAGATCTGCCAGTGAGCGTTTGGCACCCATATGTGTTGCTACCAATGACCGTCGTGGCGGGGGCTCGGCATTGTGTGGGCGGGCATTAGCATGCAGGGAATAACGGACCTGCACATTGTTCAAAACGGCACATTGACGGCTGTACGATACGTCAATGAGATCTTAGATGTGTACGTTCGTCCGTAAGCTGGTGCTATAGGCCCTGAGTTCATTTTAATCGACGACAACGCCCGGCCTCACAGAGCAAGGGTCACCGACGAGTACCTGGAGGCGGCAGCGATAGAGAGAATGGACTGGCCAGCAAGGTCTCCAGACCTCAATTCAATAGCGCACGCCTGGAACATGCTGCAGACTGCAATATCTGCTCGCCCAGTCCATCCAACAACGGTCTCTGGGCTACAGCAGGCCCTACTGGACGAGTGGGCTCGACTCCCACAACAAAGCATCCAGAGAAGTAATCCAAGTAAACGGACACCAGACGCGATATTAAAGCAAAATTCAAGCCATAGACTTGATTTTTCCAAAAAGTTCCATTTCATCTCCTGTCTGTGTTATCCCAAATTCGTGTCCCTCCCACGGCTCAGCCTCTGTCACGCTTCAACGGTTTACAGACTTACTCATTTTTTGGTACCAAATATGAACATATTTTCAGAATCACAACAAAAAATGTAACCTTTCATCCTTATGGAGTAAATGTACACATTCTTATAAGTGATCCCTATCAAATTTTGAGAAGTATATAATTGGTGAATGTATCCAGTAAATGTCTGAACAAATTGAACTTTTTTTCTGTTTTATATCGTCTTGGAAACAATGAGTTAAGAATACTATCCTTTCTATCTGAGCTTGCCATTGAATTTTGTTATTTTAGCTCACATGAGGAATGCTAAGGGTGCTCTTTTCGATACAACCCTTGGCATCAATTTTCGAGATTTGTTTTTCAAAGTCATTTAAATCTTGGCTGATGGTTACACTTGCTTTTGTTTTCTTTCTTTAAGAGCAGGAAAAACTGGTACAAATAAATGTATACTAGATAGCTTGTTTACAAAGATGGTAACGTAAAAGTTGACGAGTGCCTCAGGATCTCGAAATCTTTTGATTTATAAATGTAGAATGATTAAGCATAGTACAGGTGTCCCCATTTATTTAGTTGATGTCGGACAACCCTACCGCGAAACAAAAAAAAATTAAGTCTATCTGTTGTTTTTTCCTACCGAAACAGAGTAGGAAAGAGAATTGTTGAAGCAAATCAAATTAAAAGAAAACTATTTTTCCTTGTTCAAGTAGTACCCGATAGTTTGTGTTTAAGATTATTGCAAGTCATTAAAAATGGCCGATTTATTTTTATTCTAATATTTCAAAACGTATTTGACTTTTATCTCATTCGTTTGATTTCTTCCAAGATGTTTTAAAATAATGACCTTTCTTTATTAGCTGTCTAACCTGTGAGATACTTCAAGCCTACTAAGAAACGACATGCTTTCCTTTATGTTTTAGTCAACTGGTTATAAAAAGTGTAGTAGAATTACAGCGTAATTCAGTCATTGAGAAAAAGCAGTATTTCCATTACTTTCACAAGTTTCAAATTTTGAGGGTTGTATAAGTAGCTACTGATTGATATCTGACGGAAACACATACTTAGCAAACAATTAAATCTCTAATTAGTTCATACAGTAAAGATTTTATCTTTTACGTCCTTAGAACAATGGCTAATGAAGTGTTCTTGATCGCATCAGAACTGTGTATTTCCTGAGGAAAATTAACATCCCTTTATGACATTTGAAACATTAGTACTAACGGAGATTACAGTGATGAAGACTAAGCACAGTATCAAGTAAACAATTATGAACTTACTATTTTTGTTAGATTTCTTTAGAATTATAAATATTTGATAATATAAACCGTTTCTTTCTTTCTTTTTTATCATATAACATCTATCTAGTTTTGTTGTTTTGTTTTGCAATGCTTAATGTCTGACAAATGAAAAAAGATGTTGGCACTTGACTTAGACACGTTATGCGAACATTTATATTATGTTTTTGCATGCTAGTTTTAAGCAATAACCATACAAACTTTATTTGAAACCAATCTATAACATAAATGCTTTCATTTTTTCACGATTCACCATGGTTCATTCCCGTAAAGAAAATGTGAATTCCATGGATGTTGTCAATTATACTCTTTTTTTAAGTTTAACAAGTTCATAGAAGAAGACGAATTTATTTGTTGAAATGTAATTCATTTACTTTTGTTAGTTTAATATAGAATGCGTTTATAAGTAAGCTTTGCACAACCTTTATGGCAAGTTTGTGCAAAGGGTGTGAATAAGATGTGAAAATATATTTGTTTTGATTTATCTGGTTAAATAGAATTATAGAATCTTATCATTAAACGATCATTAAAATTTAAAAAATTAAAAAATGAAAAATGATTAAAAATATCAGTAAGCACCTTTTCTTTGCAAATTCTTAGTAACCTGTATTTTCTTTATTTCAGCATGAAAGAGTGAAGAGTTTCTTCTGGATTGTGGTTTTAGAAAAAAAAATATTGAAAGCTTCAAAGTAGTGGGCAAAATTTCTTGAAAATGGCGACAAGAGATTCACTACCTGAAGTTGAATCTATTGTTGAATCTGACATAAATAGCGATGTATCCTCTGACAGTACGGTTGATAAGGCCAGTCCAATTAAACCTGAGGGAAAAAAGATTCTAGTACCAGGGTTATCAAATTGCGATGTACCCTCAGACAGTGCTGTTAATAAGGCCAGTCCAATTAAACCTGAGGGAAAAAAGATTCTAGTACCAGGGTTATCTACTGATGAATCGGGCTACGTTAAGATCATTCAAATAGAAGATTCAGGTGAATCCGTAAAACAAAATTTGACTGCAGAACAGAGCTGTAATGTTCTACCTTCATAAATAAACAAGATTTCGGATCATCATATTCTCATCACCACAGTGATAATAAATATCATCATTATCGTAACAAAAACGACAACCATCACCAATATAATCGACGTCATCGCTTGCGACCATAACTTAAATCATCATCATCATAATTACTTTTCTGATTATAAACTTATAATAATACTGTTCAAGGAAATTGAAAGAAAGAGATAAAAAACACAGAAGAGGATAGGAGAAACACATAAATTACTCTGATTAAAATCGAACAACTTATTGTTATATTTAGCTCACCTGAGCATTAGTGCCCAGGGTGAGCTTTTCTGATCAGTCTATGTCCGTCGTCCGTCGTCTGTCCGTCCGTCCGTAGTCAACTTTTCATTCAAATGACATCTCTGAAACCAAAGGGCCAAATTAAATGAAAATTGCCTGGGATGTTCCTTGCATAAAGTTCTACCAAGATTGTTCAAATGGTTCTTGTCCATTGCATTTCTGGTTCACTGGAGCTAAAATTACATTTTAAAAGTTGTACCTTTAACAATTTTCTTTTCCGAAACCTCAAGGCCTGGAGCTTAGATATTTGGTATGAAGCATCATCTAGTGGATCTCTACCAAGTTTTTTCAAATTATGACCGTGGGGTCAAAACTGACCCCACCCCAGGGGTCAGTTGATTTTACATAGATTAATATTGGGAAAACTTAAAAATCTTCTTGTCAGATACCACAAGGCCTAGTGTTTAGATATTTGGTGTGAAGCATTGTCCAGTGGACCTTTACCAAGTTTGTTCAAATCATGGCTCCTGGGTCAAAAATGGCCCCGCCCCAGGGGTCACATATTTTACATAAAGTTATATAGAAAATACTTTATAAAATCTTCTCCTTCAAAACCACAAGGCCTAAAGTTTAGATAGTTGGTGTGAAGCATTGTGCAGTGGACCTTTACCAAGTTTGTTCAAATCATGGCTCCCGGGTCAAAACTGGCCCCGCCCCAGGGGTCACATGTTTTACATAGAGTTATATAGGAGAAACATTATAAAATCTTCTTCTCCGAAACAACAAGGCCTAGAGTTTAGATAGTTGATGTGCAGCATTGTCCAGCGGACCTTTACCAAGTTTGTTCACATCATAGCCACTTGGTCAAAATAGGCCCTGCCCCGGGGGTCACTTGTTTACATAGAGTTATATAGGAAGAAGTTTAAAAAGTCTTCACATCAGAAACCAAAAGGCATAGGGCTTAGATGTTTTGTATGTAGCATTGTCATGAGAAGCTCTAACAAGTTTGTTCAAATCGTAGCCCCTGGATCAAAAAGGCCTCGCCCCAGAGGTCACATGTTTTACATAGAGTTATATAGGAAAAGTTTTAAAAATCTTCTTGTCAGAAACCACAAGGCCTAGAGTTTAGATATTTGAGTTAATATAAGATCTTGCAGGGTTGCCAGGGGACTTGAAAATTCAGGGAAATTTGATTTTTTTCAAGGTCAGGGAATTGTCAGGGAATTTTGAAAACTGGTCAGTGAAAAATAAAAATCCAGAAAAGTTAGTGAAAAGTCAGGGAAAAATAATTTTGAAGGGCTAATATTGTTCTATTTTATTAAAGATTGCATTTACACATTTTTTCCATTATGAATCTTTTTCTTTATAATTGTGTACATTGTATTTTAATAAAAGTTCTAGTATTATAAATAACATTACTTAAAGACTGAAAGTCTCTGCAACCCTTACAACCAAAAATTAAAATAAGTATGTGTTACACTCGAAACCCATGTTCCTCCCTCCAAGATCCATGTCACAGCAACCCTCTGAACTTAGTAAGTTCTGCTATATAGGCCTTACTGCTGATAGTTTGTGTCTTGCCCATATATTCTTTGCATCTATGGTTGGATTTTAAAATAATTAGCAGAATTGGCAATAGAGTAAACATGTGTCATGTACATAATCCCTGTTTGGAACGGTGCTCCAACATTCAGTTCACAGCAACCTAGTTTTTTGAATAACGGCAGGATTTTTAAAAAAAATATTGCGGCACAAAGTTCTACATTTTTCAAGATACTGCTTTGAAACTTTAAACATGTTAGGTATCATGTGTATACGTGCCTGATATATTTTTATGAGGCTCAGTCCATTATAGTCCACGTTGTGCTTTAACAATCCTGATGACGCACGACATCTAGTGAAACTCTACCAAAGATGACACCATGGTCATAACTGCCTGCACCCTTTGAGTCAATTGGCAATTGTATTTGCATCCACTGACTCTTGCAACCATTGAGCAGTTGTTGGCAGGTGAGCGACCCAAGGTCCCATGGACCCTCTTGTTCGTTGTTATGTCTCCCCCCAAACCCGCCCTTCTGATGGAGACATATTGTTTGTGCCTTGTCCATGGGTGCCTGTTTGTCTGTCTGTCTTTCACACTTCGTTTCCTTTCAATAACTTGAGTACCAGTTGACCCAAAGCCTTCAAACTTCACAGGGTTATTACCCTTATTGAGTACAAAAAGTTCCTTTTGTGTTTTGGGTCAGTAGGTCAAAGGTCAAGGTCAGAGGGACCTCTAGAGTGAAAACCGTTTCCACTCAATAACAGGATTACCATTTCACCCAGAGCCTCCAAACTTCATAGGAAGATTGCTTTTACTAAATAGAAATACCATATTGTTTTTGGGACTAGTACCTCAAAGGTCAGGGTCACAGGGACCTGTAGAGTGAAAACTATTTCTTAAGAGTAACTGTAGTACCATTACACCCAGAGCCTTCAAACTTTATAGGATAATTGTATTAGAAGAACCCTATTGTTTTAGGGTCTATAGGTCAAAGGGTAAGTTACAGGGACCTGTAGAGTGAAAACTGTTTCTGCTCAGTAACTGGAGTACCATTTTACCCAGAGCTTTCAAACTTCAAAGGATGATTTTCTTTTACTTACTCAGTAAAAGAACCCAATCATTTTTGGGGTCATTAGGTCAAAAGTAAAGGTCACTGGGACCTGTAGAGTGAAAACTATTTCTTCTCAGTAACTGGAGTATTATTACACCCAGAACCTTCAAACTTTATAGGGTAATTATATTAGAAGAACACTATTGTTTTTAGGGTCTGTAGGTCAAAGGTCAAAGTCACTGGGACCTGTAGACTAAAACTATCTCTGCTAAATATTTTGAGTACCATTACACCCAGCGTCTTCAAACTTATAGCAAACTTGTTCAAACTTGCACCCATAAAAACCAATAACGATATTTGTAACATGAGCAATGAGACTCAGGTGAGCGATTTAGGGCCATCATGCCCCTCTTGTTTCTGGTGATATGACCGCCTCTTAAATAATAATAATAATAATAATAATAATGATAATAATAATTATTATTAAAATTATTATAATGTCATCATAATAGTAATACAACCATAAATAATTACTTAGTTACTTATTATTTCAGTACATGTGTATGATATCATCGACGAGAGTAAATTGGAAAAAGATGTTAATCAACTTGGCTCAACGGAGATTAGAGATTATAGACCACATCTTCCTCCAAGACCAACAACCCCCTCTGTTCCTGTTCCTTTTTATGAAGGATCAGAGACGATAACAAGTACGTTCAATACGACGACACAAACAGGTCAACAGATTTTAATCAGAGGAGTTCCAGACAAGCTGTCGATAAAAGATATAGCACGGCGTTTGGAAGCAGACGTTTTTGACTATGAAAATGCTTTTGAGGACTTGAGGGTAAATAGGACTAGCAGAGAAGCGATTATAACTCTGCGTAGCATGACAGGTTTGTCTCATATTCTTCCGCTTTTTTTGTCTCATTGAATCTCTATTGTTGGATCCTTTAAAATCTTAATACAAATGCAAGACAGTATGCTATGATTTAATTGTACTTAAAAAGCAAATGAACGAATGTATTCCAGGGTCATATATTAGCATTTCAACGATTGATGAATCATCTGAATAAGGAAATACAAAATGTTTGTGTAAAGACGACTTACTTACTTTTAATAACTTTTAAGGCGTCTAAGATTTTTCATACAAGTCAATATTTGGATGTTATTATATAAGGAGAAGAAAACAAAAATACAGTTTCTTTTCGCGTATAAACGCTGAAAATCTTTTCTGACTTACCCTCAGTTTTCATAGAGATTATTGGAAACAAACACTGTTTTTTGGCCTGGCTATAAATGAAAACTCCACCTCCAGTCGTTCATGATATCAGCTAAAGTTTTTTTAAAACATTTTTGTTGACCCAATAATTACAAAGCATTAAGAAATCGGACAAAAATAATATGTGTTACTTGAATCTGGTTTGATGGCTTTACTTGGTAAATCATAAAACTCTAGCAGAAGTAATTATATTTAGTAAACTTGAAAGATTTCAATAAATTTCAATTACAAATAACTGCGATAAATTATATGTATATATTTTACATTGACCTAAAAAATACTATTATCTCACGATAATTACTTCTTTGGTTTAATTCTGTATGTGTGTCGAAAATATGAAATTCGGAAAACCCAATCGAAATTTACACTTCTGGTTAGGTTAAAACTATTGACATGCGGATCCGGAGTTTGACATTGTTATCTCCCTTCTATAACTTTTATTTTAGTTTTCATAACTTTTTAAAACTAGATAAATGCAATTTCTATTCCACATTTACCTTTTTCAGCTGTAGATGACATTCTAGGCAGGGCTAGGTCGGGAGAGACATTTATTCTCGGAGACACTGAGGTCGAGCTTTTGCCTTATAGTCAACCTCCAGTTGATGAGACAAAGGTTTTTCTTAGTGGTCTAGCTCGTGACACGGCAGCTGAGGATATTTGTACATATGTCAAGAGCATACTAGTAGACCGTCCATATAGAGTGGTCATCGGGGATTCACCTGGAACAGCTCTTCTTTGCCTGGAAAATCCAGCTGGTAGTATGATAGAGTGTTTCCAATTATGTTTTTAAGGGATAACTACTTACTCTTTAAAACGTGCCCTTCATTCACAAACTTTTCATATTAAAAATATAAAGATAAGGATATTAAAATAAACCAGAACTGCTATTGAAATTCGAATACAGCATGTAGAATGGATTTATTAACCAACAGGCGTAAAATTAAATTCACATGTATTATCTTGTTTATGTTGAAAGTGTTTGACAGTATTTTGCATGATTCATGTCAATGTAATATTTAAATGATTGATGTTTGATCAAGCGTTTATAATGATAATGAGTCCACTATACTAGAAGGTTTTGCTTTTGTCATAACTCTGTAATAGGCATCACAACCATCACTACAAGTTTGTTTCGTCATCAACATCGTCGCCGTTGTTTTCATCACTTTTTTCGTAATAATTGACGTAATCTTTATCCTGAACCTCTTTGTCGTCGTCATCATCATCATCGCCAATATTCTAGTTTTTAATATCACTTACTCAATATTTTTTGTTTATTTTTGTTAGAATATTTATCTATATTTAAAATCCTAATAGATACATTGATGCTGGAAATGGGATTAAGAACATACAGTACCGGTCAGGATCAAATGTGGCATCTGTCAGCCGTAGAACGTACACGAAAACTTCGAGTGAATACTACTGGTGGTGAAATATCAGCAGAATCATTGAAGGCTTACTTTGAACAGAAGGAAATAAGCAAGGGCGGGGCAACTGAGTCTATTATTCAGAGAACAAATTTCGAAGATTACATTGTTACATTCGCAAATTATGAGGGTATTTCTAGCAGTTTTAGCTCGATTTTTTTTTGAAGAAAAAATCGAGTCATTGCTATAGTCATGGTGTCGCTGCCGTTGCCGTTCCCGTCCGAAAACTTTAACATTGATCAAATTTTTTAAGCTCACCTGAGCAAATGTGATCATCCTGTGTCCGGCGTCCGTCGTCAGTCGTCAATCACAGTCGTCCGTCGTCAACATTTCACTTTAAATGACATCTCATCGTAAACACAAAGCTATTTTTAACCAAACTTTACAGAAATGTTCCTTATATTGCCTTTTTCTAAAATTGCTCAAACCTTCCCACTTCATTGTACATAAGGGTTGCAAAAGCTAAAAAAAGATTTAAAAATAAAACATCTCCTAAACAGTTGGGTGATTTTCCACCAATTTTCACAGAAATGTTCCTTACATAGCCCTCTATTAAAATTGCTAAAACGGTTCCGCTCCATTGAACAAATTGGTCGCCAGAGCTAAAAATAGGATTTCGTCAATATTTGGCTTCAAATGATATCTCCTCCAAAACTACTTTTAAATCAAATTTGACAGAAATGTTCCTTATAATGCCCTTTTCTAAAATTGTTCAAACTGTTCTGTTCCATAGCACATAAGGGCTGCAAAAGCTAAAAATAAAAAAAAATTAAAACAACATCTCCTCCTGAACGGCTGGGTGATTTTCCACCAAATTTCACAGAAATGTTCCTTACATAGCCCTCTATTAAAATTGCTAAAACGGTTCCGTTAGCCGCCAGATCTAAAAATAGATTTCCGTCAATATTTGGTTCCGTTAGCCGCCAGATCTAAAAATAGATTTCCGTCAATATTTGGCTTCAAATGACAACTCCTCTAAATCCAATTGGCCATTTTAAATCAAATTTGACAGAAATGTTCTTTATAATGTCCTTTTCTAAAATTGCTCAAACCGTTCCGCTCCATTGCACAAAAAAGCTGCAAAAGCTAAACATAGAAAAAAATTAAAACAACATCTCCTCCTGAACGGCTGGGTAATTTTCCACCACATTCACGGAAATGTTCCTTACATACCCCTGCGTTAAAATTGCTTAAACGGTTATGACATTGACCTTCAAGGTCAAAGGATTGAATGTTGGTTAAATTGTCATTACTTTCTCATTTATTATTGGATTTGATTCATACTTGGACAAAACAACACTTATGACAAGTCCATTGGACAAAATGGTCACTGGAGCTAAAACAGGTCTTCTTCAATATATGGCTTCAGTTACATCTCTTCACAAGCTGTTATCATGAAATTGCCTCTGCCCCATGGATTTTTTGTATGAAATATGAGATCTTTGAATATTCTCAATTAGAAAATGTAATGTTGCATCTGATGTTTGCTTAACGGTAGACCATCAAGCAAAGTACTCAGGTGAGCGATCCAGGGTTATCATGGCCCTCTTGTTTCATTCCTTAATAGATTGTCTTCATACTTGGAAGCAATAACTCTTTGGAAAAGACCTTTAAGTAGACCAGAATAAACTTGACCTTGACTCATAATCAAACTTTGACAAAACGGCCAAGCACAATAAAAGGAAGTGCAATGTTTAAGGATCATAACTCTATCTTCACTATTTGCACAGTTATTGCCATTTTTTGGTTTTCCTTGTCCGGAGCATAACTTGAAAACTACTGGTTGGAATTCAGTGCAACTTCAAACAATGGTCAAGCACAATGAGGGAAAGTGCAGTATTTAAAAAATCATAACTCCATCTGTTACATTTGCAGAGTTATTGCCATTTACTGTATTTCCTTGTCTGGAGCATAACTTGAAAACTACTGGTTGGAATTCATTGCAACTTCAAACAATGGCCAAGCACAATGGGTGAAAGTGCATTGTTTAAGAATCATAACTCCATCTTTAATCAAACTTTGACAAAACGGTCAAGCACAATAAAGGGAAGTGCAATGTTTAAGAATCATAACTCCATCTTCAATATTTGCACAGTTATTGCCATTTTTTGGTTTTCCTTGTCCGGAGCATAGCTTGAAAACTACTGGTTGGAATTCAGTGCAACTTCAAACGATGGTCAAGCACAATGAAGGAAAGTGCAGTATTTAAAAAATCATAACTCCATCTGTTACATTTGCAGAGTTATTGCCATTTACTGTATTTCCTTGTCTGGAGCATAACTTGAAAACTACTGGTTGGAATTCATTGCAACTTCAAACAATGGCCAAGCACAATGGGTGAAAGTGCATTGTTTAAGAATCATAACTCCATCTTCAATATTTGCACAGTTATTGCCCTTTGTTTTTTTCCTTGTCCAGAGCATAACTTGAAAACTACTGGTTGGAATTCAGTGCAACTTCAAACAATAGTCAAGCACAATGAGGGAAAATGCAGTATTTAAAAATCGTAACTCCATCTGTTATATTTGCAGAGTTATTGCCCTTTGTTGTATTTCCTTGTCTGGAGCATAACTTGAAAACTACTGGTTGGAATTCATTGCAACTTCAAACAATGGCCAAGCACAATAAATGAAAATATATCTTTAAGAATCATAACTCCATCTTCACTATTTGCACAGTTATTGCCCTTTGTTTTTTTCCTTGTCTGGAGCATAACTTGAAAACTACTGGTTAGGATCTAGTGCAACTTCAAACAATGGTCAAGCACAATGAGGGAAAATGCAGTATTTAAAAATCGTAACTCTGCTATATTTGCAGAGTTATTGCCCTTTGTTGTATTTCCTTGTCTGGAGCATAACTTGAAAACTACTGGCTTGAATTCAGTGCAAGTTCAAACAATGGTCAAGAACAATGAGAGAAAGTGCATTGTTTAAGAATCATAACTCAATCTTCACTATTTGCACAGTTATTGTCCTTTATTGGTTTTCCTTGTCCGGTGCATAACTTGAAAACTACAAGTTGGAATTCAGTGCAACTTCAAACAATGGTCAAGCACAATGAGAGAAATTGTACTGTTTAAAAATCATAACTCTATCTGCTTTATTTGCAGAGTTATTGCCCTTTATTACTTTTCCTTGTCTGGAGCATAACTTGAAAACTACTGGTTGGAATTCAATGCAACTTCATGCAGTGATCAAGCAAGGTGACAGGATTTGAATTGTACAAGAGCTATAACTCCATCTTCATTTCTTGCACAGTTATTGCCCTTTGTTGGATTACCTTCTTCGGAGCATAACTTGAAAACTACTAGTTGGAATTCAGTGCAACTTCATACAATGATCAAGCACAATGAGTGGATCTAAAGTGTACAAGAGTTTTAACTCTATCTTCACTATTTGCACAGTAATTGCCCTTTGTTGGTTTTCCTTGTCCGAAAATTAACATAAAAACTACTGGTTGGAATTCAATTCAACTTCATACAATGGTCAAGCGCTATGAATGGAAGTGCAGTATAAGAGCTTTAACTCCATCTTCAGTATTTGCACAGTTATTGCCCTTTGTCAGGTTTTCCTTGTCCGGAACATAACTTGAAAACTAATGGTTGGAATTCAATTCAACTTCATACAATGGTAAACCACAATGACAGGAAATGCAATGTACATGAACCACAACTATCTTTAATTGCCCACAACCATAACTCTATTTCAATTCGTTTACAAAATATTTTGTATCTATAAACTTCCTCAGTTCCAAAGCAGTCTTGCAGGGGTATTAATCACATTTAGTGATAGCTCTAGTTATGATTTATAAAAGCATGACCTTGACCTTTTAGATGACCTAGACATTCAAGTTAAAGTTTTTGAATTTTGCTTCAATTGGCTATAACTTTGTTAATAATGGTTTGATTTGATTCACGCTTGGATAAAACAATATTTATGACAAAACGGACACATTTAATCATTCAAGTGTGACCTTGACCTTTAAATGACCATGACCGTCTAGGTCAAATTATTGAATTTTGTTGAAATTGGCCATAATTTCATTTTTAGTTCTTTTTGATTAATACCTAGACAAAACAACACTCGTGACAAAGCCTTCATGTTAAATTATTCAAGTATGACCTTAACCTTAATATGACCTTCACAGCCAATGTCAAATTAGTGAATTTTATTTATATTGTAAAAACTTTATCAAATTACAGAATTGATTCATACTGGGACAAAAAACACTTATGACAAAACTGACAGGTTGAATAATATAAGTATGACATTGACCTTAAAATGATCTCGACCTTCAAGGTCAAGTTATTTTATTTGGATTTGATTCATACTTAAACTAAACAACACTTATGACAAACCTACATGTTTAATTATTCAGGTATGACCTTGAACTTAAAATTACCTTGACCTTTAAGGTCAAATAATTAAATTTTGCTAAAATTGCCAAATTTTTGTTATTTATGGACGGATGGTCTATACTGGGACAAAACCTCACCGAGAATAAAACAAACGTTTTGAACAATTCAAATATTACCTTGACCTTTCATTAACCTTGACATTGCTTAACTTTGCTCTATCTTTGTTATTAATGGATGTAGTGTCTTCATGCTTGGACATTACTACCTTTTAGACAATACCTCCAAAGAAGGTTAAACTGAACTTGACCCGGGCCTTTAAGGTCAAATATCTGGATGTTGCTAAAATTGGCCATAACTTTGTTACGTATGGATGAATTTGATAATTATATTTCCGAATGATGTTTCATTTGAAATCCCTTCACCACAGTGTGCTTCCTCTGATGTGTTTGCCTTTGCAAATAGGAAAAAGTCGAGCGTTGCTCTTGTTTAGATGCCGTGGCATCCACGTAATCCGCTTAGAAACCTACTTTTATTGTTCTTGAATAGAATGGGGATTTTTTTGTTGGTTGGAGGTGGAGGGTGGAAATGGTAAAAGATGCCAGATAAGTTTGATTACCATGACCATCATAGAAGAAGACAAACAGTGTAGATAATTTAGTATAAAAATGTTTCTGTAAAATTTCTGTTTGTTCAGTGTTGACCATGTTTTGTTCAATATCTCGCATTCAGAATATTTAGATAGATAAAATCGAGTGCATTCATTCAGTACTTAAATGCCAAACAACAAAATCAGTAATTTCTAAGAAATTTTAATTCCTTGCAAAGAAATATACCTAGACAAAACACAGTGATATAGAAAATATTGGTATCCTGTATAAAATGTGTCAAATTAAACTCTAGAATACATTTTGTGGGCACGTAACAGATTTCTAACGGAGTCAACCAAAAATAGTAGCAAAGTTAACTGACATAACTGAATGTTTGAAAATTGGCATTAAACCGAACGTAAGTTTTGTTTTTCTTAGAATTAATCATATATGTTGAAATTTGTTTTTTGTGTGTTACAAAAGTTGTTGCATTGGGACATTTTTTCTTTATTATTTTGAATAGGCTACAAATATATTGTTTATGCTTCAAGTCTATAAAAAGAGTTTGTAGAAATTTTTAAAAAATTATTTCGCTTGCATGTATGCAACGTTTTGCCTGTTAGCTTTTATTGTGTTTGCCTTTGCGGTCATTGCGACCAGTGATTTTTCTTAACTTTCGCATTCTGAATTTTTCGCTTGTTATTCGGTAATATAACAATTAATAAAAAATGAAATAAATAATTTATGAGTTTTCTCTACATTGAATGTTTGACCAGTTCGTTTTGAAAGTGTAGTAGGTTAACTATAAGTTTTAACTGTTTTCCTTTGCAGATGCAGAAACTGTGCTAGAGAGTACGAATCACATGTTCAATGATACAAAACTCGATGTCTCAATCTACCCATCTTGTTTGGATCCAAGTGAAGAATTTCTCACAAGAATACCGGCTCCATTGAAGTTTCACAATCTAGATCCATATATTTGCAGGTCTTCCAGTCTTTTTAAGTAATTTTAAGTGACTCTCTAAAAATGTCCTTTAAATGTTAGGTATTTACTAAGTTACCTCTGCATTAATTTCCTGTGTAAAATTAATTGTCCGAAATATCTAGAGTATAACAAATGTTTTGACTAATTCTTATCGACGTAATAACTTCTTCTGTTCCCGACAATCATAGATAGAGCAATAAAGATGCATGCATTTTCTTAGATTTCTCCGTCATTCTCCAAGATACCGCGAATACTTGGAATACGCCTTGAAGAGACATTTTGGCAGGTTATTGTGGCCACCAGAAAAAAGTAAAGATTGTTTACAAATTGTTTGCGATGTCCGGCAGGATGACAGGGGAGCAAAAGGTAAAATTAGACACTGGGCGAAGATTTCAGCCGCTGCTGTTGTTGAAACATGCAAAATGATACATGTGCAGTATACTCACTGTGCCGTAGAGGTTAGTCTTTGATATTCAAACATTTTACTTAACATTCTTTCCTTTACTTTTACAAAGGATAAAAAAAATCTATCTGGTGATTCAACACAAAGAAATGCAATTCTGTTATCTTAAGAAGAAAATTCAAACTTCTAAAAATATCAAGCAATATTCCATTTAAATAGCTCTCATATTTGATCCATTTTAGACATGAAAAAGAAAAATAAGCAATGTTCAGAAATTTTCAGCAGCATTTTAGTTTTCGTAAAGTCTTAATTGTGCATGCTTAGGTTTAATTGAATTGAAATTATAAAAACCCTACATGTAGGTCCTAGAAATTTAATGGATCAGTGCTAAGTGCTCAAACACATGCAAATCGCACAAGCAAGTTTTACATTGTGCCATCAGTAATCTTAATTTTCAGATCGATTTGCTTTTGTGCTTCATCTTTTCCTTTTTAATCTGTGTGTTTCTTAATTTGTCATTTTGATTTATTTATTTATTTTGTAATGTATCACTCGACCCTTGTTCCGTGGGTTGGACGTAAAGGATATATATATATATATTGTATACTGTATACCGTAAATTCCAATTTGTAGGTTTTTGAAGATCTGAAGAAAGAGATTCAGAAAATGGAAGTTTTAGATCCAGAAGCTATTAATGTTTTCCACGAAAAGAACATAGTGGTAATAGCTGGCGAAGAGAAGTTCGTAAAGCAAATGGCCAGGAAAGTGAAGTCTAGAATTCAAAAGATGGAACATACTCTTGATATTTTGGGAGAAAACATAACAAAGATACTGAAAGTAAAAGCTCATGAAATGGAATTGATACCTGCAACAAGATGTCTTGAACAATTAAAAAATGTTAAAATGGAACTCGAGAAGCAAAAAAATAGAGTACATTTTAACGTAAGTTTTCTTAAAATGTAGTTACCCTAAGACATAAGTTGTGTAAAATCATCTTCATTACAACTACCATCAGAATCATAAACTTAAACACTTCCATGTTTCTGTTAAATGTATTAATGATATTTTAGGCATATTCAGACAGCGAAAGTATAAATTTGTCCATTATGAAATATTCAAAGAATGTCTCCTAAGTTTCCGTTTTACTTATTTTGTATGACTATGACAATGTTCTGGGACACTACTCCAACGGGAGAAAGTAAGGAATAGTTCGATGATTAAAAAAACAATGTCATAGTATTTTTGTCGTTACGTAGGGAAAGAAAGAACTGGTTGATAAAGCGCTTAAAAAGGTCAAAGAAACAATAAAAGGACTGCCGAAACAGAAAGTAGAAGGTAAGTATTTGCAGACACACGAAGTTACTTAAGCCTGTTAAATCTCTAAATTGAGTCATAATTTCAACAACAGCAATAATTTAAGATCTGGCGACAAATTACTATAAAGTCTTAACCAAACAGCACTTTTTCAAGTTTTTTTTCAATCTAGGTATGTTATTGCTTACAGCTCACACTGCTAGTTTTGCAAGTTGTTAATTAAATGAATCAAGAAATATTATTTTCATATTTTATAGTAGTTTTTTTTAATAATGAGACATTGAAGACATTAAGAAAGTGTTTTCATCATGATTTTTTATAAGGAATAAACAAGCTCGAAAGGAAACTTCTTCAAACAGAGAGGACAAGAAAGTATTTTGAAAAGAAACTTAGAGAAGCAAAGATCCCAGGAGTACTCGTATTGCTTCCAGATGACACGCTTGTCCTGTATAGCGTAACGCAAGTGGAGCTGGAGAAGGCTGCAACTATATTAAAAATGTCGCTGAAGAGTAGTACAATAGAGGTAAAATCAAATATTGGTAAGAGAGGGAAACGTTTTTTAGCAAAGCTTGAACTTGTCTACAGTGATGAACTCAGAACAGAATTATGCAGAGACACATTGAATTTTGTATCAGTGGACACACTTCATGAAGAAATCAAGGAAAAAATTCAGCATTATATTGATTCACGTCAAGATACAAACGAAATTATACATATTGATCCTGGTACTTTTAGATATATGTTCGTGTACAAACAACAAGACATATATGATATAGTAGAACGACACAAAAGCCAAAATGTTGAGATTGATATTATTGACAAACCATGCAGAAAAGGTTTCATGATATGTGGTGAAAAAGAAAAATGCAAACTAGCAATAGTTGAATTAAATGTAATCGTTGGGTCTATCATACGGTCAGACCACATTGTTTCCTTTGACAGATTTGAAAAATTCTTGCAAACTATCGAAGGTAAAACTGAGATCAAAGCTATTGACTTTGCCGAAAAATGCGTGTTGACATTAACAACGTCTTTACCTTTGGTGCCTCTTTCTGAGAAGCGTAGTAGTTTTGCAGCTTCGTGTAAAATTGGCCAGGCTGAAATTAAAGTTGTTGAAGGAGATATACTTGACACAGAGGCCAACTTCATCGTATGCCCAACTTTATCAACGCTTGAACTCAAGCAAGGTCTGGGTGGTGCATTAGTTGACAAAGGTAAATATAAAGTGCACAGTATAAACTAATAACGTACTACAAGGCCGGATCCAGAAATTTCTGACTGGGGGGGGGGGGGGAGGGCTTGAGGGAAGGTACGGAAGGGGGTGACCAAGAAAAATATCTAAAAAGGCGAAGTAAATGGCCCATTTTTGTGTATTTTAGGCATAAAAATATAATGAAATTTGTGTGAGAATTTAATAGAAATATACTGGTATTCTTTGAAATGTTGAACTAAAGCAAAAAACAAAATACCGTATGACAAGTTTTTAACTTTTTTATTTTATATTTATAAAGTCTTCTGAAACAAATAATTTATCAATAAATTAATTGGCACAACAAATAACAATATCATCACAATATCATCAGGCAACTGATCGTGGTCAGCAGACGCTCATTTAACAACTTTATCAAATACGCCAAGGTTAATAGACACTTGAAAACAATACATCATGGTCAGTCTGGAGAACTCTCGGATAATCCTTGCCATCGCATATACGGTTCATTGTATGATATACACGGCTATAAAGTTACGAACTTGTTATCAGTTGTTACGCAATATTGCTTGACCGTTGCAAATTGAAAGGTTGATTGTGTTTCTGTTACGAGGTGAAAAGAGCTGAAAAAATGTTTTAAATTCTTTAAAAATATGCCCTTTTATTTTTTTTACAAACGGGCCTGCTGGGGTGGGGGGCTTGGGCCCCATAAGTCCCCCCACCTCATCGGTAAATCCGTCTCTGTACTAAAAGTGTCAGTTTCCATCCTATTTCTTTCTTCTGGTTTTAGCAATAATTGCAATATGTCAAGACATCTGAAGAGAATCACATTTTAATCATTTTGACTTAATTAGTTCATAATATTTGATTTACATTTGAGAAACTAATTTTAATCATTTTGACTATATTAGTTCATAAATATTTGATTTACACTTGAGAAACTACTAAGAAATCTAATAAGAAAACTGTAAATGAGGACCGTGCATGCTGCTTAGCAACTTATAATAACATAGGGTTACATTTGTTTTATTTATTGAGATCGCGTGCAAAGACGTTTTAGGGTTGCATAATGGCATTATCAAACTTTTGTGTGTGGTTTTCTTAAACCTAGCGAGTACATACAATATTGTGAATAGTGTAAATGTTTCTTTTTCATATAGGCGGCTTTTGTATTCAGAAGTATTGCAATGATCATATTGAGCGTGGGAAATCTTTGAAAGACGGAGACGTTTTGGTTGGAACTGCTGGGTCGCTTTCTTGTAAGGGTATCATTTACTTGATTTTGTCAAACTGGAATGACAGGCATGCGAGCGGGGAAGCAATTATCTCAAATGCAGTTTATAACTGCCTCAAAGAAGCCGACAGACGTAAATCCTTGAGCATTGCCTTCCCTCCAGTTGGAGTAGGACTGTTTGGGTATCCAAAAGAAATGGTTGCCGAGATTTTGATGTTGGAAATAAAAGGATACCTCACAGAGAACGGCACAAGTACATTTTTACGACAGGTGTTCGTATATGATTTAAAAGGAAATGTCACATTTCTCCTGGTTCAAGAAATACAGAAAGGGTTTGGACAAGTAACTGTTCATACTACTGGTAATACTTTCCTCTATCTTCAACCTTTCAAATAAAATAAACTTCTTTTAAGTTTACTAGTACTATTTTAGTTTTAAAATGATTGATTTTAACTCTGATAATTGTTATTTAAGATACATTAAAAACATGATAATGACGTATTTATTTCATAAATGTTACAGAGAGTTCCAAAGAGGACAAAACAGATTCTAGTCAGCAAGAGGCGACTGGAGAGATTATCTCAGGATTGAAAACAAAAATTGTTAAAGGATCAATGTTGTCAGAGGACGTAAGTGTCGGTACAGTAAATTTGGAATCTGTTGTGAGGTTATAGAATCATAATAGTGTCTGCTCTAATGTACCATTTGTTGTACTAAATCTTAATGGAATATTTTTTGAATTTTAAAGATAATCAAATATTACTTAAAATAAGTCTGTTTGAACTTTATATAATTATGTATTTGCAAATACTTGATTCATAAACATTAGATTAAATGCAGTTTCTCTATATATAATTTCACCTTTATTGCAACAAACTGTTTAGTCTGACGTTATCGTTAATTCAATGAATTCCAATCTCGATCTGCATATGGGCAAGTTGACTAAAATATTATTTGATGATGGAGGGGAAAAGCTCGCAGCCGAGTGCAATAGGAAGTTAGATCAAAGGTCAAGCTCAAAGGGACCTTCATTCTTAAAACGGTTTCCGATCAATAACTAGAGAATGCTTTGACCTAGTTTCACCAAACATGGTATGCTGGTTGGCCATCACCAGTAGACGACCCCTATTGATTTTGAGGTCATTAGGTCAAAGGTCAAGCTCACAGTCACCTTCATCCTGAAAATGGTTTCCGATCAATAACTAGAGAATGCTTTGACCTAGGTTCACCAAACTTGGTATGCTGGTTGGTCATCACCAGTAGATGACTCCTATTGGCTTTGAAATCATTAGGTCAAAGGTCAAGCTCACAGAGACTTTTACCTAAAAACGGTTTCTGATCAAAAACTAGAGAACGCTTTGACCTAGGTTCACCAAACTTGGTGTGCTGGTTGATCATCACCAGTAGATGATCCCTATTGATTTTGAGGTTTTTAGGTCATAGGTCAAGCTTACCGGCATCTTCATCTTAAAAACGGTTTCCGGTCAATAACTAGAGAATGCTTTGACCTAGGTTCACCAAACTTGTTATGCTGGTTGGTCATTTGCAGTAGATGACCCCTATAGATTTTAAGGTCATTAGGTCAAAGGTCAAGCTCACACGGACCTTTATCCTAAAAATGGTTTCCGATCAATAACTAGAGAACGCTTTGACCTAGGTTCATCAAACTTGGTTTCCTGGTTGGTCATCACCAGTAGATGACCCCTTTTGACTTTTAGATCATTAGGTCTAAGGTCAAGATCACAGAGACTTCCATCCTAAAAATGGTTTCCGATCAATAACTAGAGAATGCTTTAACCTAGGTTCACCAAACTTGGTATGCTAGTTGGTCATCACAAGTAGATGACCAATATTGATTTTGAGGTCATTAGATCAAAGGCAAGCTCACAGGGACCTTCATCCTGAAAACGGTTTCCGATCAATAACTAGAGAATGCTTTGACCTAGGTTCACCAAAGTTGGTATGCTGGTTGGTCATCACCAGTAGATGACCCCTATTGAGTATGAGGTCATTTGGACAAAGTCAAGCTCACAGAGACTTTCATCCTAAAAACGGTTTCCGATCAATAACTAGAGAATGCTTTGACCTAGTTTCACCATACTTGGTATGCTGGTTGATCATCACCAGTAGATGACCCCTATTGATTTTGAGGTCATTAGGTCATAAGTCAAGGCCACAGGGACCTTGATCCTAAAAGCAGTTTTTGATCAATAACTAGAGAACGCTTGGCCCAACCACAAGCAATTAGGTGCTGCTGGGGGGCATTTATGTTTTACAAACATTTCTTGTTATTTTTTTTTCTTTAGTTAAAAAATCCAATCAGTTCGTATTGAAGCACATTTTAAATGTAATGGCATGATTAAATACTGAAATAAGGAATGAGAAATCTCGAAAGTTTTTAAACTGTGAAAGGTTGGCTTTAAAAAAATGAAAATACAGCACTATCATCACTAAATACATGTAAAGTTTCTGACTTTAAGAAGTTTTGTTTTAATTTCTGATAATATCAGTTGTTATACACAGGAATTTGAGAAACGCACATCGTTTAATAGCAGTCAAAGAAAGCAATCAAAAATAGCAAGAGTATCACAGAGACAAAGTTGTCAGCTTAGCAATGTGATCATCGACGCTGGTTAGTTTACGTTATGTTATTTTTGAATGTCAAACCTTGTGTTAACATAATAAATGAAATTGTTTTACATTTCTGATAGACTTTGGTGTAGTTCCAAAGTATTCAAAAGGGTTTAAATCAGCTTGATCCCTTTAAGAAAGAATATACGCAATATTGCAGAAGTCAAAATCAGTGAGCTTTTCAGATTCTAATTTCGAGGTGTTGCTATACACACTGAAGCAGAAAATAAACTTTCGAGAATTACCTGCTGTTTTAAGAAATGAACTACACTATAAACCTGCTGTTTTGTTCGACTCATGTATTTTGGAAAAACAAATGCTGAAAATCATGTGCACAGGCTGTAAAGGACTGTGGATTGTCAGAAGAAATTGGAAAGTTAGGTTTTACGTCAGAATTTCATTGCGGAACAAAATTTTTACTACAAAGAGCCAAAGGGATATTGAGACAGGTATTTCTACAGTGATTGTAGTTATGTAGCGCAAGTCAGGCAGTAGGTGAAGTACTGATGACTAAAATACTAGGGCAGATCGCGCGTGAGATAGAGATCTTAAATCAGCATTCACGAAACCGACTACTTGCTGCGACACAGACAGCGTCAATCTCAACATGGTTTGCTTAGACGTCGACCCTACGTTGGCTCACCATCAACGGATTGTCTTTTATATGTTTTTAACAGCATTTACGAAAGCATTTACGAAACCAACTTCTTGCTTTAACAACGACAGAGTCAGATAAACATGGTTTCTGCGGACGTTAGCCCTACCTTGGGTCTTATCCACGACTCATCTTCGCCGTGAAAAGAGAACAGTGACCCTGCGGTTATTTGAACAAGACAAAACTGGCGGGTGCTCTTCCCTTACAAATCGAGATTTGTATTGTCCTAGGCAGACATTTTTTCATGAAACTTTCTGTCAAAGGAAATTGCATTATGCTGACTGCTGCTTACTATAGCGGGACCGTTGTGGATGAGGCTCTATAATGGTATGATGTAACAAAGCGTATGAGTATCAGACCTACTTGCTGATATCGAAAGGTCATCTAAATGCACGGTTTTACAGAGGAAGTATTCGAGCTCAACATAAACTATATCTTGTAAAATTCATGCTTTATTTTCTATGTCAAAATGGATAACGCTCACCATAAGTCGCCAGTGACAATTTTTTTTTACAAAATCAAAACATTGATTTTCTTAACGATTGTTCTTCTTAGATCAAAATGTAAATTCAAATAAAAGTCTACAGGCGCATTCAACTCTTACCTTACCTGTCTGGACATGTAATGAGATGCGAGAATCGTTCCTTGATGGGTTGGAGTACATAATTAAATCAGATATCAACAATATTTTATCGTCAACGGGACGTGGTAATCAAGGAGTTATTAAAGCAAGTGACACTCACGTGCGCTAATAAATTGAGATCAGACAAGGACCATATCGGAAATTGTGAAATTGATTGAAACAGTTTAATTGAGTAAAGTTTATAATTTTAAATTGATTAACAATGCATGATTGAAACAGTTTCATTTTTAGCTCACCTGAGCACAACGTGCTCATGGTGAGCTTTTGTGATCCTCCTGTCACCTCTGAAACCACTGACTGCACATTAACCAAACTTCACTAGGAATGATCCTTGGGTGGATCCCCTTCTAAATGGTTTCCGGTCTGTTGCATAAGTAGGTCACAAGGACAAAAAAGAAGTTTCAGAAACTGAAAATTAAAAATAATCTTCTTGTCAGGAAGAACAAGGCCCAGAGCTTCGATATTTGGTATATGACATCATCTATAGTTCCTCTATTAAATTTGTTCAAATTATGCCACTAATATCAAAATTGGCCCGACTCCGTGGGTCTATTGTTTCCTTATAATTATATATAAAGTAAAAACTTAAAAAGTCTTCTTCTTTGAAATGACAAAGGCTAGAGCTTAGATATTTGCCATGAAACATTGTGTAGTGGACCTCTACCAAGTTTGTTCAAATTATAGTCCTGGGGTCATAATCTGTCCTGCCCCGGGGGTCATTAGATTTTCCTTAAAACATAAAGTATTAACTTTAAAAATCTTCTTCTCTGAAACTGCAAAGACTAGAGCTTAGATATTTGGCTTAGATATGGGCCTCTACAAAGATTGTTTAAAATATAGCCCTATGATCAAAACTGGTCCCACCCCAGCGGGGTCATGGGTTTTCATTATATACATATAGTAAAAACTTAAAAAAAACTTCTCTAAAACTACAAAGACTAGAGCTTAGATATTTGGCATGAACCATTGTCTAGTGAACCTCTACCAAGTTTGTTCAAATTATATCCCTGGGGTAAAAATTGGGCCTGCCCAGGGGTCATAGATTTTCATTATATACATATAGTAAAACTTATAAGAAAATTATCCTCTGAAGCTTCAAAGGCTAGAGCTACCGAGAAAGCTAGAGCTTAGATATTTGACATGAAACATTGTCTGGTGGACCTATATCAATATTGTTTAAATTAAAGCCTTGGGGTCAAAGTTGGTCCTGCCTCAGTGGACTCAGTAATCTACTTTTTTGTTTTTTTTGATATACAACTATGAATTTTGGACCATGGACCATATGCACAGTTTAAGATGTAGATATGAACTTTGATATGAGCTGGCATACATTTTGACCTAGTGACGTACTTTTTTGTTTTTCGATGTACAGCTATTAAATTTGTATTATGTGCACAGTTTTAGATATAAAATTGAAATTTGTATCAGCTGATCTAAATTCTGACCTAGTGACCTACTTTCTTACTTTTTTACGTACAGCTATGAAATTTGGACCATGGGACAGTTTCAGGTGTCGATTTGAACTCTGATATTAGATGACATTAATTTTGACCTAATAACCTACTTTTTTGTTTTTTTGATGTACAGCTTTTAAATTTGGACAATGTATAAAGAAAAAAAAATAAAAATGTATTTTGCATGAAGTATGGTCTAGTGACCAACATTGTTCAAATTTGTAATAAACACTAGGTTTCTCCGCTTTCACACAAAAAACAGTCTGTCCCTAGGTGAGCGCTTTGGGGCCAATGGCCCCCTTGTTTTAATCTATCAATAATTATTTAATGTGCTATCCCTGAGTAAGTAGAAATTTTTTGTTCCTTTTCTGTTTATCAAATAAAAGAAACAAAACTGAAGACAGTAACTTTGAAGTCAGGGATTCCAATGATTTATTTGACGAACCTTTTGACTACGCATAACTGTTTACAGGGACGACATTTACAACAACAATTGACCATGTCACGTTGCGTATAGAGCATGGAGATCTTACGAAATCAACCACATCTGTCATTGTGAATAGTGTCCGTGGGAGATCTTAACATGAACACTGGAAGTGTTTCAAAGGCCATACTGAAAGCCGGTGGAATGTCTATTCAACGTGAAGGTATACTAATACAGTCGCTTGTCAATTCATGCTACCCATAATATTCCTGAATGACCTTTTAAATAGGAAATTAGAAACATTTTATTTACTGGTTATTCTGTCTTCACTAACTATTAGTAATTATAAAAATATATTTTCAAACCAATCTTCATTTATATTAAAAAGTCAGTTTTTACACTTACTTTGTGTGCTACAACTTGTTTTGCAAACTTTATTTGTCATCCTTTTTACGAAACAAAAAGGGCTTAAAATAATGATGTGAAGACTTGTATACCGTCTTTTCGTTGTAGCTAATGACAACATAAAAACCTTCAAAGAAGACGGTATAGTTATGACAAACGCTGGGAAACTGCTTTGTCAGAAGATAATTCACGTTAAAGCCAAAACGCGTGTTGCTGACTGGAGGAAAGTTGTTATGAGATGCCTAGAAGAATGTGAGAAGGCTAAATTAAATTCAGTGTCCTTTCCAGCATTTGGAACAGGTAAGCTTCTTCGTCTCCGTGTCTAATAATTAATAGTACTAAGACCTCATCTCAGTCAACTAGCAATGTTGCTTCATGTGGTATTGGTGAAATTTTATATGCAAGCAAGTACATTTGAAAATAATCGTGTTTTTCTCTGCATGAATGTTTTAACTTTTTTTGCCATCTTGAAAAAAGAAAGTTGGCATATGCATAGAGACTAATTAAGCTTCTTATCACGTGATTATCGAAAGTTAGGTGTTTTAAAAAGTACCTCGATCTTTTGACAAGCACATGCCAACTATCTTTTATAAGTGAACCAAAAATTATAAATTTTGATATCAGAATTAACATGTAAGCTATAAACTTTTGCCATGTAATCTGTGATTCTGGTCGTTACTGTTTATATGTGTACCTTGTCTTGAACCTCGGCATATTTATAACCTGAAATATCTAATACAGAGGGACACGCTTTGTTTTAAAATATGCTTGTACGTAGATAATGTTTACAGTTTTTACCTGGATTAATATTTCAAAAGAAGATATGTTACTGAATAACATCTGTATTTTGTTTACATTCTGTGTACAGTTCTGGTCTTGGACTCCAGCATGCCGTTGGCTCTTTGCTCTGAATTTAACTGAACTACTTATGAGTTTGTGTCAATATACCATATCTTTTTATATCACTTACATGAAAATATAAGTAAAGTCTAAAGCTCTATGTTTCCTTTTTGCGTCTGAATGCAAAAAGCTTTTTTACACAATTTTCATAAAATAGATAAAATAGATGATACAAGATTCTACAGTAAAATGATTGGAGGTCATTAGCTTTACTATGCGAACTATGATTTAAGCAAATTTTCATTAAGAATTTCAACAAATAATATTTATGTAAAAGCCAAACGGAACAGCTCATGGAGAAAACCGTCATCTTTTTTGCCTGTCAGGTGGAAAAGGCCTTCCTGCCAGTCAGATGGCAAGGGTCATGATCGACGCATTCAAGAAATATATACGAGGGGAAAAGTTCAAAAGAGAGCTAAAGTCTATTGCAGTTGTCTTGTATGAGGAGAATCTATTAGAATGTTTCATTAAGGAAGCCAAACCAGCCCTAGAATCTTCCTCTGGAAAGTCCACGTGTGCGTAGAAAATTACACATGCTGATTTATAAATAAAACTCTTTTGATTGGCATTATTTGCATATAACTGTTACATAAATTTCAGTAAATTTAAAATTTCATAGATATGGCTTTTTATATTTTATATTACTCTCTTCACGTGCTCTCGTGATATTAAAACTTCCAAATAAACAGTCTCAAACTATCCATACCAGTTTTTTTTATCTTAAAGATGCAATATTAACATTATACTTTTAGTCATATTTTGCACTTGCAAAGACTGGGGCTGCATCTTACATTACCAAACTAAAAAAATGTTTTCAATTTCAGTAAGAAAAATAAAGGACATAATTTTAGAAACGGATGAAATACGAGAGGAACCAACTATTGTACACATTTATTCCGAGTCAACTGACACTGCTGAGAGAGTTCTTCAACGGCTGAAGGACCTTCACGAAAAATTCATCAGATCTGTAAAAAAGGCTGATACGGAAAGCGTGCCCAAATCAGAGGTACTTTATACTGCTTCTCTTTAAAATCCTAATTTTCATCTTTATTCTTCTTTTGTGTGAACAGACGCGAACTTTTTTATTTTAAACTCGTTTAAATTGTAGTACAATAACGATAACAAAAATACAAACAAACACAGAAGGGACTTGGGGTTCAGGGAATATTAAGAAAATTTTATTAATATTCGGAGGTGATTGTGTCTGTAAAGCAAACATGTTCTTAAGCATCTTCAGTTATACTGACAGCACAATTGTTCGATTTATAAGAGTATATGAATATTCCAATCACATTCAATGTGTAATATTATTGCAAATGTAATTTTCTATGATAGTAACTGAATTATAAGAGAAAACTTGCTTAAAGAATTTTTTTTCACATTGTAAAAAACGCCAGTTTATTTTAAAGAAATGGTTTAAGCTTATAACTTTTTTTTCAATACTGAAAATAAAGTTAAAAGAATAATGATCAAGTATTTTTACGCTCCCCAACGGGGATGCATATAGTCGCCGCTTCGTCCGCCCGTCAGTTCGTCCGTCCCGAATTTTTATCCGGACTATTTCTCAACAACCACGGGCTGAAATTTATTGAAACTTCATTGGAAGCTTTACTACCAAGAGGAGCTTCGCATATTAGCAGCAAGCTTCGGTTCAATGATTTTCAAGAAGTCATGCCCCTTTCAAACCTTTACAGCTGTAAAGTCTGTCCGGACTATTTCTTAGCAGCTTCTGACTGAAATTCATTGAAATTTGATAAGAAGCTTTACTACCAATAGGTTTGGAGTTATAGTCTAGTTTTGGTAGAATTATTTCGTGGATGTATTTTGACATTTAAATGGAAAATATAAAAGAGGATTGTGTTTTGTGAAGTGCAATATGAGTAGTATTACCAGGTAAGAGCAGTTTTATTTGCGGAACAAACATATATAATCCCGGTTTTTAATAAGATTTCATTATGAGCACAGGCCAAATCTGTCTTAGAAAATAAATGACCAGGACTTTTGTTCCTTTTTTATGTCAGTGCTATGATAATTCTTCTTGTAATCTAAGATGGGTCTGGTTAGGTGTGATATATAGAACATACGGTGAAAATGTATTTACGTCATTTATACTTTGAAAAGAGAAATTGAAATGGAGTGAAATTCTTTTTGACTGCAAATAGTCAGCTCGCATCCTACGTTCCCTGTATTCACATACCAATATGTAATAAAGTGTTTCATTATAATTCCCTTTTATTTGTTGCCTTTGTATAGGTTTAAAGAGCTATACAACATTATTATTTCCCAAACATTTAACAAATTTGGTTTCAACATTTGTCTTAACATTATATGTAATCACACACCTATAATATGAGCCCAGACCCACAATTACTTTCATTCATTTTCAACCATAGTTTCACAATATATCCCACCCAGACCTCTTCATCTCGAAACCCAAAAGCAGCTCGGTCTCTCTATATCTTCCTCAGCTGCACATTTGTTTTACTCTCTTGTGTTCACATGGGGAGCATCCATCGTTTCCAACGATATCGCTGTAATTTGTTTGCTACGTTTATCTTAAACAATTTTTTCTTAAGCAGATGCAAGCTAAGTCTTGTACAAATGCATTTTATGTAATCATTCTTTTCTGTTTTACAATTTCATTTTATCTGCAGAATAAATACATTTGAAGAGATACACAGAACTGATATTTCTGCCATAAAAGATGATCACACTATCCGGGTGAAAAAATAAGATTCAATTCATAATGTTGAAAAAATGTTTTCAAGCAGTTGGAACTGAATTGTTGAATAAATAACAAAGCAAGAACAGAATTAAATGTGCTAAAAAGCTGAATTATTTACACTTATGACAAGGAAATTACAACAGAAAATTGGACCAGCAATACCAAATGACTTCACTGAAACAACGTGTCGCAGAAAAACCCGAGTTCTACTGGTCAATGTCAGAAGTCATTGTCCAATCAGTATAGGATTCTGCCAGCTCTTGTGTCTCTCTATCCGCTATAAAACTATGTAATACATCAAACGATTTTGAAATAAGAATTAAAAATGGCCCAAAAGTACTGCTTACCATTAATCTGTGTGTCCGTTTGTATTGTAAAATAACATAGAATGATCAATGATGTTCAATTTGTTTCTGCTCTTTAACTCTACCATTTTAATAGCATTATTTTGATATAACTTGTCGCAATAAGATAATGTGTTGCAGTATATATATATATTCCTATCTGCTCTTCAACCCATCGGTGCATGGCTGGATTTATTATAACTTGGAACAAATGTTAGCAGATTGAAGTAATGTATCACATGGGTATTTGTCCGTCTGTATTTTGTCTATTTGTCTGTACTGTAAGATGATAGGAAAAATGAGCTTTCAGTATTTTTGTGCTCCGTTAAACATGGCACAAATATATATGAGATTTAGTCAGTATGTCAATAGCTGTACATCTGTATCGCATAAGTACCGAAAAAATACATATGTTTCGCATGTTTTTTTTTTGTGTATGCCATATAACCTTTTTGTGTGCAAAAAATGATTTTGAAATAACTTGGAACAATGTTCACCACATTAAGGAAATACTTCACAGTCTGCTAGTCCATATGCATGTTTGTCTGCTTGTTTGTGTTCACCACATGAAGTATAAATACTTCACAGTCTGCTTGTCCATGTGCGTGTTTGTCTGCTTGTTTGTCTTTCGTTCATGTTGTATTTTAGATTCGAGATTTGTCATTCCAATAAAAAAGCACTGTTTCAAGCCACACCCTTTTTGGAACAAAAACCTTCGGGGCATTAATCGCTTACAGTGATGTCTTTTGTTTTCAATGTTTTACAGCTAGGTGATTAATTTGCGTAAGATAATTATGTCTTTGTTGATATTTGATTCATAGAGATTGTATAATTTATAGGCTATACATTTTTGTAATGCCACGTTAACTGCACGCAATTTAAGAACTGCATGTGTGGGCGGTACAGGTTTAATGAATCAACTGATAGAAAAGTAAGTTTGGTTACAAACCATGATATGTTTTTCCAGTAGTATTTATCGATTTGACTATTTTAAGCTTCAACATTGCATTTCCTCGTCGTTTTGTTAATTTTGTTGCAACGTAATAAGTGTGTGTGTATGTGTGTGTGTGTGTGTGTTTTAAAAGCGCCTTATAAGAGGTTTCAACTATCCTTTTAAATGTTATGTCAAATGTAAATTCCCTGAAAATTCATACAGGTTTAACCTAACTTGTTCATCATTACGTTGAATTGTAAGATATATGCTTTTAATGCAAATACCAATTTGAATTTAAAATCAATAAATAGTCCGTTTTCTTAAGCACGCACAGTTTGTACAGTAGTATCTGACAGAACCATGTTAGCAAACACAGAGAGGTATTGGCGTACTTAAAATGTTGAAATTTTAAATGCAGACAACAAAATAAAAGCAGTATAAAATAATGCTAAGATAATCTTAAAATTCAAATGACAACTTTTAAATTTTAAACGTTTTCTGATTAAATCTGAATTTAGTGATTCAGTTAAGAAATGTAATTTTGTTATTGAAGGGTCGTGTTAAAAAATAAAGGTTTTTACATAAACATATGGGTTCTACTGTAGAATTTTTCTCTTTGTTTTAATTTTTAATTGGTGTTTTTTCTTTGCATTTCACAAACAAAACACAGCTCGGTAAACAAATAATTATTCTATTAATTTTTAGTTTTTACTGGTTTGTAAGTCATCAAAACAAAAATATGTCCTTGTATCACACTTTCTATATTTGTTTTTAGTCGAGATTTTCTAAGCAAACAGTGCGAACTTCATTTCTAGCTGACTTTGGTAGGGTATGCCTAGTCACTAACATGTCCATTATTCCTTATCGAGCACAGTTCAATGTGTTGAAGTGGTTTTAAGCACAAACGTGAATGCCACATTTTTCAACGCGTGGAAGCTGACGTCGGTTTATTCTTTTATCTTTAAAACAATTTGCATCAGGTCTCAATTCCTTGTGTTGGAGATGATGTGTATATTCCATTTAAAAAAAAAATTTTTGGTTGAGCATTGAAATTATGTCAGCTGATAGTTTCAGTTCTATCACAACCTCCTTCTCATGCAAAGAAAGGTTTGTGAAAGTCAACCTTCTCAATCACCTTATCAAAATATAATTTACATTCCTCATTTTCAATTTATTAACATAAGACACATATGATACCTCAGACTGAGGCGATCATTTTGACTTCATAACACTCACATTCATTAACTACATCACTAACTGTGTTCAGTATAAATCTAGCATGTATAATATTAAAGAATTTAATTACCAATTCAGTTGTGGTATCCAGTTACGTTTTACTACTCTGTTACTTTTTCTGCTGTATAAAAATATGGTCAAATGTCAGTCCCGATGAGGAAAATCCCAAATTATTACTGTTTAAAACACAATTTCCAAATTCAAAGTGGATGCTGTTGTATACGTTTGTGACAAAGTGCCTACGCCTGTCGTCTTTAGACTGTCACGACAGTCTTAAGAGCCGCAAATCAAAATCAGGAAAATGCCCACTTCAACATAAATATATTAATGCCCCGACACTGGTGTATTTACATATTCGAACCATATAAAGGAATAAAATCTTAATTCGTAAAAAGTTGTGCGTGCTTTATTTCAGTATTTTTCGCCTTATTATAATGACTTCCTTCATTTATTGTCTCTTTGTTAGATGTGTAATATGAATGTGGAAAATATGTTTAAATTCTTAGATATTGAGCACAACAACCGAAATTGAAAGTAATTTATGAGCACCTCCTTTTTCTATGCCATTGTGTCTACAAAAAATAGTAATAAAGATAAAATCCATCCGTGCATGAGGACAATGTGGCCCATACAATGTTTATTATCAAGTCACTTTGGCCTTTACCTTTGAGCTAGGGACTTGAGTCTTGAACGCAATACAACACTTCATTAAGAAAACAAAATATGCAGATACATTTCAAAATCCTCCGTGCTTTATAACAATGAACCGAACAAGGTTCTATCATCAACAACTTTTTACTTTGACAGGTGATTGTGACCTTGACCTTTAAGCTTGTGACTCGGTCTTACACGCCACACATCATCTCATAAAGATGAACTAATATCCCAAAATATTTCTAAATCTTTCCACACATGGAGAAGTTATAGTCCAGAAAATGTCATCAAAGCTTTTAACCTTTGACAAGTCACTGTGGTCTTTGAGCTTGGGACTTGCGTCTTGTATACAACAAACTGTCCCATCAAGAAGAACAAATATTCCAAAATATTTAAAATACAAATATTCTTAAAGACGTCCTAATCCAGACAATGACTATCATCAACATTTTTTAACTTTGACCAGTGACTTTGACCTTTACCTTTGGACCTGGGTCATAACATATATTTAAGTTCTACAGTCTTCAATTTCTGACCGAGTTTGTATTTAATATAATTAGGGCACCTGTGGCGGGGCAAATTTTGACCCCAGGCATAAAATATTAACAATTTCAGTAACTTTTAGGTTGCTAAAAATCAAATCTTTAAGCTCTGGGCCTAGATTAGAGGTTTTTAAAGTTTTTCCTTTGTCAATCTTGGTAGAGGTCAAGTACACAATGCTTCAGACAAATATCTAAACTCTGCCATGCAATTCAGAGAAGAATTTTTTAGGTCAAGTGTTTTCACAGAAGAAGATTTTCCAAATTTTTCACAGATAACTAAATTTGAATCAAGTGACTCCTTGGCAGGACAAATTTTGATCCCCAGGGGCAAAATTTTTACAACTTTGGAAGCGGTTCCCAAAGCTCTGTGCCAAGTCGGTTCAGGGAAAAGTGTTTTCTTATACATACAATGTCATTCAAGTATTTTTATATTTTACACATATTTTACAGCAAGGGCTGTGCTTTTCTTTTACGAGTTTGAACGATCTTAGTATAGAACCTCTAGATGATGTCCATGCAAAGTATCTTGGCTCTATGCCTTTTTGTTTTAGACAAAAAGATTTTCAAATTTTTTCCTATACAAATCTATGTTGAACATGTGATTCCTGAGGTGGGGCCAACTTTAACCCAAGGGCCATAATTGGAACAACTTTGGTAGAGGTTTCCTAGACAGTGCTACATATTAAGCATCTAAGTTCTTTGACTTGTGATTCATGAAAAGATTTTTTAAGTTTCTCACTTCTGTTGCCATAGCAACCAAAGTTATGCATGGAATTCCATCCATCAGTAAAGGAAATATGTTTGACTGAAAATTTGACGACAAAGGAACGAGGAACAATGTCTGGTCACAAGACCTTCCTGCTCAGGTGAGCTAGTAAAAAGGGGATAATTTATCAGTAGAACCAGGTGAACTTATAGTTCTTGCATGATGCAGTCAGAGTTTTTCTCTGGACAAGTATTGCAAGATATATAAGGGAGATTATTATTAAACATTACTAATTGGCGGAGGTAAAGTAGCAGTGCTTTTTATTCTAAACTTCTTCTATTTGCCTTGTATCAACATGTGTTGTATCAACTACACATATACTTATATATACGTCTCGTATATCCCTCGAATACTGCCACAGTTGTTCTCTGGACAAACGTCATAACTATTGTACTAAAGCGAGATAATTAACATGATTTTTAAACATCCCACGTTCTACCATTATTTTGAATATCAAGCATAAAACAGTTATAAGTAACCTTCAGAATAAGTGTTATAAGAAAAACTATAGGGCCATAATGGCCCTGGATCATTCACCTGACTGCTAGGCAAACGTAAAAAGCAGTATTACATTTTCTAATTGAAGATTCGTTGGTACCTACAAACAAAATATCTAAAATATCAGTCAATAAATAAACGCCCAATGACAGAAAGTAGAAAATCTGTTAGAATTTGTGGTGACCTTGACCAAGTGACCCCAATTCCCACCTAAGGCAAGCGGTCTAAGGAAGGGGCCTACATATCAAATATCAAAGATATTGGTCTATAATTGAAGGTTCTTTGGGTTCAGTTGATAAATCAATTTTTAGCCTCGGTGACCTTGACTCCAATTTAATGGAATGGGTTTATACAAAATGTCTAAAATATTAATCAATACATAAAAGCTCTATGACAAAAGGTAAGAAATCTATTTTTAGCCTTAGCGACCTTGACCCTGACCCAGTGATCTAAACTTCATCTAAAGGTTGAGGTTCTTCTTATGTTATCTACATAGGAAATATCACAGATACGGATCAATAACTAAAGATTCTAAGGGGAAAAGTACTCAAATCTATGTTTAGCCTTGGTGACCGTGACCTTGATCTAAGTGAATGGCAGAGATTCAGGCAAGGTGCTTATAGTATACCAAATATCTTAGATGTATTTATCTGTCATTAAAGGCTCTATAACGAAAATTTGAAGTAATTTTTAACCTTGGTTACCCGGGGGTAGGGCCAATTTTGACCCCTGAGCCAAAATTTGAACAAACTAGGTAGAGGTTTTCTAGACCATGTTACACATCAAAATATCTTAACACTGAGCCTTGTGGATACTGATGAGAAGATTTTTGCTTTGCAAGTCTTTACAAAATCAAAGTGACCCCTGGGGAGGTGTCAGTTTTGAATACAAGAGCATCATTTGAACAATCTTAGTAAAGAACTTCTGGATGATGCTACATGCAAAAAATCTAAGCACTATGCCTTCTGTATTGATAGAGGAAGATTTTCGAAGTTTTCTTTATATAAGCCTTTATTAAATCAAGTGACCCCCGGAACCGTGTCATTTATGACCCTTAGGCACAATTTGAACAATCTTTGTAGAGAAGCTCTAGATGAACCTGTATACCAAATATCAAACCCCAAAGACGAGTTTTAAGGTTTTCTCTATATACGTCTATTAAAATTAAGTGAACCATGAGAAAGGGACAATTTTAACCTAAGGGACATCATTTAAACACACTTAGAAGCGGACCTCTAGCTGATGCACCATTAAAAATATCTAAGTTCTAGGCTTTGTGGTTTCAGACAAGAAGATTTTTTAAGTTTCCCTATATACACTCAACAAAAAAAGTAACCTGACACTTTAAGTTTTTTAAATATTTTGCACATCTGCGAATTTATCCAAATTGTGTATATTCCACAAACATGTATTATCGACAAACTTTATACGTGCACCGTTTCGTCGTCATGTTATCAGTCAAATGCAGCTAGGCATTTAATTTCCGTTTTTGCATGTGGAGCTCGTGCACGCGGAACGGTAACCGGTAGACAGTGTTAAAAAGCACTATACATGTCATCAGTGACTACACAGTGAAATTCACATCTAAAGTTGACAAGTTTTACAATGACACGGTTGTCAGAAGCCGAGAGAAATAGGGCTATTGGAATGCTCCAGGGCGGTGCTTCCGTTGTCAACGTGAGCAGAACCTTTAACTGCAGTCGCAAATACACCATGCCAAATATCTAAGCTCTAGTCTTGTGGTTTCAGACAAGATGATTTTCAAAGAATTTTCTTTTGGTTGCCATAGCAAACAGAAATCTGCAGGGAAGCCAATTCTTTGAACAACTTTGGTCGAACTTTATGCAAGGAACATCCCTGCCAAGTTTTATTTAACTTTGGCCAAGTGGTTTCAGAGGAGATGTCGTTTCAATCAAAATGTGCACTAACGCACGACGAGGAACATCATGCGATCACAATAACTCACATGAGGACAGAGTAGTTGGCTGTTTTGAATTCTTTTCTGACAATTGGAAGCATGCCAGATAAGCTTGGATCAGGAGGTCTTTTCTGGCTGTAGTTTAGACGAAAAGGCACTGCCACTTCACTTTTGTATCGCCGAAGGTATTCACCACCAAATAATGAGTGAAAATTTGATTGAAAACTTGAATTTATCAATCAGTACACTGCAAAACAATTTGTAATTGAAAATTTACCAGAGAATAATTGTAACTTTGACATCAATACAGCTTCCATAAAACAGGTCAAAAGCACCAGTTCCAAGGAGAACATCCTCCTCGCAGTCATACATACACACAAGTAACTTAGCACTACTGATTTCTATGCCAGGAATCAAATAATTTTGCAAATTTCCAAAATTCTGTTTACGTTGTAAAAACGAAATAATAAATGTTTCTCCAATCAATTTAGCATATTCATCAACCAAAAACTTCTCTTCTAATCGTTCTTCATTTGAGGACACTGAAACATCATCGTCATTTGACTCTTCAATGAAGACAGATAGTCGATCTTCAGTTTTACCCTTGATAAGTATGTCTACCTTTCTATGCCGATCGTGGCAACAAGGGAAGCTGTGTCCAAATTTCGAGTGACTGTGATCACAATAGCACAGTGAAGTTGCGTGGCAATTACTTATAAAAATGACAGACAGATGACACAAAATGATCATAATAGGTTTCCTAAATCTCAGGATAGGAAAAAGTAGCATCAAAAGGTTAGCAAAACAACAGATAATTTTCTATATAAAACTTACATTTTTCGGAATATAGACGCAACAAAAATAGTAAATATGATAATAAAATTTGATTAATATGTCACCTGATGTAAAATGTTGACATGGGCCTTTAAAAACCAAAACATCAGTATGTGTTTACAATCAAAAGGAAATTTTTGTAGTCTACAAAATGAGGAGGTATATATTTTTCTCCATCAATATTTCCTAACGAAACTGAGTGCCCTTATTACACA